>OY284479.1:43579777-44987777 GCA_958336345.1 Dorcus parallelipipedus
TTGAAATTATCTCCGCCCACAATAATATTAACAGTCAAAACCTACCAAAAATGCAAATCAAATAAAACGGAAATGAGTATTGGTCTAATAACCGAAAACGGTTCTTATTCTCCCGAATAAAGAACTTCTGTAAGCATTTAATTCCCTGTTATTTGATACCGCTTGAATTTATCCCTGAAAAGAAATTATATACCTATATATGCATATGTATGTACCTATATATACAGGGTGGGCCAACAGTGCGTGGGCGGAAGATTGTGGCTTTATTGTTGAATATTTTTAAAATCTGTGTACGCACTAACATACATATGGGTTAGATGCACAATCTAAAATTATTTAGACAAATACAGGGTGTCCCGTAAGAGTGTGGCAACCCTAACTTGTGTTTTTTTAATGAATACCCTATATATTATTGCACGATTCGATAGCTCGTCATTAGTGGATGAAAATAATATGGGTTTTTTTGATCTAAAGTTTATGGTTCTCGAGATATTGATGATTTATCGTTAAAAAATGGCAACATTTGTGGCTCTGTAAATTATTTATTTTTAAATATTTGACTTTGAAATTTGGTAAATACATTATCTAACTATTGGGAAATAGAAAGGCATGCACAATCGGAAATTTCTTTTAAAACTTTATACAGGATGAGGCATTACGCAAAAGACCATTTTTCTAAAAAAATTAAATGGAACGCCCTATATGTAATCACACTATTTTAAACACCTTTTGTTGAAGTTTCTCACGGCATAAGTTTTTTTATGATTGGCTATTAAACTTTAGATGTAGGAATTTTTTAAAATTATAAATTTAAAAAACGAAGCTATGATTGTAATTTAATAACGAAAACCTAAAGTTTCTTTGATTCATATTCGTATATGACAGCAACAATAACAACAAACTAAAACTTAACTAACAAAAAATACTTAATTAAAACACTTTCTTGAAAATTATTACAGGATTTGTAAATATTTTCTATTTAACTTAACATTTAGAAATATCAATTCTTGTAAAAATAGTAGTCCATGGAAACAAATTATGTTTGACTAGCTTCGGTTTGAACGTTCAGCATAAATATTACCCTATTATAAACTTAAATTTCAAAATGAATTTTAATAAAGAAGAGTTGATTGATATGATTTACATTCTGGGCGAATGTCGAAGAAATGCCTTACTAGCAAGTCGAGTGTATAAAGAACGGTATCCAGAGAGACGTCATCCGCGTGAAGAATCTTTTATGAATCTTGCTGAAAGATTTGAACGAACGGGCAGTGTTAATTACGAAAAACATGAAAGAGAAAAGACTCATTTGACAGAAGATAATGAACTTCATGTGATATATTCCCTAGTAGAAAATCCTCAATGTAGTACACGGCAGTTGAGTAATGACTTAGATTTAAGTAAGACAACAATAAGAAGAATAATAAAAAAACATAAGTTTCATCCGTACCATATTCAATTACATCAAGAATTAGTTCAAGAAGATTTTCAAAGACGCAGGACATTTTGCCAATGGTTTAATGAGAAAATTAATGCAGAGAATAATTTTGCAAGTAAAATTTTATTTACTGACGAAGCGACTTTCCATAATAACGGAACTGTAAACAAACATAATTTACACTATTATTCAAACGAAAATCCGCATTTTTTACGAATTGTACATAACCAACATAGATTGTCCGTTAATGTTTGGGCAAGAATAATAGATTCACATATTGTTGGTCCCTATTTTTTTGATGGCACTCTCACTGGTCCGTTATATCTACACTTTCTTGAAAATGAATTAATGCAATTATTGGTGAACATCCCTTATAACGGAATTGAAACAATGTGGCTTCAACAAGATGGAGCGCCACCACATTACAATCGTAACGTTAGAGAGTGGCTGAACCAACAATTTCCAAATAAATGGATAGGGCGCGGTGGACCTGTGAATTGGCCAGCTAGGTCTCCCGATATTACTCCCCTTGACTTCTTTTTCTGGGGCCACATTAAAGAAAAATTTTATAGAGAGTGTCCTATTAATGTAGAGGATATGAAAATTAGAATAAGAAATGCATTTGCATCGATAACTCCTGTAATGTTATCAAATGTAAGGAACTCTTTGCGTCGCCGAGTTCAAAAATGCATAGAGCAAGATGGGCGTCATTTTGAACATCTTTTAAATTAGTTTTTTTTTTTTTTCATTTACACAATTAGAAAAATGTCGACGTTTTGCTGTATACTGACAGTACTTTCTAAATAAGTGCAGCAAGTTTGATATTTACAAATCCTGTAATAATTTTCAAGAAAGTGTTTTAATTAAGTTTTTTTTGTTAGTTAAGTTTTAGTTTGTTGTTATTGTTGCTGTAATATATGAATCAAAGAAACTTTAGGTTTTCGTTATTAAATTACAATCATAGCTTCGTTTTTTAAATTTATAATTTTAAAAAATTCCTACATCTAAAGTTTAATAGCCAATCATAAAAAAACTTATGCCGTGAGAAACTTCAACAAAAGGTGTTTAAAATAGTGTGATTACATACAGGGCGTTCCATTTAATTTTTTTTAGAAAAATGGTCTTTTGCGTAATGCATCATCCTGTATAAAGTTTTAAAAGAACTTTCCGATTGTGCATGCCTTTCTATTTCCCAATAGTTAGATAATGTATTTACCAAATTTCAAAGTCAAATATTTAAAAATAAATAATTTACAGAGTCACAAATGTTGCCATTTTTTAACGATAAATCATCAATATCTCGAGAACCATAAACTTTAGATCAAAAAAACCCTGTATTATTTTCATCCACTAATGACGAGCTATCGAATCGTGCAATAATATATAGGGTGTTCCATTTAAAAAAACACAAGTTAGGGTTGCCACACTCTTACGGGACACCCTGTATTTGTCTAAATAATTTTAGATTGTGCATCTAACCCATATGTATGTTAGTGCGTACACAGATTTTAAAAATATTCAACAATAAAGCCACAATCTTCCGCCCACGCACTGTTGGCCCACCCTGTATATTAAGTAAAGTTAATGAACTCATATCGGTACCACTAGCATACTTAATCAATCTATCGTTTGAAGGACATTTTCCCTCGTTATTAAAACAGTCCAAAATAATACCTGTCTATAAAAACAAAGGCGAAATAACTACCTGCACCAATTATCGGCCTATTGCCATACAATGCTCCATTGCAAAATTATTTGAATCTGCCTTCAGTGATCGATTAATAAATTTTTTAGAAAAAAACTCCGTATCAACATGGCTCTCGGAAAGGTCGATCGACGGATACTGCTATTTGCGATGCACTTAATTTCATCTTAGATTCTCTGAACAATAAAAATAAAGTTGCAGCTATTTTTTTTGATATGTCAGGGGCTTTTGACACTATAGAACATTCACTGCTACTAAACAAACTAAACAATATTGGTATCCGTGGACCAGCATTAGCCTGGCTAACAGAATATTTGAGTAATCGTACTCAGTATGTACAAATTGGCAAAGTACAGTCATCACAAAAACAGAATCCGATGGGTGTGCCGCAGGGATCACTGCTGGGTCCATTATTGTTTATTATTTTTGTTAATGATATGACGCGCACACTCTCTACGCCTGGTAGAATCATCTTATACGCTGATGACTCTACAATGCTAACTGCCGCTAAGGATCTAGAAACTCTAATCCAAAATTCAAATAACATCGTTAATGAGATGCATTTATATTGCTGTAACAATGCATTAGTTTTGAATCCATTTAAAACAAATTTCATCAATTTTATAACTAAAAACGTTCATGTCTGTAGTAGTCTCCTAATTAGATTACAAAGCAAATCCATACCACAGGTACATAATATAAAATTTTTAGGTATCTACATCGACGAAAAATTAACGTGGAACAAACACATTGAATACCTATGTTCCAAAATGAGCTCGGTGTGTTTTCTACTGAGAAGATTGCGCGGACTTGTTAATATAAATGTTTTGCGTCTGGCCTATTTCGGTCTTTTCCAATCTATTGTATCATATGGAATTATTTTCTGGGGATCTTCTTCCAAATATAACATGCAAACATTATTCGCCATCCAAAAAAAAGCTATTATTTTCTAAAACAAGAATACTAACCTTACCGTGTCTTTACATCTTTAATCTAGTAACTTATGTTAGGCAAAATATTTCAAGTTTTCCTACGAACTGTTCTATACATGAGCACAATACGCGGAGTAGCAATGATCTACACATGCCATATAATCGTCTGTCAGTATGTTGCGCCGGTCCCCTGCACAATGGCATTAAATTTTACAATAAACTCCCCGCAAACATAAAATGTGCGACAAACCTAAGTACCTTCAAGGGAAAAGTAAAGGCATTTTTGCTCTCTCAACAGTATTATGATGTACAAGAATTTTTGGACAACACAACACTGTGATGCTTGACTGTAATGTTCCCTCTTTTCTTTTTTTTTGTTTGTCTGTTTCTTATTATTATTATATTATGACATATTCACATACCTTGTTAATACATTTGACTGTAGTTTGCAATGGTGATGAATAAAAAGATATTATTATTATAACGCCGTAGCATGCCGTGAAAGTCTAGTCTGTACTCATGTACAGTAACTACATAAATTTTGACAATGATTGTCGTGTCAATTTAGATTTAAGATTACTCCGAATCTGGCAATGTTGCAATATTTTCGTTTCATCACGAGGTTTTTACTCACGGCCAAACTTACATAAAGTTGAGAATTGACAACACCTCTTAATCAATCTGATCAACTTACTAGCTTACTGCTATAACAAATAGATAAGGAATGGATAATATGTGTTTCTAAGAAAGTAGTTATTTCAATGAGAGTGTTAGGTAATTAACATAAAATAGACTTTATGAGTACGCCATGTTGGGAAATAAAAAGTCTAAAATTTCGCTGATCTCTCGAAGATAGTTTGAATTTGGCGCCGCCATTTTTGGTGTATTTCACGCAGCGAGGGCGGACAGACCGATCTCGTTACCGCCGTTTATAAAGTTGTTGTATTTTCTTCCGGTTCTCCTCATTTTTTGCTTCGCTTTTACACCAAACACAGTTCGTTTTAGAGCATTTCGAACAATATCATAAAATGCGTACCTCTGATCGAGGTACCAACACGAAAAAAAAAAGTAAAATCAAGGCGGTGATCCGTTGCCAACATAAAAGTGTCGGTGGTTTCTTTATTTATTGATGCGTTATTATTAATTTAATTGGCGAAGCGAAACGTCGACTTTCGAATTAATTTTGCGACCTTGCCCGATCCATTTTATCTAATTAATATCAATTTCATCCGATTGTGCAATGCGACAGTTACTAAAATAAACTGCAATTTATTAATTAATCTCGCTTCCTGGAACAATACGTTATCCGCACAAAGTGGATAAGTATTTCTAGTAATTAATTAATTATTTTTTATATAATTATTTTGTTAAGTCGTAGAGCATCGGGAGGCTAAGTTAAGGGTGTAACACGCCGATGTGCTACACTTGTTTGTTGACTTTATAGTAATAAAAAATGTCCAAACAAATAAACAAATTTAATTTATTGACAAATTAATTGACTGGGAACTGGAGAATTGGCTGTCTGCAAGAATTTAACGCGTATTTACCGTAAGGGGTACGGCTCGGTCAGAATTTCTGAAAAAGGTCAGGTTTTATTGCTTCATGCCCTACGTCTAGACGGCGTCTCTACCTGCAGCTCTAAAGGGAATCCTATTGACCTACAATAATACTACGCTCTGCGTCGACCTTTCTCAGACACCGAGGGAACCCTGCCAATATTTCAAAACAACTTTCAATAATTATTTCCTCGTGATCGCTAATTAGTGAAGGACTCTACTTATGTGCACCCTGGTTCGAATCCTGGTGAGTCGATAATAACTCTGAGATAGCGGGAATTGGCTACGTATAAATAAAATACGGACTTAAATTTGATTAATTATTTATTGCAAAAAAAAGGTAAAAACTCCGATTTCTAGCCGCACTGCAGTCTAGAAATATGAGCGGAAAAACCTTGTCGTTTTAAAAATCCAATACAGAGAAACACGATCTTGTAAGAAATACAGTAGAATTCGTTTAAAGGCTTTCTCGTTCGAATATCGTGACGAACTAACGCTCTGTATAATCAACCAGCGCACATTGTGGCCGTGTGCCTACAGTGTACTTACTTAATGAACGTAATTAATTAATTAAGCCGATGTTCGGGGAAGTATGTGATACAAAATGCCGCCCAGGCGATCAATATGCGAGAGAATCAATAGTAATCGCTAGTTTTTCACGGAGCCCTCCTGTGGAGACGCGGGAGCCGATTTGTTTCTAAACCTAATAACGCGGCGCAGGGGGAGCTTCTCGACCGCTCCTATCGCCAAGAGGTGGAGGTGCAGTGACTCTCACTTTATTTGTTAACCTCTGATTGCGTTGTTTTCGACGATCATCTAAACCTATGCGCAATGGTAATAATTGACCGTTTTATTTGATGCTCTACGGTGTGTAGTTATGATCTTTCGGTCTCTCAGCGAATTACTTCTAATTAACCCGCAAATCTCCCGACACTTCGGTCCACACACAGGGTGTGAGGGAAACTCGGTTAAGAAGATGACTATGAATATGTGATTCAGAATTGTTTGGCCTCGTAATTTTACGGCACTCGAACGGGCAACTAATTGGCCTTGATTTAGGGAATTAACTTGTGCTGGTCACACTTGATTTTAGCGGCAGATCTAGACTTGCCTTAGACCAGTGGTACAAACCAGTCGACTTCACTGCGCAAATGGAAAAACCCTTCGTTTGAGTGTTTCCAACTTGCCAGAGAATATCGCCAAAGAGGATTAACTAATTTTACAAGAGTACACTGTATATGGATTGCACTATAGATTGAAAGCGTCGGTTAACTGCGTTGGAAGTAATCAGAGCTAGCACTCTTTGAAAATGGAACGGATAATTGTTCCTCACGAATAATTTACCAAACCACAAGCTGCACAACTGACATTAAGGATCTGATATTTGGCAAAGGGCGATCTGGGTAATGCTGTGCATACAAACGTCTTGCAGCCAACGCATTTTGACCACATTCGCCGTAAATAAAATCATGTCCACAATAACACTCTTGGAAAATTCGGCCATGTTTTCAACACTGTTATCTGCGACGATGTGCACTGACCCACTTTAATAGCCGATGCTGACACACCAGCATACTTCTCCTATTACGTAATTACGTAATAAAAATCAATTGTTATACAAAGACTGCTTCATTCTATCACTTTTAATATCAACGTTCACTGGTTTAATTTTTTGTATGAAGTTAAAAAACAGCCTGTATACCATGCGATCAAATAAATTTCAGATTGGACTAGGCGTTGCATAAACGCTGCCGAATTTTGCACGAAATGTTATTTTTAGGTTAGGCTTGCAGATCAATCAAAGATATTCTAAGATCTGATTTTCATTTCATCACATGATATAACTATTGTATTTCTGTTTACGTTTTTACTCCTTTAAAATATAAGTCTCGGAGCGAAATCATTGTTGACTAAACAAAAAAAGGGCTGGTGCACCACCACAGGTCTTAAATATCACCCTGTATAACAATTTACAAAAACCCATTTTTTTTTTCTTTTTTTTTTAGTACCTACGATGCCATTTGTAGTACTTCAGTCACCCTGTATATGTACAGGTTGATTCCTAAGTTGAGTCATATTTTTTAATAGCGTGTAGGACCGGTTAGAAGAAACATTTTTTTTTCAAATACAATAAAAAAAAATAAATAAAAAATTGAAGGCTTATTGTATTACTTTTGCAAATAAATTCGGCGTTGCGTTATTTTTTTCTCCGGAACCGGAAACGATGTCGTCGTGGGGCAGTCAACCGGGGAATACCCCCGTCCTTCCACTTCATGACGGTGGTCGTCCTGCCCGGCTCGCCCTTCAATCGAAGGCGCCGCAATTTTTTTTTTAATTCGGGCGTTTCACGAGGCTAAAAAAGAAAATGTGACAAACAACGATACTGAGTTTATTATGCTTTTAGAAGAAGAAGAAGTTTAGGATCGCATATTACGAAATGCCGTTCTTAAGGAACCTCGGCCTGAAGCATGCAGGTACGGTATCACAAGGCACTGAAGGCACTCCTCCTTAATATCAGTTTGGAGACGTATGCAATTAATAAAAGAAGTAAACAGAGAGTTTGCGGTCAGCCCGTATATATCAAAAGAAAATGTGACAATCAATGATACTGAGTTTATTATGCTTTTAGAAGAAGAAGTTTAGGATCGCATGTTACGAAATACCGTTCTTAAGGAACCTCGACCTGAAGCATACAGGTACGGTATCACAAGGCACTGAAGGCACTCCTCCTTAATCAGTTCGGAAACGCATGCAATTAATAAAAGAAGTAAACATAGAGCTTGTACACTCGGGTTCCAATTACTCTAGGCTAAGTTCGGGTCGTCTATTGGGAGGTCACAGCGTACGACGCTGGCTCGATTCCAATCGACAGCTCCCTCAAGGCCCCCCTACGACGAACCATAGCGGTAAATGTAAAGCAGCTCGCAGTGATGATAGTTGTCGCGAAATTCACGCGGGGTATCCGAATTCTTAGGACATCGAAATCACGAAACGTGACACGGAATTTACATGAATTTCCGAACCTCCGCGGTGTTTGTCGGTATGTTGCACTTGCCGGTATGTACTTATTTTATTTTATGGTCAATAATAAATACTTCGAGATAACAGATACAAATACAAACTGATATATGACGAGTAAATGACAGTTCAGTCCAATTAAAAAATTAAATAGATGTAAGCCAAGGACTGCTTGTTTCTTTTGATTCGATCAGAGAGGCAATTTATTTGCAAAAATAATATAATAAGTTTTCTATGTTTAATTAAAAAAATATGTATATATATACTTGCAAAAAATGTTTCTTTTAACGAGTTCTACACGCTATTAAAAAATAAAGGAATAAAGGAATAAAGGAATAAAGGAATAAAGGAATAAAGGAATAAAGGAATAAAGGAATAAAGGAATAAAGGGATAAAGGGATAAAGGAATAAAGGAATAAAGGAATAAAGGAATAAAGGAATAAAGGAATAAACGAATAAAGGAATAAAGGAATAAAGAAATAAAAGAAATCCCATTAAATAAAATGACAAAAAAATAAAAATTAAAAAATTCTCATAAATTCAAATAAACAATACAATTCTATTTTCTGTAAAAGTACAAAAAATTACAAAAAATCATAAAAATTAAAACTTTTTCATTAAATAAACAAAATTTTCAAAAATTGAGATTTGACATTTGTGCAATTTTTGATGTAAAATAAAACAAAAGACGATCGACAAATTTATAAAATTTTTAAAAAAAATCTCATTGAAAATTAGAAAAAAAAATTTTTAATCTCGGAAATAAAAAAAATTTATAAAATTACGAAAAATAACGAAAACTAAAAAAATTCTCATTAAATAAGCAAAACTTTCTAAAATTAAGATTTGCCATTTGTGCAATTTTTGACGTAAAATATAACAAAAGACGATCGACAAATTTATAAAATTTAAAAAAATTAATATAAAAAAGATCTCATTGAATAAAATTAGAAGGAAATTTTTAAAAATCTTGTTAAATAAAATTACAAAAAAAAATAAAATTAAAAAATTCTCATTAAATAAACAATGCTTTCTACATTCTATAAAATTACAAAAAATTATAGAAATTAAAAGATACTCATTAAAGAAACAAAACTTTCTAAATTTAAGATATGAACTTTAGGCAATTTTTGACGTAAAATAAAACAAAAGACGATTGTCGAACTTATAAAATTTAAAAAATCTCATTGAATAAAATTAGAAAAAAATTACAAAAATTAAAAAAAAACTCATTAAATATAATTACAAAAATTATAAAAATTCTCATTAAATAAACAAAACTTTCTAAAATTAATATTTGATATTTATGCAATTTTTGACGAAAAATAAAACGATCGACAAATTTATAAAATTAAAAAAAATATATAAATATGTATGTATAAAAAAAAATCTCATTGAATAAAATTACAAAAAAATAAAAATTAAAAAAAATCTCGTGAAATAAAATTAAAAAAAATAAAAATTAAAAAATTCTCATTAAATAAACAGAACCTTCTAAAATTAAGATTTTTCGAATTGTGCATTTTTTGATGAAAAACAAAACAAGAGACGATCGAGAAATTAAAAAAATTTTATAAAATTACGAAAAATTAAAATTAAAAAATTCTCATTAAATAAACAAAACTTTCTAAAATTAATATTTGAAATTTGTGCAATTTTTGACGTAAAATAAAACAAAAGACGATCGACAAATTTATAAAATTAAAAAAAAATCTCATTGAATAAAATTAGAAAAATAAAATTTTTAATCAGAAAAAAAAATTTATAAAATTACGAAAAATAACGAAAATTAAAAAAATTCTCATTAAATAAGCAAAACTTTCTAAAATTAAGATTTGCCATTTGTGCAATTTTTGACGTAAAATATAACAAAAGACTATCGACAAATTTATAAAATTTAAAAAAATAAATATAAAAAAATCTCATTGAAAAAAATTAGAAAGAAATTTTTAAAAATCTCGTTAAATAAAATTACAAAAAAAAATTAAATTAAAAGATTCTCATTAAAGAAACAAAACTTTCTAAATTTAAGATATGAACTTTAGGCAATTTTTGACGTAAAATAAAACAAAAGACGATTGTCGAACTTATAAAATTTAAAAAATCTCATTAAATAAAATTAGAAAAAAATTACAAAAATTAAAAAAACTCATTAAATGTAATTACAAAAATTATAAAAATTCTCATTAAATAAACAAAACTTTCTAAAATTAAGATTTGATATTTATGCAATTTTTGACGAAAAATAAAACTATCGACAAATTTATAAAATTAAAAAAAAATGTTAATATGTATGTATAAAGAAAATCTCATTGAATAAAATTTCAAAAAAATAACAAAAATTTTAAAAAATCTCATGAAATAAAATTTAAAAAAATAAAAATTAAAAAATTCTCATTAAATAAACAGAACCTTCTAAAATTAAGATTTTTCGAATTGTGCATTTTTTGATGAAAAACAAAACAAGAGACGATCGAGAAATTTAAAAAAAATTATAAAATTACGAACAATAACGAAAATTAAAAAAATCTCATTAAATAAACAAAACTTTCTAAAATTAATATTTGAAATTTGTGCAATTTTTGACGTTTTTGTTGGCTTCCGGCTTTAGTGATTCCTTTGTTGCCAATAGTAAAGCTGAAACGTCACTAACAAGTCGTCAATCAAAAATGTAAAAATTAGTCGGTTTTTTTTTCTTCCTTGAAAATACCCATTTTTACTTACCCACGTATTGTCTGCGACAGAACGGGGGAATCCCCGGGCTTCCAAGGTGCAGTTATACTTTAGAATTTCTCTAATCTAATCAATCAAGTTTATATCGCGACATAATAAATGAGATTAAGTCGGCGGTTTAGGGGAATTCCTTGAGCTTGTGAGCCGTGACTTCGTCTGTATCAATATACAGGCGAGGTTGGAGCAAAAAAATCGCTCAATTTTTATTTTCTAAAGTAGCTCGAATGAAATTGACATTGCGAGTGTTCTTGACGTATACATAGCGTGATTCTTAATAGTTGTCCGACCCGTTAGGAGTGTGTTTACTACGATTACGCAGGTACGAAATTACAAAAAATACATCTATCGGAAGAATATTACTCAATTTTTGAATCACTCTGCATATGACGCATGCGTTACTGTACTTTGTCACAAGTCGTTATCTGTCCTCTCGAAATGCGACCAACGGTTAATACTGCGACAAACGTAGCGTATAAACTACACGAGCGAACAATAATATTGCGATCTTTGTCCGTTGCAAGTTCTTTTTTCCCCGCAACTCCATTCGATATCGATTCGCTGATGTAAGTGTTTGCTTGGTTTTTCTCTGATATCTGATATCTGATGACGATCGAAAAAAGAATGTTTATTATTTCCCGTGGGCATAATATACGTGTACATAAGTAGGTATTTACAGTAAGAAAGTTTTTTGAAAATTGCGAACCAGTTGTGAAAAACGTGACCCCGTGACTTGTGTTTCGATAAAAGAACCAACTATAGCGATGAAGTGTTAGGTCTAAATTTAAAGAAAAAGAAAAACGGGCACATGACCCACTCGAACGTGCTCGTGATTATTAAAAATCGACATACCTGGACTTTTACCCACGGAATTACATTTTTCGCTGCACATAAGTTTATGTTACACGTATGCCAAGGGCGTAAACTAAGCGATCGCGTTTACTGCGACGCAGCAAACCGTTATCACGGTAATAAGTTGTGTGCTTTGTTGTTGGTTAAAACCCGAGATATCAAAAGCCTATATTTTTAGACGGGAATAGCCTTGCAAAGTAAAATGCGTGCGTTTATTCCAGTCCTTTTTGAAACTAACAGGAAACCGCGAGACCTTTTTAGTTCCTTATTCTATTTAATGGTGTTGCTCAATCGCGTCCAAAAAATTATGCAATAAAAAATGTCATCATGATCCGGATCATGGCGCAGAAAACCATCTCTTACTTGACCGTCGCGTCGCGTTGCGTCGTTTTCATCGACAAACTAAAAATTGCAGGATTTTTTTCTTGATCGACCCTCGTATGTTAAACGTCGTATTCGTTTTGCAACGGATCCGTCAGCCTAACAAGAGAAACCAAATTCTCATCGGCGCGGCGATAAAATTGAAAATTGCGGGAGTTTCTTGGATCAACCCTCGTATATAACATCGCCTTCATATTACCGCACTCTCCCTGTATATTGATGAGTATGTATTCATAAACTGAAACCCCTCGTCTCTCTTTTGCAATACATTTGCGTTATCATGATATGTAATTTTAATGCATCTTCAGATAATTGTTCTTGCAGGAATTTTTTTTTAATCAACCCTCGTATAGTATAATATTTTATTCAAATTCACACGCTGTAACAGATTTGTCGACTTAACAAAATAAACCACATCTTCATCAGCAGCAAAAATAAAAATTGCAGGAGCTTTTCTTTCTTGATCAACCCTCGTATATAAATAAAATGTCCTTCATATTACCACAATCCCAATGTACAAACAATTGACATTCATAAACTGAAACTCCTCATCTCCGTTTTAGTTTGCGTTCTATGCGTTTTTAGTGCATCTTCAAATTTATTTTTCTAACAAGCCCTCGTATATAATATCGTATTCGTATTGACACCGTAACGTATCTGTCAACTGAACAAAATAAAGCAAATTTTTAGCGGGCGGCGGGCGGCAAGATAAAAATTCTCAGCAGTGTCTTTTTTATCAACCCCCGTATATAATGTCGCATTTATATTTCCACGCTCCCCCGGTATATTGGCATTCACAAACTGAAACTCCTCGTCTCTATTTTTGTTTGCGTCACGTGCGTTTTTAGTTAATCTTAAAATTGTTCTTGTTTTAGTTTTTTTTTTTAACAAGCCCTCGTATATACAATCGTATTCATATTGCTACACCGTCGACTTAACAAAATAAATCAAATTTTTATCGGAGGCGAGACAAAAATTGCAGGAGTTTTTTGGATCAACCCTCGTACATAATGTCCTAGTCATATTTTCACACTCCCCCTGTACATTGACTGATTGTATATATTAATATTGTATATATTAATAATAATAGTTTGCGTAATACGGATTCTTAGTGGGTCTTCAAATTGTTCTTGCAGCGGAATTTTTTCGACCAAGTCTCGTATATAACGTCGTGTTCATGTCGCCGCGCCACAACGGATTTGGCAACTCAACAAAATAAACCAAATTTTCATCGGCGGCAAAATGAAAATTGCAGGAGTTGTTTTTTTCTTGGTCAACCCTCGTATATAACATCGTCTTCCTCATCCCCCTGTATATTGATGTTCATAAACGAAAACTCCTCGTGGCTGTTTTGCGTTACATATATGGATTCTTAGTGGATCTTCAAACTGATCTTGCCCGGAATTTCTTGATCAAGCCTCGTATGTAACGTCGTCTTCGTAGTACCAAACCCCCCCGTATATTGATTTCGTATAAACAGAAACTTGTAATAAGGTTGCGTTATATAGGGATACATGTTTTTAGTGCAATTTCAAATTATTCTTGACGTAAATGTCAAAAATTTTATACGAGGTGTATCCATAAAGTGCGTGGCTTACTGTTTTTCCACGACTCGAAACAGTGAAGCATCGACTCACTGAAGGTATAATAATAATAATAAGGTTTCTAATGATTAGTTAGAGTGCGAGGATTTATCGAATCAACAATTATTGAAGTTGTTTGTTTGAAGGAACAATGCGTCGTAAACACTGACGTTTGACAGCTATCACAATTTCGAGGTTAAGTTTCTAATGACTAGTTAGGAGTACGAGGAGTTGTTGAATCAGCAATTATTGAAGTTGTCTGACGGAATAATGCGTCGTAGACATTGACGTTTGACAGCTGTCACAATTTCGTGGTTATAAGTGTATGGCTTCTAATGATTAGTTAGAATGCGAGGATTTGTCGAATCAGCAATTATTGGAGTTGTCTGTTTGACGAAACAATGCGTCGTAAACATTGACGTTTGACAGCTGTCACAATTTCGAGGTTGTAAGTATATGGTTTCTAATGTTTAGTCAGAGTGCGAGAATTTGTTGAATCGTTAATTATTGAAGTTGTCTGCTTGACGGAACAATGCGTCGTAAACATTAATTTGACAGCTGTCACAATTTCGAGGTTATAAGCATATGGTTTCTAATGATTAGTATTAGTTAGAGTGCGAGGATTTGTCGAATCAGCAATTATTGAAGTTGTCTGTTTGACGGAACAATACGTCGTAAACATTGACGTTTGACAGCTGTCACAATTTCGAGGTTATAAGTATATGGTTTCTAATGTTTAGTCAGAGTGCGAGAATTTGTTGAATCGGTAATTATTGAAGTTGTCTGCTTGACAGAACAATGCGTCGTAAACATTGACGTTTGACAGCTGTCACAATTTCCAGGTTCCAGTACATGGTTTCTAATGTTTAGTCAGAGTGCGATAATTTGTTGAATCGGTAATTATTGAAGTGGTCTGCTTGACGGAACAATGCGTCGTAAACATTAATTTGACAGCTGTCACAATTTCAACGTTATAAGCATATGGTTTCTAATGATTAGTATTAGTTAGAGTGCGAGGATTTGTTGAATCAGCAATTATTGAAGTTGTCTGACAGAATAATGCGTCGTAGACATTGACGTTTGACAGCTGTCACAATTTCGTGGTTATAAGTATATGGCTTCTAATGATTAGTTAGAATGCGAGGATTTGTCGAATCAGCAATTATTGGAGTTGTCTGTTTGACGGAACAGTGCGTCGTAAACATTGACGTTTGACAGCTGTCACAATTTCGAGGTTATAAGTATATGGTTTCTAATGTTTCGTCAGAGTGCGAGAATTTGTTGAATCGGTAATTATTGAAGTTGTCTGCTTGACAGAACAATGCGTCGCAAACATTGACGTTTGACAGCTGTCACAATTTCCAGGTTGTAAGTATATGGTTTCTAATGTTTAGTCAGAGTGCGAGAATTTGTTGATTCAGCAATTATTGAAGTTGTCTGTTTGACGGAACAGTGCGTCGTAAACATTGACGTTTGACAGCTGTCACAATTTCGAGGTTATAAGTATATGGTTTCTAATGATTAGTCAGAGTGCGAGAATTTGTCGAATCGGTAATTTTATTGAAGTTGTCTGCTTGACAGAACAATGCGTCGTAGACGTTGACGTTTGACAGCTGTCGCAATTTCTAGGTTATAAAACTTATCACAAACTATTACACTTATTAATTTATTATAAACTATCACAATTTCGAGGTTAAGTTTCTAATGACTAGTTAGGAGTATGAGGATCTGTCAAATCGGCAATCATTGAAATTGTCTGTTTGACGGAATAATGCGTCATAGACATTGACGTTTGACAGCTGTCACAATTTTGAGATTAAGTTTCCAATGATTAGTTAGAGTGCGAGGATTTGTCGAATCGGCAATTATTGAAGTTGTCTGTTTGGCGGAACAATGCGTCGTGAACACTGGCGTTTGACAGCTGTCAAAATTTGGAAGTTAAGTTTCTTAACGATTAGTTAGAGCGTGAGGATTGGTCGAAACAGAGATAACTGCAAATGTAAATGTTAATAAGTGAGCAAGGACGTCGTGCTTCAAGGTCACTCTCTCCCCCTTCACTCTTCGAGGACCCAATGAATAGCAAAGCGCAGGCGTGGCAAGTCTTCCTTGATATTGTACGCTTATGGTTATGATGATTGCGTCATAACTGCTTTTTGTTTTGAGCAAAAGAAATCCTTTCTGTGAAAAGAAGCGGCGCGGCGTTGCCAGATCGGAGTGATAATCCCTGTTTGGGGAGATTATTCACTTCTGTAGCGATGAAAGGGGGGATTTTTTAATTTAATTAGTTTGTAGTATTGCAAAATGTAACTAGTATTAATATTTCTTGTTTTTTCTTTATTTAATTGATTGTTTTGAAACATCAGATTAATACAATAATAAAAGTAAAGGAAAGGAATTCAAAATTACTTACAATTTATGAAATGAACAATATTGAGGACAATAACAGCAAGTAAAAAAGAGAGAGAAAAAATTGAAGTGTATTGATCAAATATCAAAACGCTTACATCTATCATAGAAATAGAATAGACACATTGTTTGATTATTTATTTAAACGTATTGGTGATATTGCTATATTGTTATCTTAAAGTACTTTGTATTTTTTTGTGTGTTATCTTCGCTTTTGAAATTTCTACTTTGCGACATAAATATTTGTTTATTATTTTATTTTGCGTTCATTTTCCATAGTAGGTAAATAATTTTAGCAATTTCCCGGATAACATCGTCCACGATGAGTAAAAGGGAAGTAGAATGCAAGCTTGCTAATAGCCATGGTTTATTCATACTTACCCACCCCCACCCCCCTATCCCGAAGACAATAAAATTGGTCGGTGACGAATGGTAACCGAAGAGGAGTTGTGTTTATTTAATATTTTTGAAATAGAGTATTTTTTTTTTGTTTCCCGTTTTACTCGTCGACATACGAGGCTCATCCGGAAGTATTGACCGCAAGAAGTGAAAAAATAATAAAAATAAAAGAAATCTCATTAAATAAAATGACAAAAAAATAAAAATTAAAAAATTCACATAAATTCAAACAAACAATACAATTCTATTTTCTATAAAAGTACGAAAAATTACAAAAAATCATGAAAATTAAAACTTCTTCATTAAATAAACAAAATTTTCAAAAATTGAGATTTGACATTTGTGCAATTTTTGACGTAAAATAAAACAAAAAACGATCGACAAATTTATAAAATTTAAAAAAATCTCATTGAATAAAATTAGAAAAAAAATTTTTAAATCTCAGAAATAAAAAAAATTTAGGAGTATAAAATTACGAAAAATAACGAAAATTAAAAAAATTCTCATTAAATAAGCAAAACTTTCTAATTTGTGCAATTTTTGACGTAAAATGTAACAAAAGACGATCGACAAATTTATAAAACTTTAAAAAAAATTCATTGAAAATTAAAAAAATTCTCATTAAATAAGCAAAACTTTCTAAAATTAAGATTTGACATTTGTGCAATTTTTGACGTAAAATGTAACAAAAGGCGATCGACAAATTTATAAAATTAAAAAAAAAATCTCATTGAAAATTAGAAAAAAAAATTTTTAACTCAGAAATAAATTTTTTTTATAAAATTACGAAAAAACGAAAATTAAAAAAATTCTCATTAAATAAGCAAAACTTTCTAAAATTAAGATTTGACATTTGTGCAATTTTTGACGTAAAATAAAACAAAAGACGATCGACAAATTTATAAAATTCAAAAAAAAATCTCTGAAAATTAGAAAAAAAATTTTTTAACCTCAGAAATAAATTTTTTTTATAAAATTACGAAAAAACGAAAATTAAAAAATTCTCATTAAATAAACAATACTTTCTACATTCTATAAAATTACAAAAAAAAAATATAGAAATTAAAAGATTCTCATTAAAGAAACAAAACTTTCTAAATTTAAGATATGAAGTTTAGGCAATTTTTGACGTAAAATAAAACAAAAGACGATTGTCGAACTTATAAAATTTAAAAAATCTCATTGAATAAAATTAGAAAAAAATTACAAAAATTAAAAAAATTCATTAAATATAATTACAAAAATTATAAAAATTCATTAAATATAATTACAAAAATTATAAAAATTCTCATTAAATAAATAAAACTTTCTAAAATTAAGATTTGATATTTATACAATTTTTGACGAAAAATAAAACGATCGACAAATTTATAAAATTTAAAAAAAAATGTAAATATGTATGTATTTAAAAAAATCTCTGAATAAAATTACAAAAAAATAACAAAAATTTAAAGAAATCTCATGAAATAAAATTTAAAAAAATAAAAATTAAAAAATTCTCATTAAATAAACAGAACCTTCTAAAATTAAGATTTGTCGAATTGTGCATTTTTTGATGAAAAACAAAACAAGAGACGATCGAGGAATTAAATTTTTTTTATAAAATTACGAAAAATAACGAAAATTAAAAAAATCTCATTAAATAAACAAAACTTTCGAAAATTAATATTTGAAATTTATGTAATTTTTGACGTAAAATAAAACAAAAGACGATCTAGAAATTAAAAAAATTGATAAAATTACAAAAAAGAAGTTGAGTACAAAATCGGTAGATCTACCGAATTATCGGTAGAGTTGGCAGCACTGATCGACAATGTGGATTTGGCCGTTAGTTCGTTACTTTAGTTTTTGTTGGCTTCCGGCTTTAGTGATTTCTTTGTTGCCAATAGTAAAGCTGAAACGTCACTAACAAGTCGTCAATAAAAAATGTAAAAATTAGTCGATTTTTTTTTTCTTCCTTGAAAATACCCATTTTTACTTACGCACGTATTGTCTGCGACGGAACGAGGGAATCCCCGGGCTTCCAAGGTGCAGTTATAGTTTAGAATTTCTCTAATCTAATCAATCGAGTTTATATCGCGACATAATAAATGAGATTATGTCGACAGCTTAAGTCGGCGGTTTAGGGGAATTCCCTGAGCTTGTGAGCCGTGACCTCGTCTGTATCAATATACAGGCGAGGTTGGAGCAAAAAAATCGCTCAATTTTTATTTTCTAAAGTAGCTCGAATGAAATTGACAATGGGAGTGTTCTTGACGTATACATAGCGTGATTCATAATAGTTGTCCGACCCGTTAGGAGTGTGTTTACTACGATTACGCAAGTACGAAATTACAAAAAATAAATCTATCAGAAAGAAGCATTTCAAAAATTTAACGCTTTTGAATCCCAAATTGAAACCGTTAGAGTATCACTGACAACTATTTTTAGAATGTGATAGGTACGATGTTTATAAATACCAGTATGAGTTGCCGCTGCCACACATTTTTATAACATACAGCCTTGCTCATATGTATTAGACACCCCTTGAAAATTAACATTATTAACAATACTATTCAATTTCTAAGAAAAGAAAGGCGGTATATATTTCAGTTTGGATGCCTTATGAAATTTTATTGGGTAATAAATCCGTATTTCTCAAGAGCAGGTAAGAAAAGAATAATATCGGAATTTTAGTACATCAGTATCCTTCGAACGCTCCAAGCTCTGTGAATTTCTATATGCGATTTGTGATGTATGATAATTTGTATATCGTAATAATAGTACAGTGCGTTAAATAATGCCTAAAAAACGTGAATTAACGCAAGTTGAGCGTGCTCAAATTGTGTTATTGCATTCGCAGAAGATGTCATTAGCTGCAATTGCAAGAAAAATGAAATGCTCGCGATGTGCGGTCCGCACTACGATTAAACGTCATCAGGAATCAGGATCGTTTGTTAACAGAAAAAAAAGTGGGCGAAAACGCATTACAACGCCAAGGGAAGACCGACTTTTAGAGCGAATATCCTTACGTGATAGAAGAAAATCGTCGAAGGAACTCTCTGGCGAGCTTCTCCAACGTCACGGAGTGTCCGTTTCTGCTCAAACAGTGAGGCGACGCCTCGTAAGTTTTGGTTTACGGGGATGTAAAGCGCGACATAAACCTCATTTAACTGAGGTACACAAAAAGAAACGTTTTTTATGGGCAAAACATTACAAAAATTGGACCGTCGATGATTGGTCGAAAGTTATGTGGTCAGACGAATCCAATATAGAGGTACGTGAGAAATTGTGCACACTTTTCTTATAGACGTAAACAATTCTGTTTGCACAACGCATTTTTAAAAATCCGAGAATTGTATTTATTGAACAATTTCTTCTTCTGTCTTACAGCTTTTCGGGCAGCCTGGGGCTCAATACGTTCGTAGAAGGCAAGGAGAAGCATACAATCCAGACTGCGTTATACCTACCGTAAAATATGGCGGGGGTAGCATTATGGTTTGGGGTTGTATGTCTGCCTCAGGAGTGGGAGAGTTGTACGTGTGCGAGGGTCGTATGAACGGTCAGCGTTACATGACCATGCTGGAAGAAGTTTTAGAGCCCTCCGCTTTAAAATTATTTAATGAGGAGACCCCTAATTATTACTTCCAACAAGATAATGCCCCCTGCCACAAATCACGGGAAGTGATGCGTTGGTTCAACGAAAATGGGGTGCGCGTGTTAGAATGGCCAGCACAGAGCCCCGATATGTCACCAATTGAACATTTGTGGCATATACTAAAGGTGAAAGTGTCGAAGTTTAAATGTGCTTCAAAAGACACATTAAAACGGAAAATTTTTGAAGCGTGGAACTCAATAACTGAGGAAGAATGTCACAATCTCGTATCTAGTATGCCGAGAAGAATAGGTGCACTGATTAAAGCACAGGGGGGTGTCACAAAATATTGAATATTTGTAAATAAAGTGACTTTGAAACCATGTTTATTGATACAGATTTCTTTTATTCCTTGTAGTATACCTCAAACTGATAAACATGTAGGGTGTCTAATACATATGAGCATGGCTGTATTTATATAAAATATAAGTTTTTTTTATTAAACGCGATTAATTATAATGAAATAATCAATAATCTATATAGAACTGTCAGTTTGACAACTAATTAAAAAGAAAACTGTGACAGTTATCATAATTGTCAAAAATAAGCTGTCAGTGTCAGTTTATCATTACGCTATAAAAATAAAAGCTTCTTCTAATCAATTTGATTGATTATGGTGGGAGATCATCAACAGTCTTCTAGAAATAGTCATTAAAATGAAAGAAAATATCGATAATGACGTCATAATCAATGTACTACAAAAATAAATCAAAATTTGACATCTGTCACAGTTGCAAGAAAAATCTGTTGTCAATGAAGGTTTTCTTAATATGACCAATCAGTGATCATGACGTCATCGGTAATTTACTGGAAAACTTTATTAAAACTTTCACAATTATAATCGTAATCATAATTGTCAAAAGCAAAATCAATTGTCATTTTGACAATTAAAATGTCATTTTTTCAATGCGATGAATTAGAATGTCGTCACTGATAGGTTATCACAAAACTTTATTGGAACTTGGACAGTTGTCAAAAGATTATCAAACGAAATCAGGCGTCAATAAGTTTGACAGTTAAAATAAAAGATTTTGTTTGATAACGCGAATAATTGAAATGACATCATTTTTGTAGTTGTATATAGAATACGTCAAATAGAAATTTCATTAAAACTTTGACAACTGTCATAATTGTTAGTCAGTTTGACAATTAAAATGTTTTTTTTTATTAACGTGATCAATTAGAATGACTTAATCAACAGTCTGTAGAGAACTTTGACAGTTGTCATGATTGTCAAAAAAAAATCAGGCGTCAGTTTGACAATAAAAAAAAATTATTAATGCGATTGACGGAGTTTTGTTTTTAATAATGTGACCAACTAGGATTACGTCATTAATGATGTACAAAAAACAGTTTTCGTAACTGTCAAAAGTAGCTGTCAATCAGATCGACTATTAAAAAAAAATTGTTCTTATTAATGTAATTATTAATCACAATGAGACGTCATCAGCAGCCTAATAGAAAATTTCATTACAACTTTGACAGGCGTCATAATTGTCAAGAAAACATTGTTAGTCAGTTTGACAATTAAAATATAAGTTTTTTTTTATTAAACGCGATTAATTAGAATGAAATAATCAATAAATAATCTATATAGAACTGCCAGTTTGACAACTAATTAAAAAAAAAACTTTGACAGTTATCATAATTGTCAAAAATAGCTGTCAGTGTCAATTTATCGTTACACTATTAAAACAAAAGGTTTTTCTAATTAATTTGATTGATCATGGTGAGAGATCATCGACAGTCTACTAGAAATTATCATTAATCAATAATAAAAGAAAAAGGAAAAAATATGCGGGAAAACAAAGGACGAGCGATGTCTGGTGAGATTTTTTTTGTTTTCACATAATTCTTGTGTCCTCTGCTAGACTAAAAATTTTTCTCAAAATATCAATAGAATATAATTAACAGGAACGTAACAAGTACGAAAGAAAAAACTATAACTTGATTAAAGTAAATAAGACGAAATATAACAAAATATATGAAATAAAAGAGAATCGATTGAAATAATCCAAGAAAGCAAAATCGATGCGTTTTTTGAAAACAATTTAAAAATCGCGAGTATTTTAATTAGAAAAATAAAGGAAAAAGAAACAAAAATCGAAAAACAAAACTCAAAAAGAAAGGCAATCGATAGGAAGTTAGTAGAACGGATAAAGCAAAATTCTCGAAATTAAAAACAATTGATTAAAATCTGCACTACGTCAATTGTTAAAAGCAGAAAATTTTAACTCTTATTGAAACTTTAAGCAAAAGTATTATTAAAAGTTATTCATAATATTTGGGAGTCGCCCTGTATTTGTGCGGGAAGTAAAAATTCAGTACGTGACCATACTCTGTTACTTAGTCTTACGTCATCTGTCCATGTCACTCTTGCACCCGGCTAAAAATGATTTCATTCCGTAACGCCCCCCGTCTCAGCGTATAGTTGGGAAGAACGCAGCCTTGCGCGTCGCATTCCGTCTGACTCTTTCTTAGCGTACGCATCTTTTGTTTATTTGTGACTACGATCTTTGTGCTCCCTTTCATGTGAATCTGCGAAGGAAGTCTGAAACGGAATTGACTCCGAGATTTGTCCAAGCGTACGCTGAGTAAAAGTTCAAGCTCGTTATACACCTTCTGGAAGGCCTGTCTTTGGGACAAAGGTTCTACCGGCCATTTTGTGTACGTAGTGTTTCGTAACGCGTACCTTAGGCTTCCAGTGGTAGTTTTACGCATCAGATAAAACCTTGACATCCCTTTTTGGGTGTGGAAGAAAAGGCCGCAGCAACACGGCCTACCCTCCACCCGTGAGAATGGATTCGACCTGTAGACGCCACGCCACTTGGTGACGTAACACCTTCGCCGAATTGCGGCACTAACCTCCGTGGGAGGGCGCCCTCTCGCTGTTGACATCTGTTTGTCATTACGCTGGATTTTGGTAACCAGATTGGAAATATTTTAATTATTTTTATCGACTTACGTATTTTGTTGACTCACTTTAACGCGGCGTTGTTATTTTTTTCTGTTGATTAAGTGCTTTTCATTTTTTACTTTAAGGCTTTGTTGTGAACGAAGAGCAGATCTGCTCGTCGGATAAAATCTAACTTGTTCGTTTGCTGGATAACAAAGTTTACTTAATTACATTTCGTGTTCGATTCATTGGACCCCGTCTATGGGCCGTACTCAACTTTTGTGATTTAACCTTTTTCTTAGTTTTACCAATCTTGAGCTTGACAAATAAAAAAACAAGTGCGCTCAGCTGGTGACTTTTATTTTATGCAACTTGTCCACCCCTTGCTTTTGTGGTTTCGTCTCCAGGAGTTTAATCGACGGTGCTGGAGAAACTTCAAAGTCACTTGCACGATTTGCTGTCCTTCAGGTAGGTAGCGATATGTCACGAAGGGCACAAGCCAGGAAAAATAGAGAACAAAATACAAGGTGTATCATTAAAAACAAAAACGAAACTTGTAATTTTTTCTCCACTTTGCGACGCGCACTTGTTATTTTTGTTATTTCTAAACGATAATGCGTAAAAAAGCCGTACGAGCTCTGTATTTAATGTTTTTCTCTAGTTCCTAAAATAAAATCTTTAAGTAGAGTGCAAAATATATTAAAAACAACAACAAAAATCATCACCAATCAGCTACAAACTTTGCAGTGTAAAATGTTGACAATTCAAACTTCCCGCTTTACTTCGCGAGAAAAAAATGAGTCTCATGACTTTATAGATGAACCTCGTATAAAATTTTCGACTTTTGGAAATTTCTATCCGTGCAGCGACACGTCAAGTACAAAGCAAATCAAAAGCTGTCCAGAATATTGTTTTATATACAGATGTACAGGGTGCCCCAGAAATTATTTAAGTACCCACTTGCTTCGCTCACGTCGTTGTATCTCGACACGGAAGTATTTCCCGAACGCTGTCTTATCATAGGACGCTCACTTACTCTTTTCCTTTCGAAAACGAAGGGCTTTATTTTGAGACACTCTGTACATTCAAATTTAAAAGTTATTTTGCCTTTGGTATATAGGGTGTACTAGGTATACTTGTAGCCGAAAATTGTTTAAAAAATATATACAGGATGAACGACCATTATTGTAAAGAACTGTCATTAAAATTCACATTAAAAAAAAAAAACTATACAGGGTACACATCAATACTGTCAAGAACTGTCACGAAAAGACAAAAAATATGTTAAGCAGACGTACACAGGGTGTACGACCATATTCTAAAAATAATTTTCATCGAAAGAAAAGTTAATCAGATGTACAGGGTGTATGAACAATATTGTAAAGATGATCCTCATTGCCATCGAATGTCAAAAATTGTTCAAAAGATGTATATAGACGTGCATGTCAATAACGTAAAGAATCGTCATCAAAGGAACAAAAAAAAATGTTAAAAAGATGTATGGTCATATTGTAAAAACAATTGCCATATATGAAGCAAAAATTGTTAAAAAGATGTACAGTGTGTATGTTGTCTTCGATGGACAAGAGAATTGCATGCATACATACAGGGTGTATGACCAAAGAGTATTGTCTTCGATGCACAAGAGACTTGCATATCCGATATTGTAAAAATAATTGCCATCGAAAGTTAAATATTGTTAAAAGATGTACAGGGTGTATGACCAATGTCGTAAAGATGATTGTCATCGAAGGACAAACAATTGTTGAAACCATGCATGCAGACTTTATTTTGAGGCACCCTGTACATTCAATTTTAAAAGTTGTTTTTACTTCTGTGTTTCAGGGACTTCACAGGTCAGGGCGTATCCAGTTGAAGCAACGTCGCCGTCGCGTCGTCTCCATCCAGATCCAGTTGATGGTGGACTGGTGGTCGTCTTCACGGTGCGCACCACTCCGTATAAAATGGTTCTTTTTAGAACCGGCAAAAAACTACTCTCAAGGATTCGCACCCCAGACACTTAAGCATCGACATAAAAATGTATTTGGCCCCAACAGAACGTTTTGTAAAGAAAAGATTCCCTCCTCCAGAAACATCAAAAATACCTTCCGCAATTTACGATTGAAAAATTTGAAACCGCGAAAATACCGAACAAATTAGACGCGTGACGTCATACCTCTCACTACAACTTGCAACCTAACCGGCTATATAAGACGGTCAAGCGCTAGGGTGGATGGGGGGGGGGGGGATGGGCAATATCACACCACACATTTTCGATCTCACTTGAAAGAAAGTTTCGGTTTAGACATTCATTTATTATATTGTGAGGGGGAGGGAAGTTCCCCCGGGGAAAGAAATCCCTTTGGAAAAACTTTTATCTAAAGAATCTTCCTAAAACACTCACGCTTTAGCTAGCAACGTTACAGGAATCTGTAAAGCGCAGCTTCGGCTACCGTCCGCTAGATGGCGCCAGTAATCGGGGGGCGAGCGATTTTATGAACGAATTTGAAGTTTCCGCAAAAATCCAAACACGCACGCGCTAGCTTTCTTACAGATACCTGTAATGTTTGAGGTGCTTCGACTGCTCACTGGTAGATGGCGCGTTCACTTGGAATTGCCAGAACTAGCTAAATTGCGCAATCCTTCCGTCTCCTCTTGTTTTATTTTTTCTGTTATTTTATGAACTAAGCCTAGTGCACACTGGCTGAATTAAGCGATTATTTTTTTTAACGGCTGTATCAATCTGTACGAAACACTATGACTTCATTATTATTTTGTGGGCAAATTGAGTGAATCGAATCGATTTTTCTTTTTGGAATTAAAAGCCGTGTATGCACTGGCTGAATCAAACGGCTATTTTTTTTCTGCTTAGTGAAAAGCCGCGTGTACACTGGGCGAGTCAATCAACTAACCTGTTGTGTATGGGAAAGTCGTCCGCTAGATGGCGCCAGTAATCGGGGGCGAGCGATTTTATGAACGAATTTGAAAAGTTTCCGCAAAAATCCAAACACGCACGCCCTAGCATTCTTACAGAGACCTGTAATGTTTGAGGAGCTTCGACTGCTCACCGGTAGATGGCGCGTTCACTTGGAATTGCCAGAACTAGTTAAATTGCTCAATCCCTCCTCTTGTTTTATTTTTTCTATTATTTTATGAACTAAGCCTAGTGCACACTGGCTGAATTAATCGATTGTTTTTTGTTTGAATTGGCTTCCGGTTGGAATCGCGTCACGTTGACTTCTACTGCCGACGTTTCGTTCTTCATGGCAATTCAAACATGGACGACGGCCGCGGAAGCCTTCAAGTTCGATTGTTTTTTTTTTTAACGAGAAGCCGGGTATGCACCGGCTGCATCAATCTTTACGAATCGAATCGATTTTTCTTTTTGGAATTAAAAGCCGTGTATACACTGGCTGAATCAAACGGCTATTTTTTTTCTGTTTAGTGAAAAGCCGCGTGTACACAGGGCAAGTCAATCAACTAATCTGTTGTGTGTGGGAAAGTCGTCCGTTTTAATTTCATCTCAAGTCAACGTCGCCGTCGTTTCCATCCAGTTGATGGTGGTGAATTAAAAGCCGTGTGTACACTGACTGAATCAAACGACCATTTCTTCTTTTTAGTGAAAAGCCGCGTATACACTGGGGTGAATCAATCAACTTTACCTGTTCTGTGCGGGAAAGTCGTCCGCTTTAATTTATTTCAAGTCCGAGGCGTTCGAGAGGGAAAGTAAATGAATGAATAAATAAAACGAACTCTCCCATTAAATATATTTTATTTAAAAATTTTACCCGGCCAAAATACCATCATATTATCTGAAAATTTCTTATACACTTTTATAAACTTAATAAAGCTATGTTTTTAGACACGAGCGACACGTTCAGCTTGTAGAAAACTACTTTAACATCATTTAAATGCAAGAAAATTTTCTTCCACCGCATATGGTACACAAAAAATAAATCAAAACAGATTGTCGAGAGGAAAACTAGATAGATACGGTCGGTTGTTCTCTTAATTATTATCATTACGGTAGTAGGCTCTATACTTACAGATCTGGCTGTGCTATTAAAAAAAAAAACTCTACGATAAGAAACACTGATCCGCTTTCAGAATACAAAACTAATTTTTATTTTTATATCAACGATAATAATAATAATAATATTGCTTAAAATATAAATCCCTAAAGAACTACGATTTAACTTAAAAACTACATGTATGTATGTACAGTATACAGATTCAAGCGATGCTGAACTATAAACGAACTGAACCCATACCTGTATCTGCGACTAAAAAGAAAATGGCGGCAGTTAATTTTGACAATGATCGTAATATTACACATAACAGAATGGTGAAGAAAAAAAACTAATTCACATAGGAATACACTAAATGAGACGATCCGCAAAACGAGCTTTCTTTTTTTTTTTTCTTGTTTATCAATTGTATGTACAAATCGCAACGTTCTATATTATGTATTAGTAGTAGTAGTAGTAGTAGTAGCTCGCGGATCGTACAACGCGCGAGCAGTGTAGAGAGCTTGAAATTCTTAATGAGACTCTACTAGGCGTACTTAATTAAAAAATATATATTATATACTTTACTTTACAATTAAATAAGAGCGTGTGAAGATGACTCTCTCTCTCTCTCTTAAAATTGTACTCTCGCAGCACAAACAACAAACAACACGGATTTATGCATTCGTTCTGGTTAATCTGTGACGCCCCGCTTGCCTCTCGAGCTTTCGGGGAGTTCCCCCGCGCGCGCGAACATAATTAAACCCCCGCGCAATGTAAACTCCGCGAATAACAAAAAAAATAAAATAAAACGATTGAAAGGCGAAAGCAAGCAGCGAGCGTTTGCGTTTACTCGTAAATAAAAAAATCTTTTGGCATCTCAGGAACTCTGTTTGTACGCGCGTACTATTTGTTATTTAATTATGTATTATTTTGAAGCGACGGTGAAGATGTCGGATTCAAAAACGAGATCAGTCTTTAATGTCTTTTTCCAGATTTATTCGGCTTCTTTTTTTCTCTCTCTTCTTCCTTTCTTACGAGTTTCATCGATTCGTTTGCGTCGTCGGCTCTTCCGGGCAGGTTCCTCCGGCTTGCGAAAAATAAAACGCCCGATCGTGCGATCGTGTTTTATAATGATTTAATGAAACACGAACGATGTTTTTGTGTGAGAGGAAAATTTCTATTGGTACGTGCAACAACAATGCCTTAAAACAATTTGAAAATGTCAAAGAATTGCTGAAAAGGCGTACGGCCCAAATTGGGAAGGTGATTGTCATCGAAGGTCAAAAATTGTTAAAAAGATGTACGCCAACACAAGTGAAGAATGGCCAAACAATATTATAAAAATAAGCCAAAATCTGTTAAAAATATATAGGGTGAACGTCCATTATTGTACAAAAAAAAAACCAACTTGAGTCATTGAGTCATTTTTTTAAAGATGTATTACACGTCAATACTTGTGAAAAATGGCCAAACAATATTATAAAAATAATTATCATCGAAAGCCAAAATCTGTTAAAAATATACAGGGTGAACGTCCATTTTTGTGCAAGAAAACAACTACCATTGAAAGTCATTTTTTTTTCTTAAAGATGTATACAGGATGCACGTCAATAGTGTAAAGAATTTTCATTAACATACAAAAAAAAATTGTTAAACAGATGTACAGGGTGTGTGACCATTATTGTAAAGATGATCGTCCTTGAAAATCAAGAATTGTTAAAAGGGCGTACGAACAAATTGTCATCGAAAGATAAATATCGTTAAAAAACATCTGTCATCGATAGTCAACTTTTTTAAAGTACTTATATACAGAGTGCACGTCAATACTGTAATGAACTGTCACGGAAATACAAGAAAATATTAAACGGATGTAAATAGGGTGTACGATCAAATTGCAAAAATAATTATTATCGAAAGACAAGAGCGTTAAAAAATTGTACCAATATTTCAAAAATGATCGTCATTGAAAGTCAAAAATGGTTAAAAGGAATATACAGGGTGTACCACCAAATAACATAACAAATATTTTGATGAAACTGTTATCGAAAGGTAAAAACTGTTAAAATTATAATAATGTAAAGGAATCGTCATCGAAAGAACAAAAAATTAAAAAAAGATGTATACAGTGTGTATGATCATATTGTAAAAACAACTGCTATCGAAAGCTAAAAATTGTTAAAAATATACAGGGTAAACGTCCATTATATTAATTAGTGTATATATCTGTCGCTGAAAGCTTATTTTTTTTAAAAAGATGTATACAGGGTGCATGTTAATATTGTAAATAACTGTCATCGAAATACAAAAAAAAAGTCAAACAGAGTGTATGTCCAAATTGTAAAAATAACTGTCATCGAATGATAAATATCGTTGAAAAGATGTACAGGGTGTGTGACCAATATTGTAAAGATGATCGTCATGGAAAGCTAAAAATTGTTAAAAGGATACGTACAGGGTGTATGCCAATATTGTAAACATGTTTGTCATTGAAGGCCAACAAATTGATAAAAAAAGGAAATGTACAGGGTTTACGACCATAATTGCCATTGAAAGTTAAAAATTGTTAAAATAATAAAAATAATGTAAAGGAATCGTCATCGAAAGAACAAAAAATGTATACAGGGTGTATGATCATATTGTAAAAGCAACTGCAAATGAAAGCTAAAAATTGTTAAAAATATACAGGGTGAACGTCCATTCTTGTATAGAACTGTCATTGAAAGCTATTTCTTTTTAAAAAAGATGTATACAGGGTGTACGTCAATATTGTAAAGAACTGTTACCAAAAGACAAAAAAAAATATTAATATGTATACAGGATGTACGACCAAATTGTAAAATTAATTATCATCGAAAGGTAAATATCAGGGTGTATAACCAATTGTCATTGAAAGCCAAAAATTGTTAAAGGGATATGTACAGGGTTTACGAGCACCGAATGTCAAAAATTGTTAAAAACATGTATACAGAGTGCATGTCAATAATGCAAAAAAAAAAAATTTAAAAAGATGTATGCGGGGTGTACGATCATATTGTAAAAACAATTGCCATCGAAAGCCGAAAACTATTAAAAGGATGTACAGGGTGCATGCCTAATATTGTAAAAATGATTGTCTACGGACAAAACAATTGTTGTTGTTGTATGTAGGGTGAATCTCGAATATTGTAAAAACAATTGCCATCGAAAATCAAAAATTGATAAAGAGATGTACAGGATGTATGACCAATATTGTAAAAATAATCGCCATCGAAAATCAATTTTTTTTTAAAACATGATTGTATACAGGGTGCTTGTCAATAACGTAAAGAATCGTCATCGAAGGAACAAAAAAAATGTCAAAAAGATGTATACGGGGTGCACGATCGTATTGTAAAAACAATTGCCATCGAAAACCGAAAATTGTTTAAAAAATGTACAGGGTGTATGACCAATATTGTAAAGATGACTGTATGCAGCATTCATGTCCAGTATTGTTAAAACGATGCACAGGGTGACGACCAAGATTGGAGAGGATTCTCATCGAAGGACAAAAGATTGTTAAAAAAATGTATACAGGGTGTATGACCAATATCGTAAAAATTTTGCCATCGAAAGTTAAAGATTGTTAAAAAGATGTATACAGGGTGTGTGACCAATATCGTAAAGATGATTGCCATCGAAGGACAAAAAATTGTTAAAACGATGTAGGTGTATGTCCAATATTGTAAATGTAATGGTCATAGAAAACAAAAAAATTGTTAAAAAGATGTATACAGGGCGCACGTCAATATTGTAAAGAACTGTCATTGAAGCACAAAATAATATTAAAAAGATGTATACAGCGTGTACGATCATATTGTAAAAACAAGTGCCATCGTAAGCCAAAAATTGTTAAAGAGATGTACAGGGTGTATGACCAATGTAGCAATGATGATTGTCATCGAAGGACAAACATTGTTAAAGGAATGTGCACAGGGTGTATGACCAAGATGTACAGGGTGTGCGATCAATACTGTAAGGATGTGTACAGGTGTACGTCTAATATTGTAAATGTAATTATCATAGAAAACAAAAAAAAATTTAATGTATACAGGGTGTGCCTCCAATAATGCACAGAAACTTTAACTAATAAAAATGAAATGTGTACTATGAAAGATTACCTCTCCTTTGTTTGTCTGGAAAAATAAGTAGTTGTGGGCGGAATTTCTTTTCAGGCTTGACAGCTGTCAAACAATCGAATCGAATTCTTCGACGTGAGAAAATTGAAATTGAAGTTCGGCATGACTTCTATTTTAAGCACAGCTGAGGCCAAGTAAAACGCGGCTTCAATTTTTTTTAGCTCGCTCTGTATTTGACATGTTTTAAATAAAATAAAAATTAATTTTACAAGCGAAATGTAAACATCATTTAACCAAAATAATTAAAGTTTTCTTTTGTTTACAGTTGAGATAGAGTTGATGGAACAGAGATGAAACGTACCTGTCAAACTTGACCGACGCTGTCAACCGAAAAAGGAGACAGAGAAATTTAACCTTTCCTTTATAGCGCACCGACAAAGTATATTGTCAATTTTTTTAAATTCAATTTGATTCAATTTGACAGATATTTTTGACTTACCTGCACCACACGGAAAGGTCACGCGATATTCACCCTTTACGCTCACCTTGTATATGACAAGATTTCAATTTTTTATTCAATTCAGTTTAGTTTGACAGTTGTCTTTCACGTAGGTGCACCACAACGAAAGATCACTAACTTTTTTATACTCGTCCTGTATTTGCGACAAATTCAATTTTTTTAATTCAATTTGACAGGTATCACATGGAAAGGTCAGGTGACGTTCGCGTTCTACGCTCACCCTGTAACTATTTAAACCCATTTAAAAAAAACGAAAACCCAAGATTAAAATTTTGACAGGTTTAATTTGACAGGTACTTCTGACACAGTATATTCTCTACCCAGTAGTTGCACTCTACACAATCGGATGTTACCAAATATCCTTTGCGCAAGTTACTGCGCAGATGTCACACGTGTGTCACTCAATCAGTCTTCTGTCAATCGTACACTTAGGTGCGATCTATTTTCATCCTATTTTAGTTAATAATACGTTAATAAACAACTAAAATGAAACTGAAGTGCTGTGTATCTGACTGTACGAGTGTATATTCAAATACGGATACTAATAGGCATAGGATTTTTCCGAGTGATTATCTTCTCTCCTTATTTGTAAGAGTACGAATATGTATTTTATACTTTAAAATTTGTTAATTTAAATTTCAAAACTCAGAAAAGCAATAAAAAATGTAATAAATTAATTAATTTGCAACATTTGTGAAATTTTTGTTTCGTAGAATAAAACTGTGTTTATTTTGATGTTCATTGGTTTATTTCATTTAAATAGACTTACTCGAGGTAATTTTATTGTATGTTCGTATTAATAATTTATAATTTTTTAAAATGACTCAAAAAAAAGTCATCGATAGTATAAAATTTACCATTGTGGAATTTAAATTTGACATGTTTGGCGCGTTAAATTCACTGCGCAGTAACCTGCGCAGAGCTCAACTAATTTCACAAACTTCAAAGGTGCCGACAAGGAGTGCGACTACTGCTTAGAGAATATACTGTGCTTCTGACATATGGGCACAACATGAAATTTTCACGTTCACTCTATACTTGCGACGATTTCAATTTTTTTTAATTTCAATTTGGTTAAATTTGACAGGTATCTTTTTACATATAGAAAGGTCACATTTTACGCTCACCCTGTATCTGCGACGATTTCAATTTAAACATTTAAAAAAATTGAAAACCCACGACTTCATTTTTTTATTCAATTTGGTTTAATTTTGACAGGTTTTTTGACATACGAACACAACATGGAAAGGTAACGTGATCATGACTTTTTACGCTCACCCTGTATCTGCGACGATTTTAATCTAAACATTAAAAAAAAATTGAAAACCCATGGTTAAGTTCTTTGACAGACATTTTTGACACACGGCCACCACATAGCAAGATCACGTGATACACATTCTTACGCTCGCCCAGTATTTGTGACGATTTCCTTGCAAACAATTTAAAACATTGTAAACACACGATTTAATTTTTTAGTCAATTCGGTTTGATTTTGACAGACATTTTTGACATATGGCCATCACATGACAAAGTCACGTAATACACACTTTTACGCTCACCCTGTATCGTGCGACGACTTCAAATTAAACATTAAAAAAAAAAAATTGAAAATCCACGATTTAATTCCGTTTAATTTTGACAGGTATTTTTGACACACGGCCACCACATGGCCATGTCACGTGATACGCACTTGTACGCTCACCCTGTATATGCGAGGATTTTAATTTGAACACGTTTTTAAAAATGAAAATTGAATTTACAAACAAAAATGACGTATGTATCTCGAAGCCATCGTATCATAACGAATCTTTTTCAATCACCCTGTATATGCCACTATTTGAAATCAAAATACAAAATTCAGTGCGTCTTCGACGAAACGAAACAGAATAATTCAAAAGTATTAGGAAAATAAAAATTGCAAATTTGCTTTAGAAAAAAAACTTTACAAAAAAAAAATGTAGGCAAGATGTAATGAGGGTTGCGCTTGTTGAGGTTCTTGGCACCGAATATTTTTCTTTCCATTTGCTATCCTCCAAGATGTCATGGAAGGGATAAAATTGTCCAAAAAAAAAATTAATTTCCTTATTTTTAAATTAAAAAAAAACAATGTAGGCAGTTCTCTTCACTCCGATGTAATCTGGGTTGCCTACAACGATGACTTGTTTGCACTGACTTTCCTTCAAAATTTGACACGTACGAGGACGTCATAAAAAGTATTTCTAAGAAAATTAATTAAAAAAATAATGTAAGCATCTCCTTTATCACCGATGTAAAGCGGGTTGCATACACCTGTGCTTCTGTACTGAATTTTCCTTAAAAATTTCACACGCTCGGAGGCGCCATAAAAATTGCAAAATTATTTCAAGAAAGTTGCGCGTTTGAAAACAAAAAAAAATATGTAAACAACCTTTTCAACACTGACGTAAAGTGAGTTGCATACCCAATATTTTTGGCACCCTCGGGGATTGCAAAATGTTATTTACAATCGTCGGATAAAGTGAGATATTCGGCGAATAGAGCTTATTCTCCACCACTGTAAAACTGTAAATTTTTTTCTTAATGTAGGCAACTTTTTTAACACCGAAGTAAATTGTGTTGCATATACCAAAGCTAATGAACGTAATTAAGACAAATAATTAAAACTGTCTAAACATCAGCCGGCGCTCTTGTTATCTCGGCAAAAATATCAGCATATTTTTGAGAGAACAAATTCTTTGAAGCAAATAAAACAAAGCGCAACCAAAGATTTCGATTGGAACCGGAGAACCTGCCCCCCGCGAAGATCGATCGATCAAACGACCCCCCTCTCGCTTTTTTCTCTTCGAGCGAAAACAAAAAACAAAATTTCGAATATTTCGAGTCTAAGATGGAAATGCACAAATCTCCCACGTGGCCTCTCCCCACGCAACACGTCATCTGCCCTATTAAGACCCCGAATCAGTCCATCCGATTTCCTCACATTCACATTTCATCCGTGCCTGTTTTTAACCCTAACTTACTTTTTTGTTTTTAAATCACAACTGATCGAAACGTTTGAGGGATTTGCTTTTGCTTTTTATTTTTTTTTACAACACGGACCGCAACTCTGTGTGTGTTGTGTATGGGTGTGTGGGTGTCGTGTAAAAAAATGTGTGTGTTCAATATTTCAAACTCTCGCCTCACTGCCGAATTTTCTTTGGGCCTAGCTATATCGGTTCGGGGAGCTCGAGCGCGCTCAGCACGTCCTCACCTTCCAGGAGCATGCTCCCTACGGGCGCGTTCACCTCGTAGTCCTGCTGGGTCAGGTCCAGGAGGGATGGCATCTCGAATTTCGGGTCGAGCAGTGATATGGAGTTCTTGCGCAGGGCGTTCACGCGACCCTCCGGCACGGACCTGTGCGACCTCGACGATATGACCATCTGCGCCCGAACCTGCTGGAGCTTTTCTTCTAACAGTTTCGGGTCAACCCCACGAGTTTCTTCTTCCTATGAGCAAAAAAAAAAAAATTGAAAACTAACTTCATGAATCACGCTTTTAAGACAAATATTTCTTGATCGCACGATACTTTGACTTCTGCCAAAAAAGCAATTTAATAAATGGATGCTACTGTTTCGTTTATTCAAGGTCGTGCAAGCTGTAAAATCCTTTACTTTTATTATTCTTCTTCCTAATGTAAAAGGTTCTCTGAAAATTAAAAAAGATTATTATTTTTTTTTTAATAATGACACGTAAGAAATTTGCTAAAAATATGCGTACCTTATCGTACTCTATTTTAATAATTGGAGACCCCCACACGCGCAGTCACGTTCGTGGACACGCTCGAAGGGCCGTTTGGATCATTCAAATCACGTCAGCGACGGCGACGCAACGCGACGTATTGTTACTAAAAATACGCGTACCCTTTATCATACTTACTCTACTTTAATAAATGGAGACTCCCACACGCGCAGTCATGTTCGAAGGACCGCTTGGATCATTCAAATCACGTCAGCGACGCAACGCGACGTATTGTTGCTAAAAATACCCACACTTTTTATTGTACTTACTCTATTTTAAAAAATGGAGACCCCCACACGCACTGACACGTTCGTAGACACGATAGAAGTGTCGCTTGTATCATTCAAATCACGTGAGGCACGCAACGCGACGTATTGTTGGTAAAAATACGCGTACCTTTTATTGTACTTACTCTATAATAACTGGAGACCCCCACACGCGCAGTCACGTTCGTGGACACGCTCGAAGGACCGTTTGGATCGTTCAAATCACATCAGCGACGCAACGCGGCGTATTGTTGCCAAAAACTACGCATATTTGTTTATCGTACTTACTCTATTTTAAAAAAGGAGACCCCCACACGCACTGATACGTTCGTGGACACGGTCGAAGTGTCGCTTGGATCATTCAAATCACGTCAGCCACTCAACGCGACGTATTGTTGCTAAAAATACGCGTACCTGTTATCGTACTCACTCTACTTTAATAAATGGAGACTCTCAAACGCGCAGTCACGTTCATGGACATGCTCGAAAGTCCGTTTGGATCACTCAAATCACGTCGGCGACGCAACGCGAAGTATTGTTGCTAAAAATACGCATACTTTCTATCGTACTTACTCTACTTTAATAAATGGAGACCCCCATACGCGCTGATACGCTCATGGGCATGCTCGAAGGACCGTTTGGATCATTCAAATAACGTCAGCGACGCAACGCGTATACTTGTATTTTTTTTTCTAATTTCATTTATAATTCCAGCCCAAACAAAATAAAATAAATAAAATAAATAAAGAATAAATAAATAAATAAAATAAATAAAATAAATAAAGAAGCCTAATCCAAGTAAAGAAAAAAAAAACAATGAAAAGGGTCGCTCGCCGTATAGAAGGCTCGCGGCAACTAGTCTCATGGCCAAAACTCTAATATTTTTTTCTAAATTCATTTATTATTCCAACCCAAACAAAATAAAAAAACCAATAATAAAGCAATGAACAAAGAGCCGCTCGCCGAATAGAAAGCTCGCGGCAGCTAGCCTCTCTTCACTTATTATTCCAAGCCAAAAAAATACAAAAAAGCAAAACAATGAAAAGGGCCGTTTGTTGAATAGAAGGCTCGCGGCAGCTAGTCTCTCGGCCAAAACTCTAATATTCTTTTTTGTAAATTTATTTATAATTAATTACAATAATTACAATTCAAGCAAAATACAAGAAAGGCCAACCTAAGTTAAAAAAAAAACAATTAAAGAGAGCCGCTCGCCGAATAGAAGACTCGCGGCAGCTAGTTTCTCAGACAAAACTCGAATATTTTTTTCTAAATTCATTTATAATTCCAACCCAAACAAAATACAAAAAAGCCCAACAATGAAAAAGGCCGTTTGGTAAATAGAAGGCTCGCGGCAGCTAGTTTCTCGGCCAACACTCTAATATATTTTTTTTAAATTTATTTATAATACAATTCAAGCAAAATACAAAAAAGTCCAAGCTAAATAAAAAAGACAATGAAAGAGGGCCGCTCGCCGAATAGAAGACTCGCGGCAGCTAGTCTCTCAGCCAAAACTCGAATATTTTTTCTAAATTCATTTATAATTCCAGCCCAAACAAAATGCAAAGAAGCCCAATCCAAGTAAAGAAAAAACATTAGATGGGCCGCTCGCCGAAAGAAGACTCGCGTCAGCTAGTCTCTCGGTCAAAACTAACTATTTTTTCTAAATTTATAATTCCAACCCAAACAAAATACAAAGAAGCCCAACCCAAGTTAAGAAGAAACAATGAAAAGGGCCGCTCGCCGTATAGAAGGCTCGCGGCAGCTAGTCTCATGGCCAAAACTCTAATATTTTTTTCTAAATTCATTTATTATTCCAAAAAAACCCAATAATGAAAAGGGCCGTTTGGTCAATTGAAGGCTCGCGGCAGCCAAAACTCCAATATTTTTTTAGTGAATTCTTTTATAATTCAATCCAAGCAAAATACAAAAAAAAAGCCCAACCGAAGTAAAAAAAATGAAAAGGTGCCTCGCTGAATAAAGCTCGCGGCAGATAATCTCGTGGCCAAAATTCGAATATTTTTTTAAAATTCATTTATAATTCCAACCCAAGAACCCAAAAAAAAAGAAACAAAGAAAGCCAACTCGAGCTAAACAAAAATAAAATAAAAAAAGCGCTTAAGCATCAGAAGGGCCGCTCGCCGATGAGAGGGCTCGCGGCATTCTTTTTCTTAATGGAATGGAGATGGTGAGAAAACATCAAACGCGAGCTTCCCCCCACCCCCAAAAAAAAACGTCCGTCAAATTTGCAGGTTATGTTTGATTATATGAGTAAAATTGCCGTCGTTAATTTTTACATTAAAAAAAAATCCCCACACGCGCAGTTATGTTCGATGTGTTACTTGAAGAACAGTTTCTATTGTTCCGTCGACGAAAAAAGATATGCACGCAACATCAAATGCTTGGACATAACCTAAAAATATTTAACGTGTATGGTCGTTGCGTTTTTAAAAACAAGGTGGCCGTCAAAATCATTCATGACTTCATTTTCCGATCAAGCAGATCTGTCACCGTCGAATTTGTAGGTTATATTTTCGATGGTAAATGAAAGCGCCACCTTACGGATTGTAATATTTGAATCATCTATATTTCGGTATTGTTCAATTCATAAACGAACACAAACATGTCTTCAATGTTCAGAGTACTTAAAAAGAGAAAGAAAACTTTTCTACCAATTCAAAGAAATAGTGTGACAGTAAAAGGAGACGCGTCTCATTTACCGACCGAGTGCATCCATCTCCTATCACCTCTGTCAAAATAGTAGTTTTGTAGGTTATATTTTGTGATGTGACTGGCATTGAAAACATTTATACCAATTCAAGCCAGAGATGGGACGCGGACTTTGCGAAAATAAAACAGAAACGCGTTGCATTTACCGACCGACAGCATCTGTCATTCCTGTCAAAAAAATTTTGTAGGTTAAGTTGTGTGATGTGACTTGCGAATTGCACGCAAAAGTTTTCTACCAAGTCGAAGCAATAAGTGTGACAGAGATACTAAGCGGACTTTACGAAGACAAAACGGAAACGCGACTTATTTACCGACCGAGTGCACCTGTCACTACTATCAAAAAAGTTTTGTAGGTTATGTTTTATAAAGTGACTTAGAATTGTGCTCAATTCAAAGCAATAAGTGTGACTGTAGGCACGCGGAGTTTCCGAAGAGAAAACGGAGACATTTACCGACCGAGTGCATCTGTCACTGCTGTCAAAAAAAGTTTTGTAGGTTATGTTTTGTGATGCGACTTAGAACTGCATTAAAAACCAATTCAAACGCGGATTTTACGAAAAGAGAACGGAAAAGCGTTTCATTTGCCGACCAAGAGTATCTGTCATTTCTTGTAGGTTATGTTTTCTAATGAAACTTAGAATTGCATCCAACATTTTTATATCAATTCAAAGCAATACGCGGAGTTTACGAAGAAAAATTGGAAACGCGTCTGATTTACCGACCGAGCACATCTGTCACTACTGTCAAAAAAAAAGGTTTGTAGGTTAAGATTCGTGATGCAACTTAGAATTGCATTACAATTTTTTTATACCAACTCAAAGCAGAGACGGTGCGCGGAGTTTACGGAGAGAAGGCGTTTCATTTATCGACCGAGAGCGTCTGTCACTACTGACAGAAAAAGTTTTTAGGTTATGTTTCTTTGACGCAATACATCAGCATTAGACACGTTAAGTAAGGATCAACATAACCTAAAGAAACCAATGTAAATTTTGCACAGGGAATGAAACAATCGAATTGTGACATTCTTTTTTTGATGTACCAGAAGCACGTCATTGACGTTTAAATGACAACTGACAGTTGAAACAAAAAACAATCATCGGCCGTGCTTATGGCCTTATGCATCAAGTACTCAATTTTAGTGATGTTTATAATATGACATTTGAAGTGTGTAAGTCACATTCTAAGTGACGTTTAAAATTCGGTGCAAACGGTCATTATCCATTCGTGAATCGAACTTTATTTCTTGGGACTCTTAAAGATACTGCATAGAAAACAAACAAAGAAATAAGATCGACTCTTGTTTTTTTTTTGTGACAGTTCATGCATGTCCACGAGCATGCTTGCGCGTGTGGAATTCTTTTTTGATTAGTCTCAACGCAATTCATCTCAATTAATGTTTTTCAATAACCCTTATTGAAATTCTTTTTTTGTTTCAAGTAATTACACTGACGTGCGTGAATTGAATTTTTTTTTTAGAACTTTGAAAGATGCATAGAAAACAAATGTCTCTTATTAAAAAAAAAAAGACAGACTTTTGTGTTTTACGATACTTCATGCATGTCCACGGGCAGACGTCCACGAATAAACGTGTCTCCTGTTTCAAACTTCCAAGAAAAAAAAAGACTCGACTCTTGTGTACTGAGATATTTCATGCATGTCCACGAGCATGCTTGCGTGCGTGGAATTTTTTTGAATAGTCTTAGTGCAAGAAACAAACGTGTCTCCTGCTTTCAAAAGAAAAAAAAGATCGACTCTTGTGTTTTGTGATCCTTCACGCATGTCCGCGAGCATGGTTGCACGTGTGGAATTTTTTTGGATTAGTCTTTTTGGATTAGTGCTTAAAAAAAAAAGATTGACTTGTGTTTCATGACACTTCATGCGTGTCCACGAGTATGCTTGCGCGCGTAGCATTTTTTTGATTAGTCTCGGTGCAATTAATCTTAATTAATGTTTCTGATCAATCTTAGTGTAATTACTTGAAACTAACAAAAAAAAAAGATTTTCAATGACGTGAGCCATGAATCGAACTTTGAAAGATGCGTGGAAAACAAAAACGTGCCTTCTGCTTTCAAAAAAAAAAACAAAAAGAAAAAGAAAAGGCAGAGTCTTGCGTTATGATACTCACGCATGTCCACGAGCATGCTTGTGCGTGTGGAATTTCTTTGATCAGTCTCAGTGCAATTAATCTTAATTAATGTTTCTGATCGATCTTATTGTTAATTACTTGAAACAAAAAAAAAGTGACTTTCAATAACGTGTAGGTATGAATCGAATTTTATTTCTTGGAACTTTGAAAGATGCGCGGAAAACAAAAACGTCTCCGGCTTTCAAAATAAAAGAGACGGACTCTTGCATTTTATGACTACAAGCACGTCCACGCGTGTGGAATTTCTCGATTGACCTCTCGGCGCAATTAATCTTAATTGACGTTTCTGATTGGTCTTGGGCAATTATTTGAAACAAAGAAAAATATTATCTGACCTGAATTGAATGTTGTTTCCTGGAACTCCGAGAGATGTATAAAAAACAAAAACGTGTTTCGTCTCCAAAAGAAAAAAAAAAAAAAAACGCGTTTCGCTTTATTACGAGCACGACCGCGAGCATGCCTGCGCGCTTGTATATTCTTAATTAATATTTTTCTTTGAAATCAGATTTAATACGAAATTGACGAAGTGCACTTTAGATATTAATATTGTTTTCGTGGAAATTAATTTTGATCAATATCGATCGATATCGATCGAGGTATTTTTCGTAAGAAATAACTGCAATCATAATTATTTTTTTTTTAGTGGAAAGAGCGGGGGCAGGAGATAAGAGATGATAATAATAATTAAAAAAAACTCCTGCTTTTTTTTTATAATTAGAATATTTAGTAGATACTTACAGTGACGTAAAATAAATCGGGAAAATGAAAAAAAATATTATTTTTTTTTTTGAAAAATATCCAGGTACTACACAGGTCGTCCCAACAGTGTATTCTCGGGTAACTACTGAAGATACAAAAAAATGTTCAACACAATTTCTTCTTTAATTGAAGAGGTCCACAACAGTTTTATTTATACAGAGTGAATCGAAACAGTGTTATCGGTCACAGCTTTGTTTATTATAAACACACATCCTTCTGCGATTCAACAGAAAACCCTAAAAAGAAAAGAGAGAGAAATGGTTTGCACAAATGAAAAGACAAAACTTACTGCTATTTTTTTTATTTATTTACAACAACGGCGTATTACCTCTAATAAAATTCTCAATACACTCAAAAAGACTACTAAAATAACCTTTATAAAAGATTATGCGCATCCTGACCTGACCGAGGTGGGCGAGGGGAGGGGGAGGGGGGGGGGTGGAACAAAAAAGAGGAACGACACGAATTTTTCCTGCCTCATTAAAAAGACGAACGTAACGGCGGCGATATTGTTTAACAATAAAAAATCTACAGTGGTGTTTATTCGTTGACGACTAAAACCTCATCACTATATAACTATACAGACAGAGACAGACGCTAATATTATTATTATTAATTATTATTATACGAATTAAATTTCTTCACGTTACAACAAACAACTTCTTTGCGTTCTGGTAACATCGACGTATCTATTATACAGGGTGAGTTTTTTTCGATGTTTAGCATTGGGATCTCGGAAACTAGCAGAGCTAGAGAGACGGTTAAATGAGGAAAGATTTGTAGTTTTAGGAGCCCAGTTTAATGCAGCTTTTGTTTTTTTCTTAAAGTTCATGGCTGGCTAGATATTTTGAAAAAACTGACTTTTTATAAATTCGTTAAATGCATATAGCTCGGTTTCTTGATTTTAGAGAAAAATTGCAAGACAAAAGTTGTACAGAATTATGTACTTAATTAAACAGTCGAACTAAATTTTCCGTATAAGCTCTTATTTTTCAGTTATGACATAAACATCAGTTTTTTTAAATGGAAACCATAGTAGGCCATGAATGAAAAAGAAAGGACATTTTTTTACCTTTTCAACGATGTAACATTCGATATGGTTATTTAAAAAAACGACGGAGATACGGCAGTTTTTCTCTTTCAAAATTGTTAATATGGTTGGCCATGGAAACAAAAGTTTATTGACAAATGCAAATTATAAACGATGAGCAAATAAGAATCAGGTTAGAGTAGGCGGTGCAAAGAAAATGTATATCTGTGATTAAATAAAAAGTACAGTTATCGTAGTAACAGCGAATCACAAGACTCTATTTTGAATTTTAACGTACCCTTAAATTTTAACAGCCTGTTAATAAGTTACAGAATAGCCCCTGATGACGGACGTTCTACTAGGAAAGCAGTAAATTCGATTTTAAAGAGGTGTAATTTATGTGTTGCAAGTAATGGTGGTCTTTTCGAACATCTTTAGAAATATTTTTAGTTTATTTTTGTTCTCGATAGTTTAGATTTGTTAAAAACGCTTCGGATTAGCAATATGAAGGTCAAGTCCTACTCTTCGACCCTGGCATACTTGCAGTTGTTCATCCGGTGAATTTTGAAAGGTTCTTTTCAAAACCACAAGAATGATCGATCTTCCAAGGTTTCGCTGCTTCGTGTTTGTAAACTATAAAATAATTTATACGTACGAATTATTGGTTTTGTATTTCAATGTTTCACATAGCTGTTTGATATTTAACAATATTTTGAGTTGGTGATGAAAATGAACCCTATCTCAACAAAAAGCGGTCATAAAGTGAGTGTTTACAAAAAAGAGTTGACATTAAATCAATGTTAAAAATTTCCAAAATTGAAGAAAACATGAAATTATAGTGATACTGATGTTTTGAGGTTGAAGGTTCTCCTAGGAGGCTATTGAAATATTGAACCATTGTTGGTATTAGAGTTTTGATTCTGAAACGTATGTAAAAAAGAAACGGCGAACAAATCGTCAAAGTAATTTAAGTGAGCAAGTAAAAATCAGATTAGAGTGGGCTGTGCAATGTTTGTGATTAACTGAATTAATTAATGTAATACATTCATGGACTGTCAAATGTATTGACCTTTTATTTAATCACAGACATACATTTTTTTGCATCGCCTACTCTAATCTGATTTTTATTTGCTCACCATTTATAACTTGCATTTGTCAACAAACTTTTGTTTCCATGGCCAACCATGTTAACAATTTTGGAAAAGAAAAACTGCCGTATCTCCGTCGTTTTTTTGAATAACCATATCGAATGTTACATCGTTGAAAAGGTAAAAAAAGGCCTTCCTTTTTCATTCATGGCCTACTATAGTTTCCATTTAAAAAAACTGATGTTTATGTCACAACTGAAAATTAAGAGCTTATGTGGAAAATTTAGTTCGACTGTTTAATTAAGAACATAATTCTGTACAACTTTTGTCTTGCAACTTTTCTCTAAAATCAAGAATAACCGAGCTATATGCATTTAACGAATTTATAAAAAATCAGTTTTTTCAAAATATCTAGCCAGCCATGAACTTTAAGAAAAAAACAAAAGCTGCATTAAACTGGGCTCCTAAAACTACAAATCTTTCCCCATTTAACCGTCTCTCTAGCTCTGCTAGTTTCCGAGATCCCAATGCTAAACAGCGAAAAAAAACTCACCCTGTATATGTATATAAAAAAAGGAGACGACTCGGATCTTCCGCAAGTGATATGCAAGAAAATAATTCTCTCGGCGGTGTAACAAAAATAACGTCGCATATATAAACTTTTGCATCTTTTGTACATAACAACAACGAGACGTGTGTGTATATATATAAATCCAACTCTGGGGGGATGCGCCGTGACGACCCGGATTCTTTCCTTTTTCTTTTTTTAGGCGAATCAAAGTCGTCACGGCGGCAAAGACAACAATCCTTAAACTTTTATTTATTTTTTTTTGAGCACCTAATCTTCTCACTCAACGTCCACAATTATTTATCTAGTAGAATACCAAAAAAAAATTATATGTCGAAGGGGGGCGGGGAAGTGCATTCGTTTAATTTTGGTAAATACAGGGGGACTTAAAATGAAAATCTCTCGGTGAATACGTTTGAATACTAAGTGTACAGGGTGACAAGCTTCGCGTCGGAAATCGTCGATTCGTCACATTCGTCATTTTTTGTTCGCTCACGAAAAGAAGCGAAAAATGAAAATGCAAAAAAACAAGAACGAAAGCCTGATTCATTCGATTTTCAAAGGGCGTCGGATTTTTTTCCTTACAGAAAGAAATAAATGAATGTTCGATTTTCGAAAGCTTCGCGCCGATTTTGCATTTGTTACTTTTTGCTTGCTTACAAAGAGAAACAGGGATGCCAGGAAACAAATGAAAGCTTGATTTTTTTAAGGTTTTAAGATTAACGACGCCGTGGTTTTACAGTCAGCCTGTATAACAAAAATTATTTATGATTTCTTGGATCAATAAATACTGTCACGCAATTTTAGGTCAAAAATCGACCCAGTCACTGTGATTATTATTATTATTTTTATTATTATTATTAAACGAATGCACTTCACAACCCCGAAGAGAATTAAAAAGGAATGTACCGCGAACTGATGATAAAAAATAAATAGAGAAAGAGAGCGTTTAATTAAAGAGACAAGAGATAGAACTTCCTATCACAGTTACAAAGTGCGCTGCATCATCATTCACTTTTTTTTTTCTTTTTAAATATCTAGTTTAAAACTATCACTAAATTATTGTACAAAGTTAGGTACGCGCAGGTTAAAATCGACCGTTTTAAGCTGCGCTCACAGGAAATCATACCAACGTGGCAGTATTAAATAATATAAATCCCTGAATGCTTCTTGTACTTTTGCTCTTTTTTTTTTGTTGGTGGAGAATTCGGTTGTAAATCGTTATGAAAAATATCTTCTTCGGAACTGTACACGTGAATCGATGGTTTATAATAAGATGATGGGGGCAGTCTTCCTTCGAAACAAGTAGATCCAACATAAAAATATATTTTCTGCGGCGAGGAGCTCCAGTATAAAAAGCTGTAACACCTAACCATCCACATTTTTGATTTACAAAGGAACAACTCGATACTCTCGTAGAACGAATACAGCGCACTAATTTTTTTTTATTTGAATTCTTTTATTTATTCCCCGTCGAAACAGTAGCATCTCATACTTTCGACTTGCTGGGGGCAAGGCAGATGTACCCAGCTCGGATATCGAAACCGCTTACCAGTAAGTTCATAAGGACACTGTCGCTCGGCTGGCTTATGCAAGCCGCCTTTCGCCCTCCCGAATCCAGCAGCCAATTACTTTTGCCTTTCGGCCGGCCCCGGTTGTGGTTGTTCGATATTAACTGGTGCAGCAGCTCCGACGACATTTTCTCTTTCGGCTCCGACCTCGTCCGCTTGTTCGACAGGTCGTACGACGTGTTATTCAGTCGCTTGTTACCGCTCAGGTTTTGGCTGGGACAGTCCAATCTTTCTTTCGTCTGTTGTATTTTCGACGGACTCAAAGTCCAAGTCGGCGAACCTGAAACAAACAGGAGCTCAAGTGACGTGCTGATCGCCCCCAGGAAAACAAATTTCTTTAAGTCCGAGTCTCTTAGCGGGGCTTTAAGTCCGAGTCTCTTAGCAGATTCGGACATAAAGAAGCTTGAATGATAGGGATGATACTAACTTTTGTCGTAGAAATCATCTATGCTGCTCTCGTTACTCAATAAGTCTCTGCTCGACTCGCTACTGTTGCTGCTACTTTTGAACGAACGCTTGTTTATGTTCGAGCAAAGCAGCTGCGCCAGGCTCGAGCTGGACGTCTCCGAATTGCCACTCTTGTTTTTCTCGCCGGGGTTCCACATGATGTCGTCGGACATCAACAGGGGCAGGTCGTCACCCATGTTCATCGGTATGTAGGGCGCCTTCATCGCCAGCTCCGGGTCCTCGTCCATGTGCAGCGACATGAACGTCGACATTTGATCCTCGTCGCCCAGCGAATCCGTCGGACTGTTCAGCGAAGGTAAACTGCAGTCCGAGTTCTGGAAGTGAAAAGGATAGGTGATGGGCCCGGGCGCCTTTCCTGACGAATTAAGTTGCACGAACCTTTGATATATTTGGGGACAGTAACTGTGGCGAGGGGTCGCACGAATCCCTGTAGGCCATGAAGGGGTCTGCGGGTTCGTCCGGTAGGAGAGGGCAGAAGCCATCTCTGAGTAAGAAGTCGTCCAAGTCGGACAGAAAGGGGTCGTCCAGCGGGACGCATACGTCGCCGGCGACCGGTGCAAGATGCGTCAAGTCTTCAGGTTCATCTTTCAACACTGCAACAACAACAAAAATTACAATGCAATAATATTCAAAAGGATTTGCACAAAAGAATAAACATTGACTTGTAAATGTTTGTGATTGACAGCCGACGAGCGTTCAAAAAGCAAAAGAAATTTAAAGAATTGATTTTGAAGCCGGTCTACACAGCGCCATCTGCGTTTGACGGTCGACAGAAACGTTTAAAAGCAAAAGAAATTTTAAAAAATGATTTCGAAGCCAATCTGAACAGCTCCATCTATGATTGACGGCTGACATAAGCACTTAAAAGAAATAAAAATTTACGAAGAAAAAAGATTCAAGTCAGTTTGGACGGCGCCATCTGTGATTGACAGCTGACGAGCGTTCAAAAAAGCGAAAGAAATTTAAAGAATTGATTTTGAAGCCGGTCTACACAGCGCCATCTATGTTTGACAGTTGTCAGAAACGTTTAAAAACAAAAGTAATTTAAAGAAAATGATTTTGAAACCAATCTGGTCAGCTCCATCTATGATTGACGGCTGACATAAGCACTTAAAAGAAATAGACATTCACAAAAAAAAAAAAGATTCTAGTCAGTTTGGACGACGCCCTCTGTGATTGACAGCTGACGAGCGCTTAAAAAAGCAAAAGAAATTTAAAGAATTGATTTTGAAGCAGGTCTGCACGGCGCCATCTATGTTTGACAGTTGTCAGAAACGTTTAAAAGCAAAAGAAACTTAAAAAATGATTTTGAAGCCAATTTGGACAGCTCCATCTATGATTGACGGCATTCATAGGTAAAAAAAATATGAAAAAAAAAAACTTCATTTAAAGAGCGCCACCTATGTTTAACAGCTGACGACCATTTAGAAGTGAACAAAATTTAAAAAGTTAAATTTTGATGCTAACTTGAAAAGTGTCATCCATGTTTTGACAGCTGACAACCGACTAGAAGCGAAATAATGTGTGAATTTGGAAATTGATTTTGAAATCGGATTTTTATCGCTTCTCTTATGTTTGACAACTCACGAATGCTTGGAGACAACATAAATAAAAAAAAAGAAACCATTGATTCTGGAGCCAGTTTGAACAATGCCATCTATGTTTGACACATGACAAGTATTTAAAAGCAAAAGAAATTTGAAAAAAAAAAACCATTTTGAAGTCCACTTGAACAGCGCCATCTATGACCGACTGTTGACAAACAGAGGTAAAATAAAATAAAAAAGAGAGCACCGGCCGTGTTTGGGAAGTTTGGGAAGCGCCATCTATGTTTGACAGGTGACAAACAATTAGAAACGGCAACAACTCTTGACAGCGCTTTAGAGGCAAGAGAAATTTAAAAAACATTGATTCTGAATACAGCGCCATCTATGTTTGACAACCGACAAGTATTCAAAAGAAAATTAAATTTAACAAATTATTTCTACGCCAATTTGAAGTAGCGTCATCTATGTAATTGACAGCTGACAAACATTTGCAGACAAAAAAATTAAAAAAAAAAAAAAACTTCACTTAGAGAGCGCCACCTGTGTTTGGCAGCAAAAGAAATTTTTAGAAATTTAATTTTGACGCTAGCTTGGGAAGCGCCATCTATGTTTGACAGGTGACAAACATTTAGAAACGAAAGAAATTTTTAGGAAATTGATTTTGGACAGCGACATCTGCGTTTGACAACTATTACAATTTGAACAGCGCCATCTATGATCGACCGATGACAAAAACTTAGAGGTAAAAAAAAAAATAAAGAAAGAGAGAGCGCTACTTGTTTGACGGCGAAAGAAATTTTCAGAAATTCAATTTTGACGCTAGTTTAGGAAGCGCCATCTATGTTTGACAGGTGACAAACATTTAGAAACGAAATTTTTTTTTAGGAAATTGGTTGACGCCATTTTGTACAGCAGCGAATTCTGCGTTCGACAACTATTAGACATTTAGAAGCAAGAGAAATTTCAAGAATATTGATTCTGAAGCCAGTTTGGACAGTACCACATAGATGGCGCTCTCCAAGCGAAGTTTTCTTGCAATTTATTTTATTAATAGATGTTTGTCAGCTGTCAGTCATAGATGGTGCTACTTCAAATTGGCTTAAAAATAATTTTTTAATTCGCTTTTAAATGCAAACATAAGTTCGACATTAAAGCAGCGCCATCTATGACTGACAGCTGACAAACATCATCAAACATAGGTTTGACATCCGACAGGCATTTAAGAGCATATTAAAAACAGATTATTTTTAAGCCAATTTGAAGTAGCGCCATCTATGATTGACAGCTGACAAAGATATATTAATAAAATAAATAAATTAAAAAAAAAAGACTTCACTTAGAGAGCGCCATCTGTGTTAAACGGCAAAAGAAATTTTAAGAAATTCAATTTGGAAAGTGCCCCTAACGTTTGACAGACGATGAAGCATTTAGAAACAAAAGAAAAGCAATAAAAACTGAAGCCGATTTGAACAGCGCCACCTATGATCAACAACTTAAGGGCGAAAGAAATCGTTTCGAGAGACCTTCCCCTATTTCTGTCAGCTGACGAACATTCTTAGCAATTTAATTTCGATAACAGCTCGGAGAGCGCCATCTATGTTTTGACAGGTGACAAGTATTAGAGGGGGGGGCGGGCAAAAGAAATTTGATCTTAAAGACAACTTTGAACTGTGGCATCTACATCTGACGTTCTTCATGGCAAATGAAGTTATAGTTAGTAGAGGGCGCGCCCCACAGCTGCTTGAGAAAATTTCAATTTGAATTCCCTGCAATTTTATAAAAATACTACATCAGCAATTGAGAAAGTGAGGTTATACACATACATACATACACAATAATAACGTCAACTGTCAAACTTTATGACACCAGCAATTACCTTTTTCCTTCTTCAAATAAAACAGAACTTAGAATTGAAAGCGAGGTTATGCGTACGACAAGAACGCAAACTGTCAAACTTTGTTACATTAATGATTTCCTGATGATGTTCCAGAATTTAGAATTGATAGCGAGGTTATGTGTGCGACAACAATAACATAAACTGTCAAATTTTATAATCTTTTAGCAACTTCCTTTTACTTCCAACAATTTAGAACAGAAATAAGGTTGAGTGTACAATAATAATCTGTCAAATTTTGTTATATTAGCAATTTCCTTTTAATTAAAAAAAAAAAAGAATGAAACTGAGGTTATGTGCAGAATAGTTACATAAACTGTCAAACTGTGTCATACGTTTTAGCAATTTCCCTTCGCTTTTCAAACAATTTACAATTGAAAGTGAGGTTATGTGCCTATCCAATAACAACGTAAACTGTCAAACTTTGTTACATTAACAAATTCCTTTAGTTTTTCAAACAAAACAAATTAGAATTGAATGTGAGGTTATGCGTACAATAATAACGTAACCTGTCAAACTTTGTTACAGTAGCAAGTTCCTTTTGTTTTTCAAACAAAACAAATTCAAGAATTCAAAGTGAGGTTATGCATACAATAATAACGTAAACTGTCAAACTTTGTTATATTAACAACTTCCTTTTATTTTCAACTACTTATTTAGAATTGAAAGTGATATTATGTGCAAAATAAATGCTAAACTGTCAGATATGCACCGAAACAAAATTCCAAAGCCAACTCGGCTATAAATACGACGCGTTATTATTTTTGTTATCATCAAGATGCACGTTATTATTGGCTGACGAACAAGTGATGATTTGATAAGAGATGCGTGTTTGTTATTTCACGAGATTTCTTTAATACCTTTTCACGTGTTCTTACCGCAATCAAATCTGCATTGTTTTGTTGTTTTTTTTTTTTGGTCGCAAAACAACCTAGGAACTTGTTTAATTTTAGTGAGGCCTTGACGAGCGCTAAATTTAGCAACAATTTAATCCTCATTTGCTGCGACAACAACGCCGCCTCTAATTATTTTACGCGCACACAGAGAGTTTGTGTTTCGCCGTACTTCTGTTTGATCCAATCAGATTACGCACGGCCCAAACCTCATTTGTTTCCACTACTAACTCTTGGATTTTTTTTTGTTTTAATCTAAAATGCCAAGTAATTCATTTAAATGACAACGCACATAATTAAGGAGGTCTAGCTTTAATGTTGCACCATCTCGTGACTTGCGATAAATTATAAAAATAAAACAAAACTGAAATTAGACGTTGGGCCTACTTGTTTGTTACCTACTTGATCAAGTCGTAATTTTATTTTTGAACAAAAAAAAATTCCGACGAACGTCGCGTCGTTGCAAACAAATATTTCCCCGCGAATGCAGAGCGTCCAATAATAAAACGTGATGTTTATGTAATAGAGAGAGAAGGTGGGGAGAGGAGTCAAGGACAAGGTCGCCATGCCGGTTCTCGTCGTCGGCTCTTCTGGGCGCATTCAATTGAAAGCAATCAATTTTTCTATTTATATTTCACAGGACCATCGATATTAATTAAATTTCAAAGACTGTCCTACTTAATTTTTTCTTTATTTATTTACGGAGCGGATTAAAAATCGCCCGGCATAAATAGACTTGGACGGACGTTAAGGACGCGTTCGTACGGGGGATTCTTTAGAGAGTGACGTTGCGCGCGGTTTTATTCTAATGAGGTTTACGTCAACGAAAAACTATTGTAATTTACGGATGCAACACTCGTGACTCGTGATATTCAAGGTTTTCGTATGCACTGCTGCGTCGTTTGTTAATTTAAACAATTTCTACGTAATCGATGCATTCACCTAAAAAAAAAAAATGCCGTGGTGGAAAATAAAGATTCTTAAATGGGACACGTCAAATCAACCAGTTTTTTTTTTTACTAAAATAATTGAAGATTACAACTTAATTTAATTTTGAAGTATGCATGATTTTATTATCATTCAAACAATTTATTCGTAAACAACACACTCATATAAACATAAAAACAAAAGAATACCGCGGGGGGGGGGGGAAATAAAGATTCTTAAGTGGGAAAGGTCAATTCCACCATAGTGTGACTTTCTATTACTTTCTTTTAAAACAAAATAATTAAGATGTGCGCCACTATAATCCGAATGATTTATTAATTTAAACAATTTCTCTGTAAACGATGCCAGTCACTTAAAAAAAAAGAAAACCGTGGTTTCCACCACAGATTCAGAATCGATACAGTCAACTAAAAAAAAAAAAAAAGGAAACCGTGGTGGAAAGTAATGATTCTGAAGTGGGAAACGTTATTTCCACCGCAGGTTCAATTTTTAAAACTTTTTTTTACTTTCATTTTCTACAATTTGGAATCAAAGTGAAGTTACGTGTATACGATAATAACGTGACACAAACTGTCAAACTTTTACATTTTAGCAATTTTCTTTTACTTTCAACGATTTAGAATTGAAAACGAGGTTATGCGTTTAACGGTAACATAAACTTTTAAATTTAATTCTGACGCTAGTTTGGGAAGCGCCATCTATGTTTGACAGGTGACAAACAATTAGAGACGACAACTATTGACAGCGTTTGACAACTATTAGACATTTAGAGGCAAGAGAAATTAAAAAAAAACATTGATCCTGAATACGGCGCCATCTATGTTTCACAACTGACAAGCATTCAAAAGCAAATTAAATTTACAAAATTATTTCTAAGCCAATTTGAAGTAGCGTCATCCATGCAATTGACAGCTGACATTTACAGTAAAAAAAAAATTAAAAAAAACTTCTTAGAGAGCGCCACCTGTGTTACCTGGCAGTAAAAAAAAATTGTAGAAATTTAATTTTGACGCTAGTTTGGAAAACGCCATCTATGTTTGACAGGTGACAAACAATTAGAAACGACAACTATTGACAGCGTTTGACAACTATTAGACATTTAGAGGCAAGAGAAATTTAAAAAACATTGACTCTGAATACGACGCCATCTATGTTTGACAACTGACAAGCATTCAAAAGCAAATTAAATTTACAAAATTATTTCTAAGCCAATTTGAAGTAGCGCCATCTATGCAATTGACAGCTGACAAACATTTAGACAAAAAAAAATAATAAAAAAAAAAACTTAACTCGGAGAGCGCCACCTGTGTTTGGCAGCAAAAGAAATTTTTAGAAATTTAATTCTGACGTTAGTTTGGAAAGTTTGACAGGTGACAAACATTTACAAACGAAAGAAATTTTTAGGAAAATTAAAGAAAGGGAGAGCGCGCCTCCTGGGTTTGACGGCGAAATAAATTTTTAGAAAATTGAATTTTGACGCTGGTGTGGAAAGCGCCATCTATGTTTGACAGGTGACAAACATTTACAACAGAAAGACATTTTTAGGTTTGACGCCATTTTGTACAGCGACATCTGCGTTTGATAACTACTAGACATTTAGAGGCAAGATAAATAATAAAAATAAAGATTCTTAACTGGGAAACGTTAATTCCATCACGGTTTCGATTTTTATTCCTTTCTTAAATAAATTAATATAAGGTCTGTAATTTAAAACCTATATAATTTTTGGCAATAATTTTTAATTATTACGGACATTCAAAATTTTGTGTGATACCAGTTACTTAAAAAAAAAGAAAACCTTGGTGGAAAAGAAAGATTTGCAAGTGGGAAACGTTATTTCAACCACAGATTCAGAATCGATACAGTCAACTAAAAAAAAAGGAAAGAAAACCGTGGTGGAAAATAAAGATTCTTAAATGGGACACGTCAAATCGACCAGTTTTTTTTTTTTTACTAAAATAATTGAAGATTACAACTTATTTAATTTTGAAGTATGCATGATTTTATTATCATTCAAACAATTTATTCGTAAACAATACACCCATATAAACATAAAAACAAAAGAATACCGCGGGGGGAAAATAAAGATTCTTAAGTGGGAAAGGTGAATTCCACCATAGTCTGACTTTCTATTACTTTTTTAAAACAAAATGATTAAGACCATTATAACTCGAATGATTTATTAATTTAAATAATATCTCTGTAAAGTCACTTAAAAAAAAGAAAGAAAACCGTGGAAAATAAAGATTTGTCAGTGGGAAACATTATTTCCACCACAGATTCAGAATCGATACAATCAACAAACAAAAAAGAAAAGAAAACCGTGGTGGAAAATAATGATTCTCAAGTGGGAAACGTTATTTCCACCGTAGGTTCAATTTTTAAAACTTTTCGTTATTTCGTTTGGATTTAGAATCCAACAAAGTGAAGTTATGTTTATACAATAATAACGTGACATAAACTGTCAAACTTTATTACATTTTAGCAATTTTCTTTTACTTTCAACGATTTAGAATTGAAAATGAGGTTACGAGTTCAACGGGGACATAAACTGTCAAACTTGTTTACATTTATTAGCAACTTCATTTTATTTTCTACAATTTAGAAATGAAAGTGAGGTTATGTGTGTGCAATAATAACATAGTGTTTCATTTTAGTAATTTTTCTTTATTCTCGACAAATTAGAATTGAAAGTGAGGTTATGTGCATCTAATAAACATAAACCGTCAAAATTTTATATTTTAGCAATTTTCTTTCGTTTTAACCATTTAACCATGAAAGTGAGGTTATGTGCGTACAATAATTAATAAACTGTCAAATTTTAGCAATTTATTTTTATTTTCAAATAATTTAGAATTGAAAGTGAGGTCCTGTGTACAACACTAACATAAACTGTCAAACTTGTTCTTATTTATTAGCAATTTCATTTTATTTTCTACAATTTAGAATTGACAATGAGGTTATGAGTTCAACTGTCAAACTTGTTTATATTCATTAGCAACTTCATTTTATTTTCTACAATTTAGAATCCAAAGTGAGGTTATGTGTGTACAATAATGACATACAAGGTCAAATTGTGTTATATTTTAGCAGTTTTTTTTTATTCTCTACGATTTAGAATTGAAAGTGAGGTTATGTGTACAACAATGGCATACACATACAATTTTCGTATTTTATCCTATTTTTTTTTTGAAGGAAACAAAAGACAATCGAAACCTTTCCGATTAGTTCTTGAAACTCAACAGCGCCATCTATCTTCGTTGGCGCCAAACATATAAAACGTTGGCTTTTTTATTTATTTTGAAACTTTGCAACTTTCAACAGATGGTGCCACATCTTACCCGCATGGAAAGGCCTATTTCCTTAAAAAAAAACTATGTTCGCAGGACAAGCAATATGAGAGTACAATCATAAATTGTTTGTAAATTTGAATGAAAATAATTCTTTTTCACAGAAAAAAAAAACTTGATAACTGCTATAACTTTCAATAGATGGCGCGCCTATTTAAAAAAATATATATGTACTCAGAAGACAAGCAATATGACAATAATCATAGAATGTTTGTAAATACATTTGAACGAAAATAAAACTTGGTGACTTAAAAATAAAAATGTTAATTGCTTCAACTTTCAACAGATGGCGCCGCGTCACCGCATGGAAGGACTTACTTCCACGAAAATAATGTTCAAAGGAGAAGCAATTTAACAGCGGAATCATAAAATGTTTTTAATAATTTTTTTTTTCAAACAAGTTATCTTTGATTGATAATTGCCAAAACCTTCAATAGATGGCGCCGTTTTCACAAAAATAACGTTCGAAGATAAGCTACTTAAGACACCAGAATCGTGCAGACGTGAATTTGAATGAAAATGATCCTTTTAAAAAAACAAAAACAACTTGATAATTGCTATAACTTTCAAAAGATGGCGCCACATGTCGGCATGCAAAGTCCTATTTCCACAAAAATAATGTTGAAAGGCCAAGTAACGTGACGGTAGAATCACAATACGTTGAATGAAATTTTTTTTAAAGATAACCGCTTCTACTTTCAACAGATGGCGCCACATTACCGCATGGCAAGGCCTATTTCCACGAAAATAATTACCAAAGGACAAGCAACGTGTCGGTAGAATCACAATATGTGTGTTGAATGAAAAAAAAATTCAAAGATAGCTGCTTCAACTTTCAACAGAGGGCGCCACGTGACGGCTGGGAAATTTCTTTTCTACAAAAATAATTGTCAAAGGTCAAGTAACGTGACGGTAGAATCATAATATGTTGAATGAATTTTTTCTTTATAGATAACTGCTTCAAGTGTCAAACAGATGGCGCCACGTGGCGGCTGGGAGAGTCTTACTTTCACAAAAATAATTGTTAACGGACAAGCAATGTGACGGTAAAAACACAATATGTTGAATGGAAAAAAAATTCAAAGATAACTGCTTCAACTTTCAACAGAGGGCGCCACATATCGGCATGGAAAGCCCTATTCAAACAAAAATAATTGTCAAAAGACAAGCAAAGTGACGGTAGAATAATACATTGAATGAATTTTTTTTTAGAGATAAATGCTTCAAGGTTCAACAGATGGCGCCACATTACCGCATTGAAAGGCCTATTTCCACAAAAACAATTATCAAAGGACAAGCAACATGACGGTAGAATCATAATATATTGAATGAATTTTTTTTTACAGCTAACTGCTTCAACTTTCAACGGATGGCGCCACGTGGCGGCTGGGAAAGTTCTATTTCCACAAAAATAATTGTCAAAGGGCCAAGCAACCTGACGGTAGAACAACATGTTGAATGATTTTTTTTTAAACATAACTGCTTCAGCTTTCAATAGAGGGCGCCACATGGCGGCATGGAAGGGTCCTATTTGCATAACAGATGGCGCCACATGGCGGCAATCAAAGGACAAGCAATGTGACAGTAGAATCATAAAACGTATGTGCAACTTAAGAAAAGAAAAAAAAAACTGGTAACTGCTTCCAGTTTCAACAGATGGCGCCACGTTACCACACGGAAAGGCATATTCTCATTAAAAAAAAAAAAACTTTAAAACACAAGCAACATATCAGTAGAATCATAAAATGTTTTTTTTTTAAATCCGTGACAGATCGCAAAAATTTTAAAGAGAAAATTGTGCATACCTATGCTCTTCAGTAAAGGTCTACTCTTTACCTGAGCTCGAGGTTCTTACGGTATTTATTTATTGTTGTTTTTCTAAATAAATTCATTAAATTGTTGTAAAAAAAACTCTAATGTTTGTTGCTCACATTTTAAGCAGGAACAAACTCAAACACCTGACAAGAATTATTTTTTGGAGTAGAGTACCGCGTATGCCCGCCATGTTTAAGACATCCGAGTATCAATCGATTATTACTGATTAGAGTATAGTACCGTATATGTCCGCCATGTTTAAGACATCCGAGTATCAACCGATTATTACTTTTTAGAGTAGAGTACCGCATATGTCCGCCATGTTTAAGACATCCGAGTATCAATCGATTATTACTTACTAGAGTAGAGTACCGCATATGTCCGCCATATTGAAGACATCCGATTATCAATCGATTAATTATTACTTATTAGAGTAGAGTACCGCATATGTCCGCCATGTTTAAGACATCCAATTATCAATCGATTCTTACTTATGAGGGGGTAGAGTACCGCATATGTTCGCCATGTTTAAGACACCCGATTATTAATCAGTTCTAACGTTCTTTTCTTCGTTGTTTAATTAATTTCACTTGGAAACTGAAAACGAAAACAACAACTTTCAATCGATCAGGTCTCCCTCGGTTCACCGGATCAATCGGCCCCGAAACCACTTGAACTTGATCGCCTCTTTCGAAGCGAAACAGAACCGGTCACCTCGCGTCAACGAGTTTCTCTCTACACGGGGTTATCAAATCTTGACATAATCATCAAGATGTAAATAAACATAATCGCATAAACAATTTCGTAACCGAACGCCGGCCGCTCATCGAAAACCGTAAACAAGGTTTATCTATAAATACGTCGAGGGGGTACTATCGTTTCTTGCCGGCGATAGCGATGGTGCTATTAATAGTGAAACCGTTGTAATTAAGAGAGTAATTAAGTAAATTTTCAACAAACGAAATACAGTGTGTCCACAAATGGAGAAAAAGTTTATCTTACATTTCACAAAAAAAAACTGTTCTTTATAAAAAGCTCTGCATGACTTGTAGATCCATAATCAGGTACAAAATTTTGATAATTTTTAAAATGAAAAATATTTTGCATACTTTTGAGGGATGCGTTCGGAAACTAGTTACGGATACGTTCAGAAACTGGATCAAGGAAACGTTCAGAAATTAAATCAGGGAAACGTTCATAAACTAGACCAGGGACATATGCAGCAACTAATTCAGGGATAGTTCACCGATTGCCTTTCATTTGAAGTTTCAATTGGCTGTCAGTGATTAGGAAATGATTGAGTTTCCCTGTCTCACTTCATGCAAGCCGGCTTTTACCTTAGTGGAATTATAGGGGCGCGCACGCAATCTACTTGATGGGGGTTACTAGCAAATGAAGTGTCAGCCAAAAAGCACTGCTGCTTAATTCCCCTTTGGTTAAATCTGACTGACTGCGCATCCGTTTTAACGTTTCACCTTATACCGGGTGATTCAGTTTGGTGTGTAACTGTAATTTTCTTGTTTCTACTTTTAGGACAATGACAACTTGTATGTTTTTGCATTTTTGGAACGCACAGGTAATTCTATATCGAAATGATGTAAAATATTCCATATACAAGGTGATTGAGATAGAAAATTTGTTAAATGGATGCAAAGTTGTCAAATTTCATGATGATTGGAAATGTTTTGACAGATTTTGAAAAGTCATAAATAGAGAAGTTACATATGTTCGATTTTCGAAAGTCGCAATTCATAGTTTTCCTCCGACTGCAGCATACAATTTGGCAACCTTGCTTCCATTTAACCAATCTCTTATAATAAGCGAGATCCCCACGCTTCCCTTGACTTTCAATCACCCCTGTATATGGAATATTTTACATCATTCCAATCTAGCTTTCAATCCAAAAATGCAAAAATATACAGGGTAACCTATTTTAACCACTTCCGCTTAAACCAGAAGTGGTATACACTGTTTCATGCTGTCAAATAAACTATTGGTAGGCCTACATTATTTACTTCAAATGTCACTGTCCTAAAAATAGAAATGAAAATGTTACTCGGATGCGAATACCAAACTGAATCACCCGGTATATTTCCCCCGTGGTTTTTATAATCAGTAATCAGTTTGATGTTTGATTTTCCTTCAAGAATCTCTCTGTTCTCTTTGATTAAAATCAGTTCAGTTCAAAATCAAACCAATTTGATTTGAGGATACGTTCAGAAACTAAATCAGGGATACGTTCAGAAACTAAATCAGGGATACGTTCAGAAATTAAATCAGGGGTACATTCACAAACTAGATCAGGGACATATTCAGAAACTAGATCACAGCTACATTCAGAAACTAGATTACAGCTACGATCAGGAATTAGATCACAACTACGTTCAGAAACTAGATCACAACTACGTTCAGAAACTAGATCACAACTACGTTCAAAAATTGACAAAAATTGATAAAGAAGGTTATCAATGTTTTATAAAAATAAATTAACTAACAATTCCTGAAGTGTTTATTTTTTAATTTTTATCTGGGAATATCAATAATCTACAAGTGTGCATAATTTTTTGCTATTTAATCACAATTTCATTGAACATTTTGCTCTCCACTACAGTTTGAACGTGTTTTGCTCTCCGTCCAAATCATTATTTTTTAGTTTCCCTGTATTCCAGCCAATTTTTTTAAAAATTTTGTACCTGATTATGGATCTACAAGTCATGCAGAGCTTTTTATAAAGAATAGTTTTTTTTTTTTTGAAATGTAAGATAGACTTTTTCTCCATTTGTATAAAACTTTTTGGGACACACGTATGTAAATAATTCACGCGAACATCTGGCTGGGGGGTGGGGGGGGGGAGGGTCCTGTTTTTTTAATAAGACCTACTTATTGTTAGACCGAGTTGAATTAATCAGTGGGTCCGACTCTCAATCAATAGCGACGGAGACAATTGAAAAACGATTGCCGGGTGTGAAAGTATCCAAGAATACACAGAGTGAACAAAATTTTGACAGGATCTGTCGACGATTGCTGGCTCACACGGGATCACGCGTTGCCCAGGTGATACGCGATTTAAAAAAAAAAAACGTTCGAGTCCTTTCACGTGAGGAAAGTCGAAAAAAAAAACTGTCACGCCGTAAACAAGTGCCCTGCGAGCCGTGCCAAGTGGACGGAGACAAAATAATTTTTCAGCTGGTAGGCGTGTGACTTTTCCTCGACTATTTTCGTCTCGGCGAAAAAGGGTGTGTCCCGCGCTTTATTTTTATCGGCGATATCAAAGGCGAATTCCGTCGAAAGCGAAAAAAATCGACGACAGATAAAAGTGTTTGCTCGGCGTTATTTACGATTACTATTTATTTCATCGAATTGGGAAAAACTCGTTTCGAATTAACGGCTTTTCACGCTCTGCCAAGAATGCTCCGAGTGGTTTATTATTTTTTAAATCGAAAGCTTATCTTTTCGTGCTATTATACGAAGCGATTAAAATAACTTTTGGAATAGTAGGTGCAATTACGCACAACGTAATTAGGCTGGGGAGAGTATGAAACGCAAAGATTTTTTAAAAGCAGGTGCACTTACAAAAAAGAAAGAGAAAACCGTGGCGGAAAACGAAGATTCTTAATTGGGAAACGTTCATTCCACCGCAGTTTCAATTTCTATTTCTTTCTTAAACAGCAAAGAAGGAGAAGGATATCAAACTTATACAGGATGTCTTTTATTTCTTTCCTAGGCCCAGTTTTACAATCGTGGAATAAGAACGGAATAACTGTTCGCCGAATATCCTTTAATGTTCCTCCTTATCTACGTCACACCTACGTCACGTTATACCAACAATAATGCTTATCCGACGATTGTAAAATCGGGCCTTAAAGAGCAAAGAAGGGGAGGGATATCAAACTTATACGGGGTGTCCCAAAAAAGTAACGCCCGTGCTTTTGGGCTTCGATGCAGGAAGCCGAAACAAATCGAAATGAAACAATGAAACAATGTTCCGATGTGCCTTCGTTAACGAGTTATTTATTTATTTTTTTTTTGAACAAAAATGATTTAATTTTTACGAGAGAATAAAATTTGAATCGAACGAAGAAAACAGGAGCGATATTTTTGAAACACTTTACAGTTGGAAGTGAGGTTATAAGTTTTCTTATAATTCAGCAATTTCTCCGTTATTCTCGACAACTTAAAATGAATGTGGGGTTATGTGTACAACAGTGACATATGCCCTTATCTTGAGGTTAAATTTATCTGTCAGTTAGAATGTGACACATAGTATGTGTACGGCCAACTGTACGTCACATTCCAACTGTTAAATAAATTAACCTTAGATTAAACATGGTGAAGAAATCGGCGATAAGTGCCGGTATTATAAAGGCAAGTTAGCTTTAACTATCAGTTTGTTCCCATGGCAACAATTGCGTCGACACAGTTATGGAAATAAACTGGGAGTTAAAGTTAACTTGCTTCTATAATACCGGGCCTAACTTGTCTATGTTTATTAGCAAGCTTCAACAATTCAAAACTGAAATTGAGGTTATGTATACAACAGTGACCTAAACTGTCAAACTGGTTTATATGTAAAGTAAAGTAAGTAAATGTAAAAAAAAAACATTTTCAAGTAGGCTTACGTCAAATGCAAATTTTGCAAAGTCACGCCGTAACCGTGCGATCATTAGAACATAACCTAACTTTTTATATACATTTATTGACGACTTTCTACAAAATGGATAATAAAACGCAATTAATGAAATAAATCATTTACACGTCGAAGATGTAAACAAAACCTTTGACTGTTACTGCTGTTGACAGTTTGCAGTTATTCAAGGATGCAGCATAGGTACGTACTAAGCTACGACGTGCCGTCATAAAATAAAACCAAGTTATTTATAAGCAATGAGGTTATGCGCATTCAATTATAACATAAACTGTCATATTTTGTTATAATTTAGCAATTTCCCTTTATTCTCGACGTTCTCAAATTGAAAGTGAGGTTATGTGTGCAACCGTGACACAAACTTGTCTTTATTCATTGACTTAGGCCCGATCTTACAATCGTCGGACAAGCATTATTCTTAGACTAACGTGACGTAGGTGTGCCGCAGTTATGAAGGATATTCGGCGAACGGTTATTCCGTCCTTATTCCACGATTGTAAAACCGGACCTTAACGTAATCAAATGAGACGAGAATGAAATTATAACGGCGCGCAGCGTTTCGCGTGAAATCTTGAACGTCTTCGTCCTCCGAGAGAGCGGAAGGGAAATAATCGCGGAAAACGAAAGGCAGTTGAAACGTTCCGAGTCAAGAAAAAAAAACGGAAAGCAAAACAATTCAGCAAGAAAAAAAATTGTTCGTAAGTGCAATGGGGGAAATTTTTGAACCAGAACAGCGCCACCTACATATCTTCAACGTCAGCGTCGCGTCATATCATAGACACACAATTTCGTAACTGCTTTAAAAAAAAAGCGAAACTGAAACATTCGGTTTTCCTTTCGCTAAGAGAACAAAAGACAATCGAAACCTTTCGGATTAATTTTGGAAACTGAACGGCGCGCCATCTAGCTTCGTAACGGCCAAACATAAAACGTTCGTGTTTTTTTCTTTTAATTTTGAAGGTGGAAAGCGGAACGGAAACAGTCGCAGTCTTTTTTTTAATGGTTTTTAACGTCTTAACAAGGGAACAAACAAACGAAACGTTTCGACGTTTCTGTTAATCGACAATAAAAAGAGAAGTGCTCTTAAAGTTCACGGGAATTCTTCAAATCGAACAGCGCCATCTACCTCTGAAAGGGTGGTCCGCATTTCATAGCGTCATCTATCTCCGAAAGGGCCGTCTGCATTTCACAGCGCCATCTATCTTTGTAGCATCACATTTTTACATGTATGTAAAGAAGGAATCGCCCGCCCTCTGAGAGAGAGTGAATTGAAAAAACTAGGAAACAAAAGACTCTCGTTAACATGGTAATGCGGTGAAGCAATGTGACAAGGAGAAGAATCGTAAAATGTTTGTATGTTTGAACGGAAACAGCGCCATCTATCTTCAACTTCGGCGTCATGTCACGCACATACAATTTTCGTGTTTTTAAATTCTTTTTTAAAAGAGAAGTGCCCTTCAAAACAGTGGGTGGGTGAGGTTTTCATTTCACTAAGAAAACAACAACCTTTCGGATTAATTTTTGAAACTGAACGGCGCCATCTATCTTCGTTAGGGCCAAACATTTAAAACGCGTTCGTGTTTTTATTTATTTTCAAGACGAGCTTCACTCCTTCGAGAAAGTGGAACGGAAACGATCGCCGTTTTTTTCTAAATGGTTTTTGTCTGAACAAGAGTACAGAAGTCTTCTATTTACAAAACGATTCAACGTTTCTGTTAACCAACAATAAAAATAAATGCCTTTAAAATTTCACGGAAATTTTTGTAATCGAACTGTCTCTGAAAGGGCCGGGCCGTCTGTATTTCACAGCGCCATCTACCCTTGTAGCGTCGTACACATGCAATTTACGTATTTTCACGTGTTTGTTATGTTATTTTTGAGACACCCCGTAGAACCATAAAATGTTAAATAAAGAAAGAAAAAGTATTCTTTAGTGAAGACTCAAACTGCCTACTATTTATTTTATATGTTTTATTTACTTATTTATTTATTTTTTAATAGAAATTGCCTGTAAGTAAAAATTTGTCGAAACAACGTCAAGTACCTCCAACAATAATCACTAGAGTACCGCATACGTCCGCCATGTTTAAGACATCTGATTATTTATTAACAATTGGTTCTAGTGCTGTAGTTTCTTTTGTTTAGTTTCACTTGGAAAAACGAAACGATTCGATCAAGTTTTCTTTGTCTCGTTTACTTGTACTTTTTTTTACTCTCCATCTATCTTCGTTGGCGCCAAACATATAAAACGTTGGCGTTTTTATTTATTTTGAAACTTTGCAACTTTCAACAGATGGCGCCACATCTCACCCGCATGGAAAGGCCTATTTCTTTAAAAAAAAAAACTATGTTCGCAGGACAAGCAATATGACAGAATAATCATAAAATGTTTGTAAATTTGAATGAAAATAATTCTTTTTCACAGAAAAAAAAACTTGATAATTGCTATAACTTTCAATAGATGGCGCGCCTATTTAAAAAAATATATAATATGTACTCAAATGACAAGCAATATGACAATAATCATAGAATGTTTGTAAATACATTTGAACGAAAATAAAACTTGGTAACTTAAAAATAAAAATGTTAATTGCTTCAACTTTCAACAGACGGCGCCGCGTCACCGCATGGAAGGACTTACTTCCACTAAAATAATGTTCACAGGAGAAGCAATTTAACAGCGAAATCATAAAATGTTTTGTAAATTTGAATGAATTTTTTCTTTTTCAAAAAAGTTATCTGATAATTGCCAAAACCTTCAATAAATGGCGCCGCGCCGTTTTCACAAAAATAACGTTCGAAGATAAGCTGCTTGAGACAGCAAAATCGTATGTGAATTTGAATTTTTAAAAAACAAAAACAACTTGATAATTGCTATAACTTTCAAAAGATGGCGCGCCACATGTCGGCATGCAAAGTCCTATTTCCACAAAAATAATGTTGAAAGGACAAGTAACGTGACGGTAGAATCACAATACGTTGAATGAAATTTTTTTAAAGATAACCGCTTCTACTCTCAACAGATGGCGCCACATTACCGCATGGCAAGGCCTATTTCCACGAAAATAATTACCAAAGGACAAGCAACGTGTCGGTAGAATCACAATATGTGTTGAATGAAAAAAAAATTCAAAGATAGCTGCTTCAACTTTCAACAGAGGGCGCCACGTGGCGGCTGGGAAATTCCTTTTCTACAAAAATAATTGTCAAAGGTCAAGTAACGTGACGGTAGAATCATAATATGTTGAATGAATTTTTTTTTATAGATAACTGCTTCAAGTTTCAAACAGATGGCGCCACGTGGCGGCTGGGAAAGTCTTATTTTCACAAAAATAATTGTCAAAGGACAAGTAACGTGTCGGTAGAATCACAATGTGTGTTGAATGAAAAAAAAATTCAAAGATAACTGCTTCAACTTTCAACAGAGGGCGCCACATGACGTCATGGAAAGCCCTATTCAAACAAAAATAATTGTCAAAAGACAAGCAAAGTGACGGTAGAATAATACATTGAATGAATTTTTTTTAGAGATGAATGCTTCAAGGTTCAACAGATGGCGCCACATTACCGCATTGAAAGGCCTATTTCCACAAAAATAATTATCAAAGGACAAGCAACGTGACGGTACAATCACAATATGTTGAATGAAAAAAAAAATTCAAAGACAACTGCTTCAACTTTTAACAGAGGGCGCCACATGGCGGCATGGAAAGTCCTATAAGTAAAAATTTGCCGAAACAACGTCAAGTACCTCCAACGATAATTACTAGAGTACCGCATACGTCCGCCATGTTTAAGACATCTGATTATTTATTAACAATTGGTTCTAGTACTGTAGTTTCTTTTGTTTAGTTTCGCTTGGAAAAACGAAACGATTCGATCAAGTTTTCTTTGTCTCGTTTACTTGTATTTTTTTTTACTCTCCAGCGTTTTCGCATTTCTTCTCTGTAATTATTTTATTTAGTTTATTTTTTTAATGTTTCCATTTTTTAAATATTTTTTTCTCTGGGGACTGGGGGGGGGGGGGGCAGAAATATAAAAGTTATAGTCGGAAAAACCTCGAGTAAATCAGAGGCAGGGCAACTAGAAGCAAAATGATTCAAGCAATTTCGCGCTAAAATAAGAAACGAAATCGAATTGCGAAACCGAATGGAAAAAAAAAATTAGAGATAAGCAAAAGTATCCGCGATAACGCATTCAAATAGTTACGTGTTTTTATTATTATTTTTTATTAGTCGAACAATCAATGCTTACTTACTAACATTAAAAAAAAATCCACTGCGAATTACATAGTCTAATTGTAATTAAAAGTACTCTTCCTAATAAAAAAATTGAGCCGTATTTAAAGATCACTCTTAAAAATATAAATCAGCTGTCTTAAAATAACACTCGGTCAAGGTCGCTTGAGAAATATATTCACATGCTCCAACTTAGTGCCAGAGAAATAAATACGGAGCAACTCGAAACGGTTTTTCACGGAGTTAACAGTTTTTTTTTCCCCCGGACTATTAAAGTTGCTCTTGAAATAAATAAGCGCGAATAAATATAAATTGTAAAATAATTAAAATAAATCCTCGGGAGATTGAAAAACAAAACAGGTATGCAGGTATTACATTTACACTTTTAATAGTTTGGGAAATCGTAAAGAAATATTTTAGTCTCAAATTTATCTTTCAAATGAAAATTCACTTCACCGATCATTAAATTAATTAATCAATTAATTGAAAACTTTTTTTTTTAGTTTGCCATGACGTGACGTGAGTCGCTGGCTTTAAGTGAATATTTGTCTTGGATGCATATTATTTAATTCCTAATAATTCATAGAATAACAGTGAGGAGGATATTTATTTGCATCACGTGCTCCCTAAATGTCCCGAAGTAAATAAACACACGACCGACTGTTGTTAACAAACGCGTGAGTTTAAATCAAAGACAAATTTGATTAGTTTTATTAGAACGACCTTGAGCTGGTTTTTTAATTAAAACGCAGAGGAACCATCCAACGAATAAACAAACTGCGAAATTGCGCGAGCTAATTATTTTAAATTGACAATTTTTTTACGAAAACACCCTGTATATGAGTTAATTGACTTGCGTTGAAAAAATAGTCCGCTCCTTAATTTACAATTAAAGAAAAAAAAAGTAAATATTTGGGCTCCTCTTTGTGACTCGGAGCTTTAAGCCTGCCTTACCACCGGTGTATACAGGTGTTTGTTAAAACTGTAGCCGCCCAAGCCACACTTCTTATTAATTAATGAATTTATTCTTCCGGCAGCTTTTTAAAAAAACATTTGAAATATTCACTCTGTCGGGAAGCTAGATGGCGCAAGAACTGTCGCAATTGCGGTTGATTAAATAAAACATGTATGAGAACACGGTAACGAGATAGTTTGGCTGTTAATCAAAAGATGGCGCTGAGAAACGCGCCTGTTTATGAACTTTTTTTTCAGATTTTTATGCAATCTTTTATTTAGAAAAATTAATTTGAACAAAAGTGTCAATTAAAACAAGATAATTTGGTCCAAGGTTTTAAACAGAAACCAATTTTAAGAAATCACTTGATTTATTTTGCTTTGAAAAAGGGCAATTAGATAATTTTCTGTGGATCAAAAGATGGCGTTGAAAATGGGCGCAAGTTTATGAAGAAATTTTTTTGGAGAATTCAATGCAGTGTTATTTAGAGAAATTAATTTGAGTAAAAAAAAATCTTAATTGATTTATCTTGCTCTGAGAGAACGGTAACAAGATAGTTTGGTTGTTGATCAAAAGAGTGCGCTGAGAAACAAGCTGTTCATAATTATATTTTCTGGAGAATCTGATGCAACGTTTCTTTAGAGATTTTAGAAAAAAGTTGTTAATTTAATTTAGTTTTTCTTGAAAGGGTAGCGAAGTTAATTTTGTTGTCGATCAAAAGATGGCGCTGATAAATTACTACATTTTTGGAGGCTTTGATTTTATTATTTAAAAAAAATGTTAATTTGATTTACCTTGCCTGGATAGGGTAACAAGATTAATTTCCCTGTTGATCAAAAAGATGGCTCTGTGAAACAAACACCGGTTTTTGAACAAACTTTTTCAGAATTTTGAGCAATGCTTCATTCAGAGAAATTAGTTTGAGTAAAAAAAAATTGTTAATTGATTTATTTTACCCTAAAAAAAAGGTATCAAGATAATTTACAGAAAACAATTTGAGTAAAAAAAAGGTTAATTTGATTTACTTTACCTCGAAAGGGTTAACAAGATAATTTTACTGTTGATTAAAAGATGGCGCTGAGAAACAAGCTCCAGTTTGTGCAGAATTTGGTGCAAATTTTATTTAGAGAAACTAATTTGAATTAAAAAAAAATGTTAATTTGATTTATTTTGCCTTCGGTTATGAGACAATTTTACTGTTGATCAAAAGATGGCGCTGACAAACAAGCGCCCGTTTATAAACCATTTCTTTTCGAGAATTTAATGCAATTTTTTCTTTAGAGAAATTAATTTTGATTAAAAAAATGTTTTAATTTTTATTATTTTTTAAATTCTCTTGTCACTTAAATTTTCTATTATTATTAATGAGTTTTCTATTATTTTTTTTAATTATTTTTGCACTCTATTTTTTATTTGTTTTAATTATTTTTGATTTTTTTTTGTTATTAATGAGTAATGAGTAATTCTCAAAAATAAGTTAGTCGGTCCCACAATTTTATTTTTAAATTTTCTGTTACTTTTAAATTCTCCATTATCTTTTAATTTTCTGTTATTCTTGAATTCTCTGTCAGTTATAATTTTATTCAATTTGTCGATCGTCTTTTGTTTAATTTTAGGCCAAAAATTGCACAAATGTCATATCTTAATTTTATTTAATGATTTTTTGTAATTTTTATAATTTTTTGTAATTATAATTTTTTGTAATTATAATTTTTTGTAATTTTTATAATTTTTTGTAATTTTTATATTTTTTGTGATTTTATAGAAAGTAGAAAGCATTGTTTATTGATTAAGAATTTTTTAATTTTTATTTTTTTATTTTATTTAATGAGATTTTTTTTATTTTTATTTTTTTCTATTTTTATTCAATGAGATTTTTTTTTATATTTATTTATTTTTATTTTATAAATTTGTCGATCGCCTTTTGTTTTATTTTACGTCAAAAATCGCACAAATATCAAATCTTGATTTTAGGAAGCTTTTTTTATTCAATTAAAAAATTTTAATATTTATAATTTTTTGTAATTTAAATTCTCCATTATTTTTTTAATTTTCTGTTATTCTTGAATTCTGTCTCGAGTTTTTTTTTTAAATTTATTTATTTATTTATTTTCATTTTGAATTTGAAATACTTTTTTTTATCAATTATTTATTATCTTCTCGATTGCGTATTGTTTTTTAACAAGAAACTCGATTGTCTTTTGTCTTGATAGCCGTTGTCCTTAAACAAGGACATTTAATTAATAAGAGAGAAAAGAGAAAGAAACACTAAAAAATACAGAACGATTGCAAGAATCAATCTTTTGTCTTTTGTTTACCTTTACTTTTATCGTTCTGCCTTTCTGTACCTTTCTGTAATAATCGATAGTGTTTTGTTTTTATTGTTATTTTTTCTCATTTATAGGTCGAAACGGTGAGAGGCGAAAGAAAAAATTTAAAAATATGAAAAAGTGCAGAACGCTTGCGCTAAAAAATAATGTCATCATGTCATGTCCGGATTGCAAAGTTGCAAAGGTGAACTCTCATTGGTCCATTGGGGATTGATTTCCCTTTCGACCTCGGTCCGTGTATTGAGAAAAGTCATTCTTAAAGCTGTGGCTTCTATTTAGACCTCGGTTCGAGTAGTGCCGATTGGGTGACGATTGCGGCTATCAGATTTTTAAGAGAACCGCCCCATTACAGCCCCGCACGTAAAAGGGCAAAAACTATTGAAAGTTTCAAGCGCAGCTGATCTCTGCAAATTTCGGCGACAAGGAAGTTCTCATCCCTGAGAACTCTTTTGGATGCAGATAGATGGCGCTTCCTGACACTCATTTTTTTATACTTATTGGAAATTAAAAATCGATTTATTGGATCGCGGTTAAGGGCCCAAGCTATAAAGCAGGCCACAAAACACTTTTTTATTAATAAATTATTACGAAGGAGATTTCGAGATTTTTAAAAGTTAATAAACCCCAGGTAAGTTCAATTGTTTACAGGCTGTACAAATCTGTCCAATTTTTTTCCTTCTTTTGTTGTTGCCTCGGGCTGGCCTCGTTATCAACGGTGATTAATCAACAAAAGGCAGGATAAGATTTGAAAGGCATCGAGTCGAGGGCCCGGGACTTAAAGCGCCAAAAACAAGAATCGCTTTTCATTATAAATTATTACGAATGAGACCATTGGGTTAAGGGCTAACTTCAACTGTTTATATTCACAGGGTGCTAAAGTCTTGGAAAAATTGGTCTGTAAACTATTTGTGTCGCCCCGTTGATGGTGATCGGGCATGAGTTAAGGGCCCAGGATTTAAAACAGGCCCAGAACAGGAATCACTTTTTATTATAAATGATTACGAAAGAGACCAGGGGTTTAACACCCGTAACATTATTATAAATTAGTATGAAGGAGATTGTGTCGTTAATAACTTCAACTGTTTACAGAGTGTTACAATACTCGAGTACTTGAAGGATTTTTTTTTGTAAAGTATGAGCGAGCTTGCCTCGCTGTAAACGGTGATTGATAAAATAAGGCAGGATAAGATTTAATTGCATAATAGACATGAGTTATGGGCCCAGGCAGGATTTAAAGTAGGTGATTGATAAAAAAAAAGAAAATCGGTACTTACTCGTCAATCCTGGCTCTTCCTCTGAGAACGTAAGGAAGCCTTTGCTCATTTCTTCAGTGCGCGGGGCGAAAAATTTCGTCGTGGCCGTCTGCAAGCGGGGCGAATGCGTCGGCGTCTCGACGTACGAGCTGATCAGCTTGGCGGTGACGACCAGAGGCTTGGACGTCGTCGGCTCTTTGGGCTTCTCTTTTACGTTATTGTTGTTGATCTCACAACAGCTGGACGCCTCAGAGTTCGGCGTCGACTTCTCCGACTTCACTGACGACTCCAGCTGGTACGTCGAGTAAATCTCATCCTTGCACTCGATTCCGCTAAAAAAACAGAATTGCCACCAGATGCCAAAGGTGCCGTCGCTGCCGCCGCCGCCGCCGCCGAATTTTCGGTTTTCACCCCACCCCACCCTCTCTGGATTTCTCGCACTGTGTCACTCTCTCAAAAGGAAAAACGCACGCAAAAAAATCTCTTCGGCAAAACTAAACGAGCTCAGATGGCTTTGCTTTAAATTAATCGTCCTCTTTTCTAAATGTAAGGCACTCTAGATTATTACAGCTAATTAATAATAAGAGATCACTTTGTCGGATATTTTCCGCGATGGAAACTTACTCTCGCGTCAACACTCAATTAAAGTTAACAAGAGTTAAATGGCTTTCGACGATATTGTCGCGAGGGAACGATGGTCTGTGGAGCACTGCGCCGAGTTCGATGCAGGAGCCGAAATATCGCGAGGTGCGTTCCCACTTCGCGCAGATATCGAAGTCGGAACGTTTATATGCGGCGGTGAATCGAGTGCTCCTGACGTTTGTCACGTGACCCCGCCAAGTGTGTAGTGTAAGAAGAGCACGTGATTACGTACGGTGGTACACTCCGCGATGTTGTGTGATGGATGGGGAGGGCGAGATTACTACGACCTTTCGATTATGTAACGCCCTGCATTCTTCGCCGATACTACCGTTACAAATTCATTAACTCATTATTATTATTATTATTAACACCCGGCAATAAATTTGCACGCCGTATATTAATAGCCAGGCCAGCCGGTGCGAATTAATTACGATTTCAGCGACCGCGTTCACGTGTCCGCGTTATTTTGACGGATGAATCGATCGTGAGCGAGAACGGGAATTAATAAACGCTCGTAAACGTCGGATTAAATTAATTTCCGGTGGTAATTAACGCCCGCGTATTGTTCAAAGTGAACGAGATCGATTCGAAAAAGAAGCATCCCGTATGGTTGTCACGTCATACAAATGAATGTCGAATAAAACATGTAACACGCCGTTGACTTTTACGGACAACTAAATAAGTAATAAAAAAATGGCCAAACAAATAAACAAATTTAATTTATTGACAAATTAATTGACTGGTAACTGGAGAATTGGCTGTCCGCGTATTTACCGTAAGGGGTACGGCTCGGTCAGAATTTCTGAAAAAGGTCAGGTTTTATTGCTTCATGCCCTACGTCTAGACGGCGCCTCTACCTGCAGCTCTAAAGGGAATCCTATTGACCTAAAATAATACTACGCTCTGCGTCGACCATTCTCAGAAACACCGAGGTGACTCTCCCAATATTTCCAAACAACTTTCAATAATTATTTCCTCGTGACCGCTAATTAGTGAAGGACTCTACTTATGTCCGTGCACCCTGGTTCGAATCCTGGTGAGACGATAATAACTCGGAGATAGCGGGAATTGGCTACGTATAAATAAAATACGGATTTAAATTTGATTAATTATTTATTGCAAAAAAAAGGTAAAAACTCCGATTTCTAGCCGCACTGCAGTCTAGAAATATGAGCGGAAAAACCTTGTCGTTTTAAAAATCCAATACAGAGAAACACAAGAAAAAATTACGATTTTGTAAGTAATACAGTAGAATTCGTTTAATGGCTTCCTCGTTCGAATATTGTGACGAACTAACTGTTTTCAATTACACAGCTGGTGGTTTTATGCTTGTCCCAAAACAATGGTGGTGGGCCTTGTTATTCAATTTACATCAACAATCAAGTTGTTTTCAAAATTAGATTGGTCTTGGTACTCGTGTTTACCACTTCAATAGTACTCGAAGACACGCTCTATATAATCAACCAGCGCACAGTGTGGCCGTGTGCCTACAGTGTACTTACTTAATGAACGTAATTAATTAATTAATCAGATATTCGGGGAAGTATGTGATGCAAAATGCCGCCCAGGCGATCAATTTTCGAGAGAATCAATAGTAATCGCTAGTTTTTCACGGAGGCCTGCTGTGGAGGCGCGGGAGCCGATTTGTTTCTAAACCTAATAACGCGGCGAAGGGGGAGATTCTCAACCGCTCCTATCGCCAAGAGGTGGAGGTGCAGTGACTCTCACTTTATTTGTTGTTACCTCTGATTGCTTTGTTTTCGACGATTATCTAACCCTATGCGCAATGATAATGATTGACCGTTTTATTTGATGCTCTACGGTGTGTAGTTATGATCTTTCGGTCTCTCAGCGAATTACTTCTAATTAACCCGCAAATCTCCCGACAAGGACTACACTTCGGTCCACACACAGGGTGTGAGGGAAACTCGGTTAAGAAGATGGCTATGAATATGTGATTTGGCCTCGTAATTTTACGGCACTCGTAACGGGCAACTAATTGGCCTCGATTTAGGGAATTAACTTGTGCTGGTCACACTTGATTTTAGCGGCAGATCTAGACTTGCCTTAGACCAGTGGTACAAACCAGTCGACTTCACTGCGCAAATCGAAAAACCCTTTGTTTGAGTGTTTCCAACTTGCCAGAGAATATCGCCAAAGGGGATTAACTAATTTTACAAGAGTACACCGTATATGAATTGCACCATAGATTGAAAGCGTCGGTTGACTGCCTCTGGTCGATTTAAATTACAGAACGCCAAGCAAACTAGTCTAATAATTTATTCAACAAATGGTCAACCAACTCCACTAACGTGGATGCAACTTATTTACCTTTAAGCTCGGTTAGAATGCAAATGAAAACACTTTAGAAAAAAATTGCACAAGCCCAGTACTGAAATTTACAGATTATCTGGCCACAAATGGATGCGGGAATTAAAATGATTTTTAAACAATTTATACCACCAAGTATGTAATGAAGAAAATTCAAATTAAGTCAGATTACCTAAATCCGCGCCCGCGAAATTAAAATCCAATACACTCACTGCACTAAGTTTAAATACACCCGCGATTAATTTACCGTGCGCGAGACTGACTTGTTTAATTTTATTTAATTGACTCTCAAACACTGGGATTTTAGGCGTACCGATATAAAATGATTTAACTCTACTGTGAAAACTAAATCAGAGAAACAAGTAAGTACCCCAAAGCAATTCGCCAAGCTCTGATCGTTTTAAAAGCTCGGAGCTATCTGTCCGTAATTTTAATTTTCATTTTTCGGCTGCACAAAATTAATTCCCCTTCCTCCGATCAGAAAACCAAATTCAACCACCCCTTGACCAATAGAGCTGTGTTTAGCATTCAGAAAGATAAACGCCCCCCGGTACCTGGAATGTGTTTTTCTAAGCTTTTAAAAACGACCACCCCTGAAGACTACATGTGCTGCCTTTCAACGTCCGCAACAACTTCTAAATTACAAGTACCCCCTTGACATCTTTATGTTTCCGCTTACTGTGGAAACACGGCGCTCGCCTGCAGATTTTTCTTTAGAAGCAAATAAAAATCAGCATGTTATCTCCGGTCACGCCCTGCAGAGTATAGTTTTCAATAGCAGCAACTTACGCGTGTCAAAATGCCCAATTTCTAACGAACAACAGGCGGGCATTAGAAACTCGCGTGACAGACTTATGTGATAGTCAACTCAAGAAAAATTGAAAGTAACTCAAGTGAGACAAGAATTTACGACCCCGCCCTTGTTATATTGCCTATTGAAAACCCGTAACGGCCCCGGTAGGCCTGGCGATATTGCTTCCGCTTGGCAAGTTACAATTCCTAGCATACGCACATTTATTTGTTATTTAAAATTAAAGTTACTTGCAAGAACATGCTTTTTGTTTTATAAACAAATTCGCGACCGTTTCACAAACATAAGCCGAAATGAACAAAATTGAATCCTTATGGCTGTCATACAACTGAATGTCCAATAAAATATGAAACGTTTCGCTAAATTTGTTCTCAAAACAAAATCGATTGTTACATGCTTAGTTTTAAAAGTAACAAACACATGTCCGTATTCTGGGTATTCTGTTTCAAGCGATAAGCCAGCAATGCAGGGCGACGTCCAGCCCTTTTCGAGTAATGATGGACCACACAGAGAGCCATAAACCTGCCGGCCGAGTAACCTTATCTTTCCCTTTCGAATTTCTGTACAAAAGTGTGTCTCGTTAAAATCACGGATTCATGTACATTAGCGGAAAAGGCATATCGAATTACGCTCAAGTTAAAGTGTTTTGTTTTCGTCTGTTTCTTTTCCAAGTCTAGCGTCACAATTCTGTGTCAACTCAAGAGGCTTTTGAAATGAAGCTAGAGAAAACAATGTTTGCAGATGTTGTGGGGCAGACGCGTTCCTTATGACAGTTTAGAGCACGTAATTTATAGGTGTTTATGAGAAAATGCACCATTGGTCGAAGTGATTTCAGAATTTCGCTGCAAAGTCCGAGGGGGGTGTTTTAATTGTTTACTTGAAAGTACGGGACGCGAAGAAACAGGCAGAGAGGATTGACGCTTTACCGCGAATCGAGAAGCCAAAAAAGTTGCATTTCTTGTGATTGGTGCGTTTGATTACCAAACAACGAGCCTGAACAGTCGGCTCACACTTCCGCGGTCGATAAATGAGTCCCAATTTTGCTTGTGCAAAGTAAACTGATGGTCTAGGTGAACAAAATCGAATCGAGAAGGCAAAAAAGTTGAGCTGAACAGTCAGGTCATGGCCAACTCAGACGCTCGACTTAAAATAAGTAGACATGAGACATAAGTGCAATTTTTACATATTCCTATTTTGTTTTTAAATTTATGCCAAAACTTGAGTTCCGAATATTTTTCGAAAGAAAAAATGAGATATCTTGGTTTGAGTTCTCTTCAAACTGACTCCGAAATGGAATCGGAAGAAATCTGCCCGGGATGAACAGAACTAAGGAGGGGAGCAATGTTCAACCCTGGCATACAAGGGGGCGGGGGAAGACGACCAGAATGGAAAAAATAATTCATCCTTTTAAATCAATAATAGATATTGATTACCTTTTCCTATTTCGCAAAAAAAACACATTCTTTAAGTAGCTTGTAACTCTCCAGAGGATTCCAGAGTGTCACCCAATCAAATCTTGCACCAAAATGACCAAAAGGAAAAAAATATGTACAGGTACAAGAATCTGATAGTCGTCGAAAAAATTCACTTTGGAAATGAAACCCAGCCGATAAGAACGGAACGAAAAGTGCGCGCGATGACGTCGTCGCTTTCGGGTTGCGCAAAGTTCATGAGTTACGGTTTTCGAAAGCGTGAGTCAAAAAAAAATTGCGAGTTCGCAATCAATCGTAGATAATAATTGCGATACGACATCATCACCCGAAAATGAGCGGGCGAACCCCGTGAAAGGTTTGCCTAAAGTACAAGAGGTCCACAACTTTCCAACTAACGTACAAGAGGTCCAAATTTCAAAATGAAAAGACTCCCCCCCCCAATTCTATACGGGAACGAATATACGGTGTGACAATAAAAAAAATGACAATTTTAAAGTTGACTCAAACGCCCAGTTGAAATGAGTTTAAGGACGAGCACACTTTGAACAGATTGGGAACAAAGTTGAAGTGTTTCGAAATTAACCTAAAAAAACAACTGCGCAGATAAAAACCGGTAAATTTGAAAATGTTTGATGTAACTCATATCCCTGATGCTCTTCTTTTTATGTATATTAGAGCCGAGTTCCTTTATTCAACTCCGCTCGCTCCATTTACTGTTTTCGCACTTCCGTCTCACTTTAACTTGCATCAAAACAGCTTCGCTCTCACTCTATTTTTACTTCATCCTTGCACGGAGTGAATAAGGGAAAGCAGCTAGTATGTGTGGTTGCTTAGCGACCAACGAAACACGTCACGATGATAGGTCACGACAAACGTCAAAATGACCGATGTTAGAGTTTCATAATTAATAATTAAAGGGATATGTTAATGCATTAATAATAATTAAATTAACTAACACGAATATTTAAGGCAGAAAAATTTTTCAGCCGCAATCGAAAATCGAACTCGAGTCTTCTGGATTCATGCCAAACGCTCTTAACCATTGAACTCTTAACCATTGAGCTATAGCTATAGGCCTTAACTGTAGCTATAGCTCAATGGTTAAGAGCGTTTGGCATGAATCCAAAAGACTCGAGTTCGATTCTCGATTGCGGCCGAAATATTTGTGTTAGCGTTTTCTCACTTTAATTTAATTATTGTTAGAGTGTCATATAAATAAATTTGGGCGAAGCGTCGCGTTGACATTTACGTAACAAAGCAACGACGACGTGGCAAATAAACAAAATTTAGACCGTTCCAGCTCCAGCGTGTTTGGTGCAGCCATTGTCGGAACCATTCACAAGCCTCCCGTGTGGTCATTATCAGCCTTCTGTGCACTAATTATCGGAAGCACACACAAGCCTCCCGTGCAGCCATTGTCGGAAGTATCCACCACCACACACGTCTCTTGTGCAGCCATTGTCGAGAGACCACTCACACTCTGAATCATTTTTTATTTGACCGCTCATCTATACCACTGGCAAAGCAATGGTGAAGATTTGACTTTCATCGCGTGTGTATATCATGGAATTTGTTTCCAATCGTTTCGTGCAATTGTTGAACACAGAAGGCTCATAATGACTGCACGGGAGCAGTCATTATCAGCCTTCTGTGTCGGCAGCACACGCAAGCCTCCCGTGCAGCTATTGTCGGAAGCATCCACCACCACCACCACCACACACACCTCTTGTGCAGCAACTGTCGAGAGATCACTCACAATTGAAACAATTGAGATACGAAGCAAAGCAGTTGCATTTTTAGTGGAACACCTTGTATATTATTGCAGATTTGAATTCGCGAGGCAATTTTAGCCTGAAACGATGGGTCGCACCATGGGTCTGGGATGAACGGTAGTCGAGTTGATATTTCCTCGTGACGTCACACAGCTCGAGAACCGCTCGTCCTAGACCCATCGTGCGACCCATCGTTTCAGGCTAAAATTGCCTCGCGAATTCAAATCCGCAATAACATTAAGACATTCCTTTAAAAAATCATGATTTTCATGTAAATTTCGATTTTTCTTGTAAACGTTGATACGAGTAGGAGACAGCTGAAGCTTCTGCGTTAATTTTTTTCCTGATTTCGAGAAATAGCGACAAATGGGATGAAAATGTTCGCGTTCTCGGAGAAACAATGGAGATACGAAGCGAAGCAGTTGCATTTTCAATGGAACACCTTGTATATTATTGCAGATTAGAATTCGCGAGGCGATTTCAGCGTGAAATGATGGGTCGCACCATGGGTCTGGGATGATCGGTGATCGAGTTGAGATTTCCTCGTGACGTCACACAGCCCGAGAACCGCTCGTCCTAGACCCATGGTGCGACCCATCATTTCACGCTAAAATTGCCTCGCGAATTCAAATCCGCATTAACATTAAGGCATTCCTTTAAAAAATCACGATTTTCATGTAAATTTCGAAGGTGCGATGTTCCTTTTTTGCAAACATTGAAACGAGTAGGAGATGGCTGAAGCTTCCACGTTAAATTTTGTCCTGATTTCAAGAAAAAACGACAAATGGGATGAAAATGTTCGCGTTCTCAGAGAAACAATTGAGATACGAAGCAAAGCAGTTGCATTTTTAATGGAACACCCTGTATATTATTGCAGATTTGAGTTCGCGGGGCAATGAAGATTTGACTTTCATCGCGTGTGTATATCATAGAATTTGTTTCCAATCGCTTCGTGCAATTGTTGAACACAGAAGGCTGATAATGACTGCACGGGAGCAGTCATTATCAGCCTTCTGTGCACTCATTGTCGGCAACACACGCAAGCCTTCCGTGCAGCTATTGTCGGAAGCATCCACCACCACCACACACACCTCTTGTGCAGCAACTGTCGAGAGATCACTCACACTCCACACAGCTGTCAATTATCTATGAAGTGTCATATCCGTGGCTTCCTCTGAGTCATTTTTTATTTGATCGCTCACTGGCAAAAAAAAACGGTGAAGATTTGACTCTCATCGCACGTGTACCTATATCATAGAATTTGTTTCCAATCGTTTCGTGGAATTGTTGAATACCAGGGGACACGAAAATTTATTTCTGAAAAGCACATACGTGTTTACGACACCGAAAATATTCCGCGAGGAGTTGAAAGAACTCGCGAAATATTAATAAAACGCAATAAACGTCTTAAAAACCAAGAGTTTATTTTTCTGCGAAGCGTTTCCTGTCCGAGCAATTTCGGGGGCGCATAAATTACCGTGACGTACCGGGGCAGTTGGTTTTAATCGCGTTCGGCGACGCAATTCTTTTTCCTCGTCACAGAAAGAAAAAAAAATTTACTTAGCTAGGGAGGGTTAAAAAGAAATTTAGATTAACTAATTAAAAAGAAAAATATAGACTTGATCTTGATGTTAGCTAACGCTTATCGCGGGACGTTAACGGGGTCAGTAACTCTCGTTATCTTCGGAAAAATAGAATGGCATGTTTTCGTTCGGAGAGATGATGATAACTTCACACGCGATTAATTCTTTTCCCTCGACCGACCTTTTTTCGGGCTACTTGTTTGTGCGTGTAAGTACATGGCGATAAGTCCCAGTGATTGAACGACGGCTTGCGCAAGTTTGTGCAACTTTTAATCATAAGTTTAAAATGTATGACAAGTGGAAGTAGCCACACGTTCGAATTATAAAAACGCACGGCGGATTTAATTTTAAAATTTAATTTCGTAATGAACCGGCGTTTTTGCTTGTGTGGGGGCGACCAACAAAAAAACGTCAAGCTGACGGACGTCGAGAAATGTCCGCAAGCCTCTTGTGCAGCCACTGTCAGGAGCATTCACCATTACACAATACCTCTTGTGCAGCCATTGTCAAGAGTTCACTCGAATTTCAACTACACTCATCAACGTCGTCGAAGCCAGAAGCCAGAGCAGTTCTTATATGATGTTCACGTTGTGTCAATAAAAAATAAATGCGAACGCGCCCACGCTTGCTCGATTAATTAAAATAGCAAATATGTACAAACGGTTTAATCTGATACCCGTTAAGAATCCCAGTAATCCGACACAAATAAAACATTACCTAATCACACATCTACCAAGTGAACGAGCACGTTCGTCGACGTGCACTCGCTCGTGATAAGGAGGGGAAAAAAATTATTGATAACAATGTAAACTGTCGATTCTGTTACGCTGGAGATCACGTGCTTTGAATGAGCCCCAAAATGAAATAAGGCAAGTAAAGCGGTCCTAAAACACTTCCCTTGCAGAGATCAGTACAATAACTTTTCGTAAAAATTCCACGTGTGCGTGTTTGATATCGTTACTGTGCGACGGATAAATGAAGCGATTAAAAATCGAACTATCTTTACGTTTGGAGGCCCGACTTTGACCAGAAAAAACCGCAGCGAGGACGTCACACTTCGATAACCCCCGTTATATAACTTAATTATGTTCAGATGTCATTGGAAAGTGTGTATCGTAAACAAGATCGATTCAAAATAATATACATTTACATTACTCGTAAAAATTTGAGCTACGAAGAGAAGAGATTAATTTACATGGTCATTTAAAGTTATTCAAGACAAAAATTTTATACTACAGGGTGATAGAATGCTTGAGCCAAAAGTTGTAGCATTCCTTCCCGTCGTAAATTTCAAATTTCGTTGAGCTATAGCTCATGGCTCTCTCACTCATTAAATTGACAAAGCTATGTCATTTGTTGAATCAAGATTTTAAGTTAGACAGATTTTCTTTTCTACAAAATCACTGATTATTGACTTTTGTACGAAGGTCTTGTAAAAAAATACTCAAGTTCAGTAACGCCCTGTACTACGTGCTAATATGAAAGTTATCTAATAAATTTCGTAATTTATGTGAAAACCTCTGAACATGTTAACGGTTTTTTTTTTCAATATTAAATACTCGTTATAAAATAATCATTATGTTGTCTTCCAGTGGAAATGACTAATCACGGTAGATAGCGAAGGAGCTGTACGCGTCGGTCATTAAAAACTGTAAGTTTCCACAGTTGGTACAAACAGTGCCAACTATTATACACATGACGATAATTGCTTCCTTGACAACGTAATTGTTCAAACATTGAAAGGAAAAACCATCAATTTTGTATTACTTTGTTGTTAAACGCGAACGTGTAAATAAATTTGAATTCCTTGCAGAACACTGAAGGATTTCATTACGTAAAATTCCCGAGATAATTTTAGTCGGTCTACGACGTTCCTTAAATTTGGTAAGTCGGTCGCAGCCGCAGCCAACAGTAAGAGCAATCAACCAAGATGCCCCTCGACAAGTTCAAGCTTAAAATTGATTGTTGTTAAGACCGAGTGTTTTTATAGGTAAGAAAAAGCTCGTTCTTTTGAAATGTAATTAACTGAAGTTCATTATTACACAGGGTGTTCCAAATGCATGGGATAACTGTTTCTGAAACTGCAATTGTACAGAAATGGCTCGAATAAAAAGCCATTTTTCTGATAAAAATTTCGTTTATTGAAAAGAAAACGAAGAGGAAAACGAAAAAAAATTGTAACATTCACATACGATCAAGTTTATTAACATAATATGAAAATATGAAAGAAGAGAGAAAATTTGTGTTGGCAGTTGCCGATCGGTAAGTCACGCGTCATGCTTGATTGTTTGAGGTTATGTTTTTTCTTTTTCTTTTCTTTTTAATAACAACCTAAACTATGCTAATTAATAATTACGTAATAAGAATTGCCATTTAATATAAATTAACAAGAATCGTCTTTCGAATATTATTTATTAAAACGTTCAGTACGGATGTATTTGACCGACATTCACTTTAATTAAACATAACCTCACATTAGTGTTGCCAACTACTAACAGTCGTTTTCCCCTCACATTGGGACAAAAATTCCCTTAAAATTCCCTGGGAATTACGCCGTCAAACAGTGTTGCCAATTGTGTAAAAAGCAGAAATCTCTTAAAAGTACAAAAAAGTTAAAGAAAACAAAACTTGTGGCGCAATTCATTTAATTGGTAAAATTTTTTTAAAAAAAGACAATTTGAAAGGAACGGTGACAAAACAAACAAATCAAAATAATAAAAATTCAAAAGTAATCCAATTAAAAAAAATAATAATAATAAAAACAAAAAACAGTCGACACGATAGATTTTAAAAAAAGTGAAAAAACCGATGAGAAAGCAAACAAAACGAAATGTCGCAGAATTTTTTAAGAATACGGAATAATAGAATTTAAAAAATAATAAAAACAAACGACAATCGATTTTACAGCACAGTTCAGCAGATTCGTAAATTAGAAAAAAAAAAAAATTAATGAGGAAGCAAAGAAAACGAAACGTCGCGTCGTAGAATTTCTTCAAAATACGAAATAATAAAATTTTAAAAATAATAAAAACAAACGACAATCGATTTTACAGCACAGTTGAGCAGATTCGTAAATTAGAAAAAGAAAAGAAAAGATTGATGAGGAAGCAAAGAAAACGAAACGTCGCGTCGCAGAATTTTTTCAAAATACGAAATAATAAAATTTTAAAAATTAATAAAAACAAACGACAATCGATTTTACAACACAGTTCAGAAGATTCGTAAATTAGAAAAAAAAAAAAAGAAAAGATTGATGAGAAAGCAAAGAAAACGAAACGTCGTAGAATTTGTTAAAAATACGGAATAAGAAAATTTAAAAAATAATAAAAACAAACAACATTCAGCTGCCAGTCTGTTTAACAATAAAAATTTTCTTAATGTTATGTTATCAATTAAAATGAAGTCAACGGTTTACTGCGAAAACATATTAAAACTTTGACATCTGTCATAAATGCAAAGAACAAAATCAACTGCCGGTCTCATTAACAAATTTTTTTATTAATGTTATTACTAATTAAAATGACGTCATCAAGGGTCTACTACGAAAATATATTAAAACTTTGACACCTGTCATAATTGCAAAGAAAAAAAAACAACTGCCAGTCTGTTCAACAATAGAATTTTTATTAATGTCATTAATTAAAATGACGTTATCAACAGTCTATCACAAAAATATATTAAAACTTTGACATCTGTCAGAGTTGCAAAGAAAAAAAAAATCAACTGTAAGTCTGTTTAACAAGAAAAAATTTATTAATGTTATCAATTAAAGTGACGTCATCAACAGTCTACTACAAAAACATTTTAAAACTTTGACATCTGTCAAAATTGCAAGGAAAAAAATTAACTGCCAATCTCCTTAACAATAAAATTTTTATTCATGTCAATAATTAAAATGACGTCATCGACAGTCTACTACAAAAATATATTAAAACTTTGACTTCTGTCATAATTACAAAAAAATCAACTGTCAGTTTAACAATAACAATTTAAAAACATTAATATGTTTTTAATTGAAGTGAAAATTTTATACATGTTTTTAATTAAAGTGACGTCAGCAACCGCCTACTAGAAAAATATTTTAAAACTTTGACATCTGTCATAATTGTAAAGAAAAAATATCAACTGCCAGTCTGCTTAACAATAAAAATTTTATTAATCCCATTAAATAAAATGACGTCATCAAGAGTCTACTATAAAAACATACTAAAACTTTGACATCTGTCATAATTACAAAAAAAATTCAATCAGCTGCTAGTCTGTTTAAAAATAAAAATTTTATTAATGTTATCAATTAAAATGACGTCAACAGTTTACTACGAAGATATATTAAAACTTTGACATCTGTCAAAATTGCAAAGAAAAAAAATCAACTGGCGGTCTAATTAACTAAATTTTATTAATGTTATTACTAATTAAAATGACGTCATCAACCGTCTACTACAAAAAATATTAAAACCTTGACATTTGTCATAAATGCAAAGGAAAAAAATCAACTGCCAGTCTGTTTAGCAATCAAATTTTTTATCAATGTTATTACTAATTAAAATGACGTCATCGAAGGTCTACTCGAAAAATATATTAAAACTTTGACATCTGTCATAATTACAAAAAAGATTAACGGTCAGCCCAATAATAAAAATTTTATTAATGTTTTTAAATCAAGTGAAATTTTATTAGCTTTTAATTCAAGTGAAATTTTATCCATGTTTTTAGTTTAGGTGACGTAAACAACAGTCTACTACAAAAATATTTTAAAACTTTGACATCTGTCAATTTTTTTTTTGCAATTGCAAAGCAAAAATATCAACTGCCAGTCTGCTAAACAATAAAAATTTTAATAATGTCAGTAATTAAAATGACGGCATCGACAGTCTACTGCAAAAATGACATCTGTCATAATAGCAAGAAAAGTCAACTGTCATCTGTTTAACAATAAAAATTTTATTGGTCTATAAATAAAATGACGTCACCAAGAGTCTACTATAAAAACATATTAAAACTTTGACATCTGGCATAATTGCAAAGAAGGAAATCGACTGTCTATTTAACATAAGAGCAACTTGATGTTGCATATTCTGAACTCCGCTCATTCCTGCAATATTTAATTTATTTAATTACTTATTATACTTTTGTGGGAATAAAAACATTTATTATTATTCTTATTAATTTTTTTTTATTGTTATTAATCAAAAAAACGTCATGAACAGTTTACTACAAAAATTTATTAAAACTTTGACATCTGTCATAATTACAAAGAAAAATCAATCAGCTGCCGTCTGTTTAACAATAAAAATTTTATTAATCTTATCAAGTAAAATGACGTCATCAACAGTTTACTAGAAAAATATATTAAAACTTTGACATCTGTCATAATTGCAAAAAGAAAAAATCAACTGCCAGTCTGTTTAAGAGTAATTTTTTTTATTAATGTAATTACTAATTAAAATGACGTCATCAACAGTTTACTAGAAAAATATATTAAAACTTTGACATCTGTCATTATCGCAAAAAGAAATCAGCTGCCAGTCTGTTTAACAATAAAAATTTTATTAGTCAATAAATAAAATGACGTCACCAAGAGTCTACTGTAAAAACATATTAAAGCATTGACATCTGGCATAACTGCAAAGAAAAAAAATCAACTGTCAGTCTATTTAACAATAGAAATTTTATTAATGTCATTAATTAAAATGACGTCAGGAACAGTCTACTACAAAAATTTATTAGAACTTTGACATCTGTCGTAATCACAAAGAAAATTCAATCAAATGCCAGTCTGTTTAACAATGAAAATTTTATTAATGTTATTACTAACTTAAATGACGTCAAAAATATATTAAAACTTTAACATCTGTAATAATATTGCAAAGAGAAAAAAATCAACTGCCAGTCTGTTTAGCAATAAAATTTTTTATTAATGTTATGTTACCAATTAAAATGACGTCATCAACCGTCCATTACAAAACTTTGACATCTGTCGTAATCGCAAAAAGAAATCACCTGCCAGTCTGTTTAGCAATAAAAATTTCATTAATGTCATCAATTAAAATGACGTCATCAACACGAAAATACTATACGAAAATATATTGAAACTTTGACATCTGTCATAATTGCAAAGAAAAAACTCGACTGTCAGTCTATTTAACAATAATTCTTTTATTAGTTATTAATTAATTAAAATGACGTCATCGACAGTCTCGTCACTTTCGAAACGGGTGGGAAGTAGCTGAGTGATTTAATTTAAACATAACCTCGCACATTAGTGTTGCCAACTGCTGACGGACAAAAAATGCACCTTCATGCTTGTTTCTTCCCCAAAAATTGCAATTCTAAACTAATTTTTATGCATTCTTGTCAAGATCACACGCGTGGAAACAAATGAAAAGAAGACTATCGGCAAGCTTCGACACATGGCGTTGCTGAATGTCTTATACACTTACAAGAACGCAACGAATAAATTTTAAAAACATACGCGAGGGTCATTTTAATCGACTTTGCGGCGGCGGGGGGGTATTCGTATTATACAGGGCCGTCCAATTTCAATCGTGACACCTGGAAGTTTCACTGGATCATTCAAAAATCAGAAATAACTTCGCGTTTTCACCATTTGAAGAAAGCGCGGAAGTAAATAATACGTAACTATTTTGAAAATGTTTTCGGATACGAAATTTCAAGGTTCGTACATAACCTCATTTTTTACTCTACAAGTTTCAATTTTTTTTTTTTCGTTGTGAGGAGTATGCAGGGTGTATTAACTATTAGCGTCTATTTTTGGAAAAACGAAGAGTTTCCAAACACACTCTTACTTCCGAGATCCTGACTTCGGGTTTTAGGTTTGTTGGTTTAATCCTGGATACGCCCTGTACATTTTAATTAAGCGGTTTAGACGAGTTTATATTTTCTTTCTAAATTAAACGCCCAGAACTAAACACATACTAAACAATTATTGTACATTAAATGAACTAGTTGTACATTTAAACTCAATTACCGCTTACATGTCAACAGTGAGTTACGCGCCGCTTTTATTTAAGTGCAAGTAGGCCACTGCGGTTATTATTTAATCAGGACGAGATCTTGGCGTAATGCGTTGAAAATCCAGCAAACAAGGAGCACCTTGGTTATTAGTTGTTAGTATAATTTACACGTGTTTAAAATTACGCCCACGCAGACGCAAACGGCATAAGTATGCACTTTAATGACGCTTCTTTGAAGCGTTTTGATGGGTTCATTAGCACTCGTGTAATTCGCATTATAATGAACGAAAGGAATTTTTATTGGACCTGTAATACGTCACCATAAATGGCAACGATCGAACTCATATGTCCTTAACAAAAGTTTTACACATTTCGAGAAAATCGCAGTTGAAAATCGGGCGAGAATTAATCGCACGTCTACGTCTTTGAAGTAGGTCAAGAAAAGGAAATTTTAACGCGACCGCAGAAAGCATCTGTCGGAACAAGAAACAGAACTGCAATCGAGCAGTGACCTTTGCCGAAGTCGGGCGGCCAATAAAAACATTTTTTTACGTCGCAGTAAGTCGTATTGAGGCCATTTTTTTATGATTATGACACACAACGAAAAAGTAAAATATTTGATGATGACATGAAACAGTCTGGTTTGGCGAAAATTTAAAAAAACTATTCCGAGTCAATAATAAAAAGGGTACACTAATGTAAGGAAAATAAATAAGTGAAATACTTGAAGACGTCGGAGGCCTCAGACGAAAACTTAAAAAAATATGTGCCCATATGTTGGTGTAAAGTGAAAAGGGTACACTGAGCTTTTAAGAAATATTTGACTGAGATAGACAGAGAGCTATATGCAACTAGACTGGTGCAAAGTAATGGCTATGCAATGTCCTAAAATTAAAAAAAAAACTATTTCGGATAAATAATAAAAAGGGTACACTAAACAGAATGGCTCAACGAATAAGTAAAGTATTTGATGATGACATGATACGTGTTTGGATTGGCAAAAATTTAAAAGCTTTAAAAAACTATTCTTGGTCAATAATAAAAAGGGTACAGTAATGTATGGCAAATAAATAAGTGAAATATTTGTTGGCGACGGAGAAAACTAATGGTTACGAAATGTTGCAAAATTAAATAAAAATATATTTTAGCTTAACATAAAAAGGGTACACTGAACTTTTAAGACCAGAACAGAAATAAGTGAGATATTTGACGATGATAAACAGAGAGTTATCCGTAACTAGGCTGCGTAATATCAAAAAATTAAAAAAAGAAACTATTCGGATCAGTAATAAAAAGGGTACACTAAACACGTATAAGGCCAGTGTAAGGGCAATAGGCGAAATATTTGATTGAAACAGAGGCAGAGAAGAGAATTGACGAAACTTATGGTTAAGTATTGCTACAAAATTTTAAAAATGTAATAATAATAATAATTTGGCCAACCATAACAAGGGTACACGCTAAATCTGTAAGGCCAAAACAGGAATAGAGAAATAAGTTAAATATTTGATGATGACAGAGATAGACTGATTAAAACAATGGCTGCTCCAAACTAAAAAAGAAAGATCTGGATCCATGTTAAAAAGGGTACACTATACGTATGAAGCCGGCGGGAATGCAGAAACAATAAGTAAGTGACATTTCGAAGGTGACGGAAACAGAGGCTGAAACTGATGGCCACGCAATGTTCCAAGTTAAAAAAAATAAATATAATTTTAATTATCAATAAGAAGGGTACATTAGACCTTTAATCCCAAAATGGAAATAATGATATAAGTGAGAGGATCGATGAAGACAGAGACGATGAGAATCAATGAATATGCAATGCTGCTCTAAATATAAAAGAAAATCATTCTGGGTCGATAATAAAAAGGGTACACTAAACGTATGAAGTCGAGAATATAGGGAAAATCAATAAGTGAAGTTGAAAATCGGACAAGAATTAACGCACGTCTATGTCTTTGAGGTAGGTCAAGAAAAGGACATTTTATTGCGACCGCAGAAAGCATCTGTTGCAACAAGAAACAGAACTGCAATCGAGCAGTGACCTTTGCCGAAGTCGGGCGGCCAATAAAAACATTTTTTTACGTCGCAGTAAGTCGTATCGTAGCCAAGGAATTTGCTTCATTTCTTTATGATTATGACACACAATTTATTGGTCCGTATCCTTTGGGATCAACAGTTTAGTTTGTGAAAAGTGGTTGAACGAGTTAAAGCCAAATACGATTACTATTTTTTGTGCTTAGTATTACTTATTGAAATGCCGCGTGAGAACAGATATGTTCCTCATCTACGGCGAAGCTCGAGGAAATACCGAAGAAGCACGGCGGATTTTAATACTTGACAAGTATTTGTAAACCCCTGGCAAAATTTGCCGAAGTATGCGAAGAGCATACTTCAAATACTCTAAAGGTATTGGCAGATACTTGTAAGCTCCTGCGAAATTCGATGAAGTATTCGAAGTACATAGTTCAAGATACTTGACAGGACGTTTAAGAAACTTATTTTCATGAAAAAGATCATCAGATTCAAACATGCTTTCGCTGAAAGATTTAAAAATGTCAAATACTTGAAGAAAACAAGGGCCAAGTGCAAATACTTTCTTCTTTTGTAACACTGTCCAATATCTGAAGTGTTCAATGGAATAAAAATTTAAGAAAAAACAAAAAACAAAAAGAAATAAGTGCCAAATGCGTTTCTAAACGTATTTAAAATACTTCAAATACTTGACAGGATGTTTAAGAAACATATTTCCATGAAAGAGATTAACCAGATTCAAAATTGCTTCCGCTAAAGTATTTAAAAAAATACTTAAGGAAAACAAGTGCTAAAGTATTTAAAAAATACTTGAAGAAAACGAGTGTCAAGTGCAAATACTTTTTTTTTGTAAAACATATTTAATATTTTTTGACAGGATGTTTAAGAAGCATATTTTCATGAAAAAGGTTGTCAGATTCAAACATGTTTTCGCTAAAAAATGTAAAAATGTCAAATACTTGAAGAAGACAAGCGCCAAGTGCAAATACTTTCATTTTGTAAGACATTTAATACTGTCCAATATCTGAAGTGTTCAATGCAATAGAAATTAAAAAAAAAACAAAAAAACAAAAAGAAATACGTGTCAGGTTCAAATAAGTCTTTACACGTACTTGAAGTACTGCAAATACTTAGTTGACAGAGTGTTTAGGAAATATATTTTCATGAAAAGATCACCAGATTCAAACGTGCTTTCGCTAAAGTATTTAAAAAATTCAAATACTTGAACAAAACAAGTGCAAATACTTTTTTTTGTAAAGCACATTTTAATATTATTAAACTTATTTCAAATGTTCAATATTTGAAGCGTTCAGTGGAATAGAAATTTAAAAAAAAGAAAGAAATACGTGTCAGGTTTAAATGCGTCTCTAAACGTATTTGAAATACTTCAAATATTTCTCAAAGTGTTTAGGAAACAGATTTTCATAAGAGGAACGTGCTTCCTCTTTTTTCTTTTTTAGGCAAATGCCAAATGCAAATACTTTGGCATAAAACTTGCACAATGTTCGTCAGCAAAGTATTTGAAATATGTAATTTAAATACTTGAAAATGTGCACGGTATTTAAAAATGACAGTATTTTAAAAGCTCATTGAAGAACAAGTCCCAGACGCAAATACTTTGCTTTAAAAGAAAAAGAAAACGTAAAACGTTTTAACAACAAATAAGTATTTGAAATGCGCTTTTGCAAAGTATTTTAAAATTTCAGTTTGAAGAAGACAATTAATGCCAAATGCAAATAGTGTTTAGTATTTAAAAATTTCAGTATTTTAAAAACTCATTAACATAAAAAAAAACAAGTGCAAGACGCAAATGCTTTACTTTAAAAAATACCTGAAATACTTAAACAATAGGAAATAAGTATTTGAAATGCGTTTCGTGTGTGTGTCGCTAATGATGGATGCCACCTTGAACAGTTGTTATAAACATTCCTAAATTACTGTAGCGAACGTTTGAATGTGTTCTTCCACACGGATATCATTCGGTGAGTGAGTGCGCCTTCGCATATTAGTCACGCCTGCGAAGCGTAAGTTTTCTGTTGTTTCATGACCGTCGTATAAGGGACGGATAAAATAATTCTCCCCCGTTATGAAAAATTTTTCCGTGTTCTATGTGCTCTCACGGTAATGTGGTTAAAGTTTCTGCACTTATTTTACAAACACCCTGCGTTATATTGTTGTATAATCGTCAAATCAGAACGGATAGCAATTATCTGTATTAAGTATTATGTATTTCTGAGCGTTCTCTTTTAACTGTTTACGTCTGTAAGTACATCTTCATTTGTTTTATATGAGACCCCCAGAAAGACTCTTTCCCCTGCTGGAAAGTATAAGTGCTGGAGCTGGTCGGGAGAGGGGGGGGCGGGGGGTGTTTTACATTTTGGCCTTTAACTCCCGAAGCGTTCTTTTTTCATACCCAACATTGACCGAATTATCCGCTTCGAGTGACTTCGGTCGTTCCTGCGGTTTATCGTCTCGCGAGGATAAGCAAACTTTTCGGTGGCCTCTTTCGCGCAGACACCTGAAAATTTCATTTCGCAAAGAGCAGAAACGTATTACCGCGTTACTTCATGCAGAGTACTTCACGAGCGAAAAACAAAAAATGTACCAAGTTAATTTAAAAGCTGAAATGAAGCGGTTCTTAGTATTAGTATTAGTTATTAGTATTATTAGTTTTTTTTTCTTGTTTGTTTGTTTCTGGCGCAGTAGCGTCTCGATAATTTATGGGGGGGGGGGGGGGGGGCAAGTGCCTCTTATTTTCTGGGAGAAAACGGTGGGCTTGGTAGTTTAATGGGCGATAAAATATTTTTATGGTACGTTGAGAAGAATAGAGATACTAAAATTTTTTTATGAAACCTGCACGAGCGTCGCACACTTAAGACGAAGCGCGGCGAATATTTTTAATAAAAACGGGACTTCTCTTTCAATATCTGCGTGAGCCTAAACGTAAACGTAAGCTGAAACTCTTGAAAAAAAAAACTACTACTTATAATACGATGACAACTGTTAAATTCCAGTTGCGCCATCTATCCGCAAATTCGCGAACTACTTCTAAACGCGAGAATTAAATTTCCAGTTTTATTCTTTCAAATTTTTTCTTCGAAACGACGCGACGTCGACGTAAATTGACCTTTCTTTAAAAAAAATAATGCTGTAAGTCGATCAATACAGTATATATATTAAATTCCACTCGCGCCACCTATCCGGAAATTCAGTAACTACTTTTTAAGCGCGAAAATTAAATCCTCTGTTTCTTTCCTTTGGGACTTTTCACTTTGAAATTACATAAAGTGGGCGCAAGTCGAGCATTGCAATGTACAAGTTAGAGTCGCGACATCTACCCACCAATTCGCGAACTACTTTTAAGCGCGACAATTAAATTTCCAGTTTTCTTTTCATCCACGAAACGACGCCGACATAAATTGACCTTACTTCGAAGAAACATTGTAAGTCGGATATTGCAGCGCATTAAATTCCAGTCACGCCACCTATCCGCAAATTCAGAAACTACTTTTTAAGCGCGAAAATTAAACCCTCTGTTTCTTTCCTTTGGGACTTTTCACTTTGAAATTACGTAAAGTGGGCGCAAGTCGAGCATTGATTGCAATGTACAAGTTACAGTCGCGCCATCTACCCACCAATTCGCGAACTACTTTTAAGCGCGACAATAAAATGTCCAGTTTTTTTCATCCACGAAACGACGCCGACGTAAATTGACCTCACTTCGAAGAAACATTGTAAGTCGGGTATTGCAGCGCATTAAATTCCAGTCACGCCATCTATCCGCAAATTCAGAAACTATTTTTTAAGCGTGAGAATTAAATTTCCAGTTTTATTCTTTCAAATTTTTTCTTCGAAACGACGCGACGTCGACGTAAATTGACCTTTCTTTAAAACAAAATAATGCTGTAGGTCGATCAATACAGTATATATTAAATTCCACTCACGCCACCTATCCGCAAATTCAGTAACTATTTTTTAAGCGCGAAAATTAAATCCTCCATTTCTTTCCTTTGAGATTTTTTTCTTTGAAATTACGTACAGTGGGCGCAAGTCGAGCATTGCAATGTATTAATTCCAGTCGCGCCATCTACCCACAAATTCGCGAACTATTTTCAAGCGCGACAATTAAATTTTCAAGTAATGATTCAAATTTTAAGAAAATTGTGTGAATGATTAACCTATTTATTTTTGGGAATTAATTCTTTTTCAAAAATAACAGAAAATTCAAGATTAGTAGAAAATTCTAAAATAATTATTAAAACATCAAAAATAATAAAAATATAGGAATAACAGAAAATTTATAAAAAAATACTAGAGAACTCAAAAATAATAGAAAATTCGACGGAGAAGTAAAAAATAATAGAAAATTTGAAAACAAAAGAAAGTTCAACTTTTCAAGGAAATTGTGTGAATGACAATAATTCTTGAGAATTATTCCTTTTTCAAAATTAACAGAAAATTCAAAAATAATTTAAAACAAATCAAAAACAAGTGAGAGTATAAAAATAATTTTAAAAAAATTCAAGGATAACAGAAAATTTAAAAAATAATTGAAAATTTAAGTCAGATAATTAAAAAAATAATAAAAAATTAAAGAACAATTGAAAATCTAAAATTAACAAATAATTAACTTATTGTTGAGATTTAATTAATTCCTAATCAATAAAATAGAAAATTCAAAAACAATAGACAGCAAAAATAAGGAAAATATTCAAGAATAACAGAAAATTCAAAAAATAGCAGAGAACTCAAAAACACAAAAAGGAAAATATAACTGACAGAGAATTCAAGAATAATAGAAATTAAAAAATAATGGAGAATTTAAAAGTAACGGAGAATTTAAAAATGAAAATATATTGTGAGACCGACTAATTTATTTTTGAGAATTACTCGTTATTTAATAATAGAAAATACAAATATAATTTTAAAAAATGGAAAATAATACATACATAGTACAAAAGTAATAAAAAAATTATGAATAGATCAGAAAATTTAAAAAATAATAGAAAACTCAATAATACTAGAAAATTTAAGTGACGGAGAATTTAAAAATAATAACGTTAAAAAAAATTGAAAATCTAACAAAAAATTTACAAGATCCAAATTTTAAGAAAATTGTGTGAATGATTATCTTATTTATTTTTGAGAATTTTCTTTTTCAAAAATAACAAAATTCAAGATTAATAGAAAATTTAAAAATAATTAAAGCAGATCAAAAATAATAAAAATTTAGGAATAACAGAAAATTTATAAAAAAAATAGAAAATTTAAAAGTGACGGAGAAGTAAAAAATAATAGAAAATTTGAAAACAAAAGAAAATTCAACGTTTTAAGGAAATTGTGTGAATGACAATTTTTGAGAATTATTCCTTTTTCAAAGATAATAGAAAATTCAAAAATAATTTAAAACAAATCAAAAATAAATAAAATAAAAATAATTTTAAGAAATTCAAGGATAACAGACAATTTAAAAAATAGACAATCTACATAAGTGACGGACAATTAAAAAATAAAAATTTAAGAAAACCACGGAAAATATAAAATTAACAGAAAATTAACTTATTTCTGAGATTGAATTAATTCCTAATCAATAAAATAGAAAATTCAAAAATAATAAAAGAGTGCAAGAATATGTAACAGAAATTTCAAAAAATAACACAGAACTCAAAAATACATAAAGGAAAATATAACTGACACAGAATTCAAGAATAAAATAATGGAGAATTTAAATTACAAAAAATTATAAAAATTACAAAAAATTATAAAAATTAAAAATTTTTAATTGAATAAACAAAGCTTCCTAAAATCAAGATTTGATATTTTGCGATTTTTGACGTAAAATAAAACAAAAGACAATCGACATATTTGTAAAATAAAAAAAATAAATATAAAAAAAATCTCATTGAATAAAAATAGAAAAAATTAAAAATAAAAAAAAATAAAATTACAAAAAAATAAAAATTAAAAAATTCTCAATCAATAAACAATACTTTCTACTTTCTATAAAATCACAAATATAAAAAATAAAAATTAAAAAATTCTCATTAAACAAAACTTTCTAAAATTAAGATTTGACATTTGTGCAATTTTTGGCGTAAAATAAAACAAAAGACGATCGACAAATTTACTTATAAAATTAAAAAAAAATAATCTCATTGAATAAAAATAGAAAAAATAAAAATAAAAAAATCTCGTTAAATAAAATTAAAAAATTCTCAATAAATAAACAATACTTTCTTCTTTCTATAAAATGACAAAAAATTATAATTACAAAAAATTATAATTACAAAAAATTATAAAAAGTACAAAAAATTATAAAAATTTAAAAAAATTTCATTAAATAAAATTAAGATTTGACGTTTGTGCAATTTTTGGCCTAAAATAAAACAAAAGACGATCGACAAATTTATAAAATTAAGAAATCTCATTGAATAAAATTATAACTGACAGAGAATTCAAGAATAACAGAAAATTAAAAGATAATGGAGAATTTAAAAGTAACGGAAAATTTAAAAATAAAATTGTGGGACCGACTAACTCATTTTTGAGAATTACTCGTTACTCATTAATAGGTAACAAAAAAAAATCAAAAATAATTAAAACAAATAAAAAATAATAGAGTGCAAAAATAATTTAAAACAATTGAGAACATCAGAAAATTAAAAAAAATAATAGAAAACTCAATAATAATAGAAAATTTAAGTAATAATAATAAATTTAAAAAAAAATTAAAAAAATGCAAATAAGGAAGATTCAAATTTTAAGAAAATTGTGTGAATAACTAACTTACTGTCAAAATAATCAAAAATAATTAATTAGATTGTCGGAATGGTCCTTCTTGTCCTTGTTGTGCGGACCAATTAAGGCCCGACTTCATCTCCGAAAGTTTTGCATTTCTTTTCAGTTTTTAAGGGTTTAAAGAACAAAACTAACAGAAACTAAAATTGCACCGACAAAGTAACGATTTCGTCGCTTCACGCACGATGCATTACATCCCTTGCATTCTGCTGTAGCTTTTATTACATTACAAAATGTTACAGCATCAATTTGAAATATTCATTTTTATTACGGTTATAATACCCGTGCAATGCAACGTAGTTTGACGTAACGTAAAGTGACGAGCAACATGCAATTTTTATTGCAGCAATGTTTCTTGCATTGCACTTGACTCGCTCATTTTATTAGGAGTTTCCTGGTCTCATTAATTTCAGAAACGCATATAATTCCTCAAAAACGTGCACGCAATCATCGAGCGGGTATTTTTGCATCCACGTACGTACTCGTACGTCGAAAAGTGCACGTCCGCCGACGACAAGAAAGATGGTGGCATACTTTCACCTCTCACGCGAAGCGAACGCACATCGGATTTCAATCGAGTTTCCGAAAGTACCTCGACGTGCACGAAACACGCTCGGAATGTACAATTTTTTTTTTCTTCCTTTAATAAACGGAAACCTATTGCGGTCAAACCCAAGAATTTCGATAGGCAAAGTTGCATTCGAGATAAGCTTAATCATAATCAAACATTAGCTCGACATAAATAAATCTTGTTTTTTATTCATTTCGAACGCGTAGTACTCGAACCTTACGTAAGTCGAGATATCGAATTGTATCAAAACATTTCACTATCTCCCGGATACTTAACCTAATCGTCGAAGATCAGGTAAACCGATTTTTTCCGCGAATCCCAGTGATTTGGCCCAATTTTATTTATTTTTTTTTAATATAACCGGCCGAGCGATTTGCCAAAATTAAGTGCAACGTGCAATCACAAGAAGCAAGCGCTGACGTACGTACGTACGGCGTCCTATTTACGGTCACTATAAATAAATACAGCGCGCGATGCGTCTTGTATAATGTATGCCGATCACGTCGATCAAAAAACCAATAATGACGGTCGATTTGAATTCATGAGGCGCCCCAAATTGTATGCAGATGTATTGCCTGCCCGGCGCACTCGTGAGTGGATGAATTACTACTGATTGGTATGTCTGTACGGTCTGCATAAATTAAATCCTTCAAAATTTTCACATGTAACAAAACTTATACAAATGTACAATGTGATACACTCTTAAATTGCTTAGATGAAAAAGGCGAAATCTAGCTTAACGATGGTCGAATTAACGAGGTTTCACTGTACACGAATGAAAATTAATAAAACAAAAATATCCATTAGGTCAGTTTCTTTTTTTTTTGCTGCGACGACGAGCAGATGTTGTCGAAGAATTTCGGATCAATAAACACGCAGGGGTTGGGTCGGGTCAGGAACGACTCAGCGGCGAGTGCTCCGAAACGTTCTCGCATAAACTTACGATACGACGACCCCCCCGCTCACGAATCAAAAAAATTAGCACCGAAGCGGTGCGAAAACATCTGTTTATCATCTCGGCGTTTATTTTTCCAATCGGAATCTGTTTATGTTACGCCTCTGCCATAGACACGGCTCGTTTATCGTTGCGTCCGAAACAAGCGGGGCATAAATTTGTGTTTTCTTTTTATTGGCCGACGTAATGATTTGTTCTTGCGCAATTTATTCCACGAATAAAGAACTCGTCTCAAATTAGGGGGGGCTCGTGTTGGTTTCCACAAGATTTTTCCCAAAGTGCCTCCCAGCCCTTTGGGTTTCGTAAAAACGATGAATTTTCAAGAGTCCTCAATTGCATTCGCCTTTGAAAACATCTGAATAATGTTTACAAACATTCTATAAACGTCTCTCGTCTTTTTAGCACGGAACTCTAGCTTAGACGGCGAAAGAGCGACAGACAGAGAGGGTCCTGAAAAACAGGCAAGTGGGTAGAGCACCGCCCTTAAAGCAATTAATTAACGCTCTGGTGACGTAGTAGAAGAAGAAGTTCGGCTCACTACACGCACCATATTAATCAGGTTAGCTAGCGGTAGGGTTAAACCACCACCTCCTAAGGGAGTCCCTGAAAAACAGGTGATTGCTACTGATTTACTTGCAAATTGATCGCTGAAGGCGGCATTTGTATCACATGCTTCTCTAAACCATCTGATAATTTTATAAACGTCTCTCGTCTTTTTAGCACGGAACTCTAGCTTAGACGGCGAAAGAGCGACAGACAGAGAGGGTCCTGAAAAACAGGCAAGTGGGTAGAGCACCGCCCTTAAAGCAATTACTTAACGCTCTGGTGACGTAGTAGAAGAAGTTCGGCTCACTACACGCACCATATTAATCAGGTTAGCTAGCGGTAGGGTTGAACCACCACCTATTAAGGGAGTCCCTGAAAAACAGGTGATTGCCACTGATTTACTTGCAAATTGATCGCTGAAGGCGGCATGCTTCTCTAAACCATCTGATTAATTCATTAATTAACTCCATCAATTCGAGTTATTTTGAAATCCAACTAATTATTAATCTGACTAAGGAGCATAGTTCTCCAACAGATACCTGTGTAGACATTAAACCACCAACGGTGTGAATCGAAAGAAAGTAGATCGCGCCGATATTCGAAAGTGAAATCTGTTGAAATCTGTTGAACGATTTATACTGTACTTTCTGGAAATCGTAATTTTTGTTTATTTGTATTGATTTCAAACGCAAGGGTTTTTCACTCACGATCTCCGATCCCACAGAGGCGGATATCAGGAGTTTCTCCCATTTCTTTTTTCTTTCAATAAATAACACTAAGTAACAAATTTTGGGTGACTTTTTGGTTATTGCACAAGCCTATTGTTCCTTCGATATCGGAACAATAACACAGTCTTTCCGACATTGAAAAATAAGAGGGAAAATTAAGATGCCTTTTACGGTTTACAGATGTTCTACACGAAGGTACCTAGTAGATTCCATTGGCTAAGGCGCGATCCTAAAATTTCCGCTTTTGATTTAGTTAACCCCAAATCTCTTACTAAATCATTTAAGTCTGACTGGTTTATAGGATGAAGTTCTGTTGGGGACTCTGGTGGTAAAAAATCTTCATCGTGTCCAAGTTCAGAATGAATATTTTCAAAGTCTGATACGTTTGAAGGAGGAGTAGGAATGGTAAGCGACGCATTGGATACAATGGGAGCACTAGAAGATGGTGCGTGCATCGCTTAAATTAAACTATACACGCACCGCACCTTAAATGAAGGACGTGACTTTTTAAATCCCATCTCTCATTTAAGGCGCGGTGCGTGCATGACTTAATCGGAAATGAGCAAAATCATCATGAAAAGAAGACAAAATCAAGTGAAGAATGAAACAGTGAGAACGAACGATAACGAAAAACAACTGAAAAAAAATCAGTGTTCAAAATATAAGGGAAACAACAAAAAATGTAATGGGAAGAATTAATTAAAAAAGAAGAGACAAAAGAATTGTCAAAAACTTTATCCGAGGACGCATCTTTAGATTCCATCCCTCGTTTAAGATGCGGTACGTGCATCACTTAAATTAAATTAATGATACACGCACCGCACCTTAAATGAAGGACGTGACAGTTTTAAATCCCATCCCTCATTTAAGGCGCAGTGCGTGTATGACTTAATCGGGAAATGAGCAAATCATCATGAAAAGGAGACAAAAACAAATGAAGATTGAAACAGTAAGAACGAACGATAACAAAAAACAATTGAAAAAAAATCAGTGCTCATAATAAAGGAAACGACAAAAAATGTAATGGGAAGGATTAATCAAAAAAAGAAGAGACAAAAGAATTGTCAAGAACTTTATTCAAGGACGCACTTTTAAATCCCATCCCTCGTTTAAGGTGCGGTACGTGCAGCGCTTAAATTAAATGACACAAGCACCGCACCTTAAATGAAGGACGCGACACTTTTAAATCCCATCCCTCATTTAAGGCGCGTGCGTGTATGACTTAATCAGGAAATGAGCAAAATCAACATGAAAAGAAGACAAAAACAAATGAAGAATGAAACAGTAAGAACGAACGATAACGGAAAAAAATCAGTGCTCAGAATAAAGGAGACAACAAAAAATGTAATGGGAAGGATTAACTAAAAAAAAAGAAGAGACAAAAGAATTCTCAAAAACTTTTAAATCCATTAAAAAAAAACCTCGTTAAAGACGCGGTGCGTGTATGACTTATTTGGGAAATGAGCAAAATCATCATGAAAAGAAGACAAAAACGAATGAAGAATGAAACAGTGAAAACGAACGATAAGAAATTAATAAGTATTTTTAACGTAGCCACTTTAAGTTCGTGATACTTATTAATTGACAAAAAATGATCGCGTCACTTATTAATATAAATTCTAACGCCCTAGACCAAAGAGAAGGGAGAAATTAGAATCATCAATAATCTTTTGTTTTCATTTAACAGCTTTAAGTTCGCGATACTTATGAATTGACGACAATGTCGGTGTCGCTTAAAAATCCGGCTACTTGAGATTCAGTACAAAATCGAATACGTTAGGAGAAAGAGAAGCCATAAATTAGAACTATCGTTAAGTAGCTTCGACTTAAAAACCTTAAATTGATGATACTTATAAATCGATGTATAAAAACCCTGCTGTTGAATATTTAACATAAATTCGAATGCCTTGAGAGAAAAAGAAGGACGAATCATCTGCAAGTGTTTTTCATTTAACAACTTTAAGTTCGTGATACTTATGAATTGATATAAAGCCGGTGTCGCTTGAAAACCCGGTCGCTTAAGACTTAATCTAAATACGTATATCTCAGGAGAAAGAGAAGTTTCTTCAATAATAATAATAAGTTTTTTTTTTTTTTTCAATTTAATAACTTTATGTTTGATACTTATGAATTGTTCTGGAGACGGTGTCGCTTATAAACCTAGGTATTTAAGATTCAATATAAATTCGGATACCTTGGGGAAAGAAGAAGGTCGAATCATCAATAAGTATTTTCAATTTGACAACTTTAAGTTTGTGATACTTATGAATTGACGTAATGCCGGTGTCGCTTAAGACTTAATATAAATTCGTACACCTCAGGAGAAAGAGGTATTTTTTCCATAAGTTTTCCTTTTCAAATTAATAACTAAGTTTATGATACTTATGATTTGTTATAGTGACGGTGCCACTTAAAAATAAAAAGAATTTATAAATTCCAAAGATGTGAAAAGTAAATTGAAACTAAGTTCAACCGATGAAAAATGGTAAGCGACGCATTGGATACAATGGGAGCACTAGAAGATGGTATATTGGGATACGTGACTATATTCTTGTTGGGAATTCCTTTACACTTTCCGAAATCCGTTAAGCAAATCTGACAATCTGTTAAATGGTTCATGGGTTCTCTCCATATTTTTGGAACTTGAAACGGCAATTTTCTTTTATTTCCATGGTACCAACATTCGAGAGCTGCCACAACAAACATGCGGAGCCCAGCACTTATCTTGGTGACGAATTGGCATCCCAAAATAAGCTTCGTAGGCTCTCCAAAATATTGTTTCATAAATTGATGTTATGTTTAACTTGTTTAGGGTTGACGTAACGTCCACACACGTAACAAAAACAATCAGGAGATAACTTACACTGTCTTTTTGTTGACATTTCTCACAATAAATCAACGCAAAATAATACAAACGTCCAGAAACAGTTACTGACAAATAAACACGACGGCTTTGAGATTTGAACGAAACAAATGATAGCGCCTCTATCAGTATCAAAGCCTACTCCACCTAATACAAATACTCCACAAATAAAAATTTGTTACCTAGTGAATTAATTAAATGTGATCGTTGCGTTTCATTTTTAAATTATCCGCTCCTTGTTCATTCAAGAGCTTTACTACTCCACCAAAAGAACCAGGTTATCACGACGTAGTTTCCTATTAACCAAGGAGGGTCGTGCAACTGTAAACAGAAATCTAGGGCAGTAGGCCGCCGCTGTAGACAATCGCAGGTAGCAAGCAGACCCGTAGTGCAGATAATATTAACAACCAGTTGTGCGACCTTTCGGAAGCCACGAGGTAGTTATTTAAATTGGCCATAAACCTCAAGGGGGTTTGTTTGTACATTTTCGTTACTTGTTTACTTGTAAGTAGTAGTCAATAAGCAAGTCTAATGGGTGGGCGCGTCACAATACGTACAGCATACATAGTTTGCCTGGCCACTACTGCCCATGCGTTTATTGTGAGCTAAGTACCAAGTTGTATAAGCATGCGAGCTCGTTCCCAATTAAAAAGTTGGACGATTCGTTCTGCAACGCGTTCGTAATTTAGTTTAGTTCGTCGTATCAAATGAGATTATGAGAATAATGGTGGATTTCACAAACGTTACTTAAATTTAATCATCCGTTAAAAGTAAACGTTGCTATAGTTACATGTGTTGAAGGTATAGGAATGATTATTCTTAATCGATGATTAAAGTTAAGTGACGTTTGTGAAATCCAGCGTTAGTCGAGGATTAAGCAATCAAATAGCGCACAGGGCGCATTTATTTAAAACAGAAAGGTGGAAGTGGTCACTTTTTTTTGTACGAACGAGGTATGAACATCTCAACAAGCTAAGACACGTCGAGTATCAAACAAACTAATGTTTACAAACATTTTATAAACGTCCCTGGTTTTTTAACACGAAACTCGGAAGTAACAACTTGTACATAATAATAATAATGAAAGCTGTAATATAATAATAATAATAATAACTTTATTGGTCACAGAATGAATGAAGTCACAGAAATATGAAAAATAAAAAAAAATTACAGTGACCAAAGGGTTCTGAATCAGCTAATCGAAAGAAAAAGCTGCTCTTCCTTCAGAACCCAGTGTAAAATAATATTTAAGAATGCATGCATGTGAGGTTGTCTCCAATTAAAAAGTTGCACGATTTGTTCTGGAACGCGTTCGTAATTTAGTTTAGTTCGTCGTATCAAATGAGACTATGAGAATAAGTCGAGGATTAAGCAATCAAATAGCGCACAGGGCGCATTTATTTAAAACTGAAAGGGGTAAGTGGTCACTGTTTTTTTTTTGTACGAACATACATGTACGTAATGATTTGTTCCTTCTGGGTTTTGTAAAAATGATGAATTTTCAGTTCGTAGTAGCGGCGAGAAATTGCCTCGTGTGACAGTAGCTTTAATCTAATCAATATTTTGGAAGCTGTGCCATCGCAACTCATCATACTCGTCCAGTGATTGCATACTATCGAAAACGACGTACGTGCCCGGCTGAAGACTGCATGACCGCTTCGTATTTCGTGTAGAAAACACACCGGAAGGTGTAAATGACCTTGAGCCACAGGACATATTTTTGATTGCGTGAGTTTAATCAATATCTAAATTAAATTAACTGCTTCGTGACGCTGCATTGTAAAGAGCGAATTTTCGACAGATAGATCTTGCGCCTTAATTGATGCTGTAGAAATAAGGCGGATTTGATCTGAAGTATCGAGTAGAATAATTAAGTAAATTGTACACTCGGGTACGACATTTTTGAGTCGTTTTAAATAGATGCCGTGTTTTAGCGACATTCCGTTGCACTATTGCAACCTGTTTGTAATTATGTAAATATTTTGTCTATGTAATTAAAGCTGTTTGTGTACTCAATTTCCCCCCTGGTCCGGAACCAACATTTGTCATATCTACTATTCCAGATCCATCAAAACGACGGCCGATAACGAAGAGCGCCAGCTAAAAATATGGCATTCATCAGCGTCGATTTCCATTTCCCGCGGGAGACGTTTTTCCGCCGATTTTCCCGCTGCCGGTCTGGGGCTGCACCCCCGCCCCCCCCCTCCCGGAAATTCGTTTCTAGAAAGCGAACTCTTAATTCCGGCCATGATAAATCAAAAGCAGGGATGCAACCGATACGCCCGTCCCGCGGGAATGAGCGAGTCCTGCAGGCCTGTCGGAAGTTGCCCCGGTAAAGGTCAAGGCCGCGCGAATCGCGCGCACGCCGCCCCCGACAACGGCCGATCGATATACTAAAGAGGGAGAAAGTAAGGGTAGGACGGCGGACGTAAATGTTTTTGTTTTTGTTGGCCGTAGTCAGCTGTTTATGGGTCTCGAAGGAATTACCTGCACGGCGTGAGGGTTACTAAGGCGACATCTTTTATCTCTGCCTCGAATTTTTTCCTCGAAAAAATTCGAGGCAGAGATAAAAGATGTCGGGTATTTCCTGCGCAAATTTAATTTAAACCACCCGAATTGTCCTGAATTTTCTTGCGCGCGCGTGTGTGTGTGCGAACCCACAAACTGTAAAGTACATGAAAGGGGCGAGGGGGAGAAGGGGGGTTCATAAGATTAGGCCTAACGGATTTACTAAATAAATTTCGCAAGGATAATCACAATGAAACCGATGATACCCTAATCGAACCGGAAAATTTACGAGTGGGCTTATCTTATCCCCCCCCCGCCCCCCGCTTTACAGTACTCATGCGGTTCTTTCTTTTATAAAACGAAACAAGAAATTATTTAAAAATCTCATCCTATCAACATCAGCACAGAGTGAAACTACTCGAGGTACTTGCGATTGTATATCACCTGGCGATGGGTTTAAGAAGCCACACTGACGCTTATATATTAAAAAAAATCACCTGGATTTTTTTGGGGGTTGTTTAAAAGACTTCTTGCGTCACTTCTTTGCCGTCCAGCGCCTACCAGGTACGAAAGAGGCCGTCCAGCGTCTACCAGGTGCGAAAGAGGCCGTCCAGCGCCTACCAGGTACGAAAGAGGCCGTCCAGCGCCTATCAGGTACGAAAGAGGCCGTCCAACGCCTACCAGGTACGAAAGAGGCCGTCCAGCACCTACCAGGTACGAAAGAGGCCGTCCAGCGCCTACCAGGTACGAAAGAGACCGTCCAGCGCCTACCAGGTACGAAAGAGGCCGTCCAGCGCCTACCAGGTACGAAAGAGAAAAAAATGAAGACGTGAATGGAGGAGATAGTTAAGAACAATTTGCTATCCAAACTGCTGCATCTTCTCAGAAGTTCCATCTGGAGCCCATTTTTCGGACAGCCTTTATTGATCTGTGAGCATGATAGAAGCATGTCTTCCACCTTCTTTATCTCTTGCCTCTTCCAAGATCTTTGCATTTCTTGACCGGTTTTCATTTGTTTTTCATGGGTTTCTATTCCCACATCCATTTCATCCACTTGTCATCATCTGCGTCTCTCTCATCGGTCATCTCTTAGCATTATCCAAATTTTTAGAGAGATAGTTAATAAACTGCTGGCTGCGTCTTATCAGAAATCCCATCTGGGTATTTCCTGGACGGCCTCCAAATGGGACCCTCGAACCTCGAACGGTACGATAGCATCTTCCTTGCTTGCTCCGTCATTTCTTAAGCATTAGCCAAATGTTTAAGAAAAAAATAAAGACGTGAATGCAGATAGTTAATAACAATTTGCTCTCCAAATTGCTGCATCTTCTTAGAAGTCCCATCTGGAGCCCATTTTTCGGACAGCCTACACCAAATGGAGCCCTCGAACCCCGAGAGGGCACAGTTTTGACGCTTTGATGGATTCATTCTAAATTCTAAGAAAACTTTGGAACCTATTGGCACATTTTTTTGGAGAGCCTCTAAATGGAGCTCTCGAACCTCGAGAGTGCACAAAGATTTAAAGACTTCACGAATTCGTTCCAAATTCTAAGAAAACTTTGGAAGCTAATTTGGTGCGGTTGAAGGTACGCTAGCATCTAAGAAGACAATCTTTCCTTGGCCCCTCATTACTTAACATCAGAAATAAATAAATAAATAAATGAAAATGAGCGGAGGAAGTTTATGACATTTGGCAAACCCGTTTTCTTAGATGTCCAATCTGGAGCCCATTTTTTCGGACAGTCTCCAAATGGAACGTTCGAACCTTGAAAAGCCAGGCTTCGTGTTCCATTCTCTTTTAATTTTTAAGAAAATTTCTGAAACCTCCTAACCAAATCCTTCATAGGGGGAGCTAGGAGCTTTCCCCCTCCTCTCAACCTCTTCTAGAATTATTGACGCGTCTCATCTTCTTGGTTCCGCTTCAAAGGTTTTGCTTCCAGTTCGTCTTCCTCTTAACCAAATCGTTCATAGGGGGAGCTAGGAGCTTTCCCCAGAAGTTGTGGGAGCATCTTATCTTTTTAGTTCCGACCCACAGCGCTTTGCAAAGTCGACGACCGAGTTGGTAATTGCTTGGTGAAGTCGATTCAGGTCGTTATCGAAAGGTGTTCCTTTGACCTGACCGTTTTTCAGAGTTGGGCGACTTCAGAAGACCGGTGGTAACGTGATCTTTGGCCCAAGAGGAGGAACGACGTGAACGGTTCAGATCGGCACGTTCCGAAGTGTGCCCAGTGGAGTTTTCGAAAGGCCTGGCCCTTTTTCCGGCGTTGGGTGACTTCAGAAGACGGGCAGATCTTTTGACCTAAGAGACGAGAGCACTTCATCGTCTCCAAGAGACTGCAATTCACGTGAGTTTTTTTTTATTCACTGGAGTCTCGCTCTTTTTAGCTAAACGTTTTCAGTAGTATAGCTGGCGGGATCCTGGGACACTTCAGTGGCTTATCCTTTCGAAGAGACCACAGTTGAAGGTCATTCCTATGTTTTGGGGTTGTCTGTTGTGCTGAAGGGATGGTTCTTAGCAACCCAAAACACATGACAGATATACGTCCCATTAGTTTATTGCCAACACTCTCTAAAGTTCTCGAAAAAATAGTAGACAAGCAATTGAGAGATTTTCTGGTCGTTCATAACATTATTCCTGAAAAGCAGTCTGGATTTAGGTCGCGTTATAGTTGCTCTATTGCCTTAACTACCATTATTGATGATATTGTCACCGCTCTAGACGACAATGAATATGTAATCTTAATTCTTCTCGACTACACCAAAGCGTTTGACCTTGTCAATCATGAGATTATGCTCAGTATACTCAAACCTATAGGTCTTGGTGTCAATGCTTTGAATTTTTTTGCTAATTACTTGCGTGGTAGATCTCAAAGAGTTTATTTTAATAGACTATTATCTGATTCTCAACAAGTCAACTGTGGTCTAACCGCAGGGATCAATCTTAGGGCCGTTATTATATTCCATTTATACCTCTTCATTTACTAGAGTCATTTTTATGCTGACGACACCCAGCTGTACTATTCTTTCAAAGCTAATGATGTCGCTCTAGCTTGTGAACTTGTTAATCAGGATATTAATAAACTCGTTGAGTTTTAAGACTTAATGCTGCTAAAACTTCGGTTTTGCTGTTTGGTGGAGGTAATTCCCGTGAAGACGTTGTGAAAGCTTTAAACTTGCATTTGAACAATTCTCCTCTGAAGTTATCAAGCTGTTCCAAAAATTTAGGCTTGTATATTGTATATTCTAATCTCAAATTTACCACTCATGTCACAAATGTTATTCGTAGAGCTTATACTAACCTTAAATTAATTTATGTTAATCGGCATTATTTAACCAAAAGTATTAAATGTATGTTATGCAAGACTTTAGTTCTTTCACATCTCAACAGTTTTCTTTAAAAGTCCTTGTCCATGTCCATGCATTTCGGATAAAATTGCGCTAAAAATATTCTGACCTCTTCTTTGTTTATTGGGCGAAGGTAGCTTTCGCTTAGGATTGTTGCGAGGTCTTGGTTCGAGCTTTCGCGGAGGAGACTCTGAGGGTTAAATTTTATAAACATTGTTCACTTCAATTCGGTTCAAATATGCTCTGCGTTTGAGGTTGCCCATTGCATCGTAGGGATTGTCTTTAAACGTAAAGATTTGCTCAAGGAGTTTTTGGGGTTGAATTTCATTGTCAAATTTCGAAAAAAAAATTTATTTCAAGGGCTTGACACGTTTTTATAAGCACTCACTCAGCGTATTGATCGAAAAGTCTCTGGGTTTGAGGTTGGCAAGGATACTCTACAAGGTCTCACCTAGAGAAGCTGAGTTTTGTTGAAGGATTTTCTGAGGGATGAATTTCTTATTTGCTTAAAAAAGAGGCACCCCATTTTGAGTCTTTCTTTACATTCCTTTGTGAGGTTGGCGTTTGGGGTTGCCCAACACATCATAGATCTCGCCTGTAAACATGGAGGAATCCATAGGGATTGAACTTCAACGTCAAATTTCATTAAGCCTTTCTTATTTCCTTGTAGGTCGAAAAGGTTCTGCCTTTAAACTGCTGGAAGACATTGTAGGCTTCATCCACAAGGGCGTCTGGAGTTTTGTTGGAAGATTTTCTGGGGAATGAATTGGAGCTTGTAGTTTTTGAACCCCTTGTCATCATTTTGGTTGAACATTGTGACACTATTTTAGATTCCTTTCTGTGTTATTCGGACTCAGCCCGAATTCAGAGAGTTCAAAACTGCTGTATGCGACTTATTTTTGGTACTTATACCAGGCAGCCTATTTCACATAAATTGAAGGATTTGGATGGTAGATTTTTGCACAGTTTTACTTCGAGGTTCTCACCTATAAAAGTCCACCTTACTTATATAATTAAATCCGATACCGTACGGACGTTCATAATATCAATATTAGAAATCGCCTCGTCTCCTGTCCATACCTAAGCATAAAACAGAGTTTTTCAAGCGGTCTTTCTCTTATCGTATAACGAATATAATGAACTCCCTTCCGCAAGAACTTTTGAAATTGAGTCCCTTTGTGTTCAATAAAAAGTTAAAACTAATGTTGTTGCATGGGCTATCGAAATTCATCTCTTTACACCTCAGAAGTTTCAGTAATTTAATGTAGCTAATAGTTTAAGTTTACCGATGTGTGCCATGTCATTTAAATTTTTTTTTATTTGGTAAAAATTGGTCCGGGAGGAAGATCCAAGAGAGAGACAACTTTGTTGGTTCAACTGATCCCGAACCATTTAAGCGTAAGCTCTTTCTCCTTTTTTTTGTTTTTTATTTGTATCTATAGAATATGTACCTATTTTATGCAGGCTTATGCTTAATAAAGATATTATTATTATTATAATTAGGGGAAAATCCTCCCCCATGTACAGTGCGTCCCGAATGTAAGAGAAACGGTCCTAATAAAAACGTTCACGCCAAAAACCAACCCCCCTTTTAGTTGACGGAAGAGTGACAGAGCGTGACCTCCCCCCCCCGTGACAATGTAGCAGCATCGCAGATTCCAAATCGCCCAAAAATCGTTGCATAAAGCAAACAACACGTTCCGGTTGAACTGAAGCGGCCGACGCGACATTGGAACAGTAAACAACAAATAATTCCGTGACGCAATTAATTAAGAGCCGAGCTGCGTTTGTTTTTGGGGAGTTATCGGCCGCACGAGAATCGCCGAAATCGCCGACCATGCAAAACTGCACGCGTCACCAATCCGAAACTTCGATAGATAATGAGGTGTTTTGATTTGGGCCGCGTTTTTTTTTGTTTTGGGCGCGTGTCATAGTAAATCGAATAATGTCACTCGGGTCATTTCAGTTGCAACAGAAACATTCTGACTTGTTCGCCAAATAACTAACGCCTTTCGTTTGGCTTCAGTAGGCAAGGGTGGATTGTTCAACTCCCGACGCGACGACTTTTGGGCAATTGGTATGGCAAGTGAATAGGGGTAGGTACCCCCACTCACGTGGCAATGCAGTTTGTAATAATTACCCAAATCCTCGTATGAAAGCAGTTCCAATAAAAAAATTCACCCTCACTTAAAGCAACTCTGTTTTTTTTGATGCACCAATTATTACAGTCTCGTTCCCGTTTTACTTACTGTCAATACTACTTGACATCATTGTCTCGTCTGACTTTTGACAAACAAGGGGGGGATGCGGGTGCGGAATATGTGCTGCGCCGTCCGATCAATCCGGGAGCAAGCGTTCAACTAAGTGGTGAAAGTGGTGGTCCTACCGTTCGCAAGGGTTGTTCGTCGTCGCGGCGCGGAGCGGTGGGGATGATATTGCACAACGCGCCGAAATACCCCCGATAAATTGCGAAATCAACCTAATACAGCGCGAACAGTAAAAGGGTCAGTGACACCCTTTCCCCAATATTTTCCCTGATGCGCAAAAACAGATCGAGTTATGTACGTGAGCAGCGCGAGTCGTTATTAAGTTCGGCTTGAGCTAGGTCCTTCACCCCCTTTTCGGGGAGAAGGAGGAGGGGGGGTCGCTTCCTTAATCCCGTTTTCTCTATCTGCGCCGCTCGTTTCCTTTGTGATGTTTCGCAACGAGGCGGTCATGTTTTATTTACGTAAATGTTGCGCCCTGATTGATCGCCACTGCTCATCGTGAATGCAAGATGCACCCCTTGCCTAGTTATCTCTCTTCTGATTCGGCTTCTGAAACTGTTTCATAAGTGGAAGAATCTATGTCAAGCATCATTCCACTTGTGAAGTGGTCACTAAACAAGTGACTTTAGATATTTACTTTAAGCTTTTTCTGTAAACGATAAGCAGATCTGTTTCTCCGTCAAAGTTTTGATTTAGTCTTAGACTGACAACAAGTTTATTTATTTCTTGTTCAACTCATTGAGACTCCTTCTGGGTCGTACTCGTTACTTATTTTTTTCTTCACATTTTTGAGCATTTCAAATAAAAACAAGTACGCTCAGCTGGTGACTTTTATTTTATTTAACTTGTCCCCCCTTTGCTTTTGGGGTTTCGTTGAACCCTCCCTTCTCCGGGAGTTTGGTCGGCGGTGCTGGAGATCATTGAGTTAGTAGCACAATTTGCTATCCTTCATTTAGGTAGCAAGTCTCCGAGGTGACTCATCTTCATCATCGGCATTATAAAAGCGGACAAACTTGGAAAATCACGATTACTCATAGGGCAAGTGACCCCCATGCAAAGTTTTTCGTAATCGGAATTTCCGATATAAACCATATATAAAAGACGACGACTGGGTTTCATGCAGAGGTTTCACATAACTCTGTATCCAGTGCCATGGTTTGGGTGAGAAAATATTAATTTATTTGCCAATGTTATTAAAAACTAACAACTGTTTGATTTACAAAATGCTATTTCTTCTCTTTATAATATAATTTTGAATTCATTTCGCAGCGTCTCTTGTATGATACCGTTCTGAAGTAATCTTCGATTACATTTAAATTTTGCATTTGTGTAAATTGTGTTTTTTTAATAATTTGACTGAAACATCTATTTTAAAAATTGTCTGAATTGTCTATTTTGAATTTATACATTTATATGTATTTTCTTTTTATTTTTAATTAAATTTCATTTAAAAAGGAAGAGACGTAGTTTCGTCAGTCCCGAAAAATATTTATGTAGTGGCGGGCGAGGGATAAAATCTCATTCCATATAAAGGGGACATTGAAAGCAATCCTTTATGGTTTGATTAAAATTTTGTCGTGACATCTAGAGGAGCACAATGTCTCGACGATGCCTTGTAAAATTGATAAATCTGAAAGTAAAGGATAATTAATCCCTTTTCCTTTATCATTTTTAACCACCCGATCCTCACACTTCTCTCTCTTTGATCACTCCTTTGCAAGCTTTTACATAAGAGTAAGAGGAGGGCAACTACTGTATTGCATGTATTGATGACCTCATAATAATATCAAAGAGATGGGACATAACGTCTAAAATGTGGCAGGAAATAATAGAGGAAGGACAAATAATTGGGCGGAACACAAGCAAAGATAAGACAAAAATCATGAGCGCAGGAACAAAGAAAATTAAAGTATGCAATCAAAAAGCGAACAGAGACGGTCGACTCTTACAGTCTCCAGATCCTGGATCTTTTGGATTGGACAGAAGCACCAGGACACATGCTGACAATTGTCCGCTTTCCCCACCGAGGAAGTGTGGTCTTACGCTGGAGATTACTGGCTCCGAAGATACCAATAGTAAATCAAGCAAATCTTCATTCGCTTGCCAGCGCGAGAATCTCCCTGTATGTATGAGTTTCGCGAAATCTTTTCAGGTCTTCATTTCTAGCTTCTCGAGCTTCCTCGGAAAGTTGTCCGATAGGCCATGCCTATGCGATCCATGGACCAGAATCTTGTGAACCTAGTACCATGGATACGGCTGAATAAAGAGTCGGGCCATCTCTGCAGTATAGTTGTGGAAAGGCTTCAACATCAATGTCGAAACCACTTGCAAGTGCCTGAAGAATGTTGGCGAATCGTTCTGTCAGCACTGGATCGAGTCCTGTAATCTGTGCCCGACTTTTCCGGTTCTTTAAAAAAACGACGAGCGGTATTCCCGTCGTTAGTTATAATAATAATAATAAGAGTTTATTACCATAAGATCTGCGTAGATGTTAGCAATTGTCAGTATAATTCATGAGATAAATAATTAATAATTCGAAAGTGCCTACCTAACGCAACAAAATTTTCCGATAAGGGAATAGTCAATAAGCTTAACAAATACATACATATATACAAAACATAATTACACAAAATTACAAAGATTTAGAGATCACCTAACGCATCATTTTCAGAATCAGTTTTTAAATTTTGTTGAGAGAAATTCATCAACAGAATAAAAAGCACTTCTCTCAAGATAACACTTAACTTCTTTTTGGAAGATCTCTGTTGAAGACAGCCTCACCTCAATGGGAAGGTGATTGTAAAGTTTAATAGATAAGTGAAATACACTGTTATGGAATTTAGCCGTACGGTGCTGGGGTAGATAAAAATTTTGCTTCAAAAGAGAACGAGTATTATAGTTTCTAATTTCAGATTCTTTAGTTAATAGACAGCCATTATCATTATTCCTAGCGTAGAGAAGACAATTGAAAATAAACAGAGAAGGCAGAGTTAGAATTTTTAATTGGATAAAAAACTTTTTACAGCTTGTTAGAGTACTGACTTTTACAATAGCTCTTATTATAGGCTTTTGAATCATGAAGAGTGAATTAGAGGAGGAAGAGTTCCCCCAGCAGAGAATACCATAGTTTAATTTCGACTGTACATACCCGAAATAAAACATTTTAAGAATCTCCAAAGACAAACTGCCATTCAACTTTCTAAACATAAAACATGCAGAGTTTAATGCCTTTGACAATATAAGGCAGTGATTGTTCCATGTAACATTAGAGTCGAAGGTCAGTCCTAAGAATTTTACTTGATTATCAACCTGTATATCAATATTTAAATCTTTCAGTTTAAAATTAGAAGAATTCAGTGAATATGGTATCACAACTGTTTTGTGAACGTTTAATGATAAATTGTTGCAACGGCACCAATCAGTCATATTCGTAAGTACAGAGTTTAATTTTTGTAATAACTGTTCATCAGTTCTATAATGAATAATGGAAGACGTGTCATCCGCATAATATATGTTATCACCTAATTTAATGAAATTGTTTAAGTCGTTAATGTAAGTAATAAAAAGGAAGGGTCCAAGAATGCTACCATGCGGAACCCCATGGCGAATTTCAACAGTCTCAGATACCGTACCTGACCAAGTAACAGATTGCAAGCGATTACTTAGGAAGCTATTGATCCAATCAAGGGCAAAGCCACGCACCCCATATTGACATAATTTATAAAGGAGCAAATCATGATGCACAGTATCAAAGGCTTTTGTTAAATCAAAATAGATTCCTACTACTTTTTCTCTTTGTTCAATGTTCCACAAGATAGCATTATAAGCCAAACATAAGGCATCAGTGGTAGACAGGCCTTTTCTGAAACCGAATTGGTTTTTATTGATTATTTTGTTATCATCAAAAAAAGTTTAATAGTCTAGCTAGCATTGCTTTTTCAAATACTTTAGAAAAAACAGAAAGAACAGAAATGGGCCTGTAGTTTTTTATATCCGTTTTTATACCTTTTTTAAATGCAGGGACTACTTTGGCACTTTTTAGAACCGACGGAAAAGTACCCTCCTTAAAAGATTGGTTTATTAATTTGCATAATGGAGCAGCTATAAATTCAGCAACATATTTAAGGATTACATAAGGGATTTCATCCACACCCGCAGATTTTTTTTTTGAGACAGAAATAATTATATTAAAGGTTTCTGCTTCATTAATAGGATATAAAAACATTCAGGAATCACTACCCTCAATATTATTAGGTGTTTCTAAAGATTGACATACTAACTCATTAACAGAGTTTAAAAAGTAACGAAAGAAAGCATTACTAATATCAAGAGCATTATTATTGTCACAATTGTTTTCATCAGTGATATATACTGGAAGGTCATGAACAGAATTTTTATTCTTTATTAACTGCCAAGCTGCCTTATTTTAGTTGGAGGAAATACTAATAAAGTTATCGTTGAATTTTCTTTTAGCCTGATCAATATTTGATCGATGCTTAATTATTTTTAAGTTCTTTGTAACAAGATAAATACAAGTCATAATCAGCGCCAGAGCTATTTTTCATTTTTTTGTAAATATTTCGTAATTCTCGACCTTCCTCAATTAACTCACGAGAGATCCATTCCTTCTTACGCTGTTTAGTAAGTTGTTCCACTTCCTCCAGGTTTTGGTTGGTCGACCAACCAAGAAACCCAACTCTGATCGAAATTTATTGACAAATCTCCTGTTTCCTTTCATCGACCCCCTCTTCTGGTTCTCAGTGCCTCCGATTTGCCATTTTTGTATCTCCAACCGATAGGATGCGTGGAGAAGACATTCGAAGAGACGAATCCACGCGTGGAGTGTAGATGGACCAAATTTAAGAGTATCAGGATCGATCAAGGTCCTTTGGAGAAACCCCATAGATGTAGCAAACTTGCTGGGATGCAACGGAAGCACAACCTTTCCGTCAACCATCGTCATTACCAAACGATGGTTTACTAGAATCCGCTTTCTTTCTTTCGATGTATTCTGTGCTTCTTGTCTTGCTGCGTCGGCCGTTTCTTTAATGAACTGAAAGCGAATTGGTCGGCGATAACGAGTGGATGAAGGTCGAGGATTCTGCCATAATATCATTTTATTATCTTCGCTTGTGCTTGCTATGGCTTCATTGGCTTCACCTTCCCCGTTGACGGTATAAAGTTGGAGGGGTACGAGGGAAGTTAAAAACAGTTGCTTGTCCGTTTTAGTTTCAGGAAATCGTTGTTTGTACTCACTGTGTCCTGTACCTCCATCGCCTCCCCATTTACAAACCATGACCAATAATCCAACGTGGTCGTTTCGGTTTACGTCCGGATGATGTAGATTATATAAATAGTGTCCTTTCGTTAAGTCGAATAGATCTTTTCTTGTGATACGTAAATAAGAAAGGGAACAAAGAAAAAATGGGCAGCTAAATGTTTTGGATTCATGAAGTAGAAGCATTTCAGAATATACTGAATCTTGATTTAGAACCGGTCATTTTTTGTAGATCATACTATAAGTAGTAATCCACAAAGATGTCTATTAGATACTATAGCTCAATTGCAGTATTTATTCCAAAGTATGTCTATATATGTATTAAAGTGATTCATTTTCCATGATTCTCATTTTTCTCTCGCCTTGTCATCAATCTTTCCAACTTTCAGGGGGCGATCTTTTACATGAACATACCCTTTAGATACAGGATTAATCTGCGCTGCCCTTCCGAAAGGGAAAAGAGTGAATGCCAAATAAAAGAAAGGTGAACATCAAAACCAACTCATTGCTCGTCAAAAAAATGAAAGTTCGTTACTATTAGGCAAAACCAAATGAACCATCAGAACGTAAGAGAGAGAGAGAGTAATGGTACAGAGAACTATATCATGATGGAGTTTGAAGACCAGAAGCTGCTAAACCATTGGAAGTGACGTCAGAGATTGTCCACAAGGTAATAAATCTGCAAAATATTTTTTTTTATAGAATCTTGCGAATCTTGGATCACGAACAGAAAACGCTGAGAAGAATCTCAGAGGGAAAGAAGAAGAACGGAAGCTGAAAAAAAGCAAAGACAAACAAACTTTACAAATACAAGAAAATAAGCGAAAGAGAAGTGAAGGTTAGGACTAGTGCTGGCAACCGAAACCGGTTTTTTTGGATAATTCGTTAACCGGTTTTGGATATTCGCGGTTTTGAAGAAAATCGAAAACCGTTTATCCGGATAACCGGTTATTCGAATATCCAGTTATTCGAATATTATCGGTTTTTTGGATAATCGGATATTCGAATAACCAGTTATTCGGATGACGGATATTCAGATATCTGAATAACTAGAAATTTTGGATTTAATGATCTTCAGCACGGTTTGAACGGTAATTTTTTTAAAATTAAATTGATTTGTTTAATTGGCAGTATTAGAGAATTAGAATATCTTATAAATCACAATTTAAATTTAAATTTACAATTTTCATTTGGCAAGAACTACTGCTTTCAGTAATTTTTTTGTTCCGGTTCAATAAAAAAAACATATATCAGTTCGATTCCGGTTTTCGTTCCGGCAAAAATAGCGGTTTTTTTCCGGTTTTCGGTTCCGTTCCGAATGATTAATTTTTAAATTTTTTAATATCTTTATTTATATTAAAAATGTATTATCGCTTTAAATTCTTTTTCGTGTTAAGATAAGTACGACTACGCTAGAGACTCCGCAAATGAGAATATGTCAATGTGCGTGTCTGAGCATGTATCGAACCGAAATGAACCGATTTTTTTTTTTCGGTTCAACTCTGATTTTCGTTCCGACAAAAATAACTGTTTTTTCGGTTTTCGGCTCAGCTCCGGTTCGAAGCCCTGATCTTCAGTACCTATGTATTAGAGAATAAGTTATATGTATATTTATTTAGATAATTGGTTTTATTATTTATAACGTATTTGCGAATGCATATAGCTCCGCGAATTATAATTGGCCTTCTAGAGCAAGTTCGTAAATTCATCGATTGACAGTTCGATGTAATCATACCTTCATGAAACCGTTCGTAAAGTCATCATAAAGAAAAGGAGCACCTCTGAAAGTAAAGATAATATAATAATAAATATAATTGTTAGTGACTGTATAAAGTATAAACTAAGCATAAGATTTTCTTTATTATCATTTATCATATAACATTCATATCATTGATTAGTTCGAAAATTCATCGCAACCATTACAAACATCGAATTCATCTGTGACGTCACGCTAGTCATCCCTGGATTTTCTGTTTAATATACGAACTTGCTCTGTTTGTCTATTTTCTGAATCTAACGCTTGTATTACATTACACTAATTTTTGTTAGGAGTACGGTAACGGACAATAAAATCCAGTCACGTCATTTGTACAATGTAAACCTTACTTTAATATTTTCGACGTTTAATACATATACAAAATTGTCACTAGTAATTCTGACATTTAATACAAATTTTATTTATTTATCTTGACAGAAATATAACCTCAATAAAAGCCTGATTTACCAAATTTGTCTAAATATGCACGAGATGTCAAATTCTTGCCCGGATTTTGGTGTCCGCTGCTGTGCAACAAAATGTCAATAAAAATGTCATGGTTTGACGACTTTCACGTCCTATTTCCGTACTATTTTTGATAACATTAGCCGTCCTCTATTTACATTAACTTCACTTAGAATGAAATCGATTTGATTTAGAACTGAACTGATTTTAAAGTGAACAGAGAAACTCTTGAAGGAAAGTGTTTTAGAACTAAAATTAACATAACCTCAAAATACGTATCAAATCACATGAAACTGACAACTAATTTAGGCCTAGTTTTACAATGCTAGTTTAAATTTAAGTCGAAGCTTAAACCCTTAATGACAATCGTTGAAATAATCGTTGTTATGGGTTTAAGGTTCAGCTTAAATTTAAATTGGCATTGTAAAAACAGGGCCTTAGAAAACTAGCTTGATCAATGCGGAGTGCGGTAGGGGAAACTCAATCACTTCCTCATCACTGATCGCCAATTGAATAACTGTAAATGGAATGCGATCAGTGATTTTCAAGTGAATCTGAATCAATTCACGATCAAATACATTGTAAATGGAGGACGGTTATAATTTTTCTGTTTTACACCTAAAATTCGATATGCAGTTGCGGAATTTAAAAGTCTTCAGGCCGTACTTTGCAATATTAAAGTAGTAAATCGATCTCTTTAATTGTCAAGAAAAAACGTTGACAATTAAAAATTAAATTATGTAAAAATAAATGACAATGCGTAAATCTATTTTCATTTTTAGGAGTCAAGAAGACCATCCTTCTTTAATTAATGTAATTATTTGCGTTTTTTTTTAACTAATCGGGATAACCTAAAACTCAATTTTTCCAATATCCGAGTATCGGTTTTTGGATATTTGAATAGTCGGTTTTTGAATATTCGAATAATCGGTTTTTCGAATATCGAATAATTCGTTTTTGGATATTCGAATAGTCGGTCTTAACCATTATTTGGATAACCGGTTATATCCGAAACCGGTTTTTAAAGAAATCGATTAACCGGTAACAATTTTTTCCGGTTTTTGCCAGCACTAGTTAAGACGGCCTGGACGTTTCAGAAACGATGGATGGTAAGCAGTGATGGGAAGAGGAAGCTGAGAAGATCTAAAGAAGGAAAGATACGCAACCAGAGGAACACGACGAAGAAAAAATCAAGACCAGAAGCTGCTAAACCAGAGAACGCCCCATTGGAAGTGACGTCAGAGATTGCCCACAAGGTAATAAACCTGCAAAATCATTTTTTTTACAGAATAAGAACGTGGCCGTACACATACGAATCTTGGATCACGAATCTCAAGGGGGAAAGAAAGTGAACGGAAGCTGAAAAAAAGCAAAGACAAACAAACTTTACAAATAAAAGAAAATAAGCGAAAGAGAAGTGAAGGTTACGACGGCCTGGACGTTTCAGAAACGATGGATGGTAAGCAGGCATAGGAAGAGGAAGCTGAGAAGGTGACAGGAAGAAAACGACGACGAAGAAAAAAATCAAGACCAGAAGCTGCTAAACCAGACAACGCGCCATTGGAAGTGACGTCGCAGATTGCCCAAAAGGTAATAAACCTGCAAAATCATTTTTTTTACAGAACAAGAACGTGGTCGTACACTTACGAATCTTGGATCACGAATCTCAGGGGGAAAAGAAGGTGAACGGAAGCTGAAAAAAAGCAAAGACAAACAAACTTTACAAATAAAAGAAAATAAGCGAAAGAGAAGTGAAGGTTACGACGGCCTGGACGTTTCAGAAACGATGGATGGTAAGCAGGCATAGGAAGAGGAAGCTGAGAAGGTGACAGGAAGAAAACGACGACGAAGAAAAAAATCAAGACCAGAAGCTGCTAAACCAGACAACGCGCCATTGGAAGTGACGTCGCAGATTGCCCAAAAGGTAATAAACCTGCAAAATCATTTTTTTTACAGAACAAGAACGTGGTCGTACACTTACGAATCTTGGATCACGAATCTCAGGTGGAAAAGAAGGTGAACAGAAGCTGAAAAAAGCAAAGACAAACAAAACTTTAGAAATACAAGAAAATGAGCGAAAGAGAAGTGAAGGTTACGACGGCCTGGACGTTTCAGAAACGATGGATGGTAAGCAGGGATAGGAAAAGGAAGCTGAGAAGATCTAAAGAAGGAAAGATACGCAACCAGATGAACATGACGAAGAAATAAATCAAGACCAGAAGCTGCTAAACCAGAGAACGCCCCATTGGAAGTGACGTCAGAGATTGCCCAAAAGGTAATAAACCTGCAAAATCATTTTTTTACAGAATAAGAACGTGGTCGTACACTTATGAATCTTGGATCACGAATCTCAGGGGGAAAAGAAGGTGAACGGAAGCTGAAAAAAAAAGCAAAGGCAAACAAACTTTACAAATACAAGAAAATAAGCGAAAGAGAAGTGAAGGTTACGACGGCCTGGACGTTTCAGAAACGATGGATGGTAAGAAGGGATAGGAGGAGGAAGCTGAGAAGGTGAAAAGAAGATCTAAAGAAGAACCAGAGGAACACGACGAAGAAAAAAGAGAATAGAAGAACTTGATTAGATAAAGAAGCCTCATACTCACGTCAGATTTTGACTCACAAACCGAGCTGGTTTGAACTGAGGAAAACCTGAAGGATAACTGACGCCAGTTTACACGCGATTTGGACTGACGAAAACCTGCCAGTGGTTCCCTCAATTCAAACCAGCTCGACTGACAGCTTTCGCTAGAGTCAAGCCTTAAACTTATGATATGGTAGAGTGTTGAGGGCTTTCGCCTTCTTCACTGCCGTTTCTTTTCGCCCCCGTCTTTCTTCCTCCATCGTTATGCACCCAAGCAGATAAAATCCCCCGGCACTTGTGCTCCTTGGCCTTCCTTTTAAGTAGTCTACTTTCTTCGATGCCAATCGTTCCAAATCTATACCTTCCTCCTTCCCTTTTATGTGCACTCTTCTTCCTCCTTCCTTAAAATATCCAATATTGCAAAGTTGATAACTTCTTTCAATATTTTTTTATGAAGATCTCTGATTAGCTGTTCCTCGTGGTGTCCAAAAGTTTCTGCCCGCGGCCCAATGGGTTTTGGCATTGAACGAAACAACAAAACTCTTTCTTTTAGTCACCTGCGGCGAGGCAATACGCCCAAAAACGCCCCAAGGAGGTGTGCGCGCTCGCTTTCGATTTCGTTACGTGCGAGAAGCGACGTTTTTAGATTCAACCGCATAAAATTGGCCTAAGCAATGATGCGATTATTTATTATTGGAGCGGCTCCAACAAACAAGTTGCATAACCGAGTCGCGTTGCCCGAAATAATTTCGCACTTGTATGTGTTGATTATGCCGATTTATTTTAGCTTAGTGGGCAGTTTTCACCCAGACCTTAAAAACGTACCCCCCCTCAGTCTTTTGGACACCTTCGATATTATACGTTGTACGGTAACGTTCAACTAGGTCAATGGCCTTGAATCGTGCGGTCGACTTAAAACGAAACGCATGGTATGTGCAAATAAGGGTAGAAGTTAAAATATTTTCAAATTATAACTATAACCTAACCCAACCCAACCCACAGGGGAGAACGTATTCCTCTTGGTGTAAATCCTGTGATTTACTTACCTTTGTACGCGCGACGTGTCTTTTGGATCTTTTACATCAAAGACGGCCACCCCCCCCCCCGGGCCGCCTTTAAACGGATCGTTAATTTCAACGGGGATTTATCCGCCGTTCTGCATAACCGTGCTTAATTATCGGGAACATAATTAAAGAAAATTTATGAGGATTACGCCGGGCGGAAAATGGCACGCTGTTTAATTAAGCGCCCCCCCCCCATAAATTCGCATCAAATGCGCCAGGCTTATCAATTTTTCGAGGACTTCCCAAATCTCTGATCTCTTGCTCTCGCCGCGCCGGTTATCACAATTTTTAAATGATTACTCGGCGTGACTCACGCAAGTGATGGCCCAACGGAATCGCGCTTTCCAAGATTCGAAGCGAACCGACGCGAACCCACCGGACGGGTTCGGAATTCAATAACGACGGAATTTGCATGCAAAAACGAGCACGCCAGGAAAACCGGTCGCTCGAAAAGATGCGGCGCTGCAAAAACTGAATGAAGCCTACGACTGCGAAAGAGGGAAAGAACTTGACCACAGCTTTCAATTTCGTATGGACCCCCCTGCAGGAAAACAAGTTCTTTCCGTAAGAAATCCAGCATTTCTTGATCATTAACTTAAAGCTTAACAACGATCGCAATCTTACATCCCTTCCCCCTTAATTAAATCAAACACCAAAAACATACTTCGACGCTGCTTTATGCGAGTCGTAAAAGTCAAACTCCTTAGAGGTTTGTACCTTTCAAATGGGTTACCAGAAGCCAATGCGTTTCGAGAATTTAACTTCGCAGAAATCTCTAATTTCAGTAAAACGGGACGGTCATTATTAACCAGCGTAGAAAAACGCGTGCGAACGAATGCTACTACCATGTGTTAGACGTTTATTGTTAAGTAAAAATGTAATGCGTTTAGAATTAAAGAATTATAAACGTTTGCCTGCAATGCGAGTTTTATCTACGTTCACCCAGACGGTTGTTGGGGCGAATGCTGGGATCCTCTTGAGTTTAGATAAACAAACAGTTTTCGGGCAGCAAAGGTTTTGCTTTGGAGATCGACACAGTCGAGTTTATGATACGTAATCGATAGGCGCATTAATAAGAGTTTGCGGTGTTAACTAATACGATAGAAAGGTGCGAAAAGTAATTAATTAAAGTTGGCCAACTTGCATCTTGTAACTTGCGCTTGCAACGCGCGTTAATTGTATAGTACGCGTGTATTATATTCGTGGCGTGCGTATACAGGGTGTGTTCGGAAAGTATTGTGCTCTACACTGGTAGAAGCAGGAAGGCGTTATCTAGAGATAAGTTATTAATTGTAGCTAATGCATGATATGTAGAGAATTAGCTTAAAGTATTTCCTGCATGGTGTATGAATGAAGCGATTTCCCCGGGTGAGGCTCGGTTGTCGTGGCAGGTGCTGCATCACCTGACCGTTGGCCAGTAGGTTGACTGGTGTAACCACGGTGGCGTAGGGATTGTGACGTCACTTGCATGAGTAGTGGTTACTCCGTAAGGGAAATCGTACTAACAAGGTGGAAAGCGCTACCGAGAGTGAACGAAGTACTGTTCAGGTCCCATGGTGACACCTTAGGGACCCGGTGCAGCGGACAGGGAGCCCTAAGGTTATTAAATTGTCACCACCCCTACGTGCCAGGTGGAGGGGACGTAACCTGGTGAGATGCCACGTTGACGTTGATTTGTGCCACCTGGTGGAAGAGTGGATTGGTGGTAGAGAATCCACGGGTCGGAGATGACAAAGACGTAGGGTAGAGTATGTTTGCATGTCATTGAGGCTACCTGTGTTGCATGTGGCGTGTGTTTCTGGAAATAACGTTTCAGAGCAATAGTTTATGAAAGAGCAACAGATATGATAATAAAGGCCCAAGGTTGGACATCATCAGGAGCGATGATAGAGGCACTAGATTGAATTGTGAATTGACCAAAAGGTTGTGCGGACCGTTGGGGCCAGGGGACTGGGGTCCCCGGTGAGTAAATAACTGTTGTCTCTTACAAATGATTGTAAACACATGTTATTGTTGCATGAACGCACCATGTCAATGGGAGGTGATGGTAGCGGACGGTGCCCGGTAGCCAAAGGAAATGGTGAGCGTTTTGATTACTTAAATTTATGTATACGCGTTACCACATTTTAATAGTACTTAAAAAAAAAATTATGTTGGTAATTTCGGCCGGCCTTACACATGGGAGAAAAGAATTCGTCGAGACCGGCTGTTGCGTTCCTTTCACCTGACGCACGCAGGCACTACTTGTCAATTGCGAATAATAACCGCGCCCTCCTCGAAACGAGCGCGGCGCGCTCTAAAATAGACGGCGGTCTTTCGAAATTGCAAGCCCAATTTGCAGCGGCCCGCTTGGTTCGTTAACCTGCGAATTTTGGGCGCGCTAATTTTGCAGAATCTCGGCCGCTCGCCTCGCACATTTTATATAAATACGCCTATGCGGTATTTATAAAACGATGTGTGCTGGCAGCGGTCGACTACCGGTGGTCACCTGATTTGCACACAATCTGATCATGAACGAGCTGGTTCTATTCCCTGTCCGTCCGCACCTGACACTCTTACATAAGAGAGAGAAAAAAATCCAACTCATTTTAATTTTAGTATCTAACTAAATTGAATAGTCTATTCAATTTTCTAAAAATTTCTTCGAAAAATAAGTACCATCACCATAAATGGCAACAATTGAACTCATATGTCCTTAAACAAAAGTTTTACGCATTTCGAGTTGAAAATCGGGCAAGAATTAATCGCACGTCCACGTCTTTGAGGTAGGTCAAGGAAAGGAAATTTTACTGCGACCGCAGAAAGCACCTGTCGGAACAAGAAACAGAACTGCAATCGAGCAGTGACCTTTGCCGAAGTCGGGCGGCCAATAAAAACATTATTTTACGTCGCAGTAAGTCGTATTGAGGCCAAGGAGTTTGCTTCATTTTTTATGATCATGACACACAACGAAAAAGTAAAATATTTGATGATGACATGAAACAGTCTGGTTTGGCGAAAATTAAAAAAAAAACTATTCCGAGTCAATAATAAAAAGAGTACACTAATGTAAGGAAAATAAATAAGCGGAATACTTGAAGGCGTCGGAGGCCTCGGACGAAAACTTAAAAAAAACATGTGCCCATATGTTGGTGTAAAGTGAAAAGGGTACACTGAGCTTTTAAGAAATAAGTGAAATATTTGACTGAGATAGACAGAGAGCTATATGCAACTAGACTGGTGCAAAGCAATGTCCTAAAATTAAAAAAAAAACTATTCCGGATAAATAATAAAAAGGGTACACTAAACAGCATGGCTCAACGAATAAGTAAAGTATTTGATGATGACATGATACGTGTCTGGATTGGCGAAAATTTAAAAGCTTTAAAAAACTATTCTTGGTCAATAATAAAAAGGGTACACTAATGTAAGGCAAATAAGTTACTGCGAAATTTCGGCCGCCAACAAGTTGTCGAAAACAATTAAAAAGGGTACACACTCTATACCCGTAAGGTCAACATGGGATAATGAGTAAGTTATGATGCCAGAGATAGATAATTATATGGTCTGGATTGGCCAAAAACCTAAAAAAGAAATTATTCTGGCTCAGTAATAAAAAGGGTACACTGATATAAACAACAAATAAGTGAAACATGTATTTGAGTAGCAGTAGTCCTTGACTTACCGACTAAATTTCGGCCGCCATCAAGTTGTCGAAAACAATTAAAATGGGTACACACTCTACACCTGTAAGGTCAACATGGCACAACGAATAATAAAACACATATATGATGATGACAGAGGGAGATAATTATATGGTCTGGATTGGCGAAAACTTAAAAAAAGATCTATCCTGGGTCAATAATAAAAAGGGTACACTAATAAAAGGCAAACAAATAAGTGAAATATTAGACGGCGTCGAAGATAGAAAAAAAGACTGGCAAACTCTAATGGTTCCGGAATGTTCCAAAATTAAAAAATATGTATGTTTCGGTCCAAAGTAAAAAGAGTACCCTCAGCTTTTAAGGCCACAACAGAAACAGTTAAATATTTGATGAAGATAGACAAGGAGTTATATGCAACTAGTTAGTGAAAAATTAAAAAAAAAAGCTATTCTGGATCAATAATAAAAAGGGTACACTAAACAATTAGGGACAACGAATAAGTAAAATATTGACACGAGATGAACTGGATCGGCGAAAATTTAAAGAAAACTTTAAAAGAAACTATCCTGGGTCAATAACAAAAAGGGTACACTAATGTAAGGCAAATAAATAAGTGAAATGTTTGATGGCGACGGAGACGGAGAAGAAAACTGGCAAAAAGTAATGGTTACGAAATGTTCCAAAATTAAACAAAAATATATTTTAGTCCGAATTGAAAAGGGTACCCTCAACTCACAAATACTGAAATGTTGATGAAGATGGACAGATGCAACTAGACTGGTGAAAAGCAACTGCTATGGAATATAATAAAGTTTAAAAAAATATATTCTGGATCAATAACGAAAAGGGTACACTAAACAGCATTAGTCAACGAAAAAGTAAAATATTTGATGATGACATGAAACAGTCTGGTTTGGCAAAAATTAAAAAAAAAACTATTCCGAGTCAATAATAAATAAAAAGGGTACACTAATGTAAGGAAAATAAATAAGCGAAATACTTGAAGGCGTCGGAGGCCTCAGACGAAAACTTAAAAAACCATGTGCCCATATGTTGGTGTAAAGTGAAAAGGGTACACTGAGCTTTTAAGAAATAAGTGAAATATTTGACTGAGATAGACAGAGAGCTATATGCAACTAGACTGGTGCAAAGCAATGGCTATGCAATGTCCTAAAATTAAAAAAAAAACTATTCCGGATAAATAATAAAAAGGGTACAGTAATGTATGGCAAATAAATTTGTTGGCGATGGAGAAAACTAATGGTTACGAAATGTTGCAAAATTAAATAAAAATATTTTTTAGCCTAACATAAAAAGGGTACACTGAACTTTTAAGACCAAAACAGAAATAAGTGAGATATTTGACGATGATAAACAGAGAGTTATCCGTAACTAGGCTGCATAATATCCAAAAATTAAAAAAATAAACTATTCGGATCAATAATAAAAAGGGTACACTAAACACGTATAAGGCCAGTGTAAGGGCAATCGGCGAAATATTTGATTGAAACAGAAACAGAGAAGAAAATTGACGAAACTTATGGTTACATATTGCTACAAAATTTTAAAAATGTAAAAATAATAATAATTTGGCCAACCATAACAAGGGTACACACTAAATCTGTAAGGCCAAAACAGGAATAGAGAAATAAGTTAAATATTTGATGAAGACAGAGATAGACTGATGAAAACAATGGCTGCTCCAAACTAAAAAAGAAAGATCTGGATCCATGTTAAAAAGGGTACACTATACGTATGAAGCCGGCGGGAATGCAGAAAAAATAAATAAGTGACATTTCGAAGGTGACGGAAACAGATGCGGAAACTGATGGGCACGCAATGTTCCAAGTTAAAAAAAATATATATAATTTTAATTATCAATAAGAAGGGTACATTAGACCTTTAATCCCAAAATGGAAATAATGAAATAAGTGAGAGGATCGATGAAGACAGAGACGATGAGAATCAATGAATATGCAATGCTGCTCCAAATTTAAAAGAAAATCATTCTGGGTCGATAATAAAAAAGGGTACACTAAACGTATGAAGCCGAGAATGTGGGGAAAATCAATAAGTGAAGTTTTCGAAGGCGACAGAGACAGAGAAGAACACCGGCGGAAACTTATGGCCACGCAATGTTTCAAGTTTAATTTTGATTATCAATAAGAAGGGTACATTAGACCTTTAACTCCAGAGTGGAAATAATGAAATAAGTGAGAGGATCGATGAAGACAGAGACGATGAGAATCAATGAATATGCAATGCTGCTCCAAATTTAAAAGAAAATCATTCTGGGTCGATAATAAAAAGGGTACACTAAACGTATGAAAAGCCGGGAATGCAGGGAAAATAAATAAGTAAAGTTTTCGAAAGTGACAGAGACAAAGCAGAACACGGACGGAAACTTATGGCCACGTAACGTTTCAAATTAAAAAAAGGGTACATTAGGTCTTCAAGGCCGAATGGAAGTAATGAAATAAGTGCAACGGTCGATGAAGACAAGGCAGAGAGTTACGTATATCTAGACTGATGAGTGCAATGCTGCTCCAAAATTAACAAAAAAAAAAAACTATTGTGGGTCGAAAATAAAAAGGGTACACTAAACGTATGAAGCCGGGAATGCAGAGAAAATAAATAAGTGAGGTGTTTAATGGTGACAGAGACACTAAACGGTCACGCAATGTCCCAAAATTAAAAACGAAATCATTTTGATCATCAATAAGAAGGGTACATCAGACCTTTAAGGCCAAAATGATGTAAATAAGTACGATAGTCGATGAGAGTTATATGATGAGCTTTGCAAATGTTGTTCCAAAATGGTCCATAATCAAAAGGGTACCTACTTTGTATTACGGGAAGAACTATTTGTCTCGATGTTTGGGGAGCAAGAAACAGCTGTTTGCCTAAGAGGAAGAGGAAGGACTAAATTCGGAAAGACGGACAGAAGATTGCTGCCACTTAACTCAAACTGGAAGCCCACTGAGGGGTCGTTTCCCCCAACGTCCCTTTCCCAAAAAGAAAAGATCAATTTTGGTTTCAGGTTTGGTATTATAGATGGCGACGCCCTTATATAGGGTGTAACTTAACAGTTGTACTACCTAGAAAATAAAGGAAGTGTTTCAAAACATAACTGTGAACGATGAAGCCTAGGCTAGAAGCTAGAAGAAAAAAAACGTACTTTCTTCGACGTGCCTGTAATTACATATTACGTGCAGTAACGTTTCGCAATTTTTCGCAAGAACCGCGCAGCAGTACGTGACACTCCGTGCGTTTAAATAAAACCCAATTTATTGTGCTACTAGGAAAAATGCACATTCACTCCCGGAGGTGTGTTAATGTTACGCAATCGTAGGCAGCAAAGTCTGTAGCCCGTCTACCAACCTCCGAGGCCCTGTTAGTTTGAGGAGGTGGTGGTGGGTAAGCAGACCTTGAACTCTATATAAATTGTAGCTCATATATATATGAAGAACTTGTTTCGAAAGTGACGTGAAAGAAGATATTATTTATTGCGAAATTTCCTCGTAAATAAAATTTGATTTAAAAAAAAAAGTGGCTTCAATTTTTTTTTATGAAAAGAAAGCAAGGTGAAAGGAAACCGAGATAAAGCAGGCAATATGGTGAAATTTCCTTGCGTCAGACTTTAGGAACAGTTTTGCAAGAATCATTACTCACCTTGATGATTTAAGGAAACACGGCGAGTATTTATTTATGCAAAGTCAACTTTAACAATAAGTTCTAAAATTGGCATCAATGAGTTGGACGTTTCTTTCTCGTCGTGATTCGTGAATCGAGTTTCAAAATATTTCACTCGTTTTTTTTTATTTTATTTACACTACACTATACGGAGTGTTTCAAAACTACGCTGAAAAATTGTTTGAAAATAAGAAGAGTAATATCTCAAAAACTGCGATTTTCAACTCTACTTAAAATAATAAAACTATATTGAAGTAAAATTCAATTATAATACTAATGATTACACGTCACAAAAAATTGCTAAAGATTTTAAAAATAAATTGGACAGAACGCAATGTAAAGATTGAAAAAGAAACGAGCGACTGTCGAATTTTAAAAATGTTAATAAACATGCGAAAATTATAATTTTTAACAAAAGAAAATGAAAACAGAATGGGATTAAAAAAATTATACTGAACGTTTCGAAAAATCAACAGAAAATAATGTTACGAAAGCACGAACGGTAAATAACAAAATGAAAGAAAACGAAGTAATAATGCATAAAAGAAAAATGATTTAAAAAGAAAGCAAAACGAAATTTATAATTAAAATAAGCACTAACTCATATTCGCAATCGAGAATCGAACTCGAGTCTTCTGCTTTCGCGGCAGATGCTCTGACCATTGAGCTAATGCGACACCGAGTTCAGTTTTCGTCTAATATAAATTTTAACCGAACTCGGTGTCGCATTAGCTCAATGGTCAGAGCATCTGCCGCGAAAGCAGAAGACTCGAGTTCGATTCTCGATTGCGAATATGAGTTAGTGCTTATTTCAATTTAATTATACAGTCGCACCTCCACAACTCGAACCTCCACAAATCGAAACTCTCTGTAAGTCGAAATTTACTGATGTCCCTGCACATTGTGTATAATTGAAATCTCTCTCTATATTTCTATAACTCGAGGTAATTTTCCGGTCCCTTGAGATTCGAGTTACGGAGGTTCCATTGTATATTATTCACTAACAATCTCCTCATTTAATTACTTTAAAAACAAAATTAACAAAAGGAAAGTAACTGTATTTGTCGTAACTGTAACGGATTAGTTGAAAATTCGCTCTTAAATAATGCAGCGTTACGATCATGAACGGTTAATGAAAGTTATTAATTAAACTCACGTAACCAAGTATGTTGCACTCGGGTGTAAAACATAATTACTTACTCTATTCAACACTACAAAACTAAATCGTCTTATTTTTGCTACAACGATTTACATCGGTTAATTAAAGGCGCAGGATTTGTCGAAAATTCGCTCTTAAAAAATGCAGCGTCACGATCACAAAACAGTTAATGAAAGTTATAAATTAAACTCACGTAACCAAGAATGTTGCACTTGGGTGTACAACTTAATTATTTACTCTACTCAACGCTACAAATCTAAATCGTCTTATTTTTACTACAACGATTTACATCGGTTAATTAAGGCGCAGGATTTGTCGAAAATTCGCTCTTAAATAATGCAGCGTTACGATCATTACGTAATTACGTTAAGTAATTCATAACAAAAATCACATCATAAAAAATTACGAAAGATTCTTAAATGGAATTACAAGGATTCTTAAAGACCGAAAGAAAAACAAGAGACTGTCGAATTAAAAGAGACTGTCGAATTAAAAGAGGTTAATAACTATACGAAACTTGAAATGTTTAACGAAACAAAAGAGAAACGGAACGCAATTAAAAAAATGGTAATAAACGTTTTGAAAAATCAACAGAAAATAATATTACGAAAGCACAAAGAGCAAAAAAAATGAAGGAAAATTAAGTAATAATATGTAAAAAAAACACTGGCCGAGTTTCTTAAATTAATTATACAGGGTACTACCAAACTTGAGTCATTTATTATAATTTAATTAGGTTCTGTAAATAATAATAATAATAAGCTTAGAGAATTATATAGGGCGCTACTGAACTCGACCAATTAATTGAGCATATCTGGCGTGGTAGATATTTTAAAATTGAAATACTTATACAGCGCGTTACAAGACTTGGGTCGCTTATTAAATATCATATCACATGCGCTTACGGAATTTCTTACTCTCAAATTCAAATGATTGTATGTATAGGGCATTACCGAACTTGAACCATTCATCAAAGAACAAATCTGGCGCGTGAGATTCTTAAATGCGTTATACAGAGTACCACCAAATCATTTAACTGCATCCGTAAATAACGCCATATCACACATTATAATAATGAATAGCCAAACGTGTTCATAAACTTTTCTCTATCATAATATAGGGTGCTACTGAACTTGAGCCGTTTGAAGTCAATGAGAAGCTCTGAAATTCATTGATTATACAATGTGCTATCGAACCTGAGTGGGTGAGTGAGTAGTCGTTTAATGAAAGTCACAATTTAAATTCGCATAATTATACAGAGAGCTACAAAACTTGAGCCGTTCATTAAAGAGCGTATCCGTTCTGTTTATGATTGAACAGCCAAGAGTGTTTATAAACTTTTCTATGGTAAACACACACAACCAAAAATTTAGGTAAAAAATTGGCAGTAAACGTTTTGAAAAATCGAAATAAAAAATAATACAATGAAACTGTAAATATTAAAAAAAAAAAAAATTAAAGAAAACAACGAAAAAAAAAATAAAGAAAACAACGAAAAAAAAATATGAAAAAGGATAACGAAAATTGAATTTAAAAAGAAACAAACAAAATTATGTAAGTGTGAAGATGTAAACAGAAATTAAATTCGAATTCAAAACGTATTTAAAAAATTTGAAACGAAACGTAACAACAACGAGAGGAAAATTAAAATCAAATCAAATTAAACAAAATTAAAAACTTAAATTCAACAAAAAAATTTACTCGAATTAAATTTAATTTATAATTCATAACGAAGACCACATCAAAAAAAAATTATGAAACTCAAAATGATTAGGAGAAATACAAAAAAAAAACTAAAAACGTAATATATTACAGATTAAAAGGAAAACAAAAGACTGTCGAATTTAAAAATGTTGTTACATAAACGTATATTAAAAAAAAGGATTTTCAACACGACAAAAGATCAGAATGTAATTATGTATGTAGGTCCAAAAAAATTTAACATTGTAAATATTAAATAAATAAATAAAACAATGATACAGGGTGACTGTTAATTGTACCGACAAATTAAAACCACGATAAGAAACGATGTCCGAGAATACGGGAAAATGTTTAAAAAAAAGTCTTTCTACTTTAGTTTTCCAGAAATAATCAAAAATTAGCCCCAAAACGACGATGAGCCCCTGGTTAAAAAGTCGAGGAGCAGATGAGCGAAATAAATGCTATCGTAAAAGTTTTCTTAAAGTTTTATGACGTGGCGCACAGTGTGCCTTCGTGAACTTGACCTTTGAGTGGAATTTCACAACTCCGTTTTTAGGTCAACGCCCGACGTGACAAATAATGCATACAGCAAATTACCGAAGTAGACTATTTCACGAAAAGAATAACAACACTTTGAAACAAATAAATCAGTAAACTCATGCGTCATGCGTTTCGAATGTTCACTATTATTATTATTTTCTTCGGCTAGCAACAGTGAAGAATGGGTGTGGGTAAATACCTAGATGTTAAAGTAGGCGCCAGGGTGAACAAAATACCCAGCTGGTCCGAAATTCGTCTCGACCGTGTTCATCACAAATTGTCTCGGCCTTGGAGTTGATCGTTAGCAACAATCACAGGAGATTTTGTCCATACTCACTCGTACATTGAAAGTAGTGGTAAACTAAAATGATAATTAAAAATGCACATACTGACAAACGGGTCAATACCATGAGACAGGACGTCGCCAAGAACTCTACGACTCAATAATGTTACACTCGGGTGTACAACTTAATTATTATTTACACGATTCAACACTACAAATCTAAATCGTCTTATTTTACTACAACGATTTACATCGGTTAATTGAAGGCGCAGGATTTGTCGAAAATTCGCTCTTAAAAAATGCAGCGTCACGATCACGAAACAGTTAATAAAAGTTATTAATTAAACTCACGTAACCAAGAATGTTGCACTCGAGTGTACAACTTAATTATTTACTCTACTCAACGCTACAAATCTAAATCGTCTTATTTTTACTGCAACGATTTACATCGGTTAATTAAAGGCGCAGGATTTGTCGAAAATTCGCTCTTAAAAAATGCAGCGTCACGATCACGAAACAGTTAATAAAAGTTATTAATTAAACTCACGTAACCAAGAATGTTGCACTCGAGTGTACAACTTAATTATTTACTCTACTCAACGCTACAAATCTAAATCGTCTTATTTTTACTGCAACGATTTACATCGGTTAATTAAAGGCGCAGGATTTGTCGAAAATTCGCTCTTAAATAATGCAGCGTCACGATCACGAAACAGTTATGAAAAGTTATTTATTAAACTCACGTAATCAAGAATGTTGCACTCGGGTGTACAACATAATTATTTACTGTATTCAACACTAAAAATCTAAATCGTCTTATTTTTACTACAACGATTTACATCGGTTAATTAAAGGCGCAGGATTTGTCGAAAATTCGCTCTTAAATAATGCAGCGGCACGATCACGAAGCAGTTAATAAAACGACTTATTTAATTATTATAATTTCGTTTTGTGTGTGAGGATTTACTAACACGAATCTATTTAACAAATGGAAAGCAACAAAAACAGAAACATTCTTTTTTGCGAATTACAAAAAATATATATATTTGAAGCAATGACGAATTCAATAACAAATTAATTCTTGGAAAGGAAATGAACAAAGAATATAGTAGTGCATCATCAAGAAGGGTACATATGGGGATACGACGCCAATTCCCCATAAGGTTTAACATGGGACTCGAAACTTGTAATTTTTGCGCGGATGTTGATGAGGGGGGAGCTGGCTAAAGGGACGGTAGGATCACGCGCAAGCAACAGCTGAAGGGGGTCGCGGGCAAGCAGGAGGGGGAGGGGGGCGCGTCAGTGGAGAGTGAGAGGGAGTTTCGCTCTACTTACAGCGCCATCTGCTGATAATCGCATGTCCAACCAAAGTGAGAACTACACGCTGCTGCTGCAAGAGAGCGAAACTCTCTCCCTCTCTCTCTCGCTCTCCACTGACGCGCCCCCTCCCGCTCCTGCTTGCCCGCGACCCCCTCACCCACATCCGCGCAAAAATTGCACGTTTCGAGTCCCATGTTAAACCTTATGGGGAATTGGCGCCGTATCCCCATATATACTCTACTGAAGAAAACAAAAATCAGGCAGCTCGCTCATTATTATATCAGCGAAACGTTGATTAAATAGGAACATAAAAACTTTAACTTTACTTTCGTGTGTCGAGGAGGAAATTAATCGAATTCGCACTTTTTATTTAAAATTCCTCAAATTTTGCAAATAATTGCAAAATATGAAAAGCAATAGATCAAAGGAGAACGTCTGGAATTTATTCGAAGTGAAATTTTGCAATTCGACTTTCTTCGTGTCCGTCACGATGGCAAGATTCGAAACCGGCTGAGATATAACATAAACAAAGTAGGCACGTCGAAACCGTTCAAGCCACAAATGAATTTATTTATAAGAACGTACAAAAGTATCGTCGCTATTAAACAAAAATTTTTTTACTCAAAATTTTTAGAGAAATTAAAATTTTGCAAAGAAAAAATCCAAGTACGCGCGTACGGTTCCGAACTCGACAAAATTTTATTTTGCTCGGTGAATCCGTTCGTTAATACAGGTGACCCCCCTTCGAAGCACATTATGTGATCGGCCGTGCTTGAAATATCATCAATGAAAGTCGGGTGATTGGCAGCCCTTCCTGTGTACACAAACACGAGCGGCCCAGGTGTGTTAAGGACGTCCCATTACTTATTTTGACGCTCCAAAAATATTTCGAGAGACAAATGCCGAAGCGATTTGTAAAACCGACGCGGCTTTAAACATATACGGGCTCAGGTACACTCAAATATTCAGCTTGAGGGACCCTGTATAACAATAATAATAATTTACCGTTGACATTTTCAGGAAGACAAATACAATATCCGTTTGATTTCCAAGGAAAGATAGAATGCTTTTAGTTATTAACATGCTTTGCGTGTGTCTCTTCCACCGGATAAACTAGCCTCGTCTTTATTACTTAACATGTTATTTATTGAATTCCTTACTTAATTAGTTCGTTTCTATCAGGCACGGCACGCCATCGCGCTGTGCGCGCTATTATATTAAAACTGGACTTGCGTGGATACATGTAATAGTAGGCAACCCAATTAACATCTTGGCTTGCGCTTCGACGTAAACAGTGTTGAACGGGTTATCCGCCGCACACTCGTGATTATGCAAAGCAAAAGGAAAGAAGAAAAAAACCATCTGAGTTCGTTTACGGTTCGAACGCGATTTGGCGTCGCAAAAATAACGCGGCAACGTCGCCAAAAAGACGCAAACAAGTCGATTGATTCCATCGTACACGTGCGATCAAATTCGCACTCGTGTAAATTCACGTGGACGTGGCCGACCTGAAAGCTAAAGTTGGGAGCCCTGCGTTCACATCATTATTATTATTATTAATCCAAACGGCAATGTTGTTTTTAAAAAAAATGTAAACGAAACAGACCGTTGTTTTAAAAATATGAAAAATTGTACTTACCGTTTTATAACCTTTCAAAAAAAAAAAAAAAGAAACGTTATATTTAATTTTTCCTTTGCGTTTGAGATTTCCGCAAACCGTTGAGACGTCCCCCGTATAAAACTTTGCTTTTTTATTATCTTTAATAATATAACCGCAAGCTAGAACTTGCTCAAAGAAAATCGTAAAATCCTTCCGTGTCGAACTTCCGAACTTCGACTTCTACTTTTAACTTTAACTTGCGCGGGGTAATTTCACGCAAAACTTTTGGAACTTCGTAATTCGCTCGGCCCCAATTTGGAACGCGCGTAAACAACCGCCCCCTTTCAAATTGAACCCCGAACTTGCCCCGCCGCGTTAGCGTCAATCTCTTTCCCGTGCATGTCAAATAAACTCGTTTTTTTTTAGGTGGCGCACACAAGAAGAAAAAGTTGGCATTTCACGTAGCTGGAGCACCCTGTACATGAACTAATGAATAAAAGTTTAAAGCTTTTTTTATAAACCGAGCCGAGATGAAATGCCAGCTTTAGGGGGCTCCCTACAAGCAAAAGCGTGACGGAAAAAGACGAAAAAAAAAAATCCTACCTGATGACGTAGTTGACGCACACGACGCTCTGCGGCTTCTGCATTTTGTCGTAGATCAAGGTGGCCTGCGTCAATACCCAAACGTAACCTCCAGTTTTCGCTAAAAACCGGTACCGACTCGTCTCGCATTGTCCTTTGGAAAACACTGGAACATAACCAGAATACTTTTTATTTATTTGTTTTTGATTAATCTTGTTATTTGTACACGCCGCGATAAATTAATTAAAGGCACTGATAATAGATGGCGCCTCAATCTTGAAGAATGTTGAATTGAAGTGCAATAGAAATAATTGATTAATTGATGGCCCGTATTCTCATCCTATGATCAATTTAATGACGTATTTGTGTTTCCTATGGCAACGCTCGTACGTCACCGATTTCTTCAGCGCCTTATCTTAAGGTTAAATTTATCTGTTAGTTAGATATGTATAGAGCGATTTGTTACGTTCAAATCTCGCGCCAAAATATCGTGGCGATACAGCATCATTCAACTGCGTTTTAACACAGTTGGCCACCCCTTCATTTGCATCACTATAGGGGAAACCTGACCAACATGGCCGCTAACGAAAAATCATTTCTTCTATTTAGGCTTTTCTGTTTGGGCGCATGTTACAGCGCAGGCTCGTGTAAATCCCCTCGCGCTTTCACCCGTTTGTATTGAGTTTTGGTGCCGCGACGAACTCCAGCTGTAGTTCTACAAACTTTCTATGTGGCAGAGAACCCGAGCACCCAAGAGCCAACCATCAACGACGGCCGTGAAAGACTGAAGACTACATTGAATAGACAGAGATGAAAAAAATTGCGAGAGGATAAATAAGAAAGGTATCCCACCGCTGTCACCATCTTACTATTACGTAATCATACTCTTCTTAACTTTTTTTATACGTTTCATTTGCACAACCTCAATTTCACCATTTCGTTGACATAATAAGTTACAGGTACACTTTATCTCGCTTATTATTTTTTTTGGATATTCTGATCGTGAAAGTTGAACGCATTTAAGCAATTGAAGATCGCATCTTCGAAATTTACATCGAAGTTTTTTTTTTTTTTTAATGAAATAGCCAAATCATTATTGAATATTTGAATTCGCGAGACGATTTTAGCCTGAATTGATGTGTCGCATCGAGGGTCTAGGATGAGCGCTTTTCGGGTTGATTCCTTTAGTGACGTTGTTCAACTCGTAAACCGTTCACCCTAGACCCACGATGCGACCCATCAAATCAGACTCAAATTGTCTGACAAATTCAAAAATTTAACGCATTCTATTTAAATGATAGCTTTGGTGTAAATTTTGTAGGTGCAATGTTCAATTGTTTCTTCCCACACAGCGTCTAACGAGTAGAAAAGTACTTTCCTATTCAATTTTTTTCTTACATAAAAGTAACTGACATTACGCGCGGACAATTTTGAGTTATTGCAAATTGGAATCACTTATTTTTCTAATATTCTGATCGTGAAAGTTGAAGGCATTTAAGAGATGATTATAAAAAAAAGACCAACTGAAGATCACATATTCGAAATTTACGTCGAAGTTACTTCTTTTTAATGAAATACCTAGATTATTATTATATATTTGAATTCGCGAGACAATTTTAGCCTGGACTGATGGGTCGCATCATGGGTCTAGGATGAACGGTTTTCGGATTGATACCTTTAGCGACGTTGTTCAACTCGAAAACCGCTCACCCTAGACCCACTATGCGACCCATCAAATCAGGCTGAAATTCTCTTACGAATTCAAAAATTTAATCATTGTTAACGTATTCTGTTAAAATGACATCTTTGGTGTAAATTTCGTAGATGCAGTTCAGTCGTTTCATCACGGGAAGCGGTTAGCGAGTAGAAAAGTACCTTCATATTCAGTTTTTTTGCTTACATAAAAGTAACCGAGATTAAGCCCGAGAAATCTTAAATGGTCATCATTTTTAATGGAAAACCCTGTATATTATTGCAAATTTGAATTCGCCGGACAATTTTAGCCTTAATTGATGTGTCGCATCGTGGGTCTAGAGTTGGTGGTTTTTGAGTTGATACGCCTTAATGACGTCGTTCAACTCGGGTCGGCGGGGAAATAAAAAAGTTTTCTTTGGTTAAATTTCGTGATTTCGTTTCGATTTCGGTGCGTGTATTAATACAGACCGAGTTTTCTTAAGAAAACCGGTGCTTCCGGTCGCGTAACTATTTTTTTAGCGGTACGATCGGGATGAAATTTCGTACGATTGTCTGGGATACTACTCTGAATATTTTTACGAAGTTTCAAGTTGATCTGACGGTACAATTAAAAGTTATTCGGACTTAATTAAGCGCGGGCGGTGATTGGCTGACGTTTGGAAACTAGCAATGTAACTCGCAACGTGATGCTGCTATTAATTATGTGCCTAGCCGTTTTCGCATAAGAAATAATTAACTTTTCTTAAGAAAACTCGACCTGTATTAATACACGGGCCGAAATCAAAACGAAATCAATTCGTAACTTAGCCAATGAGAGAGTCCAATGTTACTCGAACCGAGGTCTAAGTAGATACGTTCGAAGCCACACAGGTTTAAGAGCCAACGAACGAGTTTTTCTTAATGCACGGACCGAAGTCGAAAGGAAATCAATTCATTACTAGACCAATGACAGTCTCGGGCAATTGTTATTTTTTTCCTATTAGTTGTTTTTTTTTTAAGTTTTATTTTGAAATACTCATCCTATATTTAATAATTGTCTGTCAATTTCGCGGTTGTTTTTCTTTGTTTTCGTAGCAACTCGTTCGTCTCTTGTTTTCATAACCGTTGCCCTTAATCAAGGACAATTAATAAATAAAAAGAAAGAAGAGAAGAGAGAGAAAAACAAAAATACATTAAAGAATACGAAAGTGCGTAACGATTGAAATAAAAAATATTGATCAACCGTCTTTTGTTTTCCTTTGACGTCGTTCTTAACCATTTCTGCCTTTCTATAATAGTTGATCGTGTTTTGTTTTTGTTTTAAGTCGCGATGACTTAATCAAAGGTACTGATAATAGACGGCGCTTCAAAGAAATATATTCGTTCTTATCTTCGTAATTATTTGAAAATACGAGGGTAAACTAAAACAAAATCTGCTAATCTCAAAACGACGTACGTAAGTTAAAAAATGCCTCTATTTTTAATAATAAATAATGCAATGTGACAGTTTTGTGACAGTTGTTTCAATTCACAGAAGTGACGTTTAGTTTAAACAAACTTCACAAATTTTAATAAAATAAAGAAAAACGTCTATGGCTAATAGCAGTTTGTAAAAGTGGTCTTAGTCGTGTCTATGAGCAATTGCAATGTACATATTAGGAGCACCCTGTATAAGAACTGGTGATAAAAAAAACCTTGCAAGTCGCGACAAACAAATTAAAGGCACTGATAATAGACGGCGCTTCAAAAAGTATCGGCAAATATGCATTTGGGTTTGTGGTGTTTGTAATAAAAAATATACCTTTATTTTTTTATTTACCCTCGTATTCAACAAAATCGACAAAAGAAGCCAACTAAATCACAGTTTAGCAGGAAGTTTAGTTCTCTATTAGATATGAAAATTTAATTTCAAATGAATGAAACCAACTGCAGTTTCTCTATAAGCAGTACTTCTGGTTTTTTTAATTTGACATCTGTCAAACTTTTTATTTACGTTTTAATTAATTTTCCTTTCCGTTTTTCATTTCCATTTCCATTTCCATCACGAACGCAACTAAGGGGGAAACAAAGAAAATTGCGCGCATCGTAAATAACCGAACGGCGAATTTTTTAAACGAGTGCATTTTACCACGAGCAATTTTTATCAAATATTTAAAGTGATCGTGCAGGTAAATGGAAATTTTCGCGTGGACATCCTGTACCTGCCACTAATCAAAAGATCCACACTTTCTTTTTTTAATTTACAACCGAGAAATTTTCACAAATGAAATCATCTAAGCAACGCCACCGGTCTCGATCCGAACGCGTCATAAATAACCGAAAGGCGAATTTTTTTAAACGAGCGCATTTTACCACGAGCAATTTTCATCAAATATTTAAGTGATCGTGCAGGTAAATGGAAATTTTCGCGTGGACATCCTGTAACTGCCACTAATCAAAAGATCCACACTTTTTTTTTTTTAAATTTACAACCGAGAAATTTTCACAAATGAAATCGTTTTCACGCGCAAATGTTTGCTTTTCATTTAGAGCTTTAATTAAGTTTCCCTTCCGTTTTTCATTTCCATTTCCATCACGAACGCAACTAACGGGGAAACAAAGGAAAATTGTGCGCGCGCGCGCGTCCGCTTACTTCCGATAATAACTGTAAAACGTGATTGCGTGTTTTATGTCGGTCCGGGGTTCGCCCCCTAAAAAATAAAATCCCGTTCGTCGGGCGGGCGGGGGCGGGCGCTCGATTTCATCCTCGGGCCCTTCGAATCCGCTCGTAAAAGCGTCTGGGCCCGGAGCTGCCGCAATTGTTCTCGTTTTGCGCCAGTAAACGTTCCTCGTCCATTGAACCGATCCGGCCCGGCCGAGTTCATCTGATTTCGTCGACGCAGAGGGAATGTTCCTTATTTTATGTGTGGGGGGGGGGATCGGACGAAATTAGAGCAAATCGCTTTTGAAATCGAGAAATTCGGTCCGAGCGGAAAGATAAAAACCGAGCCAGAAATTCAAGGACGGGTGCAAGAAGAAGCGACGCAAAAAGATTTAAATTCACAAGACTCTCTCAGGCAAAGTAGTTTCACTTTGGTCCAAGAGATGGCGGCCCTCACTATTTTTTAAAAACAAATTTCCGCTGCGGTGCAAAATTTTTCATCCCTCTGAAAAGTGGAGGTAAATAAATAAATTCCGAAGCGTATTCGTAAGCGCCATCTCTTGAGCGTCAATGCAAGTTCGCTTATCGTCATTCGAATTTAAATTCAGATTTATAGTTGGATTTATGTAAGTCGAAATCATTCAAGAGACGGCGCGCCTAAATTTCGTAGAAAACTAAAAATTATTGCTTTCCATTATGACGCCACAAGTGATTTGGTTTGTCAACCGTTAGATGGCACATTAGAAATAAAGTCCCGAAATTTCGCAACTCTACCAAAACAATGACAAACAGTCACCATTGAAATTACATACAAGAATTGAAGGCGCGTTTGAATTTGCCGCCAATTTTATTCAACTTGTCGACCGCTAGAGGGCACTGAGAAAGCACGGAACATAAAATTCACAGAAGAAAAAAAAATATTTCAAATGCTCCCGTAATTTATTTAACCTGACAGCCCGCTAGATGGCACGGAGAAGACAACAGAAATTAACGAAATAGAAGGCTGCGATAAGTTCCATTAAAAAATGGAGGCTGGAAGGCCCTGGTAACTCAACCAAAACAGTCACCACCGAAATAATAAAAATTTGAAAGTGCCGGCATTATTTATTACGCCTGTAAACCGCCAGAGGGCGCGGAGGAGACTTCAGAAATAAACTCTCCAGGCTTTACTGGAAATACAACCAAGAACTCAATGAGAAATGTCACTATCGACCGCTAGAGGGCACCTAAAAGGCTCTAAAAATGAAGTCCCCAGAAAACATAATAACACCATCAAAAACTCAAACCAAAACGATCACTCTTGAAATAACAAAAAGCGAAAGTGCCGCTATAATTTATTTGGCCTGTCCACTGCTAGATGGCGCAGAAAATACAATAAAAATAAAAGTAAAAATAATAAAACAAAAGACGATCGAGAAATAAAGAAATTTATAAAATTAAAAAATTCATAGTGAATAAACAAAACTTTCTAAAATTAAGATTTGACATTTGTGCAACTTTTGACGTAAAATAAAAGACGATCGAAAAATAAAGAAAATTTATAAAATTACTATTATAAAATTAAAAAAAATAAAAATAAAAAAATCTGAATTTGAAAAGATTAAATAAAATTACAAAAAAATAAAAATTCAAAAATTCTCATTAAATAAACAATACTTTCTACTTTCTATAAAATTACAAAAAATTGTAAAAATTGCAAAAAATTATAACAATTAATTTTTTTTATTAATAAACAAAACTTTCTAAAATTACGATTTGAAATTCGTGCAATTTTTGACGTAAAATAAAACAAAAGACGATCGACAAATTTATAAAATTAAAAAAAAATAAATATAAAAAAATCTCATTGAAAAAATTCTCATTAAATAAACAATACTTTCTACTTTCTATAAAATTACAAAAAATTGTAAAAATTACAAAAAATTATAAAAATTTAAAAAATAAAAATTAAATTTTTTTTATTAATAAACAAAACTCTCTAAAATTACGATTTGAAATTTGTGCAATTTTTGACGTAAAATAAAACAAAAGACAATCGACAAATTTATAAAATTAAAAATATAAATATAAAAAAATCGCATTGAATAAAATTAGAAAAATATAAAAATTAAAAAATTCTCATTAAATAAACAATACTTTCTACTTTCTATAAAATTATAAGAAATTGTAAAAACTGCAAAAAATTATAAGAATTAAAAAAATAATAAAATTAATTTTTTTTATTAATAAACAAAACTTTCTAAAATTACGATTTGAAATTTGTGCAATTTTTGACGTAAAATAAAACAAAAGACGATCGACAAATTTATAAAATTAAAAAAAAATAAATATAAAAAAATCTCATTGAATAAAATTAGAAAAATATAAAAATTAAAAAATTCTCATTAAATAAACAGAACTCTACTTTCTATAAAATTACAAAAAATTGTAAAAATTACAAGCTTAAAAATTTTAAAAAAATTATAAAAATTACAAAAATTAAAAAGTTCTCATTAAATAAACAAAACTTTCTAAAATTAAGATTTGACACTTGGGCATTTTTTGAAGAAAAACAAAACAAGAGACGATCGAGAAATCAACAATATTTATAAAATTACAAAAAATAACGAAAATTAAAAAAACTCTCATTAAATAAGCAAAATTTTCTAAAATTAAAATTTGAAATTTGTGCAATTTTTGACCTAAAATAAAACAAGAGACGATCGACAAATTTATAAAATTAAAAAAAATAAATATAAAAAAATCGCATTGAATAAAATTAGAAAAATATAAAAATTAAAAAATTCTCATTAAATAAACAATACTTTCTACTTTCTATAAAATTCCAAGTCCAAGGGATACCGTTGAAACGGCAAGAACTGGAGGGCAATTTACTTGAAGTTGTACTTCGATGAAGAAGGAAATTATACAGGGTCTCCCAAATTCGAGTGGTAGCCTATGAAAAGTATCTGGTTTCAAAAGAGAACGTGTCACTTTGCGGACTCTTTAAGTAGCTCTTCTTCGACTAGCAACAGTGGAGAATGGGTGTGGGTAAATATATAGATGTTAAAGTGGGCGCCAGGGTGAACAAAATCCGAAATTGGTCTCGGCCGTGTTCGCAAATAGTCTCGGCCTTGCAGTTGATCATTTGCAACAATCACACTCACTTGTACATTGAAGGTAGTGGCACAAACATACAAACACCTAAAATGATAATTAAAAATGCACAAAGGTCAATGAGACATTAGACAGGATGTCGTCAAGAACTCTACGACTCAATAATGTTATACTTGAGTGTACAACTTAATTATTTATTCTATTCAAGACTACACATCTATATTGTCTTATTTTTACTACAACGATTTACATCGGTTAATTAAAGGCGCAGGATTTGTTGAAAATTCGCTCTCAAATAATGCAGCGTCACGATCACGAAACAGTTAATGAAAGTTATTAATTAAACTCACGTAACCAAGAATGTTGCACTCGGGTGTAAAACTTAATTATTTATTCTAGTCAACGCTACAAATCTAAATCGTCTTATTTTTGCTACAATTTCCATCGGTTAATTAAAGGCGCAGGATTTGTCGAAAATTCGCTCTTAAAAAATGCAGCGTCACGATCACAAAACAGTTAATGAAAGTTGTTAATTAAACTCACGTAACCAAGAATGTTGCACTCGGGTGTACAACTTCATTATTTACTCTATTCAACACTACAAATCTAAATCGTCTTATTTTTACTGCAACGATTTACATCGGTTAATTAAAGGCGCAGGATTTGTCGAAAATTCGCTCTTAAATAATGCAGCGTCACGCACACGAAACAGTTGTCTGGCTACAGGGGAAAAAAGATGTATGTCCAAAAACGGCCATTTTGAGATAAAAGACGCGAATTCATAGCAAAAATATGTTAGAACCTAACGGAGTACCAGAACAAAGTGAAAACGATGAGGATCGCAAGTTAAAGCAAATTAAAATTTTGGTCTGCAGGGAAAAAAGGATGAATGTCCCTGCGTTGTGGTGAAAAAAGACGAATGTCCACTACGCCTATGTCCACTAAATTCGTATAGTCGTTATACACAGAAAATTAAACATGCCTATGTATATTTAAAAAAAATATATATTAAAGCCGTAAACATTTTCAGATGAGATCTGGAAGTCTACCAGCTTTAAAAATGTTTTTTTTTTGTGAACTACTGTCTATGACATTCATCTTTTTACCCTTGTACCCTTCAGTTATTAAAAGCTATTAATTAAACTCACGTAGCCAAGAATGTTGCACTCGGGTGTACAACTTAATTATTTACTCTATTCAAACACTACAAATCTAAATCGTCTTATTTTTACTACAACAATTTATATCGTTAATTAAAGGCGCAGGATTTGTCGAAAATTCACTCTTAAATAATGTAGCGTCACGATCACGAAATAGTTAATAAAAGTTATTAATTAAACTCACGTAACCAAGAACGTTCCACTCGGGTGTACAACTTAATTATTTACTCCACTCAATACTACAAATCTAAATCGTCTTATTTTTGCTACAATTTCCATCGGTTAATTAAAGGCGCAGGATTTGTCGAAAATTCGCTCTTAAAAAATGCAGCGTCACGATCACAAAACAGTTAATGAAAGTTGTTAATTAAACTCACGTAACCAAGAATGTTGCACTCGGGTGTACAACTTCATTATTTACTCTATTCAACACTACAAATCTAAATCGTCTTATTTTTACTGCAACGATTTACATCGGTTAATTAAAGGCGCAGGATTTGTCGAAAATTCGCTCTTAAATAATGCAGCGTCACGCACACGAAACAGTTGTCTGGCTACAGGGGAAAAAAGATGTATGTCCAAAAACGGCCATTTTGAGATAAAAGACGCGAATTCATAGCAAAAATATGTTAGAACCTAACGGAGTACCAGAACAAAGTGAAAACGATGAGGATCGCAAGTTAAAGCAAATTAAAATTTTGGTCTGCAGGGAAAAAAGGATGAATGTCCCTGCGTTGTGGTGAAAAAAGACGAATGTCCACTACGCCTATGTCCACTAAATTCGTATAGTCGTTATACACAGAAAATTAAACATGCCTATGTATATTTAAAAAAAATATATATTAAAGCCGTAAACATTTTCAGATGAGATCTGGAAGTCTACCAGCTTTAAAAATGTTTTTTTTTTGTGAACTACTGTCTATGACATTCATCTTTTTACCCTTGTACCCTTCAGTTATTAAAAGCTATTAATTAAACTCACGTAGCCAAGAATGTTGCACTCGGGTGTACAACTTAATTATTTACTCTATTCAAACACTACAAATCTAAATCGTCTTATTTTTACTACAACAATTTATATCGTTAATTAAAGGCGCAGGATTTGTCGAAAATTCACTCTTAAATAATGTAGCGTCACGATCACGAAATAGTTAATAAAAGTTATTAATTAAACTCACGTAACCAAGAACGTTCCACTCGGGTGTACAACTTAATTATTTACTCCACTCAATACTACAAATCTAAATCGTCTTATTTTTGCTACAATTTCCATCGGTTAATTAAAGGCGCAGGATTTGTCGAAAATTCGCTCTTAAAAAATGCAGCGTCACGATCACAAAACAGTTAATGAAAGTTGTTAATTAAACTCACGTAACCAAGAATGTTGCACTCGGGTGTACAACTTCATTATTTACTCTATTCAACACTACAAATCTAAATCGTCTTATTTTTACTGCAACGATTTACATCGGTTAATTAAAGGCGCAGGATTTGTCGAAAATTCGCTCTTAAATAATGCAGCGTCACGCACACGAAACAGTTGTCTGGCTACAGGGGAAAAAAGATGTATGTCCAAAAACGGCCATTTTGAGATAAAAGACGCGAATTCATAGCAAAAATATGTTAGAACCTAACGGAGTACCAGAACAAAGTGAAAACGATGAGGATCGCAAGTTAAAGCAAATTAAAATTTTGGTCTGCAGGGAAAAAAGGATGAATGTCCCTGCGTTGTGGTGAAAAAAGACGAATGTCCACTACGCCTATGTCCACTAAATTCGTATAGTCGTTATACACAGAAAATTAAACATGCCTATGTATATTTAAAAAAAATATATATTAAAGCCGTAAACATTTTCAGATGAGATCTGGAAGTCTACCAGCTTTAAAAATGTTTTTTTTTTGTGAACTACTGTCTATGACATTCATCTTTTTACCCTTGTACCCTTCAGTTATTAAAAGCTATTAATTAAACTCACGTAGCCAAGAATGTTGCACTCGGGTGTACAACTTAATTATTTACTCTATTCAAACACTACAAATCTAAATCGTCTTATTTTTACTACAACAATTTATATCGTTAATTAAAGGCGCAGGATTTGTCGAAAATTCACTCTTAAATAATGTAGCGTCACGATCACGAAATAGTTAATAAAAGTTATTAATTAAACTCACGTAACCAAGAACGTTCCACTCGGGTGTACAACTTAATTATTTACTCCACTCAATACTACAAATCTAAATCGTCTTATTTTTACTATAACAATTGAAGAATGTCAGTTTCAAATGAGCTAAGCGCCAAAATTGGCAAAATTTGGATTTTGTTGTTAACAGAATCTAAATGACATAGACCATAACCCGTAGAGATGCTAAGTGCCACAGGTGTTCAGATATAGTTCGAAAAAAATTCCAAAAAAAAGCTATAGGTTTCCTTGCATGTTGAATTTGTTTTATACAGATATCTCATATATTAAGTTTTGGCACTTAGCTCATTTGAACCTGACACTATTCAATTTACATGGTTAATTAATTTGTCGAAAATTCGCTCTTAAATAATGCAGCGTCACGAAACAGTTAATCGTTATCGTCGTATTTTTACCAGAACGATTTACATAGGTTAATTAAAGACGCAAGATTTGTCGAAAATTCACTCTTAAATAATGCAGCGTTACGATCGCGAAATAGTTAATAAAAATGATTAATTAAACTCACGTAACGTGACCTTGGGTCAAGGTCGTTCGCGCCTCCACGTGCATATTCTGCACGATGTTCGAAGCGAACCCCTAGTGAGTTTTGGTAGTAACAATCAAAACAAAGAATAACAAAAGAAGTATCCCTAAAGGAAATATCCGAACGTAAAAGCCTGAATTTTAGATAAACCAGGCCCTGGCACGGAGTGGAAGAAATCACCCCCTGATCTCGTTTAGCGATGCACTAATGAAAATTCCGACCACGTCGAATATGAGCTTCCCTAATATTTCTTTGGTAAATTCTGCGATGATTTATAAAACAAAGCCGAACAGGATGACGCGAGATGATCGCAGATGCCGTCAGCCTTAACCAATCAGAAACCGTTATTGTTCGATACGCCCGTATTGGGACGTATCGCGTGGCGATCGATAAATAATCGTATGTCCTACATTCGGGTATCAGGGTTGCCACCCACAAGATTTTAAACTGTAACAAAATGTTAAGGACTCTTTTAATATTTGAAACGAAACTAAATTTGTCAGTACTTCGGTGAAGAAAATATATGTATAGGGTCTCCCACTAACACTCGCGGAAATAAATAAAATTAAACGAAACAAAAGAGTGCCAAGCTGATTTTGAGTCGGGACGTTTTCAATTCAAAATGAAACATTCGGTATGTACATATAAACCGAGTGAGTAAGATTTTTACGGTTTCTGGCAAACTCTTATAGTGTATTTGTATATTTTTAACGATACTCAAGATCACGTGGCAATTAAACCCCCCCGAAGTGATGTGATAAACGAAAAGCCGGCCGGCGTCCGAAAATAAACCGGGCCCGTCTTTTCCGATTATTGTTGTTTCGGTAAAACGAAATGTCACGGCCGCCTTTAACGGTTCACCGCAACTATTACCGCGCGCGGGTTAATAAATAATTTTTATTATGAGGTCAGTAAAAAGTGTAGTTAGTTACGACCGCCGTCGCATGCCTCGGAACCATTTTTATTCGCGCTAACGACGTCGTTAAAAGCGAATTTTTTTCGTTAGGCGAAGTGAGAAAGTCTGTTTGTTACGTAAAGAGGGGGAGTGACTCTCATGGAAATTACACCCTATACTTTTTTGACAGTAAAAATGTAAATCATGTAAGTTGTCCGTTTCAATAGCGGTATGCGTCAGTTTTATTTCGCCCGGAAGAATTTAGATACACGTCTGAAATGTGGACGTTCATAAATTTTGACGTGCACGTGGAAGCTGTATATTACGCAGACATGCATCAGTTTAGTTCATATTTTTCAATTCGGATGAGATACACATCTGTGCATTCTAAGGTCCTCTGCGTAAATGTAATCGTAAATATTTGGTTGCGAAATTTGTCTGAAAAGTCGTTACGGTACAGCACTGGCGCGGCGGTTACGTCGAACAAAAACTCTCGCATTCCACTGTCGGATTAACGAACTTAACAATTGTCTTAATTGTTTTTATTTTGAAATGAAACTATAGACTTTCTTTCTGAACTTTCAACGTTGTCTAATCTTCAGACTAGCTAACGGACGGATTAACGAAACCGTCTCTTAATTTGTGAAAACAAACAAGATGGAGGATGCAGCACGAAGCTTAACCTCAAATGCTTCAAACAGTAAAAATAAGCATGAAGTAACTGCAAAGCATGTAAACCTTGCTATTAATGAAGCCCTACACGAAACCAAATTTAAAGAAATTATTAACTTAGAAGAAAAGGTAAGTCCCCGTAGTTTCAAAGATGATTGGACTCCAGTATCCAAACGGAAAGATAAGCAGCGAACAATCATTGGCAGTAACTTGGAAATAAAGTCTCTAAAAACTGCACCAAAAACAGCATCGCTGCATGTATATCGGTTACATCCAGAAACTTCTGCTAATGATATTGTACAGTTTCTAAAACCCAAATATCCGGAAATAACTTGTACTCCAGTGAAGTCCAGACACCCTGAGATCTACGCATCTTTCAAAATAAACGTTTATGAGAAAAACTTCGATCAAGTAATGAACCAGGAACTATGGCCAAATGGAGCAGCTGTAAACAGGTTTTTTCAATTGCGCAAGAAAACAGAAGCCAACGAATGACAGTAAAAAAACATATGATTTGCGATAAGGCATATGTTAATAAAGGCTTTCCCATAACCATTATTAAAGATTATAATTTGAACAAAATACCATCGAATAAGGTATGTGCAATTAGTATATTACATTTAAATATTCAGAGTATAAGAAACAAAATTGATGAATTGGAAGCTGTGGAAGGCTTCGGTGGAAGGACAGTGTGAAATATCAGCCGTACGTTGCAATTACTTATCATATGTGTATATTGTAACTAAGATAAGAGATGCAGCGAAGAAGCAGTCATGCGTCATATAAACATAAAACCGATAACGTAAACAAAAGTTGGCATCGTCGAAATTATGTAACGTATGACTCATCCGAGATGCAAGTGCAGGAAACGGACCACCTGCACAGAAAGTCGTGTGCAAAAACTATGATTCATCTACGGGAACAAATCCAGCGAGGAATCACATTTCAAGGCAACAATTGACGTCACACCCCGGAAATAAAACCCCTATAAAAAGCCGATAGAGAGAACGCTAGATTAGTATTAGAAAAAATCTCTTCAGAGTGTCATCTAGTCTAGTTGTCCTTTTAGTGCCCCAAAATGATTTGTGAGTATTAGTTGTAAATTGTTAATAATAAATGTTTTGTTATATTAAGTTATGTCCCTAATTTCATGTTATTTCAAAGATTACCGTAACAATATAGACCTCCTTCTGGGGACTTTCAAGTATTTCTTGAATGCATGGAGAATGTTTTGTCTTTTTACAAAACGAAGAGTACCTTAGTTGTCTGTGGGGATATGAATGTGAAATTCAATACAACAGAACACCATGTATTGATGCTTATTGATCTGCTTACTTCATTTGGTCTTAGGCAAACAATTTTCCAGCCAACTCGAGCAGCAAATTGTTTGGATAACATATTCATAAGTAATGATACTGAACATTGGGAGGCCTCAGTGACACAACTGGATATCTCTGACCATAATGGACAAAAAATAATCCTACACCTACCTGAGGTGGTTAATAAACAGGAACTGAAACGTTGTCGACCTATTACAATCAAAGGTAGGATGTGTTTACATAATATCTTGAGTAATCTTGATTGGAAATACATTCAGGATGTTAATCTGAGTGTAGATGTAAAATTTACGCTTTTTCTTGAGAACTTTGTAGATGCCTTTAACATTGCCTTTCCTGAGCAAATATTTAGAAGAATGATGGGCGACTCAAGTGTCAAATGGTTCACACACGACCTATTGACTATGAGAAATAATTTACAATTTCTTAATGAATAAAATGTATAAAAGGTATAAAACAGAAGAACTGAAGTGTGAGAGAAACACCTACAGAAAAAGGTATAGAAGCGCATTAAGGAATACAAAGGTTAATACCAATGACAAGACTGTATTAAACTCTACCAATAAAATAAAAACAATGTGGGAAATCATAAACTCAAAACGGAAAAATAAAGTTAAACACAAAACAAACATTACAGCTGACGAGTTCAGTAGATTTTTCATTGAAGTACCGGAGAAAATTATTAAGAAAATTCCATCAAGTGATGTTAACGCTCTAGACTATGTGTCACCTAATAGAGATTTGAAGAATAAATTCAGTTTTGAGGAAGTAGGCTTTGTGGAGGTTAGGGATATGGTGATGTCGATGAAAAACAGTAAATCTAAGTATATTTACGGTCTAAGTGTGGACATACTCAAAACCAATATTAATAATATACTGGTTCCTCTGACTTACTTAATAAACTATGTGATTCGGGAAAGTGTATTTCCAGATTGCCTCAAGCTAGCCAAGACCGTGCCAATTTTTAAAAGCGGTGACAGAAATTGTATGGAAAATTATCGTCCAATATCGCTTTTGCCGATCTTCTCCAAGATCGTTGAAAAGCTACTAAGCAACAGGATTTCTAATTACTTGGAAGATAATCTTTTATTAAATGAAAACCAATTTGGATTTAGGAAGAAACGCAACACAACGGCTGCTATACTTCAATTTACATTATTCACCTTACAGTGTTTTGAAAATCGCGAGCACAGCATTTCCGTATTCTGTGACTTGAGTAAAGCATTTGACTGCGTTCAACATTCCATACTACTTGAGAAACTTAGGAAATATAATTTTGATGACAACAGCATTAATTTAGTGAAATCTTATCTATCACAACGCCACCAGCAAGTGGCTTTTAATGGTAAACTCAGTGAGAAAGAATTGTTAAATGTTGGTGTACCCCAAGGTTCCATCATGGGCCCACTACTGTTTTTAATTTATTTTAACGACTTTCCATTGTGTTTTTCGGAAACAAATTGTACTCTTTTTGTGGATGACACAACCCTAACTGTATCCAGTGTCAATATTGATGAGGCCAAACTGAAGTCAGAAATGGCCTTACAAAAAGCAAACAATTGGTTTGTCTCCAATAAGTTAAGTTTAAATATGAACAAGTCAACTGAACTTGTTTTTTCTATGAGTCGTCATGCAACCAGTGCAAATAACGGGGCGCGTGGTGTTCCTAGGTGTTTACATAGACTCAACTCTGAATTGGAACGAACATACGAACCATTTAGCTAACAAACTTAGTGGCTATGTATTTTTAATTCGGAATCTAGCAAACAATATAACACAGAAAGCCTTGGTGATGGCCTATCATGCTACTTTTCATTCTGTTATGTCATATGCGATATTGGCTTGGGGCCACAGCACAGGTAGTAACAGGATATTTGGATTACAAAGAAAAGTGATACGAGTGATTGAAAATCTTAGATTTAGACAAGATTGCAGGGCGGCATATAAGAAGCTCCAAATTCTTACTTTTCCATGTGAGTTCATACTTCGTTGTTTGCTGTATGCTCACTACCATGCTAATTCTTTTACATTAAATAAGGATGTACATGAGTATAATACTCGTTCAAATTCTGATATTCGTAAAAATTACTTGCGTTTGTCAAAATCTAGAAATGGACCAAATAGCATATGTATTAGTTTATACAATAAACTGCCCCAAAATTTAAAAATGTTATCTTACAAAAGATTCAAGGATAAAATTTCGCAATTGTTAAAAGATGAAGCATTTTATTCCCAAGAAGAGTTTATTATATATTTACAAAATGTTACATCATGATGTCGCTATTTTGAATACTGTATGCTTTCAAATTTTAACTTGTTAGTTTTAACTTGTTAGTTTTGTTTTAAATATGTGTGTATATGCAAGGTACTAGTACTCTCTTCAATGTCCTTAAATCTTGTGACTCATAGTACTGTTGTTTATTTGTTTTTATATCATACTGGTTTTTACCTGTTTCATGTTGAAACAACTGACAACTTATTTTATGATGTTATATATTATATGAAATTAATGACGACTGTAAATACATGTGATATGTATAGTAACATGAAATAAATATTATTATTATTAATTATTTAATTCAAAAGTAATTTTTACTGGAATGCCTTCCAGAAAGAACTATTGGGGGTTAGCTGCTTTTCACATCGGCGGCGCCTGGAAAATGCCCGAATTATTGGATTACTTCAGAGCCGGATTATCGAGTTCGCACCCATCTCTTTCTACTATTTTCGCTTAAGTTTATAACGTCGCACGCAGTTTCTCTTCAATTTTGCACACGCAGTATTAAAAAAGTCGTGTATCATCGCCATTATTTCGGATTAACGAACGGTCGGATTAACGCGTCTGTTTTTTATATTTAATCGCCCAATCCAGCGTTTTTGTTTTTATTGAAATGTTTTGAAGAAAGTGTGGCAATTTCACATCAACGCCTGGAAAACGTAGGAATTACTGTAGGGGCGGATTATCGAGAGAGCGCCCGTTCCTTTCGATTTGCACTTCATTTTATAATATCGCACCTATTTTTTTTTTTTCAATTTTGTGCGCGCGTTATTAAAAATGTCGTAGTACAGCGGTTATTTCGAATTAGCGAAAGATCGGATTAACACGAAATTTTTAATAATTTAATCTAAGAGTGACGGAATACTTTCCTGGACAACGTGATCAAGTAGGATGATAATTGCTTTATACGCCGTGAATTATTTGAATTACGCCGGATTATCGAGAACCTGCTATTTAAATTGATTGAAACAGAAACGTGTTCTTCCACTTAGTAAGCCCAGTATTAAGGGCCGTACTTTTCCGGGCTAGCGAGTGGTCGGATTAACGAGATTGTTTCTCATTTTGAGTCGTTTACTCTAGGAGTAACTTTCATTTTATTGGCATCCTAATTGTTCTTAAATAAGCGCCTGAAAATGCTCCAGATTTACTCGAGAAGCGTCGCTCATCTGAATTGAAGCACACTATTAATTCATGGACGTTATGAATCTAGAATCATGGACGTCTCGCATTCAGACACGACGAAATATTACGCGACGAAAATCACGGACGTTACACGTCTAGAGTCGTAGATGTACAGTCGCAAATAGAAAAAAAAAATGGTCGCCAATGTCAATTCTTTGACACAATGAGGCAAGTGTTCTAGCGTAAATTGGACATGATTTTTTTGGCTTTCTATAGCGACGCGTCACTCATCTGGATTGAAGCACGCTATTAATCCGTGGACGTTACGTATCTAGAATCAAAGACCTCTTGTATTCAGCTTCACAAATGTTACACAACGAAAATCACCGACGTTACACGTCTAGAGTCATAGATGGTGTAGTCGCAAATCAAAAAGAAGGTCATCAATGTCATTCTTTGACACAATGAGGAAAGTGTTCTATTGTGAATTGGACGTGAATGTCAAATGCATTGTACAGTGACATGTCACTCTTCTGAATTGAGGCACAATATTAATACGTGGACGTTACGTATCTAGAATCATGGACATCTTACATTCAGACTGACGAATGTTGCACAACGAAAATCACGGACGTTACAGGTGCACAGTCGCCAATAAAAAAAAAAAAAACGGTCGACTGGGCAAGTGTTCTACTGTAAATTGTTTCTATTGTTTCGTATAGAGACCGCAATTGAAGCACACTATTCATTCATGGACGTTATGAATCTAGAATCATGGACGTCTCGCATTCAGACACATAGCTGACAATCTATAAATCATTTTACATAAAAATGTTTTTCTATTAGCATTATTAATGAACAAATCATCTCTAACACAAATCATTTTTTTTAAATCAATTCAGTGCAATTTGATTTGATCGTTACATCCATGACATAATAAAAATTAAACTTTTGTTTATTAACAATCCCTTCATACAAAAATTTTACATCAATATATTCATATAAAATTATAATTATATTTAAAGTTGGTTCTTTCGTGAGCAGGTTTTGTGAAAAACCTGATCCTAATATTATAAATTTCCTTTAAAAACCCGAAGTGCTTTTACTGGCGGTTAACAGATGGCGTAATGTAGTGAATTTCTTCGTCGGTTAACAAACCATGTCACAAGCAACCAGTGTAGCCAACTCGCCCCCTACAACTCCGCTCGACTGAACTTGGAGTAGCGGCAATTGACGGTCTACGCAACGCACCAGCGTCAACGCAGCTTATATTGAGAGGAGATTTAGGAAAATTTTACAACTCGGTTGGCAGCACTGCTGGGTCACACAAATTTAATTCTATTTGGTTAACGCCAAGCTCTCATCTAAATATAGAGCTGGCAACACTGCAAGCAACTCTAATTATTCTAAAATACTTTTCCTATCATTTTTTTTGCTTAGTAGAAAAATTGAATGTTGTGTTGAAAATACAAAACTGTTTTTAAAGCTTTCGCTGGTGATCAATAGGTGGCGTAATGTCAAGTTATCCGCTGGTTAACAGATGGCGCCCCAAGCTATACTTCTTTCCAATTTCTAACTTCTTTTTAATTTAATTTTTTTTACACGCAAAATTTTATCAATGATAATTTCATCGAACATTTTAAGTAGCGACATCTTTCGATCGCTTTTTGACCTGCAGTGGAATTCTGCTGACGAAGGCCCAACTAGGCCTGAAACAGCTGCACAGAGCATGCTCGAGGAATCCAAAACCGACTTGCACAAATTTTTTTCAAAATAATTTTATCAATAATAAAAACTGTTTCTTCCGGTGGTTCATAGATGGCGTAATGTCAATGTCTCTGACGGTCATTAAACATTTTCTCCAAATTAATTTTTCTTTTGCTTGAATCACACACACCATAACAAATAAGACGTTGTTAATATTAATAACCTGTTTTTTATATCACAAACTATTTTTTTTTGTTAGGAAGAATTAGGAAACTCTCGCTGGAGGTTCATAGATGGCGGCGCAATAATCAGTTTCTTCGCCAGTCAATAGGTGGCGCTCCTTTTCTTCCTTCTACTATTTCTTCCATATTACAACGCAATCATAGCAAATAGAATGTCATATCCTTGATGAAAATGCATTTATTTATTGTTAAGAGGAACTGGGCATGTTGGTAATAGATGGCGCTGCTTCAGTTATTTCGCTGATTGGTAGAAGGCGCTCCTTTTCCTCAGATATTTGTTTAGAAACGTTATCTTTTTTACTGAACTGTATTTTATTTTTCGAGTGTTTTTAGGAAGGATTAGGAAAACTTTGCTGGAGGTTCATAGATGGCGGCGCAATAATCAGTTTCTTCGCCAGTCAATAGGTGGCGCTCATTTTCTTCCTTCTACTACTTCTTCCTTTGAATTACATGACGACGTCAATATCTAGTATACAATTATTTAGGTCGCGACATCTTACAACCAATTTTTCGCCTAATATAATATTGCAAAACACTTTCAGTTTTTTTTTTCCATGGCGCTTCTGTTTGTGGTTAATAGATGGCCGGTTAACAGATGGCGTTTGCAGTTACTATTTTTTTTGAAAACAAGACATTTTTCTGAAAACGTCCTTTTTTTAGAACAGGCCTCCACACAGAAAGAATTCGAAGAAAGCGCTTCGCGTTATAAGGGCCGCTCGCCGTTAGGGGGCTCGCGGCAGCTAGTGATTTTTCTTCCTTCAACTACTACTTCTTCCATTGATTTACAACACAATCTTGACAAGTAGAATGTCACATCAAAAATGAAAACGCATTTATTTATTGTTAAAAGGAACTGGGCAGTTTTTGATGTTGGTAATAGGTGGCGCTACTTGCGGAATAATTAATTTGTGCAAATTAATTACTTAGAGTGATACAATAAACTGTGTTTTAAGTTCTTCTACGACTTTTTTCTATCAGAAAACAAAAAGAGAAAACGGGGGGCTTATCTTCCCGCATCCTTTGTGACATCACTAGCAATTCTTCGAGCAATATTCCCTGCAAATACATAGTTACTTGCGCCGCTATTATTTATCTTCGTAATACAGAGAGTGCCCCTGTATTTAAATATTCTTGCTCCGCTTTGCGCCCAGCAAAATTAATTTCGAGGTCCTCCGAATTTTATTTTCCGCCAACTTGTTTTGATAAACTGCAGCCGCCGCTTCTCTTTTGTGTTCGAATTGCGCAACAAGGACTATACGCATTAAATATACAAGGGAAGTCTTATTTTTGTTAAACTTCCGGTATACATATATTTGATGGAAACCAAACGCGCAATTTTCAATTTTTAATATTTGTTACATTCGAAGTATTTCCAAAAAAAAAGCTCAATCCCACTTGATTTATTTTCTACTAAAGTCTTTTCTTTTGATATGCTAATTTAATAAAGAAAATTTATGATTCTCGTCGTGACGGTGTCCATTTTTTTAAATATCCCCCGACGTTCGGGGAAATTAAACTGTTTGGGCAATACTTGTTGTTTCATTAAGACCGTGAGCTCTTAAATACTTCTTCTGGCTGACCTATTTGCCCTCGTCGTATCCCCCGAACTTTTCCTTGGCACTCACTCGCCTAATTTAATTCACCGGGGAGAGTTGGCGCGTTTAATTCAATTTTGGGGCGTCTTCGTTAAAAAAAAAAAAGTAATGAGGTGCGGAAGTTGCAATAAGATTTTTCTTCTGGCATGGCGGCAGAGAATAACGAACTTACTGTCACGTCGGTCTAGATTAGATCTCGCTAGATTTATTATGGAAATAAAATGGTCGGTAGTTTTGACTTCGAGTCGTAACGTTGTTTACCTCGCGCAAAGTTTTGCAGTAATAGAATTAAGTCGTATTTTTTCACCCCCCTTGTATTAGGTCGCAAACACTTTACTGTCGCCGTCTTTCGTTCTTTCAACTTGAAACGGTCGCGAATTTGTTTATAAAACAAAAAGCATGTTCTTGCATGTAAGTTTAATTTTAAATGACCAAACCAATGTACATATCCCAGGAATTGTAATTTGCCAAACGGAAGCAATATCGCCAGGCCGACCGGGGCCGTTACGGTTTTTCAATAGGCAATATAACAAGGGCGGGGTCGTAAATTCTTGTCACACTTGAGTTACTTTCAATTTTTCTTGAGTTGACTATCATATAAATCTGTCACGCGAGTTTCTAATGTCCGTCTGTTGTTCGTTGGAAATTGGGCAATTTGACACGCGTAAGTTCGGCTGCTATTGAAAACTATACTCTGCAGGGCGTGACCGGGGATAACATGCTGATTTTTATTTGCTTCTAAAGAAAAATCTGCAGGCGAGCGCCGTGTTTCCACAGCAAGCGGAAACATAAACATGTCAAGAGGGTACTTGTAATTTAGAAGTGTTGTGGACTTTGAAGGCGCACATGTGGTCTTCAGGGGTGATCGTTGTAAAAGCTTAGAAAAACACATTCCAGGAACCGGGGGGCGTTTATCTTTCTGAATGATTTACACAGCTCTATTGGTCAAGGGGTTTGAATTTGGTTTTCTGATGGGAGGAAGGGGAATTAATTTTGTTCAGCCGAAAAATGAAAATTAAAAATACGGACAGATAGCTCCGAGCTTTTAAAACGATCAGTCGTATCAATTGGGCTTGGCGAATTGCTTTGGGGGTACTTACTTGTTTCTCTGATTTAGTTTTCACAGTAGAGTTAAATCATTTTATATCGGTACGCCTAAAATCCCAACTAAATAAAATTAAACAAGTCGGTCTCGCGCACGGTAAATTAATCACGGGTGTATTTAAACTTAGTGCAGTGAGTGTATTGGATTTTAATTTCGCGGTGCGGATTTAGGTAATCTGACTTAAATTGTATTTTATTCATTACGTACTTGGTGGTATAAATTGTATAAAAATCATTTTAATTCCCGCATCCATTTGTGGCCAGATAATCTGTAAATTTCAGTACTTAAAAGTGTACTTAAAGTGTTTTGATTTGCATTCTAACCGAGCTTAAAGGTAAATAAGTTGCATCCACTTTAGTGGAGTTGGTTGACCATTTGTTGTACAAATTATTAGACTAGTTTGCTTGGCGTTCTGTAATTTAAATCGACCAGAGGCAGTCAACCGACGATTTCAATCTATAGTGCAATCCATATACAGTGTACTCTGGTAAAGTTAGTTAATCCCCTTGGGCGATATTCTCTGGCAAGTTGGAAACACTCAAACAAAGGGTTTTTCGATATGCTCAGTGAAGTCGACTGGTTTGTACCACTGGTCTAAGGCAAGTCTAGATCTGCCGCTAAAATAAAGTGTGACCAGCACAAGTTAATTCCCTAAATCGAGGCCAATTAGTTGCCCGTTACGAGTGCCGTAAAATTACGAGGCCAAATCACATATTCATAGCCATCTTCTTAACCGAGTTTCCCTCACACCCTGTGTGTGGACCGAAGTGTAGTCCTTGTCGGGAGATCTGCGGGTTAATTAGAAGTAATTCGCTGAGAGACCGAAAGACCATAACTACACACCGTGGAGCATCAAATAAAACGGTCAATCATTATCATTGCGCATAGGGTTAGATAATCGTCGAAAACAAAGCAATCAGAGGTAACAACAAATAAAGTGAGAGTCACTGCACCTCCACCTCTTGGCGATAGGAGCGGTTGAGAATCTCCCCCTTCGCCGCGTTATTAGGTTTAGAAACAAATCGGCTCCTGCGCCTCCACAGGAGGGCTCCGTGAAAAACTAGCGATTACTATTGATTCTCTCGCAGATTGATCGCCTGGGCGGCATTTTGTATCACATACTTCCCCGAATATCTGATTAATTAATTAATTACGTTCATTAAGTAAGTACACTGTAGGCACACGGCCACACTGTGCGCTGGTTGATTATACAGAGCGTGTCTTCGAGTACTATTGAAGTGGTAAACACGAGTACCAAGACCAATCTAATTTTGAAAACAACTTAATTGTTGATGTAAATTGAATAACAAGGCCCACCACCATTGTTTTGGGACAAGCATAAAACCACCAGTTGTGTAATTGAAAACAGTTAGTTCGTCACGATATTCGAACGAGAAAGCCGCTAAACGAATTCTACTGTATTTCTTACAAATCGTAATTTTTTCCTGTGTCTCTCTGTATTGGATTTTTAAACGACAAAGGTTTTTCCGCTCATTTTTCTAGACGGCAGTGCGGCTAGAAATCGGAGTTTTTACCTTTTTTTGCAATAAATAATTAATTAAATTTAAGTCCGTATTTTATTTATACGTAGCCAATTCCCGCTATCTCAGAGTTATTATCGTCTCACCAGGATTCGAACCAGGGTGAACAGACGTAAGTAGAGTCCTTCACTAATTAGCGATCATGACGAAATAATTATTGAAAGTTGTTTTGAAATATTGGCAGGTTTACCTCGGTGTTTGAGAAAGGTCGACGCAAAGCGTAGTATTATTGTAGGTCAGTGGGACTCCCTTTAGAACTGCAAGTAGTGGCGCCGTCTAGACGTAGGGCATGGAGCAATAAAACCTGACCTTTTTCAGAAATTCTGACCGAGCCGTACCCCTTACGGTAAATACGCGTTAAATTCTTGTAGACAACCAATTCTCCAATAAATTAAATTTGTTTATTTGTTTGGCCATTTTTTTATTACTTATTTAGTTGTCCGTAAAAGCCAACAAACAAGTGTAGCACATCGGCGTGTTACAAACTTTCAACTGAGTTTCGTGAAAGTAGTGGCCAGTTTAGATTTAACATTCAATTTGAATTATTCGGCGGAGTTCGAAGTCAAATATTTTGACGTCGTCAACAGGAGGACGAGTGAATTGTCTATGAAAAAGACGCAATTTCAATGCGCAAGCCTTTTCGAAAGCGTCCTGATTTCTAAATTGGCTTACGCCAACTGGGCTATAATAAAAATTTTATTACGTACAGCCGTTTTAAACGCCTACACTTTTTAATCAAATCGCGTACGTGAATGCACAGATTACGGGATCATATTTAAATAATTCTATGGAACAGTTTATAATTAATTACCTAATTAATGTTGCGCAAATTTAAAAAGGAAATTAGCCGACGACGACTTGAGTTCGCACTACTCCGGTTAGTAAATACATAGTGGAGCAAATTAACGATAACATAATCAAGTTCTATTCGCCTCGAGCCGGAACTCTGTTAGCCCCGAACGCGATTTCATGATCATGCAAATTTCCAGGAGCCCTCCGGAATACAAACGAGCGATTAAGTGCTTTAGCTGGGAGCAGCACGCGTCCTGATATCGAATTTTATAATTCCGCTTACTGCTAGTTATTTCGTGCTCGCATCGCCTTCATTAAAAAAAAAAATCTCTGCACTGTTTGTTTGGGGGGGATGAAATTTTTTGTTACGCATGCATCCCGGCGAATAGGCAACCAGTCAAGCAGAGAGGTACGGTCTGTTGCGTACACCTACCTACATACATAAATAAATATAAAAGCAGAACCGAGCGCGCGAAATTTAAACTATTTGAAGTACGTACTAATTCATAAATGATTAAATTGTTTTCAATTTGATAAACAGTGATTTATTTTGGGAAGTCGATGTGAAATGTCGAAGGATTGTCTGTCTGAGTATAATAAATACTTTCGTTTTGTTGCGGCGATAAAATCGGAGAAGCAGCTGCCGGCAAATTTCAATTCTCGCGCTTTCTTTATTGGCCACTTAAGAGAACAAGAAGTTTCTGCTGACTGCGAGTTACGACGCCCACGCCAGCGCCAACTGCTGGCTTTTTATGGAGCGTAATCCCGATTGTTTCCGAAGAGCGCAGAAGTCATCGATAACTACCAGTACTGCCACCACTTCCCCGGTTCAATACGCTCAGTTTTGAAACCAATTTGTTAAGATTAATGAAATCAATAAAATCATTGGCGTCTCTCTTGGTTAGAACAATCCAATAAAGAAGATAAATTTAAATTTGAAATTTTCGCGCTCTCCAAATGAGGCACTTTACTTATCTAGGGATTTTTGAATTGCTAGAATTAATTACGAGCGAGTGTCGCCGGTTTTTCCAAATTTCCGAAAATATGTACGTAGATATTTAGTAAAAATTAACCTAGAAAATAAAATTATGTAACTGAAATTAATGTTTAAAAATTTGATTTAATGTATGTAAAAGAAATTAAAATGCCAGTAATTTTTTATTATAAAAAAATCACTTCCACATTTTCCAAATAAATTTACAAAGTTGAAATGAAAACTATTTACCAGGAAGGTATCTTAGAAGTTTAAAAATTCAATCAAGGAAAAACAAGAAGCAATAGATTAAAAATTAAAAATTAAAACTAGAAAAAAATAACGCTCAAATCTCAAGGACTAGAGAAGACTCGAGAAACCTCGAAATTAAAAAAACTCTATTCGAATTAAGTACAATCCAAGAAAGTCCAGTTCTACTGAGTTCAACCTAACAACTCACTGCGAGCAAGAAACTAAAACCCAAAAAATTAAAACTAAAATATTGAAACTCGAAATTAAAAAAAAATTACGATAAAAATTTAAAACACAAAAGAATTAAACTTATACTTGAAAATTTGAAAATTTAAAACTGAAAAATTACAGCAAAGTTTAATTATGTATTTAAAAAACTAAAAAAAAAAATAATTTTGAAAATTTAAAACTGAAAAATTAATTTAAAAAAATTAAATATCAGAACAGTTAAAACTCAATCGGAATTAAGTTCAATCCGACCCAACCCACCAGAAGCAAGAATTAAAACTACTACTCAAAAAAATTAAACAAACAATATAAAACTCAAAACTCAAATACTCCCAAAACTAAAAACTCCAAAACAAAAAATTGTACCTCCAAAAAAATCAACCAACTCAAGGAAAAAATTAGAGTTGAAAAATTTTGAAAAAAACTAAAAAAAATTGTATTCAAAATTCAAAAAAACAATCGAAACTCAAAATCTCATTTTGGCTGCCATAAGCCCCTCCCCGTCGGCTATCGGTCGTTATACACACGGCGGAAGCGCTTTTTCGAATTCTTTTCTCTGAGGATGTCTTTCTCTGTTCTGGTTTTTGGGGGGAGGTTCAGTTAAAATACGAAAATTCATAGGCGAAATTAAAACAACCAAGAACTTAAAAATTAAATTAAAAGTGAAACCTGAAACTCGAAAAAATAACGATAAAAATGAAACTTAAGCTTAAAAATTTTTAAATTTAAAACTGAAAAGCTAGAATTCAAAATTGAAGTATGTACTCAAAACTAGAAAACCTAAAAACTCGGAAATAACAATTAAAAAAATAAAACTCAAAAAAATCAAAAGTCAATTGAAATTAAGTTCAACCGATGAAAGGTCAACCCACTCAACTAAAATCGCAAAAAGAAGAAAAAACTAAAATTCAAAAAACAAAATTTAACCTTAAAAAAAAATTAAAAATTTGAAACGAAAAAAATTAAAATCAAAACTCAATTGGAATTAAGTCCAACACAACTCGTCTCAATCTAACTCGACCCAAAATTAAGGCTGAAAAAAATTAAAATTTTGAAAATTTAAAACTCGAACAAATTAAATAAAAAAATTAAACAAAAAGTTAAAATTTAGAACTCAAATACATACAATACTCAAAACTGAAAAACCCAAACATTCAAAAACAAAAATTAAAACTCCAAAAACTCAGAACTCAATTGAAATTAAATCAAATCAGAAAAAATTAAAATACAAATGAAAAAATAAAATAATTTTAACTAATTAAAATTATAAAAGTTAAAATTGAAGAAAATACAACCCAATTCTTCTCAATCAAACTCAACTCAACAAGCAAAAAATTAAAGCTGAAAAAAATTAAAATTTTAAAAATTTAAAACCCGAATAAAAAATTAAAGAAATTAAAAAGTTCAAATTCAGAACTCAAATACTCGCAACTAAAAAACCTAAACATTCAAAAGCAAAAATTAAAACTCCAAAAAATCAGAACTCAATTGAAATTAAATCAAATCAGAAAAAATTAAAATCCAAAGAATTAAAAAATAAAATTAAAATCCAAATTAAAAAATTAAATAAAATTTTAACTAATTAAAATTTTAAAATTTAAAATTGAATTCTTCTCAATCAAACTCAACTCAACAGCAAAAAATTAAAGCTGAAAAAAATTAAAATTTTAAAAATTTAAAACCCGAATAAAAAATTAAAGAAATTAAAAAGTTCAAATTCAGAACTCAAATACTCGCAACTAAAAAACCTAAACATTCAAAAACAAAAATTAAAACTCGAAAAAATCAAAACTCAATCAAATCAGAAAAAATTAAAATCTAAAAAATCAAAAAAGTAAATTAAATTTTAATTTAAGAAATTTTAATTTGAAAATTTAAAATTGAAAATAATTAAAAATGAAATAATTGAAACACAAAAATCAAAACTCAACTGGAATTAAGTCCAACCCAAGTCAGCCAACAGAAGCAAAGAATTAAGGCTGAAAAACATTAAAAGGCTTAAAACATTAAAAATTTAGAACGCGAATGAAAATTAAAACGAAATGTTGAAATTCAATTGAAATTAAGTCCATGATGAAAGGTCAACTCAACTCAAATCAGAAAAATTAAAATCCAAAAAATTTTTAAAAAAAATAAGTTAAATTAAAAAAAAATAGCATTTTAAAATTTAAAACTAAAAAAAATTAAAAAATAAAAACGGTTAAAACTAAAAAAACTCAATTGGAGCTAAGTCCAACCCAACTCGTCTTAATTTAACTCAACCCAATTGGAAGCAAAAAATTAAGGTTGAAAGAAATTAAAATATAAAAATCGAATAAAAATTAAATAGAAAATCAAAACAATAAGTAAAAATTGAGAACTCAAATACTCAAAACTGAAAAACCTAAACATTCAAAAACAAAAATTAAAACCCCAAAAAAGTCAAAACTCAATGGAAATTAAGTCCAACCGATGAATAGTCAACTCAACTAAAATCTGAAAAAATTAATATCTAAAAAAAATTTAAAAAAATAAAATTTCAAAATTTAAAACTGAAAAAATTAAAAATCAAAACATTCGAAACTCAACGGGAATTAAGTCCAACCCAAGTGAGCCAACAGGAGCAATAAAATTAAGGCTGAAAAAAATTGAAACATTAAAAATTTAAAACGCGAATAAAAATTGAAACAAAACGTTGAAATCCAAAACTCAAATATCTACTCAAAACAAAACTGAAAAACCTAAACATTCACAAACAAAATTTAAAAAAATTAAAACTCCAAAAAATATCAAAAACCAATTGAAATTAAGTCCAACCGATGGGAAGTCAACTGAACTCAAATTGGTTTTGATTTTTTAAGTTTTGGTTTTTAACTTTTTGTTTTAATTTAATTGGCGTTTTAAATTCTCAATGTTTCAATTTCTTCAACCTTAATTCCAGTTGAGTTTTTGAGTTTCGATTTTTTGATTTTGAAACTTTTTAGTTTTATTTTAACTTTTTGTTTTAATTTCTTTATTTAATTTTTATTCGAACTTCAAAATTTTAATTTCTTTCAGCATTCATTTTTTGCTTCCGATTGGTTGGTTCTGCCCCTCCCCGGAGCAGAGAAAGTACATCACAGAAAAAAAATTTGAACAAGCGCTTTCACTCTATAAGGATCGACTAAATTACGGGGGGGGGGGGGCGGTGCTTGTGTCATTTAATTTAAGCGCTGCACGTACCGCACCTTAAACGAGGGATGGGATTTAAAAGTGCGTCCTTGAATAAAGTTCTTGACAATTCTTTTGTCTCTTCTTTTTTTGATTAATCCTTCCCATTACATTTTTGTCGTTTCCTTTATTATGAGCAGTGATATTTTTTTCAATTGTTTTTTGTTATCGTTCGTTCTTACTGTTTCAATCTTCATTTGTTTTTGTCTCCTTTTCATGATAATTTTGCTCATTTCCCGATTGAGTCATACACGCACTGCGCCTTAAATGAGGGATGAGTTTTAAAACTGTCACGTCCTTCATTTAAGGTGCGGTGCGTGTATCATTAATTTAATTTAAGTGATGCACGTACCGCATCTTAAACGAGGGATGGAATTTAAAGATGCGTCCTCGGATAAAGCTTTTGACAATTCTTTTGTCTCTTCTTTTTTAATTAATTCTTCCCATTACATTTCTTGTTGTTTCCCTTATATTTTGAACACTGATTTTTTTTTCAGTTGTTTTTCGTTCGTTATCGTTCGTTCTCACTGTTTCATTCTTCACTTGTTTTTGTCTTCTTTTCATGATGATTTTGCTCATTTCCGATTAAGTCATGCACGCACCGCGTCTTAAATGAGAGATGGGATTTTAAAAAAATGTCACGTCCTTCATTTAAGGTGCGGTGCGTGTATAGTTTAATTTAAGCGATGCACGCACCGCGCCTTAAACGAGGGATGGGATTTAAAAATGCGTCCTTTTAATTCCTTTTATTTTACATTGTTTTCTTCGTCGCCTGTCAGTTGTTTTTCACTGTTTCTTTTTCCTTGTCGGGCGTCTTCAATTTTATTGCCTCATTTTTTAAATTTTTTTTTATTATTTTCAATTATTCTTCGTCGATTCTCTGCCAATTGTTTCTTGCCGTTTTCTTTTTAAATAATTCGCTTTCCTTTAATTTTTTCTAATACCTACAACTTCGACATTTATTACTTGTCGCAATAATTTCCTTTCTTTTTCATTTTTTCTTAACGGGGCCTCCTTCTTCGATTGTCAGTTGTTTTTTCACTGTTTTTTGTTAATTGTTTTCAATCCTTTTGTCGTCGTTTCATTTTTTCCTGGACGGTTTTCTTTTGTCAAGTGTTTTTTCGTCGTTTTTATTTGTCGATTGTCTTCGATTATTGTACCTCGTTTTTTTTTTTAAATTCTCGCAGTTACATTTCTTTGTTGTTTTGTTGCGGGTGAAAATCTCGTTAAAATCATTCTCAGTTTTTCGAGTCATCCTGTATTGCGCGTTTTATCTGTGCGCAAATGCGCAGTCTTCACTACGCAACACGGAATTGTTTGTGTGTCTCCCTCATTTCCTATGCGAGTCAACTGTCTTCTATTTGTTGCTAAATTGTTAAAATATTTATTAATTTCTTCCTCTTGTTTCTCCTAAGATATTCGAATGTATGTTAAATATTTTCGAGTGACTTCATTATGTGTGTTCATAAGTATCACTAACTTAAATTTATCCCACTGAGTACTTATAAATTTCTTTCTCCTAAGGTATTCGACATTATATTAGTAAGTGACAACCTAACTTTTTTTTTTTGGAAGGCAATAGGCAATAATAATTTGAATTCTAACAATTTTTTTATTTCTCCTTAAACCAGCCCTGTCCGAAGACAGTAAGTCATGCAATTATCAATCATCCAAAGTCGGCCAAAACTCAAAGATTTTTGGACAGGACCTCGTTATCCAACAACAGAATTTGCTTTATTTTACTTTTCACTTATAGCTCAATCTTAGCTTCACTTATTGCGTCAATCGAATCTCTAGAAGCAGAAACAATGCAAGTAGATTACATTTTATTAAAAAAGAAAAGAAAAATTCACCTTACACCGAAGCACCTAAGCAAATATTGTCCTATACTTTAATTGGACGGCAATAATAAGCATTAGTCACCACTTACTCTCCTGGATTGTATTTCACACGTCGCGGTATGCAATGTGTAATTAAATGATAACAGCATCTTATATAAAAGAGAATAAGCGGCAGGCGATCGTGACAATAGTGTTTTCATCGGCGACAACATGTTCCTGCCGCTGCTCCTCCTCCTCAATTGCCTCCTGTGCCTCAACGGTTGCGCCTGGGCCTGGGAAAACTTCCCCAAGAAATGCGAGAATTACTCCGTGGCGACGCAGGAAAACTTCAACGTCACACAGGTAATAAAAAAAAATAACATACGCATAGATGATCACGTGATGTACGACATATAGTTTCTTGGTACGTGGTACGAAGCCGAAGAAAAGACGAAATGCACGGTCGTACACTTGAAGAGGGTGAACGAGTCCGAAATTGAAATCGAACATTCGGAATACGGCGGCAACGTCACGACAATCAGTTTTGGACAACCCTCGTATATAAACTGGATGAACGCGAGCGTGATCGTCGTCGGAACCGATTATAAAGATTACGCCGTGCTGTGGCTGTGCAGAAATTCCAATGAGAGTGAAAGTCAACGTAAGTAGTCCTTGTTTAGTTCAGATTATTTCGTCCTCTCTTTGATCGTTACTATTAGAGATCGGAATCGCATATTTCGACGTTTGACATCACCAATGACGTCAAAATATGTGATTCCGATCTCTAGTCATCACTAAAGGCCAGCACCGAAGACGCCGAACCAAGTTTGTACTTTGTCTAACGCACAATATATTGTTTGTTAATTTAAATAGAGCCCTTTTTATATATCGAGAGAAAGAGAGTAGGACGATGCAAACGAATATGAATTTAACCAAACAGCTTCTAAATTAAACAAACAAATAATCTCGAGTTGCTCAAACCTTGCCAAACGCAACAGCAACACTTGACCTAAATCCCAGAAGCATTCATTTTCAAACAAACTCATCCACATACTTGTGATGAAGTAGCACATTATCTGTGCCAATTCTTGTGCAATATTTGCTCGCGCCGTGTTTGCATGCAATTATCTTTATGGTGGCAATTAACATTTTATTTTGCAGAACAACTGTGGATTTGGAGCAGGAATGACTCGTTGCCTCAGACCACCGCCGCGGCAATTAACGCCACGGTTGTCGGCAATGACTTGGCGCACTTTCCAATCGTGGGCAAACTGGAAGGGTGCAAGTTGACCGTCCAAGGGGGAGAAGGAAACGGGACCACCACGGTAACCAATGGAACTTTTACGCCGCCACCAAACGCAACGGCCAACGGAACAGACCACAATCACACGCCACTTAATGGCACGTCAAACGGTGGGGCTCGAGGACTAACAATAAGTTACGTTTATACTGCATTGATTGTAATTGTAACAGCTTGCAGCAAAACATAAATGTTTAGGAATTTCATCTCACTTGTTGATTGCACATGTATTTGTAAGTGTAAATAATAAATGAACAGGACCAAACAGTCTGCTAATTAAAAAAAAACAAATCCCAAAAAAAATCCACTGAAGTCTACTTAAACAAAAATGTAAAAAGAAGACAAGTTATCGAACAATTAACAAACAGTAGATAGGCAAGAGATTTTATTCTTTACACCAAATTAGAACCGCCCCCCTCCCCAATAAAGAAAATGTTAGATTCGTTAAGTATTCGAAGCAATTAATAAGAATCCGAAACGCGCCATGAGGGCCGCTCGGGTCGGGGGGCTCGCGGCAGTTAGAATCTCGACCAAATAGTATTATTCGTTTTCTACTCGCGAAGCGCTTTCATTTGAGTGGTCACACGACGTGTCTATCTTTTGAAGAAACATCTTCGATCGTAAAGAAAGTTTGAAACTAAAAAAAAATTAAAATCATTAATTCCAATTGAGTATCGGAATTAAGCCCAACCCAACTCTTCTCAATCTAATTCAACCCAAGAGAAGCAAAAAAGTAAAACTGTCACGTCCTTCATTTAAGGTGCGGTGCGTGTATCATTAATTTAATTTAAGTGATGCACGTACCGCATCTTAAACGAGGGATGGAATTTAAAAATGCGTCCTCGGATAAAGTTTTTGACAATTCTTTTGTCTCTTCTTTTTTAATTAATTCTTCCCATTACATTTTTGTTGTTTCCCTTATATTTTGAACACTGATTTTTTTTCAGTTGTTTTTCGTTATCGTTCGTTCTCACTGTTTCATTCTTCACTTGTTTTTGTCTTCTTTTCATGACGATTTTGCTCATTTCCGATTAAGTCATGCACGCACCGCGCCTTAAATGAGAGATGGGATTTAAAAATGTCACATCCTTCATTTAAGGTGCGGTGCGTGTATAGTTTAATTTAAGCGATGCACGCACCGCGCCTTAAACGAGGGATGGGATTTAAAAATGCGTCCTTTTAATTCCTTTTATTTTACATTGTTTTCTTCGTCGCCTGTCAGTTGTTTTTCACTGTTTCTTTTTCCTTGTCCGGAGTCTTCAATTTTATTGCCTCATTTTTTTTTATTTTTTTATTATTTTCAATTATTCTTCGTCGTTTCTCTGCCATTTGTTTCTTGCCGTTTTCTTTTTAAATAATTCGCTTTTCTTTAATTTTTTCTAATACCTACAACTTGGACATTTATTTTTTGTCGCAATAATTTCCTTTCTTTTTCATTTTTTCTTAACGGGGCTTCCTTCTTCGATTGTCAGTTGTTTTTTCACTGTTCTTTGTTAATTGTTTTCAATCCTCTTGTTGTTGAGTAAAGAAAGAAGTAAGAAGTAAAGTAAAGTAAAGAAGTAAAGGAATAGAAATTTGAAAGTTTGAAACTGAAAATAATTAAAATCATTAATTCCAATCGAGTATCGGAATGAAGCCCAACCCAACTCTTCTCAATCTAATTCAACCCAAGAGAAGCAAAAAATTAAGGCTGAATTTTAAAACTCGAATACAAATTAAATACATTAAACAAAATTAAAACAAAAAGTCAAAATTCAGAGCTCAAATGTGCAAAACTTAAAAATCCAAAAATAAAAACTCCAAACGATCAAAACTCAATTGAAATTAAATCTCGGAAAAAATTAAAATTCAAAAAATTGGAATAAAATAAAAGAAATTAAAATCTAAAATTTAAAACGGAAAAAAATTAAAATCAAAGATAAAATTCAAAAAATCAAAATTCAATCGGTATTAAGTCGAACCCAACCCTTCTCAATCTAACTCAACCCGACAGAAGCAAGAAATTAAAACTTTAAAAATTTGAAACTCGAAAAGTTCAAATTCAGAACTCAAAATTAAAACTCCAAGATTTCAAATCGGAAAATATTAAAATCCAAGAAATTAAAAAACAAAATAAGAAAAATTAGAACCGACCCCCTCCCCAACAGAGCAAATGTTAAATTCATTAAGAATTCGAAGCAATTAATAAGAATTCGAAACGCGCCACGAGGGCCGCTCGCCGTAGGGGACTCGCGGCAGCTAGGATCTCGACCAAACAGTGTTATCCGTTTTCTACTCGCGAAGCGCTTTCATTTGAGTGGTCACACGATGTGTCTATCTTTTGAAGAAGCATTTTCGATCGTAAAATGCGACCACCTTCGATTCCAAGATGGCGTCCCGACGATGGTCGAGTTCGTGACGTCGGGACGTTCTATTTGATATGCGACAAGCCGGGTTTATTTTATTTTTTTGTGCGGAAATATTCGATCACAACGTCGCAATCTTTGATCCAAGAAGGCGTCCCGGCGATGATGGTTGAGTCCATCTAGTCGGGACGTTTCATCTGATATGCTACACGCCGTGTTTATTTAAGTGCGGATATTTTCCATCACAGCGCCGCCGCCATCTTTGATTCCAAAATGGCGTCTCAGCGATGGTCGAGTTCGTCTCGCCGTGCCGGGACGTGTCACTTCATATGCGACACGTCGTGTTTATTTTTTACGCGCGGAGATTTTCGATCGCGTCTTTGATTGCAAGATGGCGCCCCAGCTATGGTTGAGTTCGTCTCGCCGCGCCGGGACGTTTCATTTGATATGCGACACGCCGTGTTTATTTTTTACGCGCGTAGATTTTCGATCACATCTTTGATTCGAAGATGGCGTCTCGGCGATGGTCGAGTTCGTCTCGCCGCGCCGGGACGTGTCATTTGATATGCGACACGCCTTGTTTATTTTTTACGCGCGGAGATTTTCGATCGCATCTTTGATTGCAAGATGGCGCCCCAGCTATGGTCGAGTTCGTCTCGCCGCGCCGGGACGTGTCATTTGATATGTGACACGCCGTGTTTATCTTTCACGCGAGTAGATTTTCGATCACATCTTTGATTCGAAGATGGCGTCTCGGCGATGGTCGAGTTCGTCTCGCCGCGCCGGGACGTTTCATTTGATATGCGACACGCCGTGTTTATTTTTTACGCGCGGAGATTTTCGATCGCATCTTTGATTGCAAGATGGCGTGCCGGGACGTTTCATTTGATATGCGCCACGCCGTGCTTACTTTTTATGCGCCGAGATTTTCGCTCACAGCGATCTTTGATTCCAAGATGGGGCCTATATAACGGTCGAGTTCGTGTAAAAACAAAATGTTGTAAAAAAGTTACAAGGTCACAGAAAGTTACGAGGTCAAAAGCGACCCATCAAGGTCATCTCAAGGTCAAGGTCGATTCTAGAACGCCTACGGTCTTACAGACATCCATCGTTTTCATTCCAAGATTATCTGGAATGCTACAAGCGGATGATCAGTGACCCTAGGGATATTCAAGGAGGTTTCGAAATCTACTTACTAATGTGCTTGACCTTGCATTTTTTGTAAAGAATCTTAATTGACTTCAGTATCACAGGATTATTATTAATCACGGGAGCTTGCAAGAGTTACAAAGTCAGAGAAAGTTCCAAGGACAAAAGCGATTCACCAAGGTCATCTTAAGGACGTTCTTGCAAACGTCTTACCGTACCAAGATTATTGGGAATGCTACAATCGGATTGTCGGTGACCTTTGAACTTTGAAGGAGGTTTCGGAATCTACTACTTATTAGTGTCCTTGACCTTACCAAAATTGTAAGGTCACAAAAGAATCGTAATTGACGGCAGTGTCATAGGATCATTAGTAACGGGTGGTCCTACACAATTCATTAATGGATGCCCCTGATCAAGGTCATCTTAAGGTCAAGCGCCCCAAAATTTCAACTCGCGCCCTTGACCTTGCAAGAAACTAACTATAAGATTACAGAGAGATCTCAACTGACCCCTAAGCTCACTGAATTGTTGGTAATCTTGAAAATTTCGAGGTCATAGAAGATCTTAGAAATATTTAATCCATAACCTCGACTTTGCAAGGAAGGACTTTGCGAGGAAGCTTGAAGATCAGAAAGCTTATCAAGGTCGGACACATCTGAATTATTGGTAATCTTGAAGAAAATTTCGAGGTCATAGAAGATCTTAGAAACTTTTGCTCCATAACCTCGACTTTGCGAGGAAGCTTGAAGATCAGAAAGCTTATCAAGGTCATCTTAAGGTCAGAAATTCTGCGGTGTCGGACACTCTAGGATTACAGGAGATGACGCAGTCGGATTATTAGTGACCTTGAATACTCAAATACATTCAGAATCTGCTTGACCTTGTGAAAACTGTAAAATTAGGGAAGGACTGCGAGATCACAAAATTGTTAGTGGTCTTCAAAATTTTAAGGAGACAAGAGGTACTAAAAATAATGGATCTAGTACATGGAGCATATCAAAAACGATCTACCAAGGTCATCTTAAGATCAAGGACGACTCTAGAACTCCTGTTGTCTTGCACACACCCAAGATGCTACAATCGAAATGTTAGTGACCTTGAATTTTGAAGGAGTTTTCGGCATCTGCTCGTTTGCCAAAAATTGTAAGCACCAAGTAGGTACCTTAATTGACTCCGAGATCACAGGAGATCCTAGAATTAATTGATCGATCGTGTGTGTGCGACCTTGAGAATTTATTTGTCATCCTGACCTACATTTTTGCAAATAAGCCATGTTGAGATCAAGGTCGATTCTGGCTGGAACCTCCTGCGATCTCTTCAACACTCGGAAAGTTCCGGAATCTGGGGGTTTCGGACGTTTGAAAGATCGTAGGAATTTCTCGACTTCGACACGACCTTTACATTATTCTAACCTACAGTTTTTTAACAATATAGTCGCGTTAAGGTCAAAGGACCTTCTTGGTTTTGTAAACACACAAGATTTTGGAGGATTTCGAAATCCTCTTAGAACTTTAGATGTTCCAGCGCAAGCAGCTTGGACACGATTGTAAATATAGGACCGTATTCAAAAGTCAGTTCTTATAGTTAAGAACATCCTAGCAATGTCTTGCAGATTCATAGAAGTGTTTTAAGTAAAACGAAAGAATTCTATTTTTAAAGCCGACAACGATTAAAATAAAAACCTATTTCGTTTACACTAAACAATTCTACCGGGTCTTCATTTATTCTTGTATCCCATGAGTTTTATGACTTAAGTAAACAACTACCCAACAGTTGGCGAAAATAAATCATTTTCTTACACACGGTACAACAACAATTGATTGTCGTTAAGAGTTTAAACTTTGGCTTAAAGTTAGGATGTAATTGTATAACCGGCCCTAATTGATTTAGATGTGAATAAGTTCTCAAAAGAGCATCATAGTTTATGTAAACCGAAAAAGATAACCAACCAAACAACCAAAGCGTAAGTCACAAAACTGACCAATCGTTTGTATTGTCAGTATCCTAAACTTCAGGCAGAATTTGTTCACTTGGGATACAATCACTTTTGATAGAATTTATATTTTTTCGAGGAAATACTCATTGGTATTTTTTTTGTACACAAGTTCAAAATTCACAAGAACTCCAAGAGTTATATTTGAATTCAAGAAATTCTCTACATTTCGTAAGTTCACGAATTCTTTTCTGAATTCTGGCGAATTCATATAAATTCAAGGTAGATCTTAAAGATACAAATGAATTCACATCAGTTTTTGGTATCGAAAAACTATATTAATTTAAAAACCCTTTGCAATCTGTCGCTTACCAACTTTTACTATAATACTATGTGTATGCTCGGGTACAATATCAGGTAGGTGTTTACCAAGTAAAAGCGTCTGTCATGTAACCAGAAGACTCGAGTTCGAATCTCGATTGTGGCAGAAATTTTTCTGCTAATTATTGTTAATGTTTCTTGAATTTTCTTTAACATTCAAATTTAGATTACTTTAGTAACTTCCTTTCATCACCGTGAATGTTTCTAGAATATAGGCTTAATAGGTGACCATACACCGGCATTCGTTCATGTCATTCTTTCCTTCGACACTCTTTCCCTTCAAGAAATTGAAATGAAACAAATCCTGTATTATTGTATTAGCGGGTTAGAACAGGATTTGTTTCGTTTCAATTTCTTGAAGGGAAAGAGTGTCGAAGGAATGAATGACATGAATGAATGCAGGTGTATGGTCACCTAATGTAGAAATTTGCAAACTACAGTTGCTCTTCAAATACTGCATTGGTGTTAGAAGCAGCACGCATGTGGCGAAATAAAATGGAAGGTGTAGTGTCCTTTGAAAAAGTTTAATATAAATAGTAATGTTGTTATAGCAACGACACAAAATAAGGCTACGAACATGTATGTAGTTTTAGTGAGTCTTATTAGCATTTCATTGTAATACTCTGTTAAATATTAATAAAGTCTATAATAAGAAGAATAGATTGATTGGTTGGTCTTCGTGGAATATAACATTTGGCGACGAGGATAAAGTACCAAGTAAGAAAAGGGCAAGTAAAAATAGCGAACGACGTCAACGTCAGAAATAATTAAAAAATTAAACAAAGTCATTGGTCACTGGACAAGATTAATTTGTGGTGAAACTTCATCATTTAATCAAGAAAATGGCTCAAAATCTGCAATGCATCGGTAGTATTGAACCGTTTGACATAAAAGGAGATTTTAAGCAGTATTTGCAACGTTTGGAGCAATTTTTTATATTGAATAATACTCAAAACAATAAAAAGAGAGCAATGTTCATAACGTTGATGGGGGCACCAACATATAATATTCTCTCCAATTTAGTAACTCCATCAGAACCCACTGATAAAACTTTCGAAGAAATAAAGCAAGTTTTACTTGATTATTTTGTACCGAAGAAAGTTGCGGAGCGATTCAAATTAAACAAACGAAATCAAGCTGCAGAAGAAAGTGTTACAGATTATTGTATTAAAAAAAACTTGCATCAACATGTAAGTACGGTGCTTTTCTGAATGAAGCTGTCAGAGATAAATTTGTCGCAGGATTAAAGTCAGAAGCCATTCAACAGAAATTATTAACAATGCAAAACTTGACTTTGGAAACGACGATTCAAACTGCTAAGGCAATGGAGTTAGCTAACATGGAATTAAAAGAAATTCAACCAGACAGTATGAATAAGGTGTCTTATATGAAGTCGAAACTTAATCAAAAACAGAACCTGTCGAAAGATGTTTTAGATGTGGAAGAGGACATAATGAAAGTTCGTGTCCAGCTGTTGATTGGATTTGCTTCAAATGTCAAAAAAAAGGACATACTTCAAGGGTATGCCGAGGTAAAGCAGTGCTAAAGCAAGGTCAACGGATTGGCAGCAGTACCGGAGAAAGCAGTTGAAGACTTTGAAGATCGTGACCAAAATGAAGAGTCATCGAGTGAAGAGAACTCTAGCGCATGGATGGAAGACAGATATTATGTAAATCAAGTTAAGTCCGTCAGATCAACAATTCAAGACTGTATTAACTTGAATTTGAATTGTTGTTCAGGTCAAACAAACGAGGTATCCGTATGTAAGGTATGTAAAGTTTCTGTGCAGTAATGGTAAAAGTAAATATTGAAAATAAGTCAATTGATATGGAGATTGACACAGGGGCTAGTATTTCAATAATGACTGAAAATATGTTTAATTGCCAATTTTCACATTTAAAATTACAAACTTGTTGTTTATTTATAAGTACCTCTAATGGAAAATTACATGTCGTAGGTCAAGTTCATGTTCATGTCAGTTACGAGAGCAATAATTTTAATTTACCATTGGTCGTAGTAAAATCAGAGTATAGTATAATGCCTCTATTAGGAAGGTCATGGTTGGATAAATTAATATCCGAATGGAGGACTTTATTCCTCGAAAAGAAAAGTATATCACATCGTGTTAATCATACTGTAGTAGAGTTAAAAGAGCAATTATTTAAAGATTTTCCTAAAATCTTTGATGGAAAAACAAATGAGGCTATAAAAGATTTTAGAGCTCAAATTACATTGAAAGACAATGCTGTTTTAAGTGTGATGAAGTCTTACTCTCTTCCTTATGCGTTAAAACAACCAGTTCAGAAAGAAATCGAAAAATTAGTAGATATTGGAATTTTGGAGCCAGTAAAAACTTGTGAAGTTGCTAGTCCTATAGTAGTAGTTAAAAAAAAGACAGGTGGATTACGCTTGTGTGTAGATTTAAAAAAAAACTATAAATAAAGTACATAAAATTTGGATACCAGGAAAGATAATTAGACTGATAAGTTTTTGCACTTACCTTGTAAAGATAGGGGAAAAAGTAAAATTGGTTCATGCAGACTTTATTAAGAATTGTCATTATTCTATAGAATCAACACCTTTGCCCGAGATTATACCAGCTGTATCTACTACACCAATAATTAAAGAAAAATAAATTCACACAGATAATAGCGAAGAACAAAAACAAACATTTCAATCAACCGATTTATCTATACCTTCTTTTACTCAATCAGACAATAAAACTGAAAATATACCAGACTTAAGAAGATCTCAGAGAAATAGAAAACCAGTCATTAGATTGAAATATTGAAAATATAATTATTACATATTATTATTACATAATATTACTTTTACATTACTCCCATAACCTTGCATTACTTTTCATAGTTAGTGGAGAGGAGTGTAGTGTCCTTTGAAAAAGTTTAATATAAATAGTAATGTTGTTATAGCAACGACACAAAATAAGGCTACGAACATGTATGTAGTTTTAGTGAGTCTTATTAGCATTTCATTGTAATACTCTGTTAAATATTAATAAAGTCTATAATAAGAAGAATAGATTGATTGGTTGGTCTTCGTGGAATATAACAGAAGGGAAGGTAAAATTAATGTGAATTCATTAGAATTAATGCGAATTCATGTGAGTTCGTGCGAATGCAGGAGAGTGTTTCCAAATTCACATGAGAATTCACCTTGAACAACTTGAAGTTCAAGAGAATTCGGGAATTCATGAAGTTTATATTTAAGTTCAACCAATGCGTACATCATGTTCAACAAATGAATATCTCCTCGTATTTTTTTTAAAGAAACTTTAATACTCACAGCACTTGTAGGCCGAACAGATGGCGTCGCTGTCCGTTGCGTGGTGGTATTCGTAGACAGATTTGCTGATTAAGTCGTCCGAGGAATATCCCAAAAATTCCATCATTCTAAGACGTGAAAATCACAATTGGTTAATTTAGAATAAAAATAAGACGTTGATATTAAAAAACTATACACAGGATGATAAAAAAATGACGCCTAAACTCTCCAGTGCGTTATTCTTAAGAAAGCACCAGAATTTGTTTTTACTGTATTTATTATTTGGTCCATACAACGTTCAGTAAATTATGAACTTAAATAAAAATTAAACATTGCTGAAACCTTTAAAAAAAAATGTATTTAGAACTTTTTTGTACTCTAGAATAACGTACTGGACGGCTTGGGCGACATTTTTGAATCACCTTGTATATTTAGATAGGATAAAAGCAAGTGAACGTGTTGTGTTAAACCCTAGATTAAATATGAAGGAAATTGCTAATTTTTTCTTTTACTTTACGAAAACCTAGTGCCCGTTCCGTTCCAATTCTGTTTAAAATATACACACGTGTACGTTTGGTTGCCTAATCAACAGTAATTCCCTTTTATTTGTCTTTCATCGGCCCGTAAGAAATTTATCTTGAATATCAAAAAGAAAACACAAAATTTTGACCTAAAAATTTATAATTAATAATTAATAATAAGTTTTAACATCTGAAAATTGAGTTTGGAGTGCAAGCAGGGATTAATTAGAAGACATTGGAAGACAGACGAAGTAATCTCAATTTATTACATGGAATTTAAAATTAACTACGTCATATTGACAGCCGACCAATGACATAGCATTTTCGGTCACGTGATTATAGTTTAAGCAAACATTTTTTCCGAGAAATTTTTTAATCTGCGTCAAACATTATCTACAATATTATTCCAAAACTATAAAACTTGTAGGATCCATTAAGAATTGTTAAGTACCCCATTATGATTGGCATTTTCCATTTAGTTAAATACACACACGTGTATGTTTAGTTGCATAAGCTTTGCTTTTTTTTATACCCTATCCAAGTGAACTTAATAAATCATGATTTACGGAAAAGTATCCCAAAAGATTAACAGGTTTCCTCTCAACAGATGAACATGCAAGTTTCCTTGAATCTTTTGAGGAAAATGGGAAAAATGTATCCCACTTACTTGTCATCAGCGTAAGTGAACTTCATGTCCAGACTGTGCTTGGTGAGGAATGTCTGGTGAGGCAAGGGCGCCTCGATATTAGAAGGGTGAGGTATAGGCTGTCCGACTGCCACGAGACAGCGCTGCATACTATTTTTGGCATCATCTTTCGTATCGTCTTTTTGCACAATATGGCCAGTGACGTGTATGACCTTAAAGAAAAACAGGGGCGCGCTTATTACAAAGGACGAAAGTCAAGCGGGGGCGGTTCGTTTACCTTGTACGTCGCAGATTTCAAATTCACGGATCTGCCCTTGCTGGTGAGCGTGCACTTTAGTCTTACGAAGAAGGATTTGCGTTCGTCGGTGACGTCTTGCCCCTTCGACGATAGGATCTCCCTGATTTCGTCGTGATCGCAGGGGTGGGTGTATTCGTAGACGTTCTGGCCCATTAAATCAATCTGAAAATCACTTAGTTGTATTAAAATAAAAAAAAATAACGTAAATTAGTTGTAGACATTTAAGTAGCAACAACATCTTTCGATCGCTTGTTGAAAATCGAAACCGATTTGCACAAAAATTTGTAAATTAGTTGGTTTTAAAAATGGTTCACCTGCGTGATGCCCAGGTAGTCGCTGACGCTTTCGGATAAATATACAAAGTCTCCCTCTGGGGAGAGCACCAGGACAAAACCCTCCAGCGATTTCAAAAAGGTGGACTCGTCGACGTCCAGGTCGACTTTTTTCTTTTTCTCGGGTTCTGGTTCTGGAACTGCAAAAATAAATTACATCAGTTTCAATTAAGTGAATATTAAGATCATGAACTAATGCAGAAAAACACAGCCTGTTCTTTAACCGTGTGCAAATATTTAAACCTGTATTACATCACAAGCGTCTTCGTCGACAATTACTTCGCGAGGTTAAAACAAAATTAGAATGTTCCGGGAACCCTCTAGGGCAGCCAATCGAAATCACCATGAGAGTTTGTGCAACTGCTTGAAACGTAACCTCATCTCCAAACTGAAATTATTCGAAACCAAAAGAGAACAGACAACAAAACAACACAAAATTTTCATTTTAAAAGATATTGAACTTGATCAAATTTAACAGTGACAATGTACTTTCAAATTTGACACTTAAACGTCAAATGTCAAAATTAGACACCCTAACCACAACTAATGTCATTCTGACAGTCCTTACATATTAATAGCGTTTTCGGTTGACTGAGCACTCCTAGAGCACTCTCAGAGTATTCTCATCTTCTTTTAACCTCATGTAATAATAATAATAATAATAAGGGATGAAGATATTCTGCTCTGGAACAGTAACTTTAGAACGCTATAGACTGTTGACATTTCAATCAGGATTTTTGACATTAAGAACGCCCGAGTCACGCAGCAAATTTTCAAGAAGTAGCACTTCTCAGTAGCCCAATATTTACTGACCTGGTCTAATATAAGGAAAATACAAAAAAAAAACTAGCAAATAAACCTAATTTATTTATTTATTTATTCATTCAAAAAATAGTTCACCAGGTAATATATCTACACAGTTTAGAAAATGTTGCATTAGAACATTTTGAAAGTAATGTTGTACTTAAAATGAAAAAGAGAAAAAAGCAATTGAAGCGCCATCTATTGCGTACCCACTGAACTAGATTATTACTACCATTACGACCGATAGATGGCGGTCCTAAACTTGGATTAACCCACCGAAGCTCAATCTACGATCTTACCTACCAAGATAAATGTTAAAAGAAAGTTTGAATTTCATGTTCTCAATTTTTTTCTTTTTTTACTAACGTCATAATACCTACAAAAAAAAAAAATAATGGCAAAAAATTCATTAACGAATCGAGCAATTTCAATCAAGATTTTTGAGGTTACGAATCGCAAGCAGAAATTTTTCGAGTAGCACGTCACGGCGGCCACTTAAAATTTACGGTGGCCGTACATGAGCAAATGTCAACCAATTAGACCACTTTCATATTTTATTTAATGAGAAAAAATCGGTAAATCCTGAACTAGAATAATTTCAGACAATTCTTGAAAGTTGACACAGTAAAAAAAATGAAGCGCCATCTATCGCAAACGGATTAAATTACGTTTAACATACGTTTAACTACCGTCACCGCCGATAGATGGCGGACTTACAATTGAATTAACCTAAACCAAGATAAACTTCAAAATCACAAATTAGAATTTAGAAGAGAAAAAAAAACATTTTGAATTTTGTGTCCTCGAAAATGGAAAATGTTGCATTAAAACATTTCCAACAACGGTGTTGTATTAAAAAAAAAAAAAAGCTGAAGCGCTATCTATGGCGTACCCACTGAACTAGGTATAAGATTATTACTACCATTACGACCGATAGATGGCGGTCCTAAATTTGGATTAGTACAGTGACTCTATATAGACAGTGGGTAGAGAGATGGCGGTTTTATTTCAGTTTCGGGTAAACGTGTCTATTTTGTATTACCTGAACTAAAAAGTCAAAAAACAAGTGCTTATTTTCGCTTTTTGAATCAATGCCAATTACATAAAAATAATACATTTCCATTAAAAACTTTGCCTCTTAATGGCGATTCTTAGCTCATTGTCATCGCTGAGGTTATAAAGTCACTGTAGAATTAATCTATTGCGTACCCACTGAACCAGGTCTAAGATTATTACCACCATTTCAACCGATAGATGGCGGACATAAACTTGAATTAATCCGCCAAAGCTCATCCTACGATGTGGTATTTAAAAAGGAAAGAAAAATTGAAGCGCCATCTATTGGGTACCCACTGAACTATGTCTAAGATTATGTACTATTATAGATAGATAGATAGATAGATAGATGGCAGACCTAAACTTGAATTAATTACAGTCACTAAATAATTACAAGTATCGCAATCAGTCGCCATTCTAGTGCAAAATATTGGCGGGAAATTTAAGCATCTAACCCTAACAACGACACACTCGGGAATTTTACACTTTTATTTGACAGGCGTTGAATTTGATTGAACTTACCAGAAAGAAAATCACTAGAAAAGTCGGCAATTTAAACTTGCCGGAAAAAAATCACTAGAAGTGACGACCATTTAAGTTTGCCGGAAAGAAAACAATTAGAAAAGACGGTCGTTTTAGTGCAAGAACGTTTTCTTTATCTTACACATTAAGCACATGGATTGCGGTACTGTATTTGTTTAAGTAACTGTAAACGAAAATGGTCACTAAAGTTGACCAAAGTGGTCACTAGAGTTGACGAAAGTGGTCAATGATATTGACCAAGGTGGTCACTGAAGTTGACCAAAGTGGTCACTGAAATTGACGAAAGTTAAAAGTCGGCCATTTTAGTGCAAAACGTGATTCCTTTACCTTACACATTAAGAATATGTACTGTATTTGTTTAGTAACTGTAAACGAAAATGGTCACTAAAGTTGACGAAAGTGGTCACAAGAGTTGACGAAAGTGGTCACTAGAGTTGACCAAAGTTGTCACTGAAGTTGACGAAAGTGCTCACTGAATTGACGAAAGTGGTCACTGAAATTGACGAAAGTGGAAAGTCGGCCATTTTAGTGCAAGAACGTGGTTTCTTTATCTTACACATTAAGCATATGAATTGCGGTTCTGTATTTATTTAGTGACTGTACGGATTAATCCGCCGAAGGTTATCAAAATAAATTTTTTAATTAACTACATGGTACCAAATTTCTGCCTTATTGTTAAAACTTTACCAAGACAAAAAAAAATCAATCGATCAATTGTTAGAAGAATTAAATAGCATTAAACAAGAGCATAGCGAAACCGTCTCTCTTTTTTTATCAAAGATTAGAAGATTTAACTTCAAGAATCTTAGCAATTATACATAACTCGGAAACAGAAGCGCCTTCTCTTAATGGTCGGATTTTGATGATTGACGATATTACCCCTAATCGTTTTCTTTACCGTTCACATCCACAAATTTCGCAATGTTAAGATACAGGGAATTTAAAACAATTAACGACGCGCTTACCGCGGCCCTTGCAGGAGAAAAAGCGCTTAGATTAACATACAAAAATTTTCATATTCAGAAATGTAAAATTTGCGGTCGTAGCAACCGCGCAACTAACAATTGCTATAAAAATTGTAAACGAAAATGGTCACTAAAGTTGACCAATGTGGTCACTGAATTGACGAAAGTGGTAACTGAATTGACGAAAGTGGTTTCTAAAGTTGACGAAAGTGGTTATTAAAGTTGACGAAAGTGGTTATTAAAGTTGACGAAAGTGGTTACTGAACTTGACGAAAGCGGTCACTGAATTTGACGAAAGTGCAAAGTCGGCCATTTTAGTGCAAAAACGTGGTTCCTTTATCTTAGACATTAAGCATGTGGATTGCGGTACTGTGTTTATTTAGTGACTGAAATATATTTGTTAGAAATGTTCTTCGGAATAACCACCTTTCATTGTTTTCATTAATTTCCTCACTTCCTTCGTCTTCTTGTTTCTAGTAATTGATAACATGGAATCCAACTGCGAAAACCACCGAGTTTTTCTTCCAGTGTTTTCAAGATACCCACGCCCGCCATATCTTGTTTAATTAGGGAAGCTTTTTGCAGTATTTTTGTTAGGTTTGTTTCCGAGGCCTTCTGATCATACAACATCAGAAACAATTAAACTTTCTTTTCACAAAAGTCAAAATATTAATTTATTTCACCAACTGAACTTGAAACACACAATCTTAAACACTTGCTTGAAACGAAGGAAGCGTCCTCTTTTAAGCAATGACTGATATATTACTTTCTTTATTTGATTTTCCGTTTGTCCATTGTTGCGAAAATCTGAACTTTTTGAAACACACCAGAGTGGAATTGAGCAAAATTCTATTAGCGCAGATGAATTAAAATTGGAGCGAATGACCGCCATCTATCGACAGTAACTGTAGATTAAAAACCATGAGGCCATTTCGGCCAAGAGGAGCGAAGAAGAATTGCGTAAGTTTCTTTTCTTCAATTTTCCGCTCGTGTCCGTAATTTATTGAACTACTATCCCGTAGAGGAGTTTAGCAAAATGCAACTTTCCACCACACTGACGTAAGCGAATTAAAAGTTACGCCATCTGTTGATAGTATCCGTGAATTCGAACCGATGGGATTTCTAGAGGTTAGATCCTCTGCCTCATGAATTTTTTCTTTGTTGAACTATACCATGAAGAAATTTACGTAATAAAATTTAACGAGTCAATTTGCTTTTATTTGAAATTAAGTTAATGACCGCCATCTATCGATAGTATCGATGCAGAGGAAGTGAAAGTGTCGCCATCTATCCGAAGTATCTGTGAATTGGAAACATTGATAAGTAAATGCGAATTTTGTTGAATTTCTTCACCGTGTTTATCCTACGGTTAATTTATCTATCAGTTAAATGTGACGTACAATTGGCTGTACAAACTACATGTCACATTCTAACTGACAGACAAATTTAACCTTGGGCTAAGGCAGTGAAGAAATCAGACACAAATCATGAAGCAATTAGGCAAAGTTGGCAATAAATGAAGAATGTTGATTTAAAATTAAAGTATCAAGAGATTCTAAAAGGATTCGATTTGAATGTATATACCGAACAACTTTTAAATGATTCTCATTTGTTTAAGACCAAGGGAGAGACTTTTTCGGCAATCACACTTAGATTAATTGAAGTGAAATTAATTCCCGCCGTCTATTGATAGTATCAATCTGTGATTTAAAATCAAAGTATCGTGGAAACAAATGTTTTAAAATCTTCGGAAGAACCATGTTTTTTTGTTTTTAATTATTTCCTCACTTCCTTCTTCTTCCTGTTCCTGAAAATGATGTGTTTCGTCATTCTAACTGATTTTGTGCTTACCGTTTTGTATTCTGACAGGTTTTGCTCCAGTGTCTTCCTTTTTCACTGAGCATTGTCCAGCTTTGTTTTTATTTCTTTGTCATTTTTCAAACTTTTTTGTCACATTTTCAGGTACTCTTCGGCGACTTCCTTAATGAATTCTTTGCTCTTACTTTTTCTTTGTTTCTCTTAAGCTTCAATGGTTTTTAATGTATTTTTTCTTCTTTTAAGAGTTTCGCCATAACCCACAAACTGTTGCTTTTTCGGCTGTATAACAAAAATTTGTTAAGCCTGATTTTTCTTCACAATAACATCTAATCCCAAAATCTTTTGCTAGATATCCTCTGATTGGTTTAACTTGTATCTTTGTATAAATCCAGAATTACTTCTTTCTTAACTTTGTATATCAGTGTTTTGTTCTTACTGGGAAAACTCCACTGAACACCATCTCTTTCTTCTTTTTTATTGAAATACTCATACAGACACTCTCACTTAGAAAATAAAGCAGTAAGTAAAAAAATTCCTGGTTTTAAAAAAGAAGAATGTTAATGAAGTTAGAGAGAGTAATTTAGAATTTTGTTAAGTGCATTATTAAATCTCCATTGGATTTCGCTTCTTCCCTCTACATTTCGATTCAACACAGTTGTGTTATTAATTGGAAAACTTTGTACCTATTTGAGTTTCCAGTTAGAACGAATCAAAACTGACAGATCAATTAGTCGGTAAATTATTTGCCGAGCCTCGGTCATTCTAGGGCAACAAAATGTTAAAAAAAAAAGATTGAACTTCGTGTACTCATTTTTTCTTCTTAATTTTAGAAAGTTTTGTTTATTTAAGTAATGAGAATTTTTATAATTTTTTGTATGTAATTTTATTTAATAAGTTTTTTCTTATTTTTATAATTTCTTGTATGTAATTTTATTTAATGAGTTTTTTCTTATTTTTATAATTTTTTGTATGTAATTTTATTTAATGAGTTTTTTTTTAATTTTGTAATTTTTTTAATTTTATTCAATGAGATTTTTTTAATTTTATAAATTCGTCGATTGTCTTTTGTTTTATTTTACGCCAAAAATTGCCTAAAGTTCAAATCTTAATTTTAGAAAGTTTTGTGTATTTAATAAAAACTTTTAATTTTTATAATTTTTTAAAATTTTTATTTTTTATAATTTTTATAATTTTTTGTAATTTTATAGAAAGTAGAAAGTATTGTTTATTTAATGAGAATTTTTTAATTTTTATATTTTTTTGTAATTTTATTTAATGTTTTTTTTATTTTGTAATTTTTTCTAATTTTATTCAATGAGACTTTTTTAATTTTACAAATTCGTCGATTGTCTTTTGTTTTATTTGACGCCAAAAGTTGACTAAAATTCAAATCTTAATTTTAGAAAGTTTTGTGTATTTAATAAAAACTTTTAATTTTTATAATTTTTTAAAATTTTTATAATTTTTTGTAATTTTATAGAAAGTAAAAAGTATTGTTTATTTAATGAGAACTTTTTAATTTTTATATTTTTTTGTAATTTTATTTAATGTTTTTTTTTATTTTGTAATTTTTTCTAATTTTATTCAATGAAATTTTTTTAATTTTATAAATTCGTCGATTGTCTTTTGTTTTATTTTACGCCAAAAATTGCCTAAAGTTCAAATTTTAATTTTAGAAAATTTTGTTTATTTATTAAAGAATGTTTAATTTTTGTTTTTAAATTTTTATGATTTTTTTATAATTTTTATAATTTTTTGTAATTTTATAGAAAGTAAAAAGTATTTTTTGTTTAATGAGAATTTTTTAATTTTTATTTTTTTGTAATTTTATTTAATAAGAATTCTTTTATTTTTATTATTTTTTTTGTAATTTTATTCAATGAGATTTTTTTATTTTTATTTTTTTTTATTTTATAATGCATATGTAATAATAATAATTTTATAAATTTTCTTTATTTCTCGATCGCCTTTTGTTTTATTTTACGTCAAAAATTGCACAAATTTCAAATCTTCATTTTAGAAAGTTTTGTTTATTTAAAGAGATTTTTTTAATTTTTATAATTTTTTGTAATTTTATAGAAAGCAGAAAGTATTGTTTATTTAATGAGAATCTTTTAATTTTTATTTTTTTGTAATTTTATTTAATGAGATTTCTTTTATTTTTATTAATTTTTTCTAATTTTATTCAATGAGATTTTTTTTATTGTTGTAAATTTTATAATAATAATTTTATAAATTTTTTTTTTATTTCTCGATCGTCTTTTGTTTTATTTTACGTCAAAAATTGCACAAATGTCAAATCTTAATTTTAGAGAGTTTTGTTTATTTACTAAGAATTTTTTAATTTTTAATTTTATAAATTTTCTCTATATCACGATCGTCCTTTGTTTCATTTAGCGTTAAAAATTGCACAATAACTGTCAAATGTCTTAATTTTAGAAAATTTGGACCCAGTTTTGTTTATTGCATGAGAAATTTTTAATTTTAATTTTTAATAAAATCTGTGATTTTAAACATGATTTTAATCAAGTGATTTAACTTAGCTCAACCGAAATTCAGAGACATCTACCGGAATTTTTCACAATTATCTTCCGCAATGCTTCGCTTGGTGGGTTGGCAGTTTCTTTACTAACGTCACAGTATTAGAAAATTTATTAATGGCAAAAGATGGCGTAGTTTCAATCAAGATTTTTTTGAGGTTACAAGTCGCAAGCAGAAATGTTTCGAGTAGCGCGTCAAGAGCGCTTAAATTTCCGGTAAATTCGTGCGCACGGTTTCTACAACAAATTAACAGACCACTTTTATATTTTATTTATTGAGAAAAATTCAGGGAACCCCGAACTATAACATGCAGCTATGTAATTCTAGACAATTGTTGAGGCAGTAAAAAAACTGAAGCGCCATCTATTGCGTAACGATTAAATTACGTTTTACATAGTTACTACCGTAACCACCGGAAGGTGGCAGGCTTACAATTGAATTAATCAGTCGAAACTCCTTCTCTTAAACCAAAAACTTTGAATTTCGTTAATTGCTGTCATTTCCAACAAGATTTCTTTTAGATTATAAACCACAACTAATTTATTTATTTTATTTTCTGAGAGAAGTTTGACCAAAAAAAAAAATGAAGCGTCATCTATTGCATACCAGTTAAATTACGTTTAACGTAATTACTGCTGCCACCAAGAGATGGCAGGTCTGAAATGAAAATATGTACATATTTGAGTAAAAAGAAATTAATTTCTAGATTGCCTAGCCCTCGTTTTAGAACATAATTTTATTTTATTGGTAGCAAATAATTTATTAATTAATATGAGATGCGCCCAGAGTAAATTCTGCACGTCTCTAATTATTAACAAAAAAAAAGTCAAACAGCATTAGCACAGTGTCAACACCTGTTTGTGCTGAGTCGTTATCATGACATGACACGCCTGTTTACCCAAACGATCACCTCTTTTTAATTAATGTAAATATGCAAATAAATTAACAACATTTAACGTCGCATCTGGATCATAAAACTTTCAATAAACACACTTCAGAATTCGGAATTTACTTTCGGCGAATTAATTCAATTTGTTTTAACTACGAGGGACGATCAACAAGAAACAAAAAAAAACGTGTATAAAAGAATTCGTAATACCAACCTAATTTGATCATTTCCCTGACTCGCAGGTATGAGATCGCGAGTCTCATGACGGACGCTTTGTCCAACTGTGAAGTTTGCTGTGCGGTGAGGGGAAGGGCCAGCGACATGTCGGAAAATATTTCCGTTTCCTTGGAGCGCCTGCAGCGCGCGGCATCTCGCGATTTTTCCTTTCGTTTTTCGTTGTTCCTGCAAACAGAAGAAAAAAAAGCGCAATGCAATTAATGCAAAATTTCGCTAATCTGTTAATATTTGTTTCGCACTGAATTGACCAAACAGCTCAGTCATCGTATTAATCAAATTCCTCTTCCTCTCTTAGGAACACAACACAACATGTGCATACATACGCACGTCGTTACTAATGTGTTACATATACATTACAAGCGAAAATTTCGAGCTGCTGCACTGAGGTGATATGATAAAGAAAAGTCCCCAAAAACGGTTGAGAACCCCCCCCCCCTTCCCCTTTCAAGGTCCAAGGCAGTTAGTTACTTTTGCTCAAGCAAATCTGATTGTGATTGTGATTGCATTCGAGTATCGAGAGATAGAGAAAAAAGTGTGGACTTTAATGCGTGCGAGTTGTGATTAAATTCGTACCTACATTTTATTCGCAATATCGATAATGAGTTATCATCATCGAGCTTATGTAATGTTTGCTGATAATTAAACTGTGTCCCTTAGTGGTAATTTATGTAGCTCCGGTGATAAGGCCCGATACTTAATACGAACGAATACGTTCGTCATTAAACAAAATTAGAACAAACGATTCTATTTTTACTTTTATTCAAATGCAATAACTTGATTGTATTGCACTTAATTCGCTTTAGTAATTCAATTATTATACATATACGTTAATAACGATTTCGACATGTACCGTGAGATCAAGCAATAAAATAATATTCTTTGACTTTGTCGAACAGAACAAAAAATTTCTTTATAATAAATATAAATATGTATATAATAAATATAAAATCAAATTGATCACAATTTTCAATCATTTGATTTTTCTTTAAATGTTACGCAGAAAAAAAAATCTGATCGACTCCCCCCTCTCCCCCCATTCTTCCTGACCTGCTTTGGAGCGCTCACGATTCTAAGTTCGCCATCATTGTTGAACACAGAAAAATAAAATTATAATAATTATTATATTATAATAAAAATAATTATTATTTCGTTATGAAAAACCCCTGCAAATAATAATTAATTTTTCGTCTCATTTGCATTCAATTTTCTAGCGCTCATTTTACTCTAACTTGAATCAATAATCACAAGAATAATTCATTGAATAATGTCAAGACGACCCGGACGTTAGAAGGAAACTGTAGGTAGTAAGGAGTTCGGAAATTGAATAAGAGAGGGCGCCGTGTAGCTACTTTAGGGGAAGGCACTCGCTCGCGCTTCATAAGCGACCGTCGGAAAAACGGAGGCAGTCAAGCACGCAGTTCGAAACCTAATGTAAGTAATTGCGATATTGGCGGTTTTGCGAAAAACCGACCGAACGTATAAACTTCGTCTCTTTAAAACTCCGAACTTCTTTATGATATAAATCTGTTTGTGCAACTCTTTGGAATTGAATTAATAAATTGTCGTTTTCCGTGTTATTCTACGAAATATCTTCTTATTTATTCACCCACACACGCACACACACACTGACACAGATAATTTTGAAGGCTCGCGAGTGCCATCTACATTAGAGATGCACGATTTAAATCGATACTTTTGGAAGATCGATAGTTTCCTTTAAAAAATCGATTTTTTTGAATCGATATTAAATTTCCGATTTTCAGTACATATCGACACGCGTGTGTAAGAATCGATTCACTGAATAATATCGGGACAGTTGGCGATTTAATTGACATTAACATAACCAAGAAATTTGCAATTTCTGTCATGAAATAAAATTTAAAACAAAATTTTTGCTAATACTTATGATGTACTTAGATATTTTCATGCTTTATAATTATATTTTAAATCGATCTTTTGTAATATCGATATTTTTTAACGATTATCTGAATGAAATCGATTCTGCACGGTCGATTCAGAATCGATTCGAAAAATCGATTTTTTAAAATTTCGGTCCATCCCCAATCTACATATCTACATCCAAAATTTATGACACAACAAATACACTCTACGAGCAAGTCCACGAGACACACTGCAAATTACATCATCGGAGCAGGAGCCGCCACAAGAAAAACAACGAAGTAAGAAAGCAGATAAGAATAACAATAAAGAAATAGAAAAAAAAAAAAGATAAATTACCCTGAGAGAACAGAGCAATAAACTAACACAAAAAAAAAATAAAACAAATACTCATATGAAAAATTGAAAAATATTAAAATAATTATTCTTCTTCCTCTTAACATCATTTTTGCCAACCGTTAGATCAAGGAATTATCTAAAACTTCAAAACCTGGTACAGATCTGTAATCTTAAAACATATTTTAGCAAGAATGGATACTGTTCCTTCTTTAAAAGAATTAACAAAACCAACCGATTTGTTGGACGCTGTCTCTTTTATTAGAAAAGCATGGAATCAGGCGTTTCGCTCTATAATGATGGTTCTCTCTCTCTCTCTCAAGGTTAAAAAATTAATTTTAACGAAACAATTAATATAATTGATAAAAGTAATTATTTCAATTTTGAGAAAACGTAGAGCAACTTATATAAAAAAGACCCAAAGACAGCAGATTAAAAGAAATTTTCTTTTTTCTTTTTTAAGTGACATCTATGGCAGTTTACGTTAGTAATATGACTCTCTCCTTTTAGTTCTTTACTCGTAGCACTTTGGACAAGAAACTACCGTTAGCACTAGTGTTTTCGATTCACTTGCACCGGTTGCACTCAGTGTATTTGCATCTTCTTTTAACCTCATGTAACAACACGAGACGAAGATATTCTGAGTGCGCACTAATGCGGTCAATCAAAAACGTTATATGACCCCATCCTGTTAATTCTTTACCACTTTCGACAAGAAACTACTGTTAGTATTAGTGTTTTCGATTCACTTGCACCGGTTGCACTCAGTGTATTTGCATCTTCTTTTAACCTCATGTAATAACACGAGACGAAGATATTCTGAGTGCGCGCACTAATGCGGTCAATCAAAAACGCTATATGACCCTATCCTGTTAATTCTTTACTCGTAGTTACCACTTTCGACAAGAAACTACTGTTAGTATTAGTGATTTCGAATCACTTGCACCGGTTGCACTCAGTGTATTTGCATCTTCTTTTAACCTCATGTAACAACACGAGACGAAGATATTCCGAGTGCGCACTAATGCGGTCAACCAAAAACGCTATATGACCCCATCCTGTTAATTCTTTACTCGTAGTTACCACTTTGGACAAGAAGCTACTGTTAGTATGACTTCCTCCTAATAATTCTTTACTCGTAGTTACCACTTTGGACAAGAAACCACTGTTAGTAAGTAATATGATTCAAAATTGCTTTTTTAAAGCAGGGTTTAGTTATTGCGACAATTCTGAAATTGATATTGATCGTTTTGATCCCGAGGATGAGCTACCTCTATGTATAATAGCAGAAATTTGTAAAATGGTTCAAGTAACGGGAACAAATGTTACTGATTTTGAAGAATACGACGAAACGAAGATGAAACTCTGAATATAAATCTTCAGAATGTTGAAAATTCAGTGCAAACGCAAGATTCGATTCCGACGCTGACACAGTACGAGAAGATAACACAGAAAATAATCCTGTCAATATTAAAAAAGACATGAAATCATTTACATCCAAGAATGGGGATTGAAAAGGTTTTGAATTGGCATCTTGGGGAAAAATATTTTTAATAATTTAATAGACGAGATTGTTTTAAGAATTTCAAAAAAAATTGTGACGAGAACACAAAATTTGTTAATAATTTAAAACGTTTTAAAAATTATAATTGTAAAAATTTTTTCCCATCAGACAAAAGACAAACAGGATTAGATCTACATAATAGAAATTCTGATAGTGATAACAAATGAATTTGATTTTGACGCAAATAATGGTGTGCATAAACACGAGGGCGATGATCTAAACTCGAAAGGTGCGTTTAATCTCTTCTTAATTCCCGGAATATCGGATGGGCACTCAAAGATTAAAGCCGTTGTCTTCTCCGGTAGGCGCCTCTCTTCGACCAGATAAGCCGGAAGATAACAAAACTACAAGATCCCCGTCGCAGATACTTAACAGTGTCAAGTGCAAGTCGAAACAAAGGGGACAAATCATCTCGCGCCAATTCAATTTATTTACATATTTTTTTATTTGACATCGAAAATCAAACAAAAGATTTGCAGTGCTTTTTATTGCCACTTCGAGACTCGGATGAATCAAAAGCGAAAACAAACTAGGTCGCGGTTAGAATAAATTCTAAAAATAAGCGGGACACCGACGTACGGCAGGCCGGTCATAATTCTGAGACTTTACTATCGACTCAAGTAAACAGGCAATTCCGAATAAATTAGGAACGTCAAAATCACGGAGGCTGTGGAATTTCGGAGCGGATGCCAAACAACGTGACCGAGGAAAGCACGAGGTCAGCTTCGTCATGTGTTTGCCGCCTCCGGTGCAGCGGGGTCGATCCCCGAAAAATAGAAATTAGCGTGTGGACACATAAAAAGCGCGTGCTCGTAACAATATTGCTTTTGGCCTGATCTAGTGATAAATCTTTTCACTTACCACGACTAAATACTAACAGCTGAGAGAGTCTTTTGAAATCACGTTATATAAATTAAAAAAAAGAAAGTTTATAGCACCCTTACGTTATTATATGTCAAAAATTTTTGAGTGATATTTTTTAGAAGTAACAATATTAAAAAAAATATTTCTGAGAATGTCACTAGCATTTCTTATTAATTGCGTAATTCTATGAAATTTGTCTTTCTCCAGGCGCCGCCGGTAATTTTTATAACCTTGATGGTCGACCAGACTGCGACAGAGTTCCGCGAAACACACTTGGAATTTCTGAACAGAACCGGAAGCTTCCGCGCAATCAGAACGCGCCGGTTAATTAATAATTTAAAAAGAATTTTACAAATAGAAATTACAGCATCTCGTGTGCTACGCTCATGAATTCATGAAAGTATAAAAAAAAAAATACGTGACACCATAGGTAAGTATTCAAATATTCCTTTACCATCTTCTTGAAAATGTACAGGAGCGCTAATATTTGCAAAACATTTAATTGTACATGCTATTTCCCTGACTAAAAAACGAATCAAGGCAGTGTTACATACAGGGTGATTGACAATTGTTCCGCCAAAAAAGAAAAAAAAAAAGTCATATCAGAATGGTCTGAAAAACGACTCAACACAGTGTTACTTACATATAGGGTGACTGACAATTGTTCCGTCAAAAAAAAATGCATATCAGAATGGATGTCAAAGATTACGGGAAAAATCTGTGGAATAGTTTATAATTATTGAAAAATGTATTGAGTATTTGCAATATAATTTAAGGAAAAATGAGATATACAGATATATATATATGAGATAGGAGTAGTTGTGTTTCCAGCGCTGTTTCGTTAAAAATACTACGTTATTGTTTGTGTTTAGTTAAGTGCAATAACTTTCCAATAAAAGTACTTGTGTGAAGCAAAAAAGCGATTAGTAAATAAAAGTGAAAGTTTAGTTTATAAAGAGCTGTGAAAATGGGCTTCACACGTGCTGGTATATCGGAAAATCGCGAACTCATGCGTGAGACTCTTACATCGTTACTTAAAGATCAATCTGTGGTGAAGAGCATTTGTGAACCTATACTGGATCAACTAAATATGAAACTAGACGTGATAACAAAAAAATTTGAATCCGAGATATCTAAATTAAAAAACGAAAACCGAATGTTACGTGAACAAAATGACGCTAATGAACAATACTCACGTCGAAATTCAATACGAATAATAGGGCTTCAGGAAAATGATTCTGAGGATATTAATAATACAGTTAATAACTTATTAGTTAAAATGGATTTAAAGTTAGAAAAACATGATGTCGATCGTATACACAGACTCGGCTTAAATTCCAATACAAACAATGGAAGCAAGAAACCAAGGCGCCGATAATTGTGAAGTTTACAAATTATGGAATCAAACAAAAAATTTTAAGAGCCAGGAACCTGTTAAGAGGCACCCACGTATTTATTTTTGAAGATTTGACAAAGGAGAGAATGAAAATTTTACGCAGTGCTAAAGAAAAATTTGGTAAACTAAATGTATGGACCCGCGATGGTCGTATTTGTATAAAAGTAGATGGTAATCGTCGGTTCAATATAACTTCGCAAGAAGCCTAGGAGCAAGTCATTAAAGGAGAAGAAGGAAACGAAGAGCGCTAGTTTTGCACAAGAGTATTATCATAATTATTTACTGTTTCGTAAATTTTTTTCTTTTTTACTTAATTAGTTCTTTTTTTCTCCTACTTTACTTCAACATATATCATTTATCTTCTACTTATTTTCATTTATATATAATAATCATAAACTCAAATAACTTATTCAGTTTAATTTAAGAAAAGAAACTGTTTTCAGAGAACATAATTTACTTTAATCAACTTAATGTAATTTATTTAACATTATTTAACTTAATTAACTTTTATTTTATTCTTTTTTGAACTTTAACAATTAAACTCATTTAATAGTATTTATCCGAAAAATACAAGCTGTTTTTCATTCATGGGTACTGTAACTGGAGTTGTGACTGACTGTGGTATATTAACCGATGAATCGGAATTTTTTTTCGAAAATATTGGCAAATCAATAGAATTCTCTCTACTCCACTTAAATATTCGTAGTATAAATAAAAACTTTAATGAATTTATTTTATTTTACAACTCCCTAAATTTAAATGTTGATGTAATAATTTTATCAGAAGCATGGTTAGAAGGTTCTTTTTTTAATTACAAAATAGAAGGTTACAATTTTTTTAAATCACATATTACAAATAACAGAAATGACGGTATTGCAATTTTTGTTAAGAAACATTATCAGGCCTATATAACAGATATAACTTTCACTGACGCAAATTGTGTAAAATTAATTATTAATAAAAATAAGACTAGCCAAGTAATATCCTGTATTTACCGTTCTCCTTCTGGTAATGTTGAAAAATTCATTGATGAATTGAATGATTATTTAATTACATTGAATGATAGCCACCAAATCTTAGTGGGTGACATTAATATTGATATTTTGGCATGCAATAATGTGGTTACAAACTACTTAAATACAATGTCAATGTTTGGTTTTGTAGCTCAAGCTACACGAGTTTCAGAAAGTTCTGCCACGTGTATTGACCATATTTTTGTTAAATCTAATAATATTCACTTGTATCATACTAAAGTATTAAAGTCATTCATTACCAATCACTTCTCTACAGTTTTTTATAAGACTCAGCACAATTTTAATGAAACGGAAAATAATTCCTATAAATTTAAACGCTTAAATCATACATTATTTATTAACAATGTAGAGAATATTGATTGGCAAATCCTATACAGTACTAGTGATCCTAATATAGCTTATAATATATTCAAGAATAAACTCAAGCTGGAAATTCAAAATGCGTCGGAAATAGTAACACACAATGCTAAATTTAAAAAATTGAAGCCATGGATAACATCAGGATTAATTAATTCTATTCGTTATAGAGATAAGCTTGCTAAACTATTGTTAAATAGACCAAATGATAATGAATTAAGAAATTTTTATAAACACTACAGAAATACCTCAACTTCACTTATTAGGCAACAAAAAAATAATTATTATTCAAAGAAATTAGGAGAGGCTAATGGCGATATAAAACAGACCTGGAAAATTTTATATGAAAGTCGCGATATTTCCAAACAAAAACATAATAAATTTATTTCAATCAACAATGGAAATTATGTAATAAATAGCCCTGAACAGCCTTTTGAACTGGCTAATTGTTTTAATGAATATTTTACAGAAATTGGCCTTAATCTTTCTAGCAAAATTCCCAAACCGACAGAATCTTTCAGGGTAAAAACTGTGAATAAAAGTGTTTTCCTTACTCCCATTACAAATAACGAAATTATCAATTATATCTCGAAATTAAAAAACAATTCAGCTACTGGTTTTGATGAAGTATCAAATAATATTGTTAAATTTGTGGCTCGGCATATTAGTACTCCACTAAGTTACATATATAACTTGTGTCTTAAAGAAGGTATTTTTCCCGATGAATTCAAACATTCGATTACTATTCCTATATTTAAAGGGGGCGACAAATCCCTTCTTAATAATTACAGACCGATTTCCTTAACATCAGTTTTTGCTAAATTATTAGAGAAATGTATAAAGAATAGGACGCTAAACTTCATCAAAGATAACGATGTTTTGTCTGATTCACAGTTCGGATTTCGTCAAAATCTGAGTACTAATGGTGCTGTTATAAATTTAACACAGAGTATTTATCATTCCTTAGATGATGGAAAAAAAGTAATGGGCATTTTTCTTGATCTAAAAAAAGCGTTCGACACAGTTCCTCACGATCTTCTTATAAATAAACTGCAAAGTTACGGTTTTAGGGGCCAAGTTTTAGACCTTTTGAAGAGTTACCTTATCAATAGATCGCAGTGTACTAAAATAGGTACCACTGTGAGTAATAAAAAAATTTTAAAAACTGGTGTTCCACAAGGCACAGTATTGGGACCGCTTCTTTTCTTACTATATGTCAATGACTTGTTTACTTTAAATATTCCAGGTTGTTTCACAGCATTTGCTGATGATACCTCTATAGTTTTTACTTCTGATACATGGGAAGCGGTGGCCAAATTAACAACTGAAGGTTTATCAGTAATTAAGAGGTGGTTAGATTTTAATTTATTATCCTTAAATTTAGTCAAAACTATAGTTATTCCATTTTCTATAATACAGTATTGCGATTTTTACCATATCCCCAAAGTTAATGTTGGTAATACAGTTTTGAAATATTCTAACAATACAAATTATTTAGGGTTAGTAATTGACTCTAATCTAAGATGGCATCTACATGTTGGTAAACAAGATCCGAAAAACCTTATATTTCTTTATGCAAATTAGAAATTTCTGTAAAATTAATTTAATGAGAACTATCTATTTCGCGTTGGTACAAGGCTGTATATATTACGGAATTTCTGTACGGGGATCAGCTAGTGATACGGTTGTTGGACATTTAGAGGTAACTCAGAGACTAATCCTAAAAATTTGCCTAAAGAAACCTAGAACTTTTTCTTCACACATTTTATTCACAACATGTATTTACTATTAATCAATTACATAAAAAAGCTATAATCATTTCAATAAATTTAAAATTACCTCAGTGCATTATGATAATTTTACAACTAGAGCTTGCATACAACAAAATCTAGAAATTCCATTTTGTAACACTTCAAAAGGTCAAAGACATATCTTGTATCAAGGTCCTCAGTATTACAATATGCTTCCAATTGCTATTAAATCAACCTTCTACTTACCTCATTTCAAAAAAAAATTAGAATTTTGGATAATTAAGACAATTATTAGCTGATTTAAAAAAATTCTTTACAGGTTATGTTTGCTTTATGTTTACTTTAACACTACTCAATAGTTGCCCCTATATATAATGGTAAATCATGTCGCACCGATGAGTATTCGATTGTCATTCAGTTTAGAGTGAACGGCTCTTTTGTTATTTGTGCCATGTAAGTTGAATGTCTATTTATTATTAAATGTTTTGTTTTATAAAGCTACGTCCCTCATTTACCTTAATTCAATTATTATCGTAACAATATACATTCAGATGTAACATTTTTGAGTCATTTTAATCGTACTGTATTCAGCGATCTGCTGTTATTTTTTGTGTAATTATTTTGTGTGAGTAATTAAAGCAATTGTACTAACTACTACTAACTAACTACTCAATTTCATATAAATTACATTATGTTAATTCATACTCGCAGTCACTCACGAGCCCAGCTCATGTGACTCATTTTATTAATGTTAATGGTATAAATACATTATTATTATTAATTTTATTATAATTATTAATTAAGGGTATTATATTATTATTATTATTACTGAGAATAAACAATTATAATTATTATAAAAAAAAAACCGCATATCAGAATGGATGTCGGGAAAATCTGTGGAATAGTTTATAATTGATGAAAAATGTATTGAGTATTTGCAATATAATTTAAGGAAAAATGAGATATCAGTAAAAACAAGGATCAGGGTTTTTAAAACTATCTACAAGCAGTGAGAGTTGGGTATTAACAAGATAATAAAAAAGTAAAAATCCAAGCGGCAGAGATGAAATATCTAAGAGCAACTTAACTACAGGTAATACACGGAGAGACAGAATACGAAATGAAAATAGTGAGAACAGAAGTAAAGGTTATTCAGAATTTTTTTTTTTTTTTTTTTTTGATAAAATGTATATATTTTTGGACTATTTCAGAGGTTTGGGACACCCTGTACAAGAAAAATAACCTTCATTGTCCGAGTCTGCTGTTTGTGCTTGCGTCATAAAAAAAATTAATAAATTGCTTTACTCAAACCAAATATTTAGCAAATATTTAACAATAAAGTTAATTTTTCTTGAATTTTTTTTATATAACCCTACCCGAGGGGTAGGACATCTCTTAAATAAGTATACGAAGAGTTAAATATATGTATATTTAAAAATAAATTTAAATCTACTTAATTATTTCTGCAATTTAAAATACGTTAATTACGATATAAATATTTATAAATACCTTAAATTATATTAATTAACAGTAAATACGAATAAATACCATTCAAATAATAATAAATAATTTTAAGTTTTTGTTAAATACCATTAAGTTGAATTAAATACTAATAAATCCTTGCAATATGAATAACTGCAGTAATTTCAACGTTCCAAAATGATCCCGAAAAAATTAAAACTCTAGAAGGAATAGGAAAAAACACAGAAGAAATTAGAACTATAGAAGGAATAGAAAAACTCATATTCCAAAGATTTTTATAAAGAAGTACTTAGGGCCTTTTTTATCTAAAAGAAAAAGGAAAGACTAATTTATTCCACTTTAAAAATTTAATTTATTTTCGACACTTTTTTTGGTAAAAAATAGGATATTTGTCTGAAATGTTTTAATTTCTAGAATTTAAACTGACGTTTTATACATTTTCTTTGCACCACCTACCTACTCCAACCTGACTGTTTTTCTATCACAAGATTTAGACATACTGAGAAAATTTGGATGAATAATTTACCTGATTCTGATGGATTCGTAAATTCGACGGATTTTTTTGAATGCAAGATTACCTGTAGTAACAAAATAGAACAAGGGGATGGTAATTCGTGCGTAATTTTAAAATTCCCAAGAAATGCAAATCACTGATATATTCTAGAAGCCAGAGAAAAATTCGATCGCTAGTAAATTGTGCTTCAATACAGAAACATTTTTTATGTAAGTGCAAAAGAAATAATTTATAAAGTATGGGTAAGTAGCTATCTTCTTTTTGAGAATTTGGCGATACTGGATATACCAAAATTCCCATTATACATTATTACAGAATTTTATTAGTTTAAACTGTTGCATTGAAATTAATGCTCATTGTTATTGTTTTATGCTTTACGTAGAGACAGCAATAGGGCTTATTTTTTAAATTCAGCATTATGTTGTGATGGATGCGGACAGTGCTGAAAGTGATTGAACAGAAATCCACCTCTGTTGGATTATAATGGATTTATGTTATATGTATAGGAATTTAGTGATAGTTTAATGAAAGAGTTGAACGCCATTCAACCTAAAAATATTATTGAGTCATCAAGTGAAGGTTCATCATCGGAAGAAGAATTAATAGTATTGTACAAATTAATCAAAAAAACATTAAAAAATTGGTCAAATACGTAACATATTTTTTTCTCATCATTTAGTTCAACTGGAATTCTTTCTATTTTATTTTTATTTCGATATGTTGATGACATTCTTATTATTTATGTCGGTCCATCTTCTTCTCTTATAAATCTTTTAGATGAATTTAACTCATTACATCCAAAAATTAAATTTACTTTAGAAAAAGAAGTTAATAATTCAATTAATTACTTAGATTTAACAATAACGAAATTGAATAACTCTCTTCAATATAAAATATTTCCTAAAACTACACAAACATATAATTGCATAAATTTTAAGTCTTTTCATCCTTTCGAACATAAATTTGCTGCTTTCCAATCATTTTTTCATCGTTCTTTTTCTGTTCCTATGAATGAAATAAATTTTAGAAAAGAAATTAGTATAATCATCCAAATTGTTTATCTTAATGACTTTCCTATTAAACCAATACATAATATTTTTAACAAAATTACTAAACAACATCATTTTCCCAACAATTACAGAAAATAATAATTCAATAAATAATTTTTTCTCTATTCCGTATGTGGGTACTTTGTCAGTCAAACTAAAGAAATTATTAAAAACATTAGGAATACAAATTTCATTTTCAAATCAAGTTAATTTCTCAAATTTATTTTGTAAAAATAAAGATCAATAAATAAAATAATAAAAATAAATAAAATAAATTGTAATTCATGTCAAGCAGTATACATTGGACAAACTGGAAGAAGTCTTCAAATTAGAATTAAAGAACACTTACGATCTTTACGTTTAAATAAATCTGATTCTAGCTTTGCAAATCACCTTTTAGAAACTTCCCATAATTTTCACCCTACAATTAACACAAAATTATTACATAATTTTTTGAAATGTACCAAATTAGATATCGCTGAAAATTTAGAAATATTTTTACATACTTTCTTGTTTCCTAATGCTATTCTTAATGAACAAACTTTTTTCAACACAAATAATTTCTTTAGTTCGATTGATTGGAAATCTTATATTTGAATTCGTAACCTGTATCTAATAAAACACATAGCTAAATTTTACGTTCCTCAGGTATTTATTTATTTATTATTTCATGACATTTTACAAAAACTACATACAACTTACATCTATTCTACACATAATTTAAAATCTTAATTTTATAAAATACCCGTAAGTAATTTTTATTGTTAACTTAATATTATATTTTACTATTATGTATTTTTTAACTTGAAGGTTTGATGCACTGAAGATGCATTTATAGGTGAAACTAGTTTGCAATAAAGAACATTTGGAAATTATAGAAAAGAATATCTTTCTTAAATATTAATAATCTGTTACTAACATGTTACTAAAATTAATTAAAATGGAAGAGAAAAAATTTTGAAATAAGTTTTCTTTTAAAAAAATAATTAAATTTGAGATTTGCCTTTTGTTGTCCTCCATTTATTTACCTGTTTGGTTGTTCATTTAAAAATTAGTCGATTGTCTTTGCGTCACTAAAGAAACGCACAGGGACTTTTTTTAATTTGAGCCTAAACATTAGTCGATTGTCTTTTGTATTTGCGTCACGAAAGAAACGCCTACTTTTTTTTTATTTGCTGTTTTCATTATGTTACGTCGTTTTCATTTCCATATTTGATTGGCCAACCATTTAATCAATAATAAACTGACCGACTGGTATTTTTTTATTACAAAAAAAAAATAACTTGACTGGCCGTTCATTTTATAATTATTATTGAAACATGAAATCAGACGTTTGTTGTCCTCCATTTACTTATCTGATTGGTTGTTCATTTGAAATTAGTCGATTGTATTTTGTCTACGCGTCACCACCAAAGAAACGCCTTCTATTTGAGACTAAACAATTAGTCGACTGCCTTTTGTTCTTGCATGACTCAAGAAACGCCTACTTTTTTTGTTTGAGACTAAACATTAGCCGACTGCATTTTGTAACTTTGATTTACTCGATTGGTCATCATTACTCAATCTGATTGTCTTCTGTTTTTTTTTTTTTCATTGCGAAACAAAAGCGCCTACCGTTTTTAACACGTGATGTAAAACGAAAATGAAAATGTTTTAAAACTCGGGTTTCCTTTTAAAACATCAATTGAACAATTGAAATTATTAGTCTCTTGTTGTTCTCCATTTTTATTTACCCGGTTGGGTCGTTCATTAAAAATCGGTCGAATGTCTTTCGTCTTCGCGTCACAGAAGAAACGCCTACTTTTTTTTATTCGAGTCTAAAGGCGCATCCTCACATTGCGTTCCGGCCGCAAGTCGCAATGCGATCGTGGAAATTCGCGAGAAGATTGTAGGCGGAGTTTTATTATTTCGCATGCGCTTTAGTTAAGCGGTTTGGTTAAATTCGGCCCACGAAGAATCAGCTTTTGAACGTTGATCTGCTAAACCGATGAGTCGTATTTTTTTGTTACTTTTTTATGTACTTCTTGCGACGTCGAATAAGGTCACGGATTTACGGCCAACTGTGGCCAGCGAATAAATGCTCGTTAACAGTTTCTTATTATTGTTTTTGCCTCCTAAATTGAATGCACATAATTTACGGAGATTTTCTCATGACAAATGTTTCTGCAATTCGTATGTACGAGTATTCGCGTCAAATTTAGAAATGCTTAACGAAAAATTTTTATAGGCATTATGGAACCTCCGAGATGCATTTTTTGTTGCTGTGCAATGGCATCATTTTGTAATAATAATATTAATGTAAGAAATTTTAAACAGTGCCACATAAAGAAATAAATCAAATGATGACATATTTTATTTTAATACTGTATTTTTAATGAATAATTTAGGTCGCGAAAGCCTGCCACAAAGTTTGTATTTTTAACGTTTGATTTCGGCGAGCAGGTCGACCAAATTGTACAGTCTCCTGGTTTATCATGTTTCTTTTTTAATCTTCTACGTTCAGTTCTCGTACAAACAAAAACGATGAATATTAAAATGTAGACGATTAAAAATTATAATTAAAAAAAAAATAACAATAAAGAACGATGGGATTTGAACTCGAAGTATCTGAGCGGACGCTTTAATTTTCGTACTTTAGCTAAGTCAGTTCGTAAACAATGTACGCTTCATATTTAAAAAATTAAAAAAAGTAACATACTAAAATTCAAACACATTTGCTTGTAAATAAACGTAAAACGTAAACAACTGAAATATACTTTTTTCCTCTGTCAAATAAACTCATAAACGACTGAGATATTAAATACCTTGAAAACAATACTACATATTTATACGTTATAAGTCGCCAAAAAAACTTTCACTGTGTTACATATTTGAAAAATTAATAAAAGACAACAAACAAATAACAAATCTGATGGCTTTTTTTTATTGCAAAGCTAACAACACCCACATTTTTATTCGGCTTTAACCGATCGCATTGCGACCTGCGGTCAGAACGCATTGTGAGGAGTCTGCTTAAAGTTTAAGTTTAAGTTGTTGTTGTTTCCATTCACCTGATTGGTCGTTTATTTCATCAATATAATCTGACTGTCGTTTGTTTACGTCGTCGCTAAAAAAAAGCGCCTACTCTTATTAACCCCTTTCGCGTGGGAACAAAAATTTGATTTACTATGTGAGATGCGGGAGAAGAAAATTAAACGAATTATTAAAATATTAATAAAATAGAAAATGATTTTTTTACATCAAGCTCCAAGCTTTTCTGAAGCTTGTCGGGGAGGCGTAACGAATGGTAATCAGTGGCGTAGATAAGGGAGGGGACGGGGAGCCCAAAATCGTTCCGCGTAATTCACACTAAAGAAGTTTTTCGTATGACGTTGTTTTTTGTTCGCCGTTTTACATTTCGTAAATAAAATGCCAAGTAGTCCGTACTCGTTAGATTTTTTTGGTCGAGCCCCACCCGCCCAAAAAAGTTTCTATCTACGCCACTGGTGGTAATTATCTACCGCCGAATACCTAGTTATCAGTATCATGTACGTATCTTCCCAGCAAAAAAAAAATGATTTTGTCATGACGTACGGTGTAGGTACGTCATTCCGCAGTATAAATGATTTTGTGCATGACGTACACGTGTACGTCATTCCACGCGGAAGGGTTAATATGTGATTAAAATTAACGACAGGGAAATAATTTAAAGTTTTTATTCGGCTTTAACCGATCGCTCTGCGACCTGCGGTCAGAACGCATTGTGAGGAGTCTGCTTAAAGTTTACTCGTTGTCTCTTGTATGTTGTTTCCATATACCTGATTGGTCGTTTATTTCATCGATATAATCTGACTGTCGTTTGTTTACTTCGTTACAAAAAAAAGCGCCTACTATTATTAACCCCTTTTGCGTGAGAATAAAAATTTGATTTACTATGTGAGATGCGGGAGAAGAAAATTAAACGAATTATTAAAATATTAATAAAATAGAAAATGATTTTTTTTACATCGAGCTCCAAGCTTTTCTGAAGCTTGTCGGGGAGGCGTAACGAATGGTAATCAGTGGCGTAGATAAGGGAGGGGGCGGGAGCCCAAAATCGTTCCGCGTAATTCACACTAAAGAAGTTTTTCGTATGACGTTGTTTTTTGATCGCCGTTTTACATTTCGTAAATAAAATGCCAAGTAGTCCGTACTCGTTAGATTTTTTTGGCCGAGCCCCACCCCCCCAAAAAAGTTTCTATCTACGCCACTGGTGGTAATTATCTACCGCCGAATACCTAGTTATCAGTATCATGTACGTAACTTCCCAAAAAAAAAAAATGATTTTGTCATGACGTACGGTGTAGGTACGTCATTCCGCAGTATAAATGTTTTTGTGCATGACGTACACGTGTACGTCATTCCACGCGGACGGGTTAATATGTGATTAAAATTAACGAAAGGGAAATAATTTAAATTTTTTATTCAGCTTTAACCGATCGCTCTGCGACCTGCGGTCGGAACGCATTGTGAGGAGCCTGCTTAAAGTTTACTCGTTGTCTCTTGTATGTTGTTTCCATTTATCTGATTGGTCGTTTATTTCATCACTAATTTAAGTCGTTACAAAAAAAAAGCTCCTACTCTTTTTGACATGTGATTAAAATTTACGTGATTAATGAATGTGATTAAGATTAACGGAAGAGAAACATTTTTTAAACTCAGATTTTCTTTTAACAAATTACATAATTGAATTTGAAATCAGTTTCTTGTTGCCCTGCATTTATTTATTTCATTGGTCGTTGACTTGTAAAGAAACGCCTACTTTTTTTTTATTTAAGTCTAAACAATTGTCTTTTTTATGTAGCTTTCGTTTACTGGTCGTTCATTTTATCGTAAATCCGATTGTCTTTTGTTTTTTCTTTTACAAAAAAGAAAAGAAAATAAAAACGCCTACCGCTTCTTATATGCGATTAAAAAATTAATTGAAGTGAAAGTAAGTCTCTTTCAAATTTTTATTGCTCGCCATTTAATTACGTGATTTTCGTTGCCTTTGCATGATCATAAAAAGACTCGCGATTAAAAATATTTAAATTTAAAAAGGAAACGAATTTCTTGATTAAAATACAAACTGAAGCTTGCTTTTTATTTCGGAGATGTTATCCGAACCAAAATGTTATTATTTCCACTATTTGTTTAAATATTTTATTAAATTCTGAAAAACAAACAATTTCAATTTGGAAGATGATAAAGTTGGACCCTCCCATTTGGCGAAAGGTAAAATTTGAATTTTAAACAGCGAAGCTCAAAACGACAAAATTATTTCTGGAAAATTTTCAATCACATCCACCGATTAGCAAGAAAAAAAATTACTGTCGTTCAGGTTCCTACAAATTGAAGCGTTTATTTATAAACTCCAAACGGACCAGAAAAAAAAACAATTGAGATTATTTAAGAGAATCGAGCGTAATTCCAGAGAATAAGAGGCGACCGCAACTCTTCGCAATCACGCGATGAATTCTTTCGAAAATCCGCGATTTTAAATTGAGCGGCGTCGGCCGACCGACTACAGAAAAACAAAACAATAACTTACATTTTGTGCGAAATACCTCAATGTCAACCCGCGACGAATTAATTATTTGAACGTGGCGCGATATCAAAACACAAACAATCCCACAATCCAAAATTCACTGCAAGCGCTACCGTTGTGGTATCTGAGCGCGGCATGCGCATTAACGAGCCGGACTATGACGTAAATGATTTTCAAGAATGTTTCCTCGTCCACCCGGTGAAATTCCCGAAGTTTTCGGCTGATCTTCGCTCGCGATGCAAAAAAAAGAATCCCCCCCGATCGAGATCAACCATGACCATAAATTACACACGGTTTACAAATATTTAAAAAACACTCCTACGTAATTAAGAACCGCACGTTATTGTAGTTACTAATTAATACTGATAGGTTTTCAATTATATACAGGGTTTCACTGAACTGTACCTGGAGCAATTTTTCTTTTTCCGCACTAAGGATAAGCGTAAACGAGTGCGAACGAGTGCACACACGTGCCAAGCGTGTGACAGAAAAAAAATCGCTCGTGTACGCTTGGCCTTACGGACATAATTCTTCAACGCGAGAGGAAACTCGACTTTGGCTTCAAAGCGCTCTGCAGAGCGAAGTAATTGTATGATAATTTATTTATCAATTAGGCGATTTCGAAGAAGTCGTCCGCCCAGTTTTAAATACAATGGAGAGGACGCCATCTCCTCTGTCACCTGAATGCCAATTATCACGTTCCACGCCTGCCAATGCGAATTAATACGATCGGCCGATTCAATAATGAATTTTTCATTCACACAGAGAGCGACAATTGTTTCGACAAACAAAAGATTTCGCAAGACCAAGAAGAATTTTTCGACCCAACAGGAAGACGACATAAAATTCGCAAAGCTTCGGAGGAGCTAACAATAACAAGATAAAGAGACAGACAAAGAAGTCTGCACTATTACTAACTTCGTCGTTATATTATAAAAGCGACAAATTCGGTTAAATTAGCAATTTTAGCTGATTACAATGATGTAGTCAAGAAAACTTCACGTTTATGAGTTACGAGATACAGTCAAAAAGACACTTCTTTTAAACGGAACAAGTTGTAACTCTGCACTTCTTCCCTCAAAGAGTAAGGGTGAGCTTGTTTACGAATAAAAATAATCTGTCTGAGTATGTAAGCACCAGGTAAAGTAAATCGCTGCAAATCTGGACTTACGTTGTTGTAACTCAGTTCTTTTTGGTGCGTCGGTGAATATTCGAGAGATCAAAGGAACTAATTACGTTGAATGAAAAGGCGGAAGTTAGATTTAATTGATTAATTATTTATTGCAAAAAAAAGGTAAAAACTCCTTGCGCCAGCCACTGAGGCATCTGAGACAATGAGCGGAAAAACCCTTGCGTTAAATAGATTTGAGGGAACAGTTAATTGACCCTGGTTGGTTAAATCACAGAACTGGCCTAATAATTTATAAAACAAATGATCTACAAATTTTACTAAGGTGAACGCCACTTGTGGAGTTTTAATACTCGATTCAAATGTAAATAAAAATTTATCCAAATGCAATAGGAACACTGAACTTTACAGACTCTTTAGCCACTGATTAATGCAAATTACAATAATTCTTAATCGATTTATACCACCGAATGAGTGTCGAAGAATACAAATAAATGCAAATTAGGGTAGGTGGGGGCAAAAGGTTCCACTGGCATTTGAAAAAAGCGGGAAGAGTTTAAGGGGACATCCAGGTGGCAGTGGTTCCTCTGACTTCTCATAAGTTGCTACACCAAAGCTCACTGCGTTCGGATCGTTTATGTGATAGAAAATGAGGTAAGTGTGTTTTGGACAATTTTAAGCAATTTTCATATGTCTGTTGACAAAAGATAGAAAGTCAGGACAGTTTCGGCGATATTTTCCCGTTACTGTGTGGTAATAGACCTCCTGAAACTTCATTAGATTCTCCATTACTTGAAATGAACGTTGGGAATCATTCCTAACCTAGAAAATTGGAATGGAAAATGAAAATGGAAAATGGAATCTCTTGCCCCACTCGATGGGGCAAGAGATCCCAAAGAGGTTTGTTAGATAGATGGGAAATTAGTTAACTTCATCTTTGGGAAAAATTCTTTCCTATTTACTGAAGCTAGAGGAGATATTTAACTAGGATACAAGTCAGTCTTCAGGTTTCTAGGACGTTCTGGGATACCAGGGGAAAGCCAAATGTCGAAACTGGAACCTTCTGCCCCCACCTACCCTACCTACCCGCGAGTTGCGCACACACGCACTTCACTCTGGTTTAGATGCACTCGCGGCGCGAACCGCACGTATTCGTGGTTTTGTTTAATTGCCCTTTCTCTTAACACACTGTATTTTAACCGTACCTAAATAAATGATTTAGCTGGAGATGAGAAAATGCGAAATGACTGCAAGCACTGCCAAGTCAAAATTAAAATGAATTCGACCGTTCGCTCGAGAGTTCGAATCCTGTCTGTTTATGTCCGTTTGTGTCTGCCTTCCCAAGTCAAAAGTTAACCCAACCCCTCGGACTTCGCGAGATCATTTTTGAAACAACCGCGCCAATGATAATCGTTGTCCTAATCTCAAATCACGCCCCTGCACATTTTCTTGTGCACTTCATAAATTAAGCAAACCCAATTAGCTTCTCCTGCAGCATCGCGATGGTCTCTCACCATCTGCAACTACATACTTAACTCTACAAGTGACCAGGCTGAAATTTTAATACGTCCTGCGTTTGTTGAAACAAAAAAGACTAAAGCGAAACACTTTAACTTGCCTTTTCTATAACTGACATATCTCTAAAATTTAGTGCAACACAAATCCATACAAAATCCGAAAACACAAAGCTGAAAGGTTACGATGTTCATGATGGCAGAGAAAACCCGGAGTGTTATTTGCAGGCTAACGTTACAAGTTCTTAAAAACTCTCTGGGTAGTTTATAGTTTCTTGAAAAGGGACAGCGCGGCGCCCTGAAGCATCTTTACTGCGTGAAGTCCGAACACGTGTTTGTTATTTGAAATTAAACGCGCAATAACCGACTTTGTTTGAAAACAAATTTCGCGACCGTTTCAGATCACAAATTTCTATGGCACAGCGTGGAATAGCGCATAATAAACCATCAAGGCCGCTTGTTTGGTCATAACATTCATTACTCTTCTGATGGCATAAATAGATGAAGACAAATTTTGGCAAACATTCTCAAAGTGGTCCAGTCAAGTCACCCTAGTATCCAGTTTGATTCCCAAGAAATCATTGACGCTAGTTCTATTTGCTGTAAATATATTTGATCTTGGATTCATTGAGAGTGAGCTTATTACTGAGGAACTTGACCTTGGCCTTGATGATGGAAATCTCGGTATCCTTGCTAGCGTCACTGATTGCAAAAGTAGGTAGTATCATCCGCGAACAATATGACATGACATTCAACACCCATGGGGAAATCATTTATAAATATTGTAAACAAGGGCGGACCCAAGACCGATCGCTGTGGAACACCCATATGTACGTTCGCCAGAGGTCTGGAATCCTGTTGACGGATTACAAATTGCTTCTGGTTGTTAAGTATGACTGAAGTAGCTTATGGCACGCACCTCTAACCCCATAATGTTCCAGTTTACGCAGCAATAAGTCGTGGGGCATGCAATGAAAGGCCTTGGACAAGTCCCAAGGAACTTCCCTTTGACTCCATGTTTTCCATTATAAATCCAACCAAGGAGCGAACGGCATCAACAGTATTCAGGTTTGGCAGTTGGTGTATAAGTTATTACGTTCAAGGAAATCACTCAGCCTGAGCAATATCACCTCTTCAAACATTTTTTAAACAACTGGTAATCAGGGCCATGATGATGATCATTGGTGTTAAGAATAACGGCGTTGTTATGTGTGTAGCCGCTGTCGCTCTCAAAAAATGACGTGATGTATCATCGTAACATAACTTGTACTATTATTTTACGCTTGATTAGTGTTACATATGATCTGATGCTGTTACGGTTAAAAAATTCAATTGAGTCGTCCATAATACTTTCCGAACGCCCTGTACTAGCGGCCAGGCTTGGCCCACGTGACTTGCCTCATATTTCTCAATCTTACACAATTGGACTAGAGACGTGTAGTTCGTGAACGAACTAGTTTATCGAACCTATTCCATGCGATGAGCTGAATTTGTATTTAGCTCGCGAGTATTTTAGTTCGTTCACTCGCGAACTAACTTCCTTCCATACCCGACTTGCGAACACACGCCTAGTCGGGAAGGGAAGACTAGAAAGGAAATTACGTGTGCGTTCCTTTTGTTTGTGTTGGTGATTATAACCTTTGTGTTTCTCTCATGGAATTTTGTGATTGAAACCTGAAACGGAATCTTCTCCGAGATTTGTAAAGCACGCCGAGTGAATCTTAAGCTCGTTAGGAAGCTTTTCGAAAGCCTGCTTCTGAGATAAGAAACGGGTGTGTCTTGTTTGGTCACTTTGTGCGTGTGTTCTGTTGGTAACGCGTACCTCTCTCTTCTATTAGGCTTTTAGTGGTAGTTTTACCTTCGATCAGAATATCGTCATCCCTTGGGTGGAAGCTAAGTTGGCAACACTGAATTTGACGTCAGTATAAGAATTTACAGAGTAGCAATACTCGAGTATAACTGTCACATTTGCCATTTTGTTTGATACCTACCGATTTGCAAATTACATTACATTTCCATAAATAAATTCATCCATAATAAATTCCAAATAAAAAAGAACTTAAAACCTGACTACAAAAAGAGAAGAAGTCGACAAGAAAAAAGGAAATTCCTAGCAGAAAGCGAAGGAAGAGATGAATTTCGGCAAACTGGATATTTTTCCAATCTCTAAGTTTTTATCTTCATTTTCCTTTTGATGCTTTAACTAGTCTTTAAGAAAACTAAAAATCAAAAGTAAGAGGAGATAAAAAAAAGGGATTAAACATAAAGAAGAAAATACCCAAAAGAGTCGAGTAAAATTTACGGGGAAGGAAGAAGAGAAAAAACACAAAACAGTCGAGTAAAATCGAGGGGCAACGAAGAGGAAGAAAAGTTCCAAAATAGTCGAGTGAAATTGAGGGGGGACGAAGAAGAAAGTCGAGTTAAACTGAGGGGGAATCCAGAAGAAAGTTGTCAAACCAGTAGTGCAAAGTTGAGGAGGAATGAAGAAGAAAGTGCCAATCGACTCAAGGTTAATACACCCCGAAGGCTGCAAATTGAGCTGAGATTGTGACTACTACCAAAAGAGCGGCAGAGTTACAATTTGAAGCAGAAGAAGAAAGCGAAGACTCTCGAGATTCAAGCGGAGAAAACAAGCTACAAATTGAGGAAGCACTGTCTCGGAGCATCGCAAAGTTACAAGCAGAACGGTGTAGTGAGGAACACTGATTGAAGAGACAACTAAAAAAAATATACCTCGCCACAACAAATCTAAAAGAAGGAAAGTAAGAAAGAGGTGGTTTTTGGAAAGCAGGAGCTAGGGTGCAAGAGGGATAAGGAAAGAGGAAAACACTTTATATTTTTTGGCCTAGCGCTTAAGGACACGACAATGTTGATGCTTTCACATCCTCCTAAAATTTGGGGATTTCAAAAGGCACCAAAATAAAAGGCACCAAAATAAAAATAAAAATTAATACTCACATGAAATCTTCCATGTCTACAACGTTAACAAACTGGCAGGTATTATAACACCCATTGGCATAATAACTGTAACACTGATTGTAGTCCCAGTTCTGGGTATTTTGGCAAGGCAAGTTCAGCCTGGACAAGGCACCGTTAAACCCCCCAACGGGCGGCAAAATGTTACTCTTACATTCCTCCACGTCAAAACGCCCATAGTTCGGGCCCCCATAACCACCAGCTTGCGCCGCGTCCTGGTAACCCGAAAACACGGGGCACTCCGGAAAGGCGACCTCGTTCGCCTGGTACGGGAAATACGACGGGGGCAGGACCCCAGGGAAATAACCGCCGGAGCTTTCGAAGCCCGCGAAGGCGCAACTCTTCCGCTCGAAATCGGCGCAGTTCATTTTGGTCGTGGTCGGCCGCGAAGTAATTTGTTTCCCATGCCGTGGCGCAGCTTAAGATAACGGCCGCAAATCACTACAAATCCGAATTGACTAACAATACCGGGCAATCGACAACGGTCTTACGCTTATCTAATCTGCCAGATTACTATTACATGATCGCTTTAGAAGTATAATTTGATAAATCTACATATTATGTTACAACTGCGAAATATTGAGGTCGTCAAGGCCAGCGGTGCACATGTTCTCTTACTCTTGTTACTCTTTTATCTTTTTTTTTCCAAAGTGTAGGTATAATTAGAAGCCCCCCGCCCCGAGCGAAAGGAATTCCAAACGTTAATTCAATAAAAGCACATGATGATGAAAATGTGCTACCTCTTCAGTCGCGTACGAGTCAGTAGTGGTTCTTGGAAAGAATCTCGAGAATCATCTCACCCAATCGATGGTATCTAATCAAGACCGTCTGTAATCACGAGCAAAATTCAAGAGCCTCCTCTCACTATAACTATAGAACTAAAGGGGACCCCACGTATGGGCGCCAAAGTGCCGGGGGGCTCCTCTCCGCATTCTGATTAGAAGAGAACCTGATAAATTCGTTTCCAGAATAATTATAACGTAAAATAAATGGGAGCGCAAATATCTAAATGAGTTGGTAATATTTACTCAATTTCGTCGCCAAGTGGCTCTCATTATAAATAAGGCTTATCGCGCCATCACGTCCGATACTTACGAAAATAATTGATATATAATCGAGTCTTAATAGGCTGGGGCACTTGTAGATAAAAATAGAAAAAATAATAACACGCCGGATGAATAACATTAGTCAAATAGTGTGGCGCTCGCTTCGCTTTATTTGCGCGAAACTTTACGCGACGTAATGGAAAACGCACTTAAGCTCGGAAACTTGTTTCGACCTGCGTCACCTACTTATATTTCACACGAAATTTTTCGTGTATGATGGAAAAACACGTCAGGTTAAAAATGATATAGTGGAGGAGCAATGGAAAAGTTTTTTTAATGTCACTCGCAGTTACGAAGAAATTATAAAATTGCCCCATTTCTACTGGCGCCAAACTCAGCCCTTTTCGCACGCCATATTCCGTTGCGGTTGCTGTACGTATTAAAATAAGACAAAAAAAAAACAGAGAAAATGAACCGAAATTGTAAATATTTAAACACAACATAATAGAAACACGAGCACGTTTGTTTTATCTTATGGTTTGGTAATATGATACAGATACGTCTCAGGCAGAGGGATGGAAGGCAAAAAAAAAAATGCGGGCAGTTAGTCCTCCGGGCGGGCTTTGAGTGGCGAACGTCTTGGTAAAGTTGCGCTAATTACGCAGACGGGCTCGCGAGTGTTGTAATGAATTGCAATGACATGTGATGAAGGGGTTGTGCAAGAATTGAGGCTTGCTGGTGATAGCGGAAACTCTGAGCGCCAAACTTTGGGGAACCTGAAGGCAACCTTAAATAGAAATCGAAGGTCAGGTCAAAGCCAAGCAAGGTCAAAACTATTCAAATCCTATATGGATCTTGAAGAGATCCATGGGGAGAAATAGAAATGGATCCTACTGATACTTAGAATAAGCGAAATAAAATCCAGATGGACGTAAACTAGAGGAAAAGCGAGGAAACTGTCTGGGTTTGGGAGAAACAAAGCACACCCATTCAAGAGGTAGACCACGAACTTAACAACCGTAAATCTAAAGAAGGAGTGGCGCTTAACTGAAGCCCAAGCTGGACGTGTGGCGTTAGCAATTCCATGGAGCCCCAGAGGAGTGAATTCATTGGAATCTAGAGGACGTGGATTTGAAAGTGTGGCGTTAGCAATTCCATGGAGCCCCAGAGGAGTGAATTCATTGGAATCTGGAGGACGTGGATTTGAAAGAAGACCTCACCGTTCTAGAGCTAATGTTAGTGGCCCCAAATCCAGAAAGCATGTTGCTCAAATCATGCTCAGGAGAAAAGAACAAAGCACCATTTTGAACGCCTCCTGGAAACCATCACCATCCAGAGCTTTGCCCAGAGTCCCAGGGACAATCTATAAAACCCCAAAGAAACATCGAGTAGGAAGGTCCTCTGCTGCTGCGTCTCATCCTCCTATTGTATACATTGTATACATTTTCTCTGTTAATATACTCGTAGAGATCTACGAATTCGATCCTTCAAAGCGGATAGAATCGATTCGAAGTATTTACATTTTAAGCGTCGAATTAGGAGATTGTTAAGTCAAGTGGTTAACGACGAGGAAAGTCGAATCGTGTTTATTTATTAATCAAGTTTGGTTTCGCTTTTCTTTGGCTGTTTCTGCCTTTTGCCATTTGAGTATGTATTCTTCTTCCCCTTCCACATTTTCCCTATTTTATTTCTTCCTTTAATTTTGATTGCTTTATCGTTACTTAAACGTGAGCCTCATCTACCTTTCGAACTGAGGTTACAGGAGGTTACCCTCCGAGTTCTTGGTTCATCTATTTCTGTCTCTCGTTATTTTTGGTATGTCCTCTCGTTTTCCTTGCTTCCTCCTACCAAATTTCCTTGGTGCCCTCTTTTCTTTCATTTTTTTTTTTTAATTTTAAATACTCAATCCTTACTTATCAATCCTAAACCTCATCTACCTTTCAGAATAAAACTTTGGAAAGTTGAATTGAGGCCGCTCTTCCTTCTTACTTCTAAGAAATTTTTCTTGGTCACTTCTCTTTTCTTCTTAATTTTGAATGTCCAGTCTTTACTTATTAAACCAAAAATTTAATTGAAGTTCCTTCTTCCAGATTTCTTCCCCCATCTGTTCCTGTCTCTTGTCATTTCTAATATGCCCCTTCTTTTTCATGCCGCTTTTCTAACTTCCTCCTCCAGCTTTATTTTTTCTTTAATATTGAACGCTTAATCCTTATTAATCCTAATCCTCGTCTACCCTTCGGAGTGAAGTTTTGGTCTTTCTAGATTTCTTCCGGTCTATTTCTGTTTCTTGCTATTTCTTTTCTGCTTCCTCCTTTCACGTATTTCTTGGTGCCCCCTCTTTTCCTTTCTTTTCTTTTTTTTTATTTTACTTTTATTAATCCTAAACCTCGACTTCCTTTCGGAGTCAAGCTTTGAGAAGTCCAATTCTTCTAGATTTCTTTGCCCATCTATTTCTATTTCTTGCTATTCATCTGGCGCTCTTCTTATTTCTTCCTAGCACATCTTTCTTGGCCCCCCCTTCTTTTCATTCCTTCTTTTTAACTTTGTCATTAATCCTGGACCTTTCACAGTAAAATTTTGGGAAGTTGAATTGGTCGCTCATTTTCTGTCGAGCGTCTTAGGTTCTCTCTTCACCTTATTCTTGGTTTCCCCCTTCCGTCTGTAGAAGAAGACTACATTTATTCGTCGGTTTTCGAAAACGATGTTAATAAGACCCAAAATTCTTTGCTTGCGGTTGTTGGAAGCATTCGTAGTGCAGGCCTTGTTAAAGATGACCTTTTGACTTAACTACAAGTCTGATTCTCTTTTTAACTAGTTCTTTCTTTCAAACCAGCGCCGTCCTGGCGTCTCGGCCTCCACAGAGAACTATCCCCACAAAGAAGTATGTGATTCGAAGAAAGCGCTTCGCGCTATAAGGGCCGCTCACCGTTGGGGGTTCGCGGCAGCTAGTAATTTGCTCCGCATTTTCCTACATATGACAAGATGTTTTTTTTTTTTAATGTTTTGGCATGAAGTGTTCATTTGTTTGTTGAAATGACACGCGCTCGTGCTTTTGTGTGACAAACTGTTCCTGTTAGCACAAGTCTTTTACTAAAAATAGAGTAAGGACGAAATCGGCGATTCCATAAAAACACGAAGCATCATCACATGGCAACGACCTCCTCAAATTATAAATAGCGAAAGGTCCGACGTTCTTAATAAAAAAAAAACTCAAGTGTGTGCGTGTGTGTATTTTGAGGCTGACGCGGTTTCGAAAGCTGCTAAATCGCCATCGGGGATTAGACCGACGCCAGACAGGTCGCGAGGAATTCCAGGAAGATAGAAATCCCGCGGTTCTGCGTTCATGCACGGAGTCACACACACGCGCAGATTATTACTTATTATCGTTGAGTAACATGACGTTATGTTTCACGACAAATCGAGGGCAGAAGCGCGCGCGATTTTTCCGAGAAGCAGGCCGTTCGCTGCCTTCAATTAACGAGCGCGAATTGGCATTGTGGGTCATGCAAATTCAATCAGCAGCGACATGCTGGAACGCTGCCTAATAGTCACTTATTTGCTTGAATTGCACTGGTAGCCCCACAATTGAACAATTAGGCCTCAAATAAAAAAGATTGCTGCGGATCGATGAACGCTCCGCTTCCTTTGTGTTAAGGCCATAATCAGCAGCGTCCGTTTAAGTGATTTATTTTACTGCGATTTTATTTATTGCAAGAACAAGTTCATGAACTCTCTAGAGGGCTCTTTTAGAATAATTCTACCTGTTTCTATCTGCTCGGTCTTCTCATTGTCTTCAAGTCTTCACCAGAAGAGAAGTGTGTTCTTCTCAATTTCCAATCTCTAGTTTGTTTCTCCTTTAATCTCCAATCTCCAGATTCCTTCTCCTTCTATCTCTCGAATCCACTGGCTGTAGGTTTCAGTCTGACGTGGATCTACCCGTTTACGTTGGTCTTGGCTTTCCTTCTCTTTCCTCTCAGTTCGTTCTTCGTACGTCCTTTCAACATGACCTGAACTGTACTCGAGTGGTCTTCCTTCCTTCTTCCTCTCAGTTGATACCCATTTATTTCATTACCAGTTTGGGAAGTCGTTCTTTGTTCATCTTTCAAACATGGCCGTATCACACCAACTTTCTTCTTTGAGATTCCTGAGTTGTATTTACTTAGAGAAAGACTCAAACGCCATTGTAAAATTTGTTTAACCTCCAAGTCTTCACCAGAAGAGAAGTGTGTTCTCATTTCCAATCTCTAGCTTGTTTTTCCTTTAATCTCCAATCTCCAGATTCGTTCTCCTTCTATCTCTCGAATCCACCGGCTGTAGGTTTCAGTCTGACGTGGATCTACCCGTTTGCGTTGGTCTTGGCTTTCCTTCTCTTTCCTCTCAGTTCGTTCTTCGTACGTCCTTTCAACACGACCTGAATTGTACTCGAGTGGTCTTCCTTCCTTCTTCCTCTCAGTTGATGCCCATTTATTTCATTACCAGTTTGGGAAGTCGTTCTTTGTTCATCTTTCAAACATGGCCGTATCACACCAACTTTCTTCTTTGAGATTCCTGAATTGTATTTACGTAGAGAAAGACTCAAACGCCATTGTAAAATTTGTTTAACCTTATTATATTTATTTAAAATTGTATTTACTCAATTTATTAAAAAGAAACTGGTCGAACAAAAATCGAACGGTTTCGTTTGCATTGGGTCTAAAAAAAGATTATCTTAGATTAAGTGCCGTTCGTCTTGCTTACGATGCACTTACAAAAATAAATAATAACAGCCGGCAATCAGACGATAAGAATGAGGCTTTTGATTAAAATGCAATTTATGTTTATCGCGACGGTATTTGCACAGTCGATTTTATTGAATCGAATTTTTAGAAAAAGTTTTATTCTTTGTGTATTCACAAATTACAAATCACCAGTTTGGTCCAAAAACAGAAGATAACTGCGAGAATCCACCAAGAAGACAAAGAAGCTCTCAAATATCAGAAAGGAATGTTTAGCATTAGTTTGGTACGAACGAGAGACCCAAGACAAAGACACCCTTAAGTATTAAACTCAAATAACCTAATAATAATGGTCAACTCAAATAAGAGCTCTCAAATATTGGAAAGAAAAGTGGGCTACTACATTTTCTTACTACCTTTCTTAAATCAGAAACCTTCATTGGCGGCGCTCTCAAAATGGAATTTTGCTTATCAAGAAGCCTTGAGGAAATTGGGGGGAGTTTGATAATGGAATGATGACAAACCGTTGTACTTCCTGGGCGACCAAAGTGATAAAGAGCGACCTGTTAGGAATTGCAAGAAGTGGCGTCTATCATTAAATCGAAGAGAACGAAATATCTACGTGTAAGAACATGAAGCAATAGAAGGAGACCAACTACCTTTCGATGCCGCGGTCGCCTTCTTTTATAAGGTTGTGATCGCCTGTCCAATCATCTGATCGCGTCACCCCAACGTCACTTGATTCCTATTGGCCGGCTATGTTACATCATTGCCGTGGCCAATCGCGTTGTCTTACGTCATGGCTGTGACCAATCACGTTAACACGTCATTGCCGTGGCCAATCAGCGTTATATTATATATTATAGAACTTTTTTTTTTAAGTTAGCAGAGGTCGAGGTATATAAGAAAGTTTTATTTTGCTAAGGAGATTGCTCACTTAAAGTGATACTGTCTGCGTGTAAACTGTACCCCTGTGATCATATAAAATGTTGCTGTGCTTTTGGAACTTGGCAGTAATATTAATCAATGCTTGGAAATAAAAGCATTATAAGCTTGTTCCATTGGAATGCCCCTTATTAAAACAAGGTTGCCAACATATTTTCAATAATCACTAAAGAGTTCACTATTAAAAATAAAGGTTGGAAAAAATCAAACCGCCAAAATTACTAAAGAAAACGAGAACTGATGGTTATTAGGTTTTTTTTTTTTAATGGTATCTCAATAAACAAAAGACGATCGATTGTGTGACAAATGCGGGAAACAAAACAAAAAGTCGACGGTTTGGACATAAAGGGAACCTTTCGTTTTATTTTTTGAGTCAAAATTACGTTTGCCTTTTTTTTTCTGTTACCAGAAACTTTTTTATTTGCAAGCAGCGCCACCTCTGAATCTGATTGGCAATATTCTTGAGTAAGTATCCTGATTTTGATTGGGCCTTCGAGATTTCTCATCAATTTCGGTGTTTTCGGTGAAGAAGTATTCTTCATTTCTCAAAAAAAAAAGGCGAAAGTAGAAACTGAAACCTTTCTTTTATTGCAAGCAGCGCCATCTCTCAAGCCCGACGACAATCACTCTGGTTATTTCATGTTATTTACGTGGTTCCGTATTTCGAGATTTCTCCTTCCTTCCTCGAAGACCCGAAAATGAAAACTTTTTATTCACAAGCAGCGCCATCTGTAGATCCTACCGTTGATCGCTCTATTTAAACTTTGAACCTTCGTCTTTCGAGATTTTTCAAAAACAGTGCTTTCGGTAAGAAAAATTCTTCGCTTCCGCAAGAAACGAAAATGAAAACCGAAAGCGTTTTTTATTTGCAAATAGCGCCATCTGTGAATCCCATCGACAATCACTTTCGATTAGTATTCCTAATTTTGAGCCTTGAGTCTTCGAGTTTCTCAAAAACGGTATTTTTGACGAAAAAAGAATTCCTGTTTTCCTCGAAAACGTGAAAGCGAAAATCGAAAACTTTTTTGTTTGCAAACAGCGCCATCTCTGAACTGTATCAGCGATCACTTTGGATAAATATTCGAAAATAGTATTTTCGGTGAAAAAATCCCTCTTCAAAAATAAGGAAGCATAAACTGAAAACTTTTTATTCCCAGACAGCGCCATCTCTCTGAATCCTATCCACGATCATTCTGGATGAAACTTTCTAATCTCCGTGATTTCTCAAAAACACTATTTTCGGGTGAAACAATTTCCTTCCTTCCTCAAAAATGTAAAAATAGAAAAATTTCTGTTTGCGAAATTTTGCGCAATCACTTTTGATAAATATTCAAAAAATTGAAACTTTCCAGTTTTCTCAAAAACAGTATTTTCGATTAAAAAATCCTTCTTAAAAAACACGAAGGCGTAAACTGAAAACTTTTTTTTAATCTTAAGCAGCGCCATCTCTGAACACCCTGTTAACGATCACTTTGGAGTTTCGAGTTTTCTCAAAAACAGCGTGTACTTCCAGCAAAAAAATAAAAACTGAAAACTTCTTTATCCGCAAGCAGCGCCATCTGTGGACGCTGTCGATGATCACTTTCTATAATATTCTTAAATTTGAACCTTCGTTTTTCGAATTTTCTCAAAAGCAGAATGTTCGACAAAAGAAATAAATGCCTTTTGCTTTCTTAAGAACACGAAAATGATAAGACAACGGAAAGTTTTTTTTTTATTTGCAAGCAGCGCCATCTCTGAAGCCTACCGACAAACACTTTTGATAAATATTCAAAATTTTGAATCTTTCGAGTTTTCTCAAAAAAGGTATTTTCAGTAAAAATATAAATATAATATAATATAATATAAATATTCCTTTCCCAAAAAGACAAAAATGAAAACTGACAACTTGTTTAACCGCAATTAGCGCCATCTGTAGATCCTATCGATGATCACTTTGTATAATATGTATTCTTTTCGTTTTTCGAATTCTCTCAAAAGCAGTTACGACGAAGTGGCAACAGCGCAGCACTTTGAGTCGCTTGAAAACCCAGCTTCTCCGCGCGGCTAGGGCAAAATTTATTGGTCGAAGAATAAATATCACGTGAGGGGATTTTCATTCATTGCGGAGCACCGCGTGATCTTGACCATTTCGTTCATTGGCTAATTCGTACGGGCATGCGCCGAATTTTTAACCTCACCCAATTTTGCCTCGCGCTAGAGCGGCACTTCTCGTTCGATCTTGGTGGTATCGCGCGTGTGTGTTAATTTATGGGAGCCCTTGCTTGGATTTAAGAAGAGCTCATCTACGGCTTTGCCGGAATTTATTGGTGAACCACCGCACGAGTTTTGGGATATTTCAGACTTCCCACCAAGCTTGGGATGTTACTAAAACCCAGGTAAAAATAGGCGAAATGGCTGACGCCCATCTTGACGCTAACGGTATTTCCCTCTCTCTAGGTTTTCAGTTCCAGTTTCGGCTTTTGATTTTGTTATTTTTCCGTTTATACGAGCGTTCTGCCTTGCTTTTGGCCTGCTGATCTCCTTGGGACGCAGTCCAAGCGTTTTTCGAGCCCCTTTGGCGAAAAGGCAGTCCCGCCCCGCTAAAACCGGTTCAATCCGGTTGAACAGCGTTGGAAGCGACGGACGGGTGGCGCTACGACAACCAACTTCACGCCATCGGACAAGTTTGACAGTTCACCACGACCTTGTTGCTGTCGATACTTGTGAGTTGACGACTACTTTTCAATGATCTTGCATGCCTTTCACTGAGAGCGAATTTCGGCCTCTTATGTGCCCTTGAACTTGTGGGCATACGTATGTTTTTGAGATCACCAATTTTGAAAAATTCTTGAACTATTATTGCATTGTACATCATCTTTAATTTTGTTCAATTAAACTTGAATTAACTGTTACGATTGTGTTTGGTGTTTACACGTTCAACGCACGGGTGAGTTAAGCCAAGCCTCCTGCTCTTATTTTTGGCCTTCTGCACGATCGAGATCATATTAAACCAGCTGGGTTTAATGTTCAACCTGACGCCCTTATTGTTAACATCTTTATTACTCACGCCCATCTCACTGTTGCTAGTCGCCGGGAAACCTGGTGAAAGATACAGCGCAGACTTGTTACCAGGTCAAGGTAAGTCACAGGAGCAGTCAATTTAAAGTTTGTTTGGTGATAGAACATGCAGTGGAAGTAAGAATGAAAATTACTGGACGACAAGAAAAGACGTCGTCTTACGTCATCGCCGTGGCCAATTAGCGTTGTCTTACGTCACTGGTCGAGTTCGTGACGTGTTTTTCCGAGCGCGCCGCCCGTAGGTGATGACGACATCGACATGCTGCAGCCAATTAGCGTCGTCTTACGTCACCGGCTGACGGTCACAAATATTGCTTAGGGCGATTAACGAAATTAACTTATTTATCAAATGAACGGTAAATAAAAGCTATACCGCGGTAATGTGAGTCAATAAGAATAATTAGAGTTATTCCGACCTTGGTAATTAAATCCAAACATTCAGCGTCAATGTCAATCAGCTGTCAACAGTGCCGGAGCGTCCTCTCACGGTCGTTAGTGAAGTAAGTCGATGTTGCGGTCATGCCGCCAAGAGTAGCGTCGTCTTGCAGGTCGAGTCTACTTTCACAGACGGGGGAAGCCGGCTTGCGAGGCTCAAATCGCTGCGAAAAGTCAAATCCGGCCTTTTCTTGTACCCAAGGAGATGACAGTAAATATCCACCCAATCCTGCCTCTACAAGTACCACTTGACGCTATGACTTGAACTTAAAGCCTGATGGAAGAAAAGTACGCATTACGTTTCGTCACGGTTACAACATGGCCACAAGACATACCTGTTCCTTATTTTGACGACAAGCTTAAAATTCTCTCCACGTACGATTGCAACATATCTCGGAGTAATTCCGGTTCCGTCTTCCTTCACATACTCTCGTGAAAGGGAGCACAAAAATAAAAATCACGAAGAAACGAGCCATACGTTGGGAGCTTTGAAAACAGACTGATCGCGAGCGACTGCCGTGTTCTTCCCCTACCACAAGTTCAGACAGGAGTAGTTAGGATTGAAAGCAGATTTAACTAGGAAGCAGAGTGAAATGAAGACATACTGTACGACTAAATAACAACGCATAATCTTATCTGATGCAATATTGCACAACATTGTTAAATATGACGACCGGCACGTAGGCCAAGACTGGGCGTTAGATTCCCACGTTAATAGGTGTAGGATGTTCGGAAAAATATTATGAATAACTTAATTGAATTTTTCAAACGGTAACAAAGCGTTTCGTGTAATCCATCCTAGGGCACGTGTCCTACTCTCTCCAGTCTGACACGAGAGTCTCGTGTATCCCGTCACAGAGTAGGTGTTCTATTCTCTCCAGCCTGACACGAGCGTCTCGTGTATTCCGTTCCTACTCACAGACAGCCCGACCTGGTACGAATGCCTCGTAAAATCTGCTTCCTGGGCAAGTAGCTAACGTCCGGACAGTCAGCCAAGCGACGAAACGAAGGGAGGTCCATTATAAAGTCGAAAAAAAAAAAAGGTTCGGTTTTCTAAATAATCACATTATCACGAAAGTGGTCCTTAGGCGTCTCCTTATGTCACGCTAAGACCTTCGGGTTTGATTGGGGTGCGTAGGTTCATCAGAGGGTAGAGCTTTAAGACAATGATTTAAAAAAAATTAATACCTCTTTATTAAGTTAATAATTAAATTAGTTGAGGGTTGTTTGTCCGATAATTGCGGATGCGGTCCTGGGTCGTTCGCGGCGACTGGGGTTGTTGATTTGTCTGAAGACGGGACAGCGTGCGTCGTTTTCTTAGCCGGAGGAAGACTGCGAAGCTCGAGGCCGGTCCGTGACTGGAGTGATCGGTCAAGGTCGGTCTCGGTGGCAACGTTCCTTAGCTGGAGTGGAGCACGACACGTCCATGCTCAGCCTAGGGGTGATTCATGACGTGTTTCTCTGCCGTTGGCGACAGGAACACGCAGCGGAGACAAAAATGAAAATTACTGGACGCCCAGAAAAGGAAGCAGAACAGTGGAACTCTGCCCAAAGAGCAAGAGGCATATCGCAAAAGAAGAAACACTTTCTTTAATCTATATTATTTAGAAGTGTAGGCTTCCAACGGATGTCAAACATGAGCAACATGACAAATGAACCAAAACCCTCAGGATTGAACGGTTTGATGATTATGATGATGATGAGAACAATATAGCCAGGGTTGCCTCTTCGAAACGTTTCGCTTCTTTTAGGAAGACATCAATGGAACCGTCAGTACTGACTTCTTCATGTTTCTTGGGGTTTTTTGGCCGAGCAACTTGACGCTCAGTTCCCAGTCAGTGAGTGTGGGACTTCTCCAATTTTAAGATCATTTAAAGCTACTGAGGACACAGTAAAGGCTCCCCCAATACTGATCTTGTAAGGTTTCCTTAAATCAATCATAGAAACCACCTTCGCGCGAAAATATTTTTTTTTACTACCTACAAGATAGACAACCAAAATTTCTGAGCAGTATTTCAGCAGATAAGCTGCAGCGATAAATCTTCGTTATCATTCGGGGGGCGAAAAAAAATGCGCTCTCATAACCCGAGTTCGTGTGTCTCACTCGAAAAGGCGTGATAAGCACGGTATCGCAAGGAAGGCTTATCAGTGTGTTACTACCAAGCGCAAAAGCGCAACAACACAACTGAAATCATTCAAATTTTCATCTTTTTTTTGGAGGGGGGGAGAGACTTGTTTATTTTGACTCACCTCTTTCTAGTCGACTTCATTTTACGCCGGTTTTAAACGGTCGCAAGTGTACGGTTTCATATTTCGCTTACCTGAAACAAAAACAAAATTATCAGCATCCTTTTTATTGTCCTTTCGATATTTGAAGATTTTGCAATGCTTTGTGGTGGTAGTCATGTACCTTTTCCAAAGTTTTACGTCACTGCAAATGAAGCGCCGGTTTACCTAAATCGTAAAACAATGACGGCCGAAGAAATTCCGAAACCGCAAATCTACGGCGACGGTCGTCGCATTAATTAATTACCTAACCAACGACAAAAGCAAATTTCACTCCCTTTCAGGTCGAAAGCGGGCGACACACAACGAAAGCAGCTCGTCAAGGTCAATCGCGTTACGTATCAAAAAAAATAAAATAAAAAATGCGTACACGTTTTTGTTTATGCACATCAGCTGAGGATGACGCGACGGAACGCGGCGAGAATCGCGATGAGAAGAGATTGACGTGAATTCTGATTAAAGCGTTCGATACGAAACTTAAATAGAAATAAGTCAACACGCGGTTGCGGTACTAAACAATGTCACACCTTCACTCCCAAGTACCGGTTGACATTAACAGTTTACACGATTATAGCAAGTTAGAATCGCGCAAATTTATTTGTTTGTTACTCTGAGGAAGAAAAAATCACTTGTGCTCATGTTTGTACAATATGATCATTACTATTTAGTTTAGATCACGTGCGGCTATGAAATTAAGACTGACAGAGCTCGTTCAAATAGAGAAAGTCGCTCTGACGTCACGAAATGTCACGTTGAAATATTAACCCAATCAGCGACGTATTTCTATTACTCTGTATAGTGTCATTATTCTTCCAAAAAACAGTTTAATTATGTCGATGGAACCACACGAGTGAACCCAACTCTTTTATGACGCAAATGACGTCACAGTGTCTTCCTGTAACTCAATGAACTCCATCACAAAACTCCATGAAAAAAATACAAAGGTTTAATCGCCAGCACAAACAAAAGGGACAGTACGCACGAGTGCTAAAGTACCGCGGGACTAGTGCGACTTCTCTCCCACTATGCGCTGAGACGGTAGTCGTTACGAATGAACTCAGATTTAGCCGGGCGACAGAGTGAAATGGAGATATATTGTAGGACTATATAACATGTAGCAATATGGTCTAGCTGATGCAATATTATGAAATATGATAAAAATCACGTACGCCTCCTGAAGTTATACATATAGGGTGGCTGCTAATTACTGTGGAATATCTTAATTGGATTTTTCAGCCGCAACAGGGTCCCAAGTTCGAACTTCGGTAAAAATTATTTTTAATCGAAAAAAAAATTGATTCCTGCGCCTCACACATAGGCAATTTCCACACACTACGATGTTTTTGCAAAATATACATAATTGTTTATTAATTATTTCTAAATGAAAATTAATTAACCCAAATGACAAAGTCACGCGTAAAATGTTAACATTAGACTCTTTTCGGTAAATAAATTGTTTGTGAAATGATATCTCAGGGTTGCCAATTGTTTTGTTAACGAATTAGAATAACTGGGTTCTGTCAACTGTTTGTTTTTAATAATGAATTTTAATTAATTTTATCTCGCTACGTGAAATGTAAAAGGGTAAGTAAAAGTTTACACAAAAATGTTTATCAATAATAATTAATTCATTGTACATAATACACATTATAAATACAGCGTGATTCAGAATAAGTGTCCGACCCGTTAGGGGCGTATTTATTTGAAATTTATTTTGCAATTTATTTGAAATTAATAATTTTAACAGTCGGTATCCAACAATTAAATAAATTTCAATAATTTAGTTTCAAAGTAAAAGTACTTTACACTATATTGAACTTTCGTTTGACCTTGACCTTTAACTTTTCGAAATCTTTTTAAGTTTCAATTTTTTTCCAATCGCAATTTCTTGCCGGGGTTGAGCGGACTTGGGTTCGCTCTGGTTGGGTTGACCTTGAAGTTTCGCTTTCAGCTTGACCGACCATTGATCTCGAAATTCAATTTTAAAAAATTCCACAATTTTTTGCCTTGACCTTGAACTTTGACCTATGCGAAGCTATGTTCTCGACACTCAAATTTTTGAAAAAATTTCCCCCAATTTTTCACAATTTCTTGATCCCGCCCTTTACCTTTTACTTTAAGATACCTCGCTATCGAAATTCAAAAATATTTAAAAATTTTCCTCAATTTTTTCCAATTTCTTTGCCTTCACCTTAACCTTTGTTAATAATTAAAAGAAAAATGAGACTATACATTAGTGTTCTCTGAACTTTAATTTTTTTTTATTGTGACGCCATCTATTTGTTGAAAAATAAATTAAACTCCTCTAGGAAAATTGATTTGTGCACGAAATCGAAATAAATGGTGCCAATATACCCAAAGCGAGGAAGAGCGACCTGTTAGGGATTGCAAGCAGTGGCGTCTATCAATAAATCAAACAGAACGAAATATCTACGTGTGAAAACAATCATGAAGCAACATGTGATGCCAGATCTTCCTGGGTGCTTCTTATTGGCCGTGAGGTAATTAATTTAGGTGGCGTGATCGCCTGTCAATCATCTGATGGCGTCGCTTCATCGTCACTTGATTCCTATTGTTACGTTACATCATTGCTGTGGCCAATCGCGTTGTCTTACGTCACTGCCGTGGCCAATCGGCGTTATATTACGTCACTGGTCGACTTCGTGACGCGTTTTTCCGAGCGCCGCCCGCTGTTGCTGACGACATCGACATACTGCAGCCAATTAGAGTCGCTTTACGTGACTGGCTGAGTTCGTGACGTGTCCCCGCACTTCTCGTTCGATCTTGGTGGTATCGCGTGTGTGTGTGTAACTTTATCGTACCCCTTGCTTGGATTTAAGAAGAGCTCACAGATTTCTATTATTCTGTATGGTGTTATTATTTTTACAAAAAAAACTGTTTAATTATGTCGACGGAACCACACGAGTGAACCCAACTCTTTTATGACGCAAATGACGTCACAGTGTCTTCCTGTAACTCAATGAACTCTACCAACCAATATTGCCAAAGCGTTATGTTCCAAAACTTGCCAATTTTTTTTTGACAAACTTTAATAAGAAAATGGTTGCACGATTTGCCATAAATTGGAATATTGTTAAAAATTTCCAAGTTTTTGTGGTGATGTCTCAGAGACACCGCGAAATGAAAGTGTTCAACACAAGAGAAAAATGTTGGAACACCAATGGAGTGTTTTACGGGATGTCGACCAACTATAGTGCAACGATTTGATCTCTCTGGTGATTTTTTTACAGCATTGCATTGTCAGAAACACTATAAAATCAAGAAATCAGGGAAGGGATATTGGAAGACCAACAAGGCATGCAAACGATGTCGGCCAACATGTAGAAAGTGGATGAATAAATTGGAACCTGCCAAAAAAAATTGAATTAGGGAAGAAAAACTTGAGACGTTTGAATTTATAGCTTCAGTAGTCACGAAAGACAAACCAAATGCATCGTTGTCAATCTCATAAACCCCCGTGATCTGAATAGCTGATGATAATAATAATCGAAGGGATTAGAACCATAACTGACCTAACGGTTCAACTGACACTTGACAATTTATCTAATATCACCCAGTGAAAGCAAATTTTTAATTTGACGGTTTATAAATGGCGCTACATGTTGTAAAAGCAATTGTTTCGTCATGCCATCAGGTTAATTAATATTCCATGTCCCTTTTTAGCACCTACGTCAATTCACCAAAAAAATTGCACTCCGATCCTTATGGTTCTAACCCCTTCAATGAATATGACAATCGAAACAAGATGAAGAAGACCTGTTAAATAGGACAATGGTAACTGGACCTCTTTCGGTGGTACAAGATTTATGGGCAAAATCAATTAAAAATGACTGGTGATTGAAAACGTAAGGGATGGCCAAAATTCTAAGTTGGCAGGCAGAAGGATATGGTTCCTCCAGGGGATGAAGTGAAGTTAAGAGAATGAAGTTCATCAAAAATCGAAACAAACGGACCACTTGCTCGAAGACCACCAAAATTCTAGGTTCTTACAGGATATGAAGATAAAAAATGAAAGGAAATGAAATTCAATCAAAGATATCTAGTATCTATATCCTCGAATGGTTGAAAATGTGAGGGATTGAAATCTTTGTGAATAATGAATAAGTTCAAACGTTAAGCTATCCTTATCTCTGAATCCTCTACGATGACTTTATCTTGTGTGTCAACACTTCTTCTTCTTCGATCAGCAATTCCTATGTTAACAGTTCTTCTTCTTCTACTCCTTCGATTAGCAATTCCTTTTGCCTTCTTACCCATATTCTGCTATTTTGATCTTTCAGGTTCTCCTTGGAGCCATCTCTCCATTTTTTCTTTTTTTTGTCCTCGCACGCCATCAATGATAAAATTAGTAGACGCTCTGAGATAAAAACCAGAAACAAGTTCAAAAGACCACCAAAAATCTAGGTTGACAGCGGGACAACGTCTTTTAATGAAAGAAGATAGTAATCTTCGGGAACAAGCTCAAACAGGGATTAACCCTATCACTAAATCCTCCAGAATTACTTTTTCTTGTGTGCCAGCATTGTTTTCCTAACGATATTCTGCCGTAATTTGTTCATTGATAGAATCGTCAATTAATTCATTCCAATTTGCTAGAAATGTTGACATGTCCTCCCATTCTTAATGTACGACTTGGGACTAAGCACAATTACTATCATTATTTTGATCTTTTCGGTCTTCTTTGACGACGTATCTCCATTGTTCTTGGTTCTCGCACACCGCCAAATGATAATTAACAGACTCTCTAAGATGAGAGCCGGAAACAAGTTCAAAACACTTGCTCGAAGAACACCTAAAATCTAGCTTGACAGCTGGACCAGGTCCTTACAGGAGATGAAGTTAAAATATGAAGGAAAAAAGTAAACTCCATGAATAAGCTCAAATCAAGTTTAATCCTCCACGATGACATTATCTTCTGCGTCAATTCCTTTTGCCTTCTAAACGATATTCTGCTATTTTGTTATGTCTATGTTATTAAATCAAAGTTAATGCAGACACATCTGAAAACTGTGCTATCGAATCAGGAGTTCCTCAGGGCAGCGTCATTGGTCCCTTGTTCTATGTGCTGTACACTGCAGATCTACCGACAACAACAGATACAACCAATGGCACATTCGCTGACGACACACTTATATTAGCTGCGAACGAGAATCCTATCGAAGCTTCAAACAGATTACGAAATCATTCGAACCTAATAGAAATCTGGATAAAAAAAGAGTGGAAGATCAAAATTGACGAAGAAAAATCAGTACAAGTAAACTTCACCCTTAGACAAGAACATTGTCCCACCTTAAATCCGAACATCTACGAGCACGTAGTACCTGCGCCTACACATGGACTGCAAGCTCACCTGGCAAGAGCACATTATCAAAAAAAGGAAGCAGATAGATCTAAAAACCAAAGATTTATACTGGTTTATCGCAAGGAAGTCCCTAGAAGTCCCTAGACCTATGAGATAGAAACCTGGGGTTGTGCCAGCAAGTCATACATGGCCATCATCCAAAGAAGCCAGTGAAAAATACTAAGTATGATCGCTGACGCACCCTGGTACGTCTCAAACCAAACCATCCATGAAGACTTACAAGAGTCCTACTGTACCCTTTAAGAACAACCTTCGTCACACTCTATGTCAAGGACGTCATCAAACAAAAACTACAGCGCCAAACACCACAACAAGCTGGAAAGTCACACAAACGCTCTATTACACCCGTTACTAGGACCACAGGAGACTGAAAAGAAGCTGGCCAGCTGATCTCAGAAACAATTGAGAATTCCTCAATGGGGGAGTCCTCATCACGCCATTATAGGGCACTCCAGTCCTCAAGATAAATCATTACCCCATAGAATGTACTACTCGTGTAATTCTGGTTGCTAATAAAAAAAGATCTTCTTTGGTGTCTTATTTCTTTGGTTCTCGAATACCATCAGATGATGAGAACCAGAAGCAAGTTCAAAACACTTGCTCGAAGACCACCAAAAATCTAGGTCGACAGCCCCTTACAGGAGATGAAGTTAAAAAATGAAGGAAAATTGTAAACTGCATGAATAAGCTCAAATCAAGCTTAAACCTCCAGGATGACATCATCTAGTGCGTCAACACTACTTTTTCTTCTTTTTCGCTTAGCAATTCCTTCTGCCTTCTTAACGATATTTTGTCATTTTGAGCTTTCAGGTCTTCTTTGGTGCCTTATCTCCATTTTTCTTTGGTTCTCGAACACCATGTGATGATACGAGGCAGAGTCAAATGAAAACCACAAAAAAGTTGCTGAACAAAATTTATTAAGGCAATGTCAACGTAATTTTTCGATGTAGTCCCCATGCATCTCCTCCATCGTTTTGGAAGTGCTTGAATACCTGAAGAAAAAAATTTCCTTTGGTCGTGTGCACAACCACTCATGCACCGCCTGAATGACTTCATCATTACTATGAAATTTCTTCCCACCCACTTCCTCTTCTTTAAGAGGACCAAAGACATGATAATCGCTTGTGACGACGTGATAGACACTCAAACTTCAAATCTTGGATGGTCGCCGCCGTTGCACGCGCAGTATGTGGCCGCGTGTTACAAAAAAATGCCATTATTCAGAGATCCTCGCGTTTTTCTTCTGATGGCAGGCTTGAGGCGAGTATGTGGCACTAGTAACAGTAAACCCATTAGGCATGTAGTCCTCCAAAATTACCCCTTTTGCATCCCAAAAAAGGATCAGCATAACCTTTCCTAGAGCTGTGTGGAAATCTTCGATTAATATCAATGGGTTTCACTCCTTCACTGTGCAAGAAATGAATAACAGAAGCTGTTCCTCCCTGGTGCAGTCCTCCATTGGAATTGCCATTTTTAAACTGTCACGTGTCAACACTTTCAATCGTTCCTGCGATATGTCATTATCATTATCAAGGCATTCTACACCTCAAAAATAACTTTTCTGCCAATTTCCGTTCGGTGCACTTTCAAGGTTTTCATTTGGCTCTGCCTCGTACTTATCAGACGCTCTAAGATGAGAACCAGAAACAAGTTCAAATCACTTGCTCGAAGACCACGGGAAATCTGTCCGTTACAGGAGATGAAGTTCAAAAATGAAATCCTATCAAGAATATCCAGTAACTACATCTTCGAATGATTGAAAACGTTAGGAATGGACTTGCTCCATCTGTTGACAACTTCTTCTTCTTCTTCTCTTAGTAATTCCTTTGACCTTCTTGACAATACTTTTCCGTTTGGATCTTTTAGGTCTTCTTTAGTGTCATATTTCCATCGTTTTTTTTTTCCTCACACTGCACCAGAATGATAATAATTGGCAGCCTCTCTAAGAGGGCAGCCAGAAACGATATCTTCAATACAAACAGACCACGGGCTCGAAAGCCACCACCAAAATCCTATGGGCTATGGTCCTTGCAAGCGACGAAGATAAAAATGAAAGAAAAGAAAATTCAATCAAAAATATCTTTTCAGACGATTGAAAATGTAAGGGGAACCATCGAAAATCTCAATTGGAATATTGTTAGCCATGGATTCGCCAAGAGAACTTTTGTAGAACGCCGTCGTGCAAAAAAAAAACGCACTCCTTTCTCTTTTTGTCAATTACCAGTCAATCAATCAATCAATTCAAATTCTATAGTGGGTGTGCATAATTTTCAACGCAATTTCAAAGATTTGAAATACGTACTTGGTAAATACTTGCAAGCTCTTGCAAAATTTGACAAAGTATTCGAAGTGCACACTTCAAATAGATGTTTTAAAAGACTTTCAAGGATTTCTTCTTTCTTTTCTTCTTTCCTTTCTGCCAATCTTCTTACTTCCTCTTTCCACATTTTTATGATCCACTCTTGTCTTTTCTTTTTCCTTTTATTTTGATTACTCTTATTCCTTACTTAATACCGAATCTTGTCTATCTCTCGGCGTGAGGCTACGTGGTGCTGAGGTGAGGCCTTCTTTTCATTTGTGTCCGTCGCCATTTTTTCCCCCTTTCTTCTTCCTGAGGGCGTCATCTCTCGTGAGAATTGTTCAGTTCACCGTCAACCACCTTCGCGAACGGTTGGGGCGCTTCCTCTCCGTCTTTTATTTTATTATAATTAATTGCTTTCATTGTTCACCATCAAAAGTTTTTATTTGAATTAACCGCCAATCTCTTTTTGCGACGTGAATCGAGTTCCTAAAATTATTGGCGTGGATGAAGTGACGGCGCGAGGAAGAAGGTAATCTGGTGCATTAAGTCCCTAAATTTACACGACTGAAGATGAGCCATTAGGCGGGTGACCTTGGTGACTCTCAGCGGAAGCAAGAGGATTTTTGAAGAGCTCTCGCGGGAACTGGGGAAATTGAGGACTTCCAAAAAGAAAGACGTCAGTCCTCGTCAAGGTAATCTGTGCATTAGGACCCTAAATTTACATGACTGAAGATGAGTCACTGAGTAGGTGATATGAGTCACTCTTAGCGAAAGCAAAAGGATTTTTGAAGAGCCCTCCTAGGCACAGGGGAAATCGAAGACATTCAAGAAGACGTCTTGGATTGCCGTCTTTGTCAGTGGAACACAAAAACGCATTTTCATTCTTTTCCAAAAACATCGAAAGCGTAGAAAGTGTCCTTGAGGACCTTGTCGGAAAGATCTGCTCTGGATGCTTAGCCCAACCACTAGCGCCGTTTCCTAAAAGTAATCAGCGTCTTCGGCCGAAGCGATCTATGTCACTCTCCACCAAAGCAAAAGGCATATTAAGAGAGCCCCTGGGGACGCTGTGGTATTTGAAGACGTCTTGGATTGGCATCTGACAGAAGCTAAAGACGTCTTTGTTGGTGGAAGACAAAAAGACACTTACATTCTTTTCCAAAATCATCGGCAGAGTCCTTGCGGACATAGTTGGAAGTTAAGGGGCATGAAAGTCTCCAATTGGGTCAAAAGAATTCTGAAATATAGAACCGGTGGTCCTTAAGGACATCGTGGAACGTGAAGTCTTACATTGGAATCCGACAGAAGTTGAAGGTCAAAATTTATTTCTTAGAAAGGATCCTCGTGAATATGTGAAGATGACCCTAAAGAGTAATGGACGTCTTGGATCGCAAAAACTTTGAAACTTTTCAGAAAGCGTCACTGCAGACATTTTGGAACTTGACGACCTCTACGAAGAAGAAGAATTGGATTGGAACCCGACAGAAACTAAAGGCGTTATTGCCAAGGGAAGTCGGCGCAGGTCAGAAATTAAAATGACATGTGATGAAGGGGTTGTGCAAGAATTGAGGCTTGCTGATGATAGAGGATACTCTGAGGTAGAGTAAGGCGCCAATCTATCATAAGGGTGTATGCTCTGTATTCGGCGATAGTCGGAGAGAGTAGGTGATCACTCCACCTGCACACGGCATTTGACCTTATCCGCCAACTGCAGAGGCGTGAGTAGTAAATGCCGGAGACACAACTAGCTGTATACCTGACCAGGCGAATTGCCTTGTGCTTTCCAAGAACGGTCATGACTTACTGTTGACCGGGCTGTGGCCAGTGTAGTAAACACTGTGGAAGCCAGTGGCACCAATGATACGCTCGAAAGGCAAGATATGCTTATATCCACCTGGGGTACGTCCTTATGCATGCGAAGTACGAAGATGGACATCCGAGGACACCTTCTCCGTGAATTCGCATCCCAGCACTATTTCTCGGACGTCTCCTTTCCTTTCTGCCAATCTTATTACTTCCTCTTTCGACATTTTTATGATCCACTCTTGTCCTTTCCTTTTCCTTTTATTTTGATTACTCTTATTCCTTACTTAATACCGAATCTTGTCTATCTCTCGGCGTGAGGCTACGTGCTGCTGAGGTGAGGCCTTCTTTTCATTTGTGTCCGTCGCCATTTTTTTCCTCTTTTTTCTTCCTGAGGGCGTCATCTCTCGTGAGAATTGTTCAGTTCACCGTCAACCATCTTCGCGAACGGTTGGGGCGCTTCCTCTCTGTCTTTTATTTTATTATAATTAATTGCTTTCATTGTTCACCATCAAAAGTTTTTATTTGAATTAATCGCCAACCTCTTTTTGCGACGTGAATCGAGTTCCTAAAATTATTGGCGTGGATGAAGTGACGGCGCGAGGAAGAAGGTAATCTGGTGCATTAAGTCCCTAAATTTACATGACTGAAGATGAGCCATTAAGCGGATGACCTTGGTGACTCTCAGCGGAAGCAAGAGGATTTTTGAAGAGCTCTCGTGGGAACTGGGGAAATTGAAGACTTCCAAAAAGAAAGACGTCAGTTCTCGTCAAGGTAATCTGTGCATTAGGACCCTAAACTTACACGACTGAAGATGAGTCATTGAGTAGGTGATATGAGTCACTCTTAGCGAAAGCAAAAGGATTTTTGAAGAGCCCTCCTAGGCACAGGGGAAATCGAAGACTTGAGGTCCTTGAGGACCTTGTTGGAAAGATCTGCTCTGGATGCTTAGCCCAACCACTAGTCGTCTGGTTTCCTAAAAGTAATCAGCGTCTTCGGCCGAAGATGAATCACTCTGTAAGCGATCTATGTCACTCTCCACCAAAGCAAGAGACATATTAAGAGAACCTCTGGACATTCGAGGACACCTTCTCCATGAGTTCGCATTCCAGCAGGGAGTTTCCACATCTAGATTCGCCGCTGGAGTAGGCGGGGCTGGGAGAGGGCCCCGGCGAGTAGAAACTCGTAAATGGTTATTTGTAATTTTGCATGACGTCCTTATCGAATCGGTAAGCGAAGCCCAAATGTTAAGACGTTCACCCCCAGCTCCGCAGTGGTCGAGGAAGCCAGAAAGAGAGAAAGAAAGCAGGGAGATCTCTCTTTCCCTGCTTTCTTCCTCGCTTCCTACAATTTTGATCGCCGTTTATAAAGAAAACCTAAAAAGTTGGAAAGCAAAACATACATTTTTCAACGTGGATATGTTAAGCAAGGAAAGGTAACAAACAAATAACAGATATAATCCATACGACCCTGTACTACTTATAATAAAATCCAATCCAATCAACACTATTAATAAGCGACTCAAGCACAGTAAGGCCCTGTATAATCCGTAAAATAATCGACACGTTTAAAGTTACGTTCTTTTTCTTTTTAATGTGATGAATTGATCGCTGTTGCAATGCAATTCGACATTGTAGTTCTTAACGCCAAAAATTTACAAAAAAAAAAGTGCAATTTTTAATGAACAAATTATTTTTATCAACTTTCTCCTAATCTCCTGCAATCAGAATACTTCACCTTGAACAACCTCAACTTGCTCTACTATTTTTAATTTCTTTATCTCCCATACGATACGATTTGCATATTTACAGCAAGCAAGCAAGCAAGCCCGAGTCGCAGCGCTTTTTGTTTAAGCGCGCGCTCAAGGTTCGCGCAATAAAGAAAGAAAAATTTCAGTCGGAAGTTGGCGCTGACGTAAACCGATACCGATCAAAGTATGCGATCGCTCGGCTTAATTCAAGGCGAAGCCCTGATTAGTTCGACCGTGGTTTGGTTTTCTTCTGTGTCTGGCCCGATTTAACTTGCGAACAAGCGAGCGAACGTCGATCGAGTTAAAAGTAATGCGCGATTTGCAGTGCTGAATTATTCAGGGGGATCGCAGTTTAACGCAAATACGTCTACGTCAACAGGAAACAACGCTACCGAAACGAGCTTGCTGAATACTAAGTTAGCGCTAGGCGATGACAGGCGACGAATTTGTCGAATTGCAAAAAGTCACAAACGTCCTCCTCATGTTATGCAAAAGAATTACAATCGAATTAGAAAAAAATGATAAGGATTACTCGAGTGTTTTTTTTTTTAAATCCGTGTAAGACGACCCTTAAACTTTAAGGCTCTCTTTAAGGATCTCTTTCTAGGGCGACATTGCGCCATCGCGTTTGATGAGAAATTTGTTGTTGTGTTTGATGAGATGTTTGATAAGGATAAGCGATTTCACAAAACTTCTGTCAAAAGTGCGTCTCATATTTCCGGAAATTTAAACAACGTCTATCTAAAACCCCCTATTGATAGAATATAATCGTGATGATGGGGGGGTAAGGAATTTGAAACTTTATTGAAGTTTTTTTGGTACGACGAAGCTTTTTGTCTCGAGCCTTTTTGTCATCGTCGAACAATGCAACAAACGTCTAAGCACGCGTGTCGACTTGCTTGCATCGAGTGAACTGCTCACGTTTTCGAATCACGCCCGTTAATTAAATAATAATTGATTAATAAGCGGTAAAATGGCAATTAAAATTTCTACCGTGCATGCATTAAGGCTCGGTTTTATTGTTGCTAAATTAATTGCGCCCGAAGTCCCGCTTTGTTTGCGTCATGCCATCATCACATTTGCAGTTCAACTTTTAAACACTCTGGGAGATGCTTTTATTTAAAACAAATTACTTCACTTGGACTAAAGGGGATCTGGTGTCGCTTATTAAAGGCAAGCTAATTCTTATTCTATGTTGCCATGTTGTAAACTATAAATAAATAAATCGCAAGAGCGAAATTTGCAAATCGTGAATCTACAGTTCTTTCGTTCGGGTCTTTGCAGTTACGTCAGAAAGGTCAAGTTCACGTCCGACGCCGCGCCGCGCCGTAACAATCAGGAAACTTTCAATATCGCTTATCGATTACTTTAAAAATATCGATAAATCGATAAATTTTAGTAACAGTAATAATAATTTTTATCGTCAAAGTAGTCTGACAGTTCAGTAACAAACGATCTAAAAACGTAAACACGAGTCAAAAACAAAATGTTTTTTTAATGTCTCTTATTTTACCAATTAATCAGTATCGCTTACCGACAGGGTAAGGGTAAATAAAGGCAATTCCACACGCCTAGACACGTTCGCGGACATGCTCGAAGAATTATGACCGCAGTTCGATGCGAAGTTGTTAAAATTAAAACGGTTTCGGTAAATTAATCGCCTAGAGACACATAAACATGCTTGTGATTTCTTGCCCGCTACTGTGAGGGATGTTCCACACGCTCAGACACGTTCGTGGACATGCTCGTAAAGTTTATAATCGCATTGTGATTCAGGGAAGTTCAAATTAAAACGATTTTTTTACCAATTAATCACTTGCCGACACGCAAACGTACGCGTGGTTTTTCCTCTGGCACTGTAAAGGCAATTCCACACGCCTAGTCACGTTCGCAGACATGCTCGAAGTGTTATGATCACGATCTGATGCAAAATTGTTGAAATTAAATAAGTTGCGAACACGCAAATACGCTTGCAGTCTTTCGCCAGAGACTATGAGGGGAATTCTACGCACGCAAACACGTTAGTGCACATGCTCGTGTCCCATTCAAAATTGTTGGAATGCAAATGATTTTTTTATGGATAAATTGCTTACAAACCAACAAATATACTTTTGATCTTTCGCTTGGCATTGTACGTGCAATTCGACACGCGCAGACACGTTCGTGGACGTGCTGGAAATATTATTTTCAGCCTAATTCAGAGTTGTTCAAATTAAAGTGATTCTATATGGGTTAATCACTTACAGACACACAAATATGCTTTTGATCTATCGCTTGTCACTGTACGAGCAATCCCACACGCGCAGACATGTTTCTATACATGCTCGAAGAGTTATAATAACAGTTGTTCAAATTAAAATAATTTTTAACAATTAATCGCTTCTTACAGGTACGCAGGTAAGCTTGCGGTCTTTCACCTGTCACTGTAAGTGCAATTCCACACGCGCACAAGCTCGAAGAGTTATTATAATCACAGTCTGATTCAAATTTGTTCAAACTAAAAAGTTTTTTTTTTTTTTAATTAATTGCTTCCAGACACAGAAACATGCTTGTAGTCTTTAGCTCGCTTCCACACGCGCAGATACGTACCTGGTCATGTTTGAAGATCTGCGCAGTCTCGAGAAATTTGTAAATGTTTGAAGTAATCCTCAACGCTTTTTAAATGACTCATTGTCCGTAGCTTAGTGCGTAGAGCGCACGAGGCTTGTGGTATACACGTTACCACGTTAGAGGGAACCGCCCCCGTTTTTGATTGGTTGCTCAATTAATTCGCTAGCCAACGAGAAGCAAGTACTTTCGATTAAACAAGAAATTATGATTATTTTAAAAATACATTTGTACTGATCGGTTGAACGCTGTTCAAAACGATTGATCGATGCAATAAACGCATTCTGCAATGAAGAAACGCCCCCTTCCTTCTGATTGGATGCCAAGCGTTAGAAAACATTGACCGAAATTAGACCAATAATCAAATTAGTCGAAGAAATTGATTTTTAGAGATACAAAAATGACGCGTTAATTATGTTTATAATTCGATGTTTTTTTTTTTAATTTGCAAACCAATGATATTCCAGGAAACGTCTGACGTAATAAACGTATTTCGCAATAGAGAAACGCTCCCTTCCTTCTGATTGGGTGCTTCGAATCGAGTTTGTTGTTTTAACGATTTCGCTTTTCTTGAATTGTTTTCGCGATTCGACTCAAAATGACAAATTTATAAATTCTATCATTGTTTTAACATACATATTAGATAAGGATAAAAGAATACGTTGATTTCGTTCCTCGAATCGGTAAAGTGTGACGTGACTGCAAAGATCGAGCGGACGAACTGTATCTAAGTATGTATGTACATAATCGTAAACGTAAGAAAAATAAACAATACGTATGTGTATGGTTATTAAAACTCGACTCTTTATGAAATAATAAAAATTTGAATTAAAAATCGCTTACACATTAAACATCGTTGCTTTAATGTTTAAAAGGCGATAAAACTAAGCAAAACGAAACAAAAATTCAAACAATTTTATACACACAGAAGGAACCATTAAGGCCCAGGTTTTACAATCGCGGAATAAGTACGCCAAATGTCCTTTAATGTTCTTCCATATCTACGACGTCACGCTATTCTAAGAGTAACGCTTATCCGACGATTGTAAAATCTTGATTAAAAAAACCTAAAAGCCTTTCGTTTTCGCTGAAAATAAATAAACGAGAAACAGTGGCCCTAACCGGGGAGAAATTATAAAAAAAAAGGTATTTTTAATTGAAACGAAAGACGCAACTTCAATTTGAAAACAAGCAAAACAAATGAGCCATAATTATCACAAGCATTAAAAATTACAATACGCAAATTTTACGAAAGATCGAGCCTAAGACGTGTTTCAGTGTGATCTCGGAATTCTTGCTTTTTGTGTAAGGAGAATTCGTTAACGGCCCTGCCGGCATTTCTGTCAACACCACCGAACGATTTGGGGTAATTTTAATCCCTATACTATATACTACAGATAACTATAACGTGGTTCAATGCTTTTCGACACTAAATAATTTTTTATCATCATATTATAGGTACCCAGTATGTATTATGTCACCAAATTATAATTTAATTGACTAGCCTCGTACCTATTCAACTTTGAAAACTCACTCACTGTCAACAATCACTGGCCCACATGAACTATTACTGACAGGACGCCAAACAACAAAAGATTGAATCTAAGATATCATTTGAGGTTAGCGGATAAGAAAGCTACTGTACTTTGTGTGTCGTTTTATTTTATGATTAAGTTAATAAAAGGATACCGAAGAACAAAGGGAGAATCTAAATTTTGAAAAGAGAACGTTCATTTAAGACGATGGTTAGGCGAACGTTAATTAATTTTTTGAAATTTTCCTCTCCCCTGGACTATATTGTTTACAAATTCAAAATCTCCCTTTCTTTAATAATTCCCCCGGGAGATGCTGCTCTCTTGCGGGTCGTTCCATTTTGTCGACTTATAATCATTTTGATCACCGGAGTGACCAAAATTGTATACCTTTAAGACACCAGTTGGTCCAATTTCGACCTGCTTCCTCTGCGCGCGTGGTTGTAAGATTTCCTTTCTCACGTCCTAAGATGCCGTTATCGCCAATTTATTTATCTTAAGGTATTGGCCATTTTGATGGCTCTTGTCTGAAAATGTTGAGACTAGTTCACCTCCAGGGCCTGAGAATTTTTATATTAAGATTAATTTTGAAATTACTTTGCGGATACGGTTGAAGTAAAACTGATTTCGATTTCAATTTAATAATTTAGAATTTAAGTTTCCGGACGTTTACGTCTCGTCTTAAACAAACGTGTTTCCTTTTCTTAATATTCACGTTCAATTTTAAAATTTCCGCTTTGTTTCTCTTTTAATTTATTCGCCCACCCGTGAAACGATCGCGAAATTGTTGTCAAAACAAAATCTATTATTGTATGTTTAATTTCAAATAACAAACACGTGTTCGAGCTGTAAAAATGCGGCCCGGCAATTAGGGCGACGCTCTGTCCCTTCTCAAGCGGATATGCCACTAATGCCCGATTTCACCAACGCGGATTGACACCAGCACTCGGATTAAATCCAGTGTTAACACCAAGTATGCGTTTCACCAATATGAATTACATAGAAGCTGGTGTCAACACTCGGATCAGATTCAACTCTCCGATTTTGACGGATTATTTGAATAACACTCGTTTTGTTTTTCATAAAAGTATGTATAAGTTTTTGCTGTAAATTTTATTAGTGCTGCAAGAAGGCTGTTTTTAATTTAAAAAAATTAAGAATCAAATCTTTCAATGAAAACTACAAATAGGTATATGAAAAAAAAATTAAATTTCAAATAATTCTGCCTTGTAACGTAGTAGAAATTTTAATAAAAGAAATTGTACAATGATTTGATTGAATTGAAATTTTTCCACATATTTAAGCTTGAACGCGGACATTAGGTATGTTTTTTTGCAAAATTCTGAAACAAGTAAATTTTTAATTTTAAAAAGACACTTTATTGCAAAAGTCTTTTCTCAATCGGCATTTGTTTTGTGTATGTATTGTCATATGATAAAATTGAATCACGCGTATTTACTTGTATTTACAGAGTTTATTTCCAAATTGTAAGTGCTGTTTAAAGCCCCTAAGCTCGCTAAACTATATGTAAGTGCTGTTTATGAACAGTTTATCGTTAATAAAGCGTTGTTAAGTAGACGAATCGTAAATTAGTATTTCCAGTTTCTCCTCTAAGTACCTACACAATGTCTTCAGATTCTTCCTCGGACGATGAGTTTATTAACAATTTAATCGAAGTGTTACCAAGAGAAAGGCAACTGCGAAATCGAAGACATCTTATGGATATCTATGATGACATAGAATTTAGGAGAAGGTACAGATTTCCGAAAATCACCGTAAGGGAATTGCTGGAAATTATTGGTTCAGCATTGGAACCGAAAGATCTGCGCAATTTACCTATATCTGCAATTGATCAACTGCTAATTGCCTTGCGTTTCTATGCTACTGGGGCCTTTCAGATGGTGCTGGCTGATCATATTAATATTTCTACGTCAACTGTGTGTAGAGTGGTACACAAAGTTAGTGAACAAATCGCGGAATTGCGCCCCAACTATATAAAAATGCCACGGACTGAGGAAGAACAAGGAAATATGAAAATATTGTTTCATCTCATAAGTCACACGAAGGACGTTGAACATCTATTTTTGGGCAATTAAACGTATTTTAATTGAATAAATAAGCCTTTTCTTAAAGTGAACTAAAAGACATTCAAACCAAACATATTATTTGGTTTTACAAAAATCAAATAACCTCTACAACCACACGCGAAGTATGTACCTATGTACCAACCATGCATACAGTTACTAAATTTTTAGGGAGTTTATGATATTTTACGGAGTTTAACTAAATTGTATTGGCGACACTGAGGATTTGTTGATCCATCGTGTCGTAGCATACGGTTTATTTTGTGAAACAACACAAAGGTTGAATCTCGAATTAATTCGTGGTTCAGAGTTAACAAACACCTGGATTGAATCCGCGTTGGTGAAATCGGGCATCAGTGTTTAGGAGTCTATAACGGCTGGCACCATTCAGATTGCACTACAGCTTCACAGACATCATAAATCTGTCCGTGTAACCTGTTAGATTTGTTGTCGTTTAGATTTTATATACATTTTGTCGTCCTAAATTGCAGATACACGTCCAATTTAAAAAAAAGAGATCAAATTACTTGCATGTTGAAGCATTTCGCTTTTGTCTGTTCTGTATCCAAACTGGCACCATATATCTTGGGGCTGTCAAGTGGGCACTTGTCCAGGCAGATTGCAGACGTTGAGAGACCACCGCGTTGTATCTGAGCATAATTGGGGTTGCATAATTTATGAATGTGCACCAGAACATGTGCAGGGGCGTGGGTTGAAATTCGAAGCAGCGATTACCATTGGTCGAGGTGATTTCAAAATTTAGCTGCAGAGTCCGTGGGGTGTGTTTAATTTTTACTTGGAGAAGACGGGGCCCGAAAAACGGACGGACACGTTCGAATCTCTCTAACGGACGGTTGGATATTTTAAATTCTGACTTGGCGGTTTTTCTTTAGCGCGTGTAGTCATTTGCTCATTTTCTGGATGAATCATTTATTTCGGTACGGTTAAAATACAGTGTGTTAAGAAAGGGCAATTAGAACCAAACACGTGCGCGTCGCGTCGCGTGGGTGTTTTAAATTAAAGTGCGCGAGTATTCCACGGAATAAGCGGCAAGGTAATTTACATTTGTTTGTATTCCTTCATCGCTCCTTTGGTGGCATCAATTGAGTGAGAATAATTTAATATTAACCACAATTTGCTCTGGAATTTGTGGTCGTTTTGACGCGTATTCTTTCGATCCGATCTGCACCTTCCATGTCGAAAGATTCGGAGAATTCGAATTCTGAACCGCTTCTTACACCATTTGGGCTATTTATCGATTCAATTGGCGAGCTGGATGTGTTATGTCCACTATCAGGAGAAATGTCTCCTTGGGATTGTTTGTGGATGACAGCAACAACTGTAGCTTTGTTGCTTAAAGGGCTGCGCTTGACGGTTCCGGTTTTCTCGCTACTTATATCTCGCTCTAGGGAACTTTCTGGCGATCTATCTTTGTTCGATTGTTTATAAAGCGAACTTTTTCTTTCAGGTACGGCGGGGCCAACTATGAGAGAGCGATTGCTTTCGGAGGCACGCAAAGTCGTGCAGACCGTTCCTGCAGAACTCGTGGTAGTTGAAGTTGAACCTTTTCCAAATAATTCGGTGAGAATTGTATTGTTTGAGCTCCAATTTGAAAAGGTTGAGGTTGAATGCAGAGGAGTTGCTGGACAATCTCCTTCTTTAAGAGTTTTTAAACCACTGTCCACATGGAAAGACGTATAATAACGTTCGGTGTCGCAGAAATATACGGAACTCGTCTCACCGTCTTCATGTAAATCATGAATGATGTCTGGTGGTGTTAGTGTGCCTTCACTGGTCGCGCTTCCAGAAGTTGAATTGTTTATGTTATAACGTCTGCGGCTATTTACTGAACCTGGAGGGTGAGTATTTAAAGAGTTATTTGAAGTTGTTACTGACGTCGTTGATTTTGGATGTGCTGTTATTTCTGATCCAATTGACGCTCGTCCACTTTCAAAACTAGCGCTCCAGTTGCCACTTGAAGAGTGAGGCTCGTCTTTGTCGTCGCCCGTTCTTCTCTGTCTACTCTGCTCTGAACCACTTCGTAGTTTGACTTGAGTCGTGGTTTGTAAGCTCGAAGTGTTAACTATGGGAATACTGATACTTGACTTCTCTGACGATGAAGAACAAGACGATTGACATTCGTGAAGACTTCTTCGTTTCGTGCTCCTTTTCCTTTTTACGGTGACCGTTTCGTAGACGTTCTCTTCCTGTGGGTTGGGTTGGGTCTTTAACCTTAGCAGTTTCGGAACGAGATTTTGTTTCTGTATACTTATTTATCATTCTCAGTCGGTTCTTTCCCCATTGCTTTAAACTGTTGAAGTGTGATTTCTTGTTGTCGGGTGGATCCTTTTTCGAGGAGGAGCGCAAAACATCGCTGCTTTTGCTACGACCAGTAGCTGTACTCATGGGAGATCCGGGCTCTTCTGCAGGAGCCACCGATGGTTGGGCAAGTCATCTGGTGGTTCATTGCGTCCTAAAATTTTGATTGATTTCCAAATGGAAATGGAGCTAAGTTGGATTAAATTGATACGTCACGAAGTTCAGGTCTTGAAGACGAATACGGAGACGAAGAAGGACGTAGTAGAAGAAATGTAGAAAGAGGACGAGAAAAGGCAGAGGTCTTTCGAAATCCTGTTGTTGGCGTCTGCCGATGAGAAGTTGACAAGACAATAAAGGGCGAAGGTAGTTTGAAAGTAATTGAAAAAATCGAAAACAGCAAGGAAAACACTGAACTTTGAAATTTATATATTAAAAAAAAAAACGACTCACATCGCGTTACAAGTAAAAAAATACTGAACTTCGATTTGTTTACTTGCGATAAGATTTGAAATTGTTGCAAATAATACCGCGCGCATTGTGGGCCGATCAGTTTGTGCCGAAGTCATCTAGTACCAACTGGTACCAACTTACTAACAGGGACATCCCTAAGGAATTAGGCCAACCTTACAGCTACATTAGATTTTAAGAAAAAAATTATTATTGGGGCAACAACTTTTCTTGCCTTTCTTTTCTTCTTTGTGTGTGTGTGCGGGGGGAGGGGGTCATTATTGCATTCTCATTTCTCCAATCATTTTGAATCAGCCTATTTTAAAGATGGGCGAAATAATGACAGGGTAGTTGGTAAATGACGTGCAGTACTTGCTGATCATAATTAAGAGGTTTCTATAATAGGCAGTACTTTTTACTTTATGCACAAATCAAAGCTGGTTCAACAAATAATTAATTACTGAATATTGCAAGCAAGGTTGACACTGTGCTTTTGTATCAACGAAAACGATCAGATATCGCCGTGGAAGATACTGCAACGTCACCGAATGCTTAGTCAGAAATTATTATTACTACGGTTTTACTATATCTAGAGTCTAGAGAATAGGTGGAAGTTATTAGAACGTACGTCATCAAGACAAAGTCCATCGTACATACCAACTTAACAGTGCGCGCGTAACGTGCAGATTAAAAATCGCTTTGCATTTCTTATGTAACACCCAAAGAGTCACAGTAATTTCTTCATCGTTTAACTATTTATTTCCGTTCAATTTTAAACCAAAACTAAAAAAGTTGCAGCAAGGAAAAAAGAGAGATACAGATAAGGAGTCTATTAAGTAACGTTTGCTTGAAGTACATAGGTAACATTAACAACGATGATGATGGTGATCTGACAGCAACACAGATTGAAACTTTCCGTCTATAACAATAAATAAAATTCATATCAGACGTTGATCCTAAAACTGCTGATATCATCAAACAAAAAAAAAGTATGAATAGAGAGTTAGAAGGTGGCAAATGTTGGAAACTTGAAGGAAAACGTTGGGCCTAAATAAGTCAATTTGGGACTTGAAGAACCCAATCAAAAATGTGTATACAAAAAAGTTTATTTTACTTTTTTGACTGTAGAGTCCCAAGATTTCATTGACATCTTGATTTATCTGGCAGGGTTTAGAAGCAAAGCATCAATTAACATTTTATTCATTCTAGAATGAAAAAAAAGTGCAGTCAAACATTAATTGCAGTCAAACATTAATTGCAAAAATTTTGTTGTAAGTCAGTTGTTTAGACAAGTTAAGTATCAATCAAAATTCGGGGGCTTAAGCTACTGGTAATGATCGAGAAGAAACGTCTTCTGGCCTTTACTATTCCGTTAGACTCAAATTGTCACTTGGTGATTACTTTGTGGACATCTGTAGGTAACTATACGGAGCGTCTATACTTAACAAACAATATTCTGCAACACTTTCTTTTTTCCCGTTATTTTTGCTTTCCCTCAAGTCGCTTCGTACAGACCGATCCCTTTTCCTGCGTCTCTGCTTCTGCATCTCTCCTTCAATTAATCTAATTCACTTACACTTCCGTCGCCTTATTTAATTCAATTACATTGTTGATTACTGTATTGTCTTCCGACTGAGTACTGCTACGTTGCCTTTTATATTAACGTTATTCTAATTCGCTAGCATCCTTTTAGGTGCGCTCACTCGTCAGCTGATATCAGCAATTTTTTCCTTGACGTAACAATGTGCCACCAAAAAGAATTTGAAGTCTTCCTCTCTCGTGAGCACACCTGCACTCCTGGAAGCTATACTAAGCAGTTCCCCTAAACAAACTGATCACCTCTTCGTAGGAGCAGTCACAGAAAATTTAGAAGAAAGAAGTTCCAGTGACAGAAAGTTAAAATAAAAGAAGTAGTCCAGAGATTAAGTTCTGTTCTATAAAATAACCTATGAGAAGCTATACGAGGAAGTTTTCCAATACAAACTGCTCACTCCCTTGGTTGTATCCGAGATCTTCATCGAAACAACCGCAGAAAAGCCAAAAGAAGGGTTTCAAAAAAAAGTAGTTCAAAAGGAAGGTTCAGCAATCAAGTACTGCCCGATAAAGTTAGACGAAACGATCTGAGATCTTCATCGAGGTGGACACAGCAAACTCAAAAGAAGAAGAGTTTAAAAAGTCAAGCAAGTTTAAAAAAGAAGCAGTTCAAAGGAGAAGTGAAACAAGTTCTCTTCGATAAGAGAAACTCAACGAAGAAGCTCCCCCTTGTTGTGTCCGAAAGCTTCGTCGAAGCAATCACTCCAAAAAAAAGTTCCACTGCCAGAAAGTTCAAGATGAAGCAGTCCAAAGGAAAGGTTAAACAACCAAGTGCCGCGCTGTTCGATAAAACGATCTATGAGAAACTATACAAGAAAGTTCTCCAATACAGGCTCATCACTCCCTTGTTGTATCTCAAAGCTACATCGAAGCAGCCATGGGAAACCCCCCAAAAAAAAGTTTGCATTGGCAGAAAGTTCAAGCAAGATGAAGTAGTTCAAAGGAAAGGTTAAGCAACCAAGTGCCGTTCGATAAAACTACCTAAAAGAAACTCTACAAGAAATTTCCCCTGTTGTATCTAAAGTCTTCATCGAAGCAGTCATATGAAACGCAGAAAAATGGTTACAATGGTGTAAGGTTCGAGCAAAAAGAAGTAGTTCTAAGGAAAGGTTAAGAAACCAAGTGGTCTTTGATAAAACGACCTAAAACAGAAAGAATAGAGAGATAGAAGGCGGCAAATGTTGGAAACTTGAAGGAAAACGTTGGGCCTAAATAAGTCAATTTGGGACTTGAAGGACCTAATCAAAAATGTGTATACAAAAAAGTTTACTTTACTTTTTTGACTCTAGAGGCCCCAGATTTGACATTTTGATTTAACTGGCAGGGTTTAAAAGCAAAACGCCAATTAACATTTTATTCTTTCTAGAATAAAAAAAGTGCAGTCAAACACTAACTGCAAAGTAAGTGATGAAGTAAATGAGTAATTAAAACGTCAGTTAAATAGACAAATTAACTGTTAATCAAAATTAGGGGTCTTAAGTGATGATCGAGGTAAGGTAATGATCGAGGAGAAATGCCTTCTGGCCTTTACTAATCTGTTAGACTTAAGAGTCGCGTGGTGATTACTTTGTGGACAACTGTAGGTAGACAGCGCGTCCACACTTAACGAAAAATATTCTGCAAAATTAAATAAATTTCACAAGTGAGTTTGTGTTCCATCTCAACACATTTTCCCTTGTTATTTTTACTTTCCCTTAAGCCGTTTCGTACACACACACACATCTCTCTTCATGTGTCTCTTCTTCGGCATCTCTTCTTCAATTAATCTATCTAATTTATTTACACTTCCTCTCCTTATTTTATTTAATTATTGTTGATTCCTATATTGCCTTCCGACTCAGTACTGCTACGTTGCCCTTTATGTTAACATTGTCCTAATTTCTGTATGTTCACTCATCAGGTGAAATTATCAAATCTTTCCTTGACGTAACAATGGGTCTACTCTGTAAGCATTTCATATTAATTGTTATGCTTGTTATAATTGATATGTAACAAGCATAACAACTGATTTCCTAAAAACCGTATTTCCTTCAACTGATTGTTACGACACATTGAATTGCTGTGGTTGCTATGGTTACGTATTGATTCATTTCTGTTCAATTATTGTTAGATATCAATTGAGTTGGTGCTTACAGAATACAGGTGAATGTGCATGCCAGAAAAAGAATTTGAAGTCTTCGTCGAAGTAACCAACAGAAATCCAGCAGGGAAATTTAAAAAAGTAGTTCAAAGGAAAAAGCTGCTCGATAGTAGCGACTTAAAAAAAGGAGTTCAAGGTTAAACTAGTAAGTGGAAGCTGTAGTAAGTAGTTCTCCAAAACAGACTTATCACCTCTTCGTAGGAGCAGCTACAGAAAAATTAGAAGAAAGAAGTTCCGATGGCAAGAAGTTAAAAAAAAAGAAGTAGTCCAAAGAAAAAGCTACATGACTAAGTTTTGTTCTATAAAATACTCTATGAGAAGCTATACGAGGAAGTTTTCCAATACAAACTGCTCACTCCCTCCCGAGGTCTTCATCGAAACAACCATAGAAAGCCCAAAAGAAGCGTTTCCGTTTTTTACACATTGCAAAATTTCGATTTTGATGAAGAGGTAGAACAAGTACGTTTGGTAGCCAATGGTTGCGGGGGGCAGAATAAAAACAGCACGATGGTTGGAATGGTCCAGTACTGGCTACAGTCCTATTCTCCAGCTCATATAAAACTTGTAGAACTTATATTTCCAGTTGTTGGTCATTCTTTTCTTCCTCCTGACCGAGTATTTGCCCAAATAGAAAGGAAAGTCAGAAAGTGTACTAGCATAATTAACCCAGAGACGTACGTTAATATTATTAAAGATTATTCTACAGTGATGAAGATGGGGGAAGATTACTCAGTTTCAACCATCTAAACGATTAATTTTCTCCAAAACCATCAACGGATCCGTTCTTGTCAGAGGTGAACCGTTTTACAAGAATGATGTTTCTGTTGCTAAGGGTATCTGTAAAAAGGGCAAGAAAATTACTCAAATACAGTTACAACCAATGAGTGTGGGCAGAGGTCTCAAAGCCGACAAAATCAAAAGCATTTCATCTTTGTCGGTCAAACACTATGAGGTGGACTGGGCGACCGACGAACGTCTTCATTTCTTTTGAAAAAGAAACAGCTAATCCGGAGGGAAATCATCCTTTTGAGACTGATGATATGGTTATTCTATCTGATACTGAAGACAATGAGCTGAAAGTTTAGCTTCGTTTATTTTCTTCTTCTTAAATTTCTACTTATATTTCTTCACAATAAAATCAGTTTCGTTGGATTTTTTTTACTGAAACTCCGTACTAATTTTCACTACCGCAGCTGGTGCAACTATTAATATTATAGAGATGCAAAACCAGATATTTGCAGTTCACTTAGATGCATAAGCAGACATTTGATAGTCTCAGATGCAAAACCAGACATGTGTCATTTTTTTAACAAAATATCTTTTTAGTGGCGAATCAGATCTTTTTGTATCAAGCACTAATATGTTTATTGAATATTATCGCAAATTTTTCTCAAAACGGCAAGTTCATTGATTGTCTCATAAGATTTTGACAGGTTTCTTGCATTTTACTCAGTGAACTACAGTGAAACTTCTCTAACTCGAACTTCTTTAACTCGAAATATTCTCTAAATCGAATTTCTTGTGAACAATAAAGTTTTTCAACAGTTTCTCCTAGTAATTTTATCTCCGCAAGTCGAATTTCTATTACTCGAATATTTCTGATACTCGAACTGATATTTAACGTGAAGCCAAGCCTAATTCGAATTTTTCGGGGATTTACCAATTTACATACGATGAAGACAAGTAGAAATTTGCGTTGGAAGCAACGTTGGCACGTTTAGTGGAGTGAAGCTGATCGTGGTTAATTTCTAGCAATTGCGCGAACGGTGGTGCAACTTCACATAGGATTTGTTCGTGTAAAAGTGAAAATGTCGAAGCGAAATTTAAAGTGTTTAACTCTTAAGGAAAAATTGAAATTAATTCCTGAGGTAGAAAAAGGCGAAAAGACAAAGAAAGATATTGCAGAACAATTTGGGATTCCCCCTAACACATTATCGACCATTTTAAAAAACAAGGACAAACTTTTAGGAAAAAGTGATTATGATTTTAACAGCAAACGACAAAGACTTACAACTTGTGTCAATAATGATATTGACGAAGCTATGCTTAAGTGGGTTACTACCGCACGTGATAAAAATCTTCCCCTCTCAGGAACCTTAATTAGAGAAAAAGCTAAAGAATTTGCTGCTGCGTTGGGACGTGAAGATTTTTCAGCTAGCGTAGGATGGTTAGATAAGTTTAAGAAAAGGCATAATATCGTCCAAATGTCGGTGTGTGGTGAAAGTGCTTCTGCAGATTTGCAATGTAGTGAAGATTGGCAAAAAAATGTTTTACCCGATTTAATCAGACAATACGATAAAAATGACATTTATAATGCAGATGAGACGGGAGTTTTTTTTAAATGTTTACCCAACAAAACACTAGCATTTAAAGGTCAAAAATAGTAAGGAGCGAATTACAGTTATGGTTGGAAGCAATATGACTGGATCCGAAAAATTGAAATTGCTTGTTATTGGTAGGTCGAAAAATCCTCGTTGTTTTAAGGGCATAAAATCACTCGATGTGGATTACGAGTACAACAAAAAAGCGTGGATGACGAGTGAAATTTATGAGAAGTGGCTCCTGAAACTTGATAAAAAGTTTGCTGCCCAGAATAGAAAAATTCTACTGTTTGTAGACAATTGTCCCGCACACCCTAAGAATGTAGCAACAAAACTAAAAAATATTAAACTAGAATATTTTCCTCCTAATCTGACCTCCGTTTTACAACCAATGGACCAGGGGATTATTAAAAATCTTAAGCAGCATTACAGAAAACGAATTGTAATGAAAGTTTTAGCCCATATGGAAGAGGCAACACCTACAACTGTAAAGCTACTTGATGCAATTAGGTACCTAAATAAAACATGGAATCTCAATGTAAAAGAACAAACAATTGCCAGTTGTTTCAAAAAGGCAGGCTTTGCTAAGGAGGAATTGGTGCAGGATACTTGTGACTGGGATGAAGATGATGATCTTTCACTGTCTGAATTAAAAACATTATGGGCCTCATACAAAACTGCAATTAACATGGATGATGTTACATTTGAAGATTACATTAACATTGATGATGGTGTGCATACAATGGGTTTCCCATCAGACGAAGACATTTTTGAAAGCGTCATTGAAAATATTGCCCCAAATCAAACACACTCAGACGAGGATGAAAGTGAGGGTGAAATTACTGTCGCCATACCTACGTTTGACCAAGCGTATTCTGCTATTGAAAACCTAAGATATTTTGTTTCGTCCAGAGAAAATGTTCCATATGCAATACACGGCTCCTTAAATTTAGTGGAAGATTTTATAGACAAAGAGAAATGGCACAATTTGACACAAAAAAAAATTACTGATTTTTTCAAATTGTAAAACTACGTAATGTATAATTTTTTAAATTTGTTGCTTTATGTTACATGTTTATGTATCTGTATATGTAGTACATACGTATAAACCAATGTTTTTTTATGATGCCTAATATGTACATAAACTTAAAACCTTGATTCGGCGTATTTTTCTGTAATTCGAATTTTCCCTAACTCGAATTTGACTTTCGGTCCCTTGGAGATTCGAGTTAGAGAAGTTTCACTGTACTTATGCGTCAAATGTCTGCTTTTGCATCTATACGCTTCAGATGATACTCTGAGGTAGAGTAAGGTGCGAATGTCGAGGTTCCGTTGATGGCTCGGACGGAGAGCAAGAGATTGGGCATTCTATCATAAGGGTGATCGCTCTGTATTCGCCGATAGTCGGAGAGAGTAGGGGATCACTCCACCTGCACACGGCATTTGATCATATCCGCCAGCTGAAGAGGCGTGAGTAGGAGACATAGCTAGCTGTATAGCTAACAAGGTGAATTGCATTGTGCTTTCCAAGAACGGTCATGACTTGGTGTTGACTGCGCTTTAGTCAGTACAGCAAACACTGTAGAAGCCAGTGGCACCAATGATTCTGAGAACGTACGCTCGGAAGGCAAGGTATGCTAATATCCACCTGGAGTTCGTCCTTATGCATGCGAAGTACGAAGATGGACATTCGAGGACACCTTCTCCGTGAGTTCGCATCTCAGCACTATTTCTCGGGTGTCTCCTTTCCTTTCTGCCAATCTTCTTACTTCCTCTTTCCACATTTTTATGATCCACTCTTATCTTTTTTTTTCCTTTTACATTGATTACTCTTATTCCTTACTTAATATCGAATTTTGTCTATCTCTCGGCGTGAGGCTACGTGGTGTTGAGGTGAGGCCTTCTTTTCATTTGTGTCCGTCGCCATTTTTTCCCTCTTTTTTCTTCCTGAGGGCGTCATCTCTCGTGAGAATTGTTCACTTCACCGTCAACCATCTTCGCGAACGGTTGGGGCGCTTCCCCTCTGTCTTTTATTTTATTATAATTGATTGCTTTCATTGTTCACCATCAAAAGTTTTTATTAAATTAATCGCCAACCTCTTTTTGCAACGTGAATCGAGTTCCTAAAATTATTGGCGTGGATGAAGTGACGGCGCGAGGAAGAAGGTAATCTATGCATTAAGTCCCTAAATTTACATGACTGAAGATGAGCCATTAAGCGGATGACCTTGGTGACTCTCAGCGAAAGCAAGAGGATTTTTGAAGAGCTCTTGTGGGAACTGGGGAAATTGAAGACTTCCAAAAAGAAAGACGTCAGTTCTCATCAAGGTAATCTGTGCATTAGGACCCTAAATTTACATGACTGAAGATGAGTCATTGAGTAGGTGATATGAGTCACTCTTAGCGAAAGCAAAAGGATTTTTGAAGAGCCCTCCTAGGCACAGGGGAAATCGAAGACTTTCAAGAAGACGTCTTGGATTGGCGTCTTTGTCAGTGGAACACAAAAACGCATTTTCATTCTTTTCCAGAAACATCGAAAGCGTAGAAAGTGTCCTTGAGGACCTTGTTGGAAAGATCTGCTCTGGATGCTTAGCCCAACCACTAGCGCCGTTTCCTAAAAGTAATCAGCGTCTTCGGCCGAAGACGAATCACTCTGTAAGCGATCTATATCACTCTCCACCAAAGCAAGAGGCATATTAAGAGAGCCCCTTGACATTCGAGGACACCTTCTCCATGAGTTCGCATCCCAGCGGGGAGCTTCCACATCTAGATTCGCCGCTGGAGCGGGCGGGGCCGAGGGCCCCGGTGAGTAAATAAGTCTTATAGTCTTGAGTAGATACTCGTAAATGGTTGTTTGTAATTTTGCATGACATCCTTATCGAATCGGAAAGCGAAGCCCAGATGTTAAGAGGTTTACCCTCAGCTCCGCAGTGGTCGAGAAGAAGAGAAAGAGAGCGGGGCTTGTCCTCTGACATTGTTATTAGTAGAAATTGTTTAATAAAAAAAAATGTAAAAATACATTTGTGTATAAAACCAGCGAAATTTACAAACACAACCGTAATGTACACACACCCACGCACACATCCAAGAAGCAGGAAGGCCAAACATAATAACAAACGAAAGGCAAGAAAAAAATAACAGCCGTCCGAAAGTCAAACAAAGAACAAGCGGCCACTTAGCGCCCATAATATAACAATTTTTCTCCACAAAGGCGTAATTAGTGCTTGAGGTTTCAGTTAGCATCATCGGAGATGAGCAGCACCCGTATCAGAAATTAGATTAACCTTGGTATGTGTGCCAGAACTGCATTGCACAACGGTTCATTGACACAAAGCGAGCAAACGAAACGTCTCCCGTCTCGCTCGTGCGTCGGAAAAGGACGCGGCGAGTCTTACGTAACCGGAGCCACACGCGGCTCCTTCAGCCGAATTTTCAGAACGAGCGGCGAGTGCGGGACCCGCAATCACAAACAGAGGGAGGAGGGGGGGGGGTCATTCTAAAACTATTCTATTTTATAGTTTGGACAAGTTCGAGTTATCATCGTACGTACAATGCATGTTGTATACATGATTTGAAATTCAGCGATAATAAGGCAATAAAATTATTATCTCGTTTGTAAACATACAAAGGAGATCGACTTCAATTTGTTCCCTCCGATTAAATAACGTCGACGAATTTAAAATTTTACTTCTTCTGATAAACATCGAATGAGCCAATATCAAACAAACAACTGTAGACATTTCCATAAATGAAGGTGTGCCACAAACAAATATTTTTAAAAAATTCCGCCAGACTTGCGCGAATGAAATAAATGCGTGAAGTGACAGACGCAGATGAATGTATACAGCAGTGACACGACAAAGTTAGAAAGCCAATCAGCACGGTGATAAGTCACGAAGATACTTCCAAGAGCGACTTGAAAGAAAAAGCCGAAGCGCACGCTGACGTTTTAAAATTCTTGGACTCGAAAATATGCCATTAGCAGCCGGCGATATGTTAATTTCTTTTTAATCTCACTCTGTTCAATCAGAAAGAACTGGGAAATACGTTCGGGCCATCGCATTTCAACTACCCATACGTATAGACTGAAGAAGTAAATCGAAAATAATCAAATTATTTAATCAGTGCGTAATGGATATGTCAATACATTGATGTGTTAAGATACGAGGTATCAGATAAAGTGAAAATCTACGCGAACGCGCGTTTTGATTGGTCTATTTATTCGGTATTTCATTGCGAAATATTACGCAATAAAAAAAAGCGAAGTTGAAAAAAAATAATAAACTAGTTGTGATCAGGTGTATGTCGGTCTATAACAGCACCAACGAGTAAGATGCACGCTTTGCCAGACTATAACAGCAACAGCAAAAGTCTTCCAGTCTTGCACAAATTAAAGAAATACATAATAAAAGAACGATCTCAATCAAATTAGTAGAAACTCAGATAGATTTCGAGTTTTAAGAAGTATCAAAACAATGGCTTTAATATTTACTGATTTCCTCGTTCCATTACGCGATTGAATATTTGTCTAGAGATAAACAATCCCGGCAACATAAAAGAAGAACTGATAAATCCGTATCGCCGGCAAACAGACACGAATAGAATTCGTTCGTCTTTGCCTCCCGCCGAAAGAGAGATCACAAGAACGGAGATAATAATGACGTCAAAGTGAATCGTCCTTTGTCTGCGGGAATCGTGGAATTTTCGATTCATCCGAAGAATAAAATATTCGCTCCTCGAACGAGAGTAATTGCGACAAACGCAGGCATTAAAAAAAAAACGGTAATAACACGATGTTCTAGCCGAAGGACAAAACTGAATCAGTTATTATGGTATAAAAAATTCACGCTCACGTGAAACTTTCTGCGCCGCATTGTGCAATGCAATAAGACGCACGATATTTCACGAAAACGTTCAACAATAATTTATAATACTCGTGTGTAATTATTTAATGTACGTCAGGTCACGAAGTGAGATTCCAAGAATTTTGAACATAGGGTATATTATGTCGTCTGTTTCATTCTGTTCATTCATTATGCGAAGTGATGGTAAGATAAAAAAAAAAGTTTGAAACTGAAGGTTCTCGTATTATACTGATTGTGGTCATCAGACGATTATTGGACGTTTAACCTTTGCCGCTGTAATTTACTGGCATGCATCTGTTATCGAATGTCAGCAAATAAATGTTCACTGATACAAGGCTGGAGACGTGATCAACAAGCATTAGATTTATTATATTTATTGATGGACGATGGCGTTTGCTGTGTAGTCACTTCTCAACTAATCTCAACCTCGGCGGTAGAAATGATTGTCGAACTGAAAGTTCTGGCAGTTTCAAATTGGTTTAAAAAAGAATTCACTCCAGGTATAGAGAGATTAATATAAGTTTTTTTTTTAAGTGTTTACGTTACATAAACTAAAGCCGTGCTTCTTTAAATAGTACACTCTGTATACTGAAAATAAATTCCAGTGAAACAACATGAAACAACAAAAAACTTACGGAGCCTGCTTCGCTAATCGTAGGCGTTAAACATCGCAGGCGTGACTAATATGAAAAGGTGCGCTCACTCACCGAACAATATCTGTGTGGAAGAACACATTCAAACGTTCGCTACAGTAATTTAGGAATGTTTATAACAACTGTTCAAAGTGGCATCCATCATTAGCGACACACACACACGAAACGTTCCATAATCGCGTAAATGCCGGGACATTAGACGTAAACGTTCTTGCAAGGATTTGGAAATTTGTTTCCATAAATCCGCCGTGCTTCTTCGGTATTTCCTCGAGCTTCGCCGCCGTAGATGAGGAACATATCTGTTCTCTCGCCGTTCGTGAATTGCGGCATTTTAATAAGTAATACTAAGCACAGCTTTAACGAGCTTTAACTCGTTCAACCACTTTTCACAAACTAAACTGTTGATCCCAAAGGATACGGAGCAATAAATTGTGTGTCATAATCATAAAAAAATCAAGCAAATTCCTTGGCTACGATACGACTTACTGCGACGTGAAAAAAAAAATGCTTTTATTGGCCGCCCGACTTCGGCAAAGGTCACTGCTCGATTGCAGTTCTGCTTTTTGTTCCAACAGATGCTTTCTGCAGTCGCAATAAAATTTCCTTTTCTTGATCTACCTCAAAGACATAGACGTGCGATTAATTATTGCCCGATTTTCAACTGCGATTTTCTCGAAATGTGTAAAACTTTTGTTAAGGACATACGAGCGAAAATGTCTCTGAAATGTCCTAAGAAACGCCGAAGTCTGTTCATAATTCATATCTACGATTCCGCTTATCTCAAGGTTTATGTTAAAAAAAATAATATAAAAAGAAAAAAGAAAACATTTTACAACTTCGAAGCGTTTATAGTGACTTAAGCATATTCCTTTACACTTTAAATTTATTTACCTTGAAGAAGCTGTTGAGCTGTACAAAACGTAGTAAAGATTTCTTTCTACTTCGAAAAATTAGAAAGTTAAAGAGAGAGGTGATTCTGGAACTGACATCCTGTATATACAGAAAACAATTCAGAAATTTGAAAAAATAAAAAATATTAGAAACTCTGTTTTTAACAAATTTTAAAAATAATTTCCTCAAAAAAAAAAACAAAGTTTTGAAACTTTATCCCGTGAATTAAAGGCATGAATTTAAATTCTTATCAAAAATAAAATACATTGCGTAAAACAACAAACTAAGCTATGAAAAAAAGTACAGTAGAATCTCGTTCGAATAAATCCTCAGAAGACGTCGCCGTCAAATTGCCAAAAAGTCACATTATTAATTTCTTCAAATGTAGAAATCAAAAACTTGTCCATTCGTAATCCATACACACAAATTCGGTTTAACGCCATCTATTATTCAAAATGGCAAATGTGATCCAAGTATCAGGTTGGCACTGCAGGGGGTGCGTTCAGAAACTGTATTCAGAGTTTCACCGTTTTCCGGCTTCCGAGAACTGAAGCCAGGAGTCGCAACAACAAGAACAGCAGAGGCAGGCCTGAGAAAATCCTTTTGTCAGAAAGAACGAAACGTCGCTCGGTACGACAGACGAATTGTGACGTGACGTGATACATCCGCAAGTCAGAAAAAGGACAACGGCCGCAGAAGCCTTAATTTTACAAACATAAATTTAGTTTAGTGCCAACTATTATCCAAAATGGCAAATATGATCTAAATACCATGATTGAACTGCAGGGGGAGCGTTCAGAAACTGTATTCCGAGTTTTCATCTTCTTCCGGCTTCTGGGAATTGAACCCAGGAGCAGCAACAACAAGAACAGAAGAAGCAGCCCTAAGAAAATCCTTTTTTAAGAAAGGACGAAACGAGGAACTGTGATATAATATCTCCTTAGAAGAAGCAGGAGCTCTCAAGTTAATCTATATTTATTTCTGTACACATGATTAAGCACAGAAGATTAGAAAACTAAATGAAACGTGTCTTCCAGAGCAAATGAACACCCTACTTATGAGGAGAGCGAAAAAGCCAAGCCTGTCGCTGTAAAGAAAACATGGTTTTTTGAAAAATTTGACGAAACATAAAAAATTTTAAAAATCAGAAATAAGAAAGGCGGGAATATGCATGTACATTCGAAGGTGCGGTTTCTGAACGCTCCACCACAGTTAAATTTTTTGGCCGGTAGTAGTTTCAAGTTGCGATTGGTGAAACACAAAGCGTTTTAAGAATCAGAAGTGAGAAAGGGGAAAATATACATGTATGCCCCAAAGTGCAGTTTCTAAACGCACCCCACAGTTAAGTTCTTGGCCACTAGTAGTTTAAAGCCGTAAAGAAAACATGATTTTTTTTTTAATATTGACGAAACGCAAAACGTTTTAAGAATCAGAAGTGACAAAGGGGAGAATATACATACATGTGCGCCCGAAAGTGCACTTTCTGAACGTACCCCACAGTTAAATTTTTGGCCGCATGTAGTTTAAAGCTGTAAAGAAAACATGATTTTTTTCAATAATATTGATGAAACACAAGACGTTTTAAGAATCAGAAATGAGAAAGTCGAGAATACACATGTACGCTAGAAGGTGCAGTTCCTGAACGCACTCTCACAGTTAAATTTTTGCTCGGTAGAAGTTCAAAGCACAGATAATACATCTCTACAGACAGCCAACGAAACAGGAACGAATGGACGCTCTATAAATAGTTTGTTAAATTCTCGATAGATGCCACTTGTCTGCCCAAATTCCCAAGCTCAGTTGGCTTATTCACCGCCAGATGTCTCTTTTAAGTAACAGAGTGGGGGCCAGGCATCACACCATTTAGTTATACCAATCACTAAAGCCGCAAACCGACAAAAACTAAAGTAAGTAACTGACAGCCAAAATCACATTGTCGATCAGTGCTGCCAATAATACCATAATTCTACCGATAATTCTGTACATCTACCGATTTTGAACTTGACTTTTTTTTAAATTTTATCAATTTTCTTTATTTCTAGATCGCCTTTTGTTTTATTTTACGTCAAAAATTGCACAAATTTTAATTTTAGAAAATTTTGCTTATTTAATGAGAATTTTTTTAAATTTTCGTTATTTTTCTTCAAAAAAGTTTTGTTTATTTAATGAGAATTTTTTAATTTTTGTAATTTTTATTTTTTTTAATTTTTAAGTTTGTAATTTTTTCAATTTTTTGTAATTTTATAGAAAGTAGAAAGTATTGTTTATTTAATGAGAATTTTTTAATTTTTATTTTTTTCTAATTTTATTGAGATTTTTTTATATTTATTTTTTTTTAATTTTATAAATTTGTCGATCGTCTTTTGTTTTATTTTACGTCAAAAATTGCACAAATTTCAAATCGTAATTTTAGAAAGTTTTGTTTAATAAAAAAATTAATTTTCATTATTTTTTTAATTTTTATAATTTTTGTAATTTTTACAATTTTTTCTAATTTTATAGAAAGTAGAAAGTATTGTTTATTTAATGAGAATTTTTTAATTTTTATTTTTTTCTAATTTTATTCAATGAGATTTTTTTATATTTATTTTTTTTTAATTTTATAAATTTGTCGATCGTCTTTTATTTTATTTTACGTCAAAAATTGCACAAATTTCAAATTTTAATTTTAGAAAATTTTGCTTATTTAATGAGAATTTTTTTTAATTTTCGTTATTTTTTGTAATTTTATAAATATTGTTGATTTCTCGATCGTCTCTTGTTTTGTTTTTCTTCAAAAAATGCCCAATTGTCAAATCTTAATTTTAGAAAGTTTTGTTTATTTAATGAGAATTTTTTAATTTTTGTAATTTTTATTTTTTTTTAATTTTTAAGTTTGTAATTTTTTCAATTTTTTGTAATTTTATAGAAAGTAGAAAGTATTGTTTATTTAATGAGAATTTTTTAATTTTTATATTTTTCTAATTTTATTCAATGAGATTTTTTTATATTTATTTTTTTTTTAATTTTATAAATTTATCGATCGTCTTTTGTTTTATTTTACGTCAACAATTGCACAAATTTCAAATCGTAATTTTAGAAAGTTTTGTTTATTAATAAAAAAAATTTAATTTTTATTATTTTTTAATTCTTATAATTTTTTGCAATTTTTACGTTTTTGTAATTTTATAGAAAGTAGAAAGTTTTGTTTATTTAATGAGAATTTTTTTATTTTTATATTTTTCTAATTTTATTCAATGATTTAAATTTTTTTTTTTTTAATTTTATAAATTTGTCGATCGTCTTTTGTTTTATTTTACGTCAAAAATTGCACAAATTTCAAATCGTAATTTGAGAAAGAAATTGTTTATTAATAAAAAAAAATTTATTTTAATTTTTAATTTTTATAATTTTTTGTAATTTTTACAATTTTTTGTAATTTTATAGAAAGTATTGTTTATTTAATGAGAATTTTTTAATTTTTATTTTTTTCTCATTTTATTCAATGAGATTTTTTATATTTATTTTTTTTTTAATTTTATAAATTTGTCGATCGTCTTTTGTTTTATTTTACGTCAAAAATTGCACAAATTTCAAATCGTAATTTTAGAAAGTTTTGTTTATTAATTTAAAAAAAAATAATTTTTATTATCTTTTTAATTTTTATAATTTTTTGCAATTTTTACAATTTTTTGTAATTTTATAGAAAGTAGAATGTATTGTTTATTTAATGAGAATTTTTTAATTTTTATGTTTTTCTAATTTTATTCAATGAGATTTTTTTATATTTATTTTTTTTTAATTTTATAAATTTGTCGATCGTCTTTTGTTTTATTTTACGTCAAAAATTGCACAATTTCAAATCGTAATTTTAGAAAGTTTTGTTTATTAATTAAAAAAATTTAATTTTTATTATTTTTTTAATTTTTATAATTTTTTGTAATTTTATAGAAAGTAGAAAGTATTGTTTATTTAATGAGAATTTTTTAATTTTTATGTTTTTCTAATTTTATTCAATGAGATTTTTTTATATTTATTTTTTTTTAATATTATAAATTTGTCGATCGTCTTTTGTTTTATTTTACGTCAAAAATTGCACAATTTCAAATCGTAATTTTAGAAAGTTTTGTTTATTAATTAAAAAAATTTAATTTTTATTATTTTTTTAATTTTTATAATTTTTTGTAATTTTATAGAAAGTAGAAAGTATTGTTTATTTAATGAGAATTTTTGAATTTTTATTTTTTTCTCATTTTATTCAATGAGATTTTTTATATTTATTTTTTTTTAATTTTATAAATTTGTCGATCGTCTTTTGTTTTATTTAGCGTCAAAAATTGCACAATAACTGCCGAATGTCTTAATTTTAGAAATTTTGACCCAGTTTTGTTTATTTCATTTTTTAAATTTGTTTTTTCGAAAATAAAAATCGGCAGAATAAAATCAGTGATTTTAAACATGATTTTAATCAAGTGATTTAAATTAGCTCAACCGAAATTCAGAGACATCTTTCGGAATTTTTCACAACTATCTTCCGAAATGCTTCGCTTGGTCGGTTGGCAGCACTGTTGCCGATTGCCGCTCACAGTCCCACATACATATACATGATTTTAACCTGAAAAATCTGTCGTGCAACGTCCATGTGTGTAAGGTAAGTCCAATAATACATATTAGGTATTTAAATAAAATAAATTTTGTACCATCTCATTCATTCATTTCAATTTCATTACTCAATGTGGGTAAGAGCGGGTTTTTTTAAATTTGAAAAGGGTAATCGGCTTAGAGTGGATTGGCAACACTGGTTATACAGTAAGTCCAAATAAATTCTCGATAAAGGTAGACCATGAAAGACAAAACATTTCTCTCAAATTACTACAGCAATTTATTTATTTACTTGACAATTTATGAACTGACAACTTACCGTCCAATTACAATTACTATAACTTTCTCCTATTAAATTATGTAATTTATTATTTAATATCGTCCAGTTCTTGAGTATTGAGTAGTTAAGAAAATCGAAGTTTAACTTGCAACATTTTACACTTTGACGCGTCACTAACCTCAAAAACTGACGGGTGTTGTAGGTTACGACATACGTTTACACTTCCATGGCCTCCTTTACCCCAAAAATGTATTTGGGCCTATAGAGAGTTTGTTTACATGTTACTTGTATCTACAGGTTTCGTTTTTCCATTCTGCTACTATAACAGTAGCGCCACCACGTATTTGGTGAGCTGACTCCAAACGAACACCGAGTTTGCCTCCGAATTGGGACGTCCAATTTAAAACAACATTTGATGAGCCATCCGCTTAGCCCTATTATTAGGGAGTTTTTGCAATCACGTTTCACGTGCCCGTCATCCTTTAACGTCAACTTTATTAACCCTGGTGTAGGAATTTACTTAATTTACAATTTGAAAGTTTTTGCATCATATTACGTCGACGTAAACGTGAATGTGAATCAAGAACGTAAATCATAGTATTTTGTCTTGTCAGATTTGGTTGCATTCATTGTCATTTAGTTTATGTACCAAATCTGAGTTTTGTGACTTTCGATAACATATTCCAATGCTTTGAAATGTCAAATTTCATAAATTGACCGGCTCGTCATTGCATACGTGATGAACTTAGGTTTCACGTAGTCCGTCATAAAAAAAAACGTGAACTTAAACGTTAAAGCTGAATGTAACTAAGCAACTGATCATTTACGTATACGTTTAATACGAAAACGTAATTGCAAAAACTCAAGACGTAATGTTGATGACTTATTGGTGGAGGTGCGCTCCGAAGTTAACGCCATCTGTCAATAAAATATTAAAATCTTTTAAGAAACTGGAGAAAACTAATGTACTTTTGGCAACGATGCTACAAAATTAACGTGGAAATGAGAGGCGTATGGGTGGGTTCCACTGTACATACTTAAAATTAATTAAAAGCGATTTATTTTAGAAGCCGAATTCGTAACAATATAATAAAAATGTACAAGATTTATGTATTTTTTTTTACAATTTATTTTCAAAACGGACAAATGAAAACAAAATCTTGAGTCACTTGAATCTTGTCGACCTTTTTAATCACTGAATAAAATTCGGCGGTCATTATCCCTTGGATTTCCGCCAAATTACGGCCCCACGACATTTTTTGGCACTCCGCCAAATTTCACTATGACACTTTATAATATTTTGATCAACAAACAACCTAGAGGACTAACTTCATTATTCTCAACATAAATCTTCCTGTTTGCAATATTCAATTAGCTTCAAGGCATGTCGTTCCAAATTTTCGGCAAGAATGCAACATAATCAGTAAACCCGAAGTGTTTCAAAATTTTTTTGTTGTTGTTTTGTGGTGAATTATATCTCCCAGTTGTTTGTCACCAGCGGATTCCGTTTAGCGATAAATAACCCGAGGCCTTTCGGTAAACAAGGCCGAACTTCCGCGCAAACACTCTAAAAATGGACGTCACCTTGCAGCAAGGCACTTCCAACTTAAAACGTATGTAGGTAAATCGCAAATTGCTATAATTCATTGTAACGTACGTTCAACGTTCATAATCCGAATTGGAGCAAGCCTATTTCCTCCTTCGACTAAAGCAGGAAGAAATAATACACTCTGCTCAGATAAATAAATAAATACACAGAACGAGATGTTTGTTTTTCTTCCTCGTTTAATAACATTTGTGTTTAATAAATACCGGCGGCCGATTCTAGAAATTGTGAAAACTAGGGGTGTGTTCAACGTTTCGCCGCAGCTTATCTAAAGCTGTAATGTTGCTATTTACGTAGTCGTCGCGTTCGGTAATGCACTACGACACGCCCGCCCCAGCGAACTAAATTGGTTCCGCTCCGCTGATGTTAAGTCAATGCCCTAAACGCCAATGGATCGGAAGGTGACGCATCAATTACATAAGGTGTAAACAGCAACAGGATGCTATTCGGTTCCTCAATGAGCTATCAAACATTGAACATATCGGCGTAATAACGAAACGTACAGCTTTGAACTTCGAATGCAAATAATAATTCACCTCTTCGTTTCACCTCACAACTGCATGCACAGAATCAAGCTTTAGTGTTTGCTGTTAATTAAATTATCATCATCAAATAGAGGAACTATCTGAAAATACGGTTATTATTACTTCGTAGGGAAAGAGTGACTTTCCGGAGCAAGACTGCTCCAGATTTCTTTCCCATACGTTAAGGTTACTCCAAATCCAATTAATGCAGTGAAATTACAACAACACGTTTTACCGAATATTATTCCGGTGCAAAATTGTTAAGAAAACGGTGACTTTCCGGAGCAACTTTAAACAGACGGAAGTTATTTGGCGCGTGCTCGCGCACTCAAAAATTCAATGGAACTTCATGATTACGACGCATTACGACGAAATCCGACGCAATTTTCGTCGGTGACTTTCCGGAGTAATTTTCTAACACGCGACGGCGGCAGCTCCGGAGTCTTCGGGGTTTCACTCGAACACAATCTCGAAATTACCGACACATTCTCCGTTGAATATTACTCCTGCAAAATGTTCATCGGAGAACGGTGACTTTACGGAGCAATATTGCTCCACGTTTAATTTCGTTTTCATTCGAGCACTTCCCTATGAGTTTAGATCGTTTAGGATCCAAGTAGTGACCACATCTTTCTATGTTTTCGACCGAATAATAATAAAAAAACTCGCAAGAAAACGGTGACTTTCCGGAGCAACTTTAAATTGACGGAAATTATTTGGCGCGTGCTCATGCAGTCAAAATTAAATAAAACTCCGTAATTACGATACATTACGACTTTTTGCTCTGAATATTAATTTGCCGCAATTCTTGTCGGTGACTTTCCGGAGTAATTTTTTAATAGGCGACGGCTCCGGAGTCTTTGGCATTTCACTCAACCACAATCTTAAAACTACCGACGCTTTGCGGTGGTGTCTTGTTTTATATTACTCCTGTAGAATAATCGTGGGAAAACGGCGACTTTCGGGAGCAAGACTGCTCCAGATTTTTCTACATTTCGTTTAAGCAATTCTCTACGAATTTGGACAAATCGGAATCCAATTAATATAGTGAAATTATAACGCGTTTTGATGTTTTTAGCCGAATATTGTTTCAGCAGAAAATGTACAACGAAGCTCTACTCCTGTAGAATAATCGCGGGAAGTCGGTGACTTTCGGGAGCAAGATTGCTCCAGATTTTAATAGATTTTATTCGAGCAATTTAGACAATTCGGATTTCAATAATTAGTATAGGGAAATTACGACGCCTTTCAATGTTTTTAGTCGAATATTGTTTGAGCAGAAAACTTTCAACGAAACAGTGACTTTCCGGAGCAAGTTTAAATAAACGGAACTTATTTGAGCGCCTTCACTCAAACGCAAGCGTGAAATTACCGACAAACTGCGGTGCTGTCTTATCGGATATTACTCCTGTAGAATGATCGTGGGAGGACGGTGACTTTCGGGAGCAAGATTGCTCCACACTTCATTCGAGTAACTTTCTACGAATTTAGACAATTTGGAATCCAATTAGCGTAGTGAATTACGACGCCTTTTAATATTAATATTTAATATTAATGAATGTCTTTAGCCGAATATCGTTTCAGCAGAAAATTTGCAAGAAAACGGTGACTTTCCGGAGCAACTATGAATATACGGAAATTATTTGGCGCGTGCTCATACACTCAGAATTCAATAAGACTTCGTAATTGCGACAGACTTCGACTTTTCCTGCCGAATATTAATTCGGCGCAATTTTTATCAGAGAACGGCGACTTTTCGGAGTAATGTCCTAACAGGAGGCTGCTCCGGTTTTATTGGACATTCCGATGATTTCTTGTCGATTACTACTCCTACAGAATTGTAGAGAAAGATTGCTCCGGATTTTCCTAGATTTTCTTCCTCGCGAAATTAGATCGTTCAGAATCCAATAAAAATGAGAATGGTGACTTTGTGGAGCAAAATGATAAAGAGAAAATTGCTCGCGATTTTTCTTATCATATGGATCCGCTTGGTGGTTTTATTTTGTCGCGAGTTCCTTCCTCGCGAAATTAGTAGGTCGATCAGAATACAATAAAAATGAAATGATAAATGACCTTGTGGAGCAAATTTAGAAAGAAAACTTTGCAGATTTTTTCCTATAAGATTTCTTTCTCGGGCATGGATTCTCTTGGTGGTTTTATTTTGTCGCGTGTTCCTTCCTCGCGAAATTAGGTCGTTCAGAATTCAATAAAAATGAAAACGGTGACTTTGTGGAGCAAAGTTGTAAGGAAGAATTTGTTCCCAATTTTTCCTAGATGTGGTATGGATTCTCTTGATACTTTGTCACTTGTTCCTTACTCACGAAGTTGGGTCGTTCAGAATCCAATAAAAATGAAAGCGGTGACTTTGTGGAGCAAAGTTGTGAAGAAGAATTTTCTTCCTCTTTCTCCTAGATGTTTTCTCTTGGTGGTTTTATTTTTTCACGTGTTGTTACAGTCACCCTGTATAATATGTTTATGTCCCCACATCTCAAAATAGTAGTGCTTTACATAATCTTAGTTGATTGGGATTGTGACTGTAACGTTTACCGCAAACGCTCTCTCTTTATTTATCAAGTGACTTATGTATGTATATGTATGCAATGTTTGCAACGAGTCTGACGTCTCCCAGCTCTTTAAAAGTTGTAGTCCTACAATTTGCTTGATAAATTTATTTAAAAATTGCGCGAAATAAAAACGAAAAAAAATTGCGAAACAAACAAGGTCGACCCATTAAAGAAATAGCATTTGCAAATTTGCATTTGCCAAATTTATTTGTGACCAATCAATTGTTTCCAGTGGTAGGTAGTACTAAAGGCAATCGCCAATTACACACCTAATTGCTGCGACTAATTGAAACGGCGACCGCAAATTGAAAGTCTAAAGCAAACAAAAACTTCAAACAGCTCGAGTTTACTTGAACGCAAGGATAACGTTGCAAAATAATTAATAAAACCTGAAAAAAGCCGATTCGCTCGTTCGTGCCAAAAGGACGGCAAGTTGATTTGAAAAAAAAAAAAAAAAAAAAAAAGGGTTACGAAGTACAACTGGCAGGCAATCTTAAGACGGAAAGTCAAAAAATGTCCAAAAAATTCTACAAGATTTAATCAACCTTTTAAGGCCTTGTAATCATCATGTGGAATTTTGATTCAAGCAGACAAGCAAATCGACGAAAATTTAAATTAATAATAATTAATTAAGAACGAATATTAGACACATGGGACACATAACTTAAAGTGACTCGTCTTGACTACGGGCCGACTACTTACGAAAGTGGACTCCCATTGGCCTGTTATAGATTGATTTCGTTTCGACCTCGGTCCGTGTATCGAGGAAAACTCGTCAATTGGCTTTCAAAACTGTGACTTCAAGCAGATTTATTTAGACCTCGGTGCGTGCGGTGCTAAAACGATTTCATTGGACCGCGTTTTCTGCACCCCCTTGCATTTGGGATAAAACTGTTAACAAGTAAACAATTCTTTAATTGTTCCAACAACTGCTACTTTTTCTTGGTCAATCGTCTTTTTTTTTGTTCTTGCTTTCTTTTTCTTTTCTTACCTCGGTCCGTGTACTGAGAGAAACTCGTTTGTGGGCTCTTTCAAAGCCGTGCGGCTTCAAGCTGAGTTGCTAGCTCTTATGCCCGATTTCTTCATCGCCTTATCTTGAGGTTAAATTTATCTGTCGGTTAGAATGTGACACATAGTATGTGTGCGGCCAACTGTACGTCACATTCCAACTCTTAGATAAATTAATATGGTGAAGAAATGGGGCATTAGGCATGCAATTGCGTCTTTCTCACTCACAACTTTTAGCATATATTGCGTGTCGCTCATCTGTTTCAAGTCGACTTGTGTTTACATTATTTCCATGCCAACGGACGCATTTCTCACATCCCACTTTTAAGTAGAGCGCTTAAAGCGCGCCCGTTGTCATAGACATAATGTAAACACAAGTCGACTTGAAACAGATGAGCGAGATGTTAAAATTCGTGAGTGATTACACTTCCAAGATGCTCTCTCTCTCTCTCAGAGAGAACGCAGCCCAGATGTATTTCGATCTCGGTTCGCGTAGTTCTTTTTAATTTCGACCGTTCTGACGTAACAATATACGTAAGTATGCGTAGCGTTTGATTATTTAAATTCTTATTCTTCGCATTTTATTAGTTTACTAGTAGACTACAGGTGGCACCTTTTCGTTTCCATTTACTGCTACCATCTACCCGTTCTGAGCATATATTAAAGTGTTTCATTTTGACTACGGTCCGGCTAGTTACAAAAGTGGACTTTCATTGGCGTGTTATGGATTTATTTCGTTTCGACCTCGGTCCGTGTATGTTCGTGGGCTTCGCCAGGGAACAGTGACTTTATTGCCACTTTTCTAACGCAATAATATTGCGTAATATTGTAATACTGTGTAATAATGCGTAATATTAAACAATTTTGTGCAATATTCATTAATATTAGCAAAACTAGTGTCAGACCGATAAAAAAAAATCATTTGATGATAAAAGTTTAATTTCGTCCCCCAGCGTAATTAATTAAAAGCGAGGCAATAGTGATTGAAAGTCACGTGACTTATTTCTTCCTCATTCGCCCTCGTGTTGTAAATAGGAATGAGAGCGCATCATTGCTGCTCGTCGTTATAATCAGCGAGGGTCAGCGCAGTGGCGTAGATAGAAACTTGTTTCGGGGGGTGGGGGGGGGGACAAAAAAAATCTAACGAGTACGGACTCTACTTAACATTTTATTTATGAAATGTAAAACAGCGCCTTCGAAGAACTTTTTTATATGAATTACGCGGAACATTATATTATAGAAAATTTTCGCGGATAGCTCGGACACCCCCCCCCCCTGCCAGCGAATCGATGGATTCGCTTCCTAAAAATCTTTTAGTTTCACAAATTCTTGCTAGAATCAAAGTTTCAAGAACTGGGCACCCTCTGGAGACTAAATTTTGGAAAACTTTTGGAGATCGGGCACATTGAAGAAAACTTCTTGATTTTGTCATATTTTTGAGTACTGGGCACACTCTGGAGTCTCTAAGTTTTGGAACATTTTTGGAGATCGGGAACGTTCAAGAAGATTTCTTGATTTTGTAAAAGGAATGGCCACCTTCTGGAGACTAAATTTTGGAAATTTTTGGAGGTCGGGCGCCTTGGAGAAGATTTCTTGATTTTGTGAAAGTTTTGAGGACTGGGCACATTCTGGACACTAATAGGGCTTTCGACTGATTGCTCTAGCGCACTCTCCGAGTATCTCCTTCTTATTTCAACTTCAAGCAATAAGAGAGGATGGTGATATTCTCAGGGTTCTGGAGCAGTCAGTCGAAAACGCTATAAATTTTGGAGATCGGACACCTCGGAAAAGTTTTCTTGATTTTGTGAATGTTTTGAGTAGTGGATATCCTCTGGAGACTAAATTTTGGAAAATCTTTTGGAGATCGGGCACCTTTGAGAAGTTTTTTTGATTTGAAGAAAGTTAAAGTGAAAGTTTCGAGGACTGAGCACCCTCTGGAGACTAAATTTTGGGACATTTTTGGAGAACGAAAAGATTTCTTGATTTCGTAAAAGCTTTGAGGACTGAGCATTGGTCCGGAGAATAAATTTTGGACAATTTTATTGTTGGAGATCCGGCTTTCTTGATTTAAAGAAAATGCGAGTGAAAGTTTTTAGGACTGAGCTTCGTCTGGAGACTAAATTTTTTTGGAGGTCGGGCACCTTCGAAAAGATTTCTTAATTTTGTGAAAGTCTTGAGAAATGACTCCGTCTGGAGACTAAAGTTTGGACAATTTTTTGGAGAGATAGGGAAATCTTTGAGAAGTTTTCTTGATTCGAAGAGAGTGAAAGTTTTGAGGACTGAGCACCATCTGGAGACTAAATTTTGGACCATTTTTGGACATCGAACACCTTCGAGAAGATAATTTGATTTTAGGATTCAGTAGGATTTTAGGATTCAGTCTCAACGACTAACCAGAAGCAGCAGCAACACCACCAACAGCAGCAGTCCTGAAGAAGTTCTTCTGCAACGAAGAACGAAACGTCGGCAGTAGAAGTCAACGTGACGCGGTTCCAACCGGAAGCCAATTCAAACATTTAGGATTCTACTTCACAAAAGTGTCGGAGAATGAGGTAAGAAGAAGAATGAACCATGAACCAGCTTTACGATGAGACAGAAGAAGACATAATAACAAAGATTAAGAGAAAGAAGAAGAAACAGCTAAACTAATGCTGACATGGGAACCTAACGGGAAGAGGAGAAGAGGGAGGCCCAGAACAACGTGGTTGGAAGAAAAAGAGGATCTGAGAAGGGCGGGAGTTAAATAGTAGATGGCGACAAAAGGCGCAACACAAAGAGTTAGGAAAAGATGATTGGAGAAAACAAATGGAAAAAAATTATAGTACTGTTCTGTTCCATTGCACAAACAAATATTCAGCTTTGGGAACCCATGGAAAATAAATCTCAGATTTTGGACAGTTTACGGATAAGTAAATCCCCGAAGATTCTGAAACGCCACTCATACTCAACTCGCACTCAAACTTGACGTTCGACGTCATTCGAAATTCAGAAATGCTTTTACGTTTACTTGTATAATCAAGTTTAAGTTTGAGTACAGGTATTTTGATCATCAGTATTTCTGCGTTACTGAATTTCAAGTTAATCTCAAACTGTCAAGTTGAGTGTGAGTTGAGTATGATTGACCCTAAATCAAGATTAAATCTGGACCACTCTGTATTATTATCTACGTACAGAATCGGAACTGGACAGAGCAAGATAGTTTCGGTTCGGTTCGCGGAGGACGGGCAGTAGCCGACATCGAAAACAAGTGGTCGTGCGTTCCCTGTCGGACGCATTATAGCAGGATGTCAAGTTGAACATTTACCGAATCTGTATATCAAATAATACTGTTTTTTTGTAAAAAGTTTAATTTACTTCAGACGTTTATGCATACGACCGTGACTGCAATATTAAACGTTTGAAGTAAATTAAACTCTTCACAAAAAAACAGTATTATTTGCTATACAGATTCGGTAAACGTTCAACTATAAGGGAAGGTTTTTGGGGATCAAGTATTTCAATTCGAAGCGAGTCGATTTTAATAAATAAGTTCATAATAAGTTCGAGTCAGGAAGGCGTAAATTACCGCTAACGACCGTGTTCACGTTGCGTAATCACGTGGAGACCTTGATCTCCACCAGGCAAACGGAGATTCCTATAGGCACAGTCGCCCACGTGAAACGACCGCGTGCCTCTTAATTCCATTAAATCGACATAAATCACTTGTTCAACAAGCGTAAGAAAACCGCAACACAAATACATTCACAAAAAGTAGTGAGAGCAAACAAGTGTTAGTGAACTCGATCACTTCCTTCCTCTAAAAGTATTGCAAAAAAAAATTGTCAGTTCTTCAAAATGCAATTCACTTCCCTCGTTAATCTAAAAATATGCCAAGGATTAAGCATCATGTAAAAAGAGGATGCTTACAGATTCCAAATTAAAACCCTAAGGATAAACATAACCCGATTTATCTTCAATGTTAGTTTTTAGAACGTCCAGTCTTATTATCGCCGATCTGTTTTCGAAGCAAAATAGAATCCGCGCGATCGCCCAGTCAACAAGTCGTTGCGAATCTGTGCCAAGGGCAGCAGAAGCAAACGGAGAGGGATTCGCTTATTTGCGTTAAGCATTTATGTATGTACATAGGCGATAGGCGTTATCGGCTTTTATGGCAGGACTGATTCGCAGTAACAATAGGTCGTTAATTGATTGGAGGGACACTGACGAAACGTCGTCGTCGTCGTCGTCTTGTTCCCCCTTATCTTAAAGAAGAACGCCAAGTCATTCATCGGTTGGGCAAACCAGAAAAAAAATCATGGTCAAGGATTTCATGCTTCCATCATTGTCCCTTTTTCCATTTTCATTTCTTGTACAAAAATATATGAAACAAGCAATTTTTGGGCTATATGTAGGTGTTGCTTGGAAATAGAACAAGTTCCATTTTTTCAAACAATTTTTATTTCAAAGAAAAAACTCGATTTTCTGAGTTTTCGATTCGATTTTGTTCATTTTAGTTCACATTTCAATCGACTACTCGAAATAAACTTGATCGATGAGGAACTTAATGCCCTATCATGAGAACTGCAGTCTTTTTCGATTTGATCCTGTTCATTTTGAACTTTTTAAATTAATGCTCGTAATGAAAATTACGATGTGAACGTGTCTTGAATTTAATTGGAGTTCGAGTGAACTAAATGCTTACGTGTTTGATAAGAATGGGACGAGTCGATTTTGTTCACGGAATCGATCACCTAGACCGTCAGTTCACTTTTCACACGTAAGCGAAATTAGGCCCCAATGGGTTGAGCTATCAGCCGACTGTTCAAATCCATAGCTTGCTCATCAGACGCGTTGGTCACAAAAAAAACTCGATTTTCTGTGTTTTCGATTCGATTTTGTTCATTTTAGTTCACATTTCAATCGACTACTCGAAATAAACTTGATCGATGAAGAACTTAATGCCCTCTCATGAGAACTGCAGTCTTTTTCGATTTGATCCTGTTCATTTTGAACTTTTTAAATTAATGCTTGTAATGAAAATTACGGTGTGAACGTGTCTTGAATTTAATTGGAGTTCGAGTGAACTAAATGCTTACGTGTTTGATAAGAAATATGACGAGTCGATTTTGTTCACGGAATTGATCACCTAGACCGTCAGTTCACTTTTCACACGCAAGCGAAATTAGGCCCCAATGGGTTGAGCTATCAGCCGACTGTTCAAATCCATCAGACGCGTTGGTCACAAAAAAAAACTCGATTTTCTGGGTTTTCGATTCGATTTTGTTCATTTTAGTTCACATTTCAATCGACTACTCGAAATAAACTTCATCGAAAAGATGAACTTATCCTGTCATAAGAACTGCAGCCTTTTCCGATTTGATTCTGTTCATTTTGAACTAATTAAATTAAAAGCTTGTTATGAACGTGTCTTGTACGATTCGACTGTGGTTCACTAAGATCGACATTTCAATCGACAAATATGTTATTGATCCATCCTTTTTTTATTTCCACATTGTCTATACGTCATTCAGTCTGAATTGTAATTGAACTCGACACTTCTATGACGATTATAAAAATGACTCGATTTCGTTCATTGTTCGGTCGACATTCAAACGGATTCGACTTGAATTAAACGCTTGGTTTTGTCGATTCGATTATGATCACTTGTCCACCACGCCGTCGATCTGTCCTTTTCGATTTGTTCACATGTTGTTCCACCGAGATCGAACTGAACTAAACGCTTTATGACAACTATAAAAAAGTTCAGTTTTGATCACGTTACAGTCGGAATTCAATTGGCATTCGATTTGAACTAAATGTTTATTTGTTTGATGACAATAGGACGAGTCGATTTTGTTCACAAAATCGATCACATTAAGTTTTGATATTGATGTAACCTTTTCGGTTCGATTTTGTTCACATTTTGTTCAGTCGAGTTTCGAATTGGACTGAACACTTTCGTGACGACTGCAGATTTTGTTCATTGTAGACCATTCAGTCAAATTTCTAATTTAATTGAACTAAATTCCTGTATGGCAACTATAGTGTGGATATGTATGTGTTTCTTGAGTGGAATTCCTTCATTTTGGGCCAAGCTTCAAGCTACTTTCAGTACGCAACTAAAACGTGATCTATCTTTGTCGATTCGACTTTATTCAATTGAGATTCATGTTCATAATGTTCATTTCGACTTGAACTAAACATTTCTATAGTAATTTTAATAACACAGACGAGTTTTCTCGATTCGATTTTGTTCACAGGATCGATCAGATTAAGCTATAAAATTGATCTGACCTTCTCGATTCGATTTTGTTCAGTCGAGTTTCGAATTGAACTGAACGCCTTTACGACGACTGTAGATTTTGTTCATTTTAGATCACCTGTCAGTTGACTTTAAATCAGATTTTTAATTGAACTAAAGTCCTGTGCGAACTGTGCGTTTGTTGAGCGGAATTTGTTCATTTTGAACCAAACTTCAGTCTGCTCTCAGTATGATCTATCTTTGTCGATTCGATTTTGTCCACTCGAAGTTCTTATTGGACCACACGCGCTCGCCTTTACGATAGCTATATAGTCATAGTTGAACTATATTAAAGTATATAAATAGATGTTTGTTTTGTTGAGTCGAATTTTGGTCCAAACTTACCTGAACCTACTTTCATAATATCTACATAATTAAAGCATAACCTATGCACGTCGATTCGACTCTGTTCAGTCAAAATTCCTATGTCTTTACGACAATTATAAAAGCGATTCTATTTTTCGATTTTGTTCATTTTCGTTCAATCGACAACTACAGAAACGATTAGATTTTTTCATTTCGGATTATATTTTGTTCGATGTTCAGCTAGGATTCGAATTGTGAGACAACAAAATAGACGTTTCTATTTCGATTCGATTTTGTTCACGTTTTGTTCAGTCGAAATTCTACGGCGTCTTTATGGCAACTGTAAAAGTGATTCGATTTTGTTCATTGCGGATTATACTTCTGTCGACATTCAGTTAGGATTCGCGTCTCTATTTCGATTCGATTTTGTTCAGTCACGTCTTTGTGACTACTATAAAATCGATTCGATATTGTTCACTTCAGATTATATTTCATTCGACGTTCATCAGGAATAGAATGAGAATAAGTGCTTGCAAAAAAACGATACAGACGTTTCTATTTCGATTCGATTTCCTTCGTGTTTTGTTCAAATTTTGTTCAGTCGAAATTCTACACGCCTTTACGAGTAATTTACGATAGTACAACACTTTGTTTTTATTTAAAAATAACAAAAAAAATCAATTTTTTTTTTAAATTTAAATCACTGGCTTTTGATTATTTTTTTAAATCGTGATTTTTATCGACACTGCTTTATGGAAACTTATTTGACATTTATTTAATCATGCGCCTCACGTAACGGTCTTTCTAAAAAAAAACTCGTTTCTAGATTAACAACAACAAACATGTTTGTGAAGGTGAACTTTACGCCAAATTTGTCAGCAACAAATATAAGCTTCAAAATTTGAAACGATTTACGATTCTTTAAGTCAGTGAAATACGAAATAATTTATTTAAATTATTAAAAATTAACGTTTATTTAAATTAAACGTTCTTCATTTGTAAAAGTAAACAACGTAGCCGTTTACACAACAGTTCCTAAAACTTTCTAGCTTCTGATCTTGCAAACGCTCCGGAACGTCGTCAGAGAAAGTTTACCTGCGCGTTTTTGATTTGGAAACCTTCGACTTAAACCCTCAACCCTACCTAATTTATTCCAGTTCCGCACCCTGCTGTTATTTCCTTTCCTTTAAAACGCAAAAAAATTAAGTAGACTCGTCTACCTGTGAGCTTGCAAACACCTAAGGTATTCAGCCTGAGAGATAAGAGATTGGTATCTCAGAATAGTCAGGAAAAAAACACACGAACATAAATAGAATCGGTTCGTGAACGTGAACAACTTTTGCTTTATTTCTCCAGTTTACACTTCAGTGTAATACCTACTTTACTGTAAATTTACATCAAAACAAAATTTTTTTTTGGTTGAATTTGAACCACGACCAATTCACACGATGTCATGCACCCTTTGGGTTCTCAATGAAGTCGAGCAGGAATGAGTAAGTGCAAAACACATTTTGGCAAAGAAAGGATGCGAAGGTGGCGAAGGGAGACAGAGAGAAAACCATAAAGAAACAGGATTATTTCTACCACTTTATTAAACTGTTCAGAAATAAAAAAATTCTTGAGTCATGCTACATTTCCGAAAGGTGATGGAAAAACCGTCAATTTAATTACCATAGAAATTACGACAAATCTGAAGAACATCATTTCGTAAGAACAATTAATTAAAACGGAGATTTCCTTACTTAGACGAACGAAACCTCACCGGTATAAGAGAATGACTAAGGACTTATTGAATCATAATTATTATTAATTGAAGCAGGTGCTTTCTTTCAATAAGATTTAATTAACAGGCGGTAATTGAGAAATTCAAATAAAACGCCGGCAAATATTACAGCGTGACTTTTTTTTTTTCGTTGCGAAACAAATATTGACCACGTACCAACACTGTGGGATCCAGCGATAAACACCGAAAAAAAAAATGATTACTTTTAAGTTATTAAATTTAAATGTTCTAATTTTTACGACTACTTCCTATTTTCTTAAAAAATAATGTGCCATCAACTAAATTAATTGCATTAAATTAATCAGCATTGTCAATCATTATGAACAATTGGCACTACAGATTCAACGTTGTCAAACATTATGAAGAATTGGCACTGCAGATTCAATATTGCCAAAAACCCAACATTGCCAAACATTATGAAGAATTGCCACTACAGATTCGTTATTCACTTTGACGAAGCGAGTAATCTATTCTGCGAACCGTAATTAGTAAGTAAATCAATGTAGGTACTATTTACTAAATACAAATCTGTTTTCTTTTCCGTACTATAGATTAAACATTGTCAAAGATTCAGCACTGTCAAACATTATGAACAACTGAACAAGAAGTAACGCCGTTACTACGTTAGAATACAGACTGTAGACATTTTGAAATGGCATGAATGGCAAGAATACATTCACCGTTGTCAAATATCATGAAGAATTGGCACTATAGATTCAACATTCTCACACAACACGAAAAGTTAGCACTACAGATTCAACATTGTCGAAGATTCAATACTGTCAAATATTATGAAGAATTGGCACTAAAAATTCAACACTGCCACAGATTCAACTCTGTTAAACATTACAAAGAATTGGCACTATAGACTCAACGTTATCAAATATTTTGAAGAATTGGCACTAGTTCAACAGGTTCAACATTGTTAAAGATTCAACGTTGCCAAACATTACAAAGAATTTGCACTAAGATTCAACGTTGTCAAACATTATGAAGAATTGGTACTTCAGATACAGTATTGTTAAAGATTCAGCATTGTCAAATAATATGAACAATTGGCTCTATAGATTCAACATTGTCAAAGATTCAATACTGTCAAAAATTATGAAGAACTAACACTATAGATTCACCGTTGTCGAACATAATAAAGAATTGGCACTATAGATTGTCAAACATTATGAAGAATTGGCACTACAGGTTCATCGTTGTCAAATATTACGAAGAATAGGTACTTCAGATTCATCATTGTCACACATTATGAACAATTGGCACTATAAATTCAACATTATCAAAGATTCAACACTGTCAAAAATTATGAATTGGCACTATAGATTCACCGATAACGAACATCATAAAGAATTGGACTGCAGATTCAACATGTCAAATGTTATGAAGAATTGGCACTATAGGTTCAACACTGTCACAGATTCAACATTGTTAAATATTACAAAAAATTTGCACTACCTATAGATTTAACGTTGTAGAACATTACGAAGAATTGGAACTACGGTTCAACATTGTCAAAGATTCAGCACTGTCAGATATTATGAACAATTAAAGATTAAACACTGTTAAACATTATGAAGAATTGACACTACAGATTCAACATTGTCACACATTACGAAGAACTGGCACTACAGATTCAACGCTGTCAAAGATGCAACACTGTCAAACATTATGAAGAACCGGCATTATAGATTCACCATTGTCGAATATTATAAAGAATTGGCGCTATAAATTCAACATTGTCAAACATTATGAAGAATAGGCACTACAGATTCAACATTGTTAAAGATTCAGCAGTGTCAAACATTATGAACAACTAGCACTATAGATTCAACATTGTCAAAGATTCAACACTGTCAAACATTATGAACTATAGATTCACCGCTGTCAAACATCATGAAGAATTGGCACTATATCGTTGTTCACTTTGACTAGGCGGGCAATCTGTTTTGCGAAACGTCGACGATTCAATCCAATTTTCGATAAATAATTTCACAAATTAAATTGTTTAAAAATGGAGCCAAATCTTGTACCTACAAACAATTTGCTAAATATCCGAAGCTGAGCCGTTTTCGAACAATCAAGAAAACGTGTTCATGTTTCAAACAGGGTTATACAGGATGTTTCGTGCTGCAAACTTTAGTAATATATCTTCTTAACCTTAAACCAAAAAACGCACAGTAATATGTAAATTCGCAAGACGAAATAATATAGCGATAAAGCAAAATATAAATATCACTTATTATACAGGAGTTGTCGGTGCTTTAGTCTTTACCAGAGAAGGAGCAAGTTGTTTGCCGCTTAAATTGGAACGCTATGTATATACAGTTCATTAATCTTGAACTAACCAATTAATGACTTTTTTAATGGTTCAATTTTTGTCTAATTTCCCCGTACATGTTTTTAAATAAGTTGAGTTTGTGATTTTTTCACGGTCTTGTCCTTTTCTTTACTCTAGTGGACTTTCTCTTAAATTTTTCACCATGTTTGTTTTCAATCGTTTTCGCTTTGTTATGTACTTTGTTTTATTTTTAATTTATGTGTGATTCTTCCTTACGTTTTATTTAATTTAGTCACCTAATTTCTTGCTTTCAAGTTTTAAGCAATTGTTGGGCTCTCACAATTAGAATTATGCAATTGTAATAATTGTTTGGATCTTACAATTACAATTAGTTAAATGTTAACTGTGAGTTTCTACAATTACAGTTAATTAACTGTTAGTTTTTTCTTTTAATTAGTTGTAACTAAATTTAATTGTAACTTAATTTAATTGTAACTAAATTTGTTGATGTTAACTGTGATTAAATTTGATTGCAATTAAAACTAAATTTAATTGTGACTAATAGTAGTTTATGTATCAAGTACGCAAAATAAAGTTTTAGGGGACGAACCGTAATTAAGGACGAGGCGACGAAGGAGCCGAGTCCTTAATGAGATGACATTTTGCGGAGCGTGTAGCAAAAATTTAATTTAATTTAACTAAACTGCTTAATTGTAATTAAATTCAATTGTAAAATGCAATAATTGATGTTCAATTGTGATTAAGTTTAAATTTATCAATTAATTTTTTAACGAATTAATTAGTTAATTCAAGTTTTGATTAATTAACGCCCAGCACTGCTTCAGAGAACTTTCTATTTGCAAATATTTTACGAAGAAGTTACAACAACTTATTAAATTTATGTGTTGAAGCTCTACGAATTAATTATAGTTGTGGTAGTTTTGTCTCCTTTAAATACATCTATATGACTATCTTTAGCTATTTTTTTTTTTAAATAAATTAAACAGAAAATTTTATTTCATCTGTATTTCATTTGCCTTTGCGCTTATATGATTGTGCAATAATTTTTAATTGTCTTTCTGATACGGTTCGATGAACCCTGTACAGGCTCGTTTTGTTTTCAAATAATTTTACATTTCGGAATTAATTGTTTCCCGTTTTTTTTTTACTATCTTCAGCTTTTTTTTACAATAAATTAAGCAGGAAATTTTATTTTATCTATATTTATTTGGCCCTTGCATTTTAGTTTCAACGAACATCGTAGCATTAAAAAAAATACAAATTGTATATTCTTCAAATATTTGCCTTTAGCCAAATTATGCAATGTTTGGCTGGAATCCTCATTGGCCAGGCTTCCTCTTCTAATTTAGAAAAAATTTAAATTTAGTCACTTTCAGTTAAGAGAAGAAGCATTTCGTCTGTCACTTTGACAGCAAAGGTGACACTAACACGAACGAATTGAACCAAAGAACTCTTCGTATTTCAACCCATTTATTGTAGACTGACGTTTCAGTGCTACTTTATGTACATATAGACATATACAGGGTGGTCAAATAAAAAGTCTTAGCAACATAACATCTTTTGAAGGAACCACATATTTCATTTGAACAAAACTTGGGCCCTTCTAATGGTGATTAAACAGTTTTTTTTTTACAAAAAGTTATTTTTTGGATTCGATTCCTTCAGGTCGCTAAACAAACGTAGCAAAAAATATTCAAATGTTTCGGGACACATGACAAACCCTGTACATCAAAGGATCGCTGACTCATCTGAGATATCCATTATTTATTGACGGATCAACCGATTCGCTGAGTTGTCTGATTACAGAGATATTGCAAACACAGATTAAAGTTCGTTTTAAGTCATTTCGCTTTAATGCATAGTTTCTTTAATACCCAAATGCCATTTCGAAAGGGGAAAACAAAAGTACTATTGCAATTACTGATATCCACAGAATTGATGCGAAAAAAAATTGAAACGGAACAAAAAAAAGTAAAGTACAGTGAAAACCAGTTGATAAGAGTCAAGGCTACTGGAATGACCTTTGCTTTTCGATACCTAATAGTAATTAATCAAGATATTATACACCGGCTTTATAATACCTAGTTTAATCCTTGAGAGAAAAAAAAAACTAAAATCCCTTCAACATGATCGTCAGCTTATTGCGTAGACATCCGATAAAGTGATGCAGCTTTCACCGGATTACACAATCGACTACACGTACATATTTTATGCACTTTTCCATTTACGACGATAAAGTTCACGGATTCGAAATATTTATAGATATTATCGTATATCTTATTACCGCGTACTCGTTCTTTATTACAGGGTCTTTAGCGCGGATTCTGTTTCTTCTTAAGGCGCTTAGTCAGCAGGAACTTGATCTGGTCAGAGAAAAAGAACCTTTCCCGTCTCGGGTTTTAACAGGAACGGCGATTGCGGTCGAGGTTCCACTAGAAAGTCGTCGTCATGTTATCGCTGGTGAAACTTTAAGGCTAAAGAAATTAATTTGGAAAAAAACCGCAACAAATCACATTCGTGCATTCCACAAAGAAACCAGAGGGCACAAAGAAAACTTAAAGCATCTACTTTGATATTTAACTACGATTTGGCTATGGTGCAGAAAAGAATGCTTAGATGGTATTTAAATAAAGACAGCTGCTGCTGAAAGATATTCAATACAGTCAAACCTCCTCAAACTATCGAGTGTAATCAATCACTCGTCACTTTCCACTTCAAAACTCGAAGCACACAGAAGTTTTAAGTTTAATCAAACATGTGTCGAACAACTCGATAAATATCCGTCAAAATACAGAACTGTGGGGGCTCGCACGTTTTGACATTTATCAATTTGAACTTTGCGTTTCTGTCATCTGTCATCTTGAGGTTTTGTTGTCGCTAGGCAACGTACGAGCCCCCACAGGACATATAAATTTACACATTTTTAACAAAAACAAATGTAAAAGTAAATGCATGCAATTTCTAAGATCAAAAGAAAAACGTAAATAATCTACGAGGTTTGATCGAAAAGAAAGTTCGGGGAATTTTCGAATTTCGCGCGCTGTACATATCGGCAAGAATTTTCTAACGTTGGTATGTCAACATTCAACCATATTTGATGTGAAGTTTCTTTGTCAGCAGCACCGGAGTAACGTATCTACCACTTTATCCGCTGGACATGACCTCTGCGCTTTTTGAACGTTTCTTTCACTTCGTGTCTTTGTACATTTTTCTTTTATTCCTCAAAAATACTTTTCAACTACATTTTTTTACTTTTAAATTTGCTCACAGATATTTCAATTTAGATTTCTTATTGATTTCAGTTAGTCTTAATTATTTTTTGTTTTACAGGATCGTCTGCACTATTCGACCCGAGGTCTAAACAGATCAGCTTGAAGTCACACAGTTTTCAGAGCCAATGAACGAGTTTTTCTCAATGCACGGACCAAGGTCGAAAAGAGATCGATCCGTAACCGACCAATGAGAGGCAACTTTGGTAACTAATCGGACCGCAGTCAAAACAACCCATTTTAAATTATTATGTTCGGGACGGGTTACGGAAGCAATTAATCCCATTAGAGAACGCATCGATTTAATCAAAATCTGAAGCTCTGTAAGAATATAAGGATATAAGAAGAAAAAGAGGTAGGAATATCTCTGATTTAAAACATTTGCTGGATTGTTTTCCCCTCTTCTTTTTCATCGAATAAGTAGAAGACAGACTAATAATTGAGAATGTAGTTGAAGCGGGAACGGAGGGTGAAAAAAAAATTAGCAAAATCTAGAAAAACTGGATCGACAGAACGAAAAGAAAAAACGGAGACAACACAAAAAGATATTTAAAGACGGGAGTGTACAAAAAAATGCGAGACTAAATCTCGTTCTTCCTGGTCTTGAATTTTTAGCTTGCCGTGTACTTACAATAAAAACTGCAATTTTCTTTTACAAGGAAAAATAAGATTATGGGACTATCCAAAATTAAAATAAAAGGTGGATCCTTTTGAGGTCTCCAAAATGAAAGCAAATTTCGCGGATTATGAGCAGCTGTCGTATGCACCACTCGAACCGAAGTCTAAATACATCTGCTTGAAGCCGCACAGTTTTGAGAGTCAATGAATGACCTTTTCTCAATACACGGACCGAGGTCGAAAAGAAATCGATCTATAACCGATCAATGAGAGTCTACTTTTATAACTAATCAGACCGTAGTCAAGACGAAACACTTTAAATTATGTTAGGAACGAGTTAAGTTCTCATTAGAGAACGCACCGATTTAATCAAAATTCGATGCTCTGTAAGAATATAATGATATAAGTAAAAACAGGAAGAAGAAAAAGAGGCAGGGTTATAACTGATTGAAAACATTAGCCTTTTTTTTTTTTAGTTACAGACTATTCTCCCGATTTTCCTCTATGATTTTCCCTCTTTTTTCATTTTTCATTGGAAAGTTCTTTTTTCCTGGTCTTAAATTTTTGGCCTGCAGTGTACAAAAATTGCATACTTTTTACATAAAAAAAAAAAAAACATAAAACAACCGTAAATACAAAAGAAAACATACAATAGAAAACGGGAATAATAAATGCAAAAGAAAATAATTCGACAAAAAAAAAAGACAATAGAAGAATGATCCACCTGCGACGGAGAATGGAAAACAAAAAACTAACAGCAACAAAAGGACGATGTAAATAAGAACGAAAAAATATAACAATTCGACGAAAGAACAAAATACTAACAGAAAATAACACAGAATTTTTTTATATTTTTAAATACATTTTTTATATTTTTAAATATAAGAAACGATTCGACCAAAAAAGAAAAACAAAAGAAAACGGTAAACGCTAACGAAAAATGTAATAATTCGATAAAAACAAAAGACTAACAGTAAATAAAGAAAACTTTAAAAATTAAAAAAATATACATAATTCAACAAAAAAGACCAAATAAAATAAATAGAGGGCAAAAAGAAGAAAAAACAAAAGACTAACGGAAAACAAAATAAAACAATAAATGCAAAAAATAAATATTAATCCGAAAAAAAAAGACTAATGGAATACAAAAAATACAAAAAATAATAATTCGACAAAAACAAAAGACTAACGGTAAACAAAATAAAACTATATATGTATAAATACAAAAAGTAATGATTTGACCAAAGACTAATAGAAAAGAACAGAAAACACAAAAAATAATTCGACAAAAAAACGAAAGAAAACTGAAATGTGTGTAAACAAAAAAGAAACAGAAAAAAAATTAACAAAAAAAAAAACAAAAGAAGACGGGCGATTCACTTCCGATGGAAGATGGAAAACGAAAGGCTAACAGGATACAAAACAAAACAAAACAAAACAAAAAAGAACAAAATATAATAAATAGAGGACAAAAAGAAGAAAAAACAAAAGACTAACGGAAAACAAAATAAAACAATAAATGCAAAAAATAAATAATTCGAAAAAAAAGACTAATGGAAAATGACAGAGAACTATAAATACAAAACATAATAATTCGACAAAAAACAAAAGACTAACGGTAAACAAAATAAAACTACGTATGTATAAATACAAAAAATAATAATTTGACAAAGGACTAATAGAAAATAACAGAAGACACAAAAAATAATTCGACAAAAAACGAAAGAAAACTGAAACGTGTGTAAACAAAAAAGAAACACTGAGAAAAAAAATTAACAAAAAAAAACAAAAGAAGACGGCGATTCACGTGTGGTGGAAAATGGAAAACAAAAGGCTAACAGGATAAACAAAACAAAACTGTAAGTAAACAAATAAATACTTACAATAAAAAATAATTCGACAAGAAACAAAAGTCTAATAGAAAACGACCGAAAACACAAAAAAAGTAACGTCACGTGATATATTACTTTGTTTATCGATAAAAAAAGAAAAAATACGCAGATATTTTTGTTCTCTAGGTACTCTAGGTTACTGAGAAAAAAAAAAGATATATAAATGGAAATTTACCGATTGATGTAACTCGCAACAAATTAGCAATTTTTTGTAAACACGGAAAATTAAACTTTCTTTACAATCAGTGGTGTAAAGAGGGGGGGGGGATGAATTATTTTATAAATTCTATTGAAAGTCTTCAATTAAAATTTCACCAAAAACAGTTTCACAATGAGCCACGTTGTGAAACTGTTTTTGGTGTCACAATGAGCTTCATCGTGAACGCAAAGTAGAAAAAGAAAATTTAAAATGTTTTAATACCACAGACTCAATTTTTCTTTTTTCGCGTTCAAATTCAAAAATAGGTCAACCTTGAATTCTCACTAAATTGTTACTGCGAACGTCTATTGTTATTACCCAGAAGGTGGAAAACAAAGATCTTGAAAATATTTATTTCATGGACCGCACTTCGCGCCTTTAATTTAATTTCTGTCAATTATCGCCTCATCTAAGGACGCCGATCTTCTGTTGTTCTGCGGTTTTTTGTCCTACTTTAAATTTTTGATACTCAACGCACAAAACGACTTAATTTATTTTGATGGACATGTGTTCCGAAGTGCATTTTCAAACCAGCCCGGAACCCCTTTTTAAAACTGAACGATTTAATTTTAATACGGCTTCCAAATTGCTCCACATTTAGGAGCCCATTAGGGCAAATTGCACCAAACACTTAAACTTTGCTTAACTTTAAATTAATTTAATTTAAATTTAAAATAAATTATACGATAGCGTATTTTCGAAGATTTGTTTAAGGAATTCTGTTTTTTCCAAATCTCTTAATTTTAAGTAAATATTTTTAGAAATAAATCAAATTAAAATTAACTATTTACTGTAAATAAATTATTTACATTTTTTTAAGTATAAATACGTAGCAATCAAGTTTAGAATTGTAAATATTCGGATAATTTATTTAACGCCATGAATAACTTAATGTGTAAAGGAAACTGTATGTAGGTTATAGTAAGAAGTTCGGAGAATAAACATGTGAGGGCGCTGTGTTAGTTATCGCGCGAACTTATGGCCCGTCACGCTTATAAAACCGCCGCGCCGCCGCGCGTAGTTCGAGAAAAACCTTTGCAGGATCATCGCATGAAAGGCAAGTGAGTAAAACTCTAGCGGGACGGTTTTGTGAAAAACCCGAACTTCTTCATGCGGAATAATTAGTTTGCGAAAATTAATTACTTGGAGTGATACAATAAACTGAGTTTTACGTTTTCCTTCTACAACATTTTTTTTATTATACACCCACACACACACGCACATTCAACTCTTGACATTAGATATTTTTGAATGTGAAGGCTCGCGAGGGCCATCTACTCGTACATCCAAAAATTATCACATAAAATACACTCTAGAACAAAGAAATTGGTCTACGAGATTCACTGCAAAATTCATCATCCAAGAAGAGACTCCGAGAGGAAAAACAACAAAATAAGAAAAAAGTAAAACAATAAAAAAACAAAGAATTGTTCAAAATACCCAAAGTAGGGCCATACCACAGCAGTATGTTTGAAAATATCTCTGCTTGTTGACATCTCAAATTACGAACGTAACCTCCAAATTGATTTTTGTTTGAAATTACTCAAATTATGAAAATAACCTTGAAATCGACGCAAGTTTGAAAATATTTCTATTTGTTGGCATCTCAAATTACAAAAGTAACCTCCAAATTGACGCCACATATACAGGGTGTCCCAGGAGAGGAAAGGTTAATACTTCATGGGGGGTAGTAACTTCCAAATCGACGTTTGTTTGATTAGTTCGAAATTACTGTAAGCGCCAATCAATGTCATCAACCGCCACATATACAGGGTGTCCCAGGAGAAAAGGTTAATACTTCGTGGGGGTCTAGAGTGGGTTATTTGTTACTGTTAATGGATTCTGAGATAAATATTGATTAAGTATTGAACAACGGCCGTTCCGGAATAATTTAAACTTGACGCTTCATGTTAATTTTATTCTTCGCCGTAACGCAGCGCTGTTTTTGACAAATTTAATGTTAATACTTTAAAATAAAAAAATCTTATGTAGCATCTTCATATTTTTAATTTCAAATCGCTCCACCTCAGAAACCATTAATAAAAAAAAACGACCCGTTTATACAGAGTGTGTCACTTACGACGGTTTCTTTCATATCTCTCTAATCATTCTTTTAATTAAATAAATGTTTGAAAGGAAAGTTTCACTATATTATGTGGAGCACATTTTCAAGTTAGCTTGACGTACTTATACAGAGTGTTTCGTTTAGTCTGGGCGTTATGTCACTAAAATCATGGTGTATACCTTGCAAGGATTTTTTGTTTAGTACTGAGAATTTGAAATTTATCATGAAAAATATCAAGGTCACAATCTAGGCAAAGATTTTGCAACACTGCAACCGGATATTGCATGTTTTGTTGGTTTCTTTTTGACATAACCTGAACGGCGACAAAATTGTAGGTTATGTGATTAGAAACTAGCGTTTTAACTTGAAATTGAAATGTCAAATGACGCTTGTAAAATGAAGACCATTGCGTCATTGTCTGGTGTTGCATCAACAGACTTTTGAATCATAACTCCGTCCTTTTTTCTCATTCACCGTTAACAAAGGAATAATACTGAAATAATTGTCGGTTCTTGCTTTGGTGATTGATTATGCAGCACTCAAGTTCCGTGATTTTCATAGTAGTTTTGATAGTTTGCGTTAAAATGTTTGGACTTGGCTCTTTTTGGTCAAAATTTTTTGACAGTTTCAGAACATGTTTCCTAATTTTGTGTTCTTGCTTTTAAAATATAAGTTTATTTATAGTACAGTTTTCTCAATTAATAGAGGAGAGGGGGGTACCTTTGAACACGGGGTACTATTGAACATTGCTGATATTTTTCGCGTAAAAATAATTAATTAGGTGCAATTGCTTGGAACATAGATGGCACAACTACCTTTACCTCCAACGGAAAAATGACAGTCGTCTTGTGGTTTTTCTTTTGTATGGAAGTAAGTGTTTGTTTTTATGGTATTGAAGTAATTTTTACTTGGAAATTCTGTAAGTGGATAAGTTTTTCAAAGCTTTTCTCCCTAAAATGTTTTATACATTGCCTTTTTCTCTAACATTCGTAGGTACTTTCGCGTTGTGAAATTTTTGTGTGAATTTATTATTACACAAGTAAATTTATTAAAAAATGACTGACGTTCCGTGGGGTAACTTTGAACACTGTGAATGGGGCACGTTTGAACTGTTCAAATGTGCCCCACCCAGAGTGAGGTGTCAAACACTGCAATTCAGTCATCGTTCACTCGCAAAAATATTATTTCTGGTTTTCAGAAGACAGGGATTTGGCCTTTCAATAGAAATATTTTCTTTGAGAGTGATTTCATCGCTGCAGGAACACTGTATCCACTAATGTTGGAACAGATGGATCTTTAGGTCACAATAGCAACAATAGTTGTTGAAACAACTGAACCTGTTCCTAACAGATACGCCTGTGAAAGACAGGATTGAGGCTGCCGATGAGACTAAAAAAGAGAGCCCATGAGGCCATGAGTGGCCAAAGTACCAAAAGTAAAAATAGCTGTACTTGCTGACAGTGGTTCTTCATCATCATGAATCGGATGATGATGATGATCACCAGTCAGACTCAACAGAAAAAAGTCAATAGTTGCCATTAGATGAATTCGATGTGGACGATTTTGCCATAGTGAAGTTCTGTACGAAGACAACTATTGTTGACTATGCTGGGGTCATAACTGATAAACATGAGGATGAATATAACATTAAGGGTGGGTTTACAGAAAGGAAATCAAATATTTAATTGCGATTAACTATTTGATTGAGCTTAAAATTCGTGTTGGCATAGAAATCAAATTGTTAAAGTAAGGCAATGCTAATTTTAATCTAAATCAAATCATAGTTAAATATTTGATTTCCTTTCTGTAAACCCACCCTAAATATTTAAGCAAAAAAGGCAACAAGTTTTATTTTCCAGCCTTTGAAGTGGCTTCTGAAGATATCATCAAGAAGTTGTCCGTCACCATGAAGAAAGGCACCGAAACAATATCGGGTTTATTGGAATTTAGGATAAACTTTAATAAATATAACTTCAGATAGCTTTTTTGTAAAAAAAAAACTTAATAAAACTTAAAAAAACGGACTGTTCAATTGAACCCCAGTCCCTGTTCAAATCTGGGGTACCTTTGAACGATATGCACTGAAACAATAAATTAGCTGAATAATTCAAAATATTGCAATTCTATAGTTATTTCCACTGGGGATTGGGAATAGACATATTTTATTATTGTAAGACACCTACGTCATTTTGTTTGAGTGCTTTTCAAGTTTGCAGTAATTTAAAATATGTAAATATGTTCAAACGTACCCCCTTCTCCCCTATTCAATTAAATACTTCAATGAATAGAGTTAATAAAATCTAAACCGTTTTCAATAAAATTAATTTTTAAACATAAGCTCCTTATGGACCTGTACCATTCATATGTGTTATTATTAGCCTTAGTACTATGTTATTAAAGTAACTTCATATGTGTTATTATTAGCCTTAGTACTATGTTATTAAAGTAAAATCAAAGGTTTCTTGAAGAATTTCTCAATTGAACGCCCGACATTTATACACGAAATGGACTTGAAGATAAGCAGTTTCCTGTAATTTTTAAGTTTGTTAACTTAATAAAAGTGGAGCTCTCTCAAGCTTATAACTACGAGATCTAATCATGATCTAGTTCAAAGGGATTTGTCAATCTACAGGGTTCACCGATTTAGAAAGAGTTACAGCACTTCTATTGACGGCTCTATATGATTGTGGAGTTTCTCAAGATTAAACGATGAACACCGCTGAGAATAATAATAATAATAATAATAATAATAATAATAATAATAATAATAATAATAAAAAAGTAAAATTGTGTGTGGCACGGTGCACGTCGGCTCCTCGGGAATTGTCTAGAAACCAAGGTTAGTGTTCAAATAATTTCGGGACGATATCAAAATAACAGACATAAGTGCATCATAGAACTATATGAGTATTCGCAAGAAAAAGTTTTCAATATTCAGAAGGAAAGATTAAAAATTATAGTGCAATCAATTAATACCATGCTTTCGGATATTCATTAGAGCGCGGTATCGAGCGTAAACCCGTGAAGCGCAAAGAAAAGCCAGCGAAAAAGACTCGTCGTCCTTGAGATTTCACACGCTTGTAGTAATTTTTCCTGAAATACAGATTAAAGCCGATGTGCAAAAATTTACCCTCTTCTACTACTTACATTCCTCATATACAGTATGTCGAATTCGCCTGCGGTAGAACAGAGGGAAACTCGAAACATCCCTTGTATTCAATCACGTAATAATTTAGGGCAAGCCCAAAAAACGCAAAAACAGCGTACAGGTAATCAAACAGAGTTAACTCAAAATGACCCTGTACCTACATCCAACGACGCTGAAAATTCAGAAAATAAAAAAAGGAACAAACGATGGTCTGAAAAAGAATACAAGGAATTAATATATTGTTACTACCATATACTACAAACCACCGGAACAGCACACACTGAACATGTGTACAAATTATGGAGAGAGCGAAATCCTCAAGTAAGACCTAATATGAACGCAAATACTCTGGCAAATCAAAGAAGATTCATTATAAATAAACAAAAACTAGCACAAACTGAATTAGATCAAATAAAAAATGAGGTAACACAAAACTTAGCTACAAGTCAACAGCAAAATATTAATAACGCGTCGATTGAAGAAGACACAGACGCAGAAGTGGAGCCTCAAGATCTCCCTTTTTCATCAAAACAAGATCAAATAGAAGCAGATAATCATGATAATCAGTTAATCGTGGAAGATAGCAACAATGACATAGAAAAAATGAAAGCAAAAATACAAGAAAAAGAACAGGAACTTGAAAAGGAAACGGAAATACAAAGACCACCTTTAAAAAAAATTAGAGAAAACAAAATTAATGTAGACTTAGTACACCAAGTAAACATAGCACTCGGAAAAATATTACAAAGTAGACCTAATACTACCATAACTGAACTAAACAGACTAATATATGCAGCGGGAAAACTAGTGTCAAAAACAGAACAAGAAGTAAGTCAAGAGCCAAAAACAAAAACCCAACAACCGCCTTGGAAAAGAAGACTAGAAAAACAAATACAAAGCTTTAGGAAAGATCTAGCAATCCTTATGGAAGCGAAAAATAATAACCCCAGTCAAAAAGTTGCCATTAAAAGAAAAAGATTAATATCTATTTACAATATCAGAAATGTTAATGACGAAGAAGAAACAATAGAAATCTTAAAGCAAAAAATCCAGGCTAAAGCAGCAAGAATCAGAAGGTACAACAAAAGAATACAGCAATATAAGGATAACAAACTTTTCCAAGAAAATAGCAAAAAATTTTACAGAAAACTAACACAAAGTGAATGTAAGGTAGATACTCCCCCTAATAAAGAAAAAATAGAAAAATACTGGAGTTCGATCTGGGAGAGAGAAGTGACACATGACGCATCAGATTGGACAGAAAGATATAACAAAAAAAGCGAGACGTTAAACGAAATGAAATGGGAAGATATCACAGAAGAAGAAGTCAGATCAGCAGTTAAAAAGACATCTAACTGGAAAGCGCCAGTCGTGGACGGAGTACAAAACTACTGGCTGAAACACTTAACAGCCGTGCATAAATACCTAGTTGTCTTTTATAATAAGCCGATCAGTGAAGAAACGGGAATCCCTGAATGGATAACTAATGGTAAAACATATCTACTACCGAAATCAGGAGATCTAAACGACCCGAAAAACTACCGACCAATAACTTGTTTAACCACTACATACAAAATCTTAACAGCAATATTGTCTCAACGCCTTTACGAACACCTTTTGAAAAATAAGTGCATCCCCGAACAACAAAAAGGATGCATCAAAAAATGTTACGGCTGCAAAGATCAGTTATTGGTAAGCAAAATGATCATGAACGACAGCAAAAAAAAGAGCAAAAATCTAAGTATGAGCTGGATTGATTACCGCAAGGCTTTCGACAGCATTCCGCATTCATGGATCTCAGAAATGTTAAGACTTCTAAAAGTAGATGGTCAAATGCTTAGATTTATTGAAAGCAGTATGAGGCAGTGGAAAACGAATGTAGAATTGCATCTCAATGATCAAAGCATAAAAACAAGAGACATCACTATAAAATCAGGTATCTTTCAGGGCGACACACTCTCACCCCTACTTTTTTGCATAACCCTCTTCCCTTTGTCAGAAGAACTTGAAAAAACAACAGGGGGGTACCAAGTCTCAAAGCATGAAAAACCAATAACGCATCTACTATATGTAGACGATTTAAAAATATTTGCAAGATGTGACAATGATCTAAATAAAATGATACGAGTTGTAAAAAAATTTAGCGACGATATTAAATTACAACTTGGAACAGAAAAGTGCGCTAAAGTCACCTACACCCGAGGAAAAGTAACAACATCTGAAAACATAAAACTTGACATGGATACAACTATAAAAAGCCTAGACAACAATGAAGTATACAAATACTTAGGAGTAGAAGAACGAGAAGGTATACAAAGTGAGGAAATGAAGGTGAAAGTTTCCAAAGAAGCATACAGAAGGATATGGAAAATCCTGGAAACACAACTGAACTCAAGAAACAAAATAACAGCAATAAATGTTTATGCCCTACCGGTAATTACGTACAGTTTTGGAATCCTAGATTGGTTAGAGAGTGAAATCAGAAAAATGGATAGTAAAATTAGAAAACTCCTCACGATAGGACACTTACATCACCCTAAAGCCGACGTCCACCGGCTTTACGTGCATAGAACCAAAGGAGGGAGAGGTCTAATAAATTTAGAAGAGCAATACAGAATAGAAATCATGGGGCTAGCGCATTATATAAATAACCTCAGAGAAGAAATAGTAAGACAATTAAAAGAACATGAAAACAGTAAACCAATCTTAAAATCAATAACAAAAAAAGCAACCAAATACATGCAAGACATAAAACTGTCAAACATAGAAAGCACAAGCAACGTATGTCCAATAGATGCAGCGAGAGAGATAAAAACACGAGCCAAGTCCTTAGAAAAAAGGCGCAATGAAATGACATGGTCTGAAAAACCTATGCATGGACAGTATGCGAAAGAAATAAACAAACCACATATACATACGGCACAAACATGCTGCTGGCTAAAGAAAGGAGATCTGAAGGGAGAAACGGAAGCACTTATAATAGCTGCACAAGACCAAGCAATTGCTACCAATTATTACAGAAAAAACATAATGAAGCAAAATGTGGATCCAAAATGCAGACTTTGCGGTGAAAAGAACGAAACCATCTTTCATATCATTGCAGGCTGTAGTTTTCTCGCAAAAAAAGAATATATAGAAAGACACGACGCTGTAGCGTCACATATTCACTACAATATATGCAAAGCTTACAATATCAGTGTAAATGAGAGGTGGTATCAACATCAACCGAAAACAATAATAGAAAATGAAAATGCAAAGATAATTTGGAACATGCAAATACATACAGACAGAAATATAAAAGCAAATAAGCCGGACATAATAGTAACAGATAAACGCCACAAGACAACAAAGATAATTGACGTCGCCATTCCTGATGACTACAATACAAAAGAGAAAGAAGCGGAGAAGAAATTGAAATACAAAGATTTAGAAATAGAAATAGCGAGAATGTGGAATACAAAAACTGTAGTAATACCCATAGTTATTGGTGCCACTGGAGTAGTCAATCATAATTTGCTAACTTCGCTAGAGAATCTACCTGGACAACATTCAGTGCAATCCCTTCAAAAAACAGCAATTTTGAAGACAGCTGGAATAATTAGGAAAGTGATATGAACATGCACAAACTAACGTTAGTGTAAAAAAAAATACAAAAATACAAAAAAATTATATAAAAATACACAAAAAATACAAAAAAATATATACAAAAAATACAAAAATACACAAAAAAATACAAAAATATATATAAAAATACACAAAAAAATACAAAAAAAAAATATATATATATACAAAAAATATATATATACAAAAAATACAAAAATACACAAAAAAATACAAAAATATATATAAAAATACACAAAAAAATACAAAAAAAAAATATATATATATACAAAAAATATATATATACAAAAAATACAAAAATACACAAAAAAAACAAAAAAAAAACTAGCAAGAATAATGTTAGTAGAATAGCCAGAAATGAACTCAGAAAGTAAGAGGAAAGCTGAAGAAAAACCGAATTATTGTGGTAAATGGAAGCAACAACTGTAACACACAGGTTCCCTGAGGACTGCGGAAGCAAACCTGGGACCCCAAGTATGGACCTAAAAATAATGTACACCCACTTTGTAAATATACATATATTTGTACCATCTGATGTATACTCTAAGTTGTACGTTTTTTTAGTGAATAAAGAAAAATAATAATAATTTATTTGTCTATAATATGAAAATTACAAAATTTTACATATGTGAGACATGTCGTGGCAGAACAAAAAAAAACAATTAATTGAACAACATTAAAATAATAGGAAATAAATTAGGATACATTATAATACGTAAGTTGAAATAAATTAAATTAATTGATCTATATAAAATTAAGTAAAATAAAATTGAATAGAAGTAGATAGAATAGGTTACAATGAAATAAAATAAAAATTGAAAAACAGTTAATTCAAATCAAAACAAAGTTAATTAATTTGCTAATGTGTTAGAGAAAATTAAGATTTAGTGATATGTCGTTTAATCAAGTTTGACCAATTTTCTTTCTTCATGTAATTTACATATTTACAAATTACACTAAATAACTTATTCTGACAGAAACTCATTTAAATTATAATATGCTTTGGAAATAACAAAAATCTTTAGTTTGCACTTAAAGTCTTATCGTCTCTGTTATATCATCAGCCCAAAGGTTTAAAATTTTTTGTAGATACTGCATACCAATAAACAGAGGGCCATTTTGACAAGTTGCTAATCGATTAAATGGTAATCTATTGTCATTTCTTGCTCTTGTATAATGATCATGAAAGTTTTTATTATATACAATAGGTATTTTCAGAAGTGATTGCGTACACTATTACTTCGTAAACGTATAGGGACGTAATCGTCATAATTTGATATTGAATAAAAAGCTCTTTGCAGGAAGTCCTTGTGGGAACATTTACCATCAGCCAGATTATTTTTTTTTTTTTGAAGAAGAACACTTTTAATATTTCAGCACAGTTTCCCCAAAATATTATTCCATAGGACAGTACCGACTGAACCAAACCAAAATATAGCATTTTCAAAACATCATTAGACACTGTAGTCCTAAAGCGAAATATTAAGAACGCATGCGCACTTAGTTTTTTAACTATTTGGTCCACGTGTTGTTTCCACGTAAGTTTTGAGTCAAGCTTGAGTCCGAGAAATTTACAAGTTGGTGTTATGGGAATCGATTGACCGTTATATCTTACTAGAGCTGACTTCTTTAAAGTGTGGTTTTTTGGCACAATCTGTACTATCTGTGATTTCTTTGCATTCAGAATCAAACCGTTATTAAGGCACCACTGTGATAACTGTTCAACGCAAGCATTGGCGGTGACTATGGCTGTTTTCTCCATATTTTCAGATATGATAAAACTCGTATCATCAGCATAGAGCGTAACTTGCGACGGTATGGAACAACTGTTTTGAAAAGAGTGAAGAGTGCAGGCCCAAGTATGGATCCTTGAGGGACACCAACATCAATGCATTGTTCACTTGATAAATGATTTTTAATATTGATTTGTTGCGTTCTTTCACCAAGATAAGACTGTATCCAACGATTTGGTATACCTCTAATTCCCAATATCTCCAATTTGCAGGCTAGTAATCTTCTATTAACAGAATCAAAAGCCCTACTTAAATCAAAATATAGTGCATAAACTTTATTTTTTTTATTTAATTCTTCCAGCATGTAGTTGTAAGCCCGTGCAGTTGCTAAGGTAGTAGACCTTCTAGCCCTGTATCCATATTGAGAATCGCTGTAAATATGGTATCTATTGATAAAAGAAATTAATCTTTTATTGAAAGCTTCTTCAAAAAATTTTCCTAGCTGATTCTGGATTGCTATTGGTCTATATGAAGCCGCTTTATTGCGTTCACCCTTATTTTTATAAACAGGTACAATTTTAGACTTCTTTAAAGCTGATGGATATTCACCCTCCTTGAAAGAATCATTGATGATATTGCTTAGCGGTTCATCAACTAAGTCAGAAACCTCTCTAATAATATTACCCTTTTTACACATTTCTTTCTGATTATGTCTCTAATTTCATAGTTATCGGTAGGATCCAAGTACATACTTACTGGACAAAATTCTCCTGTGGGTTGGAGACAAGTGGGAATAGGCACATTCTTTGACAATTTTATAAAGTGGTTGTTCATTTCTTCGCATATGGAATTCATATGTGTAACTTCTTCACCGGCCTCATTAATAAGGTACCATTCATTTACATCTTTATTCGACCTGCTTTCGTTAATAATTCTCCAGCTGTCTCGAGAAATATTGGTAGTGTGTCGTAATCTGTCATCATTAAATGTCTTTTTTGCAAGTTCCACTTTTTCTTTATATAGTTTTTTTAATTCTACATATGTCTTGTGGTAGAAGACTGAATTTAAATGTTTGTCTAATTTATGCATATCGACACACATATTATGTAGTTCTTTTATTTCTTCATTGATCCAGGGGCAAGGATTGGCTGTAGTTTTAGATCTTTGTGACAATAGAGGAAAGGCGTCATTGAAATGAAAAAGAAAAGGGCGATTCCAGCGTCAATCAGGCGACATACATAGCAGTTATTGAAGTAGTATATTTAAATTTTACACATATAATAAGAATTAATACTTTTTCTTTTAATCGCAGTTAGAAGAGCATACCATGTACTTGTTAAAATGTTTTGTAATGTTTTAAAAAATTGTTTCTTTTAAATGAAATATTATGTACAAAGTAAACGTCAATCAGGCGACAGGATTTATACGTCATGCTTTTAGATGTCACTATATATATATATATATTTCTCTAAATTTATAAATGTTATTTGAATTCTGTAAAATAATTTGAAGATTGAAAGGTGCACTTCATCTAAATCTTTGTTGCAAATTTTTACTCCTGCAACGGCTCTTTTATAATATTTAGAAAACCGCGTCAATCAGACGACAGTATTCCTGTCAATCAGGCGACAGTGCAAAATGTTATATTAAAAATGATACGAAAATGTAAATAATTAAAAAAAAAAAAACTAAAACGTTCTGTAAACTGTTTGCCCGAAAATTAGGATATGTATCAATTAAACAAACTTTTCGCATTAACGTCAATCAGGCGACAAACATTTCTTAGTATAAATATTCACAATTCCTTTTTTAATACATTAAACATTTCAGTTATTTTCCTCAAAATTATAGTAAAAGAGAACCCTCTCCCAGCCATAGTACCAATAATGATTTACTTCGTTCTAAAATATTATTTTTTATATGAATCATCTTGCAAACTTTTTACGATGTTCTACGTATAAATTTCGGTAAACTTTAATAGACTTTTTTTATTGATCAAATAATTACAATTATAAAGTAAAGGTATACCACAGGTATACTAAACAAATTTATATTACTCTCTTGTGAAAAAAATATTTACTACTCCCATAAGAAAATCGTTACAAAACTAGAGTCAGGTTGACATTTTCGTGGAATCGCCCAAAAGTGTTCAAAAATGCATTAAATTTACTGTTTACAGTATCTTCTTTATAGACATCTTCCCTATTTTCCTTAGTCAGTAAATTTCGGAATATGTTAATATTTCGTTGATTAAAATTTCTTTTAGAAGGATGTTTATTATTTAATTTTGAGAAAGCTGTCATTGCACGGTGAAACGTCGACTTTAAAAGTTTAAAGTGCACTTGCACAATCTTTTCGGGACACCTTATGCGCCACGAAACGAAGAAAACAACGCGATTTCATAACGTTGTGCAACGAAGCTATTTTCAAGGAGTTAATGCGATTACGGGCATTCCAAACTAATCCTTCATAAATCGAGTCGAACTTGAAATCGACCGAAAGGAAGATGAAGCCTAAAGGTCTTCGAACTTGGAAGATTTCGACACTGACCGGTTACTAACGGGCGATTTGCAGGTTTCGTATTAGTTAGTATAGTAGGAAATCGAAAAACATTGCGCAATTTCTTCGTAGAAGAAAAGAATAATAATAACCACGCGTACCAACTTAACGGCGGGGGGAAAATGCGACGCGAAAACTTACGAACCGGAAAAATAAAGATCAAACGCGCACGGTAAAAAGTGACGGGCGGGCAACCTAATCATAACCTTGATATCAGCCAAGGTTAATACCAACGTAATAAATCACCCCACACAAATTTCCAGCAGCGGCGGCGTTAAAGAAGCAAGAAGCGCAACGTTGCTTTTTTTTCTCTGTGTGTGTGTGCGTGTCGTAATCTTGTTATCTAATAGTAAGATGCAACAACGTTATCAATCGAACGATAAAGAGCAAGCTTCGATCACAATGTACTTACAAAAAAAAATGTACCTTATGTTAAGTTATAGTAAAAAAAAATCTTAATCGTCGAGTTAATTAAAATTTGTTTAAAAGTGGAGCACATGACGCTTCCAATTTGACGTAACGCGGCGTTAACAAAATAAACATCGTTTGGGATTGGGATTATTATTTCCGCAAGCGTTAATTGCCAAAATCAATTAATCGCCCGACGTTTTGTGTAATACAAAACGCACGAAGTGCTGGCGATGAAATTTGAAGCTCGAAGAAGAAGAAGAAGAGAAAGTAGGTTGTCGTCGTCGTCGTCGTAGAGACAGACAGACGTTGATTTGATACGAATCCATTCAAATAAATAAAATAAAATAATCGCAGACGTCTTGATAAAAGTAGAATGACCCGTTTTTAAAGGCGGCTAGTTTCTAGCCTAGCGTATTGTCTGCGCGGAACCTACACACTACTTGCGATAGAATAGAAGATACAAACTCACCTTCGTTTCTCTTTAACAGCCGTCTTTTTCGTATCCATTTCGACACATGCACTTCTTAGTCACTGCTAAGGAAGCACACAACAACAACAAACACTGGCGTATTAACTAACGAACGAAATGTTTCACTACACTCGTAGAAAAACAACAATATACCTAATCGGAATATTTTACTTTCTGTCGTGTGACGTAGGCGCTCAGCCGACACAAACTGATCGATTGCGGCGACATCGTGCGACACGAACTGGAACTGCGCGAAAGACGGCCGCTTGTGAAATTTTAACGCAAATTCGAAACTTTTTGAAATGTAATCGAGCTAATTTATTGATTGCAAATTTTACAAAAGGAGAGTACTTACAAACGTCAAAAGAATTGAAGCAATAATATTACGAATCGATCATCATAAAAAAATAAGTTGGTAACTTGTGCCCCAAATAAAATATAATTAAAACAAACTCTGCATGGAACTCTAGTTACTAACTAGTTCACACAACACTATAAATATTTAATTTGAAGCACTTAACTTTTCCCTGCAAGTTCAGGATAAATAGTTAATAACAATTAATTATTATTGTAACACTTGTACTTACATATACAAGGTGGTCCAAAAGTAATTATTGCGATTTAACTAAATTCACTTAGGCCCGATTTTACAATCGTCGGATCAACATTATTCCTAGAATAACGTGACGTAGGTGTGACGTAGATATGGAGGAACATTAAATTCGGCGAACAGTTATTCCACGATTGTAAAACTGCGTTAAAAAAAAATATTTCAATTTTCTTCAATAACTCTTAGGCCCAGTTTTACAATCGTGGAATAAGGACGGAATAACTGTTCGCCGAATATCCTTTAACATTCCCCCATATCTACGTCACGTTATTCTAAGAATAATGCTTATCCGACGATTGTAAAATCGGCCCTTAAAGTCTTTTATAACTGACATATGAAAGGGGACGACAAATAATCTTAATTTTGATGTAGCAGATAGAGGGCGCTAGGTACGGTATCTCTTTTTTAAGTGCACGTAATTTTTTTTCTTGTGCGTAAGCTTATGGAGCTTTTAACAAAAAAAAATTGTTATTCCTTCATCTGTTTCGCTGCTATTTTATCCTTGAATGGAACGCGGTTGTTCCATTTTTAAACCAAGGAAAAAATGGGGAGCAATCTTTAAGAAATCAACGTCGAGAACAAAGGTTGCAAAAAGGTCAAAGGTCAAGGCCAATCCAACGCAACACCACGACATTAAAAAAAAATAACTAAATTCGTTATTGTTAAATGAAAAAATCACTAGATGTCACTAAAACGGTCACAAATTTACAGTAACTAAATAAATACAGTGCCGCAATCCGTATGCTTAATGTGTAAGTTAAAGAAACCACGTTTTTGCACTAAAAAGGCCACCACATTTTTGAACTAAAATGGCCGAATTTCCACTTTCGTCAATTTTAGTGACCACTTTTGTCAACTTTAGTGACCACATTCGTCAATTCTGTGACCACTTTCTTCAACTCCAGTCACCACTTTCGTCAACTTTAGTGACACTAAATCACCAATTCTGGTGATTTTTGTAGTGGAATTATTACCTGGTGATTAGTCTTAAAAAGTCGGGATTTTCTGGTGCTAACAAATAGAAATATTGATAAAATCCCCTTTCACCCCTATTTCTCCTATAAGGATATTTTTGGCTACATCGAAGCGAAGCACAGTTTAAATAAAACAAAATAATAAGAAAATGTTTAAAACTTTTAAGTGTCAATGTTGAAAGATGAAAGGTTGCCTCTCTGCTCCTTTTCAATTTTCTGTTGTTGTTTTTAATTTTTTTTGTTCTTTTCATCTTTCGTTTGCTTTTAATTTTTCAAACTTTTTTTTTGTTTTTCTTTAAATTTTTCAAGCGTTTTAATTTTCTTTTCATTTTCACATGCCGTCTCATGTTTTTCACGTTTGTTTCTTCTTTCATCTTCTTTGCATAATTTCGTTTAGTCATTTATGTTTTAATTTACTGTTTGTTTATATATGTTAATGTTTTCAATTTTTATTATTCGTGTGTTTTTGTTTCTATTGATTTTCTTCTTCTATTTTAATTTGTTTTTTGCATTTCATTTGTCTTTTTTCTTTTTTCCGTTTGATTTTCATTTTACATATTTTAATTTTCAGTTTTTGTCATTTTTGAAATGTTCTTAGTTTTTCTTTTCATTTTTCAAAAGTTTTTGGTTTCCATATTCATTTTTCATTAGTTTTTTAGTTTTCATTTTAATTCGTGCCTACTAGCTATTCATTTGTTCTCTCTTTTCATTTTCTTTTAATATGGTTTCGTTACTCGTTTGCAAAGGAAAAAAATTGGGAAAAACGTGGGAATTCTCTTCAAATGTTTGATTTCAGGAGCAAAGGTTCGAGAAGGTTAAACATCAAGGTCAGGTCGACCCAAAACAAGGAAGTGGAATTTTTTTCTTAAGTTACAATTTCGAAGTACGAAAATTTTTTTTTTAAAATAAATTTCAAGAGACATTGAGAAAAAGATTCGAAAAGGTGAAAGGTCAAGCCAACCCAGAACAAAAAAAGAAAAAAATCTTTAAAAAAAATTGAATTTCAAGAGACGAGGTTCGGAAACGTTAAAGGTCAAGGTCAAGTCAACCCAAGACAAGGGAGCGGAATTCCTTTACGTTACAATTATGAGGTACGAGAGTCAAAAAGGTTAAAGGTCAAGGTTAAGACAACCCAAGACAAAAAAATGAAAAAAAAAATTAAAATTTTTTTGATTCAAGAGCAAAAGTTCGAAAAGATTAAACGTCAAGGTCAAGCCAACCCAAAAGGAAAAAATAGGGCAAAAATCTTTAAAAAAATAATTTCAAGAGAAATTGAGGAAAAGATTCGAAAAGGTGTCAGGTCAAGCCAACCCAAAACAAAAACAAAAAATCTTTTAAAAAAATTAGAATTTCAAGAGACGAGGTTCGCGAAGGTTAAAGGTCAAGGTCACGTCAACTCAAGACAAAGAAGCGAAATTTATTTATAAGTTACAATTTCGAGGTACGAGAGTCAAAAAGAGCAAAAGTCAAGGCAAGAAATTGAGAATATCTTTCTAAAAAAATACAATTTCGAGGTACGAGGGTCAAAGGACAAGGTCAAAGGCCAAGGTCAAGCTAAAAGAGCAAAGGTCAAGGCAAGAAATTGGGAAAATCATTTAAAAATACAATTTCGTGGTACGAGGGTCAAAAGGTCAAAGATCAAGGTCAAGATAACCCAAGATTTTCAAGAGCAAAAGTTCGAAAAGATCAAAAAGTCAACCCAAAAGGAAAAAATAGGGAAAAATCTTTTTAAAAAATAATTTCAAGAGAAACTGAGAAAAAGATTCGAAAAGGTGAAAGGTGAAAAAAGAAAAAAATTAGAATTTCAAGAGACGAGGTTCGGGAAGGTTTAAGGTCAAGGTCAACTCAACCCAAGACAAGGAATTTTTTTTTAAGTTACAATTTCGAGGTACGACAGTCAAAAAGAGCAAAGGTCAAGGCAGGAAATTGAGAATATCTTTCTAGAAAAGTACAATTTCGAGATACGAGGGTCAAAGGACAAGGTCAAAGGTCAAGGTCAAGCTAACCCAAGGAAAAAAATAGGAAAGAAATTGCGAAAAATGGGGGGAAGTCTGCGTTTTTGGAAATTTTTCAGTTTTGAGAGCAAAGGTTCCAAAAGGTCAAAGGTCAAGGCCAATCCAACTCAAGGAAAAAAAAAGAAAAAGGAAAAATTAGAATTTCAAGAGATGAGGTTCGGTAAGGTTAAAAAGGTCAAGATCAATAATAAATTCAAGAGCAACCCAACCTCACTCTGTGTAAGCCAAGCGAGAAATGGGGAAAAAAATCGAAAAGGTGAAAGATCAAGGCCCATCAATCCAAAGCAAAAAATAGTAAAAGAACCTTTTTAAAAAATTAGAATTTCAAGAGTCGAGGTTCGGGAAGGTTAAAAAGGTCAAGTTCAATTGTACATTCAGGGGAAATCCAACAAAACTCTGTCCAATCCATGCGATAATTGAGAAAACAACTTTAAAAATTAAGACGAGGAATTCGTCAAGGTCAAATGTAGATTTCAAGGTCAACCCAACTCAACCTAACTCTATTCAACTCGAGCAAGAAATCAAGATTGAAAAATTAAAAAATAGAATTTCTTTTGAAAAGTTAGAGGTCAACGCCAAACGATAGTTCAAGGTCAACCCAATTCCGTTCAGCCGTAGCAAGAAATTAAGATTGAAAAAAGAAGATCAAATGAAAGTTTAAGGTCAACCCAACTTAGCTCTGCTCAACATAAGCAAGAAATTAAGTTTGAAAAAAAATTAGTGTTTTTTTTTAATTTAAAGGTCAAGGTCAAAGAGACCCGAGCAAAAATTAAGTATTCATCAATTTATTCACTAGGTGCCGCGAGCCACCAAACGGCGAGCGGCCCTTCGCTCTCTTAAAAGAATGTACGCCAAAACAAATGCCAGGGCCGAAGGCACTTGTTTTCTAGAAAAACACGTATTAATTTATTTCCACGAAAAATTCATAATAAAATTGTAAACTATACCTACCTTTTCAGAAATTTCGAGGTACGAAGGTCAAAAGGACAAACGGCAAGGTCACGCTAACCCAAGGCAAAAAATGAAGAAAAATGGGGAAAATGGGAAATCTTTTAAAAAATTTCAATCTAGAGAGCAAAGGTTCCAAAAAGCGAAGGTCAAGACCAATCGAACCCCCGGCAAAAATTGGGGAGAACGGGGGGAATTCTTTTAAAAATTTCGATTTGAGGAACAATGATTCGAAAAGGTCAAACATCGAGGTCCAACCAACCCAGGGCACGAATTGGATATTTCTTTAAAAAATTATAATTTCGAGGTACGAGGTGCAAAAAGGTCAAAAGTCAAGGTCAAGCTAACACAAGACAAAAATGGGAAAGAAATTGAAAAAAAAATCTTTCGATTTTGAAGGTCAAACACCAAGGTCACCAACCCAAGGAACGAAATCGGAATTAAAAAAAAATTATAATTTCGAGGTACGGGGGTCAAAGATCGAGGTCAAGCCAATCCAAGGCCAAAAAATGGGAAATAAATTGGGAAAAAATAGGGAGAAATCTTTCGAAATTTTTCGATTTCAAGAGCAAAGGTTCCAAAAATGTCAGAGGTCAAAGCCAATCCAACCCACGTCAAAAAATTGGGGAAGTGTCCATCCATTCCTTTAAAAAATTCGGTTTCAGGAGCAACGATTCGGAAAGGTCAAACCCAACCCAAGGCACGAATTGGAAATTTCTTTAAAAAATTGTAATTTCGAGGTACTAGATCAAAGATCAAGGTCAAGCTAACACAAGACAAAAATGGGAAAGAAATTGGGAAAGAATGGGGGGAAATCTTTAGACATATTTCGATTTCAAGGTCAAACCAACTCAAGGAACGAAATTGGAATTTTTTTTTTTAATTACAATTTCAAGGTACGAGGCTCAAAGATCAAGGTCAAGCCAATCCAAGGCAAAAAAAAATAAAAAAGAAATTGGGAAATGGGGGGAAATTTTTCGATTTCAAGAGCAAAGGTTCCAGAAAGGTTAGAGGCAAAAAATTGGGGAAATGTCCACCCATTCTTTTAAAAATTTCGATTTCAGGAGCAACGATTCGAAAAGGTCAAACCCAACCCAAGGGAGGAAATTGGAAAAGTCTTTAAAAAATTACAATTTGAGAGTACAAGGGTCAAAACAGTTCAAGGTCAAGCCAATCCAAGGCAGAAACTTGGGGGAAAATCTTTAAAAAATTTCAATTTAAGGTGTAAAATTTCGAAAATGCGAAAGGTCAAGGTCGAGCCAAACCAAGCAAATGGGGAAAAATCTTTTAAAAAATTTGAATTTCAAGAGATAAGGTTCGGGAATGTTAAATTTAAATTTACTGGTAAAATTACTCTTTACCAAATTTTTAAGCCAGACTACAACTTTAATTTTTTGTCCAACCAGCAAGCAAGAAAGAAAATGAAAACAAGAAAAATTGAAAATTCATCAAGGTCAAATAAAAATTTCAACCCAACTTAACCTAACTCTATTCAACTCAAGCAAGAAATCAAGATTGAAAACAAAAAAAATAAGAAAATTTTTAAACTGTTAAAGGTCAAGACCAAAAGATAGTTCAAGGTCAATCTGATTTAACCTAACTCTGCTCAAAAAAAAAATGTCGATGACGTCACGGCGCAAAAGTGGTAACCACAGTGGTAACTGACATACTATGAAAATCACAGAACTTGAGTGCTGTCGCTGCGTAATCAATCGCCGAAGCAAGAACCGACAATTATTTCAGTATTATTTCTTTGTTAACGGTGAATGAGAAAAAAGGACGGAGTTATGATTCATAAGTCTGTTGATGCAACACCAGACAATGACGTAACGATCTTCTCTTGTGAATAATATAGTAAAATTAAAATTGGTTGTAAAAGTTGTCTTTTTTAAAAATAAAATCGACGTGTCCGACCGTTTCTCGAAGAAGTCAACGCTAAGGGTGTTTTTTCGCTTGGTGCCTTACTTTATCACCACACTGTATAAAAAAATAAGTAAAATTTTTGATAAGATTCAAATGGCGGACGCATGCTCGCGGTAACCATGGAAACTCAATAAAGCGAAGTGCGAAGCAAATTGCCATCAGGTGGCGCATCATCCATGAAAAATGTTTAGCAATTCAACAAGAAATTTCCAATTTTTTTATTATTTATGCAGCTTACAAACGGACTCAGATAATAATTTAAAAAATACAATTTCATGCAATAAATGTTTAACCTACAAAAACTAAGTTGGCAATTTGAATTCAAGAAAAGAAATTTAAACGCGTTCATCCTTACAAATTCTGTATACGACCACAGTTAATCGAGAACTTGAAGTAATTATTAAAATTATGGCATAAAATTCTCGGGGAAGCGATACTTACGTTTATGTGCTTCATAAAACCTGACATTCGGTTAACGCTTCAAGCTGTCTTCCGTGATCAAATCTAACGTTTTTTTTATTCTTTTTAATTTTTAAACCGCACGTTATAAAAGTTAAACTTTAATAAAATTCTGATAAAATTCAAACGGCGAACGCAATACCACTTCACTATCCGCGGTAACCATGGAAACTCAATAAACTGAAGTGCGAAGCAAATGGCCGCCGATGGTGTGGCGTGTGGCGCATTCACAAATTCGAAATGTTTCATGACCCAAACGCAACAAGTTTCATCTAATTGTAAACCATGCGACGTACGAAAGGCAAAATTTAATTAACACACAATTTCCTTGCAAGAAAAAGAAAGACGATAATCGCATTGGTTAAGTTGGCACCCCCAAGGAAAAAAAAGTTAAAACAAACTTGGCAACACAAATTAAGTACAAAACCGATTGTTAATTAACTCAATTTTAGAAGCAATTAAATAATTTTCATTGCCAACTAGTATTTTGTTAAGGCAACAGAGAATATGATGTTCCCGGAGAAACGACGCGACGCTTACAATAAATGATACGATAGCAACAAACAAGACTCACCTGATACTTCTGATTGCCTTCTGCAGTGATAGCAAAACTTTTCTTTGCACTGGGCGTTGTTAAAAGATATGTTTAATCCTCACTTCTCAACACACAATTCGAACAACCGGCGCGACTTGCGGCGCATGCAAAATCGCGGTTATACCCGGTTACCATGGAAACTCAATAAAGTGAAGTGCGATACGAACGCCTGCAAATGGCGCAACCAGTGTTGCCAAATTAAAACCATTTTCACTTTAAGTTTGCTCTGTTGCTTATACACCAATCCTTAATTTGATATTTTGTTTAAAAAGTTAGTTACACGGGACTGTTTTGATAACAATTTATTCTTCCGAGGCTCGATCTTTCAATCTCAAGTTACTTTAAGACCGAGTCAACTGATTAAAATAATGCTTAGAATTGTTACAGTTCATTTTTCATTTCTGTTCTAAACACACCATGTATATGCATTGCTCCCGTTCATTTTTCATTTCTGTTCTAAACACACCCTATATATGCAGACTTTAACGTTCCGGATTATTTGTGGAACGCGTCGTTCTACGTCTTGCGTTCGGAGTAGGAATGCATCGTAATTAACCGGCGTAATTTCCGCAAAATTTCGTTCTAGCATATTACCATTAACAGAACCCTCAACTAAATAAACAAATTCATTTTATATAAGTAATCCATCCTTATTTAGGGTCAAAATCGCGCGTATGTGAGGAGTATGTGATAAGTTATGACGTACAGCATTCGATGTGTCACATTCTAAGATAGGTTTAAATTTAATCCTGGCTTAAAACTTTTATGCAACCCAGCCTATGTGTCTGACTCAATGTAGACCTAAAACAGTAATATTCAGCTTTATCATATTCAAAGCCATTTTTCTCAAAACTTTTTGCTAAAATATTGATATAAAAAAATTATCTTTGAAAGGCCATAACTTTTTAATGAAGATAAATTGATCTAAATCGATTTATTTTGATCCAAAGAAGCCACTCTTGAAGTATGACCCATTCTTTACCGGACACCCAGTATATCTACTTCTGGCGGTGAATCGTCCTGGCGGCAAATCGTCCCGGCGACGAATCGTCTCGGCGACCAGTCGTCTTGGCGGTAAATCGCCCGGCGACGAATCGTCCAGGCGGCGAATCGGCGGCGGCGAATAGTCACTTACCTAGGTACTGTTCCTGAACGCACTCCTTCCGCCTTCGGTTTTTGATCAGTTTTTGTTTTTAAGCAAATTTTTGCGAGATACCGGTAAGATACGGTATAGTTAAATATGGTTACATTAGTTATCTTTTATTTGCAGCTTTGGTCACTTCACTTTAACTAGAAGTGAACTGATCTAACTGATCCGCTTTACTTACAAATAAAACGTTCCAAAGTTAGTAGTCGTCAATTTTTTCATTTTTTTTTAATGATGGTCTGGATATTTTCATTCCACGGTTGTTGGCAACACTGCAAAACTTCCTGCCATCTTGTGAAATTTCACCAGATCTGGTGATTTTAGGTCCGATCTGGTGATTTGGTGAAAACTTTTCCAACAAACTCAGAATCTGGTGATTTTTTATAGTCTACGTTTTTATTGCTTTTGTATCAGCGCATTTGAATATTTTACTCTTACCTCAAAGTGATTTTTTTCTAAGTATCTTAAAAAAAATCTATTTTTTTTTGTTTGCGCCATCTAGTGTCTAGTGGAAATAATATAATTGATGCTTTGCTGCGTAGAATAGGTAGCTCTTTGCATAGAGATTACTTACAGCGTTATCGATTGACCACACTAATGCGCACTCAGAGTATCTTCATCTTGTGTTATTACATGAGGTTAAAAGAAGATGCAAATACACTGAGTGCAACCGGTGCTGGTGAATCGAAAATGCTATTACTGTCTAAATTAAATAATAAGAAGTAAATGTTAAATTTTTGATTTAGAAACTGGCAAAATGAAAAGGTTTTTAATCTTATTTTTATTCAGGTTAGTTTTAAGAAAAATAAAATATGTCATTATTTTTAATTATTCAATTAGTTATTGTTAATTTTTTGATGCTACATCATTGTAATAAACAGTTTTCATTTACTTCATAATAAATTGCTCAAATTTCTTTTTTCTGTATAGTTGATTTTTGATTTTATCGCGCGCGTGCACGATCGAATCGTCTGGTGAAAAACTGGCAACTTTTTTTGCCATGAATCTGGTGAATTTAAAATTTTTCATGTGGCAACACTGCTGCTCGTTCCCTTTACCATCACTTCTGGCGAACTCCATGGCCTTTCCGAAGGTTCTATCACTCCTTCGGCTAAATGTGGTTCCAAGCAGAAATGGTGGTGTTGCATCGAGCTCGTTGAATTTGGTGAGATGAAATGCATAATTGATAATTAATTAGTTTATTTGTAGTTTATTGAACAAAATGCTTGCCTGAGCTAAGTACAGCTGCACAACACACTGTTAATAAACATACTTATTATCTGTTTACTCCGTTTCTTCGTTAGAATAGGCGAGTTAGGGGTGACATTTTGTTGATAACTCAACAAAACAAAATAAAAATAAACTGTTTGCATTCGTAATTTAGATTAGGACACTAATAATTAACAATTAAAGAGTAAAATATGGAGTAATAAAACAAATTTTTGCACCGTTTACACAGACAATTAAAGGGTGCGTTTAGGGAATCCAACCTGCTTCTGTTCTGATGTGGTCCTGACAACGTGCTGATAACTACCAACAGCTGTTAATTCCCTGAACGCTATTTATGCTAGGGTACGAATTTCAAGGATGTTATATTTGTTATTTATTTATAAATTTTATAAGCAACGGGTTCTCCTTTATCTCCTGCTTTAGCTGAAGTTGTTGTGCAGGAACTAGTTAGAAAAAACTGTCATTAACTCTTTACTTTTCAATTTAATTTTGTATTTTCGTTGCGTGGATGATATTTTATTGATTCTACCTTCAGATAAAGTAGATTTTGTTTTAGGTACAATTAACTCTTTCCGTACCGTAGAAAAAGAAATTAACAATTCATTTAGTTTCCTTGATAAAGTACAAATGAGCCGGTCCAAGAAACGGAATTTACATTACGTGTCAAAATCTAATTATTTAATAATTATGATGCTGTTATTATTTACTGTATGAATGCTTGCTACTAAAATTCTACTGCTTCATACTTAACGTGTAATTTTGTTAGAGATTTTTGTTTAACAAAATATGTACAGTAAGTCTAGGGTTTATACAACATTTCTAACATCAAAGTAGGCATTGAATATTGCGTTGGATATTCCACCTCCTTTTGAATGTGTATTCTACTATCTGAGAAATGTCAATGTCAACGCTGTCATAAACTTGAAACTTTTAAATACAGTAAAACTCGGATATAACGAGGGCTCAAGGGACCACGCTTATTGCTCGTTATATGCAAGTGCTCGTTATAAATGAAAAAATTAAATGCATATGTGATATGTATTATGAACAGCAAAAGAATCTGGGACAACTATACTCCTGCATTTTTTTGTTTATTTAATAAACTAATAAGTTTGAATACAATTTTAAACAATTTATTTTGCTTGTTTTATGGTAACGTAAAAAATACGCAAAAGAACAAACGAACAGTTTTTTTTAACAATTAATTCGTCGTATTTAGATTTTTTGTCGGGCATACTACGTACTTCTACATCTAACAAAAAAATATTTTCAAATTTTTTGAAATTAAGCTCGCTATATGCAAGGTAAAAGCTATAAGCAAGTTCTCGTAATAAACGAGCTCGTTTTAAACAAATATTTTTATATGTAATTTACCATATCGAGAAACGGGACTTTTCAATTTCCTCGTTATAACCGAGTTCTCGTTATAACCAGTGCTCGTTATAAGCAAGTTTCACTGTAAACCATTATTGCTAAAACGCAATACCAGTATCAAATGTTTCAATTTGAGTTTACAATTTATTCCTTAAATTGATTATGTTGCACCAAATAAGCTTCTGAAAAAGATGTTTGATTATTTAAGAATTAAAAATGATGACTGTGTTCAGTATCGGTGGTTAGTGGCACATGATCATTTATTTATCAGAGGTAATGCGATGTTAGAATCATTTATAGAAACCTTGTACATACAGTTCTTTCGCTCGATCTTTGCAGTCACGTCACACTTTACCGATTCGAGAAACGAAATCAACATATTCTTTTATCCTTATCTAATACGTATGTTAAAACAATGATGGAATTTATAAATTTGTCATTTTGAGTCGATAATTTTCTGACGTAACTGCAAAGATCGAGCGAAAGAACTGTAGTTATTTTGTTGCATTTGTTATAGATTATGAGCAGCCCAGTCACAAAACGACTAAAAATGGAAGGAGAAAGTGAAAGTGCTGCCCTAAGAGAAGTAAGTTTAGCCTTAATATAGGGATCATGCACATGCGAAGCCAGCGCCACCAATGACCATATTCTGCATTAGTGGTATGAAAATACGAGTTGTTTCAAATTATTAGTGTACATTTGAACTTGAATATTGTCAATACCAGGAAGCTCAAGTATTATGTACTACAATCGTAAATTGTCATAAGAGTGATATTATTCCCATGCAGTGGGTCTCAAGAAATATTTTCATATCACTAATTCACAAATCACCACGCCAGGCGGCGCTGAATGCAGAGATGTGCATGGCGCCTATAATATTCATATAAATGTATATTTATGCGATGTCCTTTTTTTCTTTTGCAGGGCACATCCTCAAAATCGAAAGAATTGCAAATGACTTGTACGTCCGAGTTTGAAGAGGTCATCAAAAATCCCGGATTTGTCGACAAGACGTTATACATTAAGGATTTTCTTGAGATGGGAAAAGCTGTGATAATTATAGCGGCACCCAGAAGGTTTTTTAAATCGACTAATTTAGACATGGTTAAACAATTCTTATCAGGAAACAAAACACCTTTTAAAGAAAACAATTTAAAAATATATAGAGAGGATAGGCAATTTTTCGAAGATAATTGTAAAACAAATCCTGTGCTCTATGTAGACATGAAGTCGGTTAGTGGCTACACTCGTAAAGGCGTCCGTGAATCTCTACAGAGTGTCATTAGAAGAGCATACAATGATCATCATAAGGTTCTAATAAAACGTGACGGACAAAAGTATGCTTGGTCAAATGACAAATTAGAAGATGTGGATATCACTGTAGAAGAATTTGTAATGTATTGCAAAGGTCGTAAAAAGCTTACTGAAAATGATCTAATATGGGCACTTAATTACTTATCTCAATGTTTGCGTGTGCATCATAACAAACTTGTCTATGTACTCATAGACGAGTATGATGCGCCAATAATGAAGATATTACTGAGGGAGCCAAACATAGAGGAAGATGTTGTAAATTATACCATTAGTCTAATAAGTGATATTACGTCTCATTTGTTGAAATCTAATGACCATGTGCAGAGTGGGCTAATTCATGCGTGTACCCAATTAGGATCAGTGTTATCTCCAAACAATATTATATCGTATGAATTCCTGAAAACATCGACATTTGTGCCATATTTTGGATTAACTGCTGCTGAAGTGGAAGATCTGTTTGCCCGAGATGACTGTGCAGTTTATAGAGATGATGAACAAATACGAGAATGGTATAACGGGTTTCAAGTTCCAAACGCAAATGAGCCCACTCGCATTTATTCTGGCTGGTCTATTCTACGTTACTTGGAAGTGAGCACTGAAAACTGTAGAAAAGAGTTCGATAGTTACTGGATTCAAACGGGAAGCATAACAAATTTGCAAGAACTCTTTGCATCATCTAAAATTCGACAACGAATTGAAGAACTTATAAATGGTGAAGAGGTTGAAATATGGACGTTCGAAAAAATGTCGATAAAGAATGTGAAGACATTAAAATCATTACTTAAAAATGATTTTAATTTTATATCAACTGGAGGCGTTTATCTGTTTCTCCAGTTTTTAGCAGAAAACGGGTATTTAAATGTGATCAAGTACGAGTTAGGAAAAAGCACTCTAAAGGTACCGAATTTAGAATTGAGAACATGTTTGATATCCAACTGTTATAATGCCGCTTTTTTTACAAAAAAATATCATCTCCAAAATATTGAACAATATTTACAAGCATTAGAAGATGTACTAATTCAGCTAAATAAGGATGCATTTATTAAGTTTGCAAAAAGTGTGTCTAATTTGTTTGGAGCGAAAATGCCTACTAATGAAGCTGAACTTGATGCCATTTTATTCACTTTGGCATATAACGTCAAAGATTATTCTGTGTACAGTGAATTAAGTGTCCGACGAATAAAACGTCTTGGAAGGACACCTCATCTTGACATGTTTGTGATGTTCAAGAATGTGGGTATGATTCTTGAGTTGAAATTTAAATCAGAATCTGCACAGCAGGCCCATACTCAAATTAATACGCATGGATATTACACTGTCTTTGATGAAACAGAATACAGGGCCATCACGAAGAAAATCTATGTGGGCTTACACATGGATGAACAGAAGAAAGTTAGTCTATGTTACACAGTAAATAATTCAGGTAATTGAGAAATTGTTGAGAGTAAAAATATATCACACTTATTACTATTATTGTAGCTCTGGAAAGTGTCACCAGCGATGATTCACAAACAGACCACTAAGCCTAAATGTTACAGTTGGGATATTTCTTTTCATCCGAGAGAAATCTAATGTAATGATTGTTATTATTTTGTAAAGAATAAATAATTAATTTTTTCTAAGTCGTACTACTTATTGTTCGTTTACTTGATATCCGCACTGTCAAACTAAGGGCCAAATTCAGAAACCTCACTCATACTCAACTCACACTCAAATTTGACGTTTGACATTATTTTAAATTCAGAAATGCTTTTACATTTACTCGTATAATCAAGTTTATGGCCGGTATAGGTATTTCGATCATCTGTGATTTATGATAGAAAGTCAAAAAGTCATTAAAATGAAAATGAAAGCGTTTCTGAGTTTCAAAACTGTGAGTTGAGTATGAGTAACATTTAAGGCCGTTTTCCATAAGAGCTGCATAGCGGTAAAGTTGTAAAGCGATGCGACGTACAGGGTGGATCAATTTCGATTGACCGCACTAGTGCGCATTCAGAATATCTTTATCTTGTGTTATTACATGAGGTTAAAAGAAGATGCAAATACACTGAGTGGGACCGGTGCAAGTGAATCGAAAACGCTATTAAACGCAGTATATGAAAATACCCAGTATATAGCGACACTTAAACGTCAGAGTCAAAAAAAGACGCCATTCAGTTTGATACCCTTATGGAAATGTAATGTAATTTGTAAATCAGTAGGTATCAAACAAAAGAGCAAATGTGACAGTTATACAAAAGTGTCTCTACTGTGTAGATTCTTATACTGTGCTTTAAATTACAGCAGCGCCAACTTAATTCCAGATGAATTTCGATTAACAATTCAGATTTATTTAAGTTGGTAGCACCGTGACATTAAACGCAATTTGACAGTCACAGAATGTCAAATTTGTTTTACTTTAAATTTCAGTAATGTCAACTTAATCTGGGATGAATTTTGATTAACGATTCAGATTTATTTATGTTGATAGAAAGTCCATACGAATTGTAAGACAATTTTGACAGATGTCAGACGTCAGTAAAAAAAAAACTCTAATTTTATTGATTTATTTGAGTTGGTAGTTCTGTGAGGATTAATACCGGTTTTGACAGAACAGATTTGACGTCAAGACTTGTAAGAATCAAAGCTACTGTGACAGTTGTCACTTTCAAAACAGATTAAATGACGTCAGAACCTCAAATATACATTAAACAATATTTACTTTTTTATTTTAAATTACAGTAACGCCAACTTAATTCGGGATGAATTTCGAGTAACAATCCAGATTTATTTAAGTTGGTAGCACTGTGAGAGTAAACGCAATTTGACATCTTCTTCTTCTATTACATTTGATGGTTTCCAGCTGCTAAGGCCATTATAACCACACAGCAATTTAACAGGCATAGAACGTCAACCTTTCTTTTTACTTTGAGTTTCAGTAACGCCAACTTAATCTGGGATGAATTTTAATTAAACAATTCTGATTTATTTAGTTGACAGCCCCGTAAGGGTTGACACAATTCTGTCAAATATAGAACTTTTTTACTTTAAGCTAAATACAATAGCGCCAATTTAATTTGAAACGATTCGTTTGTAACAATTCACATTTATTTAGATTGGTAGCCCTGCGACGGTCAACGTAGAGTTTGACAGACATAAGAACGTCAACTTTTATTTTGACTTTTAAATGCCAGTGTTGCAAATCAAACATATCGAGACATATTTCGCTCGTTTAGCTTTGATATTTGATATTCTTTCCAACATTTTGATATTGATTTATTTTAGAAACAAATGTAAAACGCAAATCGTCTAATTTCTACTTACGTACGTTGATACAGCAGCACCAGAAAGTAGATAGCGGCGAGCAGAGGGACACCCCTCTTTCCCCACTGTCAAGTTGTGTCACCGTGCAAACGGGAACGCAATATTGCATAAGACTTGCGCATCTTTATATTTCTTCAATCAACGTTTTAACTTTAAATCATAATAACGCCAACTTAATCTGGAATGATTTGTTTTGTCTATTCTTTCACCATTTTTTCGGTCGGTCTGTATAACCACCCCGTATGTATGTACATCATGATGATAGATGTGCATACAAACGAACCCAACTCACTTAAGGTCTGATACAGACAGATATGCTTGGTCTATACACTACTAATGACAATAATTGTTAAAATTCTTGAAACTTAATAATTTTTATTGAAATAGTCAATTTTTCTTTTGTTTCAGATATGCACCTATTAAGAAGAAGGGATCGTTTCAAGTCTCACGTTCTCATAAGATATAAAAATGACATTTTTTGCACAATATTACCCCTTAAATGTATATTTGTATTTTTATAAATGTAAGACGAGTCTTAGAATAGACGTAAACTGTACATGACTAGCTTAAAATATAAACTCAATAAAATTGTTTTTGTAAAACGTGTTTCCAATTATTTTAAAGCAACTCCAAAACCTGCGAAAACCCTCAAAGCAACAAATACAAAACAAAAATACACACGAATGGAAATAACTTTTTAGATTGTTGATGAGACTAGATAGATAAAAACGAGTTATACAAAAATCTATTATAATATATTTTACTCAACTCCTAAAGATAACAGTTATGAATTAAAAAATACACAGTACTTTCAATAATAGTTGCTGTTTAAGAGTACCTGTTACTTAAAGAAATGTGATATTTAAGAAACAAAATAACGATATAAACTTTTGCTTGTCTATAGCCTCAAATAAACTTTCTCTCTTTCTTTTAAACTCTAATCTTCATCCGGGGAGTGCCATTCGAGGCGTTCTTCGTAAAACTGGATCACTACTTGAGGACAGATAACATTTGCTTCTTTTGCAGGAACCACATCAGCATCATCTGTTCCTTTCCACATCATCAGGAACTGCAGTTCTCCTGTTGTATCTGAAGCACCAATTATTTTTTTGGCCTCTAACCCTCTAGAGAAACCTGATTTCCCAGTGGCCTTTCCTTTCTTGTCATTCTTTTTATCTGTTTTTGAATCGGCGGCCTTTTTCTTAGTAGCAGGTTTCTTCTTAGATTTTTCATTATCGGATTTGTCTTCGTCTTCTTCTTCATCATCGGAATCCTTACCTGTTTTCTTCTTGCTTTTTGTGTCTGCCTTTGCATCAGCTTTTTTCTTTTCACTTTTTTTAGATCTAGTTGATTTTTCATCCTCCGATTTATCTTCATCAACAGAATCCTGTATTGCTATACTTTTTTCCTTATCTGACTTTTTATCTTTATCATTTTTTGTGTCGGGTTTCCTCTTTTCTACTTTTTTATTTTTTGACTTGTCGTCGTCATCTGCATCCTTGTCCTCAGACATTTTCCGCTTTTTCACGTTTTTCTTACTGGAATCATCGTCGGTGTTCGAGCTTTCAGAAATGTTCCGCTTACGACTTGTCATTTCCTTTTCCTTCTTGTCTTCATCCGAACTTTCAATTTCTATCGACTTTTTCTTGTCTTTGTTCTTGTTGTTAACATCTTCAGCGTCTGAATCTTGAGATTCGTTCTCTTTCGACTTCTTTTTGTTTTTTTTTCTTCTTATCATCGTCCGTTTTTTTCTTCTTATCGCTATCGTCTTCAGGTTTCTTCTTCTCCTTATCGTCGTCGGAACTTGAATTATCCGACGCGTTACGCTTCTTCGAAACCTTGTCCTTCTTCAACCTTTCCAATTCATCACCGCTTGAATTATCCCGAGCGGATCTTTTACGATACGTAGATCATCGTCTTCTTCAGATGATGAAGTCGAAAAAGATAAGAAAGCGAAGGAATCATGAGACGTTGAAGATAAAAAAAAAAAAAGTCACTTTTTTCCTTTTGCCTTATCTTCATCGTCTGATGATTCCTTCGCTTTCTTATCTTTTTCGACTTCATCATCTGAAGAAGATGTTGATCTACGTTTCTTATCGGTGTCTTTGTTTTTCTTCTTGGCGTCAGGTTTCGCGAAGGCATCTGAACTGATTGATTCGGTGGAATTTTGTCGACCCCGAGACTACAATTACACAAATTATTTTTTTTTAATATTTAAACATTCAGCAAAAATTATAAAAGTATCGTCATTGTAACTTAAATTTCGTTGCATGCCATGATTATAACATATAGTACATTTTGCGACGTTGCCAAATTGTAAGAATAAATCTATTCGAAGTTGATTCTACAATTTAATATTTAATGTAATTTAAAATCAACTTGCCCTTGTCAAATAGGATCTTAGTGTGTCAAATAATGCCATATCTGTATATGTCAACGAATGAATGCATTGTAGATGGCATTTTAATAATAACAAAAAATATTCAAAATGAGAGTAAAGTAGAAGAATAAACAGAATAAAATTTTGAATTACCTTTTTCTTATCTTTAGAACTGAAAGATGTGTCTGACATACTGGGTGATGGAGATCGCCTTCCTTTTTTCTTTTCCTTGGCCTTGCCTTTCGCTTTCCTAGTTTTCTCAAAAGCATCTATGAAATCAGGGCAATTGAGGTTGTCTTCTGGTTCCCATGTGTTGTCATCATGTGAGTAATTCTTCCACTTCAACAGATACTCCACTCTTCCGTTGACGATCCTTCTATCAATTATTTTTTCGACGGAATATTCTTCTTCGGATTCACTGTCTGACTGTCTTTCTGCCCATGACCTAAGGAAACATGAAGGGTAAATTCCATATTAAGAAATCCACGATACTTGTGACATACAATTAACATTAAATTTTAAATTATTTTCGACTTGAACGATTCATATTTTCCTTTTTAATTTAAAATGTTAAACGAATGTTACAATTACAGATGCAACAAATACAAAATAAATTGACCCAAAAAAATGTAACATACATGTCCATGTACTTACTTCTTAAAATATGGAGTTTTAAGCATTAAGTTTAAGTAAAGAAGTAATTAGGACAAAGAAAGTTATTGAATCAGAATATAAAATTTATATGTTCAGTATAATGAGCAGGTTTCTATAACAACAAAGTTCTTTCAGTTAAATTACAGATAATAGACAATAATTAGATAGATGGCTCATCTCTAGGCCCAGTTTCATAAAACGCAGCTAACCCCTCGATCAAGTTAATTCTGTGCTTAATTAATATAATTGGAAGAAAGTTTAAATTTCCACCAACGATATTACTTAACCAATAATCACACAATTAACTTGATCGAGTGGTTAACTACGTTTTATGAAACTGGGCGTTCTAAATATTTGACGCCCCGATTTGGAGACAAACTCGCTTTAGTTTGGAGACAGCTCACCAAATATGTGTTGGCGCTACTGTCACAATAGCAGAGTGGAAAACCGAAACCTGTAACTATAAGTAACATTTAAACAAATTCTACAATTAATGCAAAATTTAAAAGTAGAATTACAGCATATTATAATCGTACGTGTCCTGGCCCCACTTTAAACTTATTTCTCTGTTACTTAAAAGCGACATCTCTCGAGAAATGAGCCAATTGAGCTTCGGAATTAGCAAAGGGTTTGTGACAAATGTTCAGTTTTCGAATTTGTACATACAAGTGACATCCAATGACAAACTATTTTTAGACACGTTTTTAGAGAGTCCATTCGTTCGTATCTGGGAAGATCTATTATCTGTGGTTAAATAGAAACCTATTGGAAAGAACACCTGGAACTGATTCAAATTTTTAAATACAGACTGAGTAGGTAATACAATTCCCCTTTTAAATTCATCCCCACTAAGTCTTTTACAAACATGTGACCGTGAGTATATAGGAAGGTACTAATAAGAGAGATCACGACGGGTTAAAAATGCGTATACCTAAAAGTGAGTCGCTGGATAGATGGCTCCTTTGTTAGTTGAGTCGTTATATAAATGGCGTGTCGCTATGAGAGTCTTTAGAGTCTAGTACAGTTGGTGATTACAGATTACTATTATGCGTTATGCCCTCTAGTGTCAAACATAAAAATGTTAGTTATTAAAAATGATTATAAATTAATTATTGGCGTACATGCCCAGTAAATGCCGTAGCCGTAAAAATTTCCAATTTTTTTATTATTTGTGCACGCTTACAAGCGGACTCGGATAATAATTTAAAAAATACAATTTCATACAACAAATGTTTAACCTACAAAAACTAAGTTGGCAATTTGAATTCAAGAAAAGAAATTTAAACGCGTTCATCCTTACAAATTCTGTATACGACCACAGCAGTTAATCGAAAACATGAAGTAATTAGCTAACTCTCATCGCCGAATTATTAAAATAATGGCATAAAATAAAATTCTCGGGGAAGCGATACTTACGTTTATGTGCTTCATAAAACCTGACATTCGGTTGACGCTTCAAGCTGTCTTCCGTGATCAAATCTAACGTTTTCTTTTCTTTTTAATTTTTACACCGCACGTTATAAAAGTTAAACTTTAATAAAATTCTGATAAAATTCAAACGGCGAACGCAATGCCACTTCACTATCCGCGGTAACCATGGAAACTCAACAAACTGAAGTGCGAAGCAAATGGCCGCCGATGGTGTGGCGTGTGGCGCATTCACAAATTCGAAATGTTTCATGACCCAAAGCAACAAGTTTCATCTAATTGTAAACCATGCGACGTACGAAAGGCAAAATTTAATTAACACACAATTTCCTTGCAAGAAAAAGAAAGACGATAATCGCATTGGTTAAGTTGGCACCCCCAAGGAAAAAAAAATTTAAAACAAACTTGGCAACACAAATTAAGTACAAAACCGATTGTTAATTATCTCAATTTTAGAAGCAATTAAATAATTTTCATTGCCAACTAGTATTTTGTTAAGGCAACAGAGAAAATGATGTTCCCGGGGAGACGACGCGACGCTTACAATAAATTATACGATAGCAACAAACAAGACTCACCTGATACTTCTGATTGCCTTCTGCAGTGATAGCAAAACTTTTCTTTGCACTGGGCGTTGTTAAAAGATATGTTTAATCCTCACTTCTCAACACACAATTCGAACAACCGGCGCAACGTGCGGCGCATGCAAAATCGCGGTTATACCCGGTTACCATGGAAACTCAATAAAGTGAAGTGCGAAACGAACGCCTGCAAATGGCGCAACCAGTGTTGCCAAATTAAAACCATTTTCACTTTACGTTTCCTCTGTTGCTTATACCAATCCCTAATTTGATATTTTGTTTAAAAAATTTGTTACACATTAGTTACCGTTTTGATAACAATTTATTCTTCTGAGGCTCGGTCTTTCAATCTCAAGTTACTTTATCTTTCGGTTTATTGAAAAGATGGAGTCAACTGATTAAAATAATGCTTAGAATTTAGCAGGTATAATTATTAATTTATGTTGAGCAGTAAATATTTATTCATTTTGGAGGAAGTGGAAACCACCCTCGAACTATGGACACTTGTTGTATAGACTAAGAACTATGGACACTTGCAGAATAGACTGCAAACTCGATCATATTTAACCTGACTGTTGAAAAATTATAATTAAATTAAAATATACCCAATTGCACGCATTTTCTTTCAAGGTACATCTTGAAGTCTTCTTTTGTTATACCTATGTACTACAATAGGTCCCCGCCAATCCGGCAAATATCAGACCAGGGTTTTGGTGGATTACCGAAATCGCTGAATTACTGGAAGTATGTTTCTTCAAACATTTTTACGCCGGATTATTGCATAGGTCAGATTATAGAGTCTACTGTATCTACTTTAGTGGCACAGACATCACCTTAAGAGGAATCGTACAAAGTTACCCCTCAGAAGTTCGCATTTTACTATCCCTACTTTGCTACGTTAAGGGGAAATATTTGTGATGTTATGATTGGTTGGTTGGCAGTCGCCTTCCGATCATGCGGCTATTGAAAACCACCAACATTAGTTGCTTAGAGCTATCTCTGTTCAACACATATTGAGAAAGAACGATAATAACTCTCGCGTGTCGGTAGTTCCGTCATCATGAGCAACTTACTAGGCTGCGTTCGGTCATAATGTTGGTACATTCAACGGGTTCAGAAATACACATACATGTACATAATTATATTCAAATACCTAACATATTTTTTACGGTAAATTGTAATAAGACGCAATTATCGTTCAAAGTAGACTTTATTTTTAATTGCACATATGCGTCGTATAATAGAAAAGGGACAAGCAGTTACCTATATTTGTAAAAATATTGAAGAGGATTGAAGCTGCAACACCAAAAATTTTACTTATAATGCTATTTCATGCCCATGCGCAATTTTAATATTACCTGCAGCTCAACACTGTAATGAAATTCATTATTTTATTTATTTAAATTGTAAACATGGGTAAATTAAACTCCATTAACAAGAAGGTCACATATAGGAAAAGAAAAATCGGCGGTAAATATGTTTCTTTGTAAATATGTATCTACATACATATATTTCTTCGAAAATTGTTAAAAAATGTTGATAATTAAGTACATGACAAACATCATGACGCGAAGTGACTGTTCTTGGTCTCATCGAAACGCCAGTGTCGTTTATAACGTACTATAAGGTAAACGAAATAAATTTTTTAAAAAATTTACGAAGGTATATACATAGATATAAATCTGCAAGGTTTGGATATTTCAAAATAAATGGTTGAGTATGTAGTAGTCGAAAAAATATTATATACACCACGGCAGCAAAGTGTCTTTATCGACCTCGTTCGCTTGCTCACCGCGGCTTCGCCTTGGCTCGCAATTTGCAAACTCGTTTGATAAAGTGCCACTTTGCCACCTTGGTATATAAATAACTAGAAATTCAGAATGTAAAAGTATTTCGCATCTTGCAATTTTTGATTGAAGAAAAGGCCACAGTTTAAGAAAATATCATAAAAGTTTATTTCTTTTGAAACCGATATGAAGGTAGCAATAACTTTCAGCAATAAAAAAAATTCTAAAATAATACCAAAACAGTTTCAGTATTTATGTATTAGTATAAAAATCTACTAATTAAGTAATATTCAATAACTTAAAATGAATATTTTTAGAAACTGATTCGAAATTGACCTATCGAGTAATGTTGCGCGAAGCGTACTCAACTTTTTCAAAAATGACAGCGTTGTCCTATTTTTAAATCAAATATTTTTAGATGAAAATAATTTATCAATAAGGGGCTTTTGATAGTGAAAAGACAAAAAGGGATGTATTTTTTGTTCGGCCACAATTAAATTTTAAACTTTAGTTCCGCAGGACGCACGTTTCGTTTTTCTCAAAAATGACATTGTTGTCTTATTTTTTAATTAAATAAATCAATAAGAGGCGTTTAGTACTGTAAAAAAAGCATTGTATATCTTTTTATTTTCAATTACATACTTATTTTGAACAAGTTTTCAAATCACCTTAGATTTTTAAGGTCCTGGAGTATGCGGAACGAAAGTTTAAGATTTTATTGTGGCCGAACAAAAAATATGTCCCTTTTTGTTTTTAAACTATCGGAAGCCTATCTATTAATAATAATAGATTATTTTCATCTAAAAACATTTGATTTAAAAATAAGACAACGCTGTCATTTTTGAGAAAAACGAAGCGAGAGTCCTACTGTACGCGGAGCTAAAGTTTAAGATTTAATTGTGGCCAAACAAAAAAATATGTCCCTTTTTGTTTTTACACCATCGAAAGCCCGTTATTAATAGATTATATTGGTCTAAAAATATTTGATTTAAAAATAAGACAACGCTATCATTTTTGAAGTTGAGTACGTCTAACAAAAAATTACTTGATAGGTTAATTTCGAATCAATTTCTAAAAATATTCATTTTAAGTTATTGAACATTACTTAATTAGTAGATTTCTATACTAATATATAAATACTGAAACTGTTTTGGTATAGTTTTAGAATTTTTTTTATTGCTGAAAGTTGTTGCTAACTTCATTTGAATTTTTTTTTAACTCTATTTAAATGTACATTTTTATATTTTTACTATTTCGCTTCTAATACACATAAGTTGAGTCAAACACAAATTTACAAAAAAAAAAGAAAAAAATGTAAGTGTTCCACTTCAAATTTTAAGGAGTGCATTTAAATTAATAACGAGAAAAAGGAGTTCATGCAAAAGTTAGTTACACAAAATAATGTTTTCGAAGTGAAATGCGTCTCAAAATTTTTCTTTTTGGTTTAATCAACGAAGAATGCCAGGACGCGAAAGTTCACACAAAAAAGTTGTACGTCAGAATAGGCAAAACGATAATTCTATAAAAATGTAATTTTCCTAGTGATGTAATTTAGCCGGCTAACCGTGGAAAAAGCCGTACCTTTGAATACTATTGAGAGATAGTGAAGTTGATCTTTTCTTGACTAACAAGAAATGTACTTGTTGCTAGACCTCAGTGCATGTATAAATAAACATTAAAATACCAAAAACGTACTGGAAAAAGCAGTGCACAAACTTAAATATGTTTAAATTACCCGCCTTAATCGTATTTGAGATCATGCGCAATAACCTCTAAAAATCGGAACGCAAAATATATTCTCAGGCCATGAAAAAAGATCACGTGATTGTCTATTTTGTTACCGCCCCCAGCTCTTAAGGTGGGGAGAATATATTCACGCCTTACAGAAATAATTCACTAAAAACATACAAATCGGGCGACTTCATAACTTAATTATGGTTACATATTTTTAAAAGCTGTTTTCACTGATTTGTTAACAAAACTTCAATCTACAAAGTGACCAACGCGTTTTTCAAAATTCCATCTGGAAGTATTTTTACTATCGCTGTAAAGTTCAACTACAATTTTTCAATGTTAATTATTTTTTTCTTAATTACTAGATGATGATAGAGAAATTCCCTATGGTCACTTTGTAGTGCTAGTTGTCAGGTATATAGGAAAAAAAAATGAATTAATTATATTCAGAAATAAAGTCTCTATGAATTCGCCCGTTTTAATGGTTTTCGTATATGGAGTTATTTCGTAAGATTGCTCTTAATATGTTTAAAACAGCTGTGAAAACTAAAGTAAACAAGTGGTGCCATGCATACTTCACATAGAGGGCAGCAGTTTTTAGTCCTGTCAAAATTCTTCTTTATTTAACCTGATTTTGGGAAAACTTGTCTAAAGTGCAGAGGGGGGAAAACTTGTCTAAGGTGTAGAGGGGGAAAAAAAGACGAGCACCTTCAAATACACAATATATTTTTGAGTTCGTTACACTTGCTTTCATTTTAATTCGGGATAGGAACAACACAAACATCTGGGTGCTACCTTACAAAATAAAAAAAAAGAAAGAAAGAAAAAACAGACTTAACCAACGTAACCAACTGTCACAACTGCCAACTGCGAACAATTTAAAAGCTATTACGTATTAGAAATAAATAGCCGTACTTAAAAATGCTGAATTAAATAAAACCGTCTAAATTAATCATAATCTACAATCATAGCCACTATTTAGTTTCTAACGAAGGATTGGGATCGATCGATCCATTAATTATTAATCGATCGATTATTTAACTTAGAAAGGAAATTCTTATAAAAACGTACATTCTTATAATTATCTCTATGAATACTGTTCATGATTTACTACAGTATTAAGTAGTAGATTAACTATGGGGATTCGGGGCCAATTCTCCATAAGGTTTAACATGTTGCAATTTTTGCGCGGATGTGGGTGAAGGGGGGGTGCGGGCTGAAGGAACGGAGGATCGCGCGCAAAAATTGCAACTTTCGAGCTCCATGTTAAACCTTATGGAGAATTGGCCCCGAACCGGCATAGTATATCTACTGTAAGTGTTGATTACTCGTTATTATTATTTAAATCAGAGACTTATAGAGCGCACTCAATTCTTGAAGGTTTACAGTTAGGCTTCACTTTGTCGGACATATTTTTATTACACAGCAACAAAGTAAGAAAAAAATCGAATCTCTGATTTAAACGCAATAATATAAAACAGTTGTTTGTTTGCCGTCGTTACAAACGGATTATTTTCAAATTATTAAATTAAATTATCACTGAGTTTTAAATTCTACACTAATCCAAGAAAAGAAAAAGCGCTCGCACACTTATCACCTAAACTTACAAAAATAAAAGTTCCGAATCTCTTACGGCTCGTGAAAAATATTCTTCAAATCGTGCTCGTACAGAGCGATAAGCGTCATGATGCCGAATCCGAGTAGGAGTCCGCCTAAGTGTAAAAAAATCTGAAACAACGTACCCTCAGTCTCATGTCCGGAGCTCAGCTCGGGGATCATGTCGACCAGCGCGATGTACAGGAACATCCCGGCGGCCGCGGCGAACACCCACGAGCTCGCGTTCTCCGTGTTCCCCAGCCACACCCCGACACAATTCCCAAACAAGCACAGGAAGCTCGACAGCAAATTGTAAAACAGGGCCTGCTTCATGCTCATCCCCGCTTTCAACAGCATAGCAAAGTCGCCCAACTCATGCGGCAGCTCGTGGCAGAAGACTGCGACGGCCGTCGAGAAGCCCCCTCCGATTCCCCCAGCGAAAGCCGCCCCGATCGCCATACCGTCGGTGAAATTATGAAGGCCATCCCCCATGATAACCATCCAAGCCACCGAAGACATCGTATCCGGGGCGGAATGAACATGCCCGTGCGTGTGGGAGTGCCCGTGGTGTCGGTTCTCGTGCTCCCTCAAGATCACCGTGTACTCCACACTGTCGCTCTCGTCTTTGTGGTTGTCGGTGGCGAGCATCTTATTTATTTCGGTGCAGGCCACGTTCGTTATGTCGTTGGGGCATTCCGTCATGTTCTGATTCGCCTCTTCCAACTTGTGGTTGCTCAAGTGTGCGGCGGCGTTCTTGTACGAGTGCACGTCGGAGTTGCTGCCGAGATCATCGAAAGTGGTCGTCGCCGTGTTATTATGCGATTCGGTGCTGTCCGCGCCACCTGCCAATCGAAAAAGATGCTCATCATCTAAAAGAGTTAATCCTGTTAGTGGTATCCGGGGGACGCTCCGTTGCAATCGAAACCGACTTGCAACAAATTTCTAATCAGTTAGTACGGTTAATAAACTATAGACTTAAGTTGTTTTAAAAATTAGCAGGCGCCCGTAAGGACGTGGCCGGAAAGAGGAACAATTTAGCCAGAAAGAGGCGCGAACTCTATAAACGCAGAAGAACTTCATCGAGGCGAAAATGTGGCAGGTGATGGTTGCTAAGATACGAAGCTGAAGACGGTCACGTGGTGTGTCACACACCAATTAACTTCGAGGAAGCAAAGAAGGGGTACAGGCTTGTCAACTATCGAAAGCGGGTCAGATATCGTTTAGATTCCGCGTTTTCTTTGGCGGGAAATTTGAAACGTAACAACTTACATGATCTAGTAGCCTCACACTACAACTTTACAAGAGAACAACTTACATGCTCTGATAGCAACCAGTTTATGATCTCTCGGATTTGGGAAAATACGGGGCTTATATACAGTTTGGAACTCGAACAATTCCGAGTATTAACGAGGGAAAGCTGTACGTTTATTGTTGGAATATGTCCAAGGTTTTCATCCACCCGTACGCAGGTGAATCACGCTGTCGGCGCTTTTGATGGCGATGGCGCATATTTTTTGCTTATCTTAACTTCGCCAAATGAATCTAATATATTTTCATTTGCTTTCGTCTTGTCACAATATCAAAATCTCTTTATATAATATTCTTTTATACTAACCATCGCTTTTCCCCATATTTCACCACGTCTGGCAACACTGTTAGAAAGTTCGGCGCACTGTTGCCAATAGAATTTTGCAAAAAGTCCGAACATTTAGCTTAAATGTCACAGTAATTAAAAGGGACGCGATGAAGACGCCATGAAACGCTCAGACGAAAAAGGATAGATACATAACAAGGTACTGCTGCTAGGGAGTTTATGAATGAATTCGATTAACCCCAAATTAAAAGAGTTAGAAAGTTGACGCTACTTTCTCAATACAATAACCTTAAGAAAGGAAACATTGAAAGCGCCATCTGTGAGTCATAAGACATAACTGCTTGGCGAAATTTGAAATACATGCAAATAACAATTAAGTTACAAATTGTTTTTACTAGGTATTGTCAGACACCCTCAGACAATCCCCCTCTTGATACCTATCTTACACGCACTGATGAAAACGCTTGCACGTTAGTCAGTTCTTTTTGGCTCATTGTAGGATATGCACGTTAGTGCCACTGTTGTGGTTGGTTCTGTGGTTTGGCTGAAATTGCCTGGAAATGAATGTCTACGGTACTTTATTCAACGATTTTATAAAATCGCCACCCCTACATTTGTAAGCATTGTTTAATGCTTGTCCAAGCTTAATCCCGGCAGTTCGAGATTAGGCAAATATGGCGCGTACTAGGGCGGGGTCCAAATTATAACGCATGTTCTTTTCTTTTAGGTTCATTTCTATCTAGGTACGTTGGCCCTACGTTTTGCTCGATGTACCTCTTCTTGCCTTTCGAACTTTTTCGATTACTATGAGCATTCGCATCTGTGGCTTACATTTTTTTTTTGTTTTGTTATTTTTTGATCTAATTTATGTTACTCAAGTGACTTACATAGTATAATACTGACTTTAATTTTCTTTCTTCGAAGTTTGAGTGTTTTTATTATTATTATTTTTGGTTTATTTTATATCGAATATTTTTTTTTACATTTTTTTTACGTTTTCATTGGTTGATTTTTCTAACGAATTGTTATTTATTCTTTGAAATTAGATATTTGCTTCACTCAACGATCGTCTTTTGTTTTCTTTTAATCACAAAAAAGAAATGGCGGACGATTTGAAAGTAAAGTGAACCTTCCGTTTTCGCTTTTGCGTTAAAAATAAATCAAAAGCGATAACAAAACTTTTGCTTTCACTTTGCCGTTAAAAATAAATTACAAGTTAATAACAGAACATATTCAAAAGCATAAACAATTGATTGTTTAACAAATGTAAGAAACAAAAAAAAAATGATCGACGGTTTGAATGTAAACTGAACTTTTCGCTTTCACTTTTGCGTTAAAAATAAATGAAAAGCGATAATAAAATTTTCGTTCTCACTTTGCCGTTGGAAATAAATTTAAAAGACGTTCGAAAGCATTAACAAAAGACGAACGATTGTTTAACAAAAATGCATGAAACAAAAAGAAAAATGCTCAACGACTTGAATGTAAAGCGAACCTTCCGCTTTCACTTTGGCGTTAAAAATAAATTAAAAGGCGATAACAAAAGACGGTCGAATTCGAAAAAACAAAATACAAACAACTGCTGAACAAACGTTTAGATCACGTTTTCTTCGTCGCAAGATACCAAAAAAAAAATTAATAAATAAAGAAACAAAATATGATCGGCGCGGCAGTGGAACGGAAAACTTACGATTATAGTTTTTTTTTTGTTTAAAAAAAAGGAACATTAATCGATCGTCATTCATTTTTCTTTCGTTGACTTCTTACTGCTTCTGCAAATTGCCGAAACGGCGTTCTTGCAAAAAATTTGTTTGGACACATTGCTGGTAAAGAAGAGCGCGATTTTTATGTTTGACAACACGGCTAACTTTTTAATGACAGATGTCACCACGACATTAAAAAAAAATAACTAAATTCGTTATTGTTAAATGAAAAAATCACTAGATGTCACTAAAACGGTCACTAAATAAATACAGTGCCGCAATCCGTTTGCTTAATGTGTAAGATAAAGGAACAACATTTTTGCACAAAAATGGCCAGCACATTTTTGCACTAAAATGGACGAATTTCCACTTTCGTCAATTTTAGTGACCACTTTCGTCAATTCAGTGACCACTTTCGTCAATTCAGTGACCACTTTCGTCAATTCAGTGATCACTTTCGTCAATTCTGAAACCACTTTGGTCAACTTTAGTTACCACTTTCTTCAACTCCAGTTACCACTTTCTTCAACTCCAGTTACCACTTTCTTCAACTCCAGTCACCACTTTCGTCAACTTTAGTGACACTAAATCACCAAATCTGGTGATTTTTGTAGTGGAATTATTACCTGGCGATTAGTCTTAAAAAATCGGGATTTTCAGGTGCTTTTCCGCAAAATCCAAAATAATAAGAAAATGTTTAAAACTTTTAAGTGTGAATGTTGAAAGATGCTTCATTTTTCTGTTGTTGTTTTTAATTTTTCTTGCTCTTTTCATCTTTCGTTTGCTTTTAATTTTTCAAACGTTTTCTTTTTTCTTTTTTTAATTTTTCAAGCGTTTTAGTTTTCTTTTCATTTTCACATGCCGTCTCATGTTTTTCACGTTTGTTTCTTATTTCATCTTCTTTGCATAATTTCGTTTAGTCATTTATGTTTTAATTTACTGTTTGTTTATACAGGGTGGGCCAACAGTGCGTGGGCGGAAGATTGTGGCTTTATTGTTGAATATTTTTAACATCTGTGTACGCACTAACATACATATGGGTTAGATGCACAATCTAAAATTATTTAGACAAATACAGGGTGTCCCGTAAGAATGTGGCAACTCTAACTTGTGTTTTTTTTAATGGAACACCCTATATATTATTGCACTATTCGATAGCTCGTCATTAGTGGATGAAAATAATATAGGGTTTTTTTGATCTAAAGTTTATGGTTCTCGAGATATTGATGATTTATCGTTAAATATTTGAGTTTGAAATTTGGTAAATACATTATCTAACTATTGGGAAATAGAAAGGCATGCACAATCGGAAATTTCTTTTAAAACTTTATACAGGATGATGCACTACGCAAAAGACCATTTTTCTAAAAAAAATTAAATGGAACGCCCTGTATGTAATCACACTATTTTAAACACCTTTTGTTGAAGTTTCTCACGGCATAAGTTTTTTTATGATTGGCTATTAAACTTTAGATGTAGGAATTTTTTAAAATTATAAATTTAAAAAACGAAGCTATGATTGTATTTTAATAACGAAAACCTAAAGTTTCTTTGATTCATATTCGTATATGACAGCAACAATAACAACAAACTAAAACTTAACTAACAAAAAAAACTTAATTAAAACACTTTCTTGAAAATTATTACAGGATTTGTAAATATCAAACTTGCTGCACTTATTTAGAAAGTACTGTCAGTGTACAGCAAAACGTCGACATTTTTCTAATTGTGTAAATGAAAAAAAAAAAAAAAAAACTAATTTAAAAGATGTTCAAAATGACGCCCATCTTGGTCTATGCATTTTTGAACTCGGCGACGCAAAGAGTTCCTTACATTTGATAACATTACAGGAGTTATCGATGCAAATGCATTTCTTATTCTAATTTTCATATCCTCTACATTAATAGGACACTCTCTATAAAATTTTTCTTTAATGTGACCCCAGAAAAAGAAGTCAAGGGGAGTAATATCGGGAGACCTAGCTGGCCAATTCACAGGTCCACCGCGCCCTATCCATTTATTTGGAAATTGTTGGTTCAGCCACTCTCTAACGTTACGATTGTAATGTGGTGGCGGCTCCATCTTGTTGAAGCCACATTGTTTCAATTCCGTTATAAGGGATGTTCACCAATAATTGCATGAATTCATTTTCAAGAAAGTGTAGATATAACGGACCAGTGAGAGTGCCATCAAAAAAATAGGGACCAACAATATGTGAATCTATTATTCCTGCCCAAACATTAACGGACCATCTATGTTGGTTATGTACAATTCGTAAAAAAATGCGGATTTTCGTTTGAATAATAGTGTAAATTATGTTTGTTTACAGTTCCGTTATTATGGAAAGTCGCTTCGTCAGTAAATAAAATTTTACTTGCAAAATTATTCTCTGCATTAATTTTCTCATTAAACCATTGGCAAAATGTCCTGCGTCTTTGAAAATCTTCTTGAACTAATTCTTGATGTAATTGAATATGGTACGGATGAAACTTATGTTTTTTTATTATTCTTCTTATTGTTGTCTTACTTAAATCTAAGTCATTACTCAACTGCCGTGTACTACATTGAGGATTTTCTACTAGGGAATATATCACATGAAGTTCATTATCTTCTGTCAAATGAGTCTTTTCTCTTTCATGTTTTTCGTAATTAACACTGCCCGTTCGTTCAAATCTTTCAGCAAGATTCATAAAAGATTCTTCACGCGGATGACGTCTCTCTGGATACCGTTCTTTATACACTCGACTTGCTAGTAAGGCATTTCTTCGACATTCGCCCAGAATGTAAATCATATCAATCAACTCTTCTTTATTAAAATTCATTTTGAAATTTAAGTTTATAATAGGGTAATATTTATGCTGAACGTTCAAACCGAAGCTTGTCAAACATAATTTGTTTCCATGGACTACTATTTTTACAAGAATTGATATTTCTAAATGTTAAGTTAAATAGAAAATATTTACAAATCCTGTAATAATTTTCAAGAAAGTGTTTTAATTAAGTTTTTTTTGTTAGTTAAGTTTTAGTTTGTTGTTATTGTTGCTGTCATATACGAATATGAATCAAAGAAACTTTAGGTTTTCGTTATTAAATTACAATCATAGCTTCGTTTTTTAAATTTATAATTTTAAAAAATTCCTACATCTAAAGTTTAATAGCCAATCATAAAAAAACTTATGCCGTGAGAAACTTCAACAAAAGGTGTTTAAAATAGTGTGATTACATACAGAGCGTTCCATTTAATTTTTTTTAGAAAAATGGTCTTTTGCGTAATGCATCATCCTGTATAAAGTTTTAAAAGAAATTTCCGATTGTGCATGCCTTTCTGTTTCCCAATAGTTAGATAATGTATTTACCAAATTTCAAAGTCAAATATTTAAAAATAAATAATTTACAGAGTCACAAATGTTGCCATTTTTTAACGATAAATCATCAATATCTCGAGAACCATAAACTTTAGATCAAAAAAACCCTATATTATTTTCATCCACTAATGACGAGCTATCGAATCGTGCAATAATATATAGGGTGTTCCATTTAAAAAAACACAAGTTAGGGTTGCCACACTCTTACGGGACACCCTGTATTTGTCTAAATAATTTTAGATTGTGCATCTAACCCATATGTATGTTAGTGCGTACACAGATTTTAAAAATATTCAACAATAAAGCCACAATCTTCCGCCCACGCACTGTTGGCCCACCCTGTATATGTTGATGTTTTCAATTTTTATTATTCGTGTGTTTTTGTTTCTATTGATTTTCTTCTTCTACTTTAATTTGTTTTTTGCATTTCATTTGTCTTTTTTCATTTTTCCGTTTGATTTTTTTTTGCTCTTTTCATTTTTCGTTTGAATTTTCAGTTTTTGTCATTTTTGAAATGTTCTTAGTTTTTCTTTTCATTTTTCAAAAGTTTTTGGTTTCCCTATTCATTTTTCATTAGTTTTTTAGTTTTCATTTTAATTCGTGCCTACTAGCTTTTCATTTGTTCTCTCTTTTTATTTTCTTTTAATATGGTTTCGTTACTTATTTGTTTGTTAATTTGCTCGCGATTTTTTAATCCTTTCGTTAGCGAGAATATTTCGGGGCTTGTGTTTTAATCGTTTTGTACTTAAACATTAGAAAAAAATTGTTGCAAGCCAAGTCGTCAATTCTCACACAACGTTAAGTCGAAAGTCGGCCGCAGGATGTCGCGATCTAAACTACTGAATATTTGACGTTATTTTTGGAACTTCAATAATGTCAAAAATTAATCACAAAAAATGAAACTGATGCTTTTCTGGTGATTTTTGTCAGCAAATCTGGAGACTTAAATTTTGATCATCAGAGCTGTGAGAGTAAGCAGGACACCCTAACGCAAGTGCGCGAGTGCGAGAGAGCGCGTTTATTGAGTTCGCCCCTTTCGGGCTAAATAGTTCCGCGTTTTGTGTCGTCCTTGTGGGCACCTTAAAATTAACAAATCGGGGGCTACTTACTTGGCCCGTCCAACATTTTAATCTCATCATAGCAATACGGAAAGGAACTATATTTGTGTTTGCACTGTTTCTCGCTGGCATTCGTCAGCTGGGTGCTGCCTTGATTATTCATAACTTTCAGTCTTTTGGGTAGCTACAACAACAACAACAATGTTCTGTTTAAACACAAGAAAATTGTCGATGGCCAATCCTTACCTTGTCTTTTATTTGCTGTCGTCTCCTCCACTTCGCGACGATCGTAATAATCCGCTCCATGAAGAAGAAGAACACGAGCCCCAGCATGGCCACGAACCCCTTCCACATGTTCTCGTGTTCGTTCGCGCCGTGCTCGTGACCGTGCTCGTGGTGCACGTGGGAACTCTGACTCATGGCGTGCGGCAGAAGATGCAGGAGCGCATCGCCGCCGAGGGTGCCGACCGCCAGGGCCACCAGGAATTGCAGCAACGGCTGGTAGAATTTCTTGTGCATCACCGGGATGACCGCGAGCCCCAGGATGCCGCAAGCGCTTATCAATAGAACCGCTAGATTAGAGTAGAGCCACACGGACAACTGCGGGCTGTGATGGACGTGCGACGCGTCTTTTAAGTAGGCGGTCTCTCGTTGCGGACAATTTCCGGCGACCATGCTGTATATCACGGCGGGGCAGGCCAACCTGAATTCGTCTTCATCGATTAAGACGTTCGATCGCTGGGGCGAGGGTGATGAAGTGTTGAGGTGAGAAAAAATTTCGTCCTTGTGTAAACACTGAAATAAATTAACAATCGATAAATTGCGTTTTCTCAATTTTTCAGTCAAAAAGTTTGACTAAAGTCCCTAGATCTAGGGAAGTTGTTACTTCTCGCCCCAACAGCGCGCCATCTGTTGAGGACTCCTTAAATTACGTTTTTAAAAATTGGTGACGTAACAATGGGTGTGTTCGACATTGCGCTCGGGGCGCGCTCTGAGCAGAAGTGCGACGGAGAGCGAATGAGTTTCAGTGTATGTAAGAGTGAGACAAAGGAAGACCCCGAGTACCCTTTAAAATACTTTGTACTGCCCTACGTGTATTATTGCGTATTTTATCCTAACCTAACTTTACTGGCCAACAGTAGTAAATAATTTAGTATTGACAATTAATTTATTATTTACAAGTTGTCAGTGGCGTTCCAATAATTCTGTGTCTTCGGTGTTACTCCAAGGCTGCCAACTATTTCACTCATTTTGGCTCTCACAGTACAACGTTACGTCACTAGCTGCACCAAATTATTTACTATACATATATTGTTGGCTAATAAAGTTAGGTTAAGATAATATACGAGCTACACAAAATAGTTAAAAATACCATATTTTTACACGCAATCCAAAACAAATACATATGACTTTTTTTTAATTATCGACGCTTGTGTGAGGGGGACGTGTTCCGTTTGTTATTTACGTGAAGCGTTGCGGCTGCGACCGACTTACAGACATCGTTTTTCCCTACAAAGTAAAGAAACGTAGAATAGAAAACTGTAAATTCAATGAATAAATAAATCGACGAAAGATAATTGAATTTTTTTTTTGAACATTGACAATATTTTAAAAATGCTAAACAAAAGAATACCGACGATTCTCCTTTGGCGGAAATTACTCGAAAACCTGAGAAAAGACAGAAATTAAAAGAAAACTGAAAAATAAAATAATATCACCGATTCTCTTCTCTAGCGGTAAGTACTTGAAAATCTAATGCACAATAGAAAACTGTAAGTACAAGAAAAATTAATAGATAATTCATCATGAGAGAATATAAAAAAAACCTGTTTTCAGTCAAAATACGAGTTTCAAGTGTTTACGTGCGAAATGAACAACTTCAAGCAGCACTAAACTTTATGATAACGAAGATAAAGAGAAAACGTCTTTTACAAGGAGAAAAAAAATTACAATTCAAATGAAATTGCCAACTACACTTTCTGGGAAACAAAGAAAGTGAAACGAAAGTCTTGCTGATAAACACAAAATGTACAATACAACAATCTATTGAACTGTATTGTAAAAACGATTGTTTTTTGTTTTTTTATTTGATTATTTTTGCATTTTTATTATTTTGTTTTCTTGTTTTGTCATCATTCTTTCCAAACTGCTTAAAAAATTCTTACTCTATTAAATTATATTTTGTATTATTTTTTTTAATTTGATTACATATTTTGCAAATTTTTTTAATTTGTTTGCTTTGTTTTGTCACCACTCTCTTCAAACTGTTCTTTTTTTTTTATTTATGAATCTATTAAATTGTGTTGTAAAATCGATTGTCTTTTGTTTTTAATTTGATTATTTTTCGATTTTTATTGTTATTTTTTCTTTGTTTTGACACAGTTTTTTTCGTACGGTCCTTAAAAAAAATCTTAATCTATCAAATTGAATTTGAATTTTTATTAATTTCTTTTCTTTAACGTGTCACCATTTAAATTTTTTTTCTTTATCTATTATTAATGTCCCCGCTAGTCCTACTGAGCGTTTTGCTGCGTACTCCGTCTACCACGCGAATTCTGTAATTTTTTTTTAATATGTATTTTTTTGTACAAGTTTTTTTTTTAAGTTAAACAATTAACATTTTTATTATATCTCATTTCTGCTTATCTTCTGTACGTGCAGTACTGTCTCGATATTTATATAAATATTGTTAATGTCCAAAATCATATCAGAATTTTCATTTTGTGTACTGATATCAAATTAACAAATTCAACGCTGTAAAAAATTTATTTATTTTTTTACTGCTGTATTTTGAATAAAATATACTGTATTGTGTGTACCTAAATATGAAACATAATTTTTAAAGCTTCTATAACAAGGTCAAAAATTAAAGTAAATCCTAGTGCTTTTCGGTCGGTAACTGGTGACTTTTTGGTCAACTAATCTGGTGACTGAGATGACATAAAATTTCGTAGGCTTGCTCAAGAACCTGCCATAATATTCTAAAATATTTAAACCAGTTTAAATCCTTGTTTAGAATATTATGGCAAAATGTTTACTGTATTATCAAAGATCGTACAACGCACGAATATAATCTAAAATATAATAATTGTCAATTTACTATTCCTTTTTCAGTATGTCCAACCACACAGCATAAAGTAGCACTAATTGTAAATTCCGTTGACCACTCGGTACCTACCTTAAAATTGCAAAGAGGATTTTTTGAGAAAAAGGTAATTTTTGTTTTTACAAAATTTTACTTAAAATATAAGGCAAATTTTTAAAAATGCATTTCGTATCTTTCAGGCAACAGGTACCAACATCAGAAAAATTTGACAGGCATTATTAAAAAAAAAAAAAAACGCGTATTTTTCGAAAATGTTATCGATTCCATTCCCTATTACCCCTTTTCATTTTACGTCGCAACTTTTGAAACGCCCTGTATAGACTTTTATGCTTGGTTTTCATCACCGAATTTATATTCGAATTTACGGAACACTTTACCAAACACCCCGTATATGTGTAAGGATACCTACCAACAATAATTTCTACACGATGCAGTGCAGACAATAAAGAGTTATTGCAAAGCTACACATTCAATTATTGTTGATCACAGCGTACTCTTTTTTACTTAAGAGAACGATTGGAGGGGAAAAATTTGATTTCTTACTTGAAACAGTGTCACCAACTCGCAAAAAGCAGAAGTCCCACAATTTGTTACTAGATTCAGAAATAAATTGAAGAAAAAATAAAAACGTAAAAAATACATAAATAAAACAAACAAAAGGCGATCGATTTTACAGCTCAGTTCGGTCGATTAATAACAAATTTTAAAAAGAACAATATTTGAAAAGAATGATGGCAAAACAAAATCATAAAAACTTAAAAAGTAAATTCATAATAAATTTTAAAAATTTCATAAAAACAAAAGACAAACGATTTTATGACAATAAATTAATAATAAAAAAAAAAAAACAGAGAGGAACCATGAGATAGCAAAAGAAATAATGGAATTTTTTAAAAATACGAAATAATAGAATTTTTTTAAATATGTATGTACGAGATGACATAGTAAATAAATAATTTAAATAATAAAAACAATCTACTTTTAGCACAATTCAGTAGATTAATAAATTTAAAAAAAACTGTTTGAAAGGAAAAGTAACCAAACAAAAAAAACAAATGACAAAACAAAATGCATATTAAAAATTCGAAAAATAAATAATGAAATTTAAAGAAATAATAAAAACAAAAGACGATTTTACAACATAAATCCGTAGATTGATAATTTTTTTTTTAATCTGGGAGGAAGAGTAACAAAACAAAGTAAACAAAATCTAAAAAATAATAACAAAAGCAATCGATTTTACGACACAATTTAATAAATTAATAGTTTTAAAAAATGAAAGCAACCATGAAAAAGGAAAAGAAATTTTAAAAAATACGACATAATAAATTTATAATAATAATATAAACAAAAGGCAGCAGAATTCATTAGATTAATAAGTTTAAAAAAGAAACTGTTTGGGAGGAAAGGTAATAAAACAAAGAAAACAATTGACAAAACAAAATAATAAAATTCAAGAAATAAATAAAAAAGTCGATTTTACGACATAGTTTGATAAATTTAATTAAAGCAATAATAATAATAATTTAAAAAAATGAAAGGAACCATTATAAAGCAAAAGAAATAATAGAATTTTAAAAAAATACAAGATAATAATATTTAAATACATATATAACAATATAAATAAAAGACAATCGATTTTACAGCAGAATTGAGTAGATTAATAAATTTTAAAAAAGAACTATTCGAGAGCAACGGTAATAAACCAAAGAAAACAAATGACAAAACAAAATAATAAAAATTTAAAAAAATAGGTATGTAATAATAAAAACAAAAAACAAAAAAAAATTAAAGGACCCATGAGAACGCAAAAGAAATATATAATGGAATTTTTAAAAATACGCGATAATAGAATTTAAATAATAGTAATAATAATAAAAACAAAAGACAAAGATTAATCAAGTAAAAAAAATACTTTGGAATGAAAGGTAACAAAACAAAGAAATAAATAATGGAAATGACAAAATAAAATAATAAAAATCCAAAAAATGTAATAATAAAATTAAAGAATATGTAATAATAGGAACAGAAGGCAATCGATTTACGAAACAATTTAATAAATTAATGATTTAAAAAAAACAATAGTAAAATAACCATGAGAAAGCAAAAGAAATACGAAATGCACAATAGAATTTAAATAGTAATAAAAACAAAAGACAATCGATTTTACAGCACAGTTCAGTAGATTAATAATTTCGTTTTTGTTTGAGAGGAAAGGTGATAAAACAAAGAAAACAAACAAACGAAAAAAATTCAAAAAATAAATAAAAGAATCGATTTTACGACATAATTTAATAACTTTAAAAAAATTAAGGGAATAGCAATTTGTGGGCAAAAAAGAAATCAAAACTGAATGATAGTTTTTGCTCCAATGCCAGGGGAAAACTACTCTCAATGGTTGGCAACACTGACGACCGGCAACCCTGGTCGGGCAATTACCCGAATTACGGGTAATTTAAGCAACCTTGCAATCACTAAAGCCGGAAGCCGGCAAAAACTAAAGTAACTAACTAACCGCCAAATCCACGTTGCCGATCAGTGCTGCCAACTCTACACAATTGTCAAATCTTAATTTTAGAAAGTTTTGTTTTTTAATTTTTTAAAATTACACAATTGTTAATTTTGAATTTTAGAAAGTCGAACAAGTTTTGTTTAATGAGAATTTTTTTAAAATTTTTGTTGTTTTTTTAAATTTTATAAATTTGTCGATCGTCTTTTGTTTTATTTCGCGTCAAGAATTGCGCAACTGTCAATTCTTAATTTTTAAAAGTTTTGTTTCTTAATGAGATCTTTAAAATTTTGTTATTTGATTTTATTTTTGTTAAATTTATAAATTTTATTTATTTATTTATTTATCGATCGTATTTTGTTTTATTTCGCGTCAAGAAATGCACAATAACTGTCAAACGTTTTAAAATACATAATTTGGACCCAGTTTTATTTATTTCACGAGAATTTTAAATTGTGTTTTTTTTTTAATTTCATAAATTTGTCGATCTTCTTTTGTTTTATTTTAATTGTTAATTCTGAATTTTAGAAAGTCGTCGTAGAAAGTTTCGTTTATTTACGAGAATTTTTTCTATTTTTATTTTTTAAATGTTATAAATTTGTCGATCGTCTTTTGTTTTATTTTACAAGAATTACGCAACTGTCAATTCTTAATTTTAGAAAGTTTTGTTTATTTAACGAGATCTTTTAAATTTTTGCCATTTCCTTTTATTTTTGTGTCATTTTTATTAAATTTATGAATTTTCTTTATTTATTTGTCGATCGTCTTTTGTTTTACTTTGCGTCAGAAGTTGCACAATAACTGTCAAACGTCTTAAAATAATTTGGACCCAGTTTTGTTTATTTCATGAGAATTTTAAAAAAAAATTTTTATCATGATTTCTAAAAATAAAAATCGCTTCAATAAAATCAGTGGTTTTAAACATAATTTAAATCAAGTGATTTAAATTAGCTCAACCCCCAATTTTAAACCATTTCACAACCATTTTAATAAACCTACCGAAATTCAGAGACATCTACTGAAATTGTTTACAACTACCGAAATGTACCATTGCCGCTTGGTCTGTTGGCAGCACTGTTGCCGATTACCGCCCTCAGTCCCACATATGATTTTAACCTAAAAAAATCTGTCGAACGTCCAAATGTGTAAGGCCCATGTCCCACTGCAAAAATTTTATAAAATTGTTTTTATAAAAACTTTGTATAAAAATATTTTATAAAATTTTTGCAGTGGGACATGGGCTTAAGGGAAGTTATTAGGCATCTATCTATCTAAATTTTGTACCATTTGTTTTCTGTTTTGGGAGTGCGAGTAAATAAGTGAGTAATAATTTCATTACTCCATGTGGGTAAGAACGGGTTTTTTAAAATTTGAAAAGGGTATTCGGCTTAGAGTGAATTGGCAACACTGCTGACAACATCTCATTTTGCACACACACGATATTTTAAACTTTGATGAACCGAAATGTGTTGAAACCACGGTGTAAGATATCAGGTGATATAACTTCCTATACGTTCCGAAGATTTTGGTGGCTAATTTTTGTCCTAGTTCTATAGCAAATCCGCCAGATGGCGAACGTGCTGCGTAGGTAAACGAAAATAAAACTTGACCTTCATTTATTATACGAAAGAACGTTGGTGTTGGTTGGGCGGATTAAGTATGTGTATTGAATCGAAGCCACGGTCGAAGCGTTTGTTATACAACATGGTGTATCAGTGTTGCGTACCGACGTGTGAAACCAGGAAAATATCGATTGTTAAATTACTGATCCAGTTGGTGATCAGTCGACAGTTGTACTTCGCTCATGTTTCCCATCGCTATTTATCCGCTCTGATCAATTTTTCGTAAACGTTAGTTACGGTTTATCTACCCTGATGTGGCCCCCATCAATGTTCTGTAAACACTTCTAAGGTCATTTATGTATTTGTTTACAAATACCTAGGCTACACGTACTCTTTTAGAATGAGGATAAAATTTAGCCAGCTCACAATCGCAACTCATATCACCTGATATCTTACACCGTGGTTGAAAGTTAATTGCAACAGTGTCAATTTTGAATCATAGATGGCGCTAAGTCAATCAAATTCGTATACAAGTTTGTCTGTATAAAGTTCCTTGGAAAAATGAAGAGAAGCAACCCCCGAAAAATTCTTCCCTTTCTAAACCTACACCAAGTGATTCAACATGAATCTACGACACACTGGTACTTACATGGGTTCTATTTTGATGATCGCTTGAGGCTTCAACGTGCTCGTCCTCATCGACGAGAAGACGCTGGCCCAACTGCAGGCGACGCATCAGCCTCTCGAACCCGTCCAAGGTCATCGTCTTCCCATCGCCGTACTTAACGAACAGCTCCCTCAGGTAATACTCCACGTTTAATTTAGTGTGCGCCTTATTACTACCGTTAATTCTATCGACCGCGACGACGTCCCTCTTCGTGACAACAACGCTGCCGGTCGCCGTCCTGTCGTTGTTGTAGTTTTCCTCCGAAGCCCGATTCACCTCGCCGTCCGGTATCAAAGGGGGCGACTTGCTCGGGTCCTTGTAGGGCGTTCGAAACTCACGGTTGTGAGTGCGACCGGTGACTTCGGCGTGCGACTCGCACGGAGTGTGAGTGGCGCACAGGAAGCAGAATATGCACACCGATATGACGTGCTTGGCCATTTCATTCTTTAATAGAAACAAAACAAACATGATTACACACCGTAAGGTAGTTTACGTTGTGGGCAGAGCTTGTAGTAAACATCACTGCCATGATTTAACTTGAAGGCTTCCGCGGCCGTCGTCCATGTTTGAATTGGCTTCCGGTTGGAACCGCGTCACGTTGACTTCTACTGCCGACGTTTCGTTCTTCATTGCAGAAGAACTTCTTCAGGGCTGCTGCTGCTGGTGGTGTTGCTGCTGCTTCGGGTTAGTCGTTGAGACTAAGTGTCAGTCTCAACGACTAACCCGAAGCAGCAGCAACACCACCAGCAGCAGCAGCCCTGAAGAAGTTCTTCTGCAATGAAGAACGAAACGTCGGCAGTAGAAGTCAACGTGACGCGGTTCCAACCGGAAGCCAATTCAAACATCACTGCCATGTTTTAAAACAAATTAACCCAGACAGACAAACAAGCGAAGGATTGTTTGCGGTTGACTCCAAGCTGCACTAAGTTATCATGAATGAAATAGAGATTAGGGGACACGAAAAAATAAATAGTCAAAGATCAAAGCGTGATAGGTAATAAAAAAAGTTGAATTTGATGTGTCCCAAGCTTGATTATCTAAATTGGGGGGTTTATTATAAGTAGATGAATTATAGTCAGCCGCCTTTTTTATTGCAACTATAACATCGCCGAGTGTTATCAGTTGTTATTAAAAACAACAGAAAGAAAAGCAACTGCAACAACTGGAAACAATATTGATGAGACTGCTCGCATATCAAATCTCAGGGCGCACATCACCTGTCCCACACGGTTTCGTTTGATAATTTCGAGAGAGAAAATATCCGGTTTCAAAAATAAACAAATCCTCCAACCTACATACCATAAACGTACAAAAAATTAGGAGCCGCCGCCGCTACGGAAAACCGCCGGGTCCAATTTCAGCGGCGACATGTTTGTCGTTCGTCGTTAGTAAGGCCAAATCAGGTCGCACGAAACGTTCGATCACACACACGGACATTCCATACATCGTCGACTCGCTAAATTAAAATTGATGCGACTAAAAAACCTACCACGTCCGAAATCGGGCTGACGACGATGCTCTCTATGAACGGACACGGCTACGATGCTGATCGCAGTCGGTTTACACTCCACACAGCAACGTTTTTTTTCCGCGCGACACAAATGGCGGCTCGGCTTTTACTGCAGAATGTACTCGACGCCTCGGCTGCGCTTTCGCACCATCACCTTGTTCCGTCGTGCACCTGCAAAAGTAAACGCGACATGACGAATGACTCAAAGTGACCGGTCATTTCGCGATAAAAAAACGATATAATTAGAGTAATTAGTAAGAAATTTAATTAAATCATCGCCATACATACTTTAAGATGCAGAGTCATCTAGCGGATTAGTCTACAATCTGAACTAACAGTATTTCACCCAGATGGCGCAAGCGCATCTTTCATTTTTATAAAAAATAATTTTAATAAATCAATTACTTTAAACGCAAGTACTTACACACGACAAATGTTGATTCCCATCACAGTTACATGTTCGCAACGCAGGTGGAATACCAAATTAAGATCCGTCCGCGGCAGAAAATTATCTAACCCCCAATTCCTTCCAAACACCTGAAATTTATGCGGTGAATTAACGACTAATATACATTTGCGTTCTGAAAACGAAGTAAACTTTTTCTTAGTTATAAACACGTAATTGTTGCTCACCTTAAGCTACCTACTCAGTTAAGCGGATAGCGGCTTGCGGCTTTCGTGCAGCATTTGTGATTGGCTATAATTTTAAACGATTTTGAATGAGCCAATCACAAATGCCGCATGAGAGTCGCAAAACGCTATCCGCTTAACTGAGTAGGTAGCTTTAAGCTACCTACTCAGTTACGCGGATAGCGTTACTTTAACGTTTTCGAGGCACTCACGTCCTTTCTGTTTGAATTTAAACATTTCGGCAGTGGCACGCGGTTTTGCCAGCAGAGTACTTCTAAGCGTAATAGATGGCGCTTTGAAATTGTAATATTTATTTAGATTTGAATATTTCGTAACTAAAATCGATTAAAAGTAACAGTCTGAAACCTAAAACTAACACACGACGTAGCCCAAACTGAAAACTGCCAAAGCCGTAATTGCAGTGCGAAACATTCCATCAACAATGTTGCCAACTCTTTAAGGAATTTTGCCCTGGAGGCAGTGTTGCCAATCGTACAATAATTATCGAATTGTATGATAATTTTAAGGACGCGTACAATAGCTTTTTTTGTACAATATTTTTACAATCATTTTGATGATTTTTTTCAGCAAATTATATAATAGTTTTCGGGCTGATTTTACAATCACAGGTTAACTTTAACTTTCAGTTTATTCCCATAGAAATAATTGTTTTCATAATTGTAACTATGGAAGTAAACTGGTAGTTAAAGTTAACTTGTGATTGTAAAACCGGGCCTTAATGATAAACGGAATAGTATTTTTATTCTATATTTTCAATAATTCATAATTTCATCAGTATTATCAGCTTTTTTTTAACTACATTTGTATCCTGATGTTATATTTGCTTTTAGTATATTACCTATACGTCATTTTTTACAATAAGACGATCCGATCAATCTGATAGTGCATTCGACTGAGACTAAATTGTGCACTGAGTGCGCATTCAGAATATTCTCATCTTATTTTAACCTTATGTAATGAAACGGGATGGAGATATTCTGAGTGCGCACTCAGTGTACAATTTAGTCCCAGTCGAATGCACTATTAGTTCAGAACACAACAGGTGTGTTTGTTATCCTGCACTAGTGCAAACCAGTGTACACTTTTTTCTTAATACCTGTTTGGTATTATTCATTGCAGTTACACTACCTTGTTTGTTATGTTAGTGTAGTGTATTTCGTGTTACACAAACTACACCAGCACGGGAGAAAGAGTAACGAGTGCAGATAGGGTAGACATGCGCAATGGATTATTAAACGTCATTTGTGTGTTCGATTGCACGTGGATATGTTTTGCTAAATCTCACAAGGAAATGCAAAATGAATTATTCAAAACGTAAAATACTCGTTTACAAACTTTTTTCTTGCCAGATGCGTTTACAACTAAAATAGACTGCCATGTATGCATTTTAATTCTATTTTGAAATAACATGTAAGATTTTAGGTTATAGTTGATGTTTACAAAGTTCAACGATTATAACACGTTGAAAAATAAACCGCACTAACTACACTCAAGCAGTTTGGTAGCACCAACTTCACCGCTGTACACTTCCTACACTCACGTTACTGCACTCGTTACACGAATGCTATCTCGTGTAATATTACCAAACAGACCTAACATAACCCCTAACTGCAAGTGGCAAATCTATTTCACGACAGTTAAAAGGAGATAGCTATACATATAAAAGTTCTTAAAATTACGATCGATCGATTGGCATTTATTAAAATAGTGATGAACAAACTTAATTTTTTTATTATATGCCGATCATATAGATCTAAGTCAGGAAATTGAAATGACATGACATGGCCAGTGTTGCCAACATTGGGAAGTTCCATTCCACTAAATGGGAGATCCAAATCAACCAGAATTCCACTAACTTTTTTTCCAAGTAAAGTAACATAAACTAACACGTTTTTAAATATTTAATTATAAATAATTTTTGAGTGTATTGGGGTTTTGGCATTTTAGATCTATAAAATTGAACAATCATGTGACACAAAAAGTCATAAGTATAGCTTTAATAAATAGGTTATTCCAAACATGCGAAAAATTAAAATAATAAGAGTTTAAGAAAAAAGAATAAAAGTAAAATAATTTACATCAAGTAAATAAACTTAAAACGTAATATACAGGGTGTCCCGGAAATAAGGGGCCATAATGCGAGGGCTAACACAATGGTGCATATAGAGTCCGCGAATGTAAACGAAAGTGGTCTGCTTCGATAATTTTTTTGAGAAATTTTTCAAAGAAATTATGATCGGAATATGGTCCCGTTTTGCTTATAAACTCTATACGTCATAGGTAAGCGAATGTGAAGATAATTCGATTATAAAACGATTATAAAACTGACCTGCTCAACATAATGACACATATTGCTGAGGTCTTTGGACTGCGATTGTTATGTCATTAGTTACAGTGATGTATATAGCAAGTGTTCGAAATGCCCTCCATTGCGTAGGTCAGGGAAGGCAAGTTCGTACTCAGTATTATACTTTAGCATATCTCCCAAACGATCCTGTTCTCGTAATTTTATTAGAAGCAAAAAGTTATTGTATATGGTCACTTATCCATTGCTACCGTATGGCCCCTTATTTATGGGACATCCTTGATATCAAATAAAATAATTACTTACCAATAAGATACGGTACAACACTAAATTTCACTGCTGTGTTTAATTTAAAAAATTGCAACAAATGACCAAAGCGTTCGGGACTCCCTTTTATAACCTCGGGCTACGTAAAATTCTGGGGCCTTCCCCGATTTCCTACGGAATAATTATATAGTTCTGCCTTTCGATAATAGAGTAGTAAACAAAAAAAAAAAGGAAACGCCAGAGTGCAGAATTGAAAAGACAAGATATTGGCAAGACATTTAAAAATTTTTGTTAGGAAAAAAAATCATTTTCAATGATTCAACCAGATTTAGTGGAAATTCTACCAAGTTGGCAACACTGGACATGACAAAAGCCGTAAGGCTGTTTCACGAAAGTTAGAAAAAGATAGCCACATAAAAGCTCTTTGATTTATCGACCGATCGATCGGCATAATGGCCATATAATAAAAAAATGAGCTGCACATACATATAGTGATTATTTTTCAGTAAAGAAAAATGTATTAAATATTGGTATTCTTCATCCAAAAATAACAAAAAATGAAACTATGTAAATGTACAATAATTTGGAAAGTGAAAGTTGATCATGTACAATAATTTTGGTATACCCGTACGATAGTTTGGTTAGGTAAGGTTGGCAACACTACCTGGAGGTTAAAAAACTTTTTAAATTTGTATTAAATATCCCTACTTTTTTTTTCAAAAGAAAGATACAAAGAGAAAAGATTTATACGAAAAAGTGTATTGTCAAATAGCACCGAAGGTAGGCAACCAACTACGCGTTTCAAAATTTTTAATTTCAATTTTTGCTTCTCCCCATAAAAATAACCTTAAAAAAATCAATCTAAAAAATCTGTCTTCAGAAAAATTTACCCCTAAATTTAATGGGAACATTGCTAAGTTAGTGATACTGTCCATCAGCTGCTTATGTCACCAACATCAAGAAAATGAAATTCCTTTTAGTTAAACAAATTTTTAATGTGTACAATGTACTAATGAAACAATGAAATGTTGCAAAACGTAATAGATTTTCCATAGGCGTAATAGCGCAACAACTAATTGTACCTAGAAAGTAATAAATCTATTGCAATTTGTACTAACGCCTGGCAACACTGAGTGGCAGACTTTCCTACAGTGTTGCCAAATTTTTAAAATGCAAGGCGCAAACTCTTGAATGAAAAGCGCCAACAGTCTAAACACTCCTTTCAAGGCGCTCGAATACAGTTTTATGCGCGGTTTAATTAATTCAACACAAATTGATTCAATTGAAAAGAAGGCTTCGAATTTTTCATAACCTTATGAAGCAGGTCTTGAATTAGATCAAAGCGAAATGTTATTTGACGTTTAGTGCATTCGTTTGCTTCACTAGGGCACACATTGAACACTTGTTACAAACACAAGAATTCTTGAAGCAGATGAGCGAGATACAAAATTTGCTATACATCGTGAGTGAGAAAGATGCGATTACACGCCCAAGATGCACTTGAAGGTGTAGTTTATGAACGTTAGCCCAGATGTCACCGTATGTAGTGAAGTTTTTTAGTTGGTGGCGCCATCTATGTGCATTCCAGCAAAATAATTTTCGTTAGTTAATTAGTGGTGCCATCTGCACGTGCCTTTTTGAACCAATTTCATGGGCAGTAAGTTCAAATTATGAATTGAATTTTAATGAAGGAACATAAGCGACAATCGATTAAAAAACGATAGTAAATGACAACTGATTAGTAGCAAAAATAAATGAACGGCAATCGGTTAATGACTAAAAGTAAACCGCGATTGGTTAATAAGGAAAAAAAAATTAATGAAACTTCACCAACGAACAAAAACTAGCAAGAATCGACTAGTGCAGGAAAATGAAAAAGAAGTAGACTAATTGATTAATGAAGGAGAATAAGTAACCAATAGAATATGCCGAGAAAAACAAAAAGAAAATCGATTAATGAATACAAATAAAAGATGACCGATTAATACAAAAAAAAGGAGTTTCAAATCAACTACGAGGGGAGGTTAAAAAATAGTTGCGCAAATAATGAAAAGTAATTAAATAAATGACAACCGACTAATAAAGAATAGTTTATTATTCAAGAGTAAAGCAAGAACTTTCAATTGATAAGAGAAAGGAAATAAAAAAGATTAAAACGCGCTGTGGACTGAAATTGAGAAGGATTAACTAAAATAAAGAACAAATGACAATCATCCAATGAATAAAATGAATAAAAAGAAACAAAAGAGAATCTACTATTGCAATCAAAATTTAAGAATTCCTCACAAGAAGGTTAATCAATAAAAATAAATCGCGTTAATAAAAGAGAGAGAAAAAAATGAAAGTTCACTAATGCATGAATAAAAACAAGAGAGAATCGATCAGTGCAGAAAAACAAGAAGGAGAATAGACTAATGAATGTCACTGTGATGTCATACGCCCTCAGTATAACCAACTATATAATATTTAATTAATACTGTTTCTGGTTGAAACAGACAAAACACACGAGGGTTCTTAGCCTGACAGTGCCGAGTTTTAGTTAAAATGTGCTGCTTTCATTTTTAAATATCACCCACTTTGCGGTTTGCGATTTTTACAAAAATTAACAAACAAATATCTCAAAATCGCCCAATTTGCGATAAATCGCCCAATCTGGCGACACTGCTTCCCTGCTTAGCTCCAGGAAGTGTTGCCAACTGCCAAGGACCTGTTATCCCTAAAGGCCGCTTTACACTTGTTAAATTTGGTAACAATTTTGTTACAAAGTGAGAGATAAACTACCACAGCGAATTCTGATTGGTTCAATTGTCACTTGGTAACAAATTTTATCATAGTGTAATACGGCTCTAAATTAAAAGCACTGTATAAGTAGTTTCTCAGTGGTTACTTAAACGTCAATGTCAAAGAAACCCGCCATACTGTTTGATACACTTATGGAAATGCATCGAGATAGAATGTATATGCCTATATATGTGCTGCGTTCGAAAATTATACTACATCGGATATATCTGGAGCGTATGATCTCATCTTTCTCACTCGCGATTTTTAATCTATTTTGTATCTCGCTCATCCGTTTAAAAAAATCTTGTGTTTATATTATTTCCACGACGACAAGCGATCTGTTCACGTTCACACCCTACTTAGGGTGCATTCTACATAACGCTCCGAGCACTCGGAGTATTCTTTTTTCTCACTCTTACATGCACTAGAACGTATTCGTTCTTTGTCACACTTTCGCTCAGAGCGTGCCCCGAGCGTTATGCCGAATACAGCCTTAAATGTGCGATGTGAAAGATCTCCAGTTGTCATGGAAATACTATAAACACAAGATTTTTTTTAAATGGATGAGCGAGATACAAAATAGATTAAAAATCGGGAGTGAGAAAGATGAGATCATACGCTCCAGATACATCCGATGTATAATTTTCGAACGCAGAAATGATATATGTATCTCAGTGTGGAAATGTAATTTGCAAATCGGTAGGTATCAAACAAAATGGCAAATGTGACAGTTATCCTCGAATGACGCTTTATATGATTCTCATACTGTGCTAAAGGTTACTTCAAAACGCCTTAAACCCTAAAAATTCCGCACAATTAATTATGTTTAAAAGAGGTACATTTTGGAACGAATTTTATTTAAGAAAACGACATTTCTATAACTGAATAATCAAAGAATTAGATATAGCAAAAAACAAAACATTATAAAAAATTAAACTAAATATCTAACTAAATAATTACATTTTATTAATGTTCAGATAATTTAATAATGTTTTCTCTAATTTTGTGTTCTGAGCAATGAACATTCGAATTATAAACACACAACGAAATAGTAGCTGTGATTGCTGTAAAGTTAAGTTCACATGCATTGCGGGTACGCAAAATTTTTATTGCGGATCGTTTCTAATTGGTTCATTTTGAATTTTGAACCAATTAGAAACGATCCGCAATAAAAATTTTGCGTATCCGCAATGCATGTGAACTTAGCTTCAGTTGGTTGATTAGAAGTAAGTTTGAATTCGATTGGTTCACGAATATTGAAATTTAAACGTTCTGGCCTCGATCGGTCTCGATAAAGATGCGCCGCAGAATCTTTTTAAAACAACTTGCGTTATAAAGGTAACATTAATAATATGTATTAGTGTATAATTAATTAATTAAAAAAGGAAGTTTTCATGTGCGGTAAAAAAATTCACCTGTAAAGGATTGGCAACACTGTGTCTATATTTTTTTTCATAATAATATATTCGAATGACACGTTCTGAATTAAATTCTATAACGCACAGCTTATAATTGTTAATAAAATTAAATTTAACAAAATAAATTCGGTTTAACTTCAATTTATTTAAGTATTCATGCACAGGCTCTTACAGGTTTCTGTAAATCAGCGCCCTCAGAAGTGAACCAAAAGATTGAGGTTAGATTCGTTCGGACGTCGTCGTCGTGAAAACACTAATTGATCGTAAAGGTTATTAATTTAGAAAGTAAATATCAATCGCGGCGCGCCGTAATTAGCGTTTTTCACTCCTCGGCATTTAAAGCGCTTCAAATAAGATGATTTATCGCGAACGCAGTTCGTAACTTTTCTCCTCGGACGACGACGAAGCAATGACCACCAGCCAATCAAGCGGCGTCGGAAGAGGACGCGGATGGTTGAATTTGAATAAGGGCGCCCCAATTCGCCCGGGGCCGTTGAGCCCCGTCCTCAACGGGCCCGCCGTGGATCCGCAATCGCCGAACATGAGTTCCATATCAATAACGAGCACCACCAGCGGTCAACAGTACGCCAAACTGATTTCCAACATAAACCACTTGAGCACCAACGACGACGGAATCCTTTTGAATCAAAAGTTGAAGCTCATCTTGGAGACGTGGACCCAGGAGTGCACGACGGATGAAGACGTCGAGTAATTCACTTCGGCCGTGGTAAATCACGCGTTGCTGAAATGCTTAACGTTGCAGGGACTGTATCAACCACATTTATCAGAAAAGTCTCGAAGACGAGGTGTTCTCCATGAAGCTGGTGCTGATGGTGTCGTCGTACTCGTTTAGGAGCGTCAAGATCTGCCAGCAGAAGATACGAAGCTTGTTTATTGGGAAAATGCAGGATACGTTCGAGAGTATGTCAATCACTTACATTTTTAATCAATTACTTCATCAATTAATTAAATATTCAACATTCGCATTGCATTAGGCTCACACGTTACTTTTCGATCAACAAATTATGTCACGTTGACAGATGGTAATAAAAGTCAAAATGACAGACGTCAAAGAACGTCAGAATGACAAGCTTCAAGAAATGTCATATAGACAGACACAGAAGAAACGTCACATTGGCATCTACGTAACAGAGCAACAATGACATCATTTTAACGTTTGTTGTCATCTATCATCATGACATAATTTGTTGATCGCTAAGTAACTTGAGCCTCCACACAACTAATCTCTAAAATGTGGGCTACAAGTTTATTCAGATGCGAAAGAGGTGAAACACAAAACAAATGAATTTTCTCATTTTCTTATGACATTTTGACACACAAACGAATTTGACATAATAAAAACGTATGAGAGTTGAAATACTGGACTTAAATTTATCAAATATGTCAGTCGATATAGACCAGTCAAAGTCACATGCTTATTTCTTTGGTATTTTAAAGTTTGACGTTTAAATGACAGATGCATAATTTCGTTGCTGACACTTCCCAATTGTAACAGTTGCGACAACAATTGCGTCAGAGGCGAGAACAAGACGTAAAATTTCTCGTGACGTTTTGACAGATAAACGAATTAGACATGGTAAAACTTGTGACAGTTGAAACACGACAGCTTAAATTTATCAAAAATGTTTATTTCTTTAAAATTTTAAAGTTTGACATTTAAATGACAGATGATTTAATTTCTGACAACAATTGCGTCTCAGGCGAGGACGTTATTAATGCAATGAGAAATTCCAGGTTTATTGAAAACCCTTGCAGTCAAATTCAAGAGATTAATTATTTCTACGTGATATTTTGACAGGTCAACGAAAGATGAACCAGAGCTAACATAATAAAAAATGTAATGGACTGTAATTTGTTAAAAATGTCATTCTGCTTACACCTTTGATTACTCAGAATTTTCAAGTCTGACACGTAAATGACAGATAAACACCGTCTTGATACTTAATAATTTTGACAGTTGGAGCAACGGTTGTGACGGAAGGCGACATTAAGGTTTTAAATTTTAAAAATCCGACAACAAAAGTAATTAAATTCAAGACGTAAATAAAATTTCTTGTGACGTTTTGACAGGTAAAGACAAAACACGGGCTCCACTTGTTCCAAGCGCCATTCAGTTCGCAATAGTTAAAACGATACACTGACATACTTAATTGTTTAAAATTTTTAATTTTGACAAGTAAATGACAGATGATATAGATTTTGACAGTTGTGACAGACAATTGCCGGATCTTTGGAAGACTTTCACCAAAAAACGCAACTAAATTTAGGATGGAAACGAATTTCTTCTTTTAATGTGACAGATAAACGAGTTTGACATAATAAAAATGAATTTCTTCTTTTAATGTGACAGATAAACGAGACATAATAAAAAACTTTGACACGTGAATGAAAGACGTCCTCAAGTTTGACACTTCACAAGCGCGATTATGTTGCGCGGAAACGTCGTAAAACAGTTGCCAAGTCTCAACGTTCCAACGCAGCAGCAAAATTTGATTTGTTTGTATTTGACATTTAACTGGCGGAAACTGACACTTGGCATCCTTTTTTTTTATCCAGAACGCCGTTCGTTCTAAGCAATTATTAACTGGAACTCGCAAAAAAAACATGCAATTATAATAAATTCATTCCTAGTTTGACAGTTGACACATAAAAATTTTGACATTTAACTGCTGGAAACTGACACCTGGCATCGAAGTTTTTTTGTCCAGAACGCCATTCGTATTAAGCAATTATTAACTGGAACTCGCAAAAACGGATGTAATTATAATTCATACCAAGTTTTGACAGTTTAAGCAGTTGACACATCAAAATTTTGACATGTAACCGGTGGAAACTGACACTTGGCATCAAGTTTTTTTTGTCTAGAATGCCGTTCGTTCTAAGTATTAACTGGAATTCGCAAAAACTGATGCAATCATAATTTATTCCGAGTTTGACAGTTTAAGCAATTGACATTTAACTGGCGGAAACTGACAACTCGTATCCACTTTTTTTTGCAGAATTCCGTTCGTTCTAAGCAATAATATTAACTGGAACTCGCAGAAACTGCAGCTGTTGTAATTCATCCCAAGTTTGACACTTTAAGCAGTTGACACATCAAAATTTTGACATTTAACTGGCGGAAATTGATACGTACTTGGCTTCAATTTTTTTTCAGAATGTCGTTCGTTTTAAGCAATTGGAACTCGCAAGAACTGATGTATTTATAATTCATTCGGAGTTTGACGGTTGACATATCAAAATTTTAACATTTAATTAGCGAAAACTGACACTTGGCATCAATTTTTTTCAGAACGCAAATCGTTCTAAGAAACTATTACTTGAAGTTGCAAAAGCGGTTGTAAATATAATTCATTCGAAGTTTGACAGTTTAAGCAGTTGACATTTAGGAAACTGACACTCCGCATCAATTTTTTTTTCAGAACGCCATTCGTTTTAAGTGACTATTACCTGAACGGATGAAAAACGGATGAAAATATAATTTATACCAAGTTTGACAGTTTAAGCAGTTGACAGGAAATTCTTTTCCAGAACGTCATTCGTTTTAAGCAACTATTAACTGAATTTGCAAAGACGGTTGTAAATATAATTCATTCCAAGTTTGACAGTTTACGCAGTTGACATTTAGGAAACTGACACTCCGCATCAATTTTTTTTTCAGAACGCCATTCGTTTTAAGTGACTATTACCTGAACTTGCAAAAACGGATGAAAATATAATTCATACCAAGTTTGACAGTTTAAGCAGTTGACAGTTAACACATTTAACTGGCGGAAATTCTTTTCCAGAACGTCATTCGTTTTAAGCAACTATTACCTGAATTTGCAAAGACGGTTGTAAATATAATGCATTCCAAGTTTGACAGTTTACGCAGTTGACAGTTAACACATTTAACTGGCGAAAACTGACACTTGGCATCAATTTTTTTTTTTTGCAGAACGCCGTTCGTTTTAAGTTCGTTTTAACTGCAACTAGTAAAAACTGATGTAATAATTGATAATTCGTTCTAAGTTTGACAGTTTAAGCAGTTGACAGTTAACACATTTAACTGGCGCAAATTGACACTTGGCATCAATTTTTTTTTTGCAGAAGCCCGTCCGTTCTAAGCGATTACATATTAACTGGAACTCGCAGAAACCGATGCAATTATAATTCATTCCGAGTGTGACAGTTTAAGCAGTTGACAGTTAAAGAGGCCACACAAAATTAAAGTTTTGCAAAATATTTAAAAAAAAATTTACACCCGCCATTCAAGCCCCAAGCTCTACAAGCTACAAGTCGGGGAGACGTTTGGCTTTTTGTCAGGTATGGCGCCAGCTGCGGCTGCGACCGACTTACCAGATGTTTTCAATTAAACAATTTTTTGTACCTAGCATATTCACCTCTCATTCTTGAGAATTGAGAATCACTGTTTTTGAGAATCTTCAACTTTTCTGCACCGACAGGTTGGCGAGACCGTCAGATTAAATAAAACAATTATGCCAACGAAAAAAGGATCGATTCAACTGATTAATGGATGAGTATTTACGATTCAGAAGATCCTTTCACTGCGCACTGATTTTCAAAACAGTTTGAGACAGTCGTGTATTACTAATTTTTTGTTGTTGGCTGTACATTACTAATTTTTTTGTTGACTGTGTATTACTAAATTTTTTGTCGACTGTGCATTTCAGGTGCAAAAGACTTACAGTTTAAGAACCCGCACGTCTTTCGGAACGCCGTGCGGATACTGAGCGAGTTCTACAACAGGACGAGGCTGAGCGATGGCAGGCCCATCAAGTTTCTGGCAACGCCGCTGCTGTGCTACTTCAACATGTTGCTTTCGAGCGCACAACCCGCCGATTTAGAATTATTCACAACGTTGGTACGTATCACTCTACCGGCCAACAAGCCACAAAACCCGCAATAATAAACAAATTCAAAGCAACTTTATAAAGAGAAGAAACGGCGTTCTGTACATCAGTTATTTTTGCTCACCAAACCATGGGTACTGCATAAAGAGAGAGAGAAATGGAACTTGAAACTGATTACGATCACATACTAAGACTTCTGCCGATGAGTTTTAACAGCCGTCTTTTGTTTAATTATTAAATAATTAAATTTAAACAAAATCCTTAGTAACTCGAAAACGAATCATCTCAGACCCATGTTGCGACCCATCAAATTAGGCTAGCATTTGGCGTAGAATCCAAAAATGCAATAATATACAGGGTGTTCCATTGCAAAAAGTGAACTTCGATTCGTATCTTGGTAACGCAATGTTCAATTGTTGTTTAGATAACGGCATTCGAAACTTCGGAAAAATGTGAATAACTTTCGTATCAATATTTTTTTTCTCTAGTCAAAAATAACGGCGATAAGAGGGGGCAATTAAATTTAAACAAAATCCTTAGTAACTCGAAAACGAATCATCTCAGACCCATGTTGCGACCCATCAAATTAGGCTAGCATTTGGCGTAGAATCCAAAAATGCAATAATATACAGGGTGTTCCATTGCAAAAAGTGAACTTCGATTCGTATCTTGGTAACGCAATGTTCAATTGTTGTTTAGATAACGGCATTCGAAACTTCGGAAAAATGTGAATAACTTTCGTATCAATATTTTTTTTCTCTAGTCAAAAATAACGGCGATAAGAGGGGGCAATTAAATTTAAACAAAATCCTTAGTAACTCGAAAACGAATCATCTCAGACCCATGTTGCGACCCATCAAATTAGGCTAGCATTTGGCGTAGAATCCAAAAATGCAATAATATACAGGGTGTTCCATTGCAAAAAGTGAACTTCGATTCGTATCTCGGTAACGCAATGTTCAATTGTTTTTTAGATAACGGCATTCGAAACTTCGGAAAAATGTGAATAACTTTCGTATCAATATTTTTTTCTCTAGTCAAAAATAACGGCGATAAGAGGGGGCAATTAAATTTAAACAAAATCCTTAGTAACTCGAAAACGAATCATCTCAGACCCATGTTGCGACCCATCAAATTAGGCTAGCATTTGGCGTAGAATCCAAAAGTGCAATAATATACAGGGTGTTCCATTGAGAAAAGTGAATTTCGATTCGTATCTTGGTAACGCAATGTTCAATTGTTTTTTAGATAATGGCGTTCGAAACTTTGGAGAAATTTGTACAACTTTCATATCAAATTTTTTTTCTATATTCAAAAATAAAGGAGGTAAGAGGGGGTGTTTACGTTTTAACAAAATCCTTAGTAACTCGAAAAGTAATAATCTCAGACCCATGGTGCGACCCATCAAGTCAGATCAAAATTTGACGCACAATCCAAAAATGCAATGTTATACAGGGTGTTCCATTGAGAAAAGGGTAACTTCGATTCGTATCTTGGTAATGCAATGTTCAATTGTTTTTTAGATAATGGCGTTCGAAACTTTGGAGAAATTTGTACAACTTTCATATCAAAACTTTTTTCTATGTTCAAAAACAAAGGAGATAAGAGGGGGTATTTACGTTTTAACAAAATCCTTAGTAACTCGAAAAGTAATAGTCTCAGACCCATGGTGCGACCCATCAATTCAGATCAAAATTTGACGCACAATCCAAAAATGCAATGTTATACAGGGTGTTCCATTGAGAAAAGGGTAACTTCGATTCGTATCTTGGTAATGCAATGTTCAATTGTTTTTTAGATAATGGCGTTCGAAACTTTGGAGAAATTTGTACAACTTTCATATCAAAACTTTTTTTCTATGTTCAAAAACAAAGGAGATAAGAGGGGGTATTTACGTTTTAACAAAATCCTTAGTAACTCGAAAAGTAATAGTCTCAGACCCATGGTGCGACCCATCAATTCAGATCAAAATTTGACGCACAATCCAAAAATGCAATGTTATTCAGGGTGTTCCATTGAGAAAAGCGTAACTTCGATTCGTATCTTCGTAATGCAATGTTCAATTGTTTTTTTAGATAATGGCGTTCGAAACTTTGGAGAAATTTGTTCAACTTTCATATCAAAACTTTTTTCTATATTCAAAAATATAGGAGGTAAGAGGGGGTGTTTACGTTTTAACAAAATCCTTAGTAACTCGAAAAGTAATAATCTCAGACCCATGGTGCGACCCATCAAGTCAGATCAAAATTTGACGCACAATCCAAAAATGCAATGTTATACAGGGTGTTCCATTGAGAAAAGGGTAACTTCGATTCGTATCTTGGTAATGCAATGTTCAATTGTTTTTTAGATAATGGCGTTCGAAACTTTGGAGAAATTTGTACAACTTTCATATCAAAACTTTTTTCTATGTTCAAAAACAAAGGAGATAAGAGGGGGTATTTACGTTTTAACAAAATCCTTAGTAACTCGAAAAGTAATAGTCTCAGACCCATGGTGCGACCCATCAATTCAGATCAAAATTTGACGCACAATCCAAAAATGCAATGTTATACAGGGTGTTCCATTGAGAAAAGCGTAACTTCGATTCGTATCTTCGTAATGCAATGTTCAATTGTTTTTTAGATAATGCCGTTCGAAACTTTGGAAAAATTTGTACAACTTTCATATCAAAACTTTTTCTATATTCAAAAACAAAGGAGATAAGAGGGGGTATTTACATTTTAACAAAATCCTTAGTAACTCGAAAAGTGATAGTCTCAGACCCATGGTGCGACCCATAAAATCAGGTTACTATTTGGCGTAGAACCCAAAAATGCAATAATATACAGGGTGTTCCTTTCAAGAAACTGTATACTATTCTTATCTCGATAACGCAATGTTCAATTGCATTTTAGATAATCTTAGATTGGATTGATCTTAATCTAGCATGATTTGATTATACTCGGTGCACTTCAAGGTCCGCGAAGAATGAAGGACCGTCACGGGCCTTGCTGAAATTTACGTTTACAGTCCAATCAATCGAATTGAATCCAGAGAAATCCCGGTTTCGAAGTAATGTTCATGATTCTTGATTCAAGTCGAGGTCAAAATACCTTCAGAGAATGAAGGTCTGACGCTCTGAATGTCTGTCATAATCAAGATGCAAGAACGTGACGAAATTCAAGCTCCACAATCTTTATCTGGCATAAATTGATTATATTTAATGCACTTCAACGTCCGTCAAGAATAGTTTGAGACTATTTGCTTGATCATAGCACATTTTGTCAACATCAATAATTTACCAGGACCAGTGCAGACTACCTTGAAGCTTTAGTTCTTGATTTCCTCCTTGGCTTGGAAACATTGAACTACGTCGGCTTGAAGCTTTAGATCTTGATAGTATCCTCAAACTAATTAGATTTTTCATCGATCAAGATAAGCAAATCTCTGTACAGAATGTCGGTTCTTCTATTTGAAGTAAACGAATCTCTGTACAGAATACTGGTTTCTTACAGTTTGAATTAAACACATCACTGTACAGAATGCCGGTTCCTTACGTTTTTTTTTTTTTTAATTTTCAGCTCTACGTGAATGGGAACTGCATAAAAACGGATTACGCACAGAAATTAAGCGAGCTATTAAATAAAGTACGGCAGCTGCTGATCTGTAACGTCGAGCTAACGCAAACCTGTAAACTATACCTTTTGCTCGCGATCGACATCGCCAACAACAGGTTTTCCCTGTTGCCCTCGGATATAAACAAATTCTATCAGGACCAGCTCGGGGATAAAGTCATGTCGCACTTCCAGGTATTCACTTATTTATTATCGATCGATTTACTTGATGGTGCCTTACTTATTATTATTATTATTATTATTTTTTTTTAATCGCCATGTAGAATTTTATTACTCGCCTGCGCCGAAAACTACATGTCAGTAACAAGATTTGTTTAGTTGTAGATCCATTAAATTGAATGCGTTTCTGTCTGCGATGTAAGTGTGGCTTTTTTTTAATCTATTATTTTTTTTTTTCGTTTAGCTTTTCGAACCGACATGACAGAACTTTAATATCGCCCAATATTTCAGTTCTGGCTTCGCCCGCACTTTTTTAACCGACGACGCGTTTTCGTTTTGTAGGGTTCGCTGGGGGCGCTCAGCATCCAAACTCAGCAGGCGAGCAAGACGTTGGACAGCTACCAGAGCAACGTGAACGTGCTCCAGGTGACCCCCCCGGATTCGACCTCCCCCATCAGCGAGCAGCCGGTCACCTCGAAATGCGCTTTCGTTAATAATTTCGCCGGCGGCAGTGAGTCGGGGGTTAGTTTAAGTAGTACCTGGGAGAACGGTGGCAAGGATAAGACTAGTGCGACGACGAATAACCGCGAGAAAACGGGCAGGCCCATCCTGGGCGCCGGGGCGAGGCTCCAGAAGTCCAGGAAGGAAGATTCGAACTGGCGGGATCACGGGAAAGAAAACTCATCGTCGTCGTCCGGGGGGTGGGGCACCGGCGGCAAACAGAAGGGCTCGAATTGGAGTGGCGAGAAGAAGCCGCCCAGCAAGAGCCTTAACAAAGCGTGGGAACACGACGACAGGTTCGAAAACGATTACAATTGATGCAAACTTTTTTTTTTTAATGTAATTCACACACTTGACTTGTTTTAAAGAATTAGTGTAGGTGGTTTGATTTATTTCGTAACCTAATCATGAATGCAGTATCTACTAATTAATTTAAGGTGAACGTAAGTTGCCAAAAATAGTGACGTTTTCTTTTTAAATCCTTGCATGTCCTGTATAACTACGATAGAGAAAATAAAAAAAATTTAGACTAAGAGAGGCCATGAATATTTATATTTTTAAATTGCATTGAAACAAGCACGACCTACTGGATTTCACGAGTGTATCTGCGCTGGCCCCACCTACCCAAAAAAAAAAAATCCGAAGCGGATCATATCCGATGCGCCGCCATTTACAATTTGGCAAACAAGTGGGCGCATTTTTTCTTTGGTTATTCATGGCGTCTCTCGTTTGGGTAACTGGCGCCAAATTGGGGCCGTAACACCCTGTATATAAAATGATTTACGGGTCTGTATTTTTAAAATAGCTTTCGAATTAAAGAAAACAACAAATTGCACTGAATGTTAAGGGCCGCGCCTTGATTTTAAATTGTTTCTTCAATTTATTTATTTTTTTAATAGCGTGGTGCATTCTTCACGATGGATATTATTCTTTGCTTAAAATATGCATGCGTTTGTAAAATAAAATATATTAAATAAAAATTTTAATGGGTTTTTTCCGTGCAAACTTGAACTGAAATTCAGATTAAACAGGCTCCTGTGTTGCAATATCTCTTTTGGAATTCACGAGGAAACAATGGAACTTCGCTCTATCGAGCTGTAAACCGAACGTGAACGGAATGCCCCGTATATTAGTCCATTTTTGAATCCGCGAGTAAATTCTAGCCTGAAGTCATGTGTCGCATGAGGGGTCTAGCGCGAGTAGTTTTCGGACCCTTTGTTCAAGGTCACTGATAGAACTCGAGAACCGTTCGTCGTAGACCCACGATGCGACACATGATTTCAGACTAGAATTTACTCGCGAATTCAAAAATGCAGTAATATACAGGGCGTTCGGTTGAGAAAATGTAACTTTAGGTTTTATTTCGATAAAACGAGGTTCAATTGTTAACTTTGCGTTAAATAAAATACTGCCTCGTGAAATCTAGTAGGACGTGGAAACAAGATATTAATTATTAGATTCGATTTTAATCCTCTGGCCCGCTCTCTTTTTATATTGTTGAAATCGTTCTGTAAAAGTTACATTAAGATTGCACAATTATTACTTACGCAAACTCATATAACCATCACACGTTTTCACCTAATTATCTAATTAACCACAATGATTGTTTAAAAGGGGGGAAAGAAAAACCTACTCACGAACTGAGATTCGAGTGGATCGATAATTAATTTAAAAAAAAATCACGCAGTTGTAATTATTGTGTTAATTAAAGTGATTTTTATTCTCGTCTTTCTTTGAATGCCGCCCCGCCCCCTCCCCCCCCTCCTTGTTTTGAGAAAGTGCGACGTTTTTAAGTTAATTCAGCGTTAACGACTTGGCAACGCTGCAACCCACCACCGTTAGAAGCAGTTAACTCTTGCAGTATATAAAAAAATCCCTCCTCTGGGGGATCATTCCTCCCATTTGGCAACACTGTTTTGATATTCCAAATATAGGGCAACGTTAAGAAACGGAAAGTTCCATTTAAAAAAATAGGTAAACGACAGTTGTGACAGACGAAGAAGAAGAAGAACGCAATTGAGACCAGTTAAAGGTCACATGTTTATTTCTTTAGAGTATTACAGTTTGACACTTAAATGACAGATAATTTCGTTTCTGACACTTTTCCAATTGTGACAGTTGTGACAACAATTGCGTCACAGACGAGAACGTCATTAATGCAATGACAAATCCCAGATTTTTTGAAAACGACTGCAATCCAATTCAAGTATTTAATGAACGTTTTAATTCTACGTGACATTTTGACAGGTCAACGAAAGACAAACTCGAGTTGACATAACAAAAAATGTGATGGACTGTAATTTGTTAAAAATGTCATTCCGCTTACAACTGCCAAGGTCACACCTTTGATTACTCAGAATTTTCAAGTCTGACACGTAAATGACAGATAAACACCGTCTTGATGCTTAATAATTTTGACAGTTGAAGCAACGGTTGTTACGGAACGCGACACTGAAGTTGCCAAATTTTAAAAATCCTTCGAAAACGAAAGCAATTAAATTCAAGACCTAAAATTTCTCGTGACGTTTTGACAGATAAACGAATTTGACATGATAAAACATGTGACAGTTGAAATACGACAGCTTAAATTTATCAAAAATGTGAGTCGATTTAGACCAGTTAAAGTCACAGGTTTATTTCTTTAAAAGCTCGACATTTAAATGACAGATGATTTCATTTCTGTGACACTTCCCAATTATGACATTTCCGACAACAATTACGTCTCAGGCAAAGACGTTATTAATGCAATGACAAATCCCAGATTTTTTGAAAACGACTGCAGCCCAACTCAAGAGATTAACGAACGTTTTAGTTCTACATGACATTTTGACAGGTCAACGAAAGACGAACCCGAGTTGACATAATAGAAAATGTAATGGACTGTAATTTGTTAAAAATGTCATTCTGCTTACACCCTTGATTACTCAGAATTTTCAAGTCTGACACGTAAATGACAGATAAACACCGTCTTGATACTTAATAATTTTGACAGTTGGAGCAACGGTTGTGACGGAAGGCGACATTAAAGTTGCCAAATTTTAAAAATCCTTCGAAACAAAGGTAATTAAATTCAAGACGTAAATAAAGTGACGTTTTGACAGGTAAAAGCAACGCACGAACTCCACTTGTTCCAAACGCCATTCAGTTCGCAACAGTTGAAACAATACACTTACCTACTTAATTGCTTAATTTTTTTTATTTTGACAAGTAAATGTCATAGATTTTGACAGTTGTGACAGACAATTGCCGGATCTTTGGAAGACTTTCACCAAGAAACGCAATTAAATTTAAGATGTAAACGAATTTCTTTTTTTAATGTGACAGATAAACGAGTTTGACATAATAAAAAAGTTTGACACGTGAATGAAAGACGACCTCAAGTTAGACACTTCACAAGCGCGATTATGTTGCGCGGAAACGTCGTAAAACAGTTGCCAAGTCTCAACGTTCCGACGCAGCAGCAAAATTTGATTTGTTTGTATATGACATTTAACTAACGGAAACTGACACTTGGCATCCTTTTTTTTTATCCAGAACGCCGTTCGTTCTAAGCAATTATTAACTGGAATTCGCAAAAAAAAACTGATGCAATTATAATAAATTCATTCCTAGTTTGACAGTTGCCACATAAAAATTTTGACATTTAACTGCTGGAAACTGACACCTGGCATCGAAGTTTTTTTGTCCAGAACGCCGTTCGTATTAAGCAATTATTACCTGGAACTCGCAAAAACGGATGTAATTATAATTCATACCAAGTTTGACAGTTTAAGCAGTTGACACATCAAAATTTTGACATGTAACCGGTGGAAACTGACACCTGGCATCGAAGTTTTTTGTCCAGAACGCCGTTCGTATTAGGCAATTATTAACTGGAACTCGCAAAAAAAACTGATGCAATTATAATAAATTCATTCCTAGTTTGACAGTTGACACATAAAAATTTTGACATTTAACTGCTGGAAACTGACACCTGGCATCGAAGTTTTTTTGTCCAGAACGCCGTTCGTATTAAGCAATTATTAACTGGAACTCGCAAAAACGAATGTAATTATAATTCATACCAAGTTTGACAGTTTAAGCAGTTGACACATAAAAATTTTGACATGTAACCATTGGAAACTGACACTTGGCAAGTATTAACTGGAATTCGCAAAAACTGATGCAATTATAATTTATTCCGAGTTTGACAGTTTAAGCAATTGACATTTAACTTGCGGAAACTGACATTAGCATCAATTTTTTTTTCAGAATGTCATTTATTCTAAGCAACTATTACCTGAACTTGCAAGAACTGATGTAATTGTAATTCATTCCAGGTTTGACAGTTAACACATTTAACTGGCGGAAATTGACACTTGGCATCCTTTTCTTCTGCAGAACTGCATTCGTTCTAAGCAATTACATATTAACTGGAACTCGCAGAAACCGATGCAGTTATAATTCATCCCAAGTTTGACAGTTTACGGAGTTGACACATCGAAAGTTTGACATTTCACTGGCGGAAAGCCATTAAATTCAAGACGTAAATGAAATTTCTCGTGACGTTTTGACAGGTAAAACAACGCAGGTACTCCACTTGTTCTAAACGCCATTCGCAACGGTTAAAACAATACACTTACATGATTACTTAAAATATTTAATTTTGACGGGTAAATGACAGACGACATAGATTCTGACACTTCGCTGAAACGACAGTTGTGACAGCCGAAAAAGCCGAGCTTTTCACAAAAGAAAGCATTTAAATTTTAAGACTTAAACGAACTTCTTCTTTTCATGTGACAGATAAACGAGTTTGACATCATAAAGAGGTTTAACACATGAATAACAGACGACTTCGAGTTTGACACTTCACGATTGCGACTATGTTGCGCGGCAAGCAGGAAACTTCGTAAAACAGTTGCCAAGTCTCAACGCAGCAGCAAAATTTGATTTTGTTATTTGACCCTAGCTCCTGCTTAAACACAAACAACTGAACTCACGAATCGTTTCTGTCATACACAGTTGGCAACGTCGGGCGAAGTTGGTGGTCACCGCGCCCTCTACTGTTCCTGTCCAACGTCGCCATTCCGGATTGAACCGGTGGACAAATGCTGCCACAATGGCGGCCCCACGTTTCTCGTAGACTCGCAAAGGCGTCCTCGACTCGAGGATGGACTTGAGTCCAACACGAATCCGCTCGGTGAAACTAAAACTGATTCTAGATCTTGGAGTAGAACTAATACTTGAACTAAAAGCCTGAATAGAAAGAAAGGAAAACCGTTTGCGTCCCAAAATGGCGTCAGACAATTTGCTCGATATTTTACCCTGAGATTTGTGGGAATCGCAAGCTTCGGATGGGGCTGAAAATACCCCAAAACTCGCTCGGTGGTGTGAATACTATTCCCGCAGGGCCGTTGTCAAGTTCCTCTCACTTTCAGAGCAAGAATTTCGTTAACATAAAACACGCAACTATACACCACGAGAGCAGTTTCAACACTCAACGAAACACCAACGTAAAGCGGAAGGACGCCGACATATTATTACGTCATAAGCGGTAACCAATGGCGTCAAGAGTTCTGAATAAGAGAACCAATACGAAAGCAGGATATTTCCGGCACGGGTTAACACTGTTGTCAGATGTTGAGACAACATATAGATACAGGAGACGTTGCCAGCTCGCTATAAAATGAGTCGCAAATTCTGTGCGATTAAATTTGGCTGTAACAGATAATTCTGCAGGAAGATAAGTGTATACCGCGCACGACGGAAACGAAATGATAAATGCTGTTTCAATGACGCCGCTGGCACCCGCTAGCCGCCTTAATACAATGACTATCGCGCAAGCGTGACATTTCCATGCCGAGCGTTAGTCATTACCCTTCGAGAGGGATTGTTTTTTCTTGTGCTGAAGAAGTAACATCATAGATGATTGTCCGCTGATGGCTCCCACATAGGACAAGAGATTGGGCATTCTATCATAAAGTGGTCGCTCTGTATTCGCCGATAGTCGGAGAGAGTAGGGGGATCACTCCACCTGCACACGGCATTTGACCTTATCCGCCAACTGCAGAGGCGTGAGTAGTAAATGCCGGAGACACAACTAGTTGTATACCTGACCAGGTGATTGCATTGTGCTTTCCAAGAAAGGTTGTGACTTGGTGTTGACTGGGCTTAGGCCGGTGCAGCTAACACTGTAGGAGACAATAGCACCAATGATTCTGAGAAGGCAAGCTGTGCTAATATCCACCTGGGGTTCGTCCTTATGCATGCGAAGTACGAAGATGGACATTCGAGGATACCTTCTTCGTGAGTTCACATCCCAGCAGGGAGCTTCCACATCTAGAGGAAGTTGGAGCGTACGGGGCCGGGAGAGGGCCCCGGTGAATAAAAAGTTCTGAATTATTGAGTAGATAGAGAAAGAAATCAGGGAAAAAGAGATCTAACCAGAGGATGGAAAGAATTTATTTGTAAGTAATTTGCTTCAAGAATGAACAATGTATATTAACAACTAATTTTGCAACATAAAAATCTTTTTGTTATTATAAAGAACGAGCCAAACAATTTTAAATAACTATAAAATTATGAAATATATGAAACGAATGATTCAATTAAAGAAACTGAATGGTTTGAATAAACTTTGACTGATGGGTTGTCCTAAATTAAACACAAATTCATTCTGTTCTTCACCATCCACATGCTGGTCTTCTCCAAGGAATGTTATGTTCTCAGCAGCACTCAATTCATCTAAGTAGTAAAAATATTATTATTATTTTTAAATTGTACAGTAATTGAGCAAAATTTATGTAATATGTAGTAATATTTTGAAAGATACCTTCTTGTGTAGTTAGGAATTCATATGATAAATGTTGTTCGGCTTCACCTGCAAATTAAAAATGATTTAACTAACTTGCTTTTATTTATATTTCTTAAAACGTACTGTCACATTCTGTCAAATCAGTAGCAGTATAGGTCACATCTCTTGTTCATTTCTATTATCTTTACCTGACTGCAACTCTTGCCAGGGGGTCATTCTAATCGGATTTGCAACCTAGCAAACGGTGGTACCTCCTTAGCAACTGGTAAGAAGCTTCAATCTCGGCAATGTTCGGTGGTAACAAGATGCAACATTGTGCAGGCTCGATAATGCTCGGAAATAGGATCATACCAAGTTGTAATTTGCAACCCCAATTAGAATGACCCCCTTAGAGACTCTGATTTTCTGAAAAATGGTGAGAATTCAAGGCTTTGTTTCTCCTGTAAAGATATGCAAATGTATTTATGATTTCATAGATCTTTATGACTTACCACTGCACTGGCATTTAGTGGCCTTGGAAAATGTTTACCTCTTTCTCGATTTTCCACATTTTGACTTGCAACATGTTTTTGCTCAGATTTCTTGTTTGCTTCAGCACTTATTTCGTGTGAAATCTGAAATCCATTGCTGACTGCTTGCTTCGTACTTTTTTGTAATTGTGATTCCTGACTGCCCAGTGTCTACAAAATAATACAATTCAAAATAAAAAAAATTTGAGTTTCAGTACTGGCGAAATTGAAATCTCTTGATCCTACAGGAATTGAACTTTCTATATTTGGAGTAAATTTTACTTTATCTGATTGGGACTGTGTTAAATTTTTTTGTGATTTATTGGATATAATAATTTTATCGAGGCTCTGTCTTTTAGTTTGAAGACTACTTGTTTAGTGACGCTCTTCTGTGATAGAATAATGTGCTCGTTAATATTTTCATTTTCAACATTCTTCTTCATTACTCCCTGGAGTTTAGTTTGGTTGCAGATTTCAGGTTCCGCAGTTACATTCTTCTGAACTTTAAATGATTCTTTAACTGGTTTAAGTTCATTGAGCATCTTCAAGTGATCGTTTAGAACTTTGTATTTTTTTTTGCTTAATCTCAGTAGGTTTTATAGCCACCATATAGCTTTGTTAGCAAATCTATTTTTGTTATCTTTTACTCTTTTTTTTGTGTTTGGTAAGGATGCTTATTGTATCTGAAAGAGATCACAATGTTATTGTTTTAGTGTTTGGAGTGTCTCCTCTAGCTAGAAACATTTCGGAGATGGATTACAGATTTGTTCGAAAGCACTAGAAATATGAAGAAAAAAAAATCTTATTGTCTGTGTCAGGCATTTCGTAATTCTGATAAGAACTTCGCAGTGGAATTTCTGGTAAAATACTCTGATATGCGTTTCCCATTATTAGATTACCACGCAGCTGAGGAAATTATTTATGGTATAATAAAATAGACAAAAAATATAATATGATCATTTTTTACTGAAGATTTAATCTATTTATTTCTATTTTGTTAGAGAATTCCCAAGGGTAGAATGATTTCTAAAAGTACAATGTATTGAATTTGTCTACTAGTTAAGGAAACACTGACCAATCAATTTTTCTAAGACGAAGATCACTAGTGAGTTTTGATACTCGCTGTAAAAGTAACTAAAAATAGTTGATTAAATTTAGCTCAATGTAATGGTACTATGAACCGTACTGACTCTTTAGTCTAATTAATGCAAATCAAATTATCTCTGCGCAGTTATTACCACCAAAGGTGCGCTGAAGGAAACAAATAAATGTCAATTACCCCGGGCGTATAATCCGTGTCCACTTGCACTGTCCACTTGATTTAAGAACACTCGCGTCGCGACGCCTACGTGTATAGTTTTAATTGCCTTTCTTGTCACTGTATTTAAACCGGACCGGAATAAATTATTTAACAAACAAATTGGATAAAGACTATAAGCGCCTAAGGATAAAAACAATTATAAATATTATAGGAAACATGTTTGTTTTCTACATTAAAAATGGATGTATTATTTCGTGTGACTAGTCAATAAAAAACTTACCTGTTTCAACATGTTTATGTTTATATTGATTGTGCAGTTTTTTTATGAGGACCTCATTCTCTTTCAATTCATTCAGTATAGAGTTCCTACAGTGGTAGTTGCTTATAGCTTGAGTAAACTTAACTATAGTCGCATAAAAAATTTTCTGATATATTTTTCTCTCTTCAGTTTCTCCGTCTTAAAAGACTTTCAAAGAAAGTATGAAGTGTTTGGTATCAGCGAACTAGGGAAAATGTTTCTATTGAACTAGGCTAAGAAACACATGAGGTTCCATTAAAAAAAAAAAACGAGTTACGACCTAATGAAAATTTGAAATGCTGCAAAAATGTTAGAAATCAAAATAATGATTTTCTCGAATGTTTATTGTAACTCGGTCCTCTGACATTATCAGTCGGGAATGTTTAAAAAAAAAAACTATTTCTACAATAGTGATAATTAAAGTGATTACCATTTTCGTCTTTCTTCGAATGCCCTCCTCCCCCCACTTTTCCTTGAGAAACTGCGACGTGTTTAAATTAATTCATTTATTTTTTTAATAAAACAAACACAAACATCGTAAATCATATAAATCGACGAGAAGGCCGTGCCCTCCCTCTCGTCTGTCAAATAAATTATTTCCGTGCGCGCGCACACAAAATTATTCAAAAATGGTGGAATGGTTTGGCATGTCGAGCTTCGGCCCCAGCGATCCATCCAAGGACATGATGCGCGACGACTACGAGGAACCGAAACGTCCGTTGGATTTGCGCGAGCTCGAAGCTCGAGGTAACGAACGCCCCCCCCCCCCCCCCCCCCCCTTCAAACTAATGAGGGGTGTTTTTACTTCACAGGGCAGGCGAAGAAACCCTTTTACAATTTAATCGCGGAACTGGACGTCTACATCAAGAGGATAGACGGGTTTGCGTACGGGTCGCACTCGAGACTGGACAAGATGAGGAAGAAAGGTTGTTTTAAACCCGTCGGTGAGTTCATCATCGTTTGAGCCCTTAAAAAATAAATCGATTTGCTCGAAGGCCCCCTCGACATGTACAAGTATCCGGGCGTAACTTCCATGGATATCGGATGGTGGATGTCCGACGATGCCTTACAGGGCGAGACTTGGTATAAGCCTACGAGTAGCTACCTTAAACCCAGCTGCGAGAACACCAGGTAATTAATTAATTAAGGGTGGCGAAGTGCAAATTGAATTCAATTTCAGGTTCGTCAATTACGCCCTGAAAGTCGATAGGACCTTCAGAATGTAACTTGTTGTGACCCAATTAAAATAATTCTAATCGTAAAATAGCGCGTAGCATTTCGGGCCCGTTCCATCGGCCCTTCGTCAACAGCCTCCAGTACACCTGCGGCAAGACGTCTTTCTTCAAGTAATACACGAAAGCCCTTTCCACATCCTGCCTGCACAAAAACGTCTCTAGGGGGCGATAAGAGTAATCGAACTCGGCCAAAATACCCTTGCCGTAGCTCGTCAGGATGGGGCAAGCCGAGTACCCGCAGTACTTCATCGGGGGGCTTCTACCTTCCATGCACGCCGCGATGTTGTTGAAAACGACGGGCGATTGCACGCTTATAGCGCTCGTCGTTTTCGAGTTCGTCGTTCCGCCGCAATCACCGACGGCGAAGATGTTCGGGAAGTTCTCGTGCTGCAACGTGAAGGGGTTCACTTTGACGAATCCCTTCGAGGTCACCAGCTCGCCGCAACTTTTCAGCTCGTCGGGGGGACTCATCGGGGGCGTTACGTGAAGCAGCGAGTACTAAAATACGACCGGGGTTTAAGTACACACTCACTCGCTCAGGCCCGGTTTCAATTTAAGCCGAGACTCAAAAACCATGATTTTTTAAAGTAATGTCTTAATATTATTGCGGATTTGCATTCGCGTGGCAATTTTAACCTGAAACGATGGGTCGCATGATGGGTCTAGGACGAGCGGTTCTCGAGCTGCGTGACGTCACGAGGAAATCTCAACTCGATCACCGTTCATCCCAGACCCATGGTGCGACCCATCATTTCACGCTGAAATTGCCCCGCGAACTCAAATCTGCAATAATATACAGAGTGTTCCATTAAAAATGCAACTGCTTTGCTTCGTATCTCAATTGTTTCTCTGAGAACGCGAACATTTTCATCACGTTTGTCGCCTTTTCTCGAAATTAGGAAAAAATTTAACGCGGAAGCTTCAGCTGTCTCCCACTCGTTTCAACGTTTACAAAAAAAAATCGAAATTTACATGAAAACTATAATAATTTTTAAAGGAATGTCTTAATATTATTGCGGATTTGAATTCGCGAGGCAATTTTAGCCTGAAACGATGGGTCGCATGATGGGTCTAGGACGAGCGGTTCTCGGGCTGCGTGACGTTATGAGGAAATCTCAACTCGATCACCGTTCATCCCAGACCCATGGTGCGACCCATCATTTCACGCTGAAATTGCCCCGCGAACTCAAATCTGCAATAATATACAGAGTGTTCCATTAAAAATGCAACTGCTTTGCTTCGTATCTCAATTGTTTCTCTGAGAACGCGAACATTTTCATCACGTTTGTCGCCTTTTCTCGAAATTAGGAAAAAATTTAACGTGGAAGCTTCAGCTGTCTCCCACTCGTTTCAACGTTTACAAAAAAAAATCGAAATTTACATGAAAACTATAATAATTTTTAAAGGAATGTCTTAATATTATTGCGGATTTGAATTCGCGAGGCAATTTTAGCCTGAAACGATGGGTCGCATGATGGGTCTAGGACGAGCGGTTCTCGGGCTGCGTGACGTTACGAGGAAATCTCAACTCGATCACCGTTCATCCCAGACCCATGGTGCGACCCATCATTTCACGCTGAAATTGCCCCGCGAACTCAAATCTGCAATAATATACAGAGTGTTCCATTAAAAATGCAACTGCTTTGCTTCGTATCTCAATTGTTTCTCTGAGAACGCGAACATTTTCATCACGTTTGTCGCCTTTTCTCGAAATTAGGAAAAAATTTAACGTGGAAGCTTCAGCTGTCTCCCACTCGTTTCAACGTTTACAAAAAAAAATCGAAATTTACATGAAAACTATAATAATTTTTAAAGGAATGTCTTAATATTATTGCGGATTTGAATTCGCGAGGCAATTTTAGCCTGAAACGATGGGTCGCATGATGGGTCTAGGACGAGCGGTTCTCGGGCTGCGTGACGTTACGAGGAAATCTCAACTCGATCACCGTTCATCCCAGACCCATGGTGCGACCCATCATTTCACGCTGAAATTGCCCCGCGAACTCAAATCTGCAATAATATACAGGATGTTCCATTAAAAATGCAACTTTGCTTGTCTTGTCTTGTCTTTATTAGTGCAGCGGTTACGCATGTAACAAAATTAAAACACCGTAGGATTAAATTAAATGAACGATGAACGCAAACAACGTAGGGCGTTAGGTGATTGCCAAATAGATTTGCAAACTAATTACTACATCTACTGTTACTAGCTTTAGGGTCACCCTGTATCTTGGCGAAAGTGAATTGCGTCACGGTTTGACCTTTGGAACTTGGGCTGTTCCACAAACCCCGCTTAGGACGACTCGTTCTCTTTTGTAATGAGACTGTTCCATGTTGATTATGGGTTATTTTAAAGGCTCGCCATTGTCCAATAAATTCCTCCCCCACCCGCGAGCCGTACGCGTCGTACGCCGACCCAATTGTGATTCCGTCTCGCTCTTGTGACCGTTCGCTTTGCAAACAGGCCAATGGAGAGTTATTCTCGCTTCTGTGTAAATGTTCATTAAACTTCGTTTTGAAGAGAAAAAGTAAACGGATGTTAATTGTTCGCTTCGAGTCCTAGGCCCTTCCAAGCTTGTCCGTCCGATTTACGGCAGGTACGTTTTTAGAGTCACGTCGCTTCGTAATCTGTGTTTTCCTCCGACGATTCCCCTCAAAGTCACAGCTGTGGACGGATCTTTATGGTGTTGTTGTAAATCGATTTTGGCCCGCAATTTCGATGATGGTTCCCCGAACGCTCATCAATCCCGCCGCTAGAGGACACCGTCTTTAGCGCCTCAAAGTGGTAACTGAACTGGGAGCATCTCTCCCGCATTTCTGTCTCGTTGGGCTGAAGCCAAACTGGCATTTGGAATGACGCGGCGCTCCTGTTACGCCTAACCTCGACGGACAACATTTAAGAAGACGTTTTCCCCTTGGACAATCGTCCCTAGGCCCTTCCAAGCTTGTCCGTCGGATATACGGCAGGTACGTTTTTAGAGTCACGTAGTGCGTCGGTCGCTTCGTAATCTGTGTTTTCCTTCTATCTAGGTTTTATTTCTATTATGACTTCTGTTCACCCCCCCCCCCTCATTCCGGACGCTTTGGTAACCGGAGGCGAGCCGACGATTCCCCTCAAAGTCACAGCTGTGGACGGATCTTTATGGTGTTGTTGTAAATCGATTTTGGCCCGCAATCTCGAAGATGGTTCTCCGAACGCTCATCAATCCCGCCGCTAGAGGGCACCGTCTCCAGCGCCTCAAAGTGTTAACTGAACTGGGAGCATCTCTGCCATATTTCTGTATCGTTGGGCTGAAGCCAAACTGTCATTTAGAATGACGCGGCGCTCCTGTTACGCCTAACCTCGACGGACAACATTTAAGACGTTTTCCCCTTGGACAATCGAAGGTCGGATCTAACTTTTCTTCTTGTTTATTTAAAATTGTAAAAAAGGGAAGACAAAGTTACTTAAGTTTTTCGGCAAATGCATAAAAATAGCTTCAAATTGCAATTTGAGGGGAAAAGCGAGCAAAAAAAAGAGGAATTTTTGTTCCAAAGTGAGGGAGAAACGACTGTTGGTAGTTGGCAATACTGCCTTCGACAGTCTTGTGACTGCTCGCTTGCCGTACAGTTCGTGTCTGGGCTTTTCCGCCCTGTTTGTGAGTTTTCACCAATCTGTGATTGTTTAAAGTGAAAAGGGGAACGGAGTTCATTACATTCCGGATATTGTGGTACGCTCGAGCATTAAGCTGGATTTAAGACGGACTTTTCTTCTTCTCGTCCCCTTCATTCCGGACGTTTCACCGGAGTTTCTTGAACCGGAAGCTGCGGGGCGCTTCGTGGTATCCTTGCTGAAAAATTTGGTGGCGTCTTAGTAAACCGACCCTGGACGTCCATTTTGGTGTTTGGTAACACGACGATTGACCACGCCGCGCGTCGCTACAGGGCGCTCTCCCCGGAACCAAAGTGATCACTTAGAAGTTGGCGCGGGTGGTCACATGGAAGTGGTTACATGTGACACGCCTCTTGCACCAGGAGTCCTGCTGGATCCGATTGCTTCGCGTTTTGATACTTTATGACATTTGACTTCTAACGTTTGGCACCGTCAGGTTAACTGACCGCGTTTTGTTCTATTTTCGTTTATTTAACAATTTTTTGGGTGGAACTCAGTTTCCTTTTCTTTTAAGATCCAAATAAAAACAAGTGTGCTTTACTGGTGATTTTCATTTCATTTCGTGTAAATTCTAACCTTTGTATTGGGATTACGTATGTCCCCAGCTCATCTCCACGAGTTAGCCGGTCGCGAGATGAACTTAATTTGCCCATTTCTACTTTTTGCAACCAGGTTACAACCCAAACCACGCACAGAATTCGTTTGCCTTAAATGCCCGATTTATTAGTGGTAATCAGGCTTCGAAAAGCAATAAAAGATGCTTGTCCTACACGTAGAGTTCTTCTTATCAAATCGCGGAATAAATCTCCGCTCGTTTCCTTTTCAAGTACACACGCGCGCATAAGGGAGCAGTAGAGAAATGGCCGGATCCAGAATTACGTGTGACAGTTTGTACAACTGGGCCTTTTACTTACTTCAAGGCAAACGTGAGTGCCCGGTTCGTCGAGGCGATCGAAAACTGCGACGTTTTCGTCGGGGTTTACTCGAATCAAATTCATGCGCTTCCACACGTAGATGTCGCGTTGATTCGTGATCCTCATCAGCGCATCGTTGTACGTCTTGACGGGGAAAATCGTATGGTGCGGCGTGACGTATCTGACATCGATGCGATCGCGCCTGTGTTTCTACAAAAAAAAAAAAAAGAAAGATGTCACTTGCGGGGGAGTTTTGATTCGCCAAAGACTACTTAATTTACAAGAGTTTATTTTTCTTGGTATTCCACCACTTCCTCAAGATCCTACAACGAAGGATTATCTCTGACATCTGGCAACGCCGCTTCGATGTTTCAAATGTGACGCAACGTTAAAAAGCAGAAACTTCCACTTAGAAAAAAAAACATCGATTATCTCCGAGTTCGACAGTCATTTGTTTTTCTAGTGTTACCGCGACGTTAAGCGATTTAATTAGCGCCCAACCTACCGGCGGCGGCGTTGCCAGACATTTCTGTTTTAGCGGGAAATTTTATGGTTTTTTTTGGTAGTTGGTGACACGACGGTTCATCACATCGCGAGAGATCGCGCTCCTTGGGACGAAAGTGGTCACTGAAGTTGACGCAAGTGGTCACTTAAAGTTCACGAAAGTGGTAACTGGAGCATCGTCAACTTGCATTTTTTATTTTCAACTTAAATAAAAACGAATGTGCATCACCGGTGGCTTTTATTTCTTTCGGCTCTAAATTCAAGCGTTTGTATTGGGATTACGTTTGATCCACCCCATCTGCGCGAGACAGCCAGACGTGAGATGCATGTTTCGACAGGTAGGTCTCAAATTTGGCGCCCAACGTGGGGCACGAACCCACGACCCTGAGATTAAGAATCTCATGCTCTACCAGACCGACGAGTTAGCCGGACGTGAGATGAACTGAATTCGCACATTTCAACATTTGTAACCAGGTAAGGTCACAAAGGTACTGTGGTGCTAGAGTAACGAAACCTAAAGAATATTTGGGGCGGGCCGACGGTCCATACCTTTTGGAAAGAGTGTTCGGCGAGGTAGCAGATTTTTTGCGAGGCGGCCAAACACTTGACCGGACCCGTCGGGTGTGTGAAGAACGCACTTCCACTTTTGCAACGAGCGATCGCTTCGAACGTCTTTTCCACGTAGTGAGGGGAATAAATAGTCGTAACGTTCGGGTAATAATCGAGGGCTTCTCGCAAGTTAAAGACCTACAAAAAAAAAGAAAAGAAAGGCTTTAGCGACGTTAAAGTGTCACTGCGCATGTTCGGTACAATTTCTAACAGTTGCGTAGGTACTGCTGCTAGAACGAACCTAATAAGCGCCGGGAGGCAAAAACGATCAAAAGCGAAGACAATAGAAAAAAGCAAGCAAGAAGAAAACAATTGTAGTAATAATTAAAAAGTGATGACAATTGGAAAAAAGAACTAAACTTAATTAAACAATCGAAGACGATAAAAAAACACAAACTACAAATGAAATGCAGATAAATTGTATTAATAAAAAGCAAAGGCACTTAAAAGGGTAAAAAACAAAAAGTCAAAAAGCGAAGGCAAATAAAGGAAAAACAAAAGACAATCGAATGCAAAACTAACAAAAAATATTTTCCTTAGATTTTTTGTTTGCAAATCGGTTTTCACGCGCGATTCTTTATTTTCTCGCACTTACACATGAAAACGTGCTTCTGGACGAGACGTCAAAATTAAAATAAAAAAAAAAAAAATTGCGTCCAAAGTTGATGTGACGGACACAAACGCGAACATTTTCATCCCGTTTGTCGCCCATTCTCGAAATCAGGAAAAAATTTAATGCGGAAGCCCCTACTCGTTTCAACGTTTACAAAAAAAAATCGAAATTTACATAAAGACCATGATTTTTTAAAGTAATGTCTTAATATTATTGCGGATTTGAATTCGCGAGGCAATTTTAGCCTGAAACGATGGGTCGCATGATGGGTCTAGGACGGGCCGTTCTCGAGCTGTGTGACGTCACGAGGAAATCTCAACTCAATCACCGTTCATCCCAGACCCATGGTGCGACCCATCATTTCACGCTGAAATTGCCCCGCGAATTCAAATCTGCAATAATATACAGGGTGTTCCATTAAAAATGCAACTGCTTCGCTTCGTATTTCCATTGTTTCTCTGAGAACGCGAACATTTTCATCCCATTTGTCGCTATTTCTCGAAATCAGGAAAAAAATTAACGCGAAAGCTTCAGCTGTCTCCTACTCGTATCAACGTTTACAAGAAAAATCGAAATTTACATGAAAATCATGATTTTTTAAAGGAATGTCTTAATGTTATTGCGGATTTGAATTCGCGAGGCAATTGTAGCCTGAAACGATGTGTCGCACGATGGGTCTAGGACGAGCGGTTCTCGGGCTCTGTGACGTCACGAGGAAATCTCAACTCGATCACCGTTCCTCCCAGACCCATGGTGCGACCCATCACATCACGCTAGAATTGCCCCGCGAATTCAAATCTGCAATAATTACAAGGTGTTCCACTAAAAATGCAACTGCTTTGCTTCGTATCTCAATTGTTTCTCCGAGAACCCGAACATTTTCATCCCATTTGTCGCTATTTCTTGAAATCAGGAAAAAAATTAACGCGGTAGCTTCAGCTGTCTCCCACTCGTTACAACGTTTACAAAAAAATTCGAAATTTACATGAAAACCATGATTTTTTAAAGGAATCTCTTAATATTATTGCGGATTTGAATTCGCGAGCCAATTTTAGCCTGAAATGATGGGTCGCACGATGGGTCTAGGACGAGCGGTTCTCGGGCTGTGTGACGTCACGAGGAAATCTCAACTCGATTACCGTTCGTCCCAGACCCATGGTGCGACCCATCATTTCACGTTAGAATTGCCCCGCGAATTCAGATCTGCAATAATATACAAGGTGTTCCACTAAGAATGCAACTGCTTTGCTTCGTATCTCAATTGATTCTCCGAGAACGCGAACATTTTCATCCCATTTGTCGCTATTTCTTGAAATCAGGAAAAAAATTAACGCGGTAGCTTCAGCTGTCTCCCACTCGTTACAACGTTTACAAAAAAATTCGAAATTTACATGAAAACCATGATTTTTTAAAGGAATCTCTTAATATTATTGCGGATTTGAATTCGCGAGCCAATTTTAGCCTGAAATGATGGGTCGCACGATGGGTCTAGGACGAGCGGTTCTCGGGCTGTGTGACGTCACGAGGAAATCTCAACTCGATTACCGTTCGTCCCAGACCCATGGTGCGACCCATCATTTCACGTTAGAATTGCCCCGCGAATTCAGATCTGCAATAATATACAAGGTGTTCCACTAAGAATGCAACTGCTTTGCTTCGTATCTCAATTGATTCTCCGAGAACGCGAACATTTTCATCCCATTTGTCGCTATTTCTCGAAATCAGGAAAAAATTAACGCGTTAGCTTCAGCTGTCTCCCACTCGTTTCAACGTTTACAAAAAAATTCGAAATTTACATGAAAACTATGATTTTTTAAAGGAATGTCTTAATATTATTGGGAATTTGAATTCTCGAGCCAATTTTACCGTTCGTCCTAGACCCATGGTGCGACCCATCATTTCACGCTAAAATTGTCTCGCGAATTCAAATCTGCAATCATATACAGGGTGTTCCGTCAAAAATGTAGCTGCGACGCTTCGTATCTCAAAAATGCGTTGCCCAATTGTTTCTCTATAAACGGCATTTTACGCCGCCCGGTTTTTGTATTACACCTTTTCTTATAATTCGGAAGACAAACACTGTTTTTGCGTTAAAGACGCTACAATGTGCCAGAAAAATATAAACATTTGCAACGGACGTATTCTTCTAAAAGTACCAATAATACGAGAGTGAAAGCTTCAGTTTTGAAATTATTTAATCGATTGGTATTGCTTTTTCGTTACGTAAACGCCAATTCTTTTTCTTTTCTTTTGGTTTTTTGCGCTTTCCAATTCGATAGTAAACTATTATACAAATCGAATTTAATTTAAATTAACAAATAACAAAAACGTGCACAAAGCATTTATTTTATTTTTTTAAACGTACTACACAACTATTCATGTATACTTGAGGTGAAGGATCTTTCGGAACCTCTCCGGCCCGTCCCAACTTCCGTTGAGCATACAATTCCAGTACACTTGCGGTAGAACGTCTTTCGTTAAATAATACACGAACGAGCTTTCAAGGTCTTGCCTGAACGGAAACGTCTCCAACGGTTTATTATCGTAACCGATCTCGGCTAGTATTCCGGTGCCGTAGCTCGTCAGGTAAGGACACCCGGAGTATCCGTTGTATTTAAACTTGGCTTCCTCGCCGACGAAACACGCCGACAGGTTTTTGTATACGACGGGAGCTTGCGCAGCTAAGTATAAAATGGATGTGATCACTTGCCCTTCAGAAAAGCGTAAAGTCCCCATCTTTACAGTTCGCAATTATTTATTGCCGGCAAGGAAAATTGCAGCGATTTGTATTGCACGCATGCGCAGTACTTGTATTTTCATACGAAATAGTTACAAATACTGCAGTCGCTGCAATTATATATTGCCGGCAATGAAAACTGCGAACTGCAAAACGAGTACGTACCGATGGCACTCGCAGTTTTTATATTTTTAGTGCCTGCGCAATCACCGATGGCGAAAACGTTCGGAAATTTCTTGTGCTGAAGAGTGTCACCGTGCACATCGACGAAGCCATCCCTATCGGCGATTTCAGTGCAGTTCCTCAACTCGTCGGGAGGACTCATATGTGGAGTGACGTGCAGTAAAGAATACTAAAAAAAGTTTGACTTTACGCGAGTCCAAGCAACGATGTGCAAAGAGAGGAATTTTTAAGGAATGACGATGAAGCGTTATCGCACCTCCTGCACGCAAACCTCACCCTTAAAACCTTGTGGCGCAAGGTTCACAGAACTGTCAAGTTGTTGCGCTTTCATCTCTATATAAAAATTCCTCTCTCTGATGATGACCGACTCATACGTCGAGGCACATCTGCTTGCCCGGAACTTCGAGGCACTCGAAGATCGCCTTCTTCTCATCGGGGATGATCTCGATTAGGTTCGTGCACATGTACATGTCAATGTGGCGACGCCTCGCCAACTCCATCAACACCTTCGAGTACTTCTCGTCGCCGAACACCTTCCTGAAGCCCGACGCGAACTGCATCTGCGCGTCGCAGCGTTTTTCTTCCTGCAAATCTTTAACGTACGAGGGGGGCGGGCGCGGGGAGATTCCTCCACTTACCTTGCGAAAGTAATGCTCCGCCAAGAAACAGACGATCAAGGAGGCGGCCGGGCACTTGGTGGGGCCGAAAGGGTGCGTGAAAAGCGCGTTGCCGGACACGAACTGTCTCAGCGACCTGAACGTTTTCTGCACGTACTCGGGGGAGTGTATCGTAGTTACGTTGCTGTAGTTATCTAGGGCCTCCCTTAAGTTGCACACCTGAAATCGACACGCTGCGCTGATTTTTTCTTTTAAACAAACTCATCTGCGCAAGCGAACGAAGTAGATTCGCGCTTTGATTGGTTCCCCGGGCGTCTACAACGACAAGACCAGCTACAGACAAGCCCTGAAGAAGTCCCTTGCAATAGTGGACGAAACATGTCTATGCTACTACAGGGATGACAAGACTAGCTACGAGAAACCACTGTCTACAGTGCCTACGCAACTACGGCAGCGAGAAGACCAGCTACAGAGAAGCTTTGAAGAAGTCCCTTGCAAGAGTGGACGAAACACTGTCTACAGTGACAATGCAACTACAACGACGACAAGAAGTAGCGACAAGACCAGCTACAGAGAAACCCTTGCAAGAGTAGACGAAACACAGTGTCTACGCAACTACTGCAACGACAAGATCAGCTACAGAGAAGCTCTGAAGAAGTCCTTTGTGAGAGTGGACAAAACACGTAGACATTGTCTACAATGACTGCAGCGATAAGATCAGCTACAGAGAAGCCTTTGCTGAAACACGTAGACACTTTCTACAGTGCGTACGCAACTTCCACAACGACAAAACCAGCTATAGGGAAGTCCTGAAGAAACCCCTTGCAAAAGTGGAGAAAACACGTAGACACGTCGTTTACGGCGACGACAAGAAGTAGCGACAAGGCCATCTACAGAGAAGCCATGAAGAGTGGACGAAACGTCGGCAGGTCCGAAAAAATTCACCTCGTCAAAATCTAACTTAAGTCCCATCGCGATGAGCATGAAGTCGTACTCGATGCAGTCGTCGTTCTTGGTGATGACCATGTTCGACTGGGGGCAGAAGACGTCGACCGCGTCCTTGAACCAAGTGACGTTCTGGTGCAGGACTTGAATCATAGGTCTGCAGGCGTCTGCAAGCTTCTTTAAACCCCCGCCGATCAGGGTGAACATCCCCTGGTTGTAGTGTATGTCGCACGGCTCCAGGACGATGATCTCGTTCTTGCAGAGTTTCCTCGCGAACCTCGCCGACACGCTGCAACCACCTGTGCCACCGCCCACCACAAGCAGCTTGCAACTGGAAGCATTCGCTATCTTAAACAGAATAAAGGCAAGGATCTGAAAATGCTTACCAGTGTCGCTTATAGGAAACCTTGCTGGTGGAGAAACAACGCCGGAACGCTTGCGCTTTTGCAAAACTCATCTTGAAAAGAACATTGACGTATATTAGTTGTCAGATGAGCATCGGACGTTCTCGCTTGCAGATGGCTTAATAAAATTAAAGCGAAAGTGATACGGGGCGTGTATTTTCTGCTGAAAATATATTACGCGAACGGCCCCGATCGTAAATTCAAATAAATTTGGTGGATTGCAAGCATGGCGGCCAATTTCACTTGAAACGTCATCGAAAGACGTTAAAAACCTACGAGTAAAGAATTGACAGGAGAGAACCTTCGGCAGTTGTGCACTTTAGTCAATTCGCCCAACCTAAACATTAAACAACGCATGCGGATTTATTTACTTATTCTGCGACGTACTATAACTTTACATTTTCTATAAATAAATAAATCCCCAAATAAATATAATGTAGTTCAAATCAGAGGGTGCGTTAAGAAACACACAAAAATGGAACAAACGTTATACTTTAGAAACAGCTGTGACTGTTGTGCAAACAGTAGTTTGCTCATAACGACTAGTTAGTGATGTTTCAGCTTTACTATTGGCAACAAAGAAATCAGCCAAATTCACATTGTCGATCGGTGCTGCCAACTTAACCGATTTTGAACTCAACTTTTTTTAAAATATCTATTTTCTTGTAATTTATCAATTTTCTTTATTTTTAGATCGTCTCTTGTTTTATTTTACGTCAAAAATTGCACAAATTTCAAATCTTAATTTTAGAAAGTTTTGTTTATCTTTTTAATTTTCGTTATTTTTCGTAATTTTATAAATTTTCTTTGTTTCTCGATCGTCTTTTGGTTTATTTTACGTCAAAAATTGCATAAATGTCAAATCTAAATTTTAGAAAGTTTTGTTTATTTAATGAGAATTTTTTGATTTTTAATTTTTTTTTTGTAATTTTATTTAATGAGATTTTTTTATTTTTATTTTTTTGTAATTTGACAATGAGATTTTTTTAATTTTTTTTATTTTATAAATTTGTCTATCGTCTTTTGTTTTATTTTTCATCAAAAATTGCACAAATATGAAATCTTAATTTTGGAAAGTTTTGTTTATTTAATGAGAATTTTTTAATTTTTATAATTTTTTATAATTTTATTTAATGAGTTTTTTTATTTTTGTATTTTTTTTTCTAATTTTATACAATGAGATTTTTTAATTTTATAAATTTGCCGATCGTCTTTTGTTTTATTTCACGCCAAAAATCGCCTCAAGTCCAAATCTTAATTTTAGAAAGTTTGTTTATTTAATGAGAATTTTTAAATTTTTATAATTTTTTGTAATTTTATAGAAAGTAGAAAGTATTTGTTTACTTAATGAGAATTTTTTAATTTTAATTTTTTTGTAATTTTATTTAATGAGATTTCTTTAGTTTTTGTTATTTTTTTCTAATTTTATTCAATGAGATTTTTTTATATTTATTTTTTATATTTAATTTTAAATTTGTCGATCGTCTTTTGTTTTATTTTACGTCAAAAATTGCACAAATGTCAAATCTTAATTTTAGAAAGTCTTGTTTATTTAATAAAAAAAATTTAATTTTCTAAATTTTTATGGCTTTTTGTAACTTTTATAATTTTTTTGTAATTTTATACAAAGTAGAAAGTATTGTTTATTTAATGAGAATTTTTTAATTTTTATTTTTCTATAATTTTATTTAATGAAATTTCTTTTATTTTTATTATTTTTTTTCTAATGTTACTCAATGAGATTTATTTTTATTTTTTTAATTTTATAATGATAATAATTTTATAAATTTTCTTTATTTCTCGATCGTCTTTTGTTTTATTTTATGTCAAAAATTGCACAAATGTCGAATCATAATTTTAGAAAGTTTTGTTTATTTACTAAGAATTTTTTAATTTTATAAATTTTCTTTATTTCTCGATCGTCTTTTGTTTTATTTAGCGTCAAAAATTGCACAACAATTGACAACTATCAAATGTCTTAATTTTAGAAATTTGGACCCAGTTTTGTTTATTTCATGAGAATTTTTAAATTTTTTTAAAAATGACTTTAATAAAGTGATTTAAATTAGCTCAACCGAAATTCAGAGACATCTATCGGAATTTTTCACAACTATCTTCCGAAATGCTTCGCCTGGTCGGGTGGCAGCACTGTTACCGATTGCCATCCACAGTTCCACATATAGACGATTTTAACCTGAAAAATCTGTCGTGCAACGTCCATGTGTGTAAGGTAAGTCCAGTAATGTTTGGTATTTAAATAAAATAAATTTTGTACTACAAAGTGATCAAGAATCACTGTTTGAGTTGGCAATGCTGAATTTTATTTTTAAATGGTATAACTGGGGCAACTTCCGGTTGTTGACGACTTGACACTGACAGCCGTCACTTTAAAAGCGTTATTTGACATTTCAAATTCAAGTTAAAACGCTAATTTGCGATGGCACACGTGTAACCAATGTTTTCTACAGAAACCTGTAATTTTTGAAGTCCACAACATTCTTTATTTATTTACCGTCGTCGTAGTAGGCCGTTGTTTTAAGTCAGTAGGTTGGCTGTCGTTGTAAAATTTGACAAATTTAATTTATACGTCAAATTGTGACGACTCGAATCAGGTTTGATCAAATTCCGTCGTGAATGCACCTTCTGACGAAAAGAAAATATTGCAACGTTGCCACAATTCGGAGTAATCTTGAAATCTAAATCGACATGACAATGGCAACGTCGGTGATCCTACCCCAGCCAGCTGCAAAGTTGGAACCTCCTAACCAAACCCAGCTGCAAAGTTGGACCTCCTCTCCAAAAGCCAGCCGAAAGGTCGGGATATCCTGGTTTCCACGTCCGTCAAACACCTACGACCACCCAGCTTCGTCGGGCATTGAAACGCATCAGTAGAATACGCCGTGCCGTTTCACCGCTTCCCCCGACGCCAGAAAAGGAGCCCGTCCGGTCAGAAGACGTCGCCCAGCACACGGCTTATCAACAGACAACGGACGGAATGATGGAATTCAATGTCGTTCGCATGAACGGCACGCCCTGCGCGGTAACTGGTCGTCTTAATATCCCGAGCGTAAAATTTGGTGTTCGCATCACTACAGTTTAAATTCTAAATAAATATAGTAATCCTTTCAAAATAAGAAATTATAATTTATGGATTATAACTTTATGTTTATTATAGCATATTAATCACTTTTTTGAAAGTAATATATTAATATATTGACTCGGCTTCTGCCCGACGCTCATGGACTTGCTACTTTACGTGCGCGTTGAGTCCTCGAGGCGAAGTGACCGTGAACAGTCATACAAATGTCCGTCCTTTGCTTATCAACGAGGAATCCGGTTCAGCACGTCCTCCACCTGCAACCATTGCACCAGGACAACTACGAACTCATCCCCGTGGACATACCGTGCACATAACCACCAGGCGATCTGACATATTAACATCCTTGTATTATTATTATTAATAAAGACATTTTGTTTGTGTTTGTGACAATCAATTGTTTGGCTAAAGAATACGACGACACCCACGATCCCCAAATACTTTATTCATTTCTTCTGTAATTTGTAGAAATCACGAACCATCTTTAAAAATTATAAAAACAACACTGGATTTCCTAAAGAAGCTATTTGTAAGATTTTTTTTCTAAAGTTTACTTCACTATATCATTTTATGGTTTGTTTAAATTCTGAAGTTAATTATTAAGAATATTTAGCAGAAAACAATTATAAGGAGATACAGGTAGATTCCATATCCACACAGCAAATTCAGATTTGCAATATCAAAACTCTGTCTAAAAAAGGAAATTAAAGACACAAAAAAACTCCAAGAATTTAACCTATTAATAAGCATAATTTCTCCTAATAAATTTCTTTAAAATTAAAAAGACTTAATGAGAAGTATTCAGAAAATTTTAATAAGGTTAAAGAATTAAAGGAACAATTGGATATACAATGTACTAAATTAAATTTTATTCATTATATGGAGAATATGTACCACTTCTTTCAAGTACACAATAGGTCTGTTCGTACAGCATTTCTGACTACTTTGAAACTGTCAAATATATTCGGCGCATGCTTCTGAAAGTTTCAGACTATGAACAAACCTAATATTTCAAACCGAACACACTATATTAATTTTTTGAACAACAGTATTGCATCATATGTTGATGTTACAGATGAAAAATTATATTGGACTATCTACAGAAACGGCCCTTGGTTTACAATTTACAACCTCTGTATTAAATTTCTTTTGCAACAAATCAGATTTTATTATGTATTGACATATTATTCATAGTTCAGATGCAGTGGAACCCATATTTTCTCATGTTCGTCTTAGAAGTGGTTCAAATGACATGTCTGAAGTCAGAGCGGCAGAATATGCACTTGAGCAAATTTTACGTTGTGGATTCGTCAAAGCTGCTAATCTGCTAATACATATTGCCGATGCTGATAATATGTATAGATTACATGAGTCAGGCAAATTTCAAACCAGTACCTACAGAAAAAGAAAAAGTTAAGGAAGAGTTATCTCATATTTGAAAACTTCTAAGTTTGAAACTTATCTTTAAAAATATTACCTGATGACAGTATTTACTTTGCTTCTGTGGCATTCTTAGCTGGTTATATAATTAAAAATAGAGACAAGTTTCACTGCAATACTTGCTTAGAACCTCTTCTTTCTTATCTGATGAAACTTATTATGATTCAGGACAAAGGAAGTTTAAACTATCCTAGTAATAAATTTGACGGAATTATCAAGCAATTAACACTCCATCAAAATACAATTTTTGCTTGTGACAATCACAAAAGACAAATATGCAACAGTAGAGAAACCTGTTTTCGATAATACAAGTAGAGAGAAAACAGATTTTTTGAAGAAACATGTTCGAAGCAGAAAAATTCTGAAACTGTTACATTTGACAGTTCACTCGTTCACTGACGTAGAACTAACAATTTTCATTACAGAGGTCACTACTCACCGTACGAATCTGTAAATTGTCTAGAACGATTTCAACAATGAAAAACCGCCAATTGAAACGGCCATATAAGCGTTAGCTTATTAATGGTTTTCATACCACTAATGCATAAATCATCGCCAGGCGGCGCTGAACGCAGGCATGTGCATGGTCCCTATTCTGAGAAACTAGATTTGGGAAAAATATCGCTAAAGTACCAATTGAGGTTATGTTCTTTTGGAGATGACCTGCTCAGGACTGATAATAGCCAACTGTTTCAAAATTTTCGTTGACTTGCTCTTTACATCAAATCGTTTGTAAATTTGGGCGCAACTCTCGATTAAAAATTCCAAGCATTTTTTTCTCCCTCCCAGAAAGGCTGGTTAGCTAATTTAGAAGCCATGCCCGCAATCTGGAGGAAATGCAAAGCCATGGGTTTGGAACATCTACGGACACGCAGCATAAATCAGGATGCTCTAGAGAATATGTTTGGTGGTCTTAGATCGTACTGTGGTGACAACTGTAATCCTACAAGTCTACAGTTTATAAGTTGTTTAAAAACTCATATACTGAATGGGCTCACACATACAGGGGGGCGTTCAAGTTTTACGCCGAACGTTACCGGACGTTGTGTTTGTCGTTCACAAATCGACGTCGACTATTTTGTCCAGCGTTCATATTTAATGCCAGACGTCGTCGGACAGAGCAACTTTTTACCTATCTTTAACAGATGGGTAAAAATTGTCCCGCATGCGCAAAAGTATGTTTTGTGTTTTTGCACGTGTTGTTGTCTGTCGTGCTAACCTACGTATCCGTTAAAAAACAACACCACAAAACAAATAGCAATATTGAATATAATGGAAAATAATAGAGTGCTATCTCTATTTGATGCAAGCTCTGGCCAGACATACAATGTGCTTATATCTATCCATGATTATAATAAAGCCATTCCAGGTACTGATATTCAACGCTATACCCGTGCTATACTTTAATTACCCGACCTTTGCACATAACCTATAATGTAAACACGAATGAATACTGCTATCAGCTGTTTTGAAGCGTTTTGGGCGTTCACAAATCAACTACGTCCGGTACGTTACCCGACGCTTTTCCTAAAACAACCGGTTGTGAAACTTGAACGCCCCCCTGGTAACCTGTGAGCAACTAAAAATCAGATTAGGGCAGGCGGTGCAAAGAAAATGTATGTCTGTGATTAAATGAAAAGTCAATAAATTTGACAGTCCATGAATGTAACCTGTGAGCAAATAAAAATCAGATTAGAGCAGGCGGTGCAAAGAAAATGTATGTCTGTGATTAAATGAAAAGTCAATAAATTTGACAGTCCATGAATGTATTACATTAATTAATTCAGTTAATCACAGACATACATTTTCTTTGCACCGCCTACTCTAATCTGATTTTTATTTGCTCATTTTTTATAAGGGGTACCAATTGTGAGGATGACAGTAATGAGTTATTAAGTAACTTACAAACTTTTCTGAAAGTAAGGAGTAGTACTGATCGTGGTGTGCAACCTGAAAGTAATGAAACAACTGATAAATACATGCTTAATACCATAATAGAATCTGTGGGATCATCATTTGATATCAACAGTTTCCATGGTGGTGCAGCGTATGTATATGTGAGTGGTTTCATTGTAAAATGCATTTTGACGAATTTTAACTGTGAATTGTGCAAAACTGCATTAACTTCTCCTCCTGATCAGTGGATAAATGATTTATTACTTTCAAGGAATATTCTGACAATGTTAGTCGTTTAACATATCCATCACAGGATGTGGTCAACACAGTAACTTTGTCAGCAAATATTATTGAAAGTACATTGCCTTGTATTTGTCATACTGCTCAGGTTGGGAAGCAACTCACAGAGATAATTTTTCGCAGTGCTGACTTCAGTTGGATTCCATGCACCGAACATATTTCTTTCCTTCAGGAAGGAATTGTGAGATCAGTGTGCCGTATATGTATTCCCTGGTACTGTACGCGCATCAACAGTACATTTAAATCATCAAGCCAACGAGCATCCCGCAAATTAGCAATTCTGCAGCACTCATAACTTGTAAGTATACTAACTTAGGAATTTACTTGCATTTCTCGTTTAATGTTATTTAGATTTTTCTAAAGATTGCCTATTTTTATATTACTATGCAAATATATTGTACAACTTTGTATCGTTTATTTAGTTAATTCCAATAATGTATTGTAGAGTTTGAAAACTTTATGACTACTAATACTAATCCTGAGTTTTGTGTTTCAGGACATAATCTGACCTCGAAGGACCGTGATGGAATATACATATGACTAGCTTTTAATTTTAGTTTAGTTTTAGTCTTAGGCATTTGATTTTTCCTTATTCATAATTTATTGTTTTGTTCTGTCAATCAAGGATTTAAAGGAAGAACAAGGGCAGCATTTATCTGCTCACGCCTCGTGATTTTCTCACTAATTATCGGTTTGTATTTTTATCTTCCTTGTATTTTCTTTCTTTTTATTTTCTTAGTGAGAAATAAAAACATTTATTATCATTATTAACTGTAAAGTACAAGTTGTGAATACTGAAATATCTCCTCGGTTAAAAACTTCTTCAAAGTCTGCTTGCTTTTTATTTGTTGTGCTTTGTATTTTCAAGTTGTTCTTAGCATATTAAGTTGTTTCGGAATTACAAACTGGGATGACAAAAATACCCGGCAAGTTTCAACTTACCTTACTTTTACTATCTGTTTTTATTTGTTTTTACTTATCTGGTTTGTATGACTATCTTAAAATTAAAAAGCTTGTTGTACTTTATGATTCCTTAGCTGTACATACATATTCTTTATGTAAAATACTGTAAAATTTTGAAGATGTAAGTATATAATTTCGTCAGTTTTTTTATGCACTATAATTGCTGATTAAAGCCTAACACATTTTTCTATCATAGGTTAAGAAGTTGTGTAATTTGCCTTAGTAGCAATATTATTCTCTTTGCATGCACTATGAATACGTAAACATGCAGAAACTTTTTTGCAATGAAAATTGGAATTTGTACACAATTGTTTTATTATTATTAATTATTATTTCGTTATACATATAATAAATTGAGTGACGTTTCAATGTTTTTATTTATAAATTTCTGTTCAATCCTAAATTATGTAAAGAGATGTAATAATTATATTTGGGTACTTTTAAATCAAATGTGTTTTATACTTGTCGTGAATTTTGTGATTTTGTCGTTAAATTCTGACGAAGTCATAACTTTTACGGTGAGATGTACAACATATTTGATTTCTAAGTAACGAATGTAATTATAACATCTTTTTATGCCCCAGAAAGTATTCAATTTGAATTTGAATGTCCGGCGGATTTCCAAATTTTTTTTGTTAATAATGACTCGAGAGGGCGCTGCAGTATAATCAGCGACATCTTCAAATTCAGCACAAAAGCAACATTTTTGTGGAGGGGGAAGTGTACCAAAAAATTTACACGGAGTTAGCTATCTCTTGTTGATATGATCGGTGGGCAACGTATACTTTCATAATTGTTGGTTGCCATTGGTAACAAACTGAAAGATAAATTTAACCTAGCATCGATAAACCGACCCTAAATGTAATTGCAGCGACTTTTTTAAGCTTTGGTAGCGAAATCATTGTTTCTATTGTAGCGATATTTCACTCCAAGCCGTTGGCAATACTGCGTCATTGACTCATCCTAACCTAAAAATTGTGATGCTGTGGATTGCTGATTAGTGATTACCATTACCACCTCCGTAAACATGAGTGAAACTGCGAAGCCCCTATTCCGTGAATTATGTGCGGACGATCCGGATCCGGAGGCCACGGAAATCGAGTCCCTCTGCATGAACTGCCACGCGAATGTAAGGTTATGTCCGGCCCTCCCCCCCCCTTCGATAACGTTTTGCAACCGAACGGTGGTTTCAGGGCACGACGCGCTTGCTCCTCACCAAGATTCCCTTCTACAAGGAAGTCGTCGTCATGTCTTTCTCCTGCGACGAGTGCGGCTTTAAGAACAACGAGATGCAGTCGGCCGGGCAAGTGGCCGACAAGGGGATCAGGTTCAGCCTGAAAGTCGAGGACGCAAGAGATTTGAACAGACAGGTCGTCAAGAGCGATTACGCCAGCGTTAAAATCGTAGAGTTGGAATTCGAAATCCCATCTAAAAGTCAAAAAGGAGGTCAGATTTTTTTTTTTTTTTAATTTTCCCCCGTGTTCGGTGCAACTTGATATCATCGAGGCATCAAATTTTGTCTCTGGTATATATATACTTTGACTATATACATCTGGACTGCTAGCGGTTTTGAAAATGTGTCTCCAACATGAGCGACGTGAAGTTGCCAAGTGGCGAGTTTGGTAATTACATTAGAGATGCAAAACTGCTGTAAATCCCTCAACCACATACAATGCAATTTGAAGTTCGAAATTTTGACACTGGTTGTCAGAATAGGTTGGTAGCATCATCCGTCATAGTTGCTTAATTATAACCTCTGTAAACTTCTCGTCAGATTTGTTACTTTTTTCTAGTTGGAGTGTTGTGCTATTTAATGGAATGGGTCGCAGACGCTACTTTGCTGCGAATTGTGATGCAATTGCATATAGCAAAACAAAACCGATGAAAAAGAATCGTTTTATGGGTAAGTACTAGTTTCGATATTGCTCGTCAGGCAACACAGTGGCGTGGTTGATATTGGCGACATCATGCTACATTGTAAATCATATGCTGCTAGCAGTCCAGATGTTAAATATGTCAAAGTATTTATATATATTATTTATAAGTAAGGGGGCACCTGCAGCCAAAAATTATAAAAAAGAAATCAAAAATAATAATTGTAATGGCTGGCTGATATCTGGTGGTGATTTCCGTGGGGAAAGTGAAATTATACCTGTGCTCAGTGTTGCCAATCCAGTCGAAGCCGATTACCCTTTTCATATTTAAAAAAACCCCGCCCTTACCCACATCTGCCCACATTGAGTAATGAAATTGAAATGAATGAATGAAATGGTACAAAATTTATTTTATTTAAATACGTAATATTATTGAACTTACTTTACACACATGGACATTGCACGACAGATTTTTCAGGTTAAAAATCATGTAGTGGGACCGTGGGCGGCAATCGGCAACAGTGCTGCCAACCGAGCAAGCGAAGCATTTCGGAAGATAGTTGTGAAAATTTTTGATAGATGTCTCTAAGTTTCGGTTGAGCGAATTTCCTACTCCTAGCGTCGGCCTATAAGAAATCTCATTAAATAAAATTACATACAAAAAAATAAAAATTAAAAAATTCTCATTAAATAAACAATACTTTCTATAAAACTACAAAAAATTATACAAATTAATTATTTTTTATTAAATAAACAAAACTTTCTAAAATTAAGATTTGATATTTGTGCAATTTTTGACGTAAAATAAAACAAAAGACGATCGACAAATTTATAAAATAAAAAAAAATAAATATAAAAAAAATCTCATTGAATAAAATTAGAAAAAAATAACAAGAATAAAAAAATCTCGTTGAATAAAATTACATACAAAAAAATTAAAATTAAAAATTCCCATTAAATAAACAGTACTTTCTACTTTGCATAAAATTACAAAAAAATTATAAAAATACAAAAAATAAAAATTAAAAAAATCTCATTAAATAAACAAAACTTTCTAAAATTAAGATTTGATATTTGTGCAATTTTTGACGTAAAATAAAACAAAAGACGATCGACAAATTTATAAAATTAAAAAAAATAAATATAAAAAAAATCTCATTGAATAAAATTAGAAAAAAATAACAAAAATAAAAAAATCTCGTTAAATAAAATTACATAAAAAAAATTAAAATTAAAAATTCTCATTAAATAAACAAAACTTTCTACTTTGTATAAAATTACAAAAAAAATATAAAAATTAAGATTTGAACTTTAGGTAATTTTTGCCGTAAAATAAAACAAAAGACGATCGACAAATTTATAAAATTTAAAAAAAATCTCGTTGAATAAAATTAGAAAAGAATTACCAAAAATAAAAAAAAACATTAAATAAAATTGCAAAAAACTATAAAAATTAAAAATTCTCATTAAATAAACAAAACTTTCTAAAATTAAGATTTGAAATTTGTGCAATTTTTGACAAAAAGCAAAAGGCGATCGACAAATATATAAAATTTAAAGAAAAATAAATAAATATTAAAACATTTCATTGAATAAAATTACAAAAAAATAAGAAAAATAAAAAAAAATTAAATAAAATTACAAAAAATAAAAATTAAAGAATTCTCATTCTCAAAATTCTCTAAAATTAAGATTTGACAATCGTGCATTTTTTGATGAAAAACAAAACAAGAGACGATCGAGAAATAAAAATTTATAAAATTACGAAAAATAACGAAAATTAAAAAATTCTCATTAAATAAACAAAGCCTTCTAAAATTAAGATTTGACATTTGTGCAATTTTTGACGTAAAATAAAACAAAGGACGATCTAGAAATAAAGAAAATTGATAAAATTACAAAAAAATAAAAATAAAAAAAAAGTTGAGTGCAAAATCGGTAGATCTACCGAATTATCGGTAGAGTTGGCAGCACTGATCGACAGTGTGGATTTTTAGAAAAATAAAAATAAAAAATATGAAGGCGATGAAACGATAAAAAAGTAAAAAAATGAAAGTTAAACTGAAAAATGAAAACAAAGAAACAGTAAAAAAAATGACGATCACCTCCTTTTTAAAATATCAACGAAATTAAATTTTTCCCACTCCGTTTGAAACAACAAATAACAGTTGAATAACGTGAGGACGATTGATCGATACATGGAAAAAAAATTGAAAGTGAAATTAAAAAAAAAAAACTAAGAAAGAATAAAACAAAAAATCTAACAAAAACAAATTAATTTCTCTGTTCCGTTTAAAATAACAAATGGAAAACAAAAAATGAATTGCTAAATGAAAAAAAAATTGAAAGTTAAATTAAAAACAAATAAATTTTTTTTAAAAAATTAACGAAATTAATTTGTTTAACAGGACAAATGAACATTAAAAAACATGAAGGCGTTGGGATGATAAAAAAGCAAAGAAAAAAGACTGAAAATTGAATTTAAAAAAAAAATTAAAACGTAACGATCACCTCCTTTTTAGATATCGACCAAATGAAAACAAATGAAAGACCTAAGGTAAACAAAAAATTGAATGGAAAGGAACCAATTGAAAAATGAAACAAAAGAAAAATAAAAACAAAAAATGACATGAAAACTGAAAAACAAAAGGCAAACAAAATTTTAAATAGAAAATAAAACAAATGAAAATAGATAATGAGAGAGCAATTGAAAAATAAACAAAGAGCAAGCGAATAGAAAATGAAAGGAGAGAAAAACAAGTGACTTTCAATTTCTAACGCAGACGTAGGTATGTCATTGTTTTTACTGAAAATTAATATTATTATGACGAGGAGAGAATTATAATGAAAAAATGAAACCATAAAACATCGAAGGAGTAAAAGTTGGAACGCGAAGTTAGACGCCAAAAAAAAATACGGAAAGATTATAATGGATAAACGAAGAATATTATAAAAGAAAAAAAATTACAGACCAAAGAGTGAGATCGAATAAGTTTTGATACAAGTAAGAGTGAGACAAATGTGCGAAAAGAGTAAATAGAGTGAACTGAGTTGAATAATCGAACGCAACTTATCTTTTACTCGCAAGCTCACAACGTCCATAATTCTTGTTTTGAACAGCTCTGTAAATAGTAATGTCCATAGAAACTTTTTACAATAATTTTCAAAAAGGTTTCTAAGAACTTTTTCTTAGAAGTTTTCATTTCGATTTACAGAAACTTAAATAACTGCGAAAGTTGTAGTTTTTAATTTAATGTTGTACGACAACTTTACTTTACAACTCCATTTTGAAAGAGGTCTATAACAATAATGTCCCTGAAACAGAAAACGAGCTCTCAACGTCGGTTCTTGTTTTGAACGGCTCTATAATAGAAATGTCCATGGAAACTTTTTTAAATAATTTTAGCCGAAAAGTTTCGATCTACGGAAACTTAAATACTGCAAAAGTTTTAGTTTTTAATTCAACGTTGTACGACAACTTTACAACTCCATTTTGAAAGGTGCCTATAACAATAATGTCCCTGAAACAGAAAACGAGCTCTCAACGTCGGTTCTTGTTTTGAACGGCTCTATAATAGAAATGTCCATGGAAAATTTTTTAAATAATTTTAGCCGAAAAGTTTCGATCTACGGAAACTTAAATACTGCAAAAGTTTTACTTTTTAATTCAACGTTGTACGACAACTTTACAACTTCATTTTGAAAGGTGCCTATAACAATAATGTCCCTGAAACAGAAAACGAGCTCTCAACGTCGGTTCTTGTTTTGAACGGCTCTATAATAGAAATGTCCATGGAAAATTTTTTAAATAATTTTAGCCGAAAAGTTTCGATTTACGGAAACTTAAATACTGCAAAAGTTTTAGTTTTTAATTTAATGTTGTACGACAACTTTACAACTCCATTTTGAAAGGTGCCTATAACAATAATGTCCCTGAAACAGATTTGAAATAATTTCCTTCTTTATACAGGGTCTCTCAAATAGAGTGGCCTATTAAAAGTTTTCGGGGAAGGGAACATATAAAAATTCTGAAAATTTGTACACTGCCCTAAGCGATCTTTCAGATTAAAATATTTTCACTTTCATGTCGCTTCCGGTTATACCGGAAGTCGCCGTTAACTTTCTTCAAATTTTCGGGTGGCAGTGTACTTTTGTTTCCTTGGATGACTAGAGATAGAATTTCGTTGAATGTTAATTAGTAATTACGTGAAGGTAGTAACCCAAATTAGATTTTTAAGCGGCAATTGTGTCTAAAACTGGCAACCCTGCGGTCAATAGATGGCGCGATTTACGCCTTTGATTTCTCTGTCTTGTTCTGTAGAAATTACAACCGTCGAAGGAATCATAACCCGTGTTATTACCGGGTTGGAACAGGACCAATCCATCAGGCGAACAGAACACCCGGAAATAGCCGAAGAGATCGACAAGTTCGTAGGAAAATTGAATAAGCTCAAGGAACTCGAGGAACCATTCACGATGGTAACGTTTTGTTTTTGTTTTTTTTAATCCGCCGTGAAGCCTACTCACAAAATCACATCGTTCAGATCTTAGAGGACATATCCGGAAACAGCTTCATCGAAAACCCCGACGCTCCCCGAAAGGACCCCAAGTGCACAGTGCACAATTTCATACGCACAAAAGAAAACAACCACGAGCTGGGCCTTTTCGCACAAAACGAGGTACCAATTGCTTTCCCCATTGACCACACTAGTGCAGAGATGGCGAACCTTTTTTTTTTAACGATGGGTCAAATTTGGTCACCTAGCGTTTTAGACCTTCAAAGACGACCTAATTATTATGTGTCGCTGAAAACAGCTTTCGAATTGCATAATTTGCGATAAATCGCTGCATCTGGCAACCCTGGCTCAGTTCTTCCCAGTCATAAGCTGAGCGGGGTCGTTACGAATGAAATCAGTTTTTAACCGGACGACAGAGTGAAATGGCTAAATAACAGCGTATAATTTTGTTTTAGACCTTCAAAGGCGACCTAATTATTATGTGTCGCTGAAAACAGCTTTCGAATTACATAATCTCTTCGGTGGAGCTTTACCAAATTCACGCTCGGGAAATTCGCCTGCAATTCATTAGTGTGTGTGTGTGTATCACTCCAGTTCCTCTTATTGTATTTTAGTGTAAACCATGTAAGCTCATATTTGCCGTTATTTATGATAAATGTATCCGCTGGCGCCAGCGATCATTACGTCGCGTGTTGCAGGGGCTTCAAATTGTTTCACCTTTCCTTTCACCCCAAGGGTTATTAGAGTTTTAGTAGTTGGCTAAAACTACCACCGGAAGAAAGATGCGCGTTACGAAAGAGCACGAAGACACCTACCTGTTCTTTATTCCAAAGACAGGCTTTCGACAAGCTGTTTAACGAGCTTGAAATTTGCTCGGCGTGCGCTCGCACAAATCTCGGAGTAATCCCGTTGCCGACTTCCTTCACAGAATCACGTGAAAGGGAGCACAAAGATCATAGTCACAATTAAACGATACGTACGCAAAGAGCTCTAGAGGCAGACTGAATGCGACGTGAACGCCCCGTTCAGGGTTGCCAGATGTCGCACTAGAACTGAGCCAGAAATCGCCCAAAATCGCAAATAACCCCAGAATTATTGTTCGAAATCTTAAAATTCGGTTTTGTTCAAGGCTTTTACCACTAAAATCAGTGCTCCCAACTACTTCATTCTTTTTTGGCTCTTAACTACATAATTAGTTACCACTTTGGACAAAACTACAGACCAAGTTACCACAAGAAACTACATAATTAGTGACAACTCTGGACAACAAACACTGTTAGTATGACTCCCTCCTGTTTATTCTTTACCAGTAGATAAAAACGGTGAAGATTATTAAATAATTTCTGGAGAATTCTTCAATTAAGATGTCGGTGGCGTCCCAATAATTAATTTGTATTCAAGGCTTTTATCACTAGTTATAGTGTTCCCAACTATTTCATTCATTTTTGCGCTAACTACATATTTAGTTACCACTTTCGACAAGAAACTACAGATTTAGTTACCACTTTGGACAGTAAAAATAATTTTTTAAAATTATTTCCAGGCTTACCACAAATGTTATTATTATTTTTTTAATTTCGATTATTTTAAATCTTTTGTTTTTCCTTGTGGTTCTCAGTTTTTCGTTATTTTTATTTACTTCATTTTTTTATTGAAATAGTTGATCGTGGAAACAGATAAGCCTGCGATTTTTGTCACCTTAAAAAATTTCAATTTCGTTCGCCAAATAATCGTTTTGTTTGACAGTCCTTAAATTTTTTTTTAATTTAAATTTTCTAAGAGAAAGTTGATCACGTTTCTGACTGCCCGACAAAATTAATCATCGTCTTCTGTTTACATATGAGACCGTAGAAACAGAGAAGCTTCGTTATTGTTCGCGAAATAATCAACAATCTTTTGTTTTTCCTTTTGTTCTTGGTCTTCGGTTTTATTCAAGGCTTTTACCACTGAAATTTGTGCTCCCAACTATTTCATTCCTTTTTGGCTCTAACTATATATGTATTTACTTAACACTTTGGACAAGAAACTACAGACTCAGTTACCACTTTGAACAAGAAATTACTGACTCAGGTACCACTTTGGACAAGAAACTACAGACTCAATTACCACTTTGGACAAGAAACTACATAATTAGTTACCACTTTGGACAACACACACTGTTAGTATGACTCCCTCCTGTTTATTCTTTACCAGTAGATAAAAACGGTGAAGATTATCAAATAATTTCTGGAGAATTCTTCAATTAAGATGTCAGTGGCGTTCCAATAATTAATTTGTATTCAAGACTTTTACCACTAAAATCAGTGTTCTCAACTAATTCGTTCAGTTTTCCTAACTATATATTTAGTTACTACTTTGGACAAGAAACTACAGGATTTTGTTACCACTTTGGACAACAAAAATAAATTTTTTAAATTATTTCCAAGCTTACCACAAATGTTTTTTTTTATTTCGATTATTTTATATCTTTTGTTTTTTCTTGCGGTTCTGTTTTTCGTTTTCTTTTTATTTACTTCATTCTTTAACGAAACAGTTGACCGTGGAAACATATAAGCCTGCGATTTTTGTCAGTTTAAAAATTTTCAATCATTTCAATTTCGTTCGCCAAATAATCATAGTCTTTTTTTATTTTTCCTTTTGCTTGACAGTTCTTCGATTTTTTTTAATTTTAATTTTCTAAGAGAAAGTTGATTACGTTTCTGACTGCCTGGCAAAATTAATCATCGTCTTTTGTTTTTTTTTTATGAGAGCGTAGAAACAGAGAAGCTTTGTTATTGTTCGCGAAATAATCAACAATCTTTTGTTTTTCCTTTTGTTCTTGGTCTTCGGTTTTATTCAAGGCTTTTACCACTAAAATTAGTGCTCCCAACTATTTCATTCCCTTTTGGCTCTAACTACAATGTGGTCAAGAATAACTGTTCGAGTTGGTAATACAATTGAGAAAAGTTTTTTATTTTGATATTTGCAACACTGCAACTGGACATACATATATCTTGTTGGTTCATTTGATGTAAACTGAACAGCGACAAGTTTGTAGGTTATGCAAATAAAAACTAGCGTTTTAATTTGAATTTGAAATGTCAAGTGACGCTTGCAAAGTGACGGCTGTCAGTGTCAAGTCATCTATAAACGAAAGTTACTCCAGTTGTTACACCATTTAAAAATAAAATTCAGCACTGCCAACTCGAACATTGATTCTTGATTACTTTGTATGCATATGTTTAGTTACCACTTTGGACAAGAAACTACAAATCAAGTTACCACTTTGAACAAAAAACTACAGATTCTATTACCACTTTGGATAAGAAACTACAGACTCAGTTACCAGTTAGGACAAGAAACTACAGACTCAGTTACCACTTTGGACAAGAAACTACAGACTCAGTTACCACGTTGGACAAGAAACTACAGACTCAGTTACCACTTTAGACAAGAAACCATACTTAGTTACCACTTTGGACAACAAACACTGTTAGTATGACTCCCTCCTGCTTATTCCTTACCAGAAGATAAAAACGGTGAAGATTGTTAAACAATTTTTGGAGAATTCTTCCATTAAGATGTCGGTGGCGTTCTTTTCAAATGGCCCCGAAAATTCAAAAATTCGCAATAAATGTCAGAAAGAAAAAAGCGAAAATGTATCGGCGTTAGGTTAAGTTGATTATTTATCGAAATTTGTCAAGGTAGCCCAAAGTTGTCGCCCATCGCAAATTAATAATATGAGTAGCCCAATTTGCGATAAATCGCTGCATCTGGCAACCCTGGCTCCGTTCTTCCCAATCATAAGCTGAGCAGGGTCGTTACGAATGAAATCAGTTTTTAACCGGACGATAGAGTAAAATAGCCAAATAACAGCGTATAATTTTGTAGCGTAATATTGAGAATGAGGAAGAATGAACTATTATCATTTTACAATAAAATAGTCAACAATAACGAAACATGTTTATTAAAGCGTTTATTGATTTATAAACAGTGAAAAAATTCATGGACAATTTGGGTTCTTCTATCATATTATACTTGCTCAGCATTGTCACTTGTAATAAGTTCAACCTCTTCATTGATGTTATGTTCTATTACATCATTACTATTTACACAAATGTCGTTCAAAACACAAGCTGCAGAAAATAAGGGACGCGGCTCGATTGAATAGCAATAACAAGTAATAGACTTACATGGTTTACACTGTACTGTAACTTTCCTCAGGCTAGTTTCCTTGTTCCACTATTATTGAGATGGGTAAAAGTCCATGATTTGTACAAAATCAATTCGCCCTCGCTGCACTAGCGTGCACTTAAAGTATCTTCATCTCGTTTTATTGCATGAGGTTAAAACAAGATGACGCAAGTACTCTGAGTGCGGGTGAATCGAAAACGCCATCACGCGAGTCCGTAAAAATTGTAATCGGTCGCGGTGTTTAGATTGACTCGGAGGGAGACGCGACATTGCATCGGGTGGCGGAAGGGGAATTCCCGCTCGAGAATCTGGAAGGTGAGATATTTCAGTTCAACACCAATTGCAACAACTGCGGGATGCTCTGCAAAACCAACATGAAAATGACAGGTACGTACTTGCTTACGATGAAATCCGAGCGCGCGGGCGTAACCACTTCGTTCCGTTCAGATATACCCCATTTCAAAGAAGTGATCATCATGGCGACCGTGTGCGAGTCTTGCGGTAACAGAACGAACGAGGTGAAATCCGGCGGGGGGATACAACCGCACGGGTTGCACATGGAAGTGGACATTCACGATAAGAAGCACTTTTCAAGAGACGTACTGAAGGTTTGCTTCTTGTCTTTCTTATTACTAGATGGTCTACGTTTAGCTCGGTTTGATTTACCATTACCAGCAAAAAGAGTGGGGTCCGCCACCTACTTGGTTGCAAAATTGTTGGGCAAGCAAATTAAGTTACTTCCCAACTGCCGGCTATTCAGTGGGATAGGTCGAGGTTATTACGTAACCCCAAAACGAAGGGTAAACTTAAACGAATAAAATAAAAATCGCTTGTCTTTATTCGTGCATAAAAGGATAATAGAAATATCCACCCAAAAATTGAATAAATAAATAAAACAAAACAAGCGACGTAAAACGTCGAAACACGAAAGACGGATCCGTCTGTTCGTTCGCAAAAATTAAACAGCAGGAATTATAGTAAGTTTAACTGCGCACGTCAATATGGTCTGTACTAAAATGCGTCCAAAATATTTAAAAAACCATAATCGAATAAAATCCGACCTTTAACTTCCAACTGTCAATGCGCAACAGCTGATCGAGAGTCGCGAAGTCGTCCGAAAAACGAACGCACAGGAAAGACCTTTCTAGAGCACCGACTTGCTTTCCCTAAACTGCCGAAATTACCGCCATTTTGGGTCAAGATGAACGGCGGTAATTGCGGTACTTTATCTATCTAGGCACTTTAGCTTTCCGAGGCATGAGCGCCCTCTAATGGGGGCAGTGGTAACGAACACTAAGAGGGATGGCCACAACAACACCATCAAAATTCCAACTCAACAAAGAACTCCAAGTAGCTTCCGGTTAAACGCTCCAATAAGACGTCCGGAACAAAAGCAAAAAACTTAAGTAAATGATCGAAAAGCACGTGTTACGACCTTGAACTGCGCACAAAGTTGCTGATATTAAACGCACCAGGCTTGGAGAGGCCTGGAAGAAAGCCTTCGTTGCTTGAGGCGCACAAATCACAACCGGAGTAAACCCTCCGTTCAATCTTCACTTTAAATAATCACAGTTTACTGAAATCCACAAACAAAGTGGAGAATCCCAGAACAAGACTGAAATGGAACTTCAACTGATTGAAGAAGACCGTTACGACTACAATTCTCACACAATATACAGGGTGCTTCGGAAAGGGTGCTAAGAAAGCCTTTGTTGCTTATGGCGCACAAATCAAAACCGGAGTTAACCCTCCGTTCAATCTTCACTTTAAACAATCAAAGCTTAGTGAAATCCACAAACAGAGCGGAGAAGCCTAGAACACGAGGTGTCCTCCAAATAAGCAGCCACAAGACTGAAATGGAACAGCGCGGTCATACACGGGTGGGGATTTGACAGAGAGTTACATAGGGTAGCGAGTGAAACAGAACAATACAGTAATGCGTGGGTCATTGCATTCGTCTTCTTGTGCAGTATTTTGCAATCTGACGAAATTGAAGGAGACCGTTACGACTACGATTCCCACACAATATACAGGATGATTCGGAAAACTAATAATAATTTTAATATGGATTTTAATGTATGTCCTGACGAATATACAGTATGATTTTTTTAATTTCTAGTCTGGAGCACCGTGAATGATGGTGTGTATAAGGTAACATGTGATTCAATACATTTCAGGCCACAGGTAGCTAAGGAATAAAATTTAATGTCTTGGCTAAATACAGATTTTGCTGTCAACTTGACATTTCGGTTTTACTTGCCAATTTAGCACCTAACCTTTCTTAAATCAAATATTAAACCACCGGTTTAATTAAACTAATTTTTATTTTATATTTTTATAAAATGGACGGGTGAAAATTTCGTTAAATTTATTTTCTAAGGTTCGAGTCACCCTGTATATTGACGAAAATGTAATTACGACTTGGGAACTTGGACTGGTCTGGAAAGTTCGCTTTAGAACGTTAATGAGACCATCCCATGTCGAAAGTAGAATGAATTAAGGGCCTGTCCTGTCATTGGCCAATAGACCTCTCCCCCTACCCGCGAACCGTTCGCGTTGAACGACGCTTCGATGTAAATTTCTTTCAGTCGCTTGCAATCAGACCGCACCGAGGGTTACTCTCGATGTGTTGAAACTTTTCATTAAACGGGGTTGTTTTGAAGTGAAAAGTAAACGGATGTGAAATTGATTGGTTGCGACAAAACCGAAGTCTTCTTCGAGGTTTTCCAAGCTTGTTCCGTTGTATCTACGGCAGGTATGTTTTTAGCATTACATCGTGCGACGCACAGTGTGAGAAACGGCATAATTAGGTGGACAAAAATAATTCCTCCCGAAATTCGTAACATATTACAACGGTTTTATATTTTGTGTGTTACACTTAGTATAAATAAGTAGTATTCTAAATTTTCAACAAATATTATACAAGGTAAATCAATTATTATTAATATTATTAATCTATTAATAGGGGTCTACTATTAATAATAATAACATTCTTAATACTGAGCTATTAACATTATAGTTACGTAATTTAAATAACAGAAACAAAGTATTTATAAGTTTACGAATTTGTATCAGTATCGGTGCCTAAACTATTATATCTATCTGAATAAGAACGCTCGAGGAGACTCAACACTTCTTCTGGTAAAGGTGCTTCCGACTTGTTCTGTGCTGTATAATTGCAGATACTGTTTTCGAGTTTCCTCTGTGTATTGTCGAAATTTTTGAATATTGATGTCGTGGCCAGAAGATATTGCAGTTAATAATATTTTCAATCTGTGAATGAGGGTCTCATCTAATTCCGTTATTTGGGCACTTTTCTTTACATTTTTAAAAAATATCCTGGCGGTGTTGCCATCGTTAGTGTTTCCGTATCCGGGCCTTGGCTTGTCGACGATCAAGCCCATTTCTGAACGAAACTTTTCTTGTATATTTTTTTTTCTCTCATTCATTGTATTTTTTTCTGCTGGGTCGCGAAGTTGCCACTTTTTAAAAGGTAATTTGTACGTAATATGTAAAAATAATTCAAAGCAACGAATCCGCAAGTGTAATGTTGACAAACCAAATCTATAAGTGTCCGCTTTTGGCATCAAGGTTAATACACATTTTTCCGTATTCATTTCTTTAGCTGAAGCCCCACAAATATAACATTTCTGGGAACTCGTGTTCTCACTGAGAACATTACATACTTTGCCATCTATCATTAAAAGGTTGTGATGTATTTGAACAACATTGCTTTCTATTTTTGTATTAGTTGGCTTTATTTTGGCAATTTGAGTTTCTATAGCACAACTCTCCTCTTTGATAAGATTGACAGTCTCTTTGGCGAAAATGAATTTAATGGGTCTGCAGAGACACGTAGATGATGGTTTGTAATTTTGCCAAATTATAATTTTTGCATCGTCATTTGTATGAATTTGTAACGGCACCAAAGACAGTATGAATACATATTCATCAGTTGAAGTTTTGTTCTCAAATGTTTGCTTGTACAAGCTATGTCCACTGCTTCCATCACAACCCCATTTGCTAATTAGTGTCAATGAATCTACGGATACCTTTTTTGGCGAAATATATGCGCTCTTCAGAAGGCGTGAAGATGTATGATCTAATAAAGCCTGGAGATCAATTTGAGCTGATACATCAGTGATGTGAATGCTTTCAGCATCTGGATAACACAAATTCTTTGCATGTTTAATATTATCATAGCTAGGATATATATCAAATCCTTTCTCTTTAGCAGTGTTTTGCATTATCCGATATTGATTGACCGATAATTTCATGTCAATCATTAAAGCTATAGCTTCATCACTTGTAAAAGATTGTTGATGTTTGGCTTCCAATTTATTTCTTGTTCTTTTTATTTCAACTGCGGCTTCTGGGTGGTTAGCAATTTCTTTTATAATAGCAGCAGCTGTACGCTCTCCATTAGATCGTAAACTACTTTCGACAGCTACTGTTAGTTCCGCTGTGGAATGCGACTTTACCAGTGATTGAATTTTGCGCTTTTGTTTTCGCGCTTGAATTTGAGAACTGTATTTGTGGCCGACCTTTACTAGTACTTGGTTTCCCAGGATTCCACTCGGGAATTATTCTTTTGGGAAACAAAATGTCTGTATTGAGCCACTCTTCATTACTGCTCAAAAAAGTACTAAGGATCCTATTACTTTGTCGCCACCATTTATGTAACTTCAGCAAAAATAATCGTACGATTTCCATCACTTCATGATTTCGTTTGTAATATTTAAAGAATCGAAGACAAACTTGAAAACCTCTTTTTTTTTCAACTTCGTTTGAGTTCTGTACCACACGTCAAAAAGATCATTCCGTTTCAAGCTGGTCATTTCTGTTTTAGAAAGCTCCATTTATCACTTTTCGTTCGCATACAATAACCACTGACAGGTAAATAAGTGACAGAAGGATTTAATTTTGAAATTACACTAGTCTACTGCAATGATTACTTACTACCCAGAACTCTTTTCACAATTATTTCAAATTCGAACTATCTATGAAAATCTGACATTTTAGTTGGTAGTATTGTAATTTGTTATAATAAATTTATTTTACATAGGTTATAGTTGGTTTTTTTAATTATACAGCCAAATGAGAGATTGATGGCGGATTTCACAAACGTTACTTAAATTTAATCATCCGTCAAAGGTAAACGTTGCCATGGTTACATGTGTTGAAGGTATAGGAATGATTATTCTTAATCGATGATTAAAGTTAAGTGACGTTTGTGAAATCCAGCTTGAAAGTATTTCCGAAACGCATGATTTAGAAGTTTATCAGTTTTAAGTCTTTTACTGCAAAAGGAACATTCTAGGTACAAAAAAACTAAAATCAACAGCATATCAATGTACTTGGATAAATGTTATTACGTATATAAGGGAAATAAAAAAAAATAAAATAAAATAAAAATAAAAAATAAATAAAAAACAATGGGATAAGTATATCAATATGAGACCTAACAACGCGGCGCGGGCAAATTTTTCAATTTCTGCTAAATGGGCAGTTATGGGCAGCTGATTTTTATGTCATTCTTCTCATAAAGGTCCAAATATTCATTAGCGCTAAAATTCAAGACGGACATATGTGGACATTTTTTTGAAACACTTCTCTTTTAAAGCGTTCTTTGAATCCGTTTAAAAATATGGTAAAATATGGCATATGTATTTATAATTCCACAGTTTACTAAAATACAGTCCGTGCAAGCTATTTTAGCAAATAAATCATAAATAACTGTACTAACATTGAAAATAATCCAAGAATAGCTAAACGTGCATAATTCGATCTCCACGTTTGAACTAACATTACAACGTAATTGTTGATGTAAATTGTAAAATTTCTATAAAACATGATGACACGTTTCATATACTTTAAGGCTATTATAAAATACTTGAGACAATTAATGTTTGATTATTCGATTTTTGTCCACCTAATTATGTCGTTTCTCACACTGTGCGACGGTCGGTTCGTAATACCGAAAATTCGAAAGTGTAATTACGTCATTGGAATTTGAACTGGTCTGGAAAGTTCGCTTTAGAACGTTAAACAAGCCTGGCCAACTCTATTCTTTGATATTGAGACGCTGTCGCATGTCGAAAGTAGGATGCATTACAGGCCCGTCATTGGCCAATAGACCTTTCCCCCTTCCCGCGAACCGTTCGCGTTGAACGACGCTTCGATGTAAATTTCTTTCAGTCGCTTGCAATCAGACCGCACCGAGGGTTACTCTCGATCTGTTTAAACTTTTCATTAAACGGGGTTGTTTTGAAGTGAAAAGTAAACGGGTTTTCTGATGCCCGGACGTGAAATTGGTTGCGGGTTCGAGGCTTCTCCAAGCTTGTTCCGTTGTATCTACGGCAGGTATGTTTTTAGCATTACATCGTGCGACGCGACGCGACGGTCGGTTCGTAATGCCTATCTAGCCTTTTTTTATACATTCTTATTTGGTTCCCCCTCATTTATTCCGAACGTTTCACCGAAGTTCCGTTGACTAAGAGCTGGCTGGCGATCGTCTTCGTCATCGGTATGCCCTTGCGTGGCACATGCCCTTGCTGAGAGGCATGATGGCGTCGTTATAAACGGATCTTGGATTTTGGCGACGCGGTGTTTCGTTCATCACGTCCGACACCGCAGGCGGGGGGCGCACTCCGTGGAAACGATAGTGGTAACTTCTTCCAAGATATTCCTATCTCGTTGGCCTGACGCCAAGATGACCTTCGGAACGAAGCGGCGCTCCTGTTACGCTTAACCTCGACGGACGACATTTTGACTGAGCTAAATGTAGACTCTCTAATTATATTACTTTAAATTTTATTAATCGGTAGTTTCGACTTGACATTTTTTTCTAAACCTTTAAATTTCACGTCGTAACCGTTCACAGTCCGAGACGTGCTCGCTGAGTATCCCCCAGCTCGAGTTGGAGGTGGGCCCCTGGGCCCTCGGCGGCAGGTTCACGACGGTCGAGGGCTTACTGATGGCCGTCAGAGATCAGCTCAGCGACCCCAAGCAGTCGCACATGGTCGGCGACACGTTCGACCCCGAGAAAAAGATCAAGCTCGAGGAGTTCGTGAAGAAATTCGACGACGTCCTGGAATGCCGAAGGGCCTTCACGATAATACTGGACGATCCCGCCGGAAACAGCTACATTCAAGTGAGCCTATTTTTCATTATTTGGGGGGCGCGCGGGGCGCAAGTTACTCTAGTAGTTAGTTTATTTTATTTTATTTTTCAGAGTCTAAACGACGACGACACTCCCGACGACGCGTTGAGGATAACGCATTACGAGAGGTCGTTCGAGCAAAACGACGATTTAGGTTTGAACGACATGAAAACTGAAAACTACTCAACAGTTTAATAATCGAATAAAGTTATTGCATAATTTATTAGCATCGTCAATCTGCGTCCTCTCGTAAGACCGTCTCGCCGTCTAGCTTCTTTAGGTTCGGAAGTCTCTTCGTCGCCTCCGCTTTCCAGACGCTCTCCTCCAGGTTTTCGTGCAAAGGATTTCCTGCATTAATTCTTGTAAATATTCACGTCGGGTGTATGCCAATCAGATTGCGTTCACAAACTTGGGCGTTTACATTGTTTCCATGACAACGGACGCACATCGCACATGCAAGTGGGGTGTATAAAGTGCGTCCGTTGTCATGGATGTCACGTAATGTCGTCTTGAAAATCGTGAATGAGAAAGATACGCTCAGAGGTGGAGTTTGTGAACGCAACCTTGCGGTACGTACCGATGAACAATAGATCTTCCAAATTGGGAATGTCCTGCAGCTTATTGAACTCGGACCAGTCCTTCACGAGGTTGTTGCTCATGTAAAGGACTTTCAGTTTCTTCAGCACCGCGACCCCCTTGATCCTTTCGATGAAGTTGTATGAGACCCACAGTTCCTCTAAGGTATCGCCGACGCCTTCCTGAAACGTACAGCCTGTGATGAGGGGCGTGAGGTCTTTCGAGAATTAATGCTGCCGAGTACCAATCGAGCCAGTGGGTACTCTCAGAAGTGTGAAAGTACTACCATCAATCAACAGCATCTCGAGAGGTACTCGGCAACTGTGTTGTCAGCAGCGTACTAAATGGCGCTTTGAAATTATAGTAGATTTGAACGTTTCGTAATTATAACTAAAGAGTGTGGCCATTAAAAACGTTACCCCTGCATGTAGAGCTAAAAGAGTACAATGCAAGCCGACATATTACAGTTGATGTGGCCCCACGTTGGGCGCCAATTTATCATGTAGTGGCTTGTTACTTATTAAAAAAAAACTCCACTTCAAAATTATTGAATTTTGTACGTAATGTTTTTCTGAGGCTTATCACGGGGTTGTGGATTCTTTTAATTTCTTTGCGTACGTGTAACTTTGAAAATACCAATAGATTTAAATAAATTGTTTACGATCTTTGCGAATCGTCCACAATTTACTCGTTAATTGAATAATTTCTAATGAATTTAAATTTTTTTTCGGTCGGTTTAAATACCTAGACAACGATCTTTGCAAATCGTCGTCAACTGCATTAAATTTTTCCAAATTTTATAAAAAGCTGTATCAATAGGTTTGAATGTCGAATCGAATGCGAATCGTTTTTAAATAAGCCTTCATCAATGGATACAGCTCTTTATAAAAATGAGGAAACATTTAATTCGATCAAAGAATATTTTGGCGACGATTCGCAAGGATCGTAGTCGAGGTATTCAGACCGACCGAAGAAAATCTTAAAATTAATTCGAAATTATTCAATTAATGAATAAATTGTAGACGATTCGCAAGGATCGTAAATCCGTTGGTATTTTCAAAATTACACGTACACAAGGGCAAAAAAAAATAGGCTTTCTACCTGCATGCTTATTGGCCTGGAATAGAAACAACGGCTATCGTCTCCCCACTCATATTACCGCGTGTCGCTTGCTCACGAGCCTTTATCGTACTTTATAGTTCATACTTCATAGGTTATGGTATTTTCCCCAATCAGTGTTGCCAATAGTCTTTCGCAAAAAAACCTTAGAAAATCGTTACTACAAGCAGGCGTAACAATACAACGAAAGGTAATATAGAAAACGTAAGTAAGCAACGGCGAAGAGCGCCATCTATTGCCCAGTGGAGGAACAATTTTATCACGATCGCGTTTATTTACATATTCATTTCCTGGCATTTCTAGTTTTACATTTTTATTCTCGTTTAAATTTTAAGAGAGGGTTTAATTCTCTTGGATTAAAAAAATTATAATTTCAAATTTCGCGCCGAAGGAAATTGTAATCCGACAAAATTCACATAGATGGCGCCATCCAAAATGTACGTGTGCTGTCAGAATGGATAGATGTGAAGTATAGGTACTTCACATACACATATACGCTTAGGATTCACGCTGAAAGTTGCAGCCTTGTTCGGAATTTTCTTTACTCGCGGTAAAGAACTAGCAGCGCCATCTATTGTACAGTTTAGGAAACTATTTGCGTGCGTAACGATATTTTAGGCCAAGTTGTACAATGCTAGTTTAAATCTAAGCTGAAGCTTAAAGCCATAGCGACGATTGTTTCAACAATTGTTGCTAGAGGTTTAAGCTTTGGCTTAAAGTCAAGCTGGAATTGTACAACTGGACCTCATTTGCTTTTGTTTTCATCAAAGGGTTCTTCTAATTCTCGAATTGAAAAGTAAAAATGTATTCTCTTTCACAAAAAAAAAAACAAGTTGTCGATTGGAATAATGAATGAACTGGCAGCGCCATCTGTTAAGAGACGGAGGAATTTTCTTTACTCGCAGTAAAGAACTAGCAGCGCCATCTATTGTACAGTTTGGGAAACTATTTGCGTGCGTAACGATATTTTAGGCCAAGTTGTACAATGCTAGTTTAAATCTAAGCTGAAGCTTAAACCCGTAACGACGATTGTTTCAACAATTGTTGCTAAAGGTTTGAGCTTTGGCTTAAAGTGAAGCTGGAATTTTTACAACTGGACCTCATTTGCTTTTGTTTTCATCGAAGGGTTCTTCTGATTCTCGAATTGAAAAGTAAAAATGTATTTTCTTTCACAAAAAAAAAACAAGTTGTCGATTGGAATAATGAATGAACTGGCAGCGCCATCTGTTAAGAGACGGAGGAACTACGTTATGTCAAAATGAATTTCTTGCCGATTTCGAAATTCTGATCGATTTTTTACGTTCGACTTTATTACGTACGGTTGAATTTAATTGATTTTTAGTTTCTTTTATTTATTTATAATTTTTTTTTTTTCAAATTCGAGTCCAATCAAAAAAAGCTTCATTGTTTGTATTAAATTAAAGAAAGAAACTCGCAACGCGTAACCATGGCAACGCTCCCCAAATGTCCCAAGTCTACTTATGAGACGTTCAACAGCGCCATCTGTCGAAATGTAATTTATGAATCTACAGAATTCTGCTGTGTTGTCTTGCTTTTTTTTAAAATTTTTTAAAATTTTAATGTTATTGTTATGTAATTATTTGTTTTGTTTTGCTTTGTTTTGTCTTCTTTTCTTCCAAACAGTTTTTTTTTTTTAAATTTATTAATCTACTGACTTGTGCTGTAAAATCGATTGTCTTTTGCTCTTTTTAAATTTTAATTTTCGTATTTTTTTAAAAATTCTATCATTTTGCTTTCTCGATGTTAATTTTTTTTTAAAATCTGTTAAATTGCGTTGTAAAATCGATCGTCTTTTGTTTCTGTTTTCGTTGACTTTGTGCGATTTCTGATCCGGTCGAAACTATCTTTTGTTCTTTGAAGCAGCAGAGAGCGGACAGTTATGCAATAAAATTGTTTTAAAAGGACATAAAATAAGCTCTAGTTCTATGAAAAGACACAAAAATGATGGTACAAAATATAGGGTGTTCCACTTAAAAAACGTAACTTTGCTTCATATCTTGAAATGTGATGTTCGATCGGTTTTTCGCGAGCATCACGGGGAAGTACAGGCGAAAATCTACAACTTTTACATGAAACATTTTCGTCCAAGTTCAAAAATGCACCAACCAAAGGCAACGAGAATATTCACGTCGTGTTTTTTGTGTCAAACTAGATATGACTGACGAGTGACGATTCAGTGCAATCAGGAAAAAATATTAGATGTGGTGTTTTTTTTCTAGTTGCAGACGTCTCTTGCGAAGGTTAGAGACCAAAGTTAAGGATTTTGAACGGTGACCCCTATATTTTATTGCATTTCTGAATTCGCGAGTCAAAACTAGCCTGAAGTCATGTGTCGCATCGTGGGTCTAACGCGCTTGGTTCTCGACTTGTAATTCATGTAACGCGCCGACAACTCCGGAACCAATCAAGTTAGACCCATGGTGCGACACATGAATTCAGGCTAGAATGAGCTGGCGAATTCGAAAATGCAACGACATACAGAGTGTTCCATTTAGAAAAATGCACCTTTGCTTCGTATCTTGAAAATGTGATGTTCGATTGGGTTCTCGCGACCACCACGCAAAACTACAGGAAAATCTACAACTTTTATATGAAACATTCCTGTTTGATTTCGAAAATGCGCCAACCAAGGGCAACGAGAATATTCACGTTGTGTTCGTTTTACGTCAAACTTGATACCGACTCACGATCCAGTGCAGTCGGTAAAAAATATTACACGTGGTAATTTTTTCGGCTTGCAGACGTCTCCCGTGAACGTTACAGGCCGAAGTTGAGATTTTTTAATGGCGACCCCCATTTTTTATTGCATTTTTGAATTCGCGAGTCAAAACTAGCCCGTGGTCATGTATCGCACCATAGGTCTAACGCGATTGGTTCTCGACTTGTAACTCATGTCACGGGCTGACAACTCCAGAACCAATCAAGTTAGACCCATGGTGCGACACATTGCACCGAGAAACAAAAACAAATGAATATTTAAAAGAAAACAATACGATGAATGTAAATAAATACATACACGCTCGATAAGAAACATCTGACAATCGAAAAAAAAAATAACGTCAATTTAACGTTAAATTTTATTATTTCGTATTTAAAAAAAAATCATTTTGCTTTCTCAATGTTCATTTTTTTTTTAAATCTATTAAATTGCCTTGTAAAATCGATCGTCTTTTGTTTCTGTTCTCGTTGACTTCGTGCGTCTTTAATAATTTGTTTACGATTTTTTTTAAATTTGCGAATCTAGTAACAAATTTTGGGGATTTTTTTTTAGTAACTTTCGAGACAGACGTCCTTGAAAACTTACCGCACCGATATTGAAAAAAAAAAAAAAAACAAATGAATATTTAAAAGAAAACAATACAATGAATGTAAACAAATACATATACGCTCGATAAGAAACATCTGACAACCGAAAAAAAAAAAAAACGTCAACGTCAAAAAATAAATCGAGAAAAATACGCATGTTACAAAAATCCCTAAAAATAACTATAGGCAGCATTTAAAAAACAAAAGTGGTTGCCATAGCAACAAAACAAAAGACAACACGAAGGAACCATGCACGTCAAGGCGTGCGTAGGAATACGTCAAGAAACTTTTGTATTAAACATTCTTTCATAACTTTTGGAATAAAAAAGTGATAACCATTATTCGATACTTTTGTTCCACTCTGTATACAATGTAGGTATGTAATCGCAAGAAAACAAATGAGATTTGAAAGACACGAAATCGCGCAAAAAGGTGTAAAAAAACCAAACAAATCAGCGGAAAACTGACCGTTGGTAACACTGCATCAGTTACACATTTTTTTGACTCTTGTGTGCACTGTGCGCCACCTCTATGGGTGCATTCGATATAACGATCGGAGCGCCCGGAGTGTTCCTTTGTCTCACTCTTACATCCACTGAAGCGCATTCGCTCCTCCTCACACTTCTGTTCACACAGAGCGTAATGTCGAACGCACCCTATGTAGCGATTCTGTAAAGCAGAATAACCTCTTAACTAAAATTAAAATCCCCTACCCAACCTATACTGCAAACTCTGTGCTGTCACCTGTCATTTATTGCAGTCAATTGTTTAATCTGTGAGTGATGGTATGATTTAAGTTTAGTGGTTTTTTTTTCTTGTCTTTCGGCCATAAGCCATCACAGACAGGCGCGAAGTGTATTTTTTAGCTGGGCGGTGTTCGCACGCACACCGCCGAATATTATTGGGCACGTTCAGCCGGTGTCAGCAGCTGAGAAGTTGAGTCGGCTGAGCGTGCGCTGTATCTCAACCGTTGTGAAATTATCTCAGCGTAAACGAGTTCGCTTTGTTTTGGCTGCGGATATAATTCCAGGTTATGTTTGTATTTGTAAATTGTGAATTCATCAAACTGTGTAGCTTGCGCTTCATTTGATTTTGTATAACTGTTCAATTGTTCAAACATTAAAACTAAAGTCATCAGCAGATCGTTTGGCCGAACCGGTAACGCTCAACGTGTTGAGTGTTGCTAGTCAGCTGCTGACATCGGCTGAACGTACCCATGAGGTGGTGCGTGGTGCGTAGAGCAGTTGTGACTAGTTCCCTTAAGTTGGCAACACTGAAGCAAGTAAGACAGGCAATCAACTACGCAATGATTGAAGAATTTACGAAAAAAATTACGTCATGCACAGGTTTACACTAATTTATAATTTCGATCTTCCTTCCCCTCCCCTAAAAAGATTTGCCTCCTCAAAAACCCCTGTCATAAAAATTTACCCCTAAATTTAAAGACAAATCCCCTAAGTTGGCAACACTGTTCGGTGGTTTTATAAAAAAAAAAGAAATTGATATTTTCGCCCATTCTTGGGGATGTAACGCGCCCCTTTTCTTTTCAACTTATTTGGTGTTCCGCTTACAACTTCTTAAGTAAATAAAACAATGACATATTACCAAGCCCGCAAAGTTCTTAATGTAGTTTCGTGCCAGCGACAGTATCTTCAGGTTCTTCAGCGAGCTAATGCCGGCGATCTTCTCGATCATGTTCGTGCTGAGGCTGAGCTTCCTGAAATGGGAGAAGGCAATCAATGACGGTACCGGAAGCGACGCGTCCACCTACGGACTGGCAGCTTGTCAGCACGGAGAGCGAGTTGTCCATCTTCTCGATGGGGGGGAACTGGAACTGGAAGCCGACCTCTTTCGCCTCGCCTATGTTCTGTCCGGGGTGCTTTTCCTCCCACTTCTTGATGGCGTCCTTGATCGTCGTCGGTTTCGACATCGCCCCGAATTGAAGTGTAGCTGATGCGCCGACTTTTATTTACTTCTGCGACATGCGCCCTTCGCCGTTGCCATGGATAATCCATCCAGTTGTTTTTAATTCAATCGAGTCAAAGCAGTTTCCATCAGTGTTGCCAATCCTTTGGAATTCTTGTGAGACAAGGGGTGCGTTTCGTTTGCACGCTCACACGCTTATAAGCGCTGTTTTCTGTTGTTTCCTTTGGCGTTTAGTCGCTTAAGCCGTTATACGCAAAGGTGTTTCTTTTGACTTTTGTACGCACAACGAATTCATAACCTTAAAAATATAATTTTAGTAGTGGAATTGATCCAATCATAGCTGCTGCAGCTGTTTCTGAAATGTAATGTTTGTTTATAATCTGACTATAATTAGCTGATCTTCTCCATAGACAAAAGAAGAATAGATGTCTATCTCAAACGTTGATATAGACAACAGCAAAAGCGCCCTCACACAACTTGGGAAAAAGTTTCTTCAAGAATCGCGCGCAATTCAAATTCAAATGTGTAATTAAGCTCGGATTTTCGATCACTTAAGCCCGGTATTTCGGTCACAGTTTAACTTTAATCTTCAGTTTATTCCTATAGGAACAATTATTTTCATAATTGTGGCTAAGGAAATAAACTAAAAGTTAAGTTAATCTGTGACTGAAATTCCGGGCCTATGAACCTCGCCGAATCTCTAGAAATTCGGCAAATTTTCGGTAAGACTTTGCACTTTGAAAACAAACTATAAATAACTGAAACGGTCATTTAATATTTTTCTATAAAAATAATGTATAAATGTAATTTACAAATGTAGTTAATTGTACAAATAATTCGATTGTGTGCACCATAGCGTGTTCTACCTGACTAATTACATGTTTATGGATTAAAGAGGCATAGTTAATGATTGGGTTAAGTAATACTTAACGGACCAGTATTAGCTTGTTGATCTGGCTCGAAAATCTAAAAAGACAAGATCATAGAGGCTAACCTTCTGACAGTTTCGGACTAGTCAGAAGCCGCTGTACGAACAAGCTAATTAATACTTACAAAATGTCCAGGTTTATTAATAAAAACAACGAAATAGTTCAACTTTACACAAAACGAACGAAATGAACACGTGGGGCACATTTCAGAATTAACCGGTTACTCCACCGGTAGACATTTTAAAATTCTAAAATCTACTGTAAAGCTATAATATGTTATTATAGCTGTAATAGATATATAATAATAATACAGTTATAATAAGTTAATAACTTATTATAGCTAAAATAACATATTATAGTTTTACAGTGGATTTTAGAATTTTAAAATGTCTACCGGTGGAGTAACCGGTTAATTCTGAAAAGTGCCCGTGTTTTTAAAACTTGTCCACCGTGTAACAATTTCTGTACACCACAAAATCACCAGTCGGTAATCTTTGACAACCACCACTTTTAGCAGCGCCTTCAAACGACTTGGGAAAATCTTAATACTGTTTTAAATTCGCAATAACTGATGAACATCTATTTTGTCTATGATCTTCTCATACACGTCTCATACGTTCCGATAGGGGCATAAGCGCTTACGCTTTTGCTGCCCTACCTCCATGGAATAAGCAATTGTGAGCGAAAACTATGACGTTATCATTTTGTCAGCTGGCGCTTTGTAAGCGTTTGCAAACCCAAACGGAATGGTTTAAGCAACGCTTATTCGCGCTCAAAGCATTTAAGCGCGCAAATGAAATGCACCCTTAGTATGTTGGAGACACTGAGGAATTGGCAGCACCCAATTGGCGCGATTGCGTAGTTAAAGGTTAGAGTTGATGTTTACTGTGAGGATGAAAATTGTTTAACAGATTATTATTATTATTATTAGGAACCTGGAAATATTGGCCCCCTTTACGTAAGCAGCACTAAATCCTTTGAGATAATTATTGAAGACATTATTAACGTTTCAGATTGCCTGCTGTAATTCTTCCAAATTGTTTACTACGTGTTCTGAACACCAAATTATTTAAATAAGGAAATAAGAAGTCGGGGTTTAATAGAATATTAGAGCAAATGTTCAAAATGTTGACTGCCTTGACGTAAGCAGCATTGAATCCTTTGAGATAAATTATTGAATGCATTAATTCAGGTCTGATATTTGCAATTGCCTGTTCAATTGCATGCTGTAATTCTTCAAAATTGTTAATATGGTTACGGAACACCACATTTTTTAAATGTGGAAATAATAAGAAGTCCAGGGTTATGAAATCGGATTATCTACTAGCCACCAACCATTACTGATTAAACACCCTGGGAAAAACTCCTCTAATTCAATGTCGTCTAACTGATTTATAAATGGTTCCAATATAAGCCTCTGATATTTGTGGGCGTTAATTGTTTCCCGGAAGAATATTAGTCCAATAATTCTTCTCCGAGACATTGCCGTTTTAAGTGGATGTAAGGGCACTTCAATCACATTAAACGGATTACGTGCAACCAAGTCCTGAAATTTTGTGAATTGATAAACCCAGATAGTCGGAACCAGGCTTCCTCAGAGAAGAAAATAATCAAATTATTGCTATGCCACTGACAAAACTGAATTCGTTGAAGAAAATTGGATGGGTGAAGTTGTTAAATCATTGAAAATTTGTATGGTCAGAAATGAAGGTGTTTTTTCAAGAACTGAGTGGATTCTTAGGAAACCTGAGGATTCTGTTATACAATGTCATTAACATTTTGTACAATATCAGGTGTTATTATAGTGAGGCGACCAGTGAATTTTCCTTTTTCTACATTACCGGTTTGCAAGAAACGTTCAATTATTCTCACCAGGGTTGCCACAATCGTTACAATTATAATGATTTCATTACAATTTAGTCGCTGTCGTTACTACATTGTTTAAAATAAGCAAATTTCATTACTAAATTTAAGTATAGCGCGAGAAATCGCTTATTCATGTTATATCACAGTTTTGTTTTGGTAAAATTTGAAACATTCAAATTGATCATCATGAAATTACTATTGTCAGTTTGGCCCAATCGGTTTTGTGGTTTGGCGTTTAGACTCTGCAATAGATAAGTAAGTACCGGGTGGACTATTTTTGATGGTTTTACAGGGTTTCTTGGTTATTTATAGGGGTAAAAGAAAACCGTTTTTGCAACCCACTACTACTTTTTCGAGAGGTGAAAACAAAAGTTAGCTACTTGGATTCATTCGGGAAATATCGGCAGAAAACGAATTTTCACGAAAAATTATTTTTCACAATATTTCAGCTGATATTTCCCGAACGAATCGAGGTAGCTAACTTTTGTGTTCACCATTGAGTTTCTCTCGAAAAAGTAGCATTGGATCGCGAAAACGGTTTTCTTTTATTCCTATAAATAACTGAGAAATCCTGTAAAACTATATTTTATATTTTATAAATATTTGTAGGTTTTTATCTCTTATCGAAGCCCAATGCAGCACAAATGCAATCAAATTGTACAATGAATGAATCAGGTGTTACAAAAGAAATTACATTTTTATTTTTCTTTAACAAATTTTAAATATTAATGAGGCAATTTTATAATTACCTAAAGAATTTTTTTTTAATTTTTATAGTTTATTTAGCACTAAACTTATTTCCTAGTCCATTTGAATATTGGCATAAAATTAAGAACTATTTACATACGTACATAGAGTACTAGTAAAACAAATACAATAACTTATGATTAACTATTTTGCAGTTCCCGCCTTTCATTACATTTAGGGTGCGTTTCGTTTGCACGCTTTAAGCTAAGTTCACATGCATTGCGGATTACGCAAAATGTTTATTGCGGATCGTTTGTAATTAGTTCATTTTGATTGAAATGTACATAATGAACCAATTAGAAACGATCCGCAATAAAAATTTTGCGTATCCGCAATGCATGTGAACTTAGCTTTAAGCGCTCACGCTTATAGGGACCGTGCACATGCGATGACAGCGCCACCAATGGCCATATTTTGCATAGGAGCGGCTAAATATCACAAGAAATACCAGCGTTGCCAGGTTGTATATTTTTAAATATATATGCAACCTACGACACAGATATCTTCTTCTTTATAAAATTTAATTGTAATTCTATTTTCTAGTCGAAACTAATTTTAAGTTTCGTTTTATTCTTGTGGAAACAATTTTCTTCACAATTACTTCTGTTGGATTAAAAAAAAAACGCTGAAACTCATATATTTTATTGAAATTGTAAAAACAAATTAGATTACAAAATAAACATATAATTATATTTATCAGAAGTATTTAATTTTTAATGAGATGTTAGAACGAATGTTGAACTTTAATGAAATGTACATATGCGGTCAAAATAGTAGCAGTAGAACGCCAAGATAGTTAAAAAAAATATCTTTCCCTTCAACTATTGAAAATTTTGTGATTTTTTTTATTATGTATATACATACACACCGTGTCCACGGATCGGGTTCACTATGGGAAAAACTTTTTTATTTTTCATTTTTCGAAAAAAAATCATTCTTTATAAAAGTTTTTGCTTGTCCCAAAGATTCTAAAATTAGAAAATATTAAATTTCCATTAATAACAATAAAATAAAATAAAATCCTGTTTACACTTTCACAAAATACGGCAATGTTCAAAAATTCCGTTAGTATAATCAAGTAAACTGGTTAACTCAAGCAATATCAATTACTGTAGATGTAATTTGGGTGATAGTTATGTAGAAATAAGAACATAATATAAAATAAACTCTCTTCAAAAATTAAGTTTCAAATTGTTTTATTTCATTTTTTAAATTTGAAGAACCTGCGACGTAATAAAAAAATGACTTTTGTGAATTAAAACGTGATAAGAAATCAAATTCATAATATTGCCCGATTCTAGTTAACGTGATTTTTAACAGAATTTTAATCTTTGCCACGTTTTGTAAAAGTTAAAAGATAAATTTCCAAACTTTTTCAATTGTTAATGGGAATTTATAATTTTCTGTAATATTTCTTAGGTTTTTAGGTCAAGCAAAACTTTTGTAAAGAATGATTTTTTTTTTCGAAAAGTGAAAAATAAAAAAGTTTTTCCTATAGTGAACCCTATCCGTGGACACGGTGTATATGTAATATATCCTATACAGTGCTCGCCAAAAAGTCGGCATCAAATGGGAGAAATTTTTATTTCTGATTTTTCGAAAAAACTTTTTACGGCAATAATTTGTGCTTGTCTGAAAACCTATTTAGCCCCTATTAGATATACCGAGTGATTTTTACTTAGTTAGAAAATAGCATTTTCGAAATTGCCAAAATCCTAAAATTGTTATTTCTTGGAAACTAATCAAGATTTCAACGAGATTTTTTTTTATTGTGTATTAGTTTTAGAAAATTTTTTTGCAAATCGGTTTTGATTGCAGCGGATTCCCCGGATGTCGCTACTTAAATGTCTATTAGTTTTAGCTTACTAAACAATCTCAAGGCCAGAAAATAACGTTCTTCTTTAACTTTTAGCGAAAATTGAATTTTTCAATTTTTGAACTTTTCACAAAATTTCACATATCAAAACTTAGTTGTAAATTTCAAATAATTTTGGACGAAAACTTCAAAGATTTGTAATTGAAAAAAAAAATAGAGAAAGGCATTTATTGCTTTAGATATTTTATTATTTATCGAAAAGTAATATTTGTACATAATCGCAACGTTTTTGATACAATATGCTTTTGAGGAGAAATATTTTTTAATGATAATTAACAGGTGTTGGAATGTCTTCTAAAAACTCTAATCTATTCCTATTCATGAATTCCTGTCACAGAAAACTCCTAAATATTCTTTTACAATGACCTAAATGAGGAGAGTTTTTTTCTTAATTAAGCCACCATTAAACTAACAACACTTACAAAAAATGACAAGTATGAGTGTTACTGAAAAACATAACACATCTCCTAACACATAAACTTTGATACGACCTTCATCTTACTTAATCAGTAAATTTGGCAACGTTGGTATTTCTTAGGATTTTTAGCCGCTCCTACTCATGCATCATTGCATCATAACCTCTATTAATGGCGCCTTGTGATCGGACTTTTTGGACTTTTATTGAGCATTTTTATTTTTGTTAATGCAATTGTTTTATTTCATCACAGCAATTTTTGCTATACAGAAGTTATTTTTATCTGCAATGTAAAGTAATGTAGTTATAAGTTTATTTAAAATATTATTTATTGTTCATACATAAACTTTTTATCCAGAATTTATTTGTTTGGATATAAAAAAAATATTGTTCATATATATATATGTCCAGGTATTTAAATAAAAATAAAAATTAAAATGTGGTTTAATTTTTTGGTTACATTTGCGTCATAATATAATTAAAAATGACGTCAAAAACATACGACTATGGGTGCGTTTCGTTTGCACGCTCACACGCTTTAAGCGCTCACGCTTATAAGCGCTGTTTTCTGTTGTTTCCTTTGGCGTTTAGTCGCTTAAGCCGTTATACGCAAAGGTGTTTCTTTTGACTTTTGTTCGCACAACGAATTCATAACCTTAAAAATATAATTTTAGTAGTGAAATTGATCCAATCATAGCTGCTGCAGCTGTTTCTGAAGTGTAATGTTTGTTTATAATCTGACTATGATTAGCTGATCTTCTCATACACGTCTCATACGTTCCGTTAGGGGCATAAGCGCTTACGCTTTTGCTGCCCTACATCCATGGAATAAGCAATCGTGAGCGAAAACTATGACGTCATATGACGTTATCATTGCGTCAGCTGGCGCTTTGTAAGCGTTTGCAAACCCAAACGGAATGGTTTAAGCAACGCTTATTAGCGCTCAAATCATTTAAGCGTGCAAATGAAACGCACCCTATATGATGTTTAAAAATGACGTCGCCAGGCTGTGACATTTGCCGTCTTATTTACGTCTTTAATACGTCGATGACAATGGTCATTTGACGTAAACAATGACCAACTATTAACGTGAAAAAGACGGCACCTTGCTGCCTGGGTACATGTATATATTTACATGTACATGTATAGTTAATGATGGCTTGGTTATATGCTCAACTTCAAGGAATTGCCGAATTGGATAGGGTTGAAAGACAAGCCCAACTGCAAGAACGACGTCTTTTTAGGAGAGTTGTTCGAGATGCCAATGATCTCTTTCAGATTCCTGAAAATGAATTTGTAAGACAGTTTCGCTGAAGTAAGGAAGCATGCCAACAACTCATTGCTAACTTAGAACCCTACATTCTGGCTGGACGGTATATATCTAGAATACCATTAGTATTTAAGGTGTGTTAGGTGTGTAGTAACGTATATATGCAATGCACAGTGTTATTTAAATAGGTATTAATTACATTGAATTTTTTTGCCATGGGAAGTTATCAGAGAAATATAGGAAACAATGTGCTAGCCTGTTGCAGCCAATCAGTGGTATCCCGTAGCATCAAAGAAATTTCAACTGCTATTGTAACCCATTTATTAAGAAGATGGGTTCGCTTTCCACGAAATGATCCAGAAAGAAATCAAATCAAAGAAAGGTGATAATCTACAGAAATCTATTTCTTCATTAACTGAAATATGGGTTGCAGGTTTGTTACGGATCATCACATGCATCATATTATTGGTGTGGTGGATGGAACCCATATTGCCATTGTTAAACCAACAGACAATGAAAATGTATATGTGAATCGAAAGGGATATCACAGCCTCAATTGTCAAGTGGTAAGTAAAATAAAAATACCTCTGAGTTCCATGGTGTAATGTTGAATTTTGTAGATTTGTGATTCACAACTACGAATTTTAAATGTTGTGGCCCGGTGGCCAGGTAGTACCCATGATGCCTATATTTGGCGTATGAGTCGTATTGGGGAAACAATGAGGGCGAACTACGAATACGGCGATCAAGACACTCGCATCATGGGTATGCTTTTTGTTTAAATTGTGTTGAACATTTTGTTTAATGTAATTGTTCGGTAGGTGATTCAGGATACGCTTGTCTTCCTTGGTTGCTAGTGCCTGTAACCAATCCACTTGAGGAGCATTTCAATGATGTATTTCGTCGATGCCGAAGTGTTGTTGAACTGTGCATTGGATTATTGAAGGGGCGCTTTCGTTGTTTATTGAAAGAACGCACCTTGCATTACCAACCAAGAGTAGCAGTACGCCTCATTTTAGCATGCACAGTGTTACATAATATGGCCATTCACTATAGAGTGTGGAACCCTGTTGCTCGGTGGGACGACATTGATCAGGAACTACAGTTGCCAGCACTGCTACCAGAACCTGATGCTGTCTACCGACAAATAGGACAACATCAACGAAGACAATATATTGAAAGTTATTTTTAAAAGGATACTGCAAATCAATACTTAAGTCTTGTTTATTAATTACAACTGAAAACTAATGAGCAAAACACTACACTTATTAATAAATAAATGAAAAGCCAATTCACACATTTATTATTAATATACCACTTGTTAGTTATTCGTGTTGTTGAGAGCAAGTTATCAATTCTTGCAGAAGGTGATTGGTTTTCCGTTTTTCCTTCACTAATTCTTCTAGCACCTCCACAACACAGTCCACCTTGTTATTTAGTGCTTCCTCAATTTTTCTAAATGTTTCTGTTGCTTTTGCTGCTGCAGATAGGCTTGAGTCCTCTGTCGTTTTCCTAAAACATCACAAAATATAAACATGATTATCAGTGTAAACTGTAAATAGCAGTTTTTACTGTAATCATGTTTATATTATTATATGTAACTGTAAATAGCAGTTACAGTTAACAATAACTATAGTCTGCTTTTTAATTCGGAAGAGTGAATTGGAAATTTTCTTCACACAAAACGAAATTTCTATCAGCTGAATTAAAAAAACAGAGTAAAATTAATACTACATTTTCAATTCAAGTGCACAAATAACAATATTAATACAATATTTGACTACTTACTGAAACTAGGAGTAGTTTGGGCTAATGGAGTGCTTCCTCTATTGGTTTCTTCATCTTCAGATGTGGCAGGTATTGCTTCTTCTCTTGAAGTAGACCGTCTCTGTACAATATATTTAATAATTATCATTTTTAATGAGAAACAAACAAAATTTACCAGCCAGACATCTCATTCTGATTCATCTGTGGTCACTTGTGGGGAAGTGACCGCTGATGAAATTTCAATATGGATTACTTCTACCTCTTTCTTTTGTTCGGGCTCTGCACTATCAAGCGGCAGAGAACAAGGCATCTCCAACCCATGGATTGCTTCTTGCGTTAATATTGCTATCACTTTTTCCTCTAATTCTGTGAAGTCGGTTTTACATTTTGGACCCCCACCTCTGCCGCCACGATGACGGCGTACCTTGCCTGCCTTTTTTTTAATTTTATTTTTTAAATCAATCCACACCTATTATACAAGTGAATGTACTCATAAGCCTTTGGCATTTTATGTGTAATATGGGTACTTACTTTCTGCCATTTTATGGCATTCTTTGAGGGCCCTTCACATGCATTGAGGCGTGCTGTAAGTTCATTCCACAGCTCCATTTTCTTTTTTTTGCCCGCAGAGCCTAATAATTTTCCTTTGGTAAACTCTTCATGGTCTTCCATAAATTCAATCAAGACTACTTTCTGGGCCGCGGTAATTTTTGTTTCCTTGCTCATTTTAAAACCAAAACCACTTACATTGAAACGCTACCGTTGCGAATGCAGCGATGACTTAAACATCGTTTCCTACTTTAATGCTACCTACTTTACCTATAACGTTTAACACCAACCTAAAGGCTACGATTTTCACTATATTTTTCACCGTTTGATACTTTCAGGCCAGTTTCGCGCCGATTGTTCTGCCAATATTATAATTTCGATTAAAAATCATCGAAATGAATTAGAATCGGTATCACTTTTTGCGCTGTTGTTCTGACGTCATTATAATTTCGGTTCGAAATGAACTAGAATTGGTACCCTGGTGAATTTAAAATTTTTCATGTGGCAACACTGCTGCTCTTTCAATGTGGTTCCAAGCAAAAATGGTGGTGTTGGATCGAGCTCGTTGAATTTGGTGAGATGAAATGCATAATTAATAATTAATTAGTTTATTGAACAAAATGCTTGCCTGAGCTAAGTACAGCTGCACAACACACTGTTAATAAACATACTTATTATCTGTTTACTCCGTTTCTTCGTTAGAATAGGCGAGTTAGGGGTGACATTTTGTTGATAACTCAACAAAACAAAATAAAAATAAATTGTTTGCATTCGTAATTTACATTAGGACACTAATAATTAACAATTAAAGAGTAAAATATGGAGTAATAAAACAACTTTTTGCACCGTTTACACAGACAATTAAAGGGTGCGTTTAGGGAATCCAACCTGCTTCTGTTCTGATGTGGTCCTGACAAAGTGCTGATAACTACCAACAGCTGTTAATTCCCTGAACGCTATTTATGCTAGCGTACGAATTTCAAGGATGTTATATTTGTTATTTATTTATAAATTTTATAAGCAACGGGTTCTCCTTTATCTCCTGCTTTAGCTGAAGTTGTTGTGCAGGAACTAGTTAGAAAAAACTGTCATTAACTCTTTACTTTTCAATTTAATTTTGTATTTTCGTTGCGTGGATGATATTTTATTGATTCTACCTTCAGATAAAGTAGATTTTGTTTTAGGTACAATTAACTCTTTCCGTACCGTAGAAAAATAAATTAACAATTCATTTAGTTTCCTTGATAAAGTACAAATGAGCCGGTCCAAGAAACGGAATTTACATTACGTGTCAAAATCTAATTATTTAATAATTATGATGCTGTTATTATTACTTTGTATATTTTTACTGTATGAATGCTTGCTACTAAAATTCTACTGCTTCATACTTAACGTGTAATTTTGTTAGAGATTTTTGTTTAACAAAATATGTACAGTCAGTCTATAAATGATTTCTATAAATGTTTCTATAAATGATTCTAACATCAGAGTAGGCATTGAATATTGCGTTGGATATTCCACCTCCTTTTGAATGTGTATTCTACTATCTGAGAAATGTCAGTGTCAACGCTGTCATAAACTTGAAACTTTTAAATACAGTAAAACTCGGATATAACGAAGGCTCAAGGGACCACGCTTATTGCTCGTTATATGCAAGTGCTCGTTATAAATGAAAAAATTAAATGCATATGTGATATGTATTATGAACAGCAAAAGAATCTGGGACAACTATACCCCTGCATTTTTTTGTTTATTTAATAAACTAATAAGTTTGAATACAATTTTAAACAATTTTTTTTGCTTGTTTTATGGTAACGTAAAAAATACGCAAAAGAACAAACGAACAGTTTTTTTTAACAATTAATTCGTCGTATTTAGATTTTTTGTCGGGCATACCTACGTACTTCTACATCTAACAAAAAAATATTTTCAAATTTTTTGCAAGGTAAAACAAAGAAAAAATTACAAAATTGGCCGCTATAAGCAAGTTCTCGTAATAAACGAGCTCGTTTTAAACAAATATTTTTATATGTAATTTACCATATCGAGAAACGGGACTTTTCAATTTCCTCGCTATAACCGAGTTCTCGTTATAACCAGTGCTCGTTATAAGCAAGTTTCACTGTAAACCATTATTGCTAAAACACAATACCAGTATCAAATGTTTCAATTTGAGTTTACAATTTATTCCTTAAATTGATGATGTTGCACCAAATAAGCTTCTGAAAAAGATGTTTGATTATTTAAGAATTAAAAATGATGACTGTGTTCAGTATCGGTGGTTAGTGGCACATGATCATTTATTTATCAGAGGTAATGCGATGTTAGAATCATTTATAGAAACCTTGTACATACAGTTCTTTCGCTCGATCTTTGCAGTCACGTCACACTTTACCGATTCGAGAAACGAAATCAACATATTCTTTTATCCTTATCTAATACGTATGCTAAAACAATGATGGAATTTATAAATTTGTCATTTTGAGTCGATAATTTTCTGATGTAACTGCAAAGATCGAGCGAAAGAACTGTAGTTATTTTGTTGCATTTGTTATAGATTATGAGCAGCCCAGTCACAAAACGACTAAAAATGGAAGGAGAAAGTGAAAGTGCTGCCCTAAGAGAAGTAAGTTTAGCCTTAATATAGGGATCATGCACATGCGAAGCCAGCGCCACCAATGACCATATTCTGCATTAGTGGTATGAAAATACGAGTTGTTTTAAATTATTAGTGTACATTTGAACTTGAATATTGTAAATGTATTTCAATACCAGGAAGCTCAAGTATTATGTACTACAATCGTAAATTGTCATAAGAGTGATATTATTCCCATGCAGTGGGTCTCAAGAAATATTTTCATATCACTAATTCACAAATCACCACGCCAGGCGGCGCTGAATGCAGAGATGGCGCATGGCGCCTATAATATTCATATAAATGTATATTTATGTGATGTCCTTTTTTTCTTTTGTAGGGCACATCCTCAAAACCGAAAAAATTGTATATGGCTCGTACGTCCGAGTTTGAAGAGGTCATCAAAAATCCCGGATTTGTCGACAAGACGTTATACATTAAGGATTTTCTTGAGATGGGAAAAGGTGTGATAATTGTAGCGGCACCCAGAAGGTTTTTTAAATCGACTAATTTAGACATGGTTAAACAATTCTTATCAGGAAACAAAACACCTTTTAAAGAAAACAATTTAAAAATATATAGAGAGGAAAGGCAATTTTTCGACGAAAATTGTTGTAAAGAAGCTAATCCTGTGCTCTATATAAACATGAAGTCGGTTAGTGGCAACACTTGTGAAGGCGTTCTTAAATCTCTACAGAGTGTCATTAGAAGAGCATACAATGATCATCGTAAGGTTCTAATAAAACGTGACGGACAAAAGTATGCTTGGTCAAAAGACAAATTAGAAGATGTGGATATCACTGTAGAAGAATTTGTAATGTATTGCAAAGGTCGTAAAAAGCTTACTGAAAATGATCTAATATGGGCACTTAATTACTTATCTCAATGTTTGCATGTGCATTATAACAAACTTGTCTATGTACTCATAGACGAGTATGATGCGCCAATAATGAAGATATTACTGAGGGAGCCAAACGTAGAGGAAAAAGTTGTAGATTATACCATTGGACTAATAAGTGATATTACGTCTCATTTGTTGAAATCTAATGAGCATCTGCAGAGTGGGCTAATTCATACTTGTATCCAATTAGGATCGGTGTTATCTCCAGATGCAAACAATATTATATCGTATGAATTCCTGAAAACATCGACATTTGTGCCATATTTTGGATTAACTGCTGCTGAAGTGGAAGATCTGTTTGCCCGAGATGACTGTGCAGTTTATAGAGATGATGAAAAAATACGAGAATGGTATAACGGGTTTCAAGTTCCAAACGCAAATAAGCCCACTCGCATTTATTCTGGCTGGTCTATTCTACGTTACTTGGAAAGAAGCTCTGAAAACTGTAAAAAAGAGTTCGCAAGTTACTGGACTAAATCGGGAAGCATAACAAATTTGCAAAACCTCTTTGCATCATCTGGAATTCGACAACGAATTGAAGAACTTATAAATGGTGAAGAGGTTGAAATAGGGACGGTCGAAAAAATGTCGGTAGAGAATGTGAAGACATTAAAATCATTACTTAAAAATGATTTTAAATATATAACATATGAAGACGTTGATCTGTTTCTCCAGTTTTTAGCAGAAAACGGGTATTTAAATGTGATCAAGTACTCAGAGAAGTCATGCACTCTAAAGGTACCGAATTTAGAATTGAAAACATGTTTGATATCCAACTGTTATAATGCAGCTTTTTTTGCAAAAAAATATAATCTCCAAAATATTCCACAATATTTACAAGCATTAGAAGATGTACTAATTCAGCTAAATAAAGATGCATTTACTAAGTTTGCAAAAAGTGTGTCTAATTTGTTTGAAGTGCAAATGCCTACTAATGAAGCTGAACTTACTGGCATTTTATTCACTTTGGCATATAACTTCAAAAATTATTCTGTGCGCAGTGAGTTAAGTGTCCAAAGAATAAAACCTCTTGGAAGGCCACCTCGTCTTGACATGTTTGTGATATTCAAGAATGTGGGTATGATTCTTGAGTTGAAATTTAAATCAGAATCTGCACAGCAGGCCCATACTCAAATTAATACGCATGGATATTACACTGTCTTTGATAAAACGGAATACAGGGCCATCACGAAGAAAATCTGTGTGGGCTTACACATGGATGAGCAGAAGAAAGTTAGTGTATGTTACACAGTAAATAATTCAGGTAATTGAGAAATTGTTGAGAGTAAAAATACATCACATTTATTACTATTATTGTAGATCAGGAAATTGTCACCAGCGTTGATTTACAAACAGACCAAAAAGCCTAAATGTTACAGTTGGGATATTTCTTTTCATCCTAGAGAAATCTAATGTAGTGATTATGTTATGTTATTATGTTATTATTTTGTAAAGAATAAATAATTAATTTTTTCTAAGTCGTACTACTTATTGTTCGTTTACTTGACATCCGCACTGTCAAACTAAGGGCCAAATTCAGAAACCTCACTCATACTCAACTCACACTCAAATTTGACGTTTGACATTATTTTAAATTCAGAAATGCTTTTACATTTACTCGTATAATCAAGTTTATGGCCGGTATAGGTATTTCGATCATCTGTGATTTATGATAGAAAGTCATTAAAATGAAAATGAAAGCGTTTCTGAGTTTCAAAACTGTGAGTTGAGTATGAGTAACATTTGTGAATTTGGCCCTTAAGGCCGTTTTCCATAAGAGCTGCATAGCGGTAAAGTTGTAAAGCGGTGCGACGTACAGGGTGGATCAATTTCGATGTCTTTTATGGACAGCTCTGTAACTATAAGAGATAGAAAAAAACTAGTGGCCAAGTCTCGATCTCTTTTTAGAGATAAAGTCAATAGAGCAAACCAAAATTGGTCATCTTCTTTTGATTTCGAGTTATAAGCAAAAATTGACGTTTCGTTAATGGCGCATATCTCGTTTATTTTTTATTTTTACAGATATTAAAAAACTGTTTGGACATTATCAGGACACTTTTTGGAATACAATTCAGTGGTGTAGTTGGTTTTTTGATATTTAATTAAATTTTCTAGTTATAAACATATATTTTTTTATGGAAATCATAGTAGGCAATGTCACCATTAAATAGAGATTTTTTTCTGTTTTCAAAAATAATGCATCGAAAATAATAAAAAAAGGCGTTTTATTCTATTAACTGTAAGAAATAAATCCAACACAGTATATGTATATTTTTGAAAACAGAAAAAAACATCCTGTCAACAAATGCTTGACATACCTTGATGTGTTATTATTATTCGTCGACACTCATAACTTTACCGTTATTTTCGTCAACTACACGAAAAAGTAGCATGATCTACACGTCAGAAAAGTTAATTTCCATGTTCGTGTAAATTTGATCCACTCGTGAGCTAACGCTCACTCGTGAATTCGAACATTTATTATACGCTCACTGGAAAACTGTCACTTTTCTAAACTTGTAAATCAATATACTATTGCTTCATTTGTCTTTTAAGCAACGATTTATTTAAGCATAAATTTGTTATTAAAGCATCAGGAAACAAACATAACAGAGGTGTATTTTATAAAACAGAATTTATGAATAAAGGAAATGTAAGGTTAGGCATTTTTATTGTTTCACACTGACAGATTACAAATTAAGACCGACTATTGGAATTTGCAGTTAAACATTCGCCACCTGAGCATTACTGATGTTAGGTATAATTTTTGAGAATTAAAAAACAATAAAAATTAATGACAGCTGTAATTCTTGCCAAATGAAATTGTAATTAAATTGATTTGCTTAATTGGCAGTATTAGCGAAATAGAATATCTTATAAATCACGTGAATTATTTCAGCCTGATTGGGCTTCATCAGAGATATGTACTAAAAAATTATTTTTTGAAAGGATAATAATTACTGTCACATTTTGACTTTTGAAAGATGAAACATAACTGTTCCTTTCAATTTTGCAAAATATTAGACAGTTTTTCAAAAAGTTTTCTTTCAGGGTTTGTTTTTGGGTTATTGAAAATTTCAAAAATATGTAAGTGTATAATTTAATTATTATCCTTTCAAAAAGTAATTTTTTAGTACATATCTCTGAAGAAGCCCAAGAAGGCTGAAATAATTCACGTGACTTATAAGATATTCTCTTTCTCTAATACTGCCAATTAAACAAATCAATTTAATGATAATAATGATGTATACAAGAAACAAGTACAAGCCGCCACTGGTTATAACCAGCGGTAGATACCAACACATTTTTGCGCCAACGACTTGGTGACTACTTCCGCCAATACCATTTGTTATCGTAGCGTTTTTCATCTGGCAACACTGCTGCTAGTTCCAATGGCAGTGTTGCCAGGTCTAGGGATTTATCCCAAATCTAGGGATTTCTGATGTGGCTGAGGGGAAAGGGATTTTTTTTTAATTTTGCTGCAAATCTAGGGAAAATTTCAAAAATTCTGACAAATGTAGTAAATAATATTCTTTTTAATCTAATTGCGAAACAGTTTTACATAAATCTTCTTAAAGAATAAGTTGCAAGAACAAAGTATAGGCCACCAAGTCAGAGCCATCTATTGACAAGTAGTATAGCTTTAAAAAGACGTCGTAGCTGGTAGGTTATAAACACAGACTTTAAACTTTTAACGTCTCTGATTACAAATCAGATTTTCAATTTACCGCGGCATTATGTTTCAAATTTTTTAATTGTTTCATCGTAAATTCGTAAGTAGGTAAAACTCCTAAAATATTAAAAGTAACGTGGTTTGCCCGGGGGTATAAATATACAATCCAGCGTTTCTCCACGCAAATTGCAATTCGAAACTTCATTGCCGTCTTCTTCACAACAGAAAAAAAGAATGCATTTGCAACAGTAAAAAAGAAAAAAGAAGTCGTACATAAAATAAAATATCAGGAAATCTGGTAACAAGACGACATATTTAAAGGCTGGTTGCAGAAAAGCAAGAAGGGACCAACATAAGCTTACTGTAAAGTGTGCAATAAGGACCTGGTACCTATCTGGCAAATCAGAGCTTTCGAGACATTCCCAAGTTTCGTCACACACAAATAAGGCCAAATCTTTATTTAAACGGCACACGTTAAAATCCATGACAACTTTCCAAACAAATGTAACGTTGGACAATAATATTAAGAAAGCAGAAATTAGAAGTGATTAGGACAAGCTTTTGTGATTCCGAAATTGCCAAAAAATATACTAATAGCAGAACAAAAGCCACAGCGATCGTTAATAAAGTAACTGGTTCCCATGGTTTTGAAAAAACATTAAATTTAATCCAAAATCAGAAATTTTCTTTAATCGTAGATGAATCTACTGATAGGGGCACAATAAAAAGTTTGGCATTAGTATGTATGTTACAGCAGAAGATTTGTTTTTGGGATTACTGCCTGTACCAAACGCCACAGCAGAGGCACTTTATATAAAAATAAGAGACTTTTTTTTTAATATAACATAGATTATAAAAAAAATTTAATTGGTTTTGCTGCAGACGGAGCCAGTGCAATCAATGATGGGTGTGCATAATTTCCTCTCTACAAAATTACAAGCTGACATTCCACCAGGCCGATCGTCTTGAATTACCAAGGTCGTTCCATTTTTTTTTGCTTAGTACGGGATCGGGACTTCGGGTGTCGCGGCAGTAGTTGCGATATATTATGCCGATAAATAGAATTCCTTTAAGATCCGATGATCTTGTAATATCCATGGAAACCACAGATCACCGAAACCATTGTCATACAATTGCCTCCAAGGATATTATGGGGTAAAAAAATTTATAAGGAGGTGGAATGGTCGAGCATAAAATATATAGTCATTAATGTCAGTTTTTTCTGATTTTGTATGGATTGTGTTTTATGTGTAATATAATATCAGTAATTTGAGTTAATATTGTTAATTTGTTGGCTGTGTTTCGTTTTGCTGTTGTGTGTTAGTTTGTTATATATAATTTAACAGAAATTAAATTAAATTAACATTCATTTAATTTAATCATCTGTTCGAAGTAAACGTTACTATACTTACATAGTTAAAGCTATAACAATGTTTATTTTGAATGATTAAATTCAACGAATGCTTCTGAATCCCATTATATGATTGAAAAATAAAAACAAGTATTTCAAAATTGCCGCGTTAATGTAATATAGTACGGGATCGGGAAAACAGATGGCGGCATTTCGAGAACTGATGTTTTTGCACAAGATGGCTTTCTATATTGGGGTTATTCTATGCATTCCACATTTATTTATTTTAAAATGTTCATGTCAGTCTTTCAGTTTATATGCAAATTGTGCGTGTGAAAAGTTACCTAACATAGTAGCTTTCCATTTGTAATTCAGTATGATCAGATCAGTTTAAATCAGAATTACTCTGAACTACTAGAACACAATGCAAATGGAACAAATTCGATCACATGTCACTATATAAACATAACCTTTTTGATTTTCAGTCTGACATAAATATATTAAAGTACTTAACATCTCACAGGTTTAATTCGCATATTTTTTTAGGAATTAGTAACATAAATAATAATAAAACTTTTACCTGTTTTAAAAAGTAGGTATTACCTGCAAATGAATATTTATATTCGTTTCGGCACTCTGCAATTTAAGGAGGGCCATTTTCTATGTATTGTATGTATGAGATGTTGCAAACATAACCGAAGCAAAAATGCTTTTACGGATTTCTGTTATCCCCTCTTTTATTCAAAATGATAATTAAATTGATTTGTTTAATTGGCAGTATTAGAATTAGAATATCTTATAAATCACGTGAATCATTTCAGCCTGATTGGGCCTCATCAGAGATATGTACTAAAAAATTACTTTTTGAAAGGATAATAATTAAATTTTAAAATTTAATTATTATAATAATCAGCCGACAATCAGGCTGAAATAATTCACGTGATTTATAAGATATTCTAATTCTAATACTGCCAATTAAACAAATCAATTTAATTACAATTTCATTTGGCAAGAACTACAGCTGTCAAAATGATAAGTTTTAAAAGTTGGTGCTTGAGGGGACGGACGCAGGTAAAAACAGGATCAGTTGGTGGAAACTACTCTTATCAAAAGGAACATGTTGCGGATCAGTTAGAGCTATTCTGAGTAAAGCGCCTCATGGTAGATCTTGCAAGAGATGTTCATACATATTTGCAGTATAGTTTTAAGAGACAAACTGAATTTTGTGAATTTCAAGAATTTATTCAAGGAAAACCACACAAAATTCTTCAACCATCTCAGACAAGACGGTTGTCTTTGCATCAAGTGGTAGCATGACTCTTGGAACAATTATTTTTATATTTTACAGACCAGTTAAATGAAAAAGTCAATAAAGCAGAATCTATTCTAACCAGGCTGACAGATCCTTCAGTGAAATTATATTATCATTTTTTAGACTTTGTTAAATTTAGATATGCAATCTGAAACTATTAAAGTTCATACATTATACAAAAAAATTAAAAATGTTCTTAGAACACTTCTAGATTGTTATATAAATAAAAAATATTTGGGAAAAACACCTATAGAGGAAATTCAATATAAAAATCCTCACAATTTTGTTCCAATCGAAAATATGTATTTAGGTGCATATACAATGTGTTTCATTTCTCATCTACACACCCCTGTAGTTTTTATATTTATTAACGGATCGATTTCAAATTTTCGCCAGATGAACATCCTCTTAAAACACACATTTTTCAAATTTGAAACCTTTTGTATTGCAAGCCATGACCTACTGCGATTTAAAAATTAAGGAAACATAGTAGGCCTTGTTTGATCAAAAGAAGTTATTAGAAAAAGTTGTTTAGAATTACGAAATAACCCCAATTACCAAATTTGGTTGAAAAATTTAAATTTTTAATTATTAAAAAAATAGAATTTCAATTTAATCTACAGTTTTACAAAACGCTAAAACTAACCGACTAAGGGCCGGTATTATAGCATGGGTTTGAAATGGCAGTTTAATCTAAAGGTAAAACTTCAGATCAGTATAATATTTTCACACTAATGAGTGTGAAATTAAACATAAATTAGACAATAAAATGAAAAAAACTCGATCAAACTAACCTCACTTATATTAACAGTAAGTTTAAGCTTTTCTTCAATCACCGTTTGACGTTTAAACTTAGAAGCTGTTGTCATCGGCAGGTATAAAACGGGAATATCTTAAAATCTGAAGTTTAACTGTCAAACTGCAGTTTAAACTAATGCTATAATACCGGCGCTAAAACACACAGAATGAAAAAAACAGCTTAATCTAATATTTTACCAGGCCCCCATCGTGCGGTATGCATTTTTCGATACGTTTCTAAACAATGTTGTAAAGAATAATAGGGAATAGGAAATTTTTAATCGAGAGTTGCGCCCAAATTTACAAACGATTTGATGTAAAGAGCAAGTCAACGAAAATTTTGAAACAGTTGGCTACTATCAGTCCTGAGCAGGTCATCTCCAAAAGAACATAACTCAATTGGTCCTTTAGCGATATTTTTCCCAAATCTAGTTTCTCAGAATAGGGACCATGCACATGCCTGCGTTCAGCGCCGCCTGGCGATGATTTATGCATTAGTGGTATGAAAACCATTAATAAGCTAACGCTTATATGGCCGTTTCAATTGGCGGTCTTTCATTGTTGAAATCGTTCTAGACAATTTACAGATTCGTACGGTGAGTAGTGACCTCTGTAATGAAAATTGTTAGTTCTACGTCAGTGAACTGTCAAATGTAACAGTTTCAGAATTTTTCTGCTTGTAAGTTTAAATTCGAACATGTTTCTTCAAAAAATCTGTTTTCTCTCTACTTGTATTATCGAAAACAGGTTTCTCTACTGTTGCATATTTGTCTTTTGTGATTGTCACAAGCAAAAATTGTATTTTGATGGAGTGCACAGGTTTTTGTATTTTCCAAGAGAAGTAAAATTTCAGGAATAATATCTGTTAATTGCTTGATAATTCCGTCAAATTTATTACTAGGACAGTTTAAACTTCCTTTGTCCTGAATCATAATAAGTTTCATCAAGAAATCAGATAAGAAAGAAGCAAGTATTGCAGTGAAACTTGTCTCTATTTTTAATTATATAACCAGCTAAGAATGCCACAGAAGCAAAGTAAATACTGTCATCAGGTAATATTTTTAAAGATAAGTTTCAAACTTAGAAGTTTTCAAATATGAGATAACTCTTCCTTAACTTTTTGTTTTTCTGTAGGTACTGGTTTGAAATTTGCCTGACTCATGTAATCTATACATATTATCAGCATCGGCAATATGTATTAGCAGATTAGCAGCTTTGACGAATCCACAACGTAAAATTTGCTCAAGTGCATATTCTGCCGCTCTGACTTCAGACATGTCATTTGAACCACTTCTAAGACGAACATGAGAAAATATGGGTTCCACTGCATCTGAACTATGAATAATATGTCAATACATAATAAAATCTGATTTGTTGCAAAATAAATTTAATACAGAGGTTGTAAATTGTAAACCAAGGGCCGTTTCTGTAGATAGTCCAATATAATTTTTCATCTGTAACATCAACATATGATGCAATACTGTTGTTCAAAAAATGAATATAGTGTGTTCGGTTTGAAATATTAGGTTTGTTCATAGTCTGAAACTTTCAGAAGCATGCGCCGAATATATTTGACAGTTTCAAAGTAGTCAGAAATGCTGTACGAACAGACCTATTGTGTACTTGAAAGAAGTGGTACATATTCTCCATATAATGAATAAAATTTAATTTAGTACATTGTATATCCAATTGTTCCTTTAATTCTTTAACCTTATTAAAATTTTCTGAATACTTCTCATTAAGTCTTTTTAATTTTAAAGAAATTTATTAGGAGAAATTATGCTTATTAATAGGTTAAATTCTTGGAGTTTTTTTTTTGTGTCTTCAATTTCCTTTTTTAGAGATAGTTTTAATATTGCAAATCTGAAATTTCCTGTGTGGATATGGAATCTACCTGTATCTCCTTATAATTGTTTTCTGCTAAATATTCTTAATATTAACTTCAGAATTTAAACAAACCATAAAATGATATAGTAATAAATAAACTACAAGTGTGCATAATTTTTTGCTATTTAATCACAATTTCAGTGAACATTTTGCTCTCCACTACAGTTTGAACGTGTTTTGCTCTCCGTCCAAATCATTATTTTTTATTTTCCCTGTATTCCAGCCAATTTTTTAAAAAAATCGTACCTGATTACGGATCTACAAGTCAAGCAGAGCTTTTTATAAAGAATAGTTTTTTTTTGTGAAATGTAAGATAAACTTTTTCTCCATTTGTATAAAACTTTCTGGGACACACTGTATATATTTACTTAACACTTTGGACAAGAAACTACAGACTCAGTTACCACTTTGGACAACAAACACTGTTAGTATGACTCCTTCCTGTTTATTCCTTACCAGGGGATAAAAACGGTGAAGATTATGAAACAATTTTCGTAGAATTCTTCCATTAAGATGTCGGTGGCGTTCTTTTCAAATGGCCCCGAAAATTCAAAAATTCGCAATAAATATCAGGTTACGTCAAATAAATTAACAAGACATATATCCGGTTGCAGTGTTGCAAACAGCCGGATAATTGTATTGCCAACTCAAACAGTTATTCTTGACCACTTTGTATGTTAAAGGTCATGAGTAAGAAAGATGCGATTACGCACCCAAGGTACTCTCGGAGATGTAGTTTCTGAACGCAACCCAGTATTCTTGCGCACGAAATGAGCGTTGCCAACATGTAAAACTTAAAAATTCCCCTTTGTAGTGACATCTTGCAACACTGTTTGAGGGAATTGCTCGACCGAATAGAATCCTCGTGAAATGAAACAACGAATACTTAAAGTAATGAATTGTATTTCACTATTTTAATATATAATATAATATTTAATATCGTTCACAAAGCAAAGCTGTACATTAAAAAAATACTGTCTAAAATAATATCATCGACTCTACAACTCTCTTTCTCTCTCGCAGACACGCTCTCTCGTATATACAAAAAAAACCTCTTTCCGAACGTAAAACAAAAAATCACCTTAACGCTAATTATTGAATGTACTCAAGTAATAAACGCTAGAAATTTCGCGCGCCGAGTTGCAGCTTTTTTTCCTTTTTTTTATTTTTTCTTCTAACTACATACGTGGATCACTCGTAAATTTATGATACAAACATCCAAAGCGCAAGTGCCGTTCTTTATTTATTCATTTTTTCCCTCGCTTTCTTTGTTTTGATTAATTACGTGGACGACTGCGGCTGTTTTGAATGCGATATGTATTACGTAAGAGTTTCTCACGAGTTTAAATCCCCTGTGAAGTTCAAGCTTGAAATTAAAAAAAAAAAAAAAAGAAACACACGCGTCCACCCTCTCGCCGATCACACAAGGACACATCCACGCACCGACACTTAAGAGTTATAAATAATGTAAATAGTATGCGGTATATTTATTATTAACATGTCTTCTATACTCTAATGAAGTAGTAGGTACATAGTATGCTTGATAAAATGTTGTAGTAGTAATAATAATGCATTGCTATAAATAAAGTCTTGCGGGGGGGAACCGTGAGGGGCGAATCAAATAAATCCACGCTGTATATTGATTAAGACGTCAGACTTTGTCTTGTGTAAAAAAAATTAAATAAAATAAAGACCTCCTCACGTTTCCCCCCCGCTCCCCCGAGGCGTTTAAACTACAATGACGTGACGGACAAAACGTGTAGGTAGAGAGTGCGTAACATATAAAAAAAAGGGAGATGGGGGCGGGGCGCGAAAAAGAAATCTGTTGGCACTAAGCTCACTATAAGACGTAGGCAAATGAGTGGACTAGCACTTGTTGACATCTGGTGGCGTTACAAGGAACTCGTCTGCCCGCTTGTGGTCATTTAAGGCCTTCACAGTGTACTGATCTTGGGGCAACTCCGATTTGCGACGCACCAGAGGTTTGTTTGCGTTACGAGCTTTACGAGCCTAGAAATTCCGATTAAAAAGAGACACAATATTAAAACAGGAGCACACACAAGGATTAGTTAAAAAAAAAAAAAAGTCACCACGCACTTTGAAAAATCGCAAGCAGACTTAGTCACTCAGTAAGCGTAAAGTCTTCAGTAAGACTTAGTGACCTCACCCTACATATTACAAGTTACAAGTCGTAAAACTTAAAGTAAAAAAATTACATGGATCACAGATTGAATGCAACATTCAACTTATCTCTATGGTATTGTGTAACATTTTTGTATTGCATAGAATTTTGTATTCGGGTGGGTGAATTAAATTATGTAAATATGTTTAGTAAGTGTGTGAGGGAGGCGGCGGCGATCTTTAACAAACAAACAAACAAAAAAAAAGTAAGTTGTGAAAGCCAAAAAAAATAGGCGTGTTAGGGGGTGGCACTCAAATAGTTTTTACAAAACAACTTTTTTATTAGTATTTCTTTTAATATAAATAAAATTTCGTTAGCAAAAAATAGAACACAGTTACATCCACTTACAGATCAAAAAAGGTCTTGCGTTAGAAATTTGATACTAAAAGTGTAAAACAGGTATCAGTACAATCGTATACACACTAAAAGTAAAAAGTATGACCGATGAGAAGTTAGCAATAAAATTCCAGCGATAAAGTTAAAGTCGCCGCTCAAATAACAATCACAGATCGTCGTATTCTGTAAAGAAAATGTTTACGCAGACGCTGGTTAATGAGTTATGAGGGTTTAAAGTTAGTGTGTGAACGTCACTTCTGATCAATTTCCAATTATGTACTTCGAATCAACCGGTTAAACGTCGGGGTTCAACTTGAAGCGAAAGATCTCGCCGTGTACTCTCACATTCTGCAAAGAAAATGTTTATGCACGTGCTGGTTAATGAGATATGAGCGTCTAAAGTGGCTATTGTTATATGACCGTGAAATTAATTAAATTCGACCGGTTAAAACTTTCCAAAGGCATCATTGATTAGATATGGACGTGTACTTAATAAAGTAGATCAAATTAGATCCTAATACAGTTTGATAACACGGTTTCATTTGGCAATTGAATGAAGTAGCGTTTCTAGATATTTCCGTCTTCAACTAGATATGATAATCAAATGAAACGGTAAAGTTGAAAATTATTTGATCGGGTTGAGGATAAAGTAGATCAAACTATCTAGTTCTTCAATTGATAACACATCTACATCAAACTAAATCATTCAATAATTGAATGGATAAGCTTATTATATTTCTGTCTTCAACTATGGTAATCAAATGAGAAAATTATTTGATCGGATTGAGGATAAAGTAGATCAAACTAGATTCTTCCATTGGCAACACATATACATCAAACTAAATCATTCAACAATTGAACGATCCATCTTAATAATCTGTTTCCGCCTTCAACCAGAGAATCAAATGAGAAGGTTGAAAAATATTTGATCGCTTTAAGACAGCTACAGTTCAAATGTCGTTAAATGCGTTTCTCTTCGTTCAGATCAGCAAATAAAAATAACAATTGTAGTTCAATGATTCAGTAATAAAATGAATAGTTGAAAATGATCAATTTCCCATGTTCAACACGATTCAGTTAATTGATCTAGCTTGAGTAAAAACCAGATAATTCAACAAGACAACGGTTAGCGGTGAAAAGGTTGAAAATTGGGTTGAGGACAGTTGTAGTTCAAATGGAGTAAGTCAATTAATTAAAATAAAAAGATTTAGTTGAACGCTCTAGTAAATAGCAAACTAAATAAGTCAGTAGCTGAACACTCTAGATACTTTCCTATCTTTGTCTAGAATCATTAAAAATTGATTGCTCATTCCACTGAATGGTCTAGTTTACTAACAAACCAAATAATTCAGTAGCTGAATGAGCTAGGTTGTTTTGTCTTTGCCTTCTATCAGGTTGTCAAATGAAAAGGTTGAAAATTATTTGCGGTAGAGGACACTTGGTCAAATTGAGGATAAGCCTATCAAATCAAGTCGTTCAACTGATTTGATCAAATTGAATCATCCGATCGAATCAAATTATTTAATCTTACGGTATATCTTAGTCCTCAACTCGATAATCAAATGAAAAGTTTGACAATTATTTGCTCCGGTGGAGGACAGTCGCAAATCAAGTTGAATAATTCAAATTATCAAACGAAAAAGTTGAAATTATTTGGTCAAATTGAGGATAAACAAGTCGGTCAACTGAATTTGATCAAATTGAATCATTCGGTTGAATGATTCAATTTGATGTCAGCAACCTTAATTCAACCATATAGTTTATTTTGATTGATCAAATAAGTCATTCGGTTTAAATGATTTAGTTTGAATGGCTTGGTTTGATCCTACAGTCGTCTTCAACTTGATCAAATTATTTTCAGTTTTGATCTTATGGTATCGTAGTCTTCAACTCAATAATCAATAAAGAGGTTGAAAATTATTTGTTTTGTTGGCGGACTGTCTCAAATGGGATTCAAATTATCAAACGAAAAAGTTTAAATTATTTGGTCAAATTGAGAATAACCATATCAAATCCAGTGGTTCAACTAAATTTGATCGAATTAAATCATTGAGTTGAATGATTCAATTTGATGTTTGCGTCCTCGGTTTCGGCCACATGGTTTATTTCGATCGACCAAATAAATCATTCGGTTTAAATGATTTAGTTTGAATGTCTTGGTTTGATCTACAGTCGTCTTCAACTTAATCAAATTATTTTCAGCTCCATAATCAAATGAAAAAGTTGAAAATTATTTATGATAGTAAAAATTTGTATTCAAAATGAATTTTTTAGTGTGTTACATGAATGATGACTCGTGCTGGTTTAAACGGCGGTTTTCAACTTAATATCAAATATTTTTTCAATTTCCTGGTGCAAGGAGAATGTATACATTATACTCTTTGCAACGGATTAAATATTACTGATCCGTGATAGTTATTTTAGCGGCGACGGCGTCTTCAAATTTTGCAACTTTATCGCTGGAATTTCACTGCTCAACTTCTCATCGGTAAAGTATGCGTTTTCTTTTCTTTTACAAATTTTAATATATCAAAATTAATTGATTCGATAATCGACGCGTCCGTCACTGGGAAGAAATTAAAGCCATTGTTGTAAAAAAAATTAAAAATTAAAAAACAAAGTCGCTTGCGTAAAATTAGCTCAAGTTTGAATTACACGAGTCTCGCTTACTTTAAAAGAATTATTAAGCAATGCGCTTTACTAATCTGAAAAGCGCGCGACGTTTCGTTCCTTGTGAAACGCGCTTCACCATTAAAAAAAAATTACAGGCTGTTTTAAGCTTGTCTAAAAGCTCTGCCGCTACAGGAGTATTAGGGTTCCTCAAAGCAAAATCGACCTTCTCATTTGTTGCCAACAAAATTTTCCTCTATACAGGGTGTCCCGAAATAGAGTACAAAAAAATATATCGAGATTTCGTTTACAAATGAATCTTTGAACTTTTTATATCCACACATAATTAAAAAATAAACAATAGGAAACTAGGAAGACATTTTCCGCCAAGAGTTGTAGATGTTTCTTGTAGATGGCGCGGTCCAGACTGGCTACAAAAGCAAGTTTGTGCTTTTTTTAAATTTTTCTGCCCCTGAATGTTTGTTAGTTGTCAAACATAGTTGGCGCATTGCACTTTTCGCAACTGATGAGCTTCTAAAGAAAAAACGCACAAACTGATTGCACGCATTTAATTAAGACTTTCTACAAAACTGCACTTAACGAAATAAAACATTTATTTTATTACAAATACCTCCAAGATGTAAACAAAAAAAACCTTTGACGCTGTTGACAGTTCGCAGTTGTTCAAAGTTGCAACGTACGTACTAAACTACGATATAACAAGGATGACATACAAAGGATGACAAATTCCTCTTGAGACTTTTTTCCTCATAATAAATCTTTTTTTTTTTTAATTCTCTGAAGAAATACAGAGTTTCCTAAATACAATATTTAATTAGTTAGTTAATTTATTGTTAAATAATAATTGGTCTCTTCGTCGTAAAAGAACATAAGACAGGTCCAAGGTACACGTATGTAGAACGTATAGTAAGTATAAAGTGCACATACGCTAACAATAACAATTTATTAAATACCTCTAGCATCTCAGGGTGGTTTTGAGGGTAAGCAATTCAAATCTAAATCGAAAAACCAATTTTCGTCAAGAAAACTACATTTGCAATTTATTCCAAGGCACCCTGTAGATGTGGAGTGTAGGTTTAATTTTCGTCAAAGAAATTATTTTAAGCTGCTTCAATCGCATTTAAAAACTCCACAGTGTGTTCAGGTTCCTCAGAGCAGAGCACAGCTTTTCTTTTTGTAAACAAAACACTCATACAGGGTGTGCTCTAAAATTTCCAGTGACCCTAATGAATGGTACACAAGGTACGTGAAAATAAGTCATCGAAAGAAGCTGTTTTAATCTTATTTAAAAACTCCACAGGGTGTTCAGGTCCATAAGACCAGAGCACAACTTTTTTTTTATTTATAAACGACACACTCATACAGGATGTCTTTTAAGATTTCCAGGGAAATTAAATGCAATTTAATAGCACCGTGTGTCCAAGTGAATTTTTGATAAAGGTATGGAAGTGTAAACGTACGTTGCAACCAGGAATACCAAATAGTTTTTGACATTAGTCAAGGAAACTACACTTTACACATTGCAAACGGGTACGAAACTCGGAAGGAAAACTGTCAATCCATCTTTTGCTCATTTTTATCGAACAAATAATATAGTCAGTACCTACATACATCAATGAAAATGAAATGAAAGCTTTGGGGAATCGAGACGAATAAATAAAAATATGCACAATTGAAACAAAATTACGACTTTTATTTAATAAACAAATAAATTTCGCGCCAAAAACATGTAGTCCGGCAAAATGTACATAGATGGCGTTGGCGCAACACAATCTCGCTTCGTGTCTTTTTCTTTTAAACCTAGCTGAAACTGTACAAAAACTTGAAGAAATACAACAGAAAAAATATTTTTGAAATCGAAATATGAATTTAATTTTGCTGTGGCTTAGGTTTAAAAAAAATTGGAAAAGCTCAATATTTTCTGGTACTTAATAAAATATGGTCCGACAAGAATTACATAGATGGCGCCACACAATTTCGAGTTTGTTTATTTTTTTCAATGACAAGACCCTAAAGCTTTCGTATTCATTCAATTTTATTTTAATATAAATGTAGGAAACATTTGTTTAGTTAAGAAAAAAAAAAATAAAACAAAGAAAACTTTTAAAACAACAACTGAAATACTGAATTAAATCGACAAAAAACAAAAGAACGACAATTCTCATCATGCGAAGAGTGATATTAAAATATATAAGTGAAGTAGGTACAAAAAAATATTTCAAATTTCGCGCGGGCGGGAAATAAAGTGCCACGAAAATTACATAGATGGCGCGCGCGCGCAAAATTGTATAAAGACATAAATGACTTTTTCAGTGACAGAATTGATTATTTGTAAACGAAACACTCATACAGGGGTGTCCTCTAAGATTTCTAGTGAAATTAAGTGCAATTTAATAGTATTTCTGGAAACTAAAAATAATTTTTATTTATTTTTTTTTAATAAAAATTGTATCGTGAAATTCCTTGAGATTCGACTTTTTCTTCTTCTTTCTCATTTGACTGTTTTATGACAATTATTGAAGGTTTGCGGCTGAAATATTTCAAATAAGTTTTCAATTCTTTAGTCCTCAACGCCAACGGGTGTTTACTACCAGAATATCAATAATAACTTCCACACGGCTCCGTGTGTTAATTTACTTATTACAGTGTACAATAAAAACCTTATAAAGAAAAAAGAAATCGACAACCACCACATACATAAGAGATGGCGCCGTGCACGCTCGTTTCAAAATCTCTTTTCTTTCTAATATTGTTTTGCTTCTAAATGTCTGTCTGCTGACAAATATAGGTGGCACTGTCAAAACTGGCTTCAAAATGAAGCTTCTTAATATTTCTTGGCTATAAACGCTTCTCAGTTGGCGCTTTTCAAATTTGCGACGCAAAGCCATAAAAATGAAGTTCCCACATATTAATCGAAACAAAGGGGGGGGGGATCTTAGAAAATGCTTATATTCCAAGCGAAACGGATATCTTAGATTGCAGAGATAAAATTCCAATGTGATTCCAATATAGAGTTACGCGGGAAAAAGCTTCGCACTTATCGCAACTGACGTCGGCAGAAACCGATGAACCAGCAAGTCAGTACCTTTCTCGCAAAATCATCAAATGTCATTTAATTGCGGTACTTTATCTACCTATCTGGCGGCAGCTACTCCTTGATTAGAGCTTCGCGCGGGACAGAAATATTTAAATTTGATTGCATCACACGACGCTAGCCATATCTCCCAAAATTGATACGGAAGGCTTTCAGAGCCGTCGCGGGGGAGAAGAACGATAGTTCCGACGTTTCGGTCCCGGTAAACAGTTTTCCAACTTGACCCTGCGCGTTTACTCTCGTCGCTGATTTTTCTCTTCTAAGTTTGGTTCGGCGGACGAATTTAGGACTTCTGTCTCCTTTTTGATCACCTTCTTTTTACAACCCCTTCCCACAGAGCCCTTACAGTTTTGTAAATAGTTCAATGGACAAATTAAAATATTTTTAAAAAATCGTTTCTCGCGATGCATTTCATAAAATAGAAGAAAAAACACATCAGGATTACGAAAAATTTCATTGCGCTGTAATTTTTTCCTTTCATTAAAAAAAATGCAGAAGTATTTTGGAGGCAACTTATTTTAGATGGTGTAACATGCGGTCATGATTGAGCTCCATTTTTTTGAGAACACCCTGTATATATTATACCCAACGCATTTGATAGACTGAAGTGTTTCGGGGCAACTTATTTCAGATGGTGCTTAACGAAACAAGCTCAAAGACATTCACGATCGAGCTCCGCTCAAAAGCTCAATTTATTGCACTTTATTTGAAGACACCCTGTATATATGTATTAAAACACATTTGACAGACTGAAGTATTTTGGTGGAACTTTTTCATACGGTGTAACAAGAAAGAAGACACGAATGCGTTGTTCGTGATTGCCTTTGGTGGATGTACACCAGTCACGCAGCACTTGCACTTTTCTCCCCGTACCCCCTGTATATTATAACGCATTCGATACACTGATGGGGTAACTCATTTTAGACGATGTAACCCAAAAGGCACAAATGCGTTCACGATCGTATGACTCGAAAAGCTTTTCGCATTTAATTTTCGGACTAATTATGACTAAAGCACGGATTTTTGGATCACGAGTGATCTTTTTAGTCGGGCGTGCACCTTCAATCCGTGCTTTGATTATAGCAAATTTGACGGACTAGGAATACTTTAAGGCAACTTTTTTTTTAAAGTTCGTAACGTATCGCACAACTTGCAACTTCGTTCTAATTTAATTCGCTTCGCGTTTCTTATTATAATCAAAGCAAGGATTTAGGTAAGCCAACATTGGCAGAGCTTTAATTAGACAAAATTAAAAACTGTAAGCTTTACTTTAATTTCCTCCTTGTGGAAGCATTTCTTTTCTGTTTTTTTTTTGATATATTATCATTTGTGAGCGCAGTCTCCTAAAATTTAATCGTTAATTACAAATGTGACAGCACAAACTGAACGTTCCCAATGTGATGGCGCGACGTAACTGTTCGTGTTAGGAAGCATCGGTGACAACAACAACAACAACAACAGCAGCAACAACTCGAGAAACAGCATCACAATCACATCAGGATTACTATTAGCGTTTGTTAGTTTGATCTTGGTTTTGTTTTGTTTTTTTTTTTCTTTTTTGCAGTAGTACAGTTCATCCAAACTTAATTTGCCCCTAGAGGAATTAAATAAGCTACGCAAACAGCAAGAATCCACTCGTCCTATCGTCTACGTCTATCGCTACAACACGACTATCTATCGCCGATCATCAAACAGGGCAGGCAAACTAAGAATAAACGAACTACCAACTATCCTATACAGCCATCGAGTTTTTGTTTTTTTTGTTTTTTATACAACGCGCGCGCACTTTTCCGTGTCTTTGTATTTTTACTAATCACAATTTCGCTAAGTTAGTCCCACCTATGTACGTACATCGTCATCGGCTTTTTAGTCACAGTATTTGAACGGATTAGTTGAAATATTTACCTCTTGTGCTTCGTGCTCGAGGTTGTCGAAGCTCACGTCGTCGTCTTGATCCGGACTGTTGGCGATGTTGGTAAATTCCAATTGGCGTTGCAGTTTGATCACTTCGTAACCCGGACTTCTCGCGGCGAGAGATTCAACTCGCGTCCACAGTTCGTCGCGCTGATGTTGCCTCTCGCGTTCTCTACAACGGAACAAAACAATAACTGATTTAAATCCGTCAAGAAACGCCTCGACGTTATTACCAGACTTTGGATATTTCGGAGCGTTGCCACGGCTACGCAATGGATGGGTATTGCGTAACCATGGCAACGCTCCGAAATGTCCTGAGCCTAGTAACAACAATGTAAAACATTTTTCTGTTGTTATAAAGTCCAGTTACGTCGTTACATCGCATACTCGCTTCTCCCTCAAACATATTAACCGTCAGACAACTATCAACTGTCACGGTGGACAGCTAATGTTTTATTATGGTTGATGAGTCTGGCAAGCCTACGACGAGGACATTTCGTTGGCTCACGACGAGGATGCGTTACATCTTATCAAGGGAAAGTTAGAATTTGTTTAAAACAAGAAAATGTTGGCGCCCAACGCGTGAAGTCGACCTGTTTCATATTACGCAAATTTATTTAAAAAAAAAACCAAATTATGAAAAATTAAGAATAAGTTGAAATAGAAGGTTGACGATTAAAAAAGTCAAGACTAACAAGAAAACAAAAGAAGAAAGTATATATATATACAGGGTGAAAGTTAAAAGCATTTTTTACTGATTTAGATAATGATTATTACGAAAAAAACAACTGAACGTCGCCTTTTCGAGGTTTACCCCAAAGTTATGATTTTTTGTAATGGAATGCCTTAAATATTATTGCAGATTTGAATTCGTGAGTCAATTCTAGCCTGAAATGATGGGTCGCACCATGGGTCTGGGACGAGCGGTTTTCGAGTTGTGTGACGTCACGAGAAAATCTCAGCTCGAAAACGGCTCATCCTAGACCTATGGTGCGACCCATCATTTCAGGCTACAATTGACTCACGAATTCAAATCTGCAATAATATACAGGATGTGTCGTTAAAAAATTGCAATTTTGGTTCGCATCGCGAACACGCGTCGTTAAATTGTTTTCTGTTGAGGCGCTTTCGAAGCTCCAGGAAATTGCAACTTTCGTATCGTGTGTTTTCCTTTGTTTTTCGCCTTGAGGCACGTCGCAAACTGTGGTGAAATTGTGAAATACAATTTGTTTAGTCTACTCTCTGTCGTTATCATTACCGATTACAATATGTTGGAGGCGCTTCTGACCTCAAAGGAGGTGCTCGATAAATCGTAGGTTTATGTGTTCTTGAAGAGGTAGTTGCCATCTGGATTGCTGACCAGTTAGAGTAAACATCTTTGTCTACCTCTGTCTCTGAACACTAACAGTTTTGTACAGTAAGTCCAAGTCCTCAAGATTCTTAATGGAATGCCTTAAATATTATTGCAGATTTGAATTCGTGAGTCAATTTTAGCCTGAAACGATGGGTCGCACCATGGCTCTAGGACGAGCGGTTTTCGAGTTGTGTGACGTCACGAGAAACTCTCAGCTCGAAAACGGCTCATCCTAGACACATGGTGCGACCCATCATTTCAGGCTAGAATTGACTCACGAATTCAAATCTACAATAATATACAGGATGTGTCGTTAAAAAATTGCAATTTTGGTTTGGCATCGCGAAAACGCGTCGTTCAATTGTTTTCTGTTGAGGCGCTTTCGAAGCTCCCGGAAATTGCAACTTTCGTATTGCGTGTTTTCCTTTGTTTTTCGCTTTGAGGCACGTCGCAAACTATGGTGAAATTGTGAAGTACGATTTGTTTAGTCTACGCTCTGCCGTTATCATTACCGATTGCACTATATTGCACATTAAAAAAAAAATTGACACATAGATCCCTAAACAGGCGTTGCCTGAAAGTTTCTGGAAATGGCACTTAGAGACTTTTCAATTTCCACTCTACAATTGCTTTAGTTTCATATCGTTAAGGTTTTTTGTTTGGTCAGCGTAGATTCTCCCGTTTTCACTTTTTTCAAGTTCTTTTTGCTTCTTTCTTTCTTCTTTTGACTTCTTTCTACTCTGTCCGTCTTTTTTCCTTGTAATTCCGAAAACAAAAGAAGTTACGACTTTTTGTAATGTGAATGCCTTAAATATTATCGCAGATTTGAATTCGTGACTCAATTCTAGCCTGAAATGATGGGTCGCACCATGGGTCTAGGACGAGCGGTTTTCGAGTTGTGTGACGTCACGAGAAAATCTCAGCTCGAAAACGGCTCATCACAGACCCATGGTGCGACCCATCATTTCAGGCTAGAATTTACTCACGAATTCGAATCTGCAATAATGTACAGGGTGTTGTTAATATAAACATCGGAGAATTGTGTTCCTGGATTTGTAAAGTACCGCAGTATGTTAGGAGAATTTTGGAAGCAAAATGGCGGCGCTTTGTCAAAAATAAAATCAAGTAATAGTACAGCGGAGAAATTTGATTAAAGAAATGACGTAAAATCGACTTACTTTTGCCTTTCTTGTCTGTACTGCTGCGTGCACTCGTCGAAAAGCTTCTGATTGATTTCCATGAAGAGCTTGAGGGCGTTGTAGATGAGTCCGTGTATCGTCTTGTTCCAATGGCTCTTCGAGTTCCTGTACAGGCTGGGAAACATTAGAGGCACTATTTCGGTGGCGTTCTCCGAAACCAACGACATGACGTACTCGTTGTTCCAATAGTAGAGCGCCCTCTCGGCGACTTGGAAGTGCGGCGAGCTGACGCACTTCGCCAACTGTCTGAACAGGGGTATCATGACTTTCTGGAACTCGGCCGGTTCGATCACGTCGAGGATCTCTTCCAGTTCGTTCAGGAACATGACCTCCTTGGGACTGTGAGTTTTCGGCCAGTACTTGAGTAAACTTTTGATTACGGGCTGCGTCAGCGAGGGATCCTTCTCTAGAAATTGTACTACGCAGTAGGCCAACTGTGGATGGTACACTGAAAGCGATTTGACTTTGTGCAGCGGCATCAGGACGCGCAGGAGGAATACCTTGTGCTCCTCCTTGAGCGGCAGCGCGAACCCGTTTATGATCGAGCCTAATATTTCTAACAATTCCGCTATGCCGTTGTGGTGTTCAGTTTCGTATATAAATCGATAAAAAACGTTATTTATTTGTTTGCGTATGAACGCTCTAAGACCTAGAAACTTTCCGTATATTCTGTGCAGCGTCGTCTTCAGCAGGTCCCTCTCGCGGGGGTCCTCCGAGTCGAACAGGTCTAGCAGGTTCAGCACGAACTTGTTGTCTATGTAGCGCTTGGCCACGCTCGGCTGAAAGTCGGGGGCCTCCAGGACTCGCAGGAAGAGCTCGTACACGAGCTGCAGGTGGGGCCAGGCGGCCTCCAACGTCGGCTCGTCCTCTTCCGGATCGAATTCGGCGCCGTTTGGATTCGACGAGGGCGGAAGTGTACGGAACAGATTTGTTGCAAACTGAAAAAAAATTCATTTATTCACATTAAACAAACAGAGTAAAATGTGATCCACAAAAAAATGACTTTAAAAGAGAAATTGTGTTGGCAGCACTGGCACGCTTTTTTCGATCAGTCAGAATTTGACATTTAACAGTTTTTTAAATATTTTCCTCTACTTTAAAACGATGAGTATTTTATTTCGTTGTCAATTTTAATGTAGATTCAACGTTTGTTGCATCGGCAGGTTAAGAAAAAAAAAACATAAACAAAATTTCGATACAAAATTTCGAACAGTAAACTGTAGTCGTAATCACTGCGCTGCCAACGCATTTTTCTAAGTCAGTTTCATTGCATACTAGATGGATCGATCGTAACGTATTAAAGAAAAGTAAAACAAATAAAAAAAACTGGACAAGTCTGTAAGTCAACGAACATAACCTCAACTGTAAGACACAAAATGTCGATAAAACAGGAAACTGTGGTCGTAATAATTGTGCTGCCAACACTTTTGTCAGTATCATTGCACACTAGATGGATCGATCGTAACGTATTAAAGAAAAACAAAACAAAAAATTAAGTAAAAAAAAAAACTGGACAAGTCTGAAAGTCAACGAACATAACCTCAACTGTAAGACACAAAATGTCGATAAAACAGGAATCTGTGGTCGTAATAATTGTGCTGTCAACGCATTTTTTTAAAGTCAGTTTCATTGCATACTAGAAAACGTATAAAGAAAAGTAAAACAAAAAATTAAGTAAAAAAAAATGGACAAGTCTGAAAGTCAACGAACATAACCTTAACTGTAAGACACAAAATGTCGATAAAACAGGAAACTGTGGTCGTAATAATTGTACTACCAACACATCCTTTTAAAGTCACTTTCATTGCAAACCAACTAGATCAATCGTAACGTATTAAAGAAAAGCAAAACGAAAAATTTTATAAAAAGAAAAACTGGAAAAATCGACAAAACTTTTTTCAAGTTTCGTGATTAAAAAGAAAATTGAAAAAAAAAACAAAGTAAAGGGGGCGATCCGGGGAAAATTTTCAAAAAATTTAGAATTTCGACAGCGAATCTTAACGGTCAAAAGTCAAGGTCACGACCAAAAATTTGAAAAAATGGGGGGAAAACTTTAAAAAAATTTAAAATTTCGGCAGCGAATAATCTTAAAGGTCAAACGTCAAGACCACAACAGAAAATTGGTACAAATCGGGAGAAATTTTTAATTTTTTTTTTTAATTCTACAAGGAGTAGTCGTATAGATCAAAGGTCAAGGTCACGGACAAACGGGAAAATTTTTAAACAAAACTTGAATATCGTGAGCGAATCTTCTTAAAGGTCAAAGGTCAAGGTCAGGACCAAAAATTTGAAAAGTAGGGGAAATTTTTTAAAAAAATTTAGAGTTTCGACAGCGAATAATCTTAAAGGTCAATGGCCAAGGTCACGACAGAAAATTGGTACAAATCGGGGGAAATTTTTAATTTTTCTTTAAATTCGACAAGGAGTAGTCGCATCGATCAAAGGTCAAGGTCACGGGGACACAGGGGAAAATTTTAAAACAATTTTGAATATCGTGAGCGAATCATCTTTAAAGGTTAAAGGTCAAGGTCATCGTAAAAAATCCAGAAAAACTTTTAATTTTTTTTTAAATTTCGACGACGAGGGGTCCCAAAGGTCAAGGTCACAACAAAAAATTCAGACGCAATCGGGGAAAATTTTTAAAAATTTTGAATTTCGACAACGGGACGTCCCAAAGGTCAAAGGTCAAGGTAAACGTCAAAAATTCGGTAAAAATTATAAAAACCTTTGAATTTCAACGGCGAGGGGTGTCAAAGGTCAAGGTCACGACTCAAAATTCGGGGAAAATTTTTAGAAAATTTTTATTTCGACAACGATTCGTCGTAAAGGTCAAGAGCCAAGATCACGACCAAAATCTCGAGAAAATTTGTGGAAAATTTTTAGGAAACGTTGAACGAGAACTAGGCACCGTGAATGTCAAAGGTCAAGGTCACGAACGCGAATTTGAAAAAAATTTGAAAGAATTTCTTACTCAATCCGAGCAACGAATTTAGATCGAAAAAGTTTGATTAAAATATTTTTAAGGTAAATTAAAGGTCAAGGTCAGGCGAAAGTTCAAGGTCAACCCAACCCATGCGAGCCCAATTTTACTCAACCCGAACGTGTAATTGAGATCGAAAAAAATTAAACGAAATCAAACGAAAGTTCAAGGTCAACCCAACCCAAGCGAACTGTAGTCAGCAAAAGCAAGGAATTTAGATCGAAAAAAATTTTCTTTTTTAATTAATAACGAGAAAATCAATTGCTTTTTCTTTTTTGAAAAAATATGGAGGTTTCCCTGAAAAGACATGAACATGACTCGGTTAAAAACAAAAACAAAAGTAAAGACAACAAATGAAAAACAAGAAATATTTAAAAAATCAAATCGATTAAAGACAATTACAAAACAAGAAAATCTGAAATAAACAAATAAACAAAAAAATGAAAGCGATTAATAATAACAATTAAAAATAAAGATAAACGGAAAATAAGAAAAAAATTATTAAAAAAATGAAATCAATGACAACTAAAAAAGAAAAAGAAAAAACAAACGACAATCGGAAAAAGAAAAAATAATCGACAGCCATGAAATATGATTAAAATAAACGCAAAGATCATGGTCAACTGAAATGACAAGGTCAGCTCAATCGAAGCGAAAAAAATTAAGGAACAATTGAAAATTTTAAAGAAAAATGTTTAAAAATTGAAGTCCAAGGTCAACCCAAAAGAAAATGTCAAAGAACGACAGGTCAAGGTCAACGGGATCGACCAACCCAAGCAAAAAATCAAGATTGAAAGAAATAAAGCAAAAAGATTAAAAAGTTAAAGCTCAAGGTCAATTAAAATGACATGGTCTGTACAACCTAAGAAAAAAATACGGGAGAATTGAAAAATTAAAAGAAATTTTTTTAAAAAGTTAATGGTCAAGGTAAAATGAAATTCCAAGGTCAACCCAACCACCTAAAACCAAAGCAAAAATTCAAATGAAAAAAAAAAATAATTAAAAAAAATTAAAAGTTACAGGTCAAGGTCAACCAAACCTAAGGAAAAAAAGGTAAAGAAAAAATTGAAGGAAATTTTTTAAAAGTTAAAGGTTAAGGTCAAATGAAATTTCAAGGTCAACTCAAAAGAAAATGCGAAAGTGACAGGCCAAGGCAAATTGAAATTTCAACAGAAAATAAATGAAACAAGTTAAAAAAAACGAGAGAAAATCGGAAAAAGAAAAAATAATCGACGGACAATTATTGTATGTAACTAAAAAACAAAAAGAAAAACAAATGAAACAGTAAACTTTTGTTTCTCGGTGCTTTCGAAAGTTTAAGTTTAAAAAAAATAACCAAAAAAAGAAATCAACTTCAAATATGTAATTTAAAACGAACTAAAATAATGGCAAAGAGAAGGTTAATAAAAAAAAGTGAAGGCAACAAATAAAAAATAAAAGAGTATTAAAAAATCAAAGCAAAAAAAATCTGAAAACAAATAAACAAAGGAGCGAAAACAATTAATAACAACTAAAAAATAAAGATAAACGGAAAATAAGAAAAAATAATTTATAAAAACAACTAAAAAAACAAAAGAAAAGAAAATCGGAAAAAGAACAAACAATAAAAAAACAAATGCACATAATTAAAAAACAAACACAAAAAAAAACTACTAAATTACTAAATGAAAAATTGAATAAAATCAAAACATACTAAGCATTTTAAAAAATTGAAGGAAGAACAATAACTATAATTTGTTTAAAAAAAAAAGCAACTATTATTATTAATTAACGCAAAACACACCGACATAGTGTATAAAAAAAAAGAAAAATTAAAAAAAGCAGGAGAGAATATTAAATAAAAAAAAGAGAAGGGAATATGTATTAAATTTTAAGAACAAAAATAAACGTTACAGTTTACGCAGTTACAGGCAAAAAATTTAAGCAATTAATGACAACTAAAAAAAAAGAAAATTTAAAAATTAAAAATAAAAAGAAAGCAATTAATAACAACTAAAAATAAAGACTAATGGAAGACAAAGCAATATTCGAAAAACAAATGGAAGCAATGGAAGACAATTAAAAAAATTACAATTGGAAGAAGAATAGATAGAAGAAAAAATAGTGGAAAAACAAGTGTAAATGAAAAACATAAAACACATAATTATAGTGTATAAAAAAAAGCAGGGGAGAATATTAATTTAAAAAAAGGAGACGAGAACGTTAAATTAAAGAAAAAAAAACAAGGGCAAATGAAAGAGTGAAGACAAAAAATAAAAATAAAAAAGATTAAGGGTGAAAGCAAAAAAAAGGAAAACAGAAAGTAAAAAAAATTAACTAAAAAAATACGTGTAAAAACGAAGAGACAAAATGTTATTTAAAATAAATTTGTAGAACAAGTAAAAGAACAGATGTGGCAAAGTACGAAGCAAATGAAAAAAGCAGAGCGTTTTTGTTTGGTCCTCGGTGGAAAAGTTTGAAAGTTTGAGCACCGCTGGCGTTCAAAGGAATCGGAATGCGTTCAGCTTTCTAGATCACGGCCATTAACATTATTTACGTCTTTGTTCGAGAACGCAGCGATTATTTCGTCTGAAACTATTTTTAACTCGCAGTTCTCTCGTCCGCCGCGCCGTTTAAATTTTAGACAAAACTCGCGCGCTGCAACGCTTTTAATAACACCAATAATAATAATATTATTATTAATTATTATGAGCCACAGTTCTTACGCAAACACGACCGCAAACAAACATCAAAGAAAATCGCATTATGACTTTACGTGTTTGGTTTGCGCTTCAAAGGATGAAAATATTAAAAAAATAAATAAATAACGTGTGATCAAAAAAAATCCACTTGAACGAAACAAATACACTTAGAAACTCCCGGAGACGAATTAGAAATTGTTTTATACAAGGTGGGGCACGTCAGTGAAATGCACATAGAAAAGTTGTTGAGAACAGCTGTAAAAATATAATCAGAGATACAGGGTGTCTCACAAAACTATCACGTCAATGTCAATTTTCTCCAACTGAATACGATTCTTAGGAAGGGGGTTTTGTAGTGTCGTCTCTACGTCCTAGTTGGAATATATTATACAGGGTGATAATAACTTCTTTTTTGTAATTTTTTTTTTTAGCAAGTTACCATGTGAACTGCTTCCGGATATATGGCATCCGTGATGACGCCCTTCTGTTGCGTCACGAACTCCACCATCTCGTGCAGCGCCGTCCTCTTCACCTCCTTCCACTTGAGGTCCGATAATGGATCGGAAGCGAAGTCGAACAGAACGCAGCATTGTCTGAGCTTCTGTATGAACAGTTCCTCTCTTTCGGCGGGTGCAGCATCTGCGAGCAAAAAATAAATTAAAAGGAATCAGTCAAAAATTCGGGCGGGCGGACGGACGTGCGCCGAGTAAAATTACACTCCGGCTACTAAAAATATAAATTAAATTAAAAAAAAAAAACACATGGCGGCGTGTCATCGTCACTTTTGCTCTGTAATTGAAAGTTATGCACTTCAAGGATTTCTTATTTTTAATTTGGCACGGCCGCCGTGATTTCATCCGAGGGCTTGGCGTTTCATTTAGGTTGAGGGGGAAGCTGGAGGGGTTGTCAGATCTACAATCAATATTTTTTTTGCTTTAAATTACATCCAGTCCAAAATTTAAACAATTAACAAAATACAACCGGTAACGAATAGACATCGGAATCACATATTCTGACGTTAACAATAATGACGTCAACTACTAGTAAATCTGTCGTGTTACTCTCGCTTTGGTAAACCTGTCGACGATCCATTTGAAATCCACCAGATGACCTGTGACTCTATTTGTTCAACAACACCAAGTTATTTCGACTTGACTTTGTTCCAAATTTAATTAAGGCCCCCGATGTACACTGGTTCCCTGCGAATGATCTCAATAGTTTGAAGTGTAATTACAAATGCGTACACTCTTACCAATCGTCGTTGTTCGTTTCATGACTCGAACACTTTATTTTGTACAACATTTGATTGAAAATTGTATTTTCGAGATTCAAACTCAGATAATTGCATTTTTCCTAATGGGAACCCCTATTTATCATTGCATTTTTGAATTCGCGAGTCAATTTCAGCCTGAAATGATGTGTCGCATCAGGGGTCTGAGACGAACGGTTCTCGAGTTGTCAATCTGTTCTAATTTTAGAACTCGGAAACCAATCGCTTTAGACCTATGATGCGGCACATAAATTCAGGCTAGAATTGACCAGCGAATTCAAAAATGCAACAATAAATAGGTTTTACATTCAAGAAAAAGTATAAGTTTACTTCGAATCTCGAAAATCGATGTGCAATTGTTTCATTTCATTTCTTTCTTGCAAATGGTATTGTAAAGATGAAAATAACATCTGCGATTTCTTGTACGAAATATTTTTGTTCTATTTCAAAATTATGACAGATAAAGACGATTGGACACACTTTTTGCTGAACGCCTTGTATATCGTTACATTTTTGGATTCGCCAGTAAAAGTTAGCCTGAATTGATGTGTCGCATCATGGGTCTAAGTCGAACGGTTTTCGAGTTGGCAATTTCTTCTAATTTTAGAACTCGGAAACCAATCGCATTAGACCTATGAAGCGACACATAAATTCAGGCTAGAATTGACCAGCGAATTCAAAAATGCAACAATAAGTAGGTTTTACATTCAAGAGAAAGTATAAGTTTACTTCGAATCTCGAAAATCGATGTGCAATTGTTTTATTTCATTTCTTTCTTGCAAATGGTATTGTAAAGATGAAAATAACATCTGCGATTTCTTGTGCGAAATATTTTTGTTCTATTTCAAAATTATGACAGATAAAGACGATTGGACACACTTTTTTCTGAACGCCTTGTATATCGTTACATTTTTGGATTCGCCAGTAAAAGTTAGCCTGAATTGATGTGTCGCATCATGGGTCTAAGTCGAACGGTTTTCGAGTTGGCAATTTCTTCTAATTTTAGAAATCGGAAACCAATCGCATTAGACCTATGATGCGACACATGAATCCAGGCTAGAATTTGCCCCTGAATTCAAATACGCAGTAATAAATAAGGGTTTACCCTAAAAAAATAAATAAATAAATTTGCTTTTTATCTGTAAAACGCGATGCGCTATTGTTTTTTTTATGATAGAGATGATAGAGGACTTTTGAAGTCTTTAGAGCCAACGAGACGCAATTGAATTTTAAACGCTTTACAGAATTTAAAATTCATCTGCCACCTGTCATTGCGTAACTGTCAAAATTTTTAACATCGAGATAGTTAGATGGGTAATGAAAGAAAGAGGGTTTTTTAAAGGGCAAACGATTTCTAAAGACTTTACAAAATTTAAAAGTCATCTGTCATCCGTCATTACCTAACTGTCAAAATTTTATGATCAAGACAGGTAGGTAATGACATCTGACAGAAGTGATGTAACGACTTTAGAGCCAACCCAGGCCAAATGATTTTTAAAGGCTTTACAAAATTTAAAAGTCATCTGTCACCTGTCATTACCTAATTGTCAAAATTTTATCATCAAGACGAGGAATATATTTAAAGACTTCTAAAGCCGAAAAAACTTTACAATATTTAAGATTTCACGCCCGTCAAACAGACAGATGATTCTTGAAAATCTTGACAGTTTCGGCAGATGTCAGAAATTTTGAAAATGACAGACGATTTTTAAACCTGTCCGTTGCAGACGGACGATTTTTAAAGGATTTAGATAATTTAAAATTCATCTGTCGCCTGACATTGCCTAAATGTCAACATTTTATAATTATGACAGATGAAGGAGGATTCTTCAAGTCTCTAGAACCAACGAAAGGCAAATGATTTTTTTAAAGATTTTCAAAAGACATTATATATGTCACCATCTGCCGTTACATAAATGTCAAAATATTTTAATTATGACAGATAGGTAGTGACAGATGATTTTAAAGACTTTAAAGTCGGCGAAGGGCAAATGTCAAAAAGACATTACATCTGTCACCTCCCTGTCTATGACCTAACTATCAAAATTTTATAATTATGACAGGTAGGTGGTGACAGATGATTTTGAAGACTTTAGAGTCAGCGAAGGGCAAATGTCAAAAAGACATTACAACTGTCATCAACCTGTCTATGACCTAACTGTCAAAATTTTATAATTATGACAGATAGGTAGTGACAGATGATTTTAAATACTTTAGAGTTAACGAATGGCAAATGATTTTCAAAGATTTTATAATACGATATTAAAAATTTTGCAGTCCTCAAATGGACAGACGATTCTTGAAAGATTTGACCCTCTTGACAGATGTCAAAAATTGTTAAAAACTTCATAGTCTCGAAGTGACAGACGATTTTCAAATCTTTGCGTCCCTAAAGACTTTACGCAGAGACGATTTTTAAAAGACTTTACATCTGTCACCACTTGTCATTACCTAACTGTCAAAATATTTTAATTATGACAGATAGGTAGTGACAGATGATTTTAAATACTTTAGAGTTAACGAATGGCAAATGATTTTCAAAGATTTTATAATACGATATTAAAAATTTTGCAGTCCTCAAATGGACAGACGATTCTTGAAAGATCTGACCCTCTTGGCAGATGTCAAAAATTGTTAAAAACTTCATAGTCTCGAAGTGACAGATGATTTTCAAACCTTTGCGTCCTTAAAGACCTTACGCAGAGACGATTTTTAAAAGACATCTGTCACCACTTGTCATTACCTAACTGTCAAAATATTTTAATTATGACAGATAGGTAGTGACAGACAATTTTTAATCTTTTAAGGGCGCAAGGACTTTACGCATAGACGGTTTTTAAAAACTGCATCCGTCTTCACCTAACTGTCAAAATTTTATAATTATGACAGATAGATAATGACAGGTGATAGATAATTTTTAAAAGTTTACAGTCAAGGAAGAGCAAATTATTTTTAAGGACTTTATAATATATTAAAAATTTCGCAGTCACCAAACGGAGATTCTTGAAAGACTTGACCCTCTTGGCAGATGTCAAAGAACTTCGTTGTCTCGAAATGACAGACGATTTTTAAACCATTACGGTCACAGACTTTACGCAAAGACGGTTTTTAAAAGACTTTACATCTGTCACCACCTGTCATTACCAAACTGTCAATATTTTATAATTATGACTATCGACATAAAGACTTGAGCCAACAAAGGGCAAACGCTCTTTAAAGACCTTACATTATTAAAGGTTTTGCACTTCTCAAACAGACAAATGATTCCTGAAAAAATTGAGTGTCTTGGCAGATGTCAAATATTGTTAAATTAAAAACTTCGTAGTCTAGAAATGACAGGGCGTTTTTTAAACCTTTATGGCCCTAAAGACTTTACACAGAGACGACTTTTAAAAACCACTACATCTCTCACCACCACCTGTCATTACCTAATTGTCAAAATATTTTAATTATGACAGATATGTAGATAGTGACAGACGATTTTTAAACCTCTTTATGGGCGCAACGACTTTGCGCAGAGACGGTTTTTAAAAGACCACATCTGTCATCACCTAACTGTCAAAATTATAAAATTTTGACAGATAGGTAATGGCAGGTGATAGATGATCTTAAAGAGTTTAGAGTCAAAGAAGAGCAAATAATTTTTTAAGGACTTTATAATACGATATTAAAATTTTTGCAGTTCTCAAACGGACAGATGATTCTTGAAAAACTTGACAGTTTTGGCGGATGTCAAACGTCTTAGTCTAGAAGTAACAGATGACTTTGAAACCTTTGCGGCCCTAAAGACTTTATGCAGAGACGATTTTCAAAAGTCTTTACATCTGTCACCGCCCGTCATTACGTAACTGTCAACATTTTATCATTATGACAGATAGGTAACGACGGATTTTAAAGACTTTAGAATCAACGAAGGGCAGATGATTTTTTTAAAGACTTAGTAACATTAAAGATTTTACGTCTTTATAAAAATCATCTGTCACTTGGCTGTCATAATTTTTTAATTATGAGATTCTGTCACAATTTTACAATTACGTAATTTCTCGGGCTCTTAACGTTTGAAACACGTCCTGTGACGGATTTTGAAATAGTATTCAAGTTGCACCCTGTATAACTCGTTGCGTATCATTACTTAACTGTCATAATGTTTTAATTATAAGATTCTGCCATAATTTTACAATTAGGTCATTTCTCGGACTCTTACGCCCGATTTTACAATCATCGGATAAGCATTACTCTTAGAATAACGTGACCTAGATATGACATAGAACAATTATTCCACGATTGTAAAACTGGGCCTTAACGTTCGCAACGTGTCCCTTGTGGAATTTTGAAATAGTATTCAAATTGCACCCTGTATAACTCGTTGTGTGCGGTGGGGGCTGTGTAAATCAGACTTTCAATCACCTGCCAACAGCGGTAAATGTCCCGTCGACTGCAGAGTGCGCACTGCACATGCATTCCTCTGCAACCAAAACGCCAACGTCGGAAGACTCTTCGTGGACGGAATAGCCACCTCCGAGTTCTTCCTGCCGCACTCGGGCGCCGCGACGTCAAAACACCCCCCATCACGCGAGAACACGCATTTGCTCGGCTCGTCGAAGCTGAAATCGTTCCTGTTGGCCTCCGCTTCGATGTACGAAGACGTCTGTGCCGCCACCAGGGAGTCGACGCTCGCGGACGCCACCAGGTCCAAGCCGCTGTGAAACGAAGGCGACTTCGGTATGCCCAAAGGGGAGGAATCGCGCCCCATGACATGACCTTGCGCAAAAGTTGAATGAACCATTTTCATACGGTAAACACACGGGCGTATCGCGCACACAACCTTGACAATCACTGTTGTCCGCCGACCACGCAAATAGAACTGTCAAACGGCGACCGACGCACATACGCACACCAACGCACCAGAGCGTGATCCTGCGACGTCTCCCCCATGATGATGGAACGGGCACGGAGGCGCCCGGCACTGGGAAGCCGGCCACGAAAATGATTAAAATGTGTTGCGATAAGGGATGCACGATTATGGATTACTCGGGCGAGAGCGCGGCGCATGCGTCACCTGTTACCCTTAAAAGAAGAACGACTCACAGAGCACCACACTTAAACGACGCCTGAGTTTAGAAAAATAATTCAAGAAATGAAAGAGTTACGGAACACGTTTCTTTATGTTTTTTTTTTTTTTTTTTAATAAAACGTAGTAAATGTTTGACAATGAGATGGTGAAATTTTGCCTCATGAGATAATTTCGTAATAACAACTTGACAGAATCGTCTGGGGGTGACCCGGGTACTCGTTGAAGACGGTGTCGTACTAGCGCACGGGGGCTTAGCCCCAGTGCGCTGTTTAGGAAGGAAAATTGAAATGACGTTTTTAAAAAGGAGACTTTTTTAAATACGATCGTGCGCCCAAAACTTTCAGACGACAGTGTACGTACATACATATATTTTTTTAAATTCCTAAAACCGTGTTTCCGCCAGTTAAATGTCAACTGCCTAAACTGTCAAACTCGGAATAATTGCATCAGTTTTTGCGAGTTTCAATTAATAATAATTGCTTAGAACGAACTGTGTTCTGAAAAAAAAATTGATGGCAAGTGTCAGTTTCCGCCAGTTAAATGTGTCAAACTGTCAAACCTGGAATGAATTATAACTACATCAGTTGTTGCAAGGTCAGGTAATAGTTGCTTAGAACGAATGGCGTTCTGAAAAAAAAAATTGATGCTAAGTGTCAGTTTCCGTCAGCTAAATGTCAACTGCTTAAACTGTCAAACTTGGAATGAATTATATTTACATCCGCTTTTGCAAGTTCAGGTAATAGTTGCATAGAACGAATGGAGTTCTGAAAAAAAAATTGATGCCAAGTGTCAGTTTCCGCCAGTTAAATGTGTCAAACTGTCAAACCTGGAATGAATTATAATTACATCAGTTGTTGCAAGTTCAGGTAATAGTGGCTTAGAACGAATGGCGTTCTGAAAAAAAAAATTGATGCCAAGTGTCACTGTCCGCCAGTTAAATGTGTCAAACTGTCAAACCTGAAATGAATTATAACTACATCAGTTGTTGCAAGTTCAGGTAATAGTTGCTTAGAACGAATGGCGTTCTGGAAAAAAGATTGATGCTAAGTGTCAGTTTCCACCAGTTAAATGTCAACTGCTTAAACTGTCAAACTTGGAATGAATTATATTTACATCCGCTTTGGCAAGTTCAGGTAATAGTTGCTTAGAACGAATTGCGTTCTGAAAAAAAGAAATTGAAGCCAAGTATCTATTTCCGCCAGGTAAATGTCAAAATTTCGATGTGTCAACTGCTTAAACTGTGAAACATTGGATGAATTATAATTGCATCAGTTCTTGCGAGTTCCAGTTAACAGCTAACGGCGTTCTGCAAAAGAAGTGGATGAGAAGTGTCAGCTTCCGCCAGTTAAATGTCAATTGCTTAAATGTCAAACTCGGGATGAATTATAACTGCATCAGTTTTTTTGCGAGTCCCAGTTAATAATTGCTTAGAACGAACGGCGTTCTGAAAGAAAAAATTGATGCCAAGTGTCAGTTTTCGTCAGTTAAATGTCAACATTTTAATGCGTCAACTGTCAAACTCGGAATGAATTATCGTTATATCAGTTTTTGGGAGTTCCAGTTAATACCTAGTTGCTTAAAACGAACGGCACCGGCATTCAGAAAAAAAAATTATGCCAAGTGTCAGTTTCCGCCAGTTAAATATCAAAACTTTGACGTGTCAACTGTCAAACTCGGAAAGAATTATAATTACATCAATTTTTTTGCGAGTTCCAGTTAATAATTGCTTAGAACGAAGGGCGTTCTGAAAAAGAAAATTGATGCCAAGTGTCAGTTACCGCCAGTTAAATGTCAAAACTTTGATGGGTCAACTGTCAAACTCGGAAAGAATTATAATTACATCAATTTTTTGCGAGTTCCAGTTAATAATTGCTTAGAACGAAGGGCGTTCTGAAAAAGATAAAATTGATGCCAAGTTTCAGTTACCGCCAGTTAAATGTCAAAACTTTGACGGGTCAACTGTCAAACTCGGAATGAATTATAATTACATCAGTTTTTTCTTGCAAGTTCTAGTTAAGGACTGCTTAAAACGAACGGCGGCGTTCTGGTTAAAAAAATTGATGCCAAGTGTCACTCTCCGCCAGTTAAATGTCAAATAACAAAATCAGATTTTGCTGCTGCGTTGGGACGTTGAGACTTGGCAACTGTTCTGCGACGTTTTCCGCTTGCCGCGCGACACAATCGCGATCGTGAAGTGTGAAACTCGAGGCCGTCTGCCATTCACGTGTCAAACTTTTTTATGATGTCAAACTCGTTTATCTGTCACATTAAAAGAAGAAATTAATTTACATCTCAAATTTTCTTGCGTTCTTTCGTGAAAGGTTCGGAAGTTGTTTAATGGCGTTTTCGTCTGTCACAACGGTCGTTTCAGCAAAGTGTCAAAATCTATATCCATTCACGTGTCAAACTTTTTATGATGTCAAACTCGTTTATCTGTCACATGAAAAGAAGAAATTCGTTTACATCTTAAATTTTCTTGCGTTCTTTCGTGAAAGGTTCGGCAGTTGTTTAATGGCGTTCTCGTCTGTCACAACGGTCGTTACAGCAAAGTGTCAAAATCTATATGGACTGCCATTTACTTGTCAAAATTTAAAAAATTTAACAATTAAGTAAGTGTATCGTCTTAACTGTTACGAACTGAATGACGTTTGGAACAAGTGGAGTCCCTGCGTTGTCTTTACCTGTCAAAACGTCAAAAGAAAGTCTATTTACGTCTTGAATTTAATTATGTACTTTTGTTTTCGAAGGATTTTTAAAATTTGGTAACTTGCTTGAACTGTCAAAATTATTAACGAGTGGAGTCCCTGCGTTGTCTTTACCTGTCAAAACGTCAAAAAAAACTTTATTTACGTCTTGAATTTAATTACTTTTGTTTTCGAAGGATTTTTAAAATTTGGCAACTTGCTTCAACTGTCAAAATTATATGTCATTTATGTGTCAGACTTAAAAATTCTGAGTAACCAAGAGATGTGACCTTGGCAGTTGTAAACAAAATGACATTTTTAACAACTTCAAGTCCGTACTTTAACTGTGACGCAATTGTTGTCAGAACTGTCACTGGGACGTGTCAGAAATTAAATCATCTGTCATTTAAGTGTCAAACTGTAATCAAAGGTGTGACCATGGCAGACGTAAGCAGGATGACATTTTTAACAAATTACAGTCCATTACGTTTTTTATTATGTCAACTCGGGTTCGTCTTTCGTTGACCTGTCAAAATGCCACGTGGAATTAAAACGTCCATTAATCTCTTGAATTTGACCACAGTGGTTTTCAATAAAACTGGGATTTCTCATTGCACTTTTATTTAATCGTGCGCCCAAAACTTTCAGACTACAGTGTACATATGACGGGCAAATTCTCTCGACTGATTATTTTTGTTCGTTGTGAATGAAGGGGCGATTTCCTTCGATCCTTTTTTTTGATAAATATAATCGTGAGTCCAAAACTTGCAGGAGACAGTGTACACATATTTTTCAATTTCTCTCGAACGTTTGTCCTAACGTTAAAATATACAAAATAATCTTCACGTTTTCGTTTCGGAAACATCAACTTTTTTAAAACATAATCGTGCGCCCAAAACTAACAGACGACAGTGTGCACATATTTTTCAGTTTCTCTCGACTGTTTCTGCCAATGTGAACACGCAAGAAAAACTTGGGGTTTCGGAAGGAAAGTCGATTGATTCATTTTTTCTTTAATACAATCGTGCGCCCAAAACTTTCAGACGACAGTGTACATGCATACATATCTTTTCTTTAATTTCTTTGGACTGTTTTTGCCAATGTAAATATACAAGAAAATCTCGCAAATGATTGAATATTTTTTTATAAATACAATCGTGCGCCCAAAACTTTCTGACGACAGTGTACATATATATATTTTTTAATTTCTTTCGACTGTTTTGTGTGAATGCAAAAAAAATCTTGGGGTTTGGGAAGGAAAATCAAATGATTCAATTTTTGTTTTAAATATAAACGTGCGTCCAAAACTTTCGGACGATAGTGTACATAGATATATTTTTTTAATTTCTTTCGACTGTTTTTGCCAATGTAAATATTCAAGTAAATCTCGGGGTTTCAGAAGGAAACCCAAATGATTCAATGTTTTTTTTATACAATCGTGAGCCCAAAACTTTTAGACGCCAGTGTACATATGCATTTTTTTTTAATTACTTTCGACTGTTGTCCAGTGTAACCAGTGTAAATACGAAAAAATCTTGGGGTTTGGGAAGCCAAATGATTCAATTTTTTTTTGTTTAATATGTATAATCGTGCGTCCAAAACTTTCAGACGACAGTGTACGTACTTATACTTTTTAATTTCTTTCGACTGTTTATTTTTTTCTTCTCCAAACTAAACGGGGGGATTTCGGAAAGGAAAGCAACTCACCTTTCAAAGCCGGAAGCATTTCCAACTCCCTGTTTTTCGTGATGTTGAAACGCGAGCTGGAATGCCTCTTGTCCTTTTTGATGATGGGACCCTGCACGCTGCCCGTGGTCAGCTTGGCTTTGTTGAGGGGCGTGGGGGGCGGCGGCCCCGATAAGGAGTTACTTTTAGGCTGGAAAAGGCAAGAGAAAATCAGGCGTCGCAAGAAAGCCAAAAACGAGCTGACGCAGACGCGCATTTACTAGAATTTATGTATTTGCTGATCGCTTTTCGTTTTTTGCAAAAAGCTCTCCGATGAGTTTGTAATTTCCTGCGCGTTATGCGAACAACAAGATAAGATTATTTTATTGACGCTGGCTTCGAGGTAATTACCAAACTATGTCAAACTAACAGCGAAAAAAAAAAATATCCGACATTATGTACGTGCATGTAAATAAGTTTAAAAAAAAATTAACCTCCGTGCTTTCGTTTTCTGGTTTGGCGGAAATTTAGAAACTCTAAGCTAAGGCGAAGGTGTCAACGAATTATTGAGTAAGAAAAAAAAACATTCAGGAAAATGTTTTTGATGTTCCGAGGCGAAGCTAGGCGCCGGAGGAGCTGTTGAAATGTGCGTCTAAATAAAAACTGGTAGAGTCTGTTATCCAACGAACTAATTTTAAACGACGGCCCGGCAAGAAATAAACAAAAACACGACAACACCATCGGGCAATTAACCTTGGCAATGCATTCAGTCACCTCAAGAAAAAAAAATTCATTTCGCTCGCGCAATACTAGCATTTTTTTCTCTATTTTTTTATTTCTATGTATCTAATACTTTTCTTGGCCTTTCTCTCTCTTATCTTAGTTACTTTCGTTTCTAGATTCAATTGTCAAAGCAATTGCAGAAGAAAAAAGCCATAATTTTAAAAAATCACTTTTCTATACGATTTAGTTTTTCCCTTTTTTCTATTTGCAGTTTAAAATGTAGGATTTAGGCTCTTCGGTTTTAAATTATGTTTATTTTTTCAGGAAAATACAACTTCAACACCTGTTTCATAATAGCAATATTATGTAACTCATTTGGGTTGTATAATGAGACTTATTATAACACTAGTTATATAATGAAAAAAATTATTAGTTATTATTATGCGCTTACTATGTATTTGCGCTATAATATTTTCGACAATATTTTCTAAATTAATAAAAATAAAAACCATGTTGCAGACGTAGATAAACGTTGTATATTACAAGTGGGATAGTGCATCATTATAATATGAGTGCGATGAGTTCAGGATAACTCATCCCACTCGTATTATAAAGATGTCTCTATCCCACTTGACCACTTGTAATATAAATAATTATTATATTTCCTTTTCGCACCTTTACACGTATACATTACTTAAAATTGTTCAGTCGTGTTATTGTATACTTTGCGGTTTCCTTCTTTTTTCTCCTTCTCCTCCTCCTCCTCCTCATTGGACTCTTCTTTTTTGAGCTTTCACCTTCATCAGCTTAATTGTCTTTTACTAGCTTTTTGATTTCTTCGGTTACAGTTTTATCTAATATCACTTTACTATTATCATTTTCATTATCCATCATTTCAGGCTAAAATTGGCTCGCGAATTCAAATCCGCAATAATATTAAGACATTCCTTTAAAAAATCATAGTTTTCATGTAAATTTCGAATTTTTTTGTAAACGTTGAAACGAGTGGGAGACAGCTGAAGCTACCGCGTTAATTTTTTCCTAATTTCGAGAAATAGCGACAAATGGGATGAAAATGTTCGCGTTCTCGGAGAAACAATTGAGATACGAAGCAAAGCAGTTGCATTTTTAGTGGAACACCTTGTATATTATTGCAGATTTGAGTTCGCGGGGCAATTCTAGCGTGAAATGATGGGTCGCATCATGGGTCTGGGAGGAACGGTGATCGAGTTGAGATTTCCTCGTGACGTCACAAAGCCCGAGAACCGCTCGTCCTAGACCCATCATACGACCCATCATTTCACGCTAAAATTGACAACCGAATACGAATCCGCAATTATATTAAGACATTACTTTAAAAAATCATGATTTTTATGTAAATTTCGATTTTTTTTGTAAACGTTGAAACGAGTAGGAGATAGCTGAAGCTTCCACGTAAAATTTTTTCCTGATTTCGAGAAAAGGCGACAAACGTGATGAAAATGTTCGCGTTCTCGGAGAAACAATTGAGATACGAAGCAAAGCAGTTGCATTTTTAATGGAACACCCTATATATTGCAGATTTGAATTCGCGGAGCAATTTCAGCGTGGAATGATGGGTCGCACCATGGGTCTGGGATGAACGGTGATCGAGTTGAGATTTCCTCGTGACGTCACACAGCTCGAGAACCGCTCGTCCTAGACCCATCATGCGACCCATCGTTTCAGGCTAAAATTGCCTCGCGAATTCAAATCCGCAATAATATTAAGACATTACTTTAAAAAATCATGGTTTTTATGTAAATTTCGATTTTTTTTGTAAACGTTGAAACGAGTAGGAGCTTCCGCATTAAATGTTTTCCAGATTTCGAGAATGGGCGACAAACGGGATGAAAATGTTCGCGTTTGTGTCCGTCACATCAACTTTGGACGCAATTTTTTTTTTTAATTTTAATTTTGACGACTCGTCCAGAAGCATGTTTTCATGTATAAATGCGAGAAAATAAAGAATCGCGCGTGAAAACCGATTTGCAAACAAAAAATCTAAGGAAAATATTTTTTGTTAGTTTTGCATTCGATTGTCTTTTGTTTTTCCTTTATTTGCCTTCGCTTTTTGACTTTTTGTTTTTTATCCTTTTATGTTATATTGTTTATTTCAAAGTGCCTTTACTTTTTATTAATACAATTTATCTGCATTTAATTTTTTCTACATCAACATCTTCATCACAGATAGAATTGATTACTATATTATTGGCAGCGTCTACATCACTCGTTCTAACCGGTACTTTATCTTTCGGCTTTTCATTTTCTTTATTCTCCGCCATATCTTCGTTCTCCGGATTTTATTGTCCGCTGCTGTACCTTTCATTTTTAAATCAAAACGCGGAGATTACACGAAAGCTAACCAATCAAATGAGTGAATTGTCAGATCTGAAATAAGAGTGTCGTTAGAGCAGAACAAAAGCTAGGTTATGTTCGGGTGCAACTTCACAGTAATAGGTAATTTAATAAACACAACTTGGCGACGTGTGAATGGTGAAAACGCATTATAAGAATCAGGCAACAGCGAAACTCAAACGTCAGTATCAGATTCGGCCGCCATATTGTTTGATACCTATACGAAAATGAAAATCAGTAGGTATGAAACAATATGGCGATTTGACAGTGATTCTTATACTGTGGTAAAGATTTATGTAATGGCTGCAACGCTAAAGCTTGGCTGTAACCGTTAACATCGTAACATAACCTAGATTTTGGTTTGTCAAGAAGTGACATTCTGATGCCCGTTGTTGCCAACAGTGAAGTTTACTGTTTCGAAGCCAGCTCAAGAATTTCCTGTCGCAATGTTTACGACGATTATTTTTGCGCGAATTTCTCGCGCCAAACCTCTTTTATTTTTAGATCGAGAAGCTGAAATTATACATGAACGAACGTCCTGGTTTCAGTACCGAATCGGAGGCGCCGCGTTTTCTCCTGCGGAAAATTCCTGACAGTGCCATCTGCGTCCTGGTCTTCGCTGGCGGTTACATAACCATACGATGGGCGGCAAAAAAAAAAAAAAAAACAACAACTCGCGGAATGCAACGTGCGCAGCACACGTCGTCTTAGTTAACCGGTCGAAGAGCACCACCACCACATCATCACCGAACTACTATAACGTGCACACGTCGATTACTAAAATTAACGCCGCCGCCTGTAGTAATAGCACATAAACAAATGAAACGCGCGGTTTTGCTTTCGCGCGGCCGGCGATTATTTTCTGAGAACATGAACGGACGACGCCCGGACGAGGAGAAGAAGTCGACGCCGCCGCCGCCGCCGCACACGCACGAGTGTAAATATAAACCGAGTAAGACAACATTTCTAATGACAGTCAGCGGTGGCTCGTCGAGGTATTTGCATAAAATACGTGGGCGACCGGCCAAGCGACGCTGCGAAACGCGAATGTTTACCGATTCATGACGTTTTCGCTTGCGCCGCGTTGCCAGATCTACGCGTACCCCAAGAGGTGTTACATTTTTTATTTGCATTCAATTTTTTCCCGGATTCATTAAGAAATGATTTATCTATCATGTTACGGGTGAAAATTTCGCCAAAATCATCGTCGGTCTTTCGAGTCGCCTTGTATTGCGTGGGAACACGAAAAGACCGTTATTTACGTGCGTTTCAACATGATGCGTCATTAAACAAAAGCCGTCACTCATTTCCCCTGCAAGTCAACTGTCGTCTTTTACCAACCCCCTTCTTGAATAATTGCCCCGTCGGTCTTTCGAGTCACCCTGTATTGCGTGGGATCACGAAAAAACCGCTATTTACGTGCGTTTCAACATGATGCGCCATTAAACAAAAGCCTTCACTCATTTCTCCTGCAAGTCAACTGTCTTCTTTTCCCAACTCCCTTCTTGAATAATTGACCCGTCGAGCTTTAGATGCTACGAAGATTCTGCCGCCATACTCCCCTGTCTGTCCGGACTTGAAATCGCCCGAGCTAAACGACTTCGCTGAAGGGCCCGTAAATATAAGGGGTCCTCGATCCAGTATGATAGGCAACATATTCCTAGTTCCTCACTGCAAACCATCAATACACAGGATACTGAGAAATTCTACTTTAATACAATCAAAGTCGCATGCTAAACAACTAAAGGCATTCTTCTATGCCTATCGAAGCCCGACTTCTGCACGTAAGTCGGGCTCTTGTTCCGGACGTTTTACGGGGGCTTTAATTTGGGAGCTTTCCTTACAGGCGGCACGTCCGAAAGTGAGTCTGATATCAGCGGGCCGGACGTAGCCCAACCAACCAAGTGTAAGTAAAGGCGAGTTCGCACGGGAACGTTGGACGAAACGCAGTGCGCCCGTCCCACTTTCTGGCTGCTATCAGACTCTCGACAAAGTACTTTAAGGCCCAGTTGTACAATGCCAGTTTAAATTTAAGCTGAAGCTTAAGCCCATATCAACGATTATTTCAACGATTTGTCGTTAAGGGTTTAAGCTTTGGTTTAAAGTTAAGCTGGGGCCTGATACAATCGAATACAATTATGTTCTTGAAAAAACAATTACCGGAAAACATATCTGAAAAAATTAAGAAATACAAAGATTTAGGTAAAATATACAGTGCGTAATTGAATAAGTTTTTAGGGTGGAACTTTAATGAGGGGGCAAACTTCAAGGGCTGGTTCCTCACATCAAAACACGAAAAAAGTTAATGTAAACATAGGTCCGCAAACGCATAGTTTTTCAGATACAGCGTGTTTCATTTCAAATTCTCAAAAAATTGAAGGAAAAACATAGCAGGCGTCGTCTGATCAAAAAAAGTTATTAAGAAAAGTTGTTTAAAATCACGAGATAGCCCCGACTTCCAAATTTGGATGGAAAGTTTCAGTTTTTAATTATTTTCAATTAGCTGAAATGATTTGGAAATTCGGAAATCGGAGATACCTCGTAATTCCAAACAACTTTTCTTAATAACTTTTTTTGATCAAACAACGCCTAGTATGTTTTTTTTTAATTCTTTGCGATTTGAAACGAAACACACTGTATCTCGAAAACTATGCGTTTGCGGACGTCGTTTATAGGAACTCTCTTTCACGTTTCGGCATGAGGAACCAGCCCTTGAAGTATTTCCCCTCATTAAAGTTGCACCCTGTATAATACAGGCTCTTTTTTATATTTTGCACCCTATCTAGAGGCCTTATTTTAGCAGCTGGAGAGAAACTTTAAATACGAAAGTTGAACGGTTTTATGCGTGCTATCTTTTAGGGTTTTCGCAAAAAACAAAAGCGAATCGCAAAGTCGAGAAAAAATACAACTTGTGTTTTTTTTTTAACGGAACGCCCTATATATTGCTCGCTAGGATGACAGATAATTATTTCCTGATTTCCAAAATATATAATATGTTGATGATTGGATGAGCCGTTTGTAACATACTTGAGTTAAAAATATCAATATACACGTTAACATTTAGAAAGTCAAGGCGGCCTTTAACAAATGTTTAAAAAAGGACCTCTAAGTGACTGTTTTAGTTAGCAAATGACAATTTGAATTCGAATATTTGAAACTTAACGAATAATTGGTTACCACTTTGGACAGGAAACTAGAAGTGACTCCCTCCTGCTTATTCTTTACTCGTTGCTTAATTAGTTACCACTTTGGACAAGAAATGCTCGTTGCTTCTTACCGAATTAATTAAATAAATAATTAATTTAAGAAATAATAAAACCAAAGTTATCCAGCGCCATCTGTTTAAATCTTGTTTTCGGGACTGTAATAAATCTATATGCAGCGAAATTTTTAATAGATTTTTGCTTTTATTGCGTTAATATTTCAAGAAAAAGAAATTGAATAATCTTTTGTTTCTTGTTCATTTCATTCTTCGAATTTCAATTGCAGTTCTAGTTCTCCTTTCTCTTTTCTATAATGAATAAAATCTAGAAACTAGAAATGACTGCCTCCTATTTATTCTTTACTCGTTGCTTAACAAAAAATTTGGTTACCACTTTGGACAAGAAACTAGAAATGTCTCGTTGCTTCTTACCGAATTAATTAAATAATTAATTTGAGAAATAATAGAACCAAAGTTATCCAGCGCCATCTGTGTAAATCTTGTCTTCGGGACTACAATATAATGTTTTTTCCGCGAAATTTGAAATAGGCTTCTATTGCGTTCATATTTCAAGAAAAAGAAGTTGAAGAATCGTAGATGCTCTTTCGTTTCTTGTTCATTCCTTTCTTCGAATTTCGATTGCAGTTTCTCTTTTGTCTTTTCTATAATCAATAAAATCAATTGATTTCAATCCATCTTCGTAATTTGACTGCCTTCCGTCATTAAAAATGATAACAAAAGCGCCATCTATGTAAACCTCGTCGGGCCACAATTTTTTGGCGGCAAATTTGAATTAATTCGCTTCGCGTTCGTTTAATTCTACGTTTCTTTGTGTTTTGTTTCATTTCTCAGTTTTCTTATTGCGCCGATTTTCTCTTGCCCGGTTCTTTGATTTCATCGATCAATTCATCTTTACGATTTTACTTACAGGGACAGAACGGCTTCGATGACCTCAGGCGATACGTCAAACAAGGGGGCGATTTCTCCAAAGAACTCTCCACGATCCTTCAAGAAGGGTAATAAGTTTTTTTATACACCCTATAGAATCGAATGCGGACCCATTAATCCAAGTCCTAAATGCTAAATTATGTCGCTGTAGGGTCCATAACGCGAAGGGTCTGAACATGGTGTTACGGTTGGAAAATTCGTTGTAATTATTTCTCGTATTTCGGGTCACCCGGTATTGCGTGGGAACCAAAAATACGTTGCTTGTTTTTCTTCCGTTTCACAAGAGTGCAAAAAGTTGCACAACTAGACACTCGCTCGCTCTCCTGCCTGTCATCTCTTAACAATCCCCCTTGCGGTGTTTTTTCGTCAACACCTAACCGTGTACGACCGCGCTCCAGTCATTTTGTTGTTTTGATCAGTCCGGTTTGTTTTGTTTGTATGTTCAAACGGAAGATACTAGATTCCCAGACTTGCTAATCAACCAAAAGCATTCTTCTGTGCCTATCGAAGCCTGACTTCTGCACACAAGTTGGGTTTTTATCGTTGGAGATTTTCTTCCGGGCGTTTTACCCACTGGCGACACATCCGAAAGTGAGTTTGTAGCAAACTTAAAGTTTTTATTATTTTTGGTTACGAGTTTGGTTAATTCTTGTACATTTTTAATTAGGACGCTTAATGTACGTAGTAGTTTAGTAAGTTTATTATCGTGCGCAGAATAAAGTTACATTTTGGGTGGGGGTTCCAGCAGAGTGGGGCTCCCTTCCACACGCAAGTCTGCATAAGCGCGCCGAGGGCGCGCGTTAGGGCCAGTGTTGCCAGATACTCATCAATTGATGGATTTTCTAATATTTTCAAAATAATTTCCAACTTTCTTTTCAAAAAATGATAAACTGTTTTTCATATTAGGAAAAATACTTTTGCGACGTCGGCTGCGGCTACTTCGGAACTGTTCAAATGTGTTCCAATCGCACTTGGAAACAGCAGCTCTGGAGAAGCTCCGAGTAGCTCATCCGTACAATTGGAAAGCGACACACCCGACGTTGATTAGTTCGATTTTCGAATCCTGCAAGGTCATTCGTATTCATCCACTTTTACTCGTTGAAACGCTAGAAATTTGGCTAGGTCGTTTCGGGTAGAAAATTATTCATTATTAATTGTTTTTAACATCCATCTCTTTCCTGTAAAATCCTTCAATATCTCCTTTCACACTCAAGATTTCTTCTAAAAGCATCCTAGCAATACTGAGTAGGCCAGTCATCCGCCCGTCGCGTCTGTGCATGATTCTAACGCGCTAAGCGACTTGGCTATTATCTAAAAAACAATTGAACAATGCGTTACCAAGATACGAGTCGAAGTTCACTTTTTTCAATGGAACACCCTGTATATTATTGCATTTTTGGATTCTACGCCAAATACTAGCCTAATTTGATGGGTCGCAACATAGGTCTGAGATGATTCGTTTTCGAGTTACTAAGGATTTTGTTTAAATTTAATTGCCCCCTCTTATCGCCGTTATTTTTGACTAGAGATAAAAAATTTTGATATGAAAGTTATTCACATTTTTCCGAAGTTTCGAATGCCGTTATCTAAAAAACAATTGAACATTGCGTTACCAAGATACGAATCGAAGTTCATTTTTTTCAATGGAACACCCTGTATATTATTGCATTTTTGGATTCTACGCCAAATGCTAGCCTAATTTGATGGGTCGCAACATGGGTCTGAGATTATTCGTTTTCGAGATACTAAGGATTTTGTTTAAATTTAATTACCCCCTCTTATCGCCGTTATTTTTGACTAGAGAAAAAAAATATTGATATGAAAGTTATTCACATTTTTCCGAAGTTTCGAATGCCGTTATCTAAAAAACTGATTCGTATGTCTCGTATATGCCGTCCCTCTGAGTGGGTGTCTCGCTCATACTTACTGGGTACGGGTGTCTCGTACATACCGTCCTTTTGAGTGGGTATCTCGCCCATACCTATCACGTACATATATACCGTCCGTTTGAGTGGGTGTCTCGCTCTTACGTTCCAGACACTGGTGTCTCGTATATAAGTGATCGACGTGTTTTTATTTACGCTGAACCTGGACGCCGACGAGCAAACCCGAATCGCCAGGCCGACGTCGAGTCAACGGAGACAACACCAGAGACGACCCGTTACAAGTTTGATACAAGCGGATCGGACGTTGCCCAACCAACCAACTCAAAGGCGTAGCGTGTAAATTAAGGCGAGTTCACACAGGGACGTTGAACCTAACATACTCACCCGTCTGCCTTTCTGGCCATTGCAATCGCACGAACTCAACGAAGTACTGCTGACGCATAAACTTTGATGTTTAGTTAATGTTTTCCTTCGAAATCATGGAGCAACCGAACGCCTGTTGAGGTGCGTCTTTAGACGAATAGACTTATACGTATGATTATTTTAATTTTTCGTTAGTGAGCGAAAAGTGGATCCGTGCTTCGTGATTCAATAGCATTAAACTTGTTGATAGTCACCATCGCCTATTTAATTCAACATTTAAACCTGTTTTGTTTAGCTCATCTTTCCTGTACAAGTTTGAACGCGATACCAATAAAAGACAAGTGTGCCAGAACTTGGTGACCTTTGTTTATTTTTATTTATTTATTTTTAATTCTGCCTTCCGTTTTCGAGTTACGTATGACGTGTGACCTGTCCCACTGAGTTTAGCCGGTCATTGGGACGTAACTTAACTTGCACTCTCAATATTTTGCAGCTAGGTCGGCGGCAGCCAATGAATCTCGTCAATGCAATCAAATTCCACAGCCTTGTCTTAAATATGTACGTACCTGTGAATTCAAGGCGAGCCCCACTTCTGGGACGTTTCGGAATTGTCTGTCGCCTTCCACTTAATCACAGATAATAGTTGCAGATTCCTTCGTTAGTCCTTGTAAATTCGAATGAAAGTTTCGTTACTTTTCGACGTTTCAGCGCTCTGAATTGTCAGGGACGACCTGCCCTGAGGAGGTGAGTTTATTTATTATCGTAGTTTCGGGATAACTAGGGCTTTCTCTGATTATTTCCTTTTATTTCTTCACGTGGATTCGAACCCAGGGCCTTCGGATTATCACGCCGGGCACTCTAGCCACTGAGCTACCGCGACGGCAGTCTTATGTAGTTGCGAACTACGATATGACGAGTGTTCAATTCAAAAGTTCATCGAGTTGATGGGGTTGATTTTTCCCACACTGATTGAAGATCTAATTCAAGACCTGCTACGCAATGTTATGGAAACATTCAACGGTCAGTCTCAACCGCGCAACATCTTCTGCGCATCCAACATTAGGAGGCAAAAAAAAAAGAACTGGACAAGCAGCTTACGTATTTTATGTATATGAATAAATACTCTTGCGTTTGGATCATTTTGTTTTAGACACCTTATACATTTTCGATGATGTGTACACATCAATGTTTACGTTTGCATGTCCTAATTGAAGTGGGTGCACTTTGATGCGCTTTATTGACGTCATCTGCATAACATCTTACTGGAGCGCGTCACGTCAAAAACGAGCTAATTTTACCAGCGCTTAATTTTTTTTTTTTGTGTGTGCTTAGGTACACCTGATTCATTCGTCAATTTAGATCATGAGACTTGAACAGGCTGTATCTAGGCCGACGGTTTAGTACAGGGCGTCACAAAAAAAAAGTGAACCTCGAGTGCCCGCCCTGACATTCAATTATGTATTAAAGCATCAGATTGACCTCTGAAATAACGCGTGCTTATGTTTACGGGTCGTTCGGAGATATCAACAAAATCCGATACGGGCGTGCAAGTCGGATTAATTTACATGAAGTCTGCACGTGAGATCAAATTGGCAACCGTGTCGGATAAAAAAACAAATGACGCTCGGGGATACTGTTTTTGGATTTGTTTTTTTTTTTTTAACTTTATTTCGATTTTGTTTATTTTGTTTTCTCTTCTTCTGTTGTTCTTCTTGTTGTGTAGGTAATTTAATTTCAACCAGAAGTCGTATGTGTCAATTTTGAGTTCAATTCCTAAATTCCTTTTTTTGTGGAATTTCCAAATTTCGTTTAAAAAAAAAATAAAAGACCATCGGCAAATTTAAAATAAAATTTCATGCTTGGAGACTGCATCGATTTTGCTTTTCGGAGATATTTTCCGTTTTTAAAATTGTACATTCGTTTCTCATCGGTCTTGTTATCTTCTCTGAACGTCTTTTGTTTACACTTCTTCCGATTTTCTCGTTTTTTTTTTTAATTCAATTTCAACCAAAAGTCGTCGCTATCAATTCGGAGTGTAATTCTTGAATTCTTTTCGAGGAATTTCCAGCTCTCACTCTAGCAGATCTTCAAAATAAAAGAGAAAAAAATTATTTTTTTTCTTTAATGCAGTGCACTATACAGGGTGTCCCGAACTCGAATCGTCTTGGAGCTAACAAGCAATGTCTTGGAAACAATTTAAACTAAAGTGAAAAAAAAAGTTCTCTATTCGCATACCCACCGCCTCTAATACAGATTCAAAATAAAGAGAAGACTAGAAGCGAATTTTTGATGCAGTGCACTATACAGGGTGCCCCAAACTCGAATCGTCTTCGAGCTAACAAGCAATGTCTTGGAAACAATTCGAATTAAAGTGAAAAAAAAGTTTCTGTTCTCATACCCACCCTCTTTAATAGAACTTCGAAATAAAGAGAAAACATGAATCGAATTTATAATGCAGTACACTATACAGGCTGTCCCAAACTCACATCGTCTTCGAGCTAACAATGAGATTTTTTTTATTTTAATTTTTTTAAGTTTTGTTTATTTAATGAGAATTTTTTTAATTTTCGTTATTATTCGTAATTTTATAGATTTTCTTTATTTCTCGATCGTCTCTTGTTTTGTTTTTCATCAAAAAATGCACAATTGTCAAATCTTAATTTTAGAAAGTTTTGAGAATGAGAATTTTTCAATTTTTATTTAATGATTTTTTTATTTTTATTTTTTTGTAATTTTATTCAATGAGATTTTTTTTTATATTTACTATTTTTATTAATTTTATAAATTTGTCGATCGTCTTTTGTTTTTTTCGTCAAAAATTGCACAAATATCAAATTTTAATTTTAGAAAGTTTTGTTTATTTAATGAATTTTTTTTAATTTTTATAATTTTTTGTAATTTTATAATTTTTATAATTTTTTGTAATTTTTATTTTTTGTAATTTTTATAATTTTTTGCAATTTTATAGAAAGTAGAAAGTATTGTTTATTTATCGTCTTTTGTTTTATTTTACCTCAAAAATTGCACAAATATCAAATCTTAATTTAAGAAAGTTTAATTTAATAAAAAAAATTAATTTTTATAATTTTCTGTAATTTTTATAATTTTTTGTAATTTTTTTTATTCTTGTAATTTTTTCTAATTTTATTCAATGATTTTTTCGATTTTATAAATTCGTCGATCGTCTTTTGTTTTATTTTACGCAAAAAATTGCCTAAAGCTCAAATCTTAATTTTAAGAAGTTTTGTTTATTTAATGAATTTTTTATAATTTTTGTAATTTTTATAATTTTATAATTTTTTGTAATTTTTATAATTTTTTGTAATTTTTATTTTTTGTAATTTTTATAATTTTTTGTAATTTTTTTTATTCTTGTAATTTTTTTCTAATTTTATTCAATGATTTTTTCGATTTTATAAATTCGTCGATCGTCTTTTGTTTTATTTTACGCAAAAAATTGCCTAAAGCTCAAATCTTAATTTTAAGAAGTTTTGTTTATTTAATGAATTTTTTATAATTTTTGTAATTTTTATAATTTTATAATTTTTTGTAATTTTTATAATTTTTTGTAATTTTTATTTTTTGTAATTTTTATAATTTTTTGCAATTTTATAGAAAGTGGAAAGTATTGTTTATTTAATGAGAATTTTTTAATTTTAATTTTTTTGTAATTTTATTTAGAGATTTTTTCTATTTTTGTTTTTTTTTTCTAATTTTATTCGAGATTTCTAGTATATTTATTTTTTTAAATTTTATAAATTTGTCGATCGTCTTTTGTTTTATTTTACGTCAAAAATTGCACAAATAACAAATCTTAATTTTAGAAAGTTTAATTTAATAAAAAAATTTAATTTTTATAATTTTCTGTAATTTTTATAATTTTTTGTAATTTTATAGAAAGTAGTTTATTTAATGAGAATTTTTTATTTTTATTGTTTGTAATTTTATTTTTATTTTTTCTAATTTTATTCAATGAGATTTTTTTATTTTTTTAAATTTTATAACAATAATTTTATAAATTTTCTTTATTTCTCGATCGCCTTTTGTTTTATTTAGCTTCACAAATTGCACAATAACTGTCAAATGTCTTAATTTTAGAAATTTGGGCCCAGTTTTGTTTATTTTACCTGGTGCGGGCGTTTCGCACATCCTGATCCTAGAATGGGAGTTTTACTCTTTCTTACCTGGTGCGGGCGTTTCGCACATCCTGATCCTGAGTGGCAGTTTTACTCATAACCATACCACCGATCCGATTAAAAAAGTAAAAGTTACAATCGAGGTAATCCGTCACTCAGGTGTCGAATTTCTTTTTTCTTTAATGTGTTTTTTTAGTGGCGCCATCTATCCGCGGTTTCCCGAAACTTCGAATTCGGAATTCAATGGAACTTCAAGTTGTGTTGAGGGCGTCTTAAATTTGTCGCTACTGTCATGATCGAGATAATCCGTGAGGTGTCAAATTTTTCTTTTATTGTTTTTTTTTTTTTTTAGTGGCGCCATCTATCCGCGTTTTCCCGAAGCTGAAGTTACTTTATCCGACGATTGTAAAATCAGGCCTAAGTCACATTTTGCAATCCCCGAGGGTGTCAAAAATATTGGGTATGCAACTCACTTTACGTCAGTGTTGAAAAGGTTGTTTACATAATTTTTTTTGTTTTCAAAAGCGCAGACTTTCTTGAAATAATTTTGCAATTTTTATGGCGCCTCCGAGTGTGTCAAATTTTTAAGGAAATTTACATCGGTGATAAAGGAGATGCTTACATTATTTTTTTAAATTAATTTTCTTAGAAATAGTTTTTATGACGTCCGCGTACGTGTCAAATTTTGAAGGAAAGTCAGCGCAAACAAGACATCGATGTAGGCAACCCAGATTACATCGGAGTGAAGAGAACTGCCTACATTGTTTTTTTTTTTAAATTTCAAAATAAGGAAATTAATTTTTTTTTGGACAATTTTATCCCTTCTATGACATCTTGGAGGATAGCAAATGGAAAGAAAAATATTCGGTGCCAAGAACCTCAACAAACGCAACCCTCATTACATCTACGGTAAAAGAGTTGCCTACATTTTTTTTTTGTGAAGTTTTTTTCTGAAGCAAATTTGCAATTTTTATTTTCCTAATACTTTTGAATTATTCTGTTTTGTTTCGTCGAAGACGCACTGAATTTTGTATTTTGATTTCAAATAGTGGCATATACAGGGTGATTGAAAAAGTACTCTTTCATTAAACATCCTTAAAGCCAGTGTGTCCTTTAAGTACATGTAGAGTACCAACAAGAATGTCATTTAACTCAAAACAGTGTTGCCAACTTAAGGGATTTTTTGAAATCTATTGACCATGTGAAAAGCAAATCATTCTTTGTTTTGTCACTGTTTGTTTCTTTTTTTTTAATTTATGAATCTACTGAATCGATTGTCTTCGTTTTAATTTTTTATTTTATTTTTTTTTTCATTATTGTTCATTTACTTTCTTGTTTTGTCACCATTCCTCCCAAACAGTTTTCTTTTTGTTTATTAATCTATTGAACTGTGCTGTAAATTCGATTGTCTACTGTTTTATTATTTCTTAAAAATTTTATTACATATCTCGTTTTCTTTGCTTTCTCATCGCTATTTTTTAAATTAATTAATTTTTAATTTTTTTAAATATTTATCTATTAAATTGTGTTGTAAAATCGATTGTCTTTTAGTTTTATTTCTTTTTTTAATTTTATCACATACATATTTATTTTTTTAATTTTTATTATTTTGTTTTCTTTGTTTCGTCACATTGAATTGTGCTGTAAAGTCGATTGTCTTTTGTTTTTATTATTTTTTAAAAAATCTATTATTTCGGTTTCTTTGCTTTCTCATCGTTCTTTTCACTATTAAAAAAAAATATTATTATTATTATTATTATTATTATTATTATTATTATTATTGTTATTAATATTAATCTATTAAATTGTGTTGTAAAATCGCATTGTCTTTTGTTTTTATTATTTTTTAAAAATTCTATTATGAAAAATTTTTTTTCTTTATTATTTTTTTTTCTTCGCTTTCTCATCAATCTTTTCATTTTTTTAATATTAATCTATTAGATTTTATTGTAAAATCGATTGTCTTTTGTTTTCATTATTATTCAAATTTTATTATTTTGCATTTTTTTTTAAATTCTATTACATACTTCTTTTGCTTTCGGCTCGTTCTTTTCATTATTTTTTTTTTTTAATTCGCAAAATTATTAGTCTATTAAAATCGTGTCGCAAAATCTTTTGTTTTTAATACTATTTTTTTCTTGAATTTTTATTATTTTGTTTTCTTCTGTTTTGTCATCGTTCTTTACAATTTTTTTTTAACCAACTGAATTTCCCTATAAACTCGACTGTCTTTTGTATTGTATTGTATTGCATTGTATTTGTTTGTTTAAATTTATGTATTTTTTTTTGATGAATTTTTTTCCATGTTTTTTTTTTATTGATTTCCGAATCTAAAGTTCATTTTTTTATTTACGCGACGAAAAAAAGCGGTAAGGCCGTTTCGCGACGACAGTTAGAAGGAGACAGATATAAAAGATCGATCGGCAAATAGTTTAAAAAAATTCAGAGAGATTTTCTGTGTTGAAGAAAAAGGATTTTTTTGACTACAACTTTTGAGGGATTTTTGCTTTTGCGCGTTGGCAACACTGACTCCCCAAGCAAGGCAGAATTCGCCATTGGGCATTTTCGAAAATTGGAGCGGTATAATATACCGGTTAGTCTATTTTCTCACTCTTACATGCATTAAACGCATTCGTTCTATCTCACTTTTCTACCTCGTTCCATGTACCGCTCCAATTTTTGAAAATAAGGATTATGGACTACGTAAGCGTGACGTATTTGGAGTGGGGAACTTTCCCAAACAGACAAAAACACGTGGATTTGACATTTTCTTTTCATTCCCAAGTTACAATAAAATAAGCAAAAAATTGTTTGTTTTGATTACGTCAAGAGTCCAAATGAAACATCAATCTAGTGCGAATGAATTATATAGGTATAATTTTTAACTTGTTTTAGGCGTACTACACCACCATGTTCACATAAACCTAACCTCAAACGTCAAGAAATTTACTGTTTACCCTAGCAACCGTTGCTATTTGGAAAAGTTTTGACGTCAGCACCAGTGTTGCCAGATGTCTGGTAATTACCAGAATCTACGATAATTTGGAATTTGGTAATGAGTCTCTGATAAACTGTAATCTACGGTAATTTGTGGCAAAACTTTTAAATACTAAAACGAACTTATTCGTTTCAACTGTATTAAGTTTTCACCAAATGAAAAAATGTTATCACATGCACAAAATTCTAATATACATATTATTTATTATATGTATAAGAACATAGAAGATAAAGAAAATATTTTTGAAGGTGAATTTGAACCAGTTAAACAGCGTTCACAATGACTTAACGTAACAAAATTAACCTCTAAATACAGGTTTGAAGCGTTTTGCTTTAATGTAAATTAATGTAAACACTTAAAATTCTAAACTGAAACTAATTAATATGTTTAATTATGAACAGTAAATCATTTAAATTTAGAATTACTTCGTACAGTGCATTCAGATTATTAATTTACGTTACGTTAAGTGATTGTGAACGCGGTATTTGAAAGTTTTGATATGTATATCTATTTTATTGTTTTTATTTTTGTTATTTAATAAAGTTTTTTTTTTATATTGGCGTAGGTTTGATGCACTGATAACTTTTCCAAAAATGTGGAAATTTCATAGGTATTTTCTGGTAATCACATTTTCATAATCTGGCAACACTGTCCATTAATGCTCACACTTCCGGTAGAGGTGTCTTTCACAAGTCATCACAAATGGAAGTAAATGTAAAGCATATAAAGCGCCATCTAACAGAAGGGTAGCCAAAGTACTAGCGTTAGTTACTGTCGGTAATGATTGTAACCTTTGCATGGTCAGTTATATACGTATTGGATCTGGTAACCCTACCTAACCTAACCTAAATTCGTAATTTGACGTTTTTATAATTAGGTTTAGGCTCAATTATCCTAATTCTTGGTTAAGAACTGCAATTATAGTTGCAAGGCGGAATGTGCCAGGTGTAAATTAAATTAAGAAAAAAAATTACACAACTTTTCGCCGGGCCATTTTTAAGTGAAATAAAGACCGAGACGTTACGCAGATTTATTGCAAATTGTGACGTGTTAGTTGGCCGGCTGTCAAGGGGGCATGTAAAGGATGATCAAAACGAAAATGAATCACCCCGGTACATGATTAAAAAATCCGGAAATAAACGCGTTCGGAATTATTACGGCGCGGCGGGATGATGTTGTAATTGAAAACCATTATATTATCTACTATGGGACGTGTGTAATCTAACGCCGGAATACGCCGGGCGTATAACGTAAACATTCCATGCATATTAAAAAAAATAAAGAGGAGAAAAAAAATGAAATAGACAATTTCTAAAAATAGTGACCGCCAAAGCGCGAGAGGGCGGTCGGCGGAGGAAAGAAAACTCACCTCTGCATCGGTGGTGTCACCGTTCCTGGTGGACTTTTCGGACTTGAGCTTCGACTCCTGCAACACAAACGAAAACGTTTATTAGCGGAGGTTGCGCGGACATACTAACCTAATTGACGACGGACGGTCAAAAGCGATTTGAGGTGCTGGCGACGACTTACCATTTCGCTGGGAATCGCAGACTATAGGTTAGAAGCGTTCTCGCAACCGCACACGCTACGTATATCGACAACAAATAGAGAAAACATGAAGAGCGGCCACAGCGTCAAGAACCGAACCGAACTTCCCGAGAAGAGAGGTTGTTTGGGACGGCGAAAATGTCAGCGGCCGACGGTAACACACGCGTCCCCAAACCGAAAAAGAAAAAAACACACTCCGGCACGAGTAACAACACTGCTCGACCTTCGACTTCACTTTACAAGCCGTTATCAGAAATTAATAAAATATATTAGGGTTAAAACACACGGGACCTTGTAGCCAGACATGTACTGACAGCTAATTGGATAAATTAAATCACGTGGTACGTCTTCTTCTTACGTGAAATACACAAGTAGTCGATTTCGTTTGGAAAAAATTCGAAGATCCAGATGGCACCACTGCCTCATCAATTACTCGGCGAAACGGCACGGCGTCTTCTAATACCATCTCGGAATCTTATACAATACAATTAATGAATTAATTAATCGACTTTCGCGTTTTTAAATTAAATCGATTGAAAACGCACGAAACTTGCAAGAATTAAAGTCGAATTTTAATCACGCAAGATAACAGAGGGCGCTGCACCATCAACAGAAATCGTAGAGGTAAGAATATCTGGAGAGAGCCACACTAACTTAAGTTTCTCGTCCAACCTGGTCACTAAATATGGCGCACGCAAGCTTTTAATAAAATTGTCTAAAACGTCTACAAACCAACAGTTCATCACTGTTTATAGCACACTCATTACATTCAATTTGACCAAATGAAGATTCGAGAAATGTCAATCGTTTTCTACACACTGGAGTTCTATGACTGAAAGTACAGTAGCGGACAATAAAATCCGGGCATAAAATCATGACCAATTACAGCGCTTTCGCTGACCTCATTGTATTTGCATCTTTTTTTACCTTCATGTCATAATACGAGATGAAGTGCGCACTAGTGCGGTCAATCGAAAACGCTATGAGACAAATTCGGTAAAACGGGCTTTCATTGAGGTTATGTCTCTGTGAAGAAAAATTTGAAAAGTCGAACAGAAAGTTGATGGTAACTCCAACCTTAACCTAGCAAAGTCATTACTCTTATTTTTTGAGCGGAACGGAGCATCTTGTCAAAGTAAAAGAGGTTTTTTTTTTGCTAGCGGCGCCACCTGGTGGATTGTCACTGCAATTTTACGGCGTTCACAAAAAGAAAAAGATACAGAGAAGTACTCTTTGACTCCTATCTCCTATTCAAATGTCTTCTTTTGATACTTGGACAAATCAGGAGCTGTAATTTAACTGAAAGGAAAAAATCTTCGTTACTTTCTCTACTGTGTCGAAAAAATTACGAATTTTTTGGTTTCTCGTTTCAGTAAAGAGAAACTGATAAAAATAGAAGAGAACTGAGTTCCTTAAATATTGATTACCGTCACTAAATAATTACAGTACCTCAATCAGCCGCCATCTAAGTGCGAAATATTGGCGGGAAATTTAAACATCTGACCCTAACAACGACACATTCGGGCATTCTAAACTTTTATTTGACAGGCGTTATATTTGATTAAGCTTACCAGAAAGAAAATCACTAGAAATTTAAACTTGCCTGAAAAGAAATCACTAGAATTGTCGACCATTTAAGTTTGCCGGGTGGAAAATAACTTTTTAGTGCAAGAACGTTCTCGTTATCTTACACATTGAGCATATGAACGAAAGTGGTCACTAAAGTTGACTGGAGTTGACCAAAGTGGTCATTGAATTGACCAAAGTGGTCACTGAAGTCGACGAAAGTGGAAAGTCGGTCATTTTAGTGCAAAACATGGTTTCTTTATCTTACACATTAAGCATATGGATTGCGGTGCTTTATTTATTTAGCGACTGTAATATTAATGTGAAGCTGGCGCCATCTAATATTAAACTAATCCAACTATTTCTTCTGCGATTCAAAAACACGTTAAAAACTGTTATTTACGATTGTCTTTCTCTCAAAAAATTTGCGCTTCAGATAATGTATTTGTGAAGTGAAAATACAGAATAAACAAACGGTATTGTTTCACTAGCGCCATCTAGTGAATTGTCACTGCAGTTTTAATGCGTTCACAAAAAGGAAAAGATAAAGAGAGTCCTACTCTTTGACTCTTAAATTTGATTTCTACCGCATAACTGCAGGCACCATGCATATACAGATTCGGTAAATGTTCAACTGGACGTCCTGTTATAATGCGTGCGACAGGGAACGCAAATGACTTGAAAGAAGCTTGCTTACACACTTACATTGCGCTTGACGCGCCGCTGAGCGTCGAAAAATTCCGAAACTAACCTAAAAATCATTCACTTTTTGACTGAAGTCTATAATAACGTATCAAGGTATCGCTCGCATACACTACCGATCACAGTTGCTAAATAAACGCATAGATTCATACTAAACTCAGATACAAACAAAATCCAGCGTTTAGTTTCCCGCTAAGGAAACGGACGTCAACAGACGGCCGTATTGCAGAAATTGACCTACCGCAAAGTGGCAACTTCCGTCAAATGTGGTTGCATTAGGCCATGCCGTATGTTCCCTCCTTATCGACAATTCTTTAAAACGACACTGCGCCATCTAATATCATCTCGGAGTATTACGATTACGACAATTAATGAATTAATTCAAATCAATTTTCGCATTTTTAAATTAAATCGATTGAAAACACACGAAACTTGCAAGATTTAAAACCGTCCGTCGCGCAGGTAATGCAGGTAGCATTCAAATTTTAAACGGGCCGCAAGGTGACAGAGGGCGCTGCACTATCGAAAGAAATTCAGCAGCGCCATCTATGCGCAAAGCTGCTTTTATTTCGTTTTCGTTATTTCTTAAAAAATACTACATAGTATTATTTTTATTCATATGCAAATTTATTCTCAGTATAACAAAATGATACAGTGTGACCAAGTTATTCGGATATTTTTTTAAAACATTTGTTTTCTTTGTTTTGTCAGCTTTGCTTTTTTTTAATTGATTAATCTACTGAATTCAACAGCGCCATCTGTCACCGAACAAGCCGAAAGACAGAAGACTCGAGTTCGATTCTCGATTGTGGCGGGAAATTTTCTGCCAAAAAATCTGTTAGTGTTTCTTTGAAATTTTTTAAATGTTTGTTTACTTTGTTTTGTCTGCTTCCCATTCAAACTCTTTTTTTTTAAATTTATTAATCTACTGAAACGTGCAGTGAAATCGATTGTCGTTTATTTATTTTATATATCTTTTTAATTGTTTCGTATTTTTTAAAGATTCCACTCTATCTTCTTTGCTTTCTCATAATCGTTCTTTTTATTTTAAATTTATTAATCTATTAAACTGTGTTGTAAAATCGATTGTCTTTTGTTTTTATGTATTATTTCTTTTTTATTTGAGTATTTTGAATTTTTATTATTTTGTTTTCTTTGCTTTTTCACCATTTTTTTTCAAATTTCTTTTCTTTTTCTGTTCAAATTTGTAGTTACTCTACTAAATCGCACTGCAAAATCGATCGTCTCTTGTTTCTATTGCTTTTTCAAATTTATTTCGTATTTTTTAAAGATTCCGCCTCTTTCATTTTCTCTTTGTTCTTTCATCGTTCTCTTGTTTTTAATTTATTAATCCATTAATTTGCGTTTTAAAATCGTTTGTCTTTCGTATTTACGCATTAATGTTTTTTTAATTTAGTAATTTTTGATTCGAAGATCCAGATGGCGCTATTGTCTCATCAATTGTTCGCTGAAACGGCACAGCGCCATCTAATTTCATCTCGGAATCTTACAACACAATTAATGAATGAATTCGACTTTCGCCGTTTTAAATCAAATCGATTGAAAACACGCGAAACTTTCAAGAATTAAAACCGGCTGACGCGCAGGTAATACAGGTAACATTCGGATTTTAATTGCGCCGCAAGGTGATAGGGGGCACTGCACTATCAAGAGATATTTATAGTTGAAAGAAAAAATAGTTTTATTGAATAATCGCCGTCGACATCAATCAATCAATTTGTTTAACGATAAATAGTTATATATAAATCGCTTCGTCAAGTTCGTTTTATGTGCAGGTTAAATATAGTATTACCAACTTAAGAGGCAATTCTCTTCGTAAGATATTGTCCGTTCAGTGTTGCCAACGCGGTGACTTTTCCACCGGATCTGGTGATTTCTTGCACGTGGTTGCTACTTTCTGACGTGATTTGTGACTTGTCTCAAAACTGGTGAGTTTTAAAATAATGTGTGACTTCTATGAAAAATAGAAATTGAAATAAATAAGTAAAAAGAAAAAAATATATCAGGGTGCATACACATGTAGTAATTTTTCTGATATTAAGGTTGGTAGTCAAAATGATCAAACTTTCCTCTTCTCTTTCTCACTTTTCCCAATTGTTACGTGTATATGCATTTGTTTTCTTTGTTTTGTCAGTTTTCCTTTTTTTTAATTGATTAATCTACTGAATTCAACGGCGCCATCTGTTGTGAAACATGCTAAAAGTCCTTTTGTTTTTATTTTTTTAATATTACTGTTACATATTTTTTTAAAGATTTGCTTTCTTTTTTTAGCCACCTTGCCTCTCAAACAGATTTCTTTTTTAAATTTAAATCGACCGTCTTTTATTTTTAATATTCTTTTTTATTATTTCGTATTTTTTAAAGATTCTACTCTATTTTCTTTGCTTTCACATCGTTATTTTTATTTTATCTATTTTTATAATTTATTAACCTAATTGTGCTGTAAAATCGATTGTTTCTTTGTTTTTACGTATCATTATTTTCTTTTTAATTTATGTAATTATTTTTGAATTTTTGTTATTTTATTTTCTATATTTTCCCACTATTTTTTCAAATTCTTTCCTTTTTTCTTCAAATTTATTGTAAAATCGATCGTCTCTTGTTTCTATTTGTTTTTATTGTCAGCTTTCCTTTTTTTTTTTAAATTAATTAATCTACTGAATTCAACAGCGCCATTTGTTGCCGAACATGCTCAAAGTTCCTTTTTTCCTTTGTTTTACAAATTTAGGAATCTACTGAATTTTGTTTTGTCGTGTCTTTTGTTTTTATTTTTTTAAATACATATAATTGTTACATATTTTTTTAATGTTTGTTTTCTCTTGTCTTTTTTTGCATTTTTTAAAGATTCTACTCTTTCATTTTTTTTTGTTTTTTCTTTGCCCTTTCTATTTTACTTTTTAATTTATTAATATATTAAATTGTGTTGTCTTTTGTTTTTACGTACCTATTAATTTTTTTTAAATTTAATTATTTTTGAATTTTTATTATTTTGTTTTCTTCGTAATGTCGCCATCTTTTCAAGTTGTTCTTTTTTTTTTGCTTTAAATTTATTATTGATCTACTGAATTTCGCCGTAAAATCGATTGTGTTTTGTTTTTTTTTTTTTTTTAATTTGCTTATTTCGAATTTTTATTTTGACCCCAATCTTTTCAAATCGTGTCATTTTAAAATTTATTATGTACGTATTGTATACTACCGAATTGCGCTGTAAAATCGACCGTCTTTTGTTTCTGTTTTCTTTAACTTTATGTATTTTTAATGATTTTTCTCTCTTTTTTAAAAATTTATTCCCAAGTTGCGTTACAAATTTTAGAGATTTTCTACGTGAAACCAGTTTCTTTTCTGGTAACTCTCGAGTCCTTGGTCTTAAAGGATTTCCGGTTTTTATTTACACGTTGGTAACAGTGGTGAGTTATTGAATGTAAAACGTTGCCGTACGTACGGTAAATTTAGCGCCCTCGTAATAAGAATGTAAATGTAAGCAACGTAAAGAGTGTCCTCTTTTTTTCAGTGAAACTGCCCAACCCATTGAAATCGGATAAATAATAATTCATTGACCTAACCGGTTACGGACATAACCTCAACTAAAATGGAGTTTCATTCAGCGCTGCCAACTATTGACAGTCGTTTTTCCCTTACATTGGGACAAGAATTCCCGTTTATGCTCGCCTTTTCCCTCAAATTATAATTTTAAGCTTTTTTCTTGGGTGCGTTTCATTTGCGCGCTTAAATGCTTTGAGCGCTAATAAGCGTTGCTTAAACCATTCCGTTTGGGTTTGCAAACTCGGATATAACGAGGGCTCAAGGGACCACGCTTATTGTTCGTTATATGCAAGTGCTCGTTATAAATGAAAAAATTAAATGCATATGTGATATGTATTATGAACAGCAAAAGAATCTGGGACAACTATACTCCTGCATTTTTTTGTTTATTTAATAAACTAATAAGTTTGAATACAATTTTAAACAATTTATTTTGCTTGTTTTATGGTAGCGTAAAAAATATGCAAAAGAACAAACGAACAGTTTTTTTTAACAATTAATTCGTCGTACTTAGATTTTTTGTCGGGCATACTACGTACTTCTACATCTAACAAAAAAATATTTTCAAATTTTCAACTTGAACTAATGAATCACTTAAATTAATAAAAAATTAATTAACTTAAAATTAATTTAGCCGATGTGCATTCCTGTAGGTGACGCTACTTGTCATTTGTAACATTCTTATTTCGTATTTTGCATTTTTTTTACAACTCTTAAGATACGATTTTGTACTGTTGTGTCCTGATGCTTTAATAACAAATTTATGCTTAAATAAATCGTTGCTTAAAAGACAAATGAAGCAATAGTACATATATTGATTTACAAGTTTAGAAAAGTGACAGTTTTCCAGTGGGTGTAAATGTTTGAATTCACGAGTGGATCAAATTTACACGAACCATGGCCAGCTACATTAACATTCACTGACGTGTATGTATTTCTCGAAACCGAATTTTAGGCGAATTGAAACGGCCATACATACACGTCAGTGAATGTTAATGGAGCTGGCCATGCACGAACATGGAAATTCACTTTTCTAACGTGTAGATCATGCTATTTTTTCGTGTACGAAAATAACGCTAAAATTATGAGAGTGTCGACGAATAATAATAACACATCAAAGTATGTCAAGCATTTGTTGACAAGATTTTTTTTGTTTTCAAAAATATATACTTTGTTGGGTTTATTTCTTACAGTTAATAGAATAAAACGCCTTTTTTATTATTTTCGATGCATTATTTTTGAAACAGAAAAAAATCTCTACTATGATTTCCATAAAAAAAATATATGTTTATGTTATGACTAGAAAAATTTAATTAAGTATCAAAAAACCAACTACACCACTGAATTGTATTCCAAAAAGTGTCCTAATAATGTCCAAACAGCTGTTTAATATCTGTAAAAATAAACGAGATATGCGCCATTAACGAAACGTCAATTTTTGCACTCGAAAACAAAAGAAGATGACCAATTTTGGTTTAGTCTATTGACTCTATCTCTAAAAAAGAGATCGAGACTTGGCCACTAGTTTTTTTCTATCTCTTAAGCTGGATTTACATGGAGCGTTGAGCGCGTGGCGTACTATACTCTTATTGGCTACTGCTCTTTACGTAACGAGCACTAACCAATGGGAATACAATATGCCCGGCGTTTTGACGCGCTCAACGCTCCATGTAAATCCAGCTTTATGGTTACAGAGACGCAGTGTTGCCAGGTTGCAGGGAAAAATCAAACAAAAAGAGACGCAGGGAATATCTTTAGAAAAGAGGGACATTCACTCGATCGAAACATCATAGCAAAGATTTTAAAGTTGCAGCCGTGAATGTGGAGATGAACCAATCCAATCACGGTTTCATTCGTCGTTCTCCGTTGGTTATGGATTACGGACGTTATGGTTTATTGGTTACTCGTTTCCTAGACAACATGCCTACAACGTGCGACCTTGCGAGCATAGCTTTAGAATGAAAAACATGTGACAAGCTAAGACTGACACGCGACAAGTTATAAAAAGTAAATAATAACACAAAAGAAACGTGCAAAGTAGTGATTATATTTTTGCCTATTTTTAAACCCCTACAACAAAAATTTTTCAGTGAAAAGATGTAATGTATACAGTATGATTTATGACGTCGGGGAAAAACTTCGCCGGGTGATTTCTATGAGTAATTCAAATAAACATAATATGTCCGATTAATGCTTTCTAACGGAAGTTTAGCCCTTCAAAGTTTATTATATGTTGAATGTTTACAACTTTAAGACGATGTTGAGGTAGTAATTTTTATTTTCATAGGTAACAAATGAAATAAGAAATAAGCCTGCCACTATTGCTTTAATTGATTGACGTTACATGTTATAAACTTTGAAGGGCTACGCTTCCGTTAGAAAGCAATAGCTATTTTCGCGGAGCCGATTCAGAACACGTTCGGAGTGATGGCGCATGCGCACTTGTAAATTTGCCGTTCGCGGTGGAAAAAGGACTCCCTCGAGATTAAAAATTCCGTGTTCGTGGAAGACGCCTATTACATTATGAACGTGTTCATAACGCATTCGACAGATTCTAGAATCAAGGCAGGTTTATTTAGTTCGGGACGGATCCTAACCTAAAAATTTGTAAATAAGTATAGTGGAAAAGTATAAGAAAGAAGGTAAGAAAGAACAGTAACAAAAATTACAATAATAACAATTAGAAATAATAATATCTAACATATCTAACAAAATAAATAATATAATATGTAATAATATAATATAAAGAAATAAAAACTTACCTTGCTGATCACACATTCCTTTAATCCAATTCTTTTCACAAATGAAATTAAGCAGGGACAATAATGTATCTTTGACATTAACCTAACTTGCTCAAAATCTGCTCGACGCGTTCGCAGAGCTAAAAATTCAGGAACGATTCCGAAGACGCGCTTGCGCATTGGTAAAATCCTTTCTTATTCAGTTTATGTTCCGAATGGGCTCGGGATCGACTCCGCGAAAACAGCTATTATCGGACACATGTTTATTTGAAGATTTTTATTTGAATTACTCATAGGAATCACCCGGTGAAGTTTTTCCCCGACGTCATAAATCATCCTGTATAAAAAGGTAAATTAAGTTACAAAAAGGGAAAATTCGACAGTTTATTAGGGAATTTTTGAGGCAGACACCTGACAACACTGCAGAGATGTCCATAAGAGATCGAAATTGATCCACCCTGTACGTCGCACCGCTTTACAACTTTACCGCTATGCAGCTCTTATGGAAAACGGCCTTAAGGGCCAAATTCACAAATGTTACTCATACTCAACTCACAGTTTTGAAACTCAGAAACGCTTTCATTTTCATTTTAATGACTTTCTATCATAAATCACAGATGATCGAAATACCTATACCGGCCATAAACTTGATTATACGAGTAAATGTAAAAGCATTTCTGAATTTAAAATAATGTCAAACGTCAAATTTGAGTGTGAGTTGAGTATGAGTGAGGTTTCTGAATTTGGCCCTTAGTTTGACAGTGCGGATGTCAAGTAAACGAACAATAAGTAGTACGACTTAGAAAAAATTAATTATTTATTCTTTACAAAATAATAACATAATAACATAACATAATCACTACATTAGATTTCTCTAGGATGAAAAGAAATATCCCAACTGTAACATTTAGGCTTTTTGGTCTGTTTGTGAATCAACGCTGGTGACACTTTCCCGATCTACAATAATAGTAATAAATGTGATGTATTTTTACTCTCAACAATTTCTCAATTACCTGAATTATTTACTGTGTAACATACACTAACTTTCTTCTGCTCATCCATGTGTAAGCCCACACAGATTTTCTTCGTGATGGCCCTGTATTCCGTTTCATCAAAGACAGTGTAATATCCATGCGTATTAATTTGAGTATGGGCCTGCTCTGCAGATTCTGATTTAAATTTCAACTCAAGAATCATACCCACATTCTTGAACATCACAAACATGTCAAGACGAGGTGGCCTTCCAAGAGGTTTTATTCTTTGAACACTTAACTCACTGCGCACAGAATATTTTTTGAAGTTATATGCCAAAGTGAATAAAATGCCATTAAGTTCAGCTTCATTAGTAGGTATTTGCACTTCAAACAAATTAGACACACTTTTTGCAAACTTAGTAAATGCATCCTTATTTAGCTGAATTAGTACATCTTCTAATGCTTGTAAATATTGTGGAATATTTTGGAGATTATATTTTTTTGCAAAAAAATCTGCATTATAACAGTTGGATATCAAACATGTTTTCAATTCTAAATTCGGTACCTTTAGAGTGCTTTTTCCTGACTCGTACTTGATCACATTTAAATACCCATTTTCTGCTAAAAACTGGAGAAACAGATCAACGTCTCCATATGTTATATATTTAAAATCATTTTTAAGTAATGATTTTAATGTCTTCACATTCTCTACCGACATTTTTTCGACCGTCCCTATTTCAACCTCTTCACCATTTATAAGTTCTTCAATTCGTTGTCGAATTCCAGATGATGCAAAGAGGTTTTGCAAATTTGTTATGCTTCCCGATTTAATCCAGTAACTTGCGAACTCTTTTTTACAGTTTTCAGAGCTTGTTTCCAAGTAACGTAGAATAGACCAGCCAGAATAAATGCGAGTGGGCTTATTTGCGTTTGGAACTTGAAACCCGTTATACCATTCTCGTATTTGTTCATCATCTCTATAAACTGCACAGTCATCTCGGGCAAACAGATCTTCCACTTCAGCAGCAGTTAATCCAAAATATGGCACAAATTTCGATCTTTTCAGGAATTCATACGATTTAATATTGTTTGGAGATAACACTGATCCTAATTGGGTACACGCATGAATTAGCCCACTCTGCACATGGTCATTAGATTTCAACAAATGAGACGTAGGCCCGAATTCAGAAACATAAAATTAGTGACACTAATTCTCATCTTATTTAAAACTCAAATCTTACTTACTTTAGAAAAAGTAAGACTTTTACTTTTTCTTTTCTCATTTCGGCATTCAGAAATGTAAAAGATTAGTTACTAACTTGAGTATTAGATAAGGGGAAAATAAGAATCGACGTCATATCGACGTAGTAATAATAATGACGTTTAATGACGTTGCATATCGCCATTTGCTTGCATATTTACCCGCCACGGTTTGTTTTGACACGTGTTTATCAGCTGTGGGGATTGTTCCATTCCGTTCGTGTGCACGACAAAGGATTTCTAGTAAATAATAAATAAAAGTAAGTAAGAAGGGAGGGCTATTTAATATTCGAAAAGACATCTGCAGTTGAAATAGTTCATTATTTTAAACTTTCTGTGTGATACGTTAGCAAAAATGGAGCGAAAGAGATATTTTATGTCGGCAGATGAAAAAGTATATTTAACGGAATTAATGCACAAATATAAGGATACCTTGGAGTCAAAAAAGACCGACTGTGTTAATGTTGCTGAAAAGAAAAAAGCATGGTGTGCATTAAGCAAGGAATTTAATTCACTTTCTGAAAATTCAAATGTAAGTAACCAGTATTCTTATTTAAAATAAATTGTTGCCAATTTTATACTTTTTTACAGCAAACTCCTGAAAAATTAAAAAAATGTTGGGAGAATATGAAAGCAAGACGTAAAAAAGAGCTGGCACAAGAGAAAAGGCAATTGATGGCTACAGGTGGTGGACCATACAAAAGTGTTACTGAAGACAACAACATCGACGATATTTTAAGCAGTATCGATATAGAAATAAAAGGCAGCATAGACAGTGACACAATAGCATTGTCACAGATTGGTGAGGGAACATATATCATCAATGAAAGTCAGGAGTTACAGCCTCTATCAGAAAGAACTGTAAATGAAGCAAGTGTTAACACTGAAAATAATACAGAAATTATTGAAAGTAAGAAAATATTAGTAACATACCTGTTTATACTATTATGTATTCATGTTTAATTTTTTGTTTAAGCTGAAATCGTGCCACAAGATCCTGTCCCTTCTACTTCGAAAATCAGTAAGACACCATCTACGAGGGGTTTAACTAGGGCAACTGCTTTGGAAAAGGAACTTCAGGTGCGGTTGCAAAGAAATGATTTACTAAAAATGCATGAAGATGAAATTCATGCTCTACGTTTAAGAGAATATGAACTTCACATACTACAAGAAGAGGAGAAGTTGAAAACAGAAAAAATGAAGTATGAAGAGCAGGTGATTAGGAAAAGAATCGCAGAAGAACAGCTGCAACAGGAAATATTAAAAACGGCATCCTTAAAACAAAATAAATTGTAGAATAATAAATAAATCAGTGAAAGTAATATGCATGTTTAATTTATTGAAAATAAATGATAATTCAGGCAATATCAAGCATTATTGGTAATTACAATAAAAAAGTTTCAACATTTTGGTCACTTTGATTAGAGATATACAAACAAAATTAACAAAATTAAACAAAAATTAGTCAAACACATCTACAAAATGTTGGACATAAAAAATTCTACACTTTAAAAACGTTAAAATCTATATTTTTCTTTTATCGGGCAAAATGTCTCTGGATAAATGCTGCACGAATCATATTTCCTCTAGGATTTTCTCTATGCTCTAGTATGGGTTGTGGGTTTGCAACAATTCTGGGTTCTACATCATCTTGAAATTGTTCTCTTTGATTTATTGCAATATTATGTAGTATTGCTGTAGCAGCTATTATTCTTGTGGTGGTTTGAAGACTACAGCCTATCGCAGAATTAAGACACCGAAATCTGCTCTTCCATATACCAAAGGTCCGTTCAACAGTATTGCGTGTTCTTATGTGTGCACTGTTGTACTGTTCTTCTGCCCTAGTATTTGGATTTGGTACTGGTATATATAAATAATGAGTTTGTTGGTATGCACTGTCACCAAGTAAAATACCATGGAGACGGCCTTCCTGTAAACGCATGCTTACTGCACTACTATTGAAAATTCTGCTGTCATGAGCAGAACCAGGACCATAACGATGTCTAAAATTTCACACCGAGGACCTGCAACTACTTGGACATTCACTGACATCCATCCTTTTCTGTTCCGGTACACTTCAGCATTTGGGCCTCCTGGGTTTTTGATTTCAATGTGTGTTCCATCAACACATCCAATTACCCCTGGAAATCTACCCATTTCAAAAAATATAGTGCGGTTCCTTTGTGTATCAATTTCTGTTTCTGGAAATTTTATAAACTGGCCCAAGTGGTGAGCTAATTTTTCAGATATTTCTTTTATTATTCGTGACGTTGATGCCTGACTTATTTCCAACAAGTCACCACACACTCGCTACAAATGTTATTCAATTATATTATTATGTATTAATATGGTAATAAACGTACCTGATAGCTACCACTTGCATAAAATCGTAATGCTATGCATAATTTCATTATATTTGGTACAGGTAAACCTCGTTCATTTTGAGCTTCGTGCCCATCAAAAACAAGTGGTAACAATATATTTTGTATTGTATCTCTCGTAAACCTATACCGTTGCAATAATTCAGTATTCGTGTATTTTTCCAATGGATTATCTACATCTCGTAATATGTTTCTGAAATAAAATACAACTGTCTTCCTTTTCTGAAATTATAATACAACGTTCTATTACCTGGGTACCTCTAAGAAGTTACCGTTTTGTAGAAATTGCACAAATTCCCATAAATCATCATCTATGTTAAGATATTCCATTATCTCTCGATAAATGTAGCTTCACTTTATAAATATTTTGAAATTAGTGCGAAATAAGTACACCCGCAACTGCTCTAATGTCATACTCAGTTTATACTAACTTTTCCCTCAATTTGAGTCTATTGTTAGTCACTCATTTCATGAAATGTGTTTATGAATACGATTTTTTTCAGTTAGGACAAGGTCAACTCAAGTTGAGAATGAGTGTCACTAATTTTGTGTTTCTGAATTCGGGCCGTAATATCACTTATTAGACTAATGGTATAATTTACAACATCTTCCTCTATGTTTGGCTCCCTCAGTAATATCTTCATTATTGGCGCATCATACTCGTCTATGAGTACATAGACAAGTTTGTTATGATGCACACGCAAACATTGAGATAAGTAATTAAGTGCCCATATTAGATCATTTTCAGTAAGCTTTTTACGACCTTTGCAATACATTACAAATTCTTCTACAGTGATATCCACATCTTCTAATTTGTCATTTGACCAAGCATACTTTTGTCCGTCACGTTTTATTAGAACCTTATGATGATCATTGTATGCTCTTCTAATGACACTCTGTAGAGATTCACGGACGCCTTTACGAGTGTAGCCACTAACCGACTTCATGTCTACATAGAGCACAGGATTTGTTTTACAATTTTCTTTGAAAAATTGCCTTTCCTCTCTATATATTTTTAAATTGTTTTTTTCAAAAGGTGTTTTGTTTCCTGATAAGAATTGTTTAACCATGTCTAAATTAGTCGATTTAAAAAACCTTCTGGGTGCCGTTACAATTATCACACCTTTTCCCATCTCAAGAAAATCCTTAATGTATAACGTCTTGTCGACAAATCCGGGATTTTTGATGACCTTTTCAAACTTGGACGTACGAGCCATATAAAATTTTTTCGGTTTTGAGGATGTGCCCTACAAAAGAAAAAAAAGGACATCACATAAATATACATTTATATGAATATTATAGGCGCCATGCACATCTCTGCATTCAGCGCCGCCTGGCGTGGTGATTTGTGAATTAGTGATATGAAAATATTTCTTGAGACCCACTGCATGGGAATAATATCACTCTTATGACAATTTACGATTGTAGTACATAATACTTGAGCTTCCTGGTATTGACAATATTCAAGTTCAAATGTACACTAATAATTTGAAACAACTCGTATTTTCATACCACTAATGCAGAATATGGTCATTGGTGGCGCTGGCTTCGCATGTGCATGATCTCTATATTAAGGCTAAACTTACTTCTCTTAGGGCAGCACTTTCACTTTCTCCTTCCATTTTTAGTCGTTTTGTGACTGGGCTGCTCATAATCTATAACAAATGCAACAAAATAACTACAGTTCTTTCGCTCGATCTTTGCAGTTACGTCAGAAAATTATCGACTCAAAATGACAAATTTATAAATTCCATCATTGTTTTAACATACGTATTGGATAAGGATAAAAGAATATGTTGATTTCGTTTCTCGAATCGGTAAAGTGTGACGTGACTGCAAAAACCGAGCGAAAGAACTGTATGTACAAGGTTTCTATAAATGATTCTAACATCGCATTACCTCTGATAAATAAATGATCATGTGCCACTAACCACCGATACTGAACACAGTCATCATTTTTAATTCTTAAATAATCAAACATCTTTTTCAGAAGCTTATTTGGTGCAACATAATCAATTTAAGGAATAAATTGTAAACTCAAATTGAAACATTTGATACTGGTATTGTGTTTTAGCAATAATGGTTTACAGTGAAACTTGCTTATAACGAGCACTGGTTATAACGAGAACTCGGTTATAGCGAGGAAATTGAAAAGTCCCGTTTCTCGATATGGTAAATTACATATAAAAATATTTGTTTAAAACGAGCTCGTTTATTACGAGAACTTGCTTATAGCGGCCAATTTTGTAATTTTTTCTTTGTTTTACTTTGCAAAAAATTTGAAAATATTTTTTTGTTAGATGTAGAAGTACGTAGTATGCCCGACAAAAAATCTAAATACGACGAATTAATTGTTAAAAAAAACTGTTCGTTTGTTCTTTTGCGTATTTTTTACGTTACCATAAAACAAGCAAAATAAATTGTTTAAAATTGTTAGTTTATTAAATAAACAAAAAAATCCAGGAGTATAGTTGTCCCAGATTCTTTTGCTGTTCATAATACATATCACATATGCATTTAATTTTTTCATTTATAACGAGCACTTGCATATAACGAGCAATAAGCGTGGTCCCTTGAGCCCTCGTTATATCCGAGTTTTACTGTATTTAAAAGTTTCAAGTTTATGACAGCGTTGACACTGACATTTCTCAGATAGTAGAATACACATTCAAAAGGAGGTGGAATATCCAACGCAATATTCAATGCCTACTTTGATGTTAGAATCATTTATAGAAACGTCGTATAAACCCTAGACTTACTGTACATATTTTGTTAAACAAAAATTAACAAAATTACAAGTTAAGTATGAAGCAGTAGAATTTTAGTAGCAAGCATTCATACAGTAAAAATATACAAAGTAATAATAACAGCATCATAATTATTAAATAATTAGATTTTGACACGTAATGTAAATTCCGTTTCTTGGACCGGCTCATTTGTACTTTATCAAGGAAACTAAATGAATTGTTAATTTCTTTTTCTACGGTACGGAAAGAGTTAATTGTACCTAAAACAAAATCTACTTTATCTGAAGCTAGAATCAATAAAATATCATCCACGCAACGAAAATACAAAATTAAATTGAAAAGTAAAGAGTTAATGACAGTTTTTTCTAACTAGTTCCTGCACAACAACTTCAGCTAAAGCAGGAGATAAAGGAGAACCCGTTGCTTATTAAATAAATAACAAATAACGAGTGTCTAAATAAAAATCTGGTCAAGTAGGTTGTGGTCGAAAATTTTTTCGTTGCATGCATGTCGTTTCTAAGTTCAACGGCTAAGCTTTCAAGTGTAACGTCAAAGTGATTTTGCATTAAAAATAGTTTTTCTTTTCACAAACTACTAAAAAATGCCCTTTTCAATTGAAGAAAAGACATTTATGATTGAAAGTTTCGAAACGGTCGCAAAATTAACGGTGTCTGGTCCTATTCAATTCAAGACTGTTTGGAGGAATTCCTTGTCCAGTTCCCAGAAATTGTTTTTGATTATAAACAATTTCTAGAGTGTCTAAATCGAAGTGTGGCATTATTTCGACGACCTGAACGATCTTAGAGAACGTATATTTGATAAGTGTCAAGAAATCAACAACTCTCCGGATTTACTGCAAAATGTTGTTAATGGAATTAAAAACAGAATTATTAAATGTTACCAAGAAGGGGTGGGCATATTCAGCATATTTTATAATAAACGTTTTTAAATTTCACGTTTTCACGTCTTTTACGGCAAAATCAGTTTTAACAAGGAAATGATAATTCAGTATCAATATTGACGTTACACTTGAAAGGTTAGCCGTTGAACTTAGAAGCGACATACATGCAGTGGATAAATTTTCGACCACAACCTACTTGACCAGATTTTTTTTTAGACACTCGTTATAACATCCTTGAAATTCGTACGCTAGCATAAATAGCGTTCAGGGAATTAACAGCTGTTGGTAGTTATCAGCACGTTGTCAGGACCACATCAGAACAGAAGCAGGTTGGATTCCCTAAAAGCACCCTTTAATTGTCTGTGTAAACGGTGCAAAAATTTGTTTTATTACTCCATATTTTACTCTTTAATTGTTAATTATTAGTGTCCTAATCTAAATTACGAATGCAAACAGTTTATTTTTATTTTGTTTTGTTGAGTTATCAACAAAATGTCACCCCTAACTCGCCTATTCTAACGAAGAAACGGAGTAAACAGATAATAAGTATGTTTATTAACAGTGTGTTGTGCAGCTGTACTTACCTTAGGCAAGCATTTTGTTCAATAAACTACAAATAAACTAATTAATTATTAATTATGCATTTCATCTCACCAAATTCAACGAGCTCGATGCAACACCACCATTTTTGCTTGGAACCACATTGGAAAAGCAGCAGTGTTGCCACATGAAAAATTTTAAATTCACCAGATTCATGGCAAAAAAGTTGCCAGTTTTTCACTAGACGATTCGATCGTGCACGCGCGCGATAAAATCAAAAATCAACTATACACTGTGTCCACATTTCGATGCTCACTATTGGTATCTCGCTTATTAGAAGACATAGAGCAACGGTTAAATGGGGAATGTTTTGCAGAATTCAATACTCGTGACAGATCTCATTTCAAATTCACCATAACTTATTTATATTTTAAGATAATTTGAAAAAACCAAAATTTGCCGATTTCAATGTTCCTCAATAACTCGATAACACCTAAACTGATTTCTTCTAAAGCTTTACAATGTTCAGACACTTTTTTAAGACAAAGCTTTTGATATAAACAGAAACCCCCGATTGTCATTTGTTTTCAAGTTATTAGTGCTAACTTTTGTTTTTCATATGGCAGCCATATTGGATTTTTGCTTAGTTAGATAGTCTTTGAAAAGAGCTTTTCAACGATGTATAACATACCCGAAAAAAATTTATTTATAGGAGAGATATTAACAAAAATATAAATTAATTTCTAATATGAAATTAGTAGGCTCTGAAATTAAGCAACAATAAGAAATGAAAGATTAAAGATATGCTAAATAATACTGAAAATGAAATACGAAACGATAAGAAAAGTCATAAAAGTAAAAAGTAAATAAGGAGTACTAAAAGCTCAGATTTACAAAGAAACTGTTCAATATGATGACCATTCTGTTACATACACTTTTGGCATTTTATTCTAACAGAATTACGAACTCTACGTAGTGTGTTTCCGTTTAATGATCTTAGTACATTCACCATAAATAAAAGTCAAGGGGGGTAAGATCGGGTTATCTGGCAGGCCATTCCACTGGTCCATTATTTGAAAGCATCCTCTCATTAAAGTTTTCTCTCAAGAAATGTTTTACGTCACGAGTGTTATGGGCCGGGCAACCATCTTGCTGGAACCAAATGTTTAGCATGTTCTCAGTTTAATAATTTCTCTCAAAGCAGGTATTATCTCGTTTGTTAGTAGCTCCACATATCTGTTACCAGTTTAAACTGTAATTAAATATGAAAGGACCTAGTAAGTCATTATCTAAAATGAAACTAAACTCAAAAACAAAAAAAATATATAAACAAAATTACATACCAATTAAACCGCACCAGACATTAAAACCAAATCAAACTTGAAATTTTTGATTTACCAAATGTGGATTTTCAGTAGACCAATGATAATTATGCCTATTGAATACTCCGCAATTGGTAAATCGTGTTTCATCTGTCCAGGGTATTTTCCTAGGAAATTTAGGATCATCTTCACATTTTCATAGGTCCCACCTACTAAACTGTAATCTTCATTGATAGTCATTATCGTTTAAACCTTGTATAATTAATTGTTGTAAAGGTGGTATTTGGTTTTCTTCAAGGTTTTGTGAACAGACGATTTTGGAATTCCAGTTTCACGAGCATTATTTTACAGTATTACTTAGCATTTCTTTAAGCTTTCATTCCTTATTGTTGTTTAATTTCATAGCCTACTAATTTCATATTAGAGATTAATTCATGTTTTTGTTAATATCTCCACTACAAATAAAAATTTTTGGGGTATGTTATACATCGTTGAAAAGCTCTTTTTAAAGACTACCTAACTAAGCAAAAATTCAATATGGCTGCCATATGAAAAACAAAAGTTAGCACTAATAACTTGAAAACAAATTACAATCGGGGGTTTCTGTTTATATCAAAATCTTTGTCTTAAAAAGTGTCTGAACATTGTAAAACTTTCGAAGAGATCACATTAGGTGTTATCGAGTTATTGAGGAACATTGAAATTGGCAAATTTTGGTTTTTTTAAATTATCTTAAAATTTAAAAAAGTTATGGTGAATTTAAAATGAGATCTGTCACGAGTATTGAATTCTGCAAAACATTCCCCATTTAACCGTTGCTCTATGTTTTCTAATAACCGAGATACCAATGGTGAGCATCGAAATGTGGACACGGTGTATAGGGACCATGCACATGCCTGCGTTCAGCGCCGCCTGGCGATAATTTATGCATTAGTGGTATGCATTGTTTTTAAGTTAAAACACCTGTGACACGTTGAAGTGACGTTATTAACGTCACTCTGTAATTTTTAATTTTGCAATTACAATGGATGTTGAAATATATTTTAAAATCTTGTTTATGTAAGTGGACGACCAGCTGGTAGTGGCCGGCCATCAGGCACAGTCACCCTATGCATAACTTCAATAGCCGAGCGAAAATTTTGGTATTTGCGGAAGAAATTTTGCATATGGCATTGATGGTCAATAAAATTTTTGGTTGTGCGCAGATTTGTTGTTATTTCTTGTAATTGTATTAAAAATATTTAGGGCTTTTTCTAAATTTACTCAAATCTTGCAACAAGTTTTATTGTTTGATAATCTATACAATTTCTAAATATGCAAAATTTATACAAATCCTGCATGGTGTCACTAATAGATGTGAAAATATATTACAAATTGAATCCTATTGTTTATGAGCACAGTATTTCAGAAAACACATCAGAAGATCGGCAGTTGATTATTGTTGGACATGTGCGTTTTCCGTTATTTCTAAATTTTTCGTTTCAAACACGGTAGATTTGAAATCTCCGTACACAAATTTATGGAAATTTGCCTAACTGGAACGTGTTCTTCGCTCTTTCTTGCTCTTTTACACCCATTTGTATAAATAAAATGGGTAACGAAAGTGACATAGAATTAATGTAAAAGTGCTATAAATTAAACAAAAATCTGAGTACAAACCTCAATTTAAGAAACATCACTAATAAAACAGTCTTTTAATACAATTAACACAAAGTATTCCAGTTAAATAGTATAAAACATGTTCCACATGCATTTGACATAAAGTCGGTCTGATGATCAGTTGGGGCTATTGTTTAAATTGACTTCTTCACATGAAACGCATACCATCAGTATCCTGACCGTAAATGTATTCACATTACGAAGACTAACCATCCGTTAATCATCAACCGCATTTGAAACTGGCCTACATTTGTTGACTTGCTTTCCGACTTCTATTCATGAAATTCTTCAAACTTTCATTTCATCTGAATCTCCTACACATTTCTCGAATAGAGTACGTTGTACGTAATGACTAATCGATATTGAAATCTATGAATCACTTTCAAAACGGCATACAAACTTAAATGTTTCAATCCATATATATTTTCTTACTACTATCTGGATAATTGTAAAATTTAACATTCTTCCTGTTACTATAACTCTTATGACAATTTACAGTTGTAGTACATAATAAGTATTTGACCTTCTGGTATGAAATTAATTACAAAATTCAAGTTCAAATGTACACTGAGCATTTGAAATGGCAGATGTACATTTGAACTGTCATCATACTGTCACTCGTGTTTTCATACCACTTATGCAAAATATGGCCATTGGTGGCGCTGTCATCGCATGTGCACGGTCCCTGTAAGCGTGAGCGCTTAAAGCGTGTGAGCGTGCAAACGAAACGCACCCTAAATGTAATGAAAGGCGGCAACTTCAAAATAGTTAAGCATAAGTTATTGTACTTGTTTTACTAGTACTCTATGTACGTATGTAAATAGTTCTTAATTTTATGCCAATATTCAAATGGACTAGGAAATAAGTTTAGTGCTAAATAAACTATAAAAATTAAAAAAAAATTCTTTAGGTAATTATAAAATTGCCTCATTAATATTTAAAATTTGTTAAAGAAAAATAAAAATGTAATTTCTTCTGTAACACCTGATTCATTCATTGTACAATTTGATTGCATTTGTGCTGCATTGGGCTTAGATAGAGATAAAAACCTACAAATATTTATAAAATATAAAATATAGTTTTACAGGATTTCTCAGTTATTTATAGGAATAAAAGAAAACCGTTTTCGCGATCCATTGCTACTTTTTCGAGAGAAACTCAATGGTGAACACAAAAGTTAGCTACCTCGATTCGTTCGGGAAATATCAGCTGAAATATTGTGAAAAATAATTTTTCGTGAAAATTCGTTTTCTGCCGATATTTCCCGAATGAATCCAAGTAGCTAACTTTTGTCTTCACCTCTCGAAAAAGTAGTACTGGGTTGCAAAAACGGTTTTCCTTTACTCCTATAAATAACCAAGAAACCCTGTAAAACCATCAAAAATAGTCCACCCGGTACTTACTTATCTATTGCAGAGTCTAAACGCCAAACCACAAAACCGATTGGGCCAAACTGACAATAGTAATTTCATGATGATCAATTTGAATGTTTCAAATTTTACCAAAACAAAACTGTGATATAACATGAATAAGCGATTTCTCGCGCTATACTTAAATCGCTAAATGTATCATTAATTTAGTAATGAAATTTGCTTGTTTTAAACAATGTAGTAACGACGTAACGACAGCGACTAAATTGTAATGAAATCATTATAATTGTAACGATTGTGGCAACCCTGGTGAGAATAATTGAACGTTTCTTGCAAACCGGTAATGTAGAAAAAGGAAAATTCACTGGTCGCCTCACTATAATAACACCTGATATTGTACAAAATGTTAATGACATTGTATAACAGAATCCTCAGGTTTCCTAAGAATCCAATCAGATCTTGAAAAAACACCTTCATTTCTGACCATACAAATTTTCAATGATTTAACAACTTCACCCATCCAATTTTCTTCAACGAATTCAGTTTTGTCAGTGGCATAGCAATAATTTGATTATTTTCTTCTCTGAGGAAGCCTGGTTCCGACTATCTGGGTTTATCAATTCACAAAATTTCAGGACTTGGTTGCACGTAATCCGTTTAATGTGATTGAAGTGCCCTTACATCCACTTAAAATGTCACTTAAAACGGCAATGTCTCGGAGAAGAATTATTGGACTAATATTCCTCCGGGAAACAATTAACGCCCACAAATATCAGAGGCTTATATTGGAACCATTTATAAATCAGTTAGACGACATTGAATTAGAGGAGTTTTTCCCAGGGTGTTTAATCAGTAATGGTTGGTGGCTAGTAGATAATCCGATTTCATAACCCTGGACTTCTTATTATTTCCACATTTAAAAAATGTGGTGTTCCGTAACCATATTAACAATTTTGAAGAATTACAGCATGCAATTGAACAGGCAATTGCAAATATCAGACCTGAATTAATGCATTCAATAATTTATCTCAAAGGATTCAATGCTGCTTACGTCAAGGCAGCCAACATTTTGAACATTTGCTCTAATATTCTATTAAACCCGGACTTCTTATTTCCTTATTTAAATAATTTGGTGTTCAGAACACGTAGTAAACAATTTGGAAGAATTACAGCAGGCAATCTGAAACGTTAATAATGTCTTCAATAATTATCTCAAAGGATTCAGTGCTGCTTACGTAAAGGGGGCCAATATTTCCAGGTTCCTAATAATAATAATCTGTTAAACAATTTTCATCCTCACAGTAAACAACAACTCTAACCTTTAACTACGCAATCGCGCCAATTGGGTGCTGTCAATTCCTCAGTGTCTCCAACATACTAAATTTGCTTCAATCATTAAAAGGGTGCGTTTCATTTGCACGCTCACATGCTTTGAGCGCTCATAAGCATTGCTTAAATCGTTCCCTTTGACTTTGCAGACGCTCACAAAGCGCCGGCTGACGAAATAGTAACGTCATTATGACGTCATAGTCTTCGCTCACAATCGCTTATTCCATCGAGGTAGAGCAGCAAAAGCGTAAGCGCTTATGTTCCAAATGGAACGTGTGAGATGCGTATGAGGAGATCAGCTAATCATAATCATATTATAAACAAACATTACACTTTAGAAATAGCTACAGCAGCTATGATTGAATCAATTTCACTATTGAAGTTATATTTTTGAGGTTATGAATTCGTTGTGCAAACAAAAGTCAAAAGAAACACCTTTGCGTATAACGGCTTAAGCGACTAAACCCCAAAGGAAACAACAGAAAACAGCGCTTGTAAGCGTGAGCGTTTAAAGCGTGTGAGCGTGCAAACTAAACGCACCCAAAGTCACTCGGTATGAATTTAGAATTTTTTGCTTTTTTGGAGTTTTTCGTGGGGGCTTGACAGGGAATTGAAAATGTTGAGTTGGCAACACTGCTAACCACCGAAGAAAGATATAACCTCAACCTCTCAACGAAGTAGTCAATTGATTAAATAGAAACGTTGAACAGTATTATCAGCGGAATTAGTCACGATTGTGCGAATATGTTAAATGCGATGGAACGGTGAGACGACGACGACGACGACGACGCACTTGAACTCGCAAATAAAAAACGTAGCAAAATGGGCCTGCTGACGGACCCGAGCGCAGGCCAAAGCAAGATCGTCAAGGTCCTCATCAAGTACTACTCGAAGCTATGCGTCCTCCTGTACGCGGCGGGCGTCGTCTACTTCTGCGCCCTCGCCTACCGCGACTTCAACGGCGCCACGTACTTCTCCGAGAACGCCCTTCTGCCGGGCCTCGTGCGATCCGAGTTTCGCGACGAGCACTCGGCGAGAGCTTTCCACGACGAGCTCCTCGACGAGATGAAGAAGTACGAAGACTCCATACCTTACCCGTGGATCCTGGCCAAGTTCCGACAGATCGGCTTGGACGCCTACACTCACAATTTCACCCTGAATTACCCCCTGGGCAAATCACAGGTGAGAAGTATATCAATCGCTTGAGTATCAATCATGAATTTATTTCGTCCGTTTGGTTTGTTTGTTTGTTTGTAGACGTACACGGGGAAGAACGTTTATGGCATCTTGAGGGCGGCGAGGGCCTCGAGTACCGAGTCATTGGTACTGAGCATGCCCTATCGCCCCCCATCCAGCGTACATCAGACGACCTCGGCCTCGCTCGCCATCATGTTGGCGTTCGCAAAGTTTGCTAATAGTAAGTGTTTCTTTTAACTTCGTGTATTAACAGAAGACGGAGATACTTTGAAAGTGCCCCCTATTTTGTAGAGGAGAAGTACTGGGCGAAGGATATAATTTTTTTGGTGACCGAACACGAGCAGCTCGGCATGCAGGCCTGGCTGGAGGCCTACCACGGCGTCAGCTGCGGTAAAAAGGGGACGCTCCGGTCGGGGGACATGCGCGGTCGTGCCGGCGCCATACAGGCGGCCATCAACTTGGAAATACACAGCATCACGATAGGTGGTTCAATTGATAATCGAAGTCGCTTCTGGTGTTTACTTGTGGTAATTAATTGCGACAGGGCAAATCGACGTGAAGATCGAGGGCCTGAACGGGCAGCTCCCGAACTTGGACCTGGTCAATTTGGCGGGGCGCATCTGCATCAAGGAGGGAGTGCCCCACACGTTCAAGAATAAGTTCGCGAAGAGGCTGGCGAATCCTTTGCAGGACTGGAAGTACGCCTTCGAGGTCCTGATGTCCATGGTTACTACACAGGCGACTGGGGTTTGTTATTTTTAATTTTAATTGTGTGTGTAATCAGTGTTTCAAAGAATTGCGGATAATTTCGTGGGAATTTGCTGGTTAATTCGGGTATTATGAAACTCGAGCTTCCCTTATGTGTATTTTTTTTTTTATAAAATTCATAGTATTTTAATTTTGCAACTACCGCCCTCTGTTGTTGATTGATGTTTCTAGAATCCCGAACAGTGTTGCCAATTCACTCTAAGCCGATTACCCTTTTCAAATTTTAAAAAACCCGCTCTTACCCCCACATGGAGTAATGAAATTACTCATTTAAGGTCTGTTCGTTTGTATTGGTCGGAGTGACTCTTAAAGCTGTCAAATGAAGTTTTCAGTCAAATTCGAAGTTTCTTCGGCCCGAGAGAAACGTATTCGACTGAAAACTACATTTGACCACTTTTAGAGTAACTCCGACCAATACAAACGAACAGACCTTTATTCGCACTCGCAAAACAGAAAATAAATGTTACAAAATTTATTTTATTTAAATACCTAATAACTTACCTTTACACACTTGGACGTTCCATGACAGATTTTTTAGTTATGTTTAAAACCACAGATTTTATTCAAGCGATTTTTATTTTTAAATTTCGTCATTCTAATAAGATAACGATTTTCATGAATGAAGTAGTTTTTTCTTCTTTATTTTAAATCATATTTAAAACGAATTGATCGGTCTCTCCAATAGATGGTGCCCGGATGGAAGAAGAAAGTCGTAATTACCGACAGGTGGCGCTCTAGCTTTTCTTCTCCGAATGGAAAATTCAATAATAAAAAACAAGAGCATAAGAGAAACCAAAAGCTAATGAAAAATCGACGATTCTGATGATTGGATAAAAACTATTACGAACGCGATGGCAAAGAGAGGAAATTTTTGTTAGTGGCCGACAGATGGCGCTCTAGTTTTCTTTTTTCGAGTTATTTGACCGTCGGTCATCATTCTAACGACACAGAGATTTTTCATCGTATGACGTAAATCGTCTCTTCTTAACAGAATTTTTACAAAATTTCATTAAACCTGCTTTTAAATCGGAATTAACCCCTCTCCTCGATAGATGGCGCTCTTAGAGCAAAATTGCAGTTGGAAGAAGAAAGTCGTAAATAAAATTGATAATTCAATAGAAACTATTACGAACCTGATGGAGACGAAGTTCTTGTTAGTGGCTAATAGATGGCGCTGCAGATTTAATTCTTCGAATTATTCAGTCATCAGAAAGAAAATTCATAAATTTAACAAAAATGACACAAAAATAAAAAAAATAGCAAAAATTTAAAAAATCTAATTCTTGAAAAATAAAACAAAAGACGATCGACATATTTATAAAATTTTAAAAATAAAAATAAAAAAAATTCTCATTAAATAAACAAAACTGGTTCGACTTCCTAAAATTCAGAATTAACAATTAAAATAAAATAAAAGACGATCGATAAATTTATAAAATTAAAAAAATTCTCATGAAATCAACAAGACTGGGTCTAAATTATTTCAAAACATTTGACAGTTATTGTGCAGTTCTGTCGCAAAATAAAACAAAAGACAATCAATAAATAAAACTTACAAATTTAACAAAAATCACATAAAAATAAAATCAAATAACAAAAATTTTAAAAATCTCATTAAATAAACAAAACTTTCTAAAATTAAGAATTGACAGTTGCGTAATTCTTGTAAAATAAAACAAAAGACGATCGACACATTTATAAAATTTTAAAAATAAAAATAAAAAAATCTCATTAAATAAACAAAACTGGTTCGACTTCCTAAAATTCAGAATTAACAATTAAAATAAAATAATGGACGATCGACAAATTTATAAAATTAAAAAAAAAGAAAATTAAAAAAATCTCATGAAATAAACAAAACTGGTTCCAAATTATTTCAAAACATTTGACAGTTATTGTGCAATTCTGACGCAAAAAAAACAAAAGACAATCGATAAATAAATAAATAAAACTTATAAATTTAACAAGAACCACATAAAAATAAAATCAAATAACAAACATTTTAAAAATGGCATTAAATAAACAAAACTTTCTAAAATTAAGAATTGACAGTTGCGTAATTCTTGTAAAATAAAACAAAAGACGATCGACAAATTTATAAAATTTTAAAAATAAAAATAAAAAAGGTTCTCATTAAATAAACAAAACTGGTTCGACTTCCTAAAATTCAGAATTAACAATTAAAATAAAATAAAAGAAGATCGACAAATTTATAAAATTATAAAAAAAAGAAAATTAAAAAAATTCACATGAAATAAACAAAACTGGGTCCAAATTATTTCAAAACATTTGACAGTTATTGTGCAATTCTGACGCAAAATGAAACAAAAGACAATCGATAAATAAATAAAACTTATAAATTTAACAAAAATCACATAAAAATAAAATCAAATAACAAACATTTTAAAAATCTCATTAAATAAACAAAACTTTCTAAAATTAAGAATTGACAGTTGCGTAATTCTTGTAAAATAAAACAAAAGACGATCGACAAATTTATAAAATATTAAAAATAAAAATAAAAAAAGTTCTCATTAAATAAAGAAAACTGGTTCGACTTCCTAAAATTCAGAATTAACAATTAAAATAAAATAATGGACGATCGACAAATTTATAAAATTAAAGAAAAAAGAAAATTAAAAAAATTCTCATGAAATAAACAAGACTGGGTCCAAATTATTTGAAAACATTTGACAGTAATTGTGCAATTCTGACGCAAAATAAAACAAAAGACAATCGATAAATAAAACTTATAAATTTAAGAAGAATCACATAAAAATAAAATCAAATAACAAACATTTTAAAAATCTCATTAAAAAAACAAAACTTTCTAAAATTAAGAATTGACAGTTGCGCAATTTTTGACGCGAAGTAAAACGAAAGACGATCGACGAATTTATAAAACTAAAAAAATAAAAAAAAAAAATCTCATTAAATAAACAAAGCTTGTTCGACTTTCTAATAATCAGAATTAACAATTGTGCAATTTTTAAAAATTAAAAAAATTTCATTAAATAAACGAAATTTTCTAAAATTAAGATTTGACAATTGCGTAGAGTTGGCAGCACTGATCGGCAACGTGGATTTGGCGGTTAGTTATAGCGTTTTCCACTAGCTGCACTAGTGTGCACTGAGTCAGAGTTGTGTACTCTGACTGAATGTATTTTTATCTCGCTTCAGCTTTATGTAATAAAACGAGATAGAAATATCCTGAGTGTACACCGGTGCAGCCAGTGGAAAACGCTATTAGTTCTTCTTCTTCTTCTATTGTGTTTTTTATGGTTTCCGGCTGATGAACCAGTTTAACCAGTTTTATTGATTTCTTTGTTGCCGTTAGTAAGGCTGCAACAAAGACGTCAGACAAAAATTTAAAAATTAATCTGTTTTTTTTTAAATACCCATCTTTACCCTCACATTTCTTTTACTCGCCAGATTGCTTAAATTATCCGTAATTCGGGTAATTGCCGGCACATTGGCAACCCTGATCCCGAATCATTTCGTGTCGACGCAAGATCAAATAGTGGTTCTCACTCTCTCGCAATGAAGATATAACTATTTTTCTTTGTTTTACAGTGTGTATAAAATCGGTGTTGCCAACGCGCAAAAAGCGGAAATACCTCAGGAGTTGTAAAAACTTCCCTTTTCAAAATCCCTCGACAATTTTTGTTACTGGGTTCAGGAATAAATTTTAGAAAAACGTAAAAAATTAATCAAAACTACATGAAGCTAAAGAAAAACAAAAGATATTTAATTTTACAGCGTGTTGGTTAATAATAATAAATTAAAAAAAAAAAAACGATTTGAAAAGAATGTTGACAAAACAAAGGAAACAAAGTAATAAAAATTCAAAAAATAAATAATAAAATTAAAAAAAATAAATAAAACAAGGGACAATTGATTTTACGACACAATTTAACAGATTAATAATTTTTTTATTGAAAAGAACGATGAGAAAACAAAAGAAATATGAAAAATACGAATTAATAGAAACAAAAGACGACCGATTTTACAGACGATTCCATAGATTAATAAATAGGAAAAAAGACTGGTTGGGACGAAAAGCGACAAAACAAAGAAAACAAACGAGCAAAATTTTTAAGGATATATAACAATAATATTAAAAAAAAAAATAGTGGAAAACAAAGAATTATTTGCCTTCCAGATGGTCGACAGGTTATAAGAAAACCTGCAACGCTGCAACAGATGGCGCTGATGGCATGACAACGGACGCACTTTTCGCACCCAACTTACAAGCGGAATGTGAAAAGAGCGTTCGTTGTTCATGGTAATTATGTAAACATAAGACGTTCTGAATGAGCGAGATACAAAATACAAACAAAGTGGTCAAGAATCACTGCTTGAGTTGGCAGTGCTGAATCGTACTTTTAAATGGTACAACTGGAGTAGCTTCCGGCTGTTGACGGCTTGACACTGACAGCCGTCACTTTACAAGCGACATTTGACATTTCAAATTTAAATTAAAACGCCAATCTTTATTCACATAACCTACAATCTTGTTGCTTAGATTACGTCGATGGTGACTAAACAAGGTAATAAAAATTCAAAATAATTAAATGAAAAAAATAATAATAAGAACAATGCGTAATATTAAAAAAAAAGACACAACAAAGCACAATCCAGTAAATTCATAAATTAAAACAAATTGAAAAAATAATTTCGGCATGTTTCAACAGATGGCGCTGCCATTCTTTGCTGACTAAGGTTACTGTATTGAGAAGGTAGCGCCAACTTTCTATCTCTTTTAATTTGGGGTCGATCAATTTCATTCATAAACTCCCCAATAACAGTAACTTGTTATGTATCTATCCTTTTTCTTCTTAGCGTTTCGAGGCGTCTTTTTTAATTTGGGGGACGGAAGCCGTGAAAATGAATGGCGGTACCTTCGAAATGTAGTAACCTTATTTCTCACCGTCTAGAAATGACCATCAGTTGAAACTCAATGCTCAATTGATGGTGATCAAAGGCCTACCCTTGTAGAAACAACTGAAAAGAGGACTATGGGCAAGCTTCAATAGATGGCGCTCTTGAATGTCTTACAATATCGCAACAGGTAACTTTAAAGGCATGCACAAGGGTCGTTTTGATAGACACTTTGATATTTAAAAAAGTCCTCGAGCATCGTTTGGACAATTGTTTCTGCAGTATTTGAGCCCTCGTCAGCGGAAGACCAGCTCGAGGGCTTTAGGTCAAAAATCGGCCGCGAAATGTCACAACTCCTAAACTGTTGTTAATAAAAATATGTGTAACAAATAATTGAAAGGTTTAAAAAGGTATTCTAAAGGTGTGAAAAACGATTGAAAGTTGTTAGAAGAAATTAGAATAAAGAAATGAAAAATATATGTAGTAGAAATCTGATTAAATTGTGAACACAATCCAAAATTAGAAAAGTAACAAGCAAGACAAAAAATCATTGACAAACTGAGCTTTATTTAGAGAGGGGCAAAAAAAATATTAAAAAATTAATTACGAAAACAGTCATTTTGTAAAGATGGAAGACAATTGAAAGTCCGAAAGGAAAATAATCGATAATACAAGAACATCAAAAAATGCAAATATGAAAATGATGAAAAAATCTTATAATTGGTAATTCATAAACCATAAAAAAGCAAAAAAAACCGTTATAAAATACAACAAAAATGAAAATAATGTATGTAATGAATGTAATGAAATGAAAAAATAAAACAAAAATTATGCTATAGTAACTACCGCCATCTAGGGCGCGCCTGGAAAATTCCTGAATCGTCGAAAAGAAAACGATTGAAAAAAGAAGGAGTTCAAAAATGATACGTAAAAAAAAACTTGTGGTGCTTTCCGAACGAAACAAAAGAAGAACGGAAACAATCAATCAATTAAGCAAATGAAGTACAAAAAAAAGAAACGCTCATAAAAGAGGAACTGCCGAAAAAACGCAAGAAAACTAAATGAAACGTTTTAATTGAATTGCCTTTCAATTAAAACGTTTCATTTAATGAAGAGAAAAGAAGAAAAAACAAAAGACGAATGCACTGGAAAGAATAACAAAAGACATTAGAAATGCCTATAACTAAAACGTGAAGCGTTCCAGCAACGTGTTTAACCAAAAACAAAAAAAAAAACGATCGGTTCTTGTCTGGGGAAACGGAAGAGCAATCATCAAAAGAAGAAAATTAAAGGGGGCCGGGGGGGAAATTCAAAAACGACGGAAAACAAAAGCAAGTTGAAGCGAAGGACTTGAACAAAAGAAGAACGGAAACGAAAGAAGCACGAAACGAAAGAGACACACAATTAAAACTGTAAATGAAATAAGAAGACGAAATGAAACTTGCAAAATTGAAGGCGTTCAACGAAGAAGGAAGAACAGAAGAACAAAAGAAAAACCAAGAAACGGTCGCGTTGAAAAAAAAAAAAAAAAAACAAAAGACGTGAAAAATGTAATCGAAACTAAAATGGAAGGCCTAAAAAGGACTATTATTACAATAAGAAAAATATTACATAAACGGAAAAGGAAACGAAAAAATTAGAAGCAGAAATTAATGAAAAGTATCAAACAAAAAACAAACGAAAAAAATGATGAAACTTAGATTGGTGAGTCTCGTGCATACATGCAAGTACAGGGTGGGCCAAATTAGACACTTTTTTAATAGGAAACACCTATTCTTGGAAGAATTAGAGAAAAACTGACCTCGGCTTCTGGAGCTCAATTTTTAAGACAAAATTAATGGTGAAGACCGCATTTCGATATCTTGTACCGCTTAGGAGCTACAGGGTGTTTTTCAAAATTCTACGATTTCTAAAAACCTTTATAACTTTCTTGTTTATAAAAATTTTTGATTTCTGTAAAAACTTCTTTAAGACACTTTTTCATGTAGACTTCATTGCTATAAATTACTTTTCTCTAGAGCGCTCAATAGTTGAGATATAAGCTAGAACTTTGATTTTTTATATGGAACGCTGTAAATATTTTTACATTTTTGAAAAGAGCATAAAATTCTATTTACAAAAATATAAAACAGTTGTTATTTTATACAAATAGTTTTTGAGATATAAAGCTTCGAAATTTCAATTAAAAATTCAATTGTTTTTGCAGCATTCAAGTAGGCTGTGGATGACGATTTTCATAAACAAAAAAATTATAAAGGTTTTTAGAAATCGTAGAATTTTGAGAAACACCCTGTAGCTCCTATGCGGTCTTCACCATTAATCTTGTCTTAAAAATTGAGCTCCAGAAGTCGTGTTCAGTCTTTCTCTAACTCTTATAAAAACAGCTGTCTCCAGCGGCGGCCAATCCATCCGATTCAGCGGGGCACACGACATACTTGCTAAGCGCCATCTCTGTTTATTACACATGAAGAAGAGAACAGAATGCCCTGTGTCCACTCTATTCGTATGCACCGGCCGCCACTGGTCGTTTCCACTGTACATCTGGAGTTAGTGATGTAAAAATACGGTATTTATACAGTATTTTATCATCAAATATCGTCACAAGTTAAAATGAACGTCGTGGACGTCATACGTCTAGAGTCATGGACGTTATACGTCTAGAGTCATGGACGTTATGCGTCTAGAGTCATGGACGTTATACGTCTGAAGTCATGGACGTTATACGTTTAGAGCCACGGACGTTATACGTCTAGAGCAGGGTCGGTACGTAGATAACGAGACGTATAAAAATGAAAATAATGAAGAATGTAATGAAATGAAAAAATAAAATAAAAATTATGCTATAGTAACTACCGCCATCTAGGGCGGCGCGCCTGGAAAATTCTTGAATCGTCGGCTAACTCACAGATGGCGTGACTACCACGAAAACAAAATTACGCTGTATGTCTGGAATCATGGACACTGTACATCTGGAGTTAGTGATGTAAAAATACGGTATTTATACAGTATTTTATCATCAAATATCGTCACAAGTTAAAATGAACGTCATGGACGTCATACGTCTAGAGTCATGGACGTTATACGTCTAGAGTCATGGACGTTATACGTCTGAAGTCATGGACGTTATACGTTTAGAGTCATGGACGTTATACGTCTGAAGTCATGGACGTTATACGTCTAGAGCCACGGACGTTATACGTCTAGAGCAGGGTCGGGACGTAGATAACGAGACGTATAAATACCCATTAATTAGCTACGTCGTGAAAAATGAGTTAACTACTTCATAAACCGCGTTGTTTTCCACTTCTTTATTTTATTATTTATTTAGATTTAGTGAGTGTAAAAGAAATATTTTTCGGTTACTTGCTGACTACTTTTATTTTCTTGAGATCTACTTGGAATCATAGCCCTGTTAAAAGAATTTTTGGAAAAAAATAATGTCTGCAGATACCTTTTATTATCGGCTAGTGAAATGATGGTAAGGATGAGAGAGGGGTTCCTCTGAATTTACTATTTTTATTTGTTAGGTTCCGAACGGCAACCACGGCCTCTTCTACCGCTTCGGCATCCAAGCGGTGACCATCGAAGGTTTCCCGTCGCAGACCCGCGAGAAATTCAGCTTCATCGTGATGGGGCGCATCCTGGAGGGCATCTTCCGCAGCCTGAACAACCTCCTGGAGCGCTTCCACCAGAGCTTCTTCTTCTACCTCCTCTCGAGCTCCGACCGCTACATCTCCATCGGCCTCTACATGCCCGCGATATCCGCCCTGGCCGCCACCTTATTCATCAAGGGCTACGCCAAGTGGTGCCAGTTGCACGAGGACACTACGAGCGACGCCGAAGAAGAGGACGACGAGAAAACCGAGAAAGGTGAAACGACGGCGGTTTCGAAGAAGAAGAGGAAGAAAGAAACCGAGCTGACGCTGGGGGAGTGGGAGGACAAGTTCGCGAGGGAAGTCGAGTCCTTCGAGCCGGATTCGAGGGGGATCAGCCTGGGCCACATAAGTTTGGTGTTCGTGCTCTCGCACATCGCCGGTTTTATCCTGAAGGACAGTCCTTGGTACTTGGCGAAAGTCGGGGCGGATTTTGGGTACCAGACGGACGCGTCGGTTTACTTCGGTTTGGGCCTGGCGACGGTGCTGACGGTGGTCCTACCTTTTCTAGTCAAGAAGCCGTGCTATCAGAGCATGGTCATCCTAAATATCTTCGCCCTGTTGGAACTCGGAACGGCGCTGCTGTGCATTGCGATGTACAATATTTCTTTGGCGATGTTTTGCGCCGTTGTGTACGTGCCATTCGCCCTACTGATATGTCCGACGCGATGCAGGTAAATAAAATAAACCCTTATACCGTACGGAGTAAGAGAATCGATTTCTTCCGAAAACGTAAAACGCTTCATTTTACCTGCAATCCATCGCTGACCTTTTACTTTAATTAACGGACCGACGGCGACGCGACGAAAACCAATCTCTTTGTTTGTTATATTTTTCACTTTTTAGGTTTTTCTTTTTCTAATTCTAGGCCCTGCTCGTTTATCCAAAAAGCCTTCTGGCTTCTGCTCCACCCGTTCGCGCTGGCTTCCGTCACCGTCATAGGCTACACGTTCGTGACGTTCGCCGACGAGCCGACGGTGGAAATCTTATCGCGGGGCGTCGGAGCCACTCGGCAAGCCGTCGTGTTCAGCATCGTCGACTCGATGATTTACGGGAACTGGCTGTTCAGCGTGGCGTGCACCATATTCGTTTCGAACTGGCTGTGCTTCTGGTACATGTCCTTGTACGTGCCGAAGCCGGAGGAGCTTTGCCCGAAGACCGCCGAAACGCCAAAGGAGAAGCAGGACTAACCTGCTGTTAGTTGTACATTTTTTTTGTCGTAAATAAACCTTTTGTTATACTTTTTTTTATTTCATTGATTGCGGTTTGCGTCTGAGGAGTGCCTGGGCCCAGAACCGCCGGGTGACTTCGAGATTTATGCGAGAAAACTCGCAACCTCGCCTGGGCCCAGTACATGTTAAGTCCGGCATCAAATTGAGCATGCGTAGTCTGTAGTACTGTAACGGTTCGTCATTTTTCGGGGTCGTCTGTAGTTGCTTGATCATTGCTCTGCTTGACGTCGGTTCGGCGGTTCGGGTTTGCTCGTCGGTGTCCGGGTTCAGCGGAAACAAAAGCGTCGATAACCTAACAACAAAACTTTATTTACAAACTAAGTCCGTATTTACAGGTGTTTACAAATTGTGTTTTACGGACACTAATCACAGGACGGTAGTTTCGGAAACGGTGTGTCTCACGGACACTAAGTACAGGACGGTAGTTTCGGAAACGGTGTGTCTTACGGACGGTAGTTTCGAAAACGGTGATATAAAGTGTGTCGCACGGACACGAATGTCAAACAAATTACAATGCACTGCGCATACGTTCCGGTACAGGCTCCGGGAATCGGATCGGGATATGCGAAACGCCCGCACCAGGCATGAAAGAGTGAAACTCCCACTCCAGGATCAGGATGTGCGAAACGCCCGCGCCAGGTTTAAAACATTTTCTTTGTCGTTTAAATTTGGGTCCCTTGGCGATTTCAGCTCCACCAAATGTCTCCGACGCTTTCTTTGCTTTCGGTTGCGTTTGAAAGATGAAAGACGAAGAAGCTTTCGTTATTAGTCAAGAGATGGCGCTGCAGTTTGATAATTTAATAATAACTCTAGGTGTGCCTTCGATTAAATAAATATCTTATCGGGTTGATAAAACGCGTATAGGTATAAACCCGATGGGTGCGCGACTTAAACCGAAGAAGCTTTTTTTTTGTCGGTCAAGAGATGGCGCTCTTATTTGACGAAATAATAACATTCAGTATTTGGTAACGGACGATGCCTTACTCCTGTGAAGAACTTCAGGGATTAATGGAGTTTAAAGTATGAAAATTAAACGAAACACATAAAAAAAAGAAAGTTCTTACTTGACAGATGTCACTTGGCGTTCACACGATTAAAGATTTATCGAACCCGCAAAGCACGCGTTTAAAACCGAGATGGAGGGCGCGCAAAAAATAAACGAAAAGCACGCGACTTAGACGTCGATTTGTTAAGAATAAAATAACCACCGTTATTGATCAAGAGATGGCGCTCTTATTTGATAATTAAAAAGAAGGAAACGCGGACAGGCCCCTGTATAGAATCGAATTTTAAAGTGTCACGAATATTTTGTTCTAAAACGCGAAACCCCATACATCCGGTTCTGTTCCAGGAATAAATGCATATACATATATTTTCGAAATTTTTATCGAACAGGAGAAGCACCTATTTGAAACCTACGGTCGGTCGTGCGAGAAATGAACGGAAAGTACGTGGCTTGAACGCCGAATTATTGATTAACACCGAGGAAACTTTTGTTATTACTCAAGAGATGGCGCTGTCGTTTGATAATTCAATAACTCCAGTTGTGTCTAATGGAAAGTAAATGTAGCCGATGAAACACTCGCGTATTTAAAGCCAACGATTTAGGAACCAAATTATTATTAAACAACGAGGAAGCTTTCATTATTGGCCAAGAGATGGCGTTCTCATTTGATGATTCATTAACTCCAGCTGTGGCTTTGATTCGAATTTTTCTCGAGTGGTTAGAGCACGTGTTTAGAGCCAATGGCTTACGAACCGAATTATTAACAACGAAGGAGCTTTCATTATTGGTCAAGAGATGGCGCTCTTGTTTGCTGTGTTTTCTCGATCAAATAAAATATATTTTCGAGATTTCTTGCGAACCGATAAAGCACGCGCGTATTTAAAACCGACGACTTAGGAACCGAATTATTATTAAACAACGAGGAAGCTTTCATTATTGGCCAAGAGGTGGCGCTTTCATTTGATGATTTATTAACTCCAGCTGTGGCTTTGATTCGAATTTTTCTTGAGTGGTTAGAGCACGTGTTTAGAGCCAATGGCTTACGAACCGAATTATTAACAACGAAGGAGCTTTCATTATTGGTCAAGAGATGGCGCTCTCGCTTGCTGTGTTTTCTCGATTGAATAAAATATATTTTCGAAATTTCCAGCGAACCGATAAAGCGCGTACGTGTTTAAAACCGACGACTTAGGAACCGAATTGTTATTAAACAACGAGGAAGCTTTCATTATTGGCCACGAGGTGGCGCTCTCATTCGATGATTTGTTAACTCCAGCTGTGGCTTTGATTCGAATTTTTCTCGAGTGGTTAGAGCACGTATTTAGAGCCAATGGCTTACGAACCGAATTATCAACAACGAAGGGGCTTTCATTGTTGGTCAAGAGATGGCGCTCTCGTTTGCTGCGTTTTCTCGATTAAATAAAATACATAAAACCAACGACTTAGGAACTGAAGCATTAGACAACAAAGAAGCTTTCGTTATTGATCAAGAGATGGCGCTCTCTTAATGATTTGTCCAGCCGCGGCTTTGATTTGAAAATTTTTCTCTACCGAATTATTCAATCATTAAACAACAAGGAAGCTTTCATGTTTCTTTTAATTCTACTTTCTACTGCAGGAGAAGGAACTTTATCGAGGTTTGCAATATTGTAGTAGTTCCAGGAAATGTACATAGGTGGCGGTCTTTAAAACAAGGTGAAGGGACTCTGCAAGGTGATTACAAGGAACGAAGGAGGCGTCCTTTGTTCTTATTACACACGAAGGTAGTCGAATAAAAACGAAGTCGTTTCATCTAAGCCTGATTGAAGTGCCGCCAAAAAAATAAAAATAAAAAATTAATAATTATTCCGCCACGTCGCGTCGCGTCATTTATAATCACGAGAAGGCCCGTCGGCGTCGGCGTCGCAAGCAAAAGGGCGGCTTTTAAATTCGACGCAAAGTAATTCGAGCCTTAATTACGCCCCCCCCCCTTCCCCAAACGACGCGGGCCCCATCCGCGGAAATCTTCTTAACGGGGCTCGTTGAAAGAACGTCGACGATGAGGTCGGGTTTAATATTTTGGGGTCGGCGGGGGGGCGGAGAAATCCGGGCGCTGTCACACGATAATTACAACACATTCGCCATCGATTTCGAATTAAAACTCCACCTGAACGCACCCCCCCTCCCCCCCTAGGACCGACCGACGCCGTACAAATGATGGCCCCGGATTTTACGAAATTGTTTAATATTTTACGTGCCCGCTTTGCGCGCCGCGCCGTGGACAAACAGAGATGCAATTTGTTATGTCCTTTTCGTTATCGAGGGGGGCGGGGGGGAGGGGGCGGTAGGAAATGTGGGGTAATCGTGAGTTGTATTTGTTTCGCGATCGCAAACACAGAGGAACATAAAAATAAATACGTGTATTAAAAATTGTCTGATTGTGCCGAAATAAACTAAATCGCGTACGTGTAGCTAAAGCTAAAGGGTCAAAACACACGGACCACTTTCGTCACTTTTTTTTTTGTGGACGGGGGTTTGCGACAATGTTCTAATAAATCGCGCGTCGCTTTAAACCTCGAAGAGTTATCATTTCAACCCTCCTTCTCAAGAGTTGAAGTTCTTTGTGAGACAAAAGGTTTTCTTTCGTTTTGCGCTCTCCGCCGGCGTATAATGAATGAATAATGACGGTTTGAGTACCGGAAGCGACAGTCTTTGATGATAACGCTCGAAGATAAAACTCGGCCTTGCGATTCTCGCATTAAGGATTCCTCTTGTTGTATAAGGACGGGGCCATCAGGAATGCGAATAGTTGATGGATTGGGAGGGCAAATTAAGTTCGTCCCGCCGCCGGTTAACTCAATGGGACAGGCGAGGCGAGGTCATACCAAAGCCCCGAAGCAAAGGGGCGGCAATTAAAAATAAATAAAAGTCACCACTCGTCTTTATTCATAAAAGAGCAACGAAGAAAATCGAATCTTTGTGTAGCATAAACGCATAAACGACGCCGTGATAAAATTATCGTGAAGATTTGCAAGTTGCAACCTCGTATTATCTAGTCAACACTTCACATTGGTTGGGAGCGACGTTAGTACATCCTTACACGTCTCAGTGTTATGTGTCCCTCTTGTGTCGTCGGTAATCAACTACAACAGGTTGGCGAAAGTACGTCCGATCGACCAAGGCAGACTTTACCGGTGCGACAAGAGCAAAGATTCGCCCCAAATAGAACCACAGATGACACGAAAGTCTGACCAGCAAAATAGAAACACACACTGCACACAGAATTCGCTTAACGTAAATACTTGATTGATGTGCGGAAATCAGGCTTCGAAAAGCATAAAAGATGTTACGGCAATGAACACTGCTGCACTCACTTTGACCTGGTAACAAGTCTGCCCTGTGTCTTTCACCAGCTTTCGCCTCGGCTACCAACAGTGAGATGAGGGGGCGGGGGCGGTAATTTAGACGTTAATAAAAAGAGCGCCAGGGTAACAGCTGATTCGTAACAACCTGGACGGCGTTCCCAAACCGTCCCGATTCTGCAGAAGTCCAATCGAGAAACACCAGGAGTTTCGTATCTACTCACTTGTACGTTCGTCAAAGTGTTTCAGGAGACTACGGTTGCCTGACAAGTGTCATCGTCCGGCACGAAGTTGGCCGAAACGCGGCAGCGCCTCTTGTTGACCGTTTTCGTAACTGCTTTCAAGGGCTGAATAATCTCACAGAAGATGGCACGCGCACGAGAATCGGTAAAGGTCCGCGAGAGGTCGTGGAAGTTCTTAGCAATTCGCAAAAGCCTGCGGTTATCTCAACTCAGGCTTGGTAGGTTAAGAAGAAATATCCAAAACACGTCTGCTGGTGCCCCAAAAGATTCCGACAAAGCGGTAGACAAGTACTTCTAGTTTTTCAACGCACGAGACAGCACCACCGAAATGATGACGACCTCAGACCACGCCGGCCGACGCATAGGAATCGCAAATGAAATCAGCTACATCCAATTGATCGCGCTATTTTCGTCGATGGATAATTTCAAGGCTGCGCCTGGGTTTGTGGGGGCGTTAGGGCTGCTACGACGATCTCAAAGTTGGCCAAATATTCTCCAATGTTGCCATCTTCTCGTGCGAGATTTTTGGAATGTAACAAATAACGTCTTGTCTTTCACGTGGAGTGCTTCTTATCAAATCACGGAATAATTCTGCGTTCGTTTCCCTCACAAATACACACACACTAAAGGAAAGCAAAGATAAAGCAAATGATGTGTGCCACCATGTGTGGCAGAATATTAACAAAGCAAAAGCGGAAGTCATGTCCCAAACTGGCCAATCACCAACTTTCTGGAAAAATCGATACGGCGTTTGATACTCCACAAAAATGAGTACAACATTTATTAAACAACATCTCGGAAATCGTTTACACTAGACCCCCGATGCGACCCATCAATTCGGACTAGATTTCGATGCAGAATTCAAAAATGCAATAATATACAGGGTGTTTCCTTACAAAATGCGTAACTTTGAGTCATAACTCGAGAACGCAACGTTCAATTGTCTCTTCGTAATCGACGATTGATACTCCGGAAAAATGGGTACAACTTTTACATAAAACATTTCCTTCTAAATTCAAAAACAAAGGAAATACGAAGTTTCTTAGTAATTATTAAGCAACATCAAATATCTCGAGAACCGCTCACACTAGACCCCTGATGCGACCCATCAATTCGGGCTAGATTTCGATGCAGAATTCAAAAATGCAACAATATACAGGGTGTTTCCTTACAAAATGCGTAACTTTGAGTCATAACTCGAGAACGCAACGTTCAATTGTTTCTTCGTAATCGGCGATTGTTACTCCGGAAAAATGGGTACAACTTTTACATAAAGCATATCCTTCTAAATTCAAAAACAAAGGAACTACGAAGTTTCTTAGTAATTATTAAACAACATCAAATATCTCGGAAACCGTTTGCGCTAGACCCCTGATGCGACCCATCAATTCGGGCTAGATTTCGATGCAGAATTCAAAAATGCAATAATATACAAGGTGTTTCCTTACAAAATGCGTAACTTTGTGTTATAACTCGACAACGCAACTTTCAATTGTTTTTTCGTAATCGGCGATTGATACTCTAAAGAAATGAGTACAACTTTTATATAAAACATCCCCTTCTAAATTCAAAAACAAAGGAACTACGAAGTTTCTTAGTAATTATTAAGTAACATCAAATATCTCGAGAACCGCTCACACTAGACCCCTGATGCGGCCCATCAATTCGGGCTAGATTTCGATGCAGAATTCAAAAATGCAACAATATACAGGGTGTTTCCTTACAAAATGCGTAACTTTGAGTCATAACTCGAGAACGCAACGTTCAATTGTCTCTTCGTAATCGGCGATTGATACTCCGGAAAAATGGGTACAACTTTTACATAAAACATATCCTTCTAAATTCAAAAACAAAGGAACTACGAAGTTTCTTAGTGATTATTAAACAACATCAAATATCTCGGAAACCGTTTGCGCTAGACCCCTGATGCGACCCATCAATTCGTGCTAGATTTCGATGTAGAATTCAAAAATGAAATAATATACAGGGTGTTCTGTTAAAAATGCGAGACTTTCGGTTATAATTCGCGAACGCGACGCCCAATTGAGATTCCGCGCTCGGCGTACGATAGCACAGAAAAGTGTGTCCAACTTTCATATAAAACACTTCCTCCTAAATTCAGAAACAAAAGAAATACGAAGTGCGTTGGTCTTTATTAAGCAACATCAAATATCTCGAGAACCGTTTGCGCTAGACCCCTGATGCGACCCATCAATTCGGGCTAGATTTCAATGCAGAATTCAAAAATGCAATAATATACAGAGTGTTCTGTTAAAAATGCGAGACTTTCGGTTATAATTCGCGAACGCGACGCCCAATTGAGATTCCGCGCTCGGCGTTCGATAGCACAGAAAAGTGTGTTCCACTCTCATATAAAACACTTCCTCCTAAATTCAGAAACAAAAGAAATACGAAATATTAAGCAACATCAAATATCTCGAGAACCGTTCACGATAGACCCCTGGTGCGACCCATCAATTCGGGCTAGATTTCGATGTCGAATTCGAAAATACAATAATATACAGGGTGTTAGTTTAACGCGAAGCTCTATTGCTTTTTCGTGGTCGGGCATCATAAAGGCGGATCGCGGTTTCGACGGCCATCTTGGAATATCCTAAATTTTAACGGAATTTTAACTTTAACGGGGTTGATTGAACAGCAACATCATTAGTCCTGCTATTACCGATTTAATGTGGCAGGTTGTGTGCATGGGGGTGGCACATTGTTTGGATTCGGAGATCAATAAAACAGCTTCCCTTATCGGCGGTGGCTTTGTTACGTCGTGCGTTAATTGATTCGCTTCGGTGCAGCCTCCCCCTCCCCCCCGTCAAGGGGGAAAACAAATCGAAGGAGTTCCTTTGAAATGCGGAAACCACAAAACGATATTATCGCTCGCGCGTCGCGTGCGTTCGATTCATTTTTTTTCCATCGCGTCGCTCGCTCCGTCGGGCACGAGGTAAAGCGAGCCCCGTTTTATTTCCGCCCGATCGTTCGGCTGTGGATACGGGACCCTTTGAAGATATCCACCCCCCCGCAAATTGTTATCTGCGAGTTAGCTACGCCGTGCGTTAATTCATCGATTCGATTGTGTTCGCGGTTTCAGATCCGCTTGGCGCGGCGGTGGACAAATTGAAAATTATCGTTGCGCGAAATCGCGCAATTCAATTAAATTTACTTGTAATTATACGCACCCACCCTACTTATCATTGTTTTTCTTTGTTATGTTAAGTTTAGTGTTTTTAAGGCTCATGGCTTATGGTCCTCTATCGCGTGGTATTATGTACTATGTATATATATTTTTTAAATTAATACCGAAAGGGGAAGATTCTGTTATTTATCCTTGCAAGTATACACTCGCTCGCTCTAATCCAGAATAAAATATAATTACGTTTTCCATCCTGCCTGAAACTGTACTAAATACTAATCCTCTTTGTTATGTTATCTGCTGTGCGTGCTTTGCTCGTCTATGAGTTTCATATTACATACACCTACCTTACCTGTTGTGTGTAATCACATGAAACATCCCGGAATTTACAAGCTCGCAACGTCTCTGTCTCTGTAATAGGATCTTCTCCGAGGATTTCCCTCTAACTTATTAAATTCGCCTACACTTACCAGTTCAGTTTTATTTATTTCAGCAAAATGTCTTTTATCCAAAATATTTCCAAACAAAACTCGTTCGAATAATTTTTTTAAGAAAGTCTCTTTTTTTATGTGACCGTATTTTTTTGGACGGTAGTGTGTACGTCTACACTAATGAATAAAAACGAAAGTTTCCACAACACAAACAAAAACGTCGATGTTTCGTCTGCCTACATTTTAAATTTACCGCCGTACCGCGCCAGTAAATACGTTGGCCACACTGGTTCCTGCGTATACGAAACGTCAACACGTCAACGGCCACGATTTTGTTTGTGTTTCGTTGAAACTTACCACGTCACAATTTCTTTACTTTCGGAACGAAACTCCTTGGTTGTTGGTGATCGACATGGTTTGGTATTGTTAACTCAATCGTCCTGGTACTTGTTTTTGGTGCGTTGGCAACACTGAGCCGCGACGCACTTATACTTATTAAAACAGCGAAACGCTTAAAGCAGAATTAAACAGAGGACAAACACGAGCACGGTCACGAGGGTGGCTTTCAGAATGAATTTTGAATTAAATTTTAAAATTTTCCGCCGTTAATTTCGTGTGGCTACACTGATTGCTGTGTTAATGAAGTATTAACTAAAAGACGCCAATTTTTTTTTTCATACAAATGCTTCGCATTAAACTAACACCCTGTATATTATTGTATTTTCGAATTCGACATCGAAATCTATCCCGAATTGATGGGTCGCACCAGGGGTCTATCGTGAACGGTTCTCGAGATATTTGATGTTGCTTAATAAAGACCAACGCACTTCGTATTTCTTTTGTTTCTGAATTTAGGAGGAAGTGTTTTATATGAAAGTTGGACACACTTTTCTGTGCTATCGAACGCCGAGCGCGGAATCTCAATTAGGCGTCGCGTTCGCGAATTATAACCGAAAGTCTCGCATTTTTAACAGAACACCCTGTATATTATTGCATTTTTGAATTCTACATTGAAATCTAGCCCGAATTGATGGGTCGCATCAGGGGTCTAGTGCGAACGGTTTCCGAGATATTTGATGTTGCTTAATAATTACTAAGAAACTTCGTATTTCCTTTGTGTTTGAATCAAGGATTCTAATAAAAATTTTCCGCCGACTCGTATCAGCAAATACGTTGGCCACACTGTTTAGTATGATGATAAAATGTCAAGTGGAATGTCAACTGTCATAAAACAAAAACACACGAAACGATTGAAATCAAATTAAACGAAAGGCAAATACTTTTCGATGTCATCACGAAAGTCGCTGTTTTAGAATGACGAGATGAGTTTTTTTAAGTTGGCTGCACTGTTTCCCACGAGTAAGAAATATTTGTTATTTCGAGTGCGAGACGCAGCTTGACATTTTTGTTTTCTCCTTTTTCTTCCATTCTCAATGGTCAAGCTAAACTTTATATTTCGACGAACTACTAGGATGTATACTTTTGCAGGATTTTCAGCTGACAATTATTAGCTGTCAAATAATTACACGGCCGGTAAAACAGGCAAGCAGGCAGCCAAACAATAAAAATACAACTTTAACTTCAAATTTCGCGCCTAAAACAACGTGGTATCACGCGACAAGAATCGCAAGAGGTACAAGCGGATGAAACGACGAAAGAAAACGAAAGAAGATCGAAAGACAATTTCAAATTTCGCGCCGAAAAAATCGCACTACGTCGAAATCTTCATAGATGGCGCTGGCGCGACACAATGATGCCTAATTAATATCGTACAAAAATTTATCTAAATTAGATTTATATCTAAGAAAATTATTCTTCAGTAAGTTCAATAATTTTTAAATATTTCAAATTTCGCGCCTAAAAAAAAACGTAGCATTACGCGACGAGAGTCTTAAGAAATGCAAGCGAATAAGGTTGCGCAGCGCACAACAACAAAAGAAACAAAAGAAGATCGATGATTGATCGCGACGAGTAATTTCAAATTTCGCGCCGAAAGAAACGCAGTGTAACAAAGTTTACGTAGATGGCGCTGGCGCTACACAATTTCACTTTAATGCCTTATTCAAATTGTATAGAAACTTACGCGAATTTAATTTGGATTTAAGAAAATTAAAAAAAATAAATAAAAACAATAATACATCGCCGTTATTTAGTAACTTCTTTAGTAACCTTGATAATTTTTACATGTTTTACGTCGTGGAGTAAGAACAAAAGAAAAACGAAACAAACGACAGGATGAAACGCACAGTATAACAAGAACAAGAGAACACCGATGACATTAAACGCGAAGAATAATTTCAAATTTCGCGCCAAAAAAAAATTGCAGTGTGACAACTACACTTTTAATGCGTAATTAAAATCGTATGCAAACTCATCTGGCTTTAGTTTAGATTTGGGAAATTAAAAGGAAATCACCGACGTTGTTCAGCAACTTTTAATTAATTAATTAATTTTTAATTTCAAATTTCGCGCCTAAAATAATACGGTATTGCGCAACAAGTATGCGCAGACGAAACAACGAGAGAAAACGAAAGATCGAGATTTCAAATTTCGCGCCGAAAAAATTCGCAGTGCGACAATATTTTGCATAGATGGCGCTGGCGCAACACAATTTCATTTTTTAATACCTAATTGAAATTGTATAAAAACATGTCTAAATTTAATTTGCGAGTAATTTAAGAAAATTTAAAAATATATTTCGACGTTCTTTAGTAACTGCGATACGCTGTTGAACAACAGATGGCGCTGCGGTATATTTTCTCGAATCGAGTCTTCTAGATTTATTTTTTAAATTTGGCAAAAGTCTTCTGCTGCCGCTTGCGCGCGACCTCCCTCCCCCTTCTTACCTCACCCCCCCTGACCACCATCCGCGCAAAAATTGCAATTTCGAGGCTTATGTTAAATCTTATGGAAAATTGGCGCAGAACGGACATAGAACGACGGCGACGGTCTCCTGGTCCCCAGCGGGTTGAGTCAGGAGCGACGACTACAACGGCGACGGTCGACGACTGTGAGTCTGTGACGACGACTTTTTGAGTCTACAATGACGACTGTTTCTTGAAACTGGTCCGTGGCCTTTTATGCTAAATTAGTGCTGAGATGAACAAGGCGAAGATCACAGCGTGTCCTACATGTCCTTGGTAGCGTATTTCGGCTAAATGAAATTAAATAGAATTTTTTATTTTGTGACGTTCTAACGTTCTTGTGACGTAATAACAAAACATATTCAATTTGTAACTAAGTAATTGTAACAATAATTCCATCTAGACGCCTCATCCTACTAAATGGTAACACATACATACATGATTTGTGCGGATTTAGCTAGCATCGCACAGTTTTTAAAGTTCTTGACCTAAGTCTTGACCTAAATCTATGTTTTCACAATACGCGTAAGGTTTACGAATTCCTTGTTACATTTAAAGTTTAAATACCCTATTTACTATCGCGACAATATAATCAAATTACACAATAGTCAGACGCGAATTTCATTACGACGAGATTAATACACTTCCTCCTTCGCCGCGACTGAGAGAGACCGTTATTAAATGAAACTCCTTGCAGCTGTTACGTTGTACTTAAACGTAATAAACAATACAACTTTTTTCTTGCGAACCAACGAAGCGGCTTTCATTATTAAAGCGCGCTCGTAATTATTATGTATTTGTTTAAGTTTTCAAGGAAGCTCTCGAAAGCTCCCAGTTCGAGACTTTTATTCTCCACAAAAATGCGCCGATTAATTCTGAACGTCGTCGGTCGCCTTGTCGTCGCGTCACCGAGAAACTTCATTAAACTGCATTGTTCATTTTCGTAGCGTTTCCCTAAACTAGGTTGTACCGTTGAATACTTTAAGTCTTCATAAGTTGTCAAGTTGAAAAGTACTGTTTTGCGTTTGGTCAGTGTTTTTTACAGGCAGAAATTCATTTCTTTTATTCCCCCCTATTTTCATGATAGAGTTTTGCTACAGTCGCTTCCGCTCCGCCCTCGCTATTTCGTGGCCTAGCGGTTCTCGTGGTTGAATGCTTTGATTGTTCCGGTCGGTGGGTGATATCTTCGCGCTGCGCTGAGTCGATGTGGCGCATCGGTTTTGAGTCTGAAAACGCGTGGAATTCTGGGGGACCGGCCAGCGGATTGAAAATTTCTCACACAAGCAGCAAGGCCGCGGCTCTCCGACATTTTTTTCTGGTCTGTCCTGTAAGCGGACGTGTGGGATCCCTAGCGTTTGGGTTTGTTTATCGCGTTTGTTTATCAACTTCAGATAAAAAAAAGGGTACTTCAGAAACTTGATCGCTCTGTTGTTGATATTTAAAGTTGACAAGTTTGACAGTTACTAAAAGAATTTGAAAAATGTAAGAATTAGAAAAACACACGATGTTTGTGTTCATCTCCAGATTGGAAAAAGAAAAAAATAATAAATTTCTTATGTAGGGTACCTCTAGGATTTTTTTATTTCTATTTTTTTTGACGTATTGCAAAACTTAACTTTTATTAAAATAATTGTGTCACAAATATATTTAACCTAGTGTCTTCTCTTTACGTATTACGTAAGTTGCTTCAGAAGCTTTTTCGTTGACATTTCAGTTTGACAAGTTTGAGAGTTGATGAAGAAAAAGCAGTATAAGAATTAGGAAAACAACTGTTCGCACTCATCTTCAGATTAGGAAAAGAAAAAAATATATTTTTTAAATAGGCTACTTCTAGGATTTCTTTTATTTCAGTTGTTTGACAGATTGCAAAAGTTCACTAATATTAAAATAATTTGACTTTTTAAGTGATATTTATCCCGGTGTCTTCTCTTTATTTAGATTGGTTCAGAAACTTTCTCTTTTGCCGGTATTTTACTTTGACAAGTTTGACAGTTCATAAAAAAAGTGAAATATATAACAATTAGGAAAACAACTGAAGTAACTGCTCATCTTCACATCAGAAGAAGGAAAAAAACAACAACTTTTTATGTAGGTTACTACGGAAACTTGATTGCTCCTGTTGACATTTCATTTTGACAAATTATTTAAAAAAAAACGTAAAAAGTACAAGAATGAAACCACTGATGTTTGTGCTCCTTTTTAGATTAGAAAAAGAAAAAAAAATAATTTCTTATATACGGTAGGACTTCTAGAATTTCTTTAATATCTATTTTTTTGACATATTGCAAAATTTAACTAATATTAAAATAATTATATTTTTTTATCCTGGTGTCTTCTCTTTGCATAGTTCCTTTGCAACATTCCTTTTTGTTGACGTTTCTCTTTTTTTGACAAGTTTAACAGTTCATGAAAAAAATTAAAAATATAAGATTTAAGAAAGCGACTGTTTGTGCACATCTGCAAAGCAGAAAAAAAATATTAAACTTCTTATATAGGGTACTCCTAGGAGCGCTTCTTTGTTGACATTCCACGTTGATAAATTTGACAGTTAATAAAAAGAAAAGCATGAAAAATATAAGAGTTAGAAAAAGAATTGATATTTGTTCTAATCTTCAGTTTAGAAAAAGAATTTTTTTTTATTAGGGTGCTTCTAGGGTTTTTCATTTCTAATTTTTTTTACCTATTACAAAAGTTAATTAATATTAAAATAATTATATTTAAGAGACCACACTCCTATTTATAATAGTATGCTTCAGAAACTTGTTTTATTGTCGACATTTTACTTTGACCAGTTTGACAGTTATCAAAAAAAGTGCAACGTATAAGAATTAGGAGAACAACTAATGTTTGTGTTCATATTCAGATTAGGTAAAAGAAAAAATAAACTTTTTGTGGGGGACTCCAGAAACCTAATCGCTCTTTTGTTAACTGTTACTGTGACAAGTTTGACAGTTAACAAAAAACATGAAAAGCTTAAGGAGGAAACCATGCTCATCTTCAGACCAGAAAAAGGAAAAGAATAAACTTTTTATGTAAGTTACTTCAGACTCTCGCTCCTTTGTTGATATTTCATTCTGACAGTTAATAAAAAACGTGAAAAATATGAAAATTAGGAAGACAACAATGTCTGTGCTCATAAACTGTATTGCAAACCAAGGAAACTTTTGCGTGATTAATGTTGCCCATTTTGGGCTTTAACGATTTATAGTATACAAGCATTTTTTTCCTTATTTTGGCACAGAGGGAGCTTACTGCGGAACCACTTCGTTTTTTTTTTGTCTGCACGACTTATTTTGTGTCGCACTGACCCTCAGTAAAGCCCGTTTAACGTGGCGTTTGTGTTTTTTTTTGTTTGTTGATGATATTTGGCGAATTCTTCCTTTTTCTTTTGCTGTTCCCTTCTGGGATGGATAATGTTTTCGGAGCTGAATCGACTTGGTGAGTGGGGATTTCTCTCCTGTTAGGGGAATCCCGCGATTGCAAGTTGTTGCGATCTTCAACAGGTGATCTACAGTTACCCGTGCGTTACCTTGTTTGCCCACGACCTTCTCCACTGACACGCAACAGCAGCCCGACTAACGGGTAATCCAGGTAGGTTCGTTTGCATCCGTCTCGGGATTGTACTTCTTTATTATTCGCCATCAGGTAACCTGCCGTCAGGTGAGAGACGGAACATACCATAAGAACTGATAGAAGCTGTGAAGAGTATTTATAAACGGATAAGAAACAGAGTAGGGGCAAATATGACTAGCGAGTTCACGACTGGGAAAGGAGTCAGACAGGGAAGTATATTAAGTCCACAACTCTTCATAATGGTCATGAATGAAATAACAAAAGCAATGAAAGTGAGCACGAATGGGGTAGTGGTTGGATATAGAAAATTAAAACCAGTAATAGTAAGGGAACTACTGTATGCGGACGATCTTATCTTATGTGCGACAAGCAGAAATACCGTAATGGAAAATCTAAGGAGGTGGAAAGAGGAATTAATGGGATATGGTATGTTCATAAATATAGAGAAATCGGAAGTGATTGTATTAGGAAGGGATAAGCAGGAGACAGGTATGAGAAGGGTGGACGAAGAGTTGAGACAAGTGAAACAAATTAAATACTTGGGTTCTGTGATAACACATAATGCGTGTATGAATACCAAGATAAATAATAGAATAAGAGCGGCTAACGGGTTGTATTACGCTTTGTTAAAAGCATTTATTAACAAAAAGGAAGTTAGTAGAAAAACAAAAGTCAAAGTATATACGACAGTCTTCATACTAATACTAATTTATGGAGCGGAATCGTGGAATTTAACGTAGAGACATAATGCAATATTTTTCTTCTTTTTCCTTGACCGTGACTGGATTATTTTTGTGTTTTATATTTTTTTCTTGAGGAAAACCGCCTCCCTCAAGAAAAAAATATAAAACGCAAAAAGGAGAGACATAAGAGTATGTTGACGGCGTGTGAAATGAGATTTTTGAGGAAAATTTATGGAGTCACAAAGATGGAGAGAGTCAGAAGTGAGACAATAAGAACGGAATTGAAGGTAGATTCGCTGATTAAAATGATAGAGAACTGGCAGTTAAGCTGGTGGGGACCAAGAAAGAGATGACCCAAAAAGGCATGCAATGATCAGGTTTCAGAGATTTTAAAAGACAGGAATAGGGAATGGTGTGGTGCGAGGACGCTGTCGAAGGATAGGGGAAAGTGGAAAAAAGTCGTGGGCCAAGAATCAACTCATTAACCTCAACACCGAAAGGTAGAAGAGGAACGGATAAGTAACTAAGCAAGCAAAAAAAAAAAATCAATGAAAATGAAAAACATCAAGAAAATATATAATTCAGAAATTCAGCTGTAAAGTAATAATTATGGAGCGGCAGAATTATATTTTTCAAGGTTATAGGTTACCGAAATATGTACTTGCAAAGTGCAATGTATCAAGGTGGCTAGCGGCGTCGTAAAAATTAGTCATTAGCATGCGAGTAAAAAGCAACTAATTTGTAGGTTATCAAAATGGTATGCGCCTCTTCCACCGCACAATTCAATATGCCTTTGACCGATAACCTTGAAAAATATATTTTTTCTGCCCATTAATAATAATCGTAGGTATATTAGTTTTATATAAAGCCTACCCTAATCTAAGTTCATTTGACCTAGGGCCGGCTTTTCCATCTTTTAAAAAACTAACTGACGGATAACTACCATGGGAACAATTTAAAACCTTTCAGAAAAATCAAGTTATTCACCGAATAACTTTAACGGGTACATTTCCTTAAGTAGGATCTACATAGTAGATCTGGCCGCAAGACGCAATGCGATCGTATAAACTCGGGAGAAGAATGTAAGCGAAGTTCGTGAAAATTACTTTCTAGAGCAGTGAAAATCAAACATTTTGTTATTATTATTTTTATGTATTTATTGCCTCTTCGAACAAGGTCGAACAAAACGGCCAAATTCGATGTCGGCTGCGGCTCGTAAACAGTTCTTTTATGGTTGTTTTTGCGTGCTAAATTGGGGGATTGTGTCGGCATTTTCTAATGAATTTTATTTATTGTAATTGCACTTTGTCTTCGCAGAAATGTTTTCGTAAATACACAATTTCGGCCGCATTGAAAAATATTGTTTGCGTATATTTAATAATGTAATAAATTCCGATTCAAATTAGTCAAAGGAAACCAATAAACAAAACATAAAATACAGACATTTAGCAAGGTGGTCCTAATTCAATAACTAGGATTTATTTGATTATTTCGTCAGACGTTTATGTCTGCATTTGCACGTGGTAAAGGTGGATGAAATGCACGCTGCATTGCTGCTAATAATAACCGTCTAAACTAAACGTGCACGAAGAGACATTCAAACCTAAATTTTGATTGTTTGGAAAATTTTAGGACCAAATTCAGAAATGTTACTCATTCTCAATTTGACAATTTGATGACTTTTTTAAAATCAGAACTTTTCAAGTTACTGAACTTTTATCAGCCTGTTATAATCCAGTAATGCTTGAAGTATATTGTTCCATATAGTTAACATAAATACATATAAACGTGTTTTAACATTTCAAATATCTGAAACTGCCAAAATGAGAATGAGTTGAGATTGAGATGAGAATGAATAACGTTTCTGAATTTGGGCCTTAGTATAGATTTGTTTTGAATATCATCAAGGTTAGTATTAAATAAAATCTTACGTGACAGGCTTTGTCATACTTACTGGTTGCTATGGTATGTTGTTTATTATTATCAACTAATAAACAACGTACCATAGCAACTAGTGGATAATGGGTCACTTAAAATGCTTCATAAGTGTGGATAAAACTCCAATTATAATGTGGTAGTGGATAATAATTTATATTACAAGTGGGATAGAGACATCATTATAATATGAGTGCGATGAGTCAGCCCCAGTTCAGGATAAGAGCACGAAAATTATAATGATGCACTTGTAATATACAACGTTTTATCTACGCCTGCAACATGGTTTTTATTTCTATTAATTTACAAAATATTGTCGGAAGCCATCAGTAAAATGCCGCGTTTCCACGAGGCCAGTAAACAGGCCAGTAGCTGGAGTCCTGTGACTGGACTCCAGTGACTTGCTCCGTCTAAACACCACTGGACGCTAACTGACTCCAGCGAACTAGCCACGTTGAAATAGAAATTCACTGTACTGGCAAGCCCCAGTCACTGGGGTCTAGTCACAGGACTCCAGCTACTGGCCTGTTTACTGGCCTCGTGGAAACGCGCCATAAGCGAAAATCGCAATAGCCTGGTTATAGCGCAAGTCCATAGTAATCGCATAATAATAACTAAAAAAAAATTTCATTATATTACTAGTATTATAATAAGTCTCATTATACAAACCAAATGAGTTACATACTACAGCTATTATGAAACAGGCGTAGATAAATACATTTTTATTAATAATAGTAATTTTTTTCTAAAAAGTTAGGATGACATTGATTGAATTCTCTTTTTAGTGGAATGTAGAACCTCAACTTCTTGATTTAAAGAAATAAACTAAAAAGTCCTACTGATTTTTGGACCGAAACCCTGTTAACTTATAAATTAGAACTATAAATTTAACCATCAATCAATTTAACCTACACTCGATTGTCGGATTCGGAGCGTATCGACGTCTTTTTGTTGTTTGTTGTTTAGTTTACCTTTTTAGGAAAGAGTGTGCGCGATGCGTACAACTACATTGCGGAGGGAGGTTAAAATTTTGAACCACTTTGTGTCTTAGTAAACTACAAATTTCGCGTCTCGCTTCCCACGAAAAGACCTTGTAGGATTTTTTTTTGCGCGCAGGATTATAACGAAACTTAATTGGACGTACTTGCGCTCGTTAGTTTCCGCGTATACTTTAATTACGTCCAGATTTACGGCTGCAGGTATATTCGTTTTAATTTCGCCGCGCTTTCCAACAGGAGAGAGAAAAAAAAACTCCGCCGCGGCGGCGATCAAAAATGAAATTTCCTTAAAGCCCTCCCCGTCTTAATAAATCTAATTCAAGGCGGGCGACGTGCCACCGTTCCGGAAGAGTTTAACGAAAAGTCCGCAGCGCAATAATTCTCAATTTCTTAAAGCGACCGTTCAGCAGCAGATTTACTAATTACGTTGCACTATATTTTTATTAGCTCGCTCGAGTTGATTTCCATGAAGATTGTAAGCGCACTAATTCTGCAGCTGCATTTTTTTTGGATGACCTTTTTACGTTACATTATGAAACGTCACGTCATTCGCGACGACAGAAAATTATTTTATTCGCGGCACTCACCCGATGCGTTCCATCTAAGATCTGGCGGGAGGTACCGAGTTTCGACGCATCTAAAAATCGACGGGCCAATTAAAGAAGGGGGTCGGTGAAAGAAGACAGTTGACTTACGGGAAATGAGGGAGACTAAACACTTCCGCGATGCATAGTGAAGTGTTTTGTTTAATGACGCATTGAGTTAAAACGCGCGTCGCTAAAATAACGGTCTTTTCGTGTTCCCACGCAATACGGGGTGACTGAAAATGATTTTCACCCGTAACACTCATACCAAATGTTTTATTTAAATTTCATCCGCCCCGATTGTCTCGGCGTGACTAACACCAAACAAATTTCCGGCGAGTTGCAGTATGTACTAGTTACCGTTTGAGCCGTGCTCGATATATCAAACGTAAATATGCAATGGGATTTCGCCGTACGTTGTGCAAAGCAGTCGACGCGTTTAAACGTCGGTCGGGGTTGGCGCGCGAAGGGGTGTGAAACGAAACAGTTGGGGGTGTGCGAAGTAAAGAACGTTTAGGAGCAGTTCGGCGTAGCGCCCGCGGGGATACATTTTTCAAGTGTCGAACTCCTTGCGCCGAGCTTCCGATAGGCGCGCCATCTGTATTTGATAAATACGTTCGCAAATGCAAGTTTATTGCGCCGGCTTTTCTATAAAATCGCGTGATTTATCTCGGAATCGCTGGCGGAGATCTGTTTTGAGGTTTTATGCGTTCGAAAGGCTTTCGCCGGAATTAACTTTTCGGCGGCGGAGGCCCAAGTTTCATAATTTTTCTTTTCTTGCGGCCAACGGGAAGGGGAGCTTTATTTAATATACTTATTGTTGGGTTTTGGAAGTTTTCGGATGAGTTGAGCCGCGCCGTAAGTTCTAAATTCGCCTCGCGATGAACTCGGCGAGGGGATATTTCCGTCAATTTAAACATTTTCAAAAAAAAAATTGGCAACACTGTCGCTAAAATGTCTACTTAAGAAGACCGTCCGTAAATCGCGCTGACATTTTCTGTTATAATCGCATATGGCAATAAATTAAAAGCTTCCACAATAAAGCAGGGAAAAATAATTACGCACTCAGAAGTTCGTCCATAGATGGTGCAACCTAAGAGTTAGTTAAGAAAATTACCCATAGATGGCGTCACCTAAGAGTTAGTTAAGAAAATTATCCGTGGATGGTGCCACTTAAGAATATTCGTAATAAAACCGCACGCCAATTAAGAAGATGGTGCGCCGACATTCTCTTCTATAAAATTGATGACAATTAAAAGCTTTGACAACAAATCATGGAAATACGTAGCTATAGATCACGGAGAAATAATTAGGCACTCAGAAGTTAGTTGACGAAATTATCCATAGATGGTGCCACTTAAGACACCATCACTAAATAATTACAGTACCGCAATCAGCCGCCACTTTAGTGCAAAATATTGGCGCGAAATTTAAACATCTAACCGTAACAACGACACATTCGGGCATTTTAAACTTTTATTTGACAGGCGTTTCAATTTGATTAAACTTACCAGAAAGAAAATCGCCAATTTAAACTTGCCGGAGAAAAGTCACTAGAAATGTCGACCATTTAAAGCTTGCCGGAAAGAAAATAACTAGATCTAATAACTAATCATTTTAGTGCAAAAACGTTTTCTTTTTCTTACACATTAAGCATATGAACGAAAATGGTCACTGGAATTAGCCAAAGTGGTCACTGGAGTTCACCAATGTGGTCACTGGAGTTGACCAAAGTGGTCACTGGAGTTGATCAAAGTGGTCACTGAATTGACGAAAGTGGAAAGTCGGCCATTTTAGAGCAAAAACGTTTTCTTTATCTTACACCTTAAGTATATGAACGAAAATGGTCACTAAAGTTGACCAAAGTGGTTAACATGTTTAAAATAAACATTTTTACTTCACACAATAGATAATAAAATCAGACACGATAATAACTTTAAGAAACAGTAATCAAAATGGATTGCTAGTTCAAAAGAAAAGCCTCATGGAGTTCGTCGTTTTTTCAAGTAATACTCGTTCCTTAGAATCCCGATCTTTAGATTATTAAAAGTAGGCATTTTTATCTTCCGCAATAAATGTTAAAATCAGAAAAACAATAATAATTTTAAAGAAAGAATGATTAACTTTGATATTTGGCAGTTAGAGCGAATTAAGAAAATTCTAACCAACTGTGATTACTTGTTTGCATCGGATACTGATTTAATTTTGCTAAAAGTCAATAGATGGCGCTAGTTATAGCAGTAAAGTAGAGTCCCTCAGTAAAGTACAAATGAACAAAAGTGGTCACTGCAGTTGAAAGTGGTCACTGGAGTTGACGAAAGTGGTCACTGAAGTTGGCCAACGTGGTTACTCAATTGACGAAAGTGGAAATTTGGCCATTTTAGTGCAAAAACGTGGTTTCTTTATGTTACACACTAAGCATATGGACTGCGGTATGTACTGCGGTCCTTGCTCCGTCTTATGGTTACGGAAATAATTTATGTAACTGAAATAAGGGTCGTAGCTCAGTACAACGAAACATTTATTTATTATTAAATTGTGCCTTGGCGTATGATTCATGTGGAACTGCAAGCGTGTTACTCGGAACTTGCGTGTTCCTTCCTTGACATTTCCGAACGATTCATACTTATACTGCTACCTACCTACCTACCTACCTATATCAAAATGGTTTACAGAAATAATTAAAAGTTTTCCCGATAGATGGCGGCTCTTCCCTTTCGTACTTACGGACTGATTAATAGCGTTTTCGATTCAACAGCACTGCACTGAGAAAAATGGAATTTTGCAATTTTGATAAAACACCTTTCCTATCGATAAAATAAAAGTATAATGCTGTCATGTTATAAGACCCATCTTACTCTAAATTAATCATGATTCATAGCACAATGAAACTGTTTAAGTTTAAGAATGTAAAATTGTCATTCTGCATAATACGTATTGTTAAAATAATAAACCATATAGTGAAATATTATGCTGAATAAATGAGTAATAGTGTTACGGTAATATTTGAAGTAACATGGAATTAGGGACGTAGCTTAATATAACAAAACATTTATTATCAACTAATTAATTAACAATCATTACAACTTACATTTTGTGTATTGGAGCACTAAAAAGACAACTAGTCTACATGACACTCTGAAGAGATTGGTTCTAACACTCTTTTTAGCGTTTGCGCTAGCGGCTTTTTATAGGGGTTTTGTGACGTGAATTGTTGCCTTGAAAGTTGTACATACATGTGTAATTCCTGTAGATGAATCATAGTTTTTGCACACGACCCTCTGTGCAGGTGTTCCGTTTCCTGCACTTCGGGTGAGTCATACGTTACATAATTTCGACGAATGCAACTTTTGTTTATATTATCTCTCCATGTTTACGTTATGGCCGACTGCATTTTCGCGGTACATCTTTGTTAGTGCTCTTATCCTAGTTACAATAGAATGTCATGTCTGACTTTTTGTTAATTACTCCGGTAATATTACCATAATAGGAAATGATACTCTAAATAACAAACCACATAGTGTTAATTTTGCAGTAGTGCGCTGAGTCGGTTTTTAACGCGAATCCGAATAAAATGTTCGGAATTCTTGTTAATACAAACGTATTCTTTGATACTATTTTTCTCAGTGTGGTTACACCCAGAGTATTTGCATCTTACTTTTAACCTCATATATTTCATAATACGTGATGAAGATAATCTGAGTGCATACTAGTGCAGTCAGTCGAAAATGCTATAAGTAAGTGAAACTAAATCATGTTTTGATAGCCCTGGTTGTCATTTTGCTAATTACCTCTAGAATATAATATCCAACACTGGCTGCCGTAATCTCCCGATTAATTCAGAAAACATGTTTATATTTTACAAAAATGATTCAAAGTTTTCTCAATAGATGTCGCTCTTATCCATCTTACTGATTACGCAAGTGAAATTAATAGTATGATTGGTAAACCTGCGTGCAAGTTTAATTGGATATTCTATTTTGCTAACTGCCTCTAGAATACTCGTATATCCAACACTGGCTGTCGCTACTCATTCAGAAAACATCACTTTAACCGTACCTATAGTATTGTTTTTATTTCACAAAAGCAATTCAAAGTTTTGTCAGTAGATGACGCTCTAATCCTTCTTACTTACGGCCTGATTACGTAAGTGAAATTAATCGTATGTTTAGGTAGAGATTTCATTTCGCTAATTATTTACCTCCAGAATATATCCAATGAATTCAGAAAACATCACTTCAACCGTTTTGTTTTTATTTTACAAAAATAAGTTAAGATTTTCTCAATAGATGGCGCTCTTATTCCGCTGACTTTAAAGTCGCTAGATAGATAAAATATCGCAATTACCGCCATTTTGAGTCATATTTAAAATTGAACGTGGTAATGTGATTTCAAATTTAGCGCGCTAATTTTGACTCAAAATGGCGGTAATTGTGGTACTTTATCTGTCTAGGGACTCTAGCTGATTTATAAACCGAAATTAATCGTATGTTTTGGAAGCCCTGCTCGCCAGTTTCATTTGAAATTCTATTTCGCTAGTTATCCAGATTAGAAAGTTTTTTTTTGAGACAGTTTTACTCATAGGAAATTTACTTTATCCCCATATTTATACAGAGCGTTCATAAATGATTGGAATGAGTTTGAATTTAACGCCCAGTCGTGTTAGTAATTTTCGTCTTATAACGTTGGTATTTCACCCGCGCAAGTAATAGTAATTTGGCAATTCGCAAAATTAAGCATTTCTAATAAGAAAAAAAAAACGCTACGCAAAATATTTGAGTATTTACCACGAGATGGCGATTTTAAAATAAGACACAAAACAACAACAACAAAGAAATTTTTATTTTCTACAAGAGATGGCGAAATCGCAAAATAAGTGTTTAAAAGGACGCAGTGGAAAATATTTGATTATTTAGCGTGAGCTGACGATCTTAAAATAAGACACAAAATGATACAGTAGTCGCATTTAAAAAATGACAGCTAAGAAAGTACGGTTAGCCATCAAGAGATGGCGCTTTTTAGTTACAATCTATATTCATCTTTTCCGGCAATAGCACAAAATGGTATTTCTGTTTCATTTCTGTGTTTCATTTAAAAAATTAAGTTTTCGTGACTTGAAGTTAGCTTAAACAAACGCCATCTGCCGAGCGTACTGTACGTTTTCAGGACGTATTACTTAAAGGTTCCTCTTTGAAAAATGGTCGACCTTGAATAGATTGCAAAAATTGCGAGAAACTCCTTTGCGTTGGTGAACAACCTACCTGAAATTATGCCCAGCTCAGTGGAGATGGGAGTGGGCTACACAATAGGATCGTCGGTGGTTCGTTATCTAGTTGTTGTTGTTATATTTATTCCAGGTATAAGTAATACGTGTTACCGCTAGGACTACACACGTGAATGTAGCATATGAGTAGCCGTCACGTTGGAAATTCCGCGTTTAAAATTTTTTTCATCAGTCACCCTGTATATATCGAAATTATCGGTCACCCTATACATAACGAAATCTAAAAGAAAAGTATGACAGTTCACGACATTAAGTTTATTGATCGTTTTAAATAAAAATTACGTAAATGTATCGACCCTTTTATTTCTTCATAATATTTTTTTCTGTAATTTATTGGATGTCTTTACGTCATTTAAATTTTGACCGTTAAATGAAATAGCTAATAACTAGACTGCGGAAGTTTAGGCATTTCAGGTACCTAAGTCCCGATTTTACAATGGTCGGATAAGTATTATTCTTAGAATAACGTGACGTAAGAACATTAAAAAATATTCTGCGAACGCAGTTATTCCGTCCTTATTCCATTGGATGGTTATACTATAGTCTTCTATTCGTGCCGACAAGTAAAAGAGAGAGGCGGATCTCTTATTTATGTGAGTAATAATTTAATTAGTAAATCATTGACCTGCCTGGAAGATATAAATGCGGAATCCTGTTTTGAGTGTTCTGGTGTTGTCATTGACCTTGAGTATGACAAAGTCTGCATCATGAATGTGTACAGACCACCTGACGGTTCCTTTGAAAAATTCATTAATCATCTAGATGAAGCGTTGACAAGAATCTCACGACTAAGTAAAAACATCATACTAACTGGGGATTTCAATGTTGATTATCTCAGAGACAGTGGCCCAAAAATGATGTTATTTGATCTACTTAATACATTTAAATTAGATAGCACATTATTTAACCAACCAAGTCGTATAGCTACTAATGTAAACTCCAAGACTTCCGTAAGTGGTATTGACTACATGCTGTGCAATTCAAATGACAACACGGCCTTTAATATGATGAATTTCGCATTATCTGATCACGTTGGTCAAATATTAATTTATGAGACACAAGCTGAAAATGGTCAAGAGGCAGCCTCCTACAAAGTATCTCGGACTGACTAAGGATTGATGCAAGAGTGTCTTCAAAATACACAGTGGCACTTCTTGAATACAAACATAAGTTGTAATGATAAATTTACTATATTCTTTGATCTATTTTGTGAAATTTATAAACAATCAACTCATACCCAAACTATCGCACTACCAGTAAAAAAGAAGAAGAATTGGATCAATAATAATATAAAAATGGCAAGCCATGAACTCAAATCCTGGTATTCACTTAGCAGACATTTTCCTTGCCTTGAAGAGATTTACAAAAGTAAGAAAAAGCAGTATCAAAAAATGATAGAAAATGCAAAACATCAAAGAAATGAATATAGAATCATCAATGCAGATAATAAGTGTAAGGAAGTATGGAAAATAACAAATCAAGAACTAGGCAGAACCAAAAAGAAGACCAATGATGTTACTATTCAAAAGGATAATAAAATATATGTGAAGCATGAAGTAGCAGCTATTTTTGCAGAATATTTTAAGAATAACGTAGCCTTGCAACTTGAAGAACATTTTGGAACCTGCAGATCAGAAAACTGTACACTGCCAACAACAGTAAACAACAGCTTTTTCTGTAGTCCTATCGTAGAAGAAGAGGTGGAAAAAGTGATATGTGGTTTAAAGCGCAAATGTTCAACGGGACTTGATGAAATCTCAGTGTCAGTGCTACAAAACATTTATCCTGCAATACTACCCCAATTGACAAGATCGTATAACGAATCTCTAGCTGAAGGAACATTTCCTGACATTTTAAAGTCTTCCAAAATAGTACCCGTGTTAAACCCATCGACAATTATCAATTACAGACCAATAAGTCTTTTAAGCATATCAACGGACGATCAACGGAGACCGCTGCCATAAGTTTTCTAAATCATATTTATCAAAGAGTCGATCAAGGTGACCACGTCCCCGGCATGTTTTTTGATATGTCAAAAGCTTTTGACTGTGTAGATCCGAATTTTATATGTGTAAAACTTTTTAACTTAGGTTTCAGAGATAATATATTGAAATGGATAAATTCTTTTATGAGACAAAGAAAAGCTGTCGTCTCTGTTAATCGGTCTTTCTCTGAGGAATTTACTGTTACTCCCGGCGTGCCTCAGGGCTCGGTACTGGGGCCGCTAATATTCAGTTTATTCGTGAACGACTTATCTGAACATATTGGTGATGGTTTCATTGTGAATTACGCTGATGACATATCTATAGCAGTCTCAGCGCCTGATGCTGGTGAATTAAAGTACAAAGCTCAATTGATAATAACTGAACTGTCAAGATGGTGCCACCAGAATAGATTAATATTAAACAAAGATAAGACACAGTATTTGTATTTCAAGCCATCTCATATATGTGAGCTGGAAAGGTTTGATTCAAGTAATAATGTACAATTTTTAGGATTTCACCTAGATAATAATTTAAATTGGCGCACACATGTAGCTCAGACTTGTAAAAAAATCACCAATTCCTGTTATGCACTGTCACGACTAAGAAACACGGTAAATGAAAAAATTCTATTGCAAGTGTATTATGCTCTAATATTCTCGCATTTAAGCTATGGAGTGATATTGTGGGGTGACGCAGTTGACTGTAATAGACTTTTTGTGATACAAAAAAGGGCGGTTCGCATAATCTTTGGCCTGTCGAGGCGTGCTTCTTGTAGGCAAATCTTTATTGAAAAAAACATAATGACGCTAGCATGTATCTACATTTACAATTGTTGTATATATGTTCTTCAAAATAAGGTCAGTTTTGTAGTAAATTCTTATAATCATAGCTACGCAACTAGAAATAGCATGCAATTAAGGGCTACCTTACATAAAACATCTAAATTTGAAAAAGCACCAACGTACGCTTGTATCAAATTGTATAACAATCTTCCAGACAATATTAAAAATATTTCTAATGTAAACTTGTTTAAATGTAGATTAAAGCGGCTACTAATTAGTAAGTCTTACTATACAGTTAGGGAATATATTACAGATGTAAGCTTAAGATAAGGTGCTTCATGACCTGTGTTTTCTCGTGTATGTTTATGTCTGTGTCTATACATTAATTGTTAGTTCTTAAGTAACATGTTGACCTGTCTAATATCTTTTTATAGATCTTTTGGACCAATAAAGATTAAACATTAAACATTAAACATGATTCCACTGGGCCTAAATGTAAATTCGTTACTGCCTAAATTTCCGCAGTCTACTAATAACATATTATCTGTTCACAAATTGTGTGGCCTTGTGAAAAGTACTGTGTCCTATAGGTTAGAAATTTGGTAACAAAAATGACAGGTCTGTAAAATAAGGTTAAGAGTTCTGAATTTTTACTAATTATGATAGATTAATTAACTTCGTATCGTTCGAGAACAATGTTATAAAAAAATTGTGGTTATCAAGTAGGTTTATGTCAAAGGCAAATTTTGTAAAGTCACGCCGTAACCATACGATTATTATAAACATAACTTCACTTTTTATGTCCATTTAATTAAGAGCTTCTACAGAATGGAAAATAAAATGCAATAAATGAAATAGAACATTTATTTGATTACAAATAGTAGATGTAAACAAAACCTTTGACTGTTGACGCAGTTGACAGTTCGCAGTTATTCGAGGTTGCCACATACGTACTAAGCTACGACGTGCCGTCATACTTTGACATGAAACTTCAAATGTCTTGCCAACTTAGAAGACATTGTGATAATGTTTCTTTGGGGGACTTTTAGACCAACATAATGCAACAAGTGGTGGTCAAGATATAATAGATTTTTCACGTTTTCATTCATCTTTTTTTTTAGTATGATATACGGAAGATATTACGCCAGAGAGAAAGAAATAAAACAAGTCAAAGTGAAATGATAAATACACTTGCAAGAATAATATGATTTTTTAAGAATAAAATTAAAATAATAAAATAATAAAAAAGTAAAACAAAGTAAGGAATGTTATGGCAAAAGTCGTCGATACAGAAAAAATTACAGCACGACATAAATAAAATTAATATTAAAAAAAACAATATCAATGAACATAGTACCGAGAGATTTTTTAAAATTTTTTTATCAACTCTTGCCATGAGATCTGGACGCCATGTCTTAGCTTAAGTGAAAAGTGCGTCATTGCGCTTCTTTATGTTGTTTTACAGTAAAGCTACGACATGCCGTCCAAATTCCATGGCAAGAGTTGATAAATAATTTTAAAAATCAAACAAAACCCTTGACAGTTGACAGCTCGCAGTTCTTCAAGGTTGCAACATACATACTAAGCTACGGCACAGCGTCATAAAATAAAAGCAAGTTCAGAGCTTTCTCGATAGTGGATTTTCTTGAACCCACGTTACAAATAAATAATAAAATTGATTTGACAAATACTTTAACATGAAACTTCAAATGTCTTGCCAAAAGAATTACGACACGACATACATAAAATAAATATTAAAAAAAAAAACAACATCAATGATATGATCATAGTACAGACAGAGTGATTCTTTAATTTTTTTATCAAGTCTTGCCATGAGATCTGGACGGCATGTTTTAGCTTAAGTCATTGCGCTTCTTTATGCTGTTTTACAGTAAAGCTACGACATGCCATCCGAATTCCATGGCACGAGTTGATAAAAAATTTTAAGGTAAAGAACACAATATAAGTATTAATGGAAAACACATAGAACACCTTAAGAATTTTAAATACTTCTGAACGTATATCGTAGGGTTCTTCACACGGCTAATGTCACTTGTCATTTCTAACCTCACTTTAACTCAAAGAAAACAAATAAATTACTATTTAAAACTTTATTAAAAAGTCGTGCTTCTTTCGATGACGTAATGTCGATGAGGAAAAGAAGACTTTAGATCGAAATAAAATTAAAGTTCACAGAGCAAGTGTAACACGTAAACACCGGCAAGGATATCCTATTTGGTTTATAAAGTTGATGTACAAGTTATAAGCACCTGTCAGTTTGACAGTAGGAGGCGGTTATTAATTTTCTTTATGCAAATTATGACATGTTTTTAAGGAATTTTCAAGCCCTTAACTGCTCATTAATTGATTAACCGAAGTAAGGAATGAAAAGTGTACGATACCGCTCGACGTTAAGTCCGGTCGTCTGATGCCATAAATCACGACATTCACATCGAAGTCTCGAGAGAGGGTTTTGATCCTACATGCACGTCCGAACTTTCGCGGTGTTTGATGGTAGTAGAACTAGATGACTCTCGTACGGTTTCGTACGGCTTCTCTGTTTACTGCTTATCACCTGCTACAATTTGCCTCGCGTAACGTAAATTTGTTCCGTATGGCGTGAAACTGCCTCGTATAACGTGAAACTGCCCCGTACAACGTGAAACTGCCCCGTACAACGTGCTAAAGGAAGAAACGTGACGATAAGTTTGACAAATTCAAAGTTGAATCGGAGGACTTACCCCTTGCTTAAAAGTAAGGGCTTATTAAAACCTGTGAGACATACGCTTGCTTGTGTGATTTATTCCCTAAAATAAAATCGTTAAAGCGAAAACGTTAAAGCTTACCGAAAGCTTTGGCTGACTGATTTTTGCTATGGATTCTTGCGTTGGTGCCGTTGTCCTTGTCCTTGTTGCACTATTCGGTATCTAGGAGCGGAAGTATGTACTTAATTACTCATTGAAGACAGTCGACTTCCGCTAGTTATTGTTCGTCTACAGACCATTTAATTTGTTTAATGTCCAGTTATGCGCGTTTTTAGGTAACTCGTACTACGTAAGTTTTTGCGTTTCACGAAACTCAATCGGCGACGACGCGACCTGAGTGCTATTGATGTAGCCAAGGGAAAAAAAAATCTCTTACAAATCGACACTTTGAGGTCGGCATTTCAAATTCCCTCCGACTTCACAAACTGGGCGGCCCTTTCAGCACAAATTTGCAATTTTAAGCGGCACGAAACCCGGGACAAGTACTTTAATTAACGAACCGACGCGCAAAGATTTTCACCTCAGCGAAAGCTGCAACGACCGTGTTTATATTCCACTGCAATCTTGTTAATTAAATATTTTAATTAGTAATGCCGGCCGGCTTGCGGATTTCAGCAAGTCGTTGCTAATGCGTTGCGTTGGCGAAGTCGCAGAGGTGCACTCAGTCATTGAAAATATATCGACCGCCTCTTAATTAAATGTACATGAATTATTTGCGAGTGGCCACGTCGTATGGGGTAGTTTCTCTTATGCAGGTCACATGGGGGCTCAGCAAACAATATATAGAGGATAGTAGTCCGCCTGCATTCGACGACTGCGTGCGTCCACATGTGGCGCCCTTACTTAAACCCTATCACCCCCAATTGTTTACCGGAATTAAATCCGATTGAGTATATCTGGGGCATGATTGGCCGGCTCCTTCAGAGCTGGATAGTAGTTCGCCTGCATTCGGCTCGGCGCACTTATGCTACGTAGCACGACTTCGTGCGTCGACATGTGGCGACCTTACTTAAGCCCTATCATCCCAATTGTTTACCGGAATTAAATCTTTCCTACAGTTACGCCACTAGGGACACATTTAAGACTATTCCAATGAAAGCAAGCCATCATGTGGCGCCCAACGCCCCTGTTTGGTCTCAAACTTAAGAACGTACGATGTGCCTAGGCGCTAGGTCGTAAACTGCTTCGATTGTTCCTCATAGTCACGTCGCTAGGTGCCCAGTTCTAAATTGCTTCTATTTTTCCTACAGCCATGCTTCTAGGGGCGCAATTAGATCTGTGCCTTTGAAAGCGAGTCGGTGGTGTTCATCGCCCTTCACTGTAAACTGCGTACTTTCGATTTTGATACTGAACTTGACATTGCACGATAAGTCCAGACACTAGGAAACGAATTCTTCGTCGTAGATACGTCACTAGAACCCCAATTAAGTCCGTGCCGCTGAAAACTGGTCAATATTCGGCGCCCAACGACCTGCGCTCAAATTTGGGGCCAAACCTGACGCGTCCGGTTGCAAATTGCTTTGACTATTTCCTAAAGTAGCGTCACCGGAGGCACTTTTGGGACTATTCCACTGAGAGCAAGCCGACATGTGGCGCCCAAGGTACTTAGACGTTAGACCGGGAACCGCTTCGACGTTACAAGGCGTCCGGTCCTAAAATTCTTCGACTTTTCCTAGATCCATGCTTCAAGGGGCGTAATTAGATCTGTGTTATTGAAAGCAAGTAGGTGGCGCCCATCGCCCTATAACATCGACTGCTGGCGTTCGATTTTGATACTAATTTGATACTAGAACCATAGTTAAGACCGTAGATCTGAAAACTGGTCGGTATTTGGCGTCCAACGACTTGCTCTCAAATTTGGAGCCAAACTTGAGACCGCAAATTGCCTTAACAGTTCGCTAAGGTTACGTCACTGGAGGAACTCTTAGGACTATTCCACTGAGAGCAAGCCGATATGTGGCGCCCAAAGACTCTGTTTGGTATCAAACTGCGAACTGCTTCGACGTCTTAAACTGCTTCGACTTATAACCAAGCTTCTTCTTCTCGTCATTGAAAGCAAATAGGTGGCGCCCATCGCCCTATACCATGGACTTGCGAGCGTTCGATGTTGATACTAAGCTCGACATTATGCGATAAATCTAGCCGATACGTTTAAATAGTGTCACGTTTGAAAAATTATTATCTAAATGTCACAGGTACGGTCATCGACACAGGCTTAATCGCCGCGGAAGTTGTCTAACCGACGTCTGCTTAGCTTGCAGGTCAAATACTTTTACGGTCGATGGAACTTACGCAAAATTAACGTTTTAACAGAGGGAATTCCACGCTGACAAATGAAAACCAAGTTGTTTAAACTTGCTTAAGAATGCTACACAACAGTTCGTGTTTCATTCGAAACAATTAATGCGCGCGCTCATTAAATGTGACGCTGACAATTTTGGAACATCGGTCTTTGGATCCGCACCCAGAGTACTCATTAATATAATTAGTTTAATGTATTTGTGACTTCTGAATAGATCCTTGGGGGCGGCGTTTGGTCGAGTGCGGTGCAAAGAGGCGAGGTAATGTAAAATTTAAATTAATTATCGTGTTTCGTTCGCCAACATCCTGCCCCGCAAGCGAGTGCTCGATGTAAGGGAAAACGTAACGCGGTGACGACCCCCTCATAACATAACTACGTTGAATATATTTCCTTTACAACGTAACGTGATGGAGGCGCACTTAAAAAAGGGACGATTTATTTCTTTTTGGGAACCAACGTTTTCTATAACGTAACGAGGCGGAATACATCCCTTCCGTTCTTGACATCGTGAGAATAGGACCCTTGGCCCCCAATGACTCGTCCTCAAATTTTTGGGAACAAAGTTAGACTGCATGACGAGCTCGGTCACTGTTTCCTAAGGCTACGTCAGCAAGCTCATGCATTTCCTTTGGAGAAAATGACATCATCTGTTTGGGCTAACATAAAAGCGTTGGAGGACAACAATTGTGGGCGCTCAAGTGTTTACCGGAATTAAATCCGATTGAGTATATCTGGGGCATGATTGGCCGGCTCCTTCGGAGCTGGATAGTAGTTCGCCTGCATTCGGCTCGGCGCACTTATGCTATGCCAGCACGACGCCGTGCGCCCACATGTGGCGACCTTACCTATCATCCCCGTTGTTTACCGGAACTATATCTGCGACATGATTGGCCGGCTCCCTCGAGAGACCATCCGGAGAGACCTCGTCCTGCTTGCATATAAAATTTCTTTAGATACCGACGTCGGGTTCCTGACGTATCCTGATGATACTCAGCCTACTTCAATGATGAAGATGGTAGTCCGACGCTAACTCGTTTCCAACTGCGCTTCGAGCGCTGCAGCGGCCGTTAATCAAGATGAATTATGTGGGCATTCCGCGGGGGCCGTCCGCCTCTGAACAGGAGACCGGCGCGGGCCCTCCGACGAAGTGAGCGAGATACGTTATAAATTTAACGACGTACATCAAACAGCACTCTGCAATTATGGCGTTGTTACAAGAACCAGAATAATTAAGAGGAAGGGGGAGGGGGGGCGCATTTCAAATTACGACGTAAACTATTACGAGCTGCATGATGCTGAGTACGAGCGAGCTTTACCTTGTTGGCCGGAAGTTGTAAATGTCGCAGTTGAATATACAACGAAAAGGAAGTGGGGTAATGGCGGGCAAGATTAAATAATAACTGGAGTACGTGCGGGTAATATCGGTCAGAGCGAGGGTGCAAAGTTTCATCTATTAGGAACTATGTGTGAAGAGTTGGCAGAGTAAATGTCGCCGAATAATTAGTAATGCAGTAGAAATGTACAAATTAACGTTTTGTTTTTAATTCCAAGTGAGTTCAAGCTCTCCCGCTCTTTCCAAGCTCTCTATTCGAGCGAGTTAGGCAAAATTTCGCCGTGACCCTTGACCTTAACTCCCCGCGCCACGAAATCCTCGCGCCTTCCTCCCGACCTTATTTCGTCACACGATCCAGGATACGGCGGCAAGTTCGACCGACTCGGTGCATAATTTAGCACTTTCGTTCATTCGCGGAATCAATTTTCGCCGTCGTTGGATCCAATGGGATGGGGATAATTTGATCCGTTTCGGTTTTGCCTCGGCCAAAAACACGTTCGCCCTTAATCAGATCGTTAGCAGCGGAGAAAACGATTTCCTCTCGCCCTCTCTTCCCCACTTCGTTATTATCAAAATTCTCGGAAACGGCGCCGCGGAAAACGTGATCCGGATCGCGCGATGATTAAAACATTGCGGGAATATCTGTGGTACGTGCCCTTTCTACGCTCGAGGTCATTAAAAATTATTATACAAGGTGACTTTAACGGTCGAGAACGACAGGACAAGACGAATTTAGTTGAAGGGCCAAAAATGGTCGAGTACGGACCTGCGGACGCATTTCCGGGCGCCGCGGTCGGAAACGGCCGTCACCATTGGATTCCGCGGAACAATTCGGGCGCTCCGGCGAAGTTCAGACGTCGAAAAAAGTTCGCGGAAATTGTGACCCCCTCATGGAATCGCCCCCGCTGCCGCCGCCCGACGGCCGATTGCAACGCGATTGCCACCAAAAAACGTCCGAAGGATTTATCTAGAAAGCGTATTTACGGATTTTTGATAAACCTCCATCAATTCGCATAATATCGAAAAAACCTCAAAAAAACGTCGTTTTCGGCGGTTTTTCCGAGGGGAAAGCGCCCCCGACCAAAAATTCAAGAATCGGTTGGGTAGAAGTTGTGCGCATCGTCCGTATCCAGCGGACGCCCGAAGTCGAATCTCGATAAGTTAATGACAATTCGGGCGCTCCGACGAAGTTTATACGTCGAAAATGTGTAATCCCCTCAAATATTCGACCCCGCCGCCGCCGCGCGACGGCCGATCGCACCGCGGCCACCACCAGAGTTCGTCCGAAGGATTTATCTAGAAAGCGTTTTTACGGATTTTTGATAAACCCCCCTCAATTCGCACAATATCGAAAAAATCGCAAAAAATGCCGTTTTCGGCGGTTTTTCTGGGGGGAAACCGACCCCGACCAAAAATTCAAAAATCGATCGGGTAGAAGTTGTGCGCGTCGACTCTATCCATCGGACGCCCGAAGTCGATTCTAGATAAGTTACTAATTAACTGAAACAAAACAGCTGTCCAGAAAAAAAAATGCGCTAAAGTAAAGTAAAATTTGGAATAAACGGAAAAATAAACGTCTCACTGCATCGCGGTCATTTGCACGTGGCTGAAAATTTGTATGCCCTCATTATTCAACTCCTCGGCTCTTTCTAGGAAGGCATTCAACGATAGCTCAAGGTTATTGCCGGTATTGCAAGGTTATGTCACTGGCAACTGACTACCGTACGTGGTTAACACTTTTGGATGTTGACGTCTTTTCTTTTCTTTTTGTTCACAAACAATAAGATCCCTAACAACCTTCAGGTGGTCAAACTCAAAACACAGGCTCCAAGATAAGCTCCAACAAAAAGGCGACCACTGTTCGTAAGATGTGTTCGTAGAAAATGGACCCAAGATAGACGCTGGACGCGAGCAAGCGGGATATCGAACACACGCCCTTCCGCTCTGAATTTCAGTAAATTAACAGCGTCCCCAACTGCTATAGAAAGAGACCAGAAGCAACTTATAAACGAAATAAGCTCCAACAAAAATGCGACTACTGTTCGTGGTGAGATGTGCTCGTAGAAAATGGCCCTAAGATAGATGCTGGACGCGAGCAAGCCGGATATCGAAGACACGCCCTTCAGCTCTGAATTTTAGTAAATTAACAGCGTCCCCAACTGCTCTAGAAAGAGACCAGAAGCAACTCATAAACAAAATAAGCTCCAACAAAAATGCGACCACTGTTCGTGGTGAGATGTGTTCGTAGAAAATGGCCTTAAGATGGACGCTGGACGCGAGCAAGCCGGATATCGAAGACACGCCCTTCAGCTCTGAATTTCAGAAAATTAACAGCGTCCCCAACTGCTATATAAAGAGACCAGAAGCAACTTATAAACAAAATAAGCTCCAACAAAAATGCGACCACTGTTCGTGGTGAGATGTGTTCGTAGAGAGTGGCCCTAAGATGGACGCTGGACGCGAGCAAGCCGGATATCGAAGACACGCCCTTCCGCTCTGAATTTCAGAAAATTAACAGCGTCCCCAACTGCTATAGAAAGAGACCAGAAGCAACGTTTCACCTGAAGCTGTTTTATCATGTGAATCTATTTCTTTCTCTTTTGTAAAATTTCATCCATTCTTTCTAGGTCTTCGATCTCTTTTCAGGTCTACCTCTAGCGACTTCCAACCTGAAATTTTCCTAATTATCACCCTTCTCTTTCTTTCCCGTGGAAGTAATTTGGCCGTCTTGTTCCCTGAGCCTTAATGACCTTGACTCCGTCCTCTCTTTCCAATTTGCGCTTTATTATACGTAGTTCCGTTTTTAATTGGTCCGTTTACTTTCCTCATAGCTTTCCGCTTAAATATACCGAGTCTTCAATTTGTGACGTTTTCTTAGTACTTCTGAAAAAGCCTTGTGTAAAATGTCAACTGTTTTATGTGTCCGTCGATTGGTTACAGACGTGATGATTGGTTCCATGTGGTCTTTTGTTTTTTGTTCGTTTAGAATCGGTAAAACAAGATCCAAGGTTAAGAACAATCAAATTTCGCGCCAAATTAAAAACGCGTCTGGGTGGTCGTTTGAACGAAATGTCTAAACGATATGGTGTGATGTGCTTTTGTTATATGTTCGTTTGTTAGTAGGCCTGCGATTTAGTGAAACAAGATTCGAAGCAAGGCGTTTTTAACCCGCCTTTTAAAAAAAGTGATTTTCAAGGACAAATTTCAGTAAAACAAGACGAATGGAATTCAAAATTCGCGCGCTTTCAAAATTCAAATTTGGCGCCGACTCAAAAACGGCGGGAAGCTCGAACATTCGCCGGTTCGAACAAGAGTCTAAATAATGCTGTTTGTTCGTTTGTTAGTCTGCTGTCGTCTCTTGTTTTGCGCGAGGTTCCAGTTCGCGTCGCATCGCTTTGAAACGAATGGAATTCAAAATTAGCGCGCTTTTAAAATTCGAATTTCGCGCGCCGGTTTAAAAACGGCGGAAAATTTAAGGATTCGCTCGTCGTGAGCAAATGGCGATGTGCTTTTGTTATTCTTTCGTTTATTAGTCCGCCGTCTGTTGTCTTACAAGGTTCTTACGCGTCTCGTTTGAAACGAATGGAGTTCAAAATTCGCGCGCTTTTGAAATTCAAATTTCGCGCCAATTTACAAACTGCGGGAGATTCAAACCTTCGCTCGTTATAAACAAGAGTCTAAATATCGGCGATGTGCTTTTGTTAGTCCGCCGTCCGTTGTTTTCGCGAGGTTCTAGTTCGCGGAACTACCGAACTGACTTGAAACGTTAGGTCGTTCAAAATTTAAATCGAAGAATTTCTTTCTTTTAACAGTGACAGTGGCTGCGCTTTTTGTTTGCTCGAAACGTTCGGTTGTTTAAACGAAAGAATTTCTCCGTCGATAACGGTGACAGACGGCGCTTTTCGTTCTTCATTTGTTTATTAATTCGATATTTACCGAAGACAAGTTCGCGTTGCGACAGTCGAAACGAATAGGATTCAAACTTGGCGCGCCTTTTAAAATTCAAATTTATCTCATTATGCAGCGTAATCGATGACTAACCGAAGTAAGGAATGAAAAGTGTACGATACCGCTCGACGTTAAGTCCGGTCGTCTGATGCCATGAATCACGACGTTTACATCGAAGTCTCGAAAGGGAGCTTTGATCCTACATGCACGTCCGAACTTTCGCGGCGGTGTTTGATGGTAGTAGAACTGGATGACTCTCGTACGGCTTTTCTGTTTACTGCCTATCACCTGCTAAAATTTACCTCGAATAACGTGAAACTGCCCCGTACAACGTGAAATTGCCCCGTACGACGTGAAACGTATTTCGGCTTGCCTTAGAACATTCCCGATGTGTGTGACTGTCATAAAAGTCGACTAAAGGGCGACAAAGTATTCGTTTTTCATCTTTGGAAACATTCATTAATAGTTTCGGCCTTCCAGTTTTTTTTTTCTATGTGGACTTTTTTATTTCATTGCAGTTACGTTTGTCTTTTGTATTATGTCATAGGCCATTAATTTACAATGGGCACATTTCAGAATTAACCGGTTACTCCACCGGTAGACATTTTAAAATTCTAAAATCCACTGTAAAGCTATAATATGTTATTATAGCTATAATAAGTATATAATAATAATACAGTTATAATAAGTTAATAACTCATTACAGTTTAATTCTGAAAAGTGCCCAATTGAATCGTTTAGGAAAAAGTCAGGTTGGGATTAATTAATATAGCGGGTGTTCATTTAAATTCTTCATCTAGTTAACCTTGATTTTCTATTCCAAAGAAAAGGACGAAAAACGGTTTTCGATTCATTGGCGTGCTGGTTGCAATCAGAGTACCTATCTGCATCTTGTTTTAATTTCATGTAATAAAAGGAGATGAAGATACTCTGAATGCACACTAGTGCAGTCAATCGAAAACGTTATACTTAAAACGATCAACTTTTACAGAAAATTACAAAAAGCGTTAAAATTGAATTTACGATTTCCGATGATTCATAATTACTAATCGTTGAAATTTCAACCATCTGTTATGTCAAAAAATATTTACTTTAAGACAGTTCAAAATGTCATAGCAAAGTCAAGTGTTAAAATCGATTGCGTCTTATTTTAAAATCGATTGTCTTGTTTTAAAATCGACTGAGTTTTGTTTTAAATGCTATTGTGGTGTTTTAAAATCGGTTGTGTTTTGTCTTAAAATCGATTGTGTTTCGTTTTGAAATTGATTGAGTTTTGATTTAAATTCGATTGTTGTGTTTTAAAATCGATTGTGTTTGGTTTTAAATTGGATCGTTTTGTTTTAAAATCGATTGTATTTTGTTTTAAAATCGATTGTGTTTTGTTTTAAAATCGATTGAGTTTTGTTTTTAAAGTCGATGAAGTTTTGTTTTAAATTTAATTGTTTTGTTTTAAATTTAATTGTTTTGTTTTAAATTTAATTGTTTTGTTTTAAAATCGATTGTGTTTTGTTTTAAAATCGATTGTGTTTTGTCTTAAAATCTATTAACTTTTGTCTTAAAATCTATTAAGTTTTGTTTTAAAATCGATTGAGTTTTGTTTTAAAATCTATTGAGTTTTGTTTTTAAAATCGACGAAGTTTTGTTTTAAATTCAGTTGTTTTGTTTAAAAATCGAATGTGTTTTGTTTTAAAATCGATTGTGTTTTGTTTTAAAGTCGATTGTGTTTTGTTTTAAAATCAATTGTGTTTTGTTTTAAAATCGATTGTTTAGTTTAAAAATCGATTGTATTTTGTTTTAAAGTCGATTGTGTTTTGTTTTAAAATCGATTGTTTAGTTTTAAAACCGATTGAGTTTTGTTTTAAAATCGATTGGGTTTTGTTATAAATTCGACGAAGTGTTGTTTTAAATTCAGTTGTTTTGTTTTAAAATCGATTGTGTTTTGTTCTAAAATCGATTGTGTTTCGTTTTGAAATCGATTGTGTTTTGTTTTAAAATCGATTGTTTAGTTTAAAAATCGATTGTATTTTGTTTTAAAGTCGATTGTGTTTTGTTTTAAAATCGATTGGGTTTTGTTATAAATTCGACGAAGTTTTGTTTTAAATTTAGTTGTTTTGTTTTAAAATCGAATGTGTTTTGTTTTAAAATCGAATGTGTCTTGTTTTAAAATCGATTGTGTTTTGTTTTAAAGTCGATTGTGTTTTGTTTTAAAGTCGATTGTGTTTTGTTTTAAAATCGATTGAGTTTTGTTTTAAAATCGATTGGGTTTTGTTTTAAAACCGATTGAGTTTTGTTTTAAAATCGATTGGGTTTTGTTATAAATTCGACGAAGTGTTGTTTTAAATTCAGTTGTTTTGTTTTAAAATCGATTGTGTTTTGTTCTAAAATCGATTGTGTTTCGTTTTAAAATCGATTGTTTAGTTTAAAAATCGATTGTATTTTGTTTTAAAATCGACTGTTTAGTTTTAAAACCGATTGAGTTTTGTTTTAAAATCGATTGGGTTTTGTTATAAATTCGACGAAGTTTTGTTTTAAATTTAGTTGTTTTGTTTTAAAATCGAATGTGTTTTGTTTTAAAATCGAATGTGTCTTGTTTTAAAATCGATTGTGTTTTGTTTTAAAGTCGATTGTGTTTTGTTTTAAAGTCGATTGTGTTTTGTTTTAAAATCGATTGAGTTTTGTTTTAAAATCGATTGGGTTTTGTTTTAAAATCGATTGGGTTTTGTTATAAATTCGACGAAGTTTTGTTTTAGATTCAGTTGTTTTGTTTTAAAATCGAATGTGTTTTGTTTTAAAATCGATTGTGTTTCGTTTTGAAATTGATTGTGTTTTGTTTTAAAATCGATTGTTTAGTTTAAAAATCGATTGTATTTTGTTTTAAAGTCGATTGTGTTTTGTTTTAAAATCGATTGTTTAGTTTTAAAACCGATTGAGTTTTGTTTTAAAATCGATTGGGTTTTGTTATAAATTCGACGAAGTTTTGTTTTAAATTCAGTTGTTTTGTTTTAAAATCGAATGTGTTTTGTTTTAAAATCGAATGTGTCTTGTTTTAAAATCGATTGTGTTTCGTTTTGAAATTGATTGTGTTTTGTTTTAAAATCGATTGTTTAGTTTAAAAATCGATTGTATTTTGTTTTAAAATCGATTGTTTAGTTTTAAAACCGATTGAGTTTTGTTTTAAAATCGATTGGGTTTTGTTATAAATTCGACGAAGTTTTGTTTTAAATTTAGTTGTTTTGTTTTAAAATCGAATGTGTTTTGTTTTAAAATTGAATGTGTTTTGTTTTAAAATCGATTGTGTTTTGTTTTAAAGTCGATTGTGTTTTGTTTTAAAGTCGATTGTGTTTTGTTTTAAAATCGATTGAGTTTCGTTTTGAAATTGATTGTGTTTTGTTTTAAAATCGATTGTTTAGTTTAAAAATCGATTGTATTTTGTTTTAAAGTCGATTGTGTTTTGTTTTAAAGTCGATTGTGTTTTGTTTTAAAGTCGATTGTGTTTTGTTTTAAAATCGATTGAGTTTCGTTTTGAAATTGATTGTGTTTTGTTTTAAAATCGATTGTTTAGTTTAAAAATCGATTGTATTTTGTTTTAAAGTCGATTGTGTTTTGTTTTAAAATCGATTGAGTTTTGTTTTAAAATCGATTGTGTTGTGTTTTAAAATCGATTGAGTCTTGTTTTAAATTCGCTTGAGTTTTGTTTTAAAATCGATTGTGTTTTTAAAATCAATGGAGTTTCGTTTTTTTAGAGCTAGTTTTTTTTTATGCATTTGCTGCCAATTTAGACTATTCATTTTTGATTGAATTGTTTAGAAAACGTCAGTTTTCTAATGCAATTGTTTTCGCTTTTTACTTATTGACGTACATAGTTTTTATTTTATTCAGCAGTATTCGCTTTTGTTTTGTATTTGTTTTTTCTAGGCAATCTTTTTAGTCGTCTTTTGTTTTATGCCAGTATGTGTTATTAATTTATTATATATTCGAATTGTTTAGAAAAACAGAAAAAAGAACCAATTTTTTTAAAGCAATTGTTTTCGTTTTTGTTGATTGAAATAGTTTTCATCTTGCTCAATAGATTTCGATTTTTGTTTTAAAATCCTTTGACTTTTGTTTTTTCTAGCCATCAGGCCTGAGAGTTGTGGCCTCAGAATACTTCCGACGGGTGTGACTGCGTGTCGTAAAAGTCGACTAAAGGGCGACAAAGTTTACATTTCTTATCTTTGGAAACATGCATCGATAGTTTCGGCTTGCGGGGGAAAACTTTACAAAAAAGCTCGGCCACATATCATACCCTTAACAAGCCGTAAGCACATAAACCCCGAAACACGCGCCGCCCTCCTTGCTAATCACGAACCATTAGAATCCAGCTCACGCGACGAGCGGACGCTTCCTGCTCGCCTCGTTTCCGGTTATAATAAGGGCCAATCAAAAGGTTGGCGAAGCGTGAGACGCCTGCTGATGCTTTCGGGGCGATTATGATTAAGAGTCGACGGGCGGCGGCGGCGAAAGTAAGTAGAATTTCAGATGGAGACTGCGAATTAATATCTGGCTGGTGGTGTAATGGAAGTCTGAGACCGGGAATTATGGAGACGTCGGGCATGCATTTTAAGGGATGCATCGGCGGCGCTGCATCTCATTTGAATAAGAGGCGAGGAGATAAATTAACATTGTTGGCTTAAAACTTTTTTCATTTAGGGGTGTGGAAACTATCGGGCGGTTTTATTTCTTAGGAAACATTAAACTCGTCGGTGTAAGATACCAAAAAAAAAAACAAATCATCCGCTTATTTAACGACATCGTAATGTGCGTATCGTCAAAGCAACCCTAAAAATCCTCCCCTACCAAAAAAAAAAAAAAAAAACAGATTGACGATGGAGTATCGAACATAAAAGTCAGCGGTTAGTTAACACACGCCGCCGACGACATAAAAGCTCATTTTCATTTATGAGTCGTTCATCCCCCAATTCGTGCGGGTATTTTAATCACGTCTGCCAACTGATGAAACTCGAAAAAAAAAACGCACGTCCGAATTTTCATCGCGGGGGTTAATTAAGGCGAAATTAAAATTCCTTCCGAATGATAAACAGGGCGCGCCCGGAACGCGTTTTGGAATCATGATGATGATTATTATTATTGTGTGCGGGGGCGGGGGGCTGCTGTCTTGTTTGGTGAGTTTCGCAAAATTCCGACGGCGACGACGGGCGGCGGCGCGCATTAAAATTCTCATTTCGCGTTTTATTAGGGGCGCGGGGGCTTCGCTCCTCGAATTATGATTTACAAAGCTTCCCTAATTAGATTCGCTGATTGTTATTGCGCTGCTGCGGCGGCGCTCCTGGGGGGGTCGCCTAATCACTAATTATACGATCTTGTTATTTTGATTGTGAAATCTGATTAATTCCTGCAATAAAACTAAAGTAATTAGCGCGGGGCGAAGCTCGCCTCTTGCATCGCGTCCTCACTCGGAATCTTGAATTCACGAAATACATACATTTAATTATTTATATACAGGGTCTAATCGAATAACTTTCACTTACTGCGCTTATTAATACGCAGAAATAGGAGCGAAGTCATGACGTACGTATTGGTAAGGGGGGAGGGGGCGAAGGATGATAATAATAACACGGGAAAAATTTACGTTTACCTTTTTCTTTCTTGATGTTTGCGGAATTAATTCTGTGATGTGATTTTAAATAGAATGTAATTATAAACAAAACTTGACTAAACGCGCTCGAATCTGACCGTGAAACCGCCCGCATCCGTTTTGGGACATGTGTGCTCTGCGTTACAAACAACGTCTTGATTGTGATTAATCGGCTGATGTCGAAAGTTGTCGTCAGGTAGTCGGAAGACGTACGGCGGTAAATACACCGGCAGAACTGACATTTAAAAAAAAAATATCTTAGCGTGATCGTGACAGATTCCAAGTTCTGTTTCTCTCTCTGCATCCTGTGCCATGGTTTGGTTAGTTATCAGTTAACCTAACTTCATCGTAATCCAAATGAAAAAAGTCGCCATCGCCATCGATGGTTTGTTTGAATCCACCGTGAAACCATCTGCATCCGTTTTGGGGGGTCACGTATGACCCGCGGATTTTGATCGTAATTAATCGGCTGTTGTCGGAAAATTTGCATCGCACAGTCAGAAGGCGTAAAAAATAAGAGAGACGCTGACGCCCTCTGGTAACTCAAAAACGAATCACGCTAGACCCACGTTGCGACCCATCAACTCAAGCTAAAATTCGCCGTAGAATTCAAAAATGAAATAATAAACAGGGTATTCCGCAACAAAAACGCAAGTAACTTGAATACTCGAGGCTCAATTGTTTGTTTTGTTTTGAAAATCCGACTCTCAATTGTTTTTTTGTCGGAAATCGAAAGCGCACGGAAATTACTGCAACTTTCGTCTGAAAAGTTTTTTCCTAACTTCAAAAATAAGGAAGATATTGGTGCATGAAATTTAAGTTAACGCCATCTAGTAACTCAAAAACTAATCATGCTAAACCCACGTTGCGACCCATCAAATTAGGTTAAAATTCGACGTAGAATTCAAAAATGTAACAAATATACAGGGCGTTCCCTTGCAAAAAACGCATGTTTGGGTAGCAACTTGAAAACTCGACGCTCGATTGTTTCTTGGTCCTCGGAAATCGAAAGCGCATAGAAATTAGTGCAGCTTTCGTTCAAAAACTTTTTTCCTAACTTCAAAAATAACTGAGATATGGGCGCGAGAAGTTTAGGTTAACGCCATCTAGTAACTCAAAAACGAACCACGCTAGACCCATGTTGCGACCCATCAAGTCAAGCTAAAATTCGACGTAGAATCCAAAAATGGCATACTATACAGGGCAGGTTTGGTTACCAACTGGGAAACTTTACGCTCAATTGTTTTTTTGTCATCGGAAATCGAAAGCGCACTAAAATTAGTGCAAATTTCTTTCGTCTGAATACATTTTTTTCTAACTTCAATAATTAGAGAGATATTGACGCAAGAAGTTTACGTTAACGCCCTCTAGTAACTCAAAAACGAACCACGCTAGACCCACGTTGCGACCCATTAAATCAAGCTAAAATTCGACGTAGAATCCAAAAATGGCAAAATATACAGGGTATTCCCTTGCAAGAAACGCATGTTTGGATAGCAACTTGAAAATCCGACGCTCGATTGTCTTTTTCGTCATCGGAAATCGAAAGCGCATAGAAATTAGTGCAACTTTCGTCTAAAAACTTTTTTCCTAACTTCAAAAATAAGGGAGATATTGCCGTAAGAAATTTAGGTTAACGCCATCTAGTAACTCAAAAACTAGTCACGCTAGACCCATGTTGCGACCCATCAAATCAAGCTAAAATTCGACATAGAATCCAAAAATGGCATAATAAATCCCTTACAGGAAACGCATATTTGGATAGCAACTTGGAAACTCGACTCTCAATTGTTTTTTTGTCATCGGAAATCGAGAGCGCACTGAAATTAGTGACCCATCAAGTCAAGCTAAAATTCAACGTAGAATCCAAAAATGCCATAATATACAGGGTGTTTCGCTTGTTTGGATAGCAACTTGAAAATCCGACGCCCGATTGTCTTTTTCGTCATCGGAAATCGCAAGCGCATAGAAATTACGTCAACTTTCGTTTGAAAACTTTTCCCTTAACTTCAACATTGAGAGAGATATTGGCGCGAGAATTTACGTTAACGCCCTCTAGTAACTCAAAAACTAATCACACTAGACCCACGTTGCGACCCATCAAATCAAGCTAAAATTCGACGTAGAATCCAAAAATGGCATAATAAACAGGACATTCCCTTACAAGAAACGCATATTTAGATAGCAACTTGGAAACTCGACTCTCAATTGTTTTCTTGTCATCGGAAATCGAAAGCGCACTGAAATTAGTGCAACTTTAGTTTGAAAACATTTTTTTCTAACTTCAATAATAAGAGAGACATTGACGCAAGAAATTTACGTTAGCGCCCTCTAGTAACTAAAAAACTAAGCGCACCAGGCCTGTGCTGCGACCCATCAAATCAAGTTAAAATTCGCCGTAGATTTCAAAAATGGAATAATATACAGGGCATCCCGTTACGAAAAACGCAGATTTGGTTAGCAACTGGAAAACTCGACGCTCGATTGTTTTTTTCTCATCGGAAATCGAAAGCGCACCGAAATTAGTGCAACTTTAAATCTAAAATCTTTTTTCCTAACTTCAAAAATAACGGAGATATGGGCGCAAGAAGTTTATGTTAACGCCATCTAGTAACTCAAAAACGAACCACGCTAGACCCACGTTGCGACCCATCAAATCAAGCTAAAATTCGACGTAGAATCCAAAAATGGCATAACATACGGGGCGTTCCCTTGCAAAAAGCACGTTTGGGTAGCAACTTGAAAATCCGACTCTCAACTGTTTTTTTGTCATCGGAAATCGAAAGCGCATAGAAATTACTTCAACTTTCGTCTGAAAACTTTTTCCTTAACTTCAAGAATGAGAGAGATATTGACGCAAGATCTTAGGCTAACGCCCTCTAGTAACTCAAAAACTAATCGTGCTAGACCCACGTTGCGACCCATCAAATCAAGCTAGAATTCGACGTGGAATTCAAAAATGGGGTATTTCGTTACAGAAAACGCATGTTTGGATGGCAATTTGAAAATATTAACGCAAGAAGTTTAAATTAGCACCCTCTGTATAGTAAGTCAAAAATATAACATTGAATCCATAAAAATTATTGTTATTTCTGTATCTAGTACCATGGTTTGGCGAGTTATTAGTTAGTGCAATCCAAAAAAAGAAAAAAAATTGAAGAGTCGTCGCCATCGTCGGTTCGTGTGTAATCTGGTGGTCGTGCTCGGCCGAACTGTTGCAATCTGTTGGGTGACCGTAACAGCCACCGCCATCAAATTGATAGGGTTAACATAAATATAGGTCCTGCGGTCATCGATAATCATTCAGGCCAAGCGGCGGCGGCATTACGCTCTGGTATCCAGATATAACCGCTGCGGTTCACATGAATAATCCGACACGTGTCGTATTTTACCGCCCCCCCGATACGGACCTGTTAGAGCCGTCGGCCGTCAATCTCAATCGCCGAAGAAATTTATTGCGAAGGGGATTTTCCGCGCTCTCCGAAAACATGCGATAGGTACAACACGAAAAATTAGTTCACGTCGTTTTTTTTTTTTTTATTAAATCTGCACGCCAACGTTTTAGAACCGCAACGCTCTAAACTAAGGAGGGGGGGTAGTTTATTTTTACTGCGCGGTAGATCCTTAAGCGAATTGCATCGTAACCGGGTTTACATCTAATCTGCGAAGTGTTTGTTCGTCCGTCGGCGCGGCCGCTTAATAAAAAAAGGGGGAGGGGGAAGGGCCCGATCCGTTCGTTTCGCGTGAAACGTCACTTTTCTGCAACGTTACCGTTTTATGTCGGGGGGGTTTTACCTCGACGACGTCCGCTCGGTCGCAAAAATAACGCGCTGACATTCGAACGCACGAAGTGCCCCTTTTTATTTAGGGGTGGCGTTCCGGCTAATTTGCAGCCCTAATACGTTTTTATCGAGGGAAAACGACGACGCGACGGTCGTACAAAGAGCCGCCCTTCATGTGTATAGGCCTAATCAAAAAGTCTGGGGGCGGTTTTAGTATTTTGTGGTTTTTAAAGTGCAAGTCGTGATGATACGACGCGACAGTCGTATTGGTAATAAAGTATAAGTAAACGTAAGTAACAATTTACGAATGGGCAAATTAAAACAAAAGAAAGAGCTTACACCCTGAATCTGAAAGAATTTCTTGTTTTCAGACAAACATGTACGTATTGAAACATGAACGAATGAATTCTCAGTAAGAATAACGCAGCAATATGAAATAAAATATAAGATTAGTAAACAAGGTCAAGGTTGCTCAGCTGCGCTATTTACATAAAGGGATTCATTCTTAATCATTCTGTTGCGGGCCTTGGATCGAGTTTTCGTTATTTTACTACATTCTTTATGTATCTTTATGGGGTTATGTGGGTTTTAATAATAACAATAATGAAAATTTTTGTGCAAATAATAACAATAACAATAATGCATACTCAGATATAGTGTTACTTTAGAACTGACCTGTCAAATCAGAATAAAAACTGTAAATCCTGCGAGAAACGTGTAGATATGGGAGTGCCTCAGGGATCTACTTTGGGACCGATACTTTTCAACTTGATACAAATCATCTGTCAACATGACAGTTTAAATTTCGCGCCGGATCACTCGCGTAATGCCGACGCCATCTCACAGATGGCGCTGGTCAATATAATAATAATAATAACTTCTTTATTTCCCACATTAAAATATGACAGTAAAATAACGACATTGACAATATTAATTGCTAACATTATAATCAGTGCCGAGCCAATTAGAGGGAGGGGAAATCTTAAGGCGGGGTTCACATATATAGTGGTCTTCCACCCAAACCTTACAAAATGAGACAAAATATAATGAGAAATTGAAACTTACATCTAACTTAATCTAAATTCTGTGTGTCCAAAACTATAAATGAATTGACTTTTGTAGGTATACCAAAGTAATACGGAATTGTTTTACAATAATGGTAATGAGTATAAGAACGAAAATAACATTATTGACGATTGACGATCAACCACCATCTGATTGTCGCAAAGCGAGCCAATGTTTTAATTGAGTTTTAAACCTGGTAAAGCTTAGCGATTTTATTGAAGTTGGAAGACTACTGTACACTTTTGTAATATTATAACTAAATGAACGCTCAAAAAGTGCCGTACGATGTAGGGGAGGTGTTAATGTACCTTTATTACGTATATTAATGTTATGAACGTCCGTCCGGAAGGTTAACTTTCTGTACAAATAACTAGGTTGCTTTGATAAAATAATTTTATGATAAAGGCAAGCAGTCTGTAAGTATCTGCAGTTCTTCATATTAAGCCACTCTAGGTCGGCAAGTTTGTGGGATATATGCTCGTATTTACGAATACCGAAAATGTATCTCATACACGCATTTTGCACCTTCTGAATCCGATACTCAGTTAAAGAATCAATACAACTATCAAGAAGTGGAGCACAGTACGTAAAGTGTGAGAGAACAAGTGATTCACAGAGAATAGTCTTAGTTTTAGTATTAAATTCATTTCGATGTGGATATAACTTCTTTAAAATAGAATATGCAAAGTTTATACGCGCAGATACATAATCGCGAAATCTAAATGTGTTGTCTAAAATTAATCCAAGATTTTTAGCACTCATTACTATAGGAATATTAACATCCTTTATGAAAATTTTAATTCTAGCTTGTAATTCAAAAAACGACTTACCGTGACCAAAAATTAATGACGCGGATTTGTTAGGATTGATTACTAATGAATGCTTTTCTGAAAAGTTAGATATACGCTCAAGGTCTTCATTAATGTGAAAAATAGCTCTATCCATATCAGAAGGTTTAAAATTAAGGTTTAATTGACTGTCATCAGCATACATGTGTAAATTGCAGTGTCTTACCATATTGCAAAATTTACTTGTATAAATCGAGAATAGCAAGGGCCCTAGAATGGAGCCTTGAGGCACTCCAGAACTTAAAATTAAAGGTTGAGATTTAACTTGATTTAGTCTGACGCTCTGCGTGCGACCAGATAGATAGCTTTTAATTAAATTAGCGGCTTCACAGCCGAAACCAACATTTTTAAGTATCGCATAGAGTACATCGTGATTGATAGTATCAAATGCCTTGCTGAAATCTAAAAGTATAAGTACACTCAAGTCACCAGAATCTAAGGCACGCATAATGTCATCAAGAATATTAATTAACGCTGTAGTACAACTATAATTTTTCTTGAAGCCAGATTGAGACGCCGGTATAATTGCATGCTTGTTTGTATATTCACAAATTTGTTCAAACATAACCTTTTCTAAAATCTTGGAAAAAATTGGTAAAATACTAATAGGTCGCAAATCTTTAAGAGTACTAGGTTGTTTAACTTTCGGAATAGGAGTGATTAAAGCATGCTGCCATTCGCTGGGAAACACACTATTTGTCAGGCAGAAATTAATAATATGTTCTACGTATGGTAATATACCAGGGCAGCACATTTTAATCATTTCAGTGCTGATATTATCGGACCCTACAGATTTAGTGTTAATTTTTAAAATAATATTTCCAACAGTCAATAAATCAACAGTTCTGAATTTAAAGGTTGAGTTGTTTTGTTGTGAAGCATTATTAGCATAAAAGGAAATTATATCTCGATTTGAGTTATTAAGTTTAGGTTTAGAATTAACAAAAAAATTATTTATTTTATTTACATCAGATAAGTTGGAAGGGATGACGTTCGCATTAGTATTTAAATTTAAAGATTTCATTTTATTCCAAAAATTTTGATTGGTGCGACAAAGGCTTTCAAAGTAGGCTTTCTTCTCAAGCTTAACTGTTAGGTTAGTTAAATTCTTTAGGGATTTGTAATAACTAAAATGACTTACTAGTCCTGTTCTCCTAAATCTTGATTTAGCTTTATCACGCAGTGACATTAACAACTTTAGATTGTCAGTTAACCAACCAGCAGGCGCCCTACTTTTCCTCACAGTTTTTGCAGGTGCATGTATATCAAAAAGTTGCAAGATACAAGAATTTAAAAAGATAATTTTATCATTAACATTAGGAATTTGGTAGATAATATTTAGAGGAAGGTTATTAAAGTCTACATTAAACTTATGGAGATCAATATTATTGTAGTTCCGGTATGTTTTAAATAAAGGAGCAGATTCAGGTTTTTCACATTTGACAGTACATTGAATAAGATCATGGTCTGAAATGTTACAGCTGACCACTTCAGCATCAACAACAATAGACTCATCAGATACAATAATAATATCAATTAATGTTTGTGATAAATCTGTAATTCTAGTGGGTTGTTTAATTAATTGCGTAAAGTTTAAAGATTTAAGCATAGTTTCAAAGTAATCAGTAATGTCGGTGTCGTAGTTGAGTAAATTAATATTTAAGTCTCCCAACAAAACTATATTATCAGAATAAGAACTGCAAGAAATAATATCGAGTAATCCTTTGAGCTTCCTATTCAATTTTGGAGTGCAGAATTTACTAAAGTCGAAATAAACAAGCGCCTCACTTTCATTCCTCAAAAAATTGCTTTGCCTCTACGTCAATGCTTGAATTTAAAAAAGTTAATAAAACTGACATCTATCACAATTGGAAAAATTCTGTTGTCAGTAATGATTTTTATGGTTGATCATTTAGTTTAATGACGTCATCAATAGTTTACCAGAAAACTTGCACGGCGATCGTAACTGTCAAAAAAATCAGCTGTCAGACAATTTAACAATTAAAATATCATTTTTTAATGTGATTAATTAGAATTAAGTCATAAACATGTTACCAGAAACCTTTATTAAAACTTTGTCATGTCTATCAATAAAAATCAGATGTCAAATCAGTACAAATCTATATTAAAATTTCCACAGCTGTCAAAATTATCAATGGAAAAATCAGCCGTCAATCAGTTTGACGATTGAAATACGTATACATGTATTTTTTTATTAACGTGATTAATTGGAATGACGTCATCAACTACCTACTGAAAAAACGTTATTAAAACTTTGACACCTGTCAAATTTTATTAACGTTATTAATTAAGGTGACGTCAGCAATCTTCTAAAAAAAATTATTGAAACTTTGACATTTGTCGCAATTATACCGAACCCCCAGCCACCAGGACAAAAGAACCGATTGTGACGTAGATTTAGAAATGTATAAAAGATAAGCGACCAACCCGCAGGTCTTTTGGTCTTTTGGCGCCAATAGGCGTCGATGCGGTTCCTGAAGTTCGGGTTTTGTACGTGCAAGGGTTTGGGTGCCAAAGCGAGAGTTTACCTAAATAACAATAATAATAACAGTGTTACTACTCGGGGTTCACAAATTATGTATACGATCATATAACGAGCTGCATACTTGTTTAACAAATAACACTTCTATAACTCAATCGTTTTAATAATTCGCTTGCTACACACATCGCTCTCTAAATAAAATTCACGCCATTCCGGAATAGCGGCGCACAAACATAGAACGTTCCGGCAAATTCTGCCGCCATTCGATGCGAGTCTGGAATACACTAGAATCTTGTCTGCGTCATAGGTGGCGCGTCCGGTCTAAAAATAGAATTCACTTCACGGAATGTAACAATATTAATGAATAGTTTGGAATGAAATAAACTGAAATGGTGTCAGTGGAATAGCTATAGGGGCTCCGGGCCAAGTTCTCACTTGATTAAACTTAGGGGGTGTCTATAAATTCTAAACGTGTAGGTATGGTTGCCTAACTCACCGACAATATAACCTGCTCAATAGAAAAAAAATTGTAACTACAGAAGAAAAAATTATAATAATGCGACAAATAAGGAAACCAGAAGGTGCAAACAATGACATACAAGAAAAACAACAACATAAAGCAAAGAAAATTGTAGGAAACATGGAAGTAATAAGAAAGTTAATCCGATGAAAAGAAACAAAACATGAGTACTCAAGACCAAAGTTGCCAATAGATTTTCGCAAGTCAGAATACCCAAGCGTACATAACCCCACTTTATGTCCTACAGTTTGACAGTTGGCTTGACGTCACTTTTTTGGAGAGGTGCAAAGGCGCCCACAGATGTTAGCACAATACAATGCAAAACTAAAAAAAAAAAAATTAAGCTGTACGGAAGAAACAATTTTTTCTCTCTTACTAGTACAATAATATTGGCAGCACTGCTACGTCTTTTTCTAATTTCATTCGTTCTTTAATTTGGCAACACTGCTCAAGACTTTGTTTGTTATAAGTGAGTATTTTAATTAATTAGACTAGCAACAATTTTTATATTAAAAGAAAGAACTAAATAAAACTGACACCTGTCACAATTGTAAACAAAAAAAAAAGTACGTAATGCTCGTCGTACGACAAACGTAAAGTATAAGTTCTTTTATTAAAAGTGATCAGTTAGAACGTCGTCATCAATACTCTACTAAAAAAACTATGTACATTAAAACTTTGACAGGTGTCGTGATTGTCCAAAAATCAGCTGTCAGTCAATTTAGCAAGGAAAACATAAGATTTTTCTTTAATTATTGCTATTTATTAGAATGTAGAAAGACGTAATCGATGTACTACTCTAAAAATGTATTAAAAACTTTGACAGGTGTCATCATTATAAAATAAAATTAGCTGTGAGTCAGCTGGACAACATTTTTTTATATCAGTGGGATTAATCTGAATGACGTCATCAATAGCCTTCGCCAAATCTATATTAAAATTTCCACGGCTGTGAAAATTATCAATGAAAAAATCAACCGTCAATCAGTTTGGCGACTGAAATATGTATACATGTATTTTTTTTATTAACGTGATTAATTGGAATGACGTCATCAACTGTCTAGGTACTAAAAAATGTTATTAAAACTTCGACACCTGTCAAATTTTATTGTTATTAATTAAGGTGACGTTAGCAGTCTACTAAAAAAAAATTATTGAAACTTTGACGTTTGTCTCAATTATAAAAAAATCAGCAGTCAATAAAGATTTTATTTATACGAATGATCATATAGTTTGATGACGTCATCAACAGTGTACCAAAAATGACGTCATAAATAGTCTATCAAAAAAATTTTTTTTTTGCTTTAATTTGTACCGCTCGTGATTCGTTACGCTAGTGTCGCTACTAGTCGATAGATAGTGCTCCAGTAATTTATTAGTAGTATTAAATGTGTCCGAGTTCACTTATAACACAACTCATATTTTTGCAAAAAAAAAATAATTGATGCCTCTTTTCATGGCCAAGATTCCAATTCATACCAAAGCTAGTAGTTATGAATTATGATAAAGTATCGACAAGAAGCGACGAAGGCACCACGAACGAATCTTTATCCGGTAGAGGGCGCACATGTTTCTTGTCTTAAACATTTTGTGAATGACAGCAAAGATAAGATGGGTATAAAGGTGTTGTTGTTTATTTTTTATATTTTGTTAAAATTAGGTTTTGTTAAAATAAAGTTATGTTATGAAAATATATTATATTGCACAATTAAATCAACGCCGACAGCGCCTCTTATGAGTGTTTGATCATTGCGGTGCCTTATTCGATGTGACGTCATTCGTGTTGGTACTTTATCAAATTATTAACTTTGATCAAAGCCATCTCATCGGCGTTTCCTTTAGTTATTATAATAATTACTCTGATGAGATGGCGTTAAATGGACGACTTAACTGAAATATAGAAATCGCTACCTTATGGCCGTTTTACACTATGTTTGTTTGTTTTGCTTTGCGCAGCAATGCTGCAATTATTGTCTTTCGGCATATAAGCCATTCCAGACATTCACGAAGATTTTTATAGCTGGGTCAAAGTCATTAAACACCACAAACATCCATGGTTAATAGCAGGATTCGAACCTGCGCCGCCGAGAGACACGACTTGCAAAGTCGGCTAGGCTACCGCTGCGCCAATCGGCGACCCTTACACTATGTTAAAATTTGATACAAAGTTAGTGAGAAGTGCCAATTCAACCAATCAGAATTCACTGTGGTAGCTTATCTCTCTCACTTTGTACCAAAAAATGTTATAATGTAAAACAGCCTTTAGAGTTATAAGGTTCTATGTTATATATCAATCATGCATAACATAGAACCGTATAACTCCAAGGCAGCGAAATATCAACCGTTATGACGTGTCTTTTTTAAAATTCCTCCTCGTAGTTGGCCGTGAATTGTTAGTTATTGCCAGAAACTTAATAAATTGACGGATATCATCGTGGGATATCATAACCTTACTTTTCTTTCTTTTATAAGGCGCTTTTCAGGTTAGCGTTGGCGAGGATTTGAGTTACACCGGAATAGCTCTAAGTTACTCCAGAGTACGTCAGAGCTACTTCGAGGCTAACCTGGAAAGCGACTATTTAATGGCCGCGTTCAGGTAACTACAGCAGCTCAGTTGCTGACTAAGCAATCGTTTGTGATTGGTTCAAATTAAAGTAATAGCCAATCACAAACGATTGCTTAGTCAGCAACTCAGCTGCTGCAGTTACCTGAACGCGGCCATTGCTTTTATTAGTTTTAAAGTGAGGTTATGTTATTTCCAGGGTTGCCAATTCACTCTAAGCCAATTACCCTTTTCAAATTTTAAAAAACTCGCTCTTACCCACGTGGTGTAATGAAATTACTCACTTATTTACTCGCACTCCCAAAGCAGAAAATAAATGGTACATAATTTATTTTATTTAAATACCTAATAACTTACCTTACACACTTGGACGTTGCACGACAGATTTTTTTAGGTTAAAATCATACGTGGGCTGTGGGCGGCAATCGGCAACAGTGCTGCCAAACGACAAGCGTACATTTCGAGTAGTTGTAAACAATTTCGGTAGATGTCTCTGAATTTCGGTAGATTTCTACTAGATTTACTAAACTGGTTTAAAATCGGGGTTGAGCTAATTTAAATCATGTGATTAAAATTATGTTTAAAACCACTGATTTTGTTCAAGCGATTTTTATTTTTGAAAATCACGATTTAAAATTTTTTTTTTTAATTCTCATGAAATAAGCAAAACTGGTCCAAATCATTTTAAGACTTTTGACAGTTATTGTGCAATTTTTGACGCAAAATAAAACAAAAGACGATCGATAGATAAATAGAGAAAATTTTTAAATTTAACCAAAATGACAAAAAAATTCAAAAAATAGCAAAAATTAAAAAAATCTCATTAAATAAACGAAACTTTCTAAAATTAAGAATTGATAATTGCATAATTGTTGTAAAATAAAACAAAAGACGATCGACAAATTTATAAAATTTAAAAGTACGTATTGAAAAATGAACGAATGAATTCTCAGTAACGAATAACGCAGCAATATGAAATATAAGATTAGTAAACAAGGTCAAGGTTGCTCAGCTGCGCTATTTACATAAAGGGATTCATTCTTAATCATCCTGTTGCGGCCCTTGGATCGAGTTTTCGTTATGGAATTGAATTTTTTTTTGGGCTTCCCCGTCCCTTCGTTCCTCTACGTGAGTCGCCGCCGTAATTAATTCCGTATGGTTCGTTTTTCAACTTGTGGGGTGAAGATCGCGGTTGCTTTGATTAAACTTCTGGATCTCGCGTCGTACTTAGGGATTCACTTTATTTTAAAACGTCTTGCGTTTCCGCCGCCGGGGGCGAGGCAAATTAAAAGCCGGCTTTTCGAGCGCACAAGGTAAAGAAAGTGTAACTCGATGTATAGTAAAGAAAACGTAGAGAGCGAAGCGGAAATAAGTGCTTCAATTCTTCGCGTAAAGCCGAAAGAAAAATTAAATTCCGAAACAATACGAAAAATTTCGGACAAACTTTTAAATTTTTCATCGCTCAGTTTTTTTTTTTTTTAATTGATTTCCTACTTTGCAATTTGAAGTAGTTTTTTTTTTGAAATTATAAATTTATCTCTTTTCAAGTCCATCTTATCAAGCGATGGAAAGCAAGACGCGCGATTTTAAAGTGACGTAAACCGAGATGTTTGTCGCGATATTCGACGACTTGTTTGATCAAGTGATGGGTAGCATGAAGCATGATTTTTAAAGGGACGTAAACTGAGACGCTTGACGCGATGTTCGACAACTTGTTTGATCAAGTGATGGAGCAGCATGGAGCCCGTTTTTTAATGGGACGTAAACTGATAAAAAATTCTAATAAAGTTTTGTTCTAAAGTAAACCGTTTCAAAAATACTTTTATTTTATTTTTTTAATTTTAAAGTTCATCTAATCACTTATCCGTTCGCCCAATAAAATCAATTCAAACTAAAAAAAAAGTCTACTGAAGCAAACCGCTTTTCAAGAATACACGTTTTGTAATTTTCAGAATTTTTAAACTCTATCTCAAAAGGTGTTCAAAGGCAACTAGATCTCTTTTGAAGCGCGCTAGAATGCGTTTAGCAAACGACGGGGGTCATTTTGAACACCTTTCGAGATTAAGTCTAACACACGGACCGAGGTCGAAACAATGGCGAAACATTAAAAACGGTGTATCTTTCTTATATAAACCGCGAGCTATGTTTTTCATTGTGCAGGCAGATAGACGGATAAAAGATCTTCAATTTGATGCGTGACATGCCGGGTTTTATCCGGCGGAAATGTGAGGAAAATGGCTCGGAAGTGTGGAAGCACTTCCGGCGGTATAGCTTTTTTTCCGGCGGTACGATCGGGCTGAATTTTTGTACAGATGTTGTCTAAGGAACGTTAAAGCTTTGAAAAGAATCGTACCGCGGGAAGTGTGTGAAAAAAGTTGAACTTGAACGGCGGCCTGTGATTGGCTGGGCGGGTCGCTTGTTCTGAGAACTGTGAACGGCACATGATGCAGCGTGGCTATGTGTTTGTTTGTAACAACTAAAGAATTAACATGACACATAATAAAACACGCGAAAGGATGAAAAAACATTTGTTCGCGCGCAATTCGCGATTGCGCTTAATGTCGCGGATTACGTGTTGGTAACATAGTCCGTAAGTAATCGGATCGTTTGCATGCATCGTTTATGTGTAGATACTTTTTTTTAAACCGAATTAAAAAAAGTGTTACCCGGCAAAAAATTGTTTCTTAAAAGCATATTTTTCACAATTTTTTTAAAATTTACTGTAAATCACGCAGTAGTTGAAATCGTACACGGACCGAGGTCGAAAGAAATCAGTCTACAACGAATGGGATCGTTTGCGTTTTTACGTGTAGGTACTTTTTCAAACCGAATAAAGAAAATGTTGCCCTCCAAACAATAGTTTTCTAAAAGTATATTTTTTCACATTTTTAAAAAAATTATTTGAAATCGTACACGTACCGAGGTCTAAGTAAATTAGCTCGATGTTAGACTATTTTAAGAGGTAATGAATGAGTTTTTCTCAACACACGGACCGAGGTCGAATTAAATCGGATTCGGATCGTTTGCATTTTTTACGCGTAGGCAACTACATAGGTCTCTTTTGAAGCACGCTAGAATATGTTTAGAAGTCAACGGGGGTCACCTTTTGAGATTAAGTTTTTAAAATTCTGAAAATTACAAAACACGTATTCAGGAAAAACGGTTTTTTTTTTTTTAGTTTGAATTGATTATTAGGTAAACGGATAAATGATTAGATGAACTTTAAAATTAAAAAAAATATTGCGATATTGATAAATCCGATTTATTTGACAAGCGTTGCTATTATTTGGACATGCAGAAAACGATCGCAATCAACCGTAGAGGTAAGTTTTACATTCACTCACAATCAGTAGGTCTTAATTGGTTAAAAAAAATAATGGTATGGCTGTCATGACATGTTTAGTCTTACACGAACCGAGGTCTAAATGCATCAGCTCGGAACTAGACTGTTTAAAGAGCCAATATGAGTTTTTCCCAACACACGGACCGAGGTCGAAATAAATCAGTCCATAACTGCTTAAATCGTTTTCATTTTTTATGATATTTTTTCCAAACCAAGTTTTAAAAAATGTTGCTCGGCAAACAAAAGTTTTTTAAAAGCATATTTTTCACAATTTTTTTAAAATTTACTGTGTAAGTTTTATGTTCACTCAGTAGGTCTTAATTGGTAAAAAAAAGAAACAATGGAATAGCTGTAATAAGACATGTTTAGTCTTACACGAACCGAGGTCTAAATGCATCAGCTCGGAACTAGATTATTTTAAGAGCAAATTAGTGAGTTTTTCCCAACATACGGACCGAGGTCGAAATAAATCAGTCCACAACTGATTGAATCGTTTTCATTTTTTACGGCTGTTTGACGGCTTGTTCGATCAAGTGATGGACCGCGACTTTTAAAGGGAACCAAACTGAGATATGTGATTTGATGTTCGACGATTTGCTTTGCTACCTACCTATCTACATCAACTTAGTTGACCTCGACGAGTAAGTTGCGTATGTTGGGGGATACTCGTTGATTTGTGGGTGAAAAACCTACCTGGAATTATGCCCATCCCAGCTGAGTGGAATCAATTTGTGAACATGTTGCACTGCTTAGGCAATCAGGACCTCTTCCAAGCTTTACTTTACTGTAGGCAGGCAATCAGGGTCTGGGGCAAACTTCATTGTAAACGTATTTTTACTACCTAGGCAATCAAAGTGTTTCTCAATTGTCAACGAAGTCTAATATTTAATCTGTCAAGCTACATTATAAAAGCATTTTTAACTGCCTAGGCAATCAAAGTAAAAATGTAGAAATTTAGTCAAATTGTAATCACGAAGCGTTTTCATTGGTCAGTAAACTCTAGTAGTTAAAATCACCTGTAAAAGTATCTCATGTGCTTAGGCAATTGCGGTCTCAGTTAAGCTTTACTGTAAAAGCATTTCCACAGCCTAGGTGATCAAAATGTTTTTCAATTGTCGACAAAGTCTAAAATTTAGAGTCTCGGAAACATTTCTACTGCCTATACAATCAAAGTGCTTCTTGACTGTCAGTAAAATCTAGTATTTATAGTCACTGTCAAGCTCTGTTGTAAAAGTATTTGCACTGCCTAGGCAATCAGGGTCTCATCCAAGCTTTACTTCACTGTAAAATTACTTTTACTGCCTAGGCAATTAAAGCATTTCTCAATTGTCAGTAAAGTCTAATATTTAGCCTCAGTCAAGCTGCATTATAAAAGTAGTTTTAACTGCCTAGGCAGTCAAAGTGAAAGTGTAGAGATTTAGTCAGACTGTAATCACAGTCAATTACAATCAAAGCGCTTTTTAATCATCAGTAAAATCTGGTATTTAAAATCACTCGTAAAAGTATCTTACTGCCTAGGCAATCGGGGGGGTTCAGTTAAGCTTTACTGTAAAGGCATTTCCACTGCCTGGGCGACCAAATGTTTTTCAATTATCGACAAATCCAACATTTAGAGTCAATAAAATATTTTTACCGCCTAGGCAATAAAAATGCTTTTGCCTGTCGGTAAAATCTAGTATTTAAAGTTACTGTTGAGCTCTGTTGTAATCAGGGTCTCATCCAGGCTTTACTTTACCGGAGGCAGGTCATCAGTTCACTGTAAAAGTAGTTTTACTGCCTAGGCAATTAAAGTATTTCTCAGTTGTCAATAAAATCTTAATATTTAGCTTCAGTCAAGCTGCGTTATAAAAGTATTTTTAACTGCCTGGACAATCGGGGGTCTCAGTTAAATTTTCTAAAAGCGTACAATAATATTTAGCGTGCATTATAAAAGTATTTTTAACTGCCTAGGCAATCAAAGTGAAAATGTAAAAATTTAGTTAAATTGTATGTCAAGCACCGCTGTAAAAGTATTTGCACTGCCCAAGGCAATCAGGGTCTCATCCAAGCTTTACTTCACTAGAGGCAGGCAATCACTTCACTGTAGAAGTATTTTTACCGCCTAGGCAATTAAAGTATTTCTCAATTGTCAATAAAATCTTAATATTTAGCTTAAGTCAGGCTGCGTTATAAAAGTATTTTTAACTGCCTAGACAATCGGGGGTCTCAGTTAAATTTTCTAAAAGCGTTTCTATTGCCTAGGCGACTAAAATGTTTTTCGATTGTCGACAATCTAACATTTAGAGTCTTAGAAATATTTTTACTGCCTAGGCAAAGTGCTTTTCGACTGTCTGTAAAATTTAGTAAAAGTTACTGGTTGCCTAGGCAGTAAAAGTATTTTTACTGCCCAGGCAATTTAAGTGTTTCTCAATTGTCGATAATGTATAATGTTTAGTCTTAGTCAAGCTGCATCATAAAGGTATTTTAACTGCCTAGGCAGTCAAAGTGAAAATGTAGAGATTTAGTCAAACAATACTCACAATCAAAGCGCGCTTTTTCATTGTTAGTAAACTCTAGCAGGTATTTAAAATCACCCGTAAAAGTATCTTACTGCCCAGGCAATCGGGGGTTTCAGTTAAGCTTTTCTGTGAAAGCATTTCTACTGCTTGGACAATCAAAATGTGAACAAAATTTTAAATCTACGGCCTTAGAAATATTTTTACCGCCTAGGCAATCAAAGCGCTTTTTGACTGTCAGTGAAATCTAGTATTTAAAGCCTCAGTCAAGCTCCGCTCTGTAAGTATTTGCACTGCCTAAGGCAATCAGGGTCTCATCCAAGTTTTGCTTCACTACAGGCAGGCAATCACTTCACTGTAGAAGTATTTTTACTGCCTAGGCAATTAAAGTATTTCTTAATTGTCAATAAAATCTTAATATTTAGCTTCAGTCAGGCTGCGTTATAAAAGTATTTTTAACTGCCTAGACAATCGGGGGTCTCAGTTAAATTTTCTAAAAGCGTTTCTATTGCCTAGGCGACTAAAATGTTTGTCGATTGTCGACAATCTAACATTTAGAGTCTTAGAAATACTTTTACTGCCTAGGCAAAGTGCTTTTTGACTGTCTGTAAAATTTAGTAAAAGTTACTTGTTGCCTAGGCAGTAAAAGTATTTTTACTGCCTAGGCAATTTAAGTGTTTCTCAATTGTCGATAATGTATAATGTTTAGTCTTAGTTAAGCTGCATCATAAAAGTATTTTAACTGCCTAGGCAAACAAAGTGAAAATGTAGAGATTTAGTCAAACTATAATCACAATCAAAGCGCTTTTTCATTGTTAGTAAACTCTAGCAGGTATTTAAAATCACCCGTAAAAGTATCTTACTGCCTAGGCAATCGGGGGTTTCAGTTAAGCTTTTCTGTGAAAGCATTTCTACTGCTTGGACAATCAAAATGTGAACAAAATTTTAAATCTACGGCCTTAGAAATATTTTTACCGCCTAGGCAATCAAAGCGCTTTTTGACTGTCAGTGAAATCTAGTATTTAAAGCCTCAGTCAAGCTCCGCTGTGTAAGTATTTGCACTGCCTAAGGCAATCAGGGTCTCATCCAAGTTTTGCTTCACTACAGGCAGGCAATCACTTCACTGTAAAAGGATTTTTACTGCCTAGACAATCAAAGTCTAAAATCTAATATTTAGTCACAGTAAAAGTATTTTTAACTGCCTACGCAATTAAAGTGAAAATGTAGAGCGTTTCTATTGTCTAGGCAACCAGAATGTTTTTCAATTGTCGACAAAGTCTAATATTTAGAGTCTTAGAAATATTTGCATTGCCTAGGCAATCAAAGTGCTTTATGACCGTCAGTCAAATCTAGTATTTAAAGCCATTGTCAAGTTCCGCTGTAAATGTATTCGTACTGCCTAGGCTATCGGGGTCTCTTAGTCAAAGTATTTCTACTGCCTTTCTTCTTGAAACAAGTTTGGTGAAACCCTGTATAAGTACGAATATCTTTAAACCTTTGTTTGGTCGCGTAACAGTTTTTTTTAATTGTTACTATTTTTTCCTCGAAGATTTAAGTTTGGTGAAACCCTGTACATAGTTTTTTTTTGAAAATCGACTTGAGTTTGGTGAAACCCTGTACGTGCAGAAGAGGTAATGGATCGCAAGAACGAAAGAGGTAACACTTTTTCATAGACTTTTATTAGTTTATACACATATTAAGTAAGTACATATATATTAAATACAATTTAATCCGTTCGTACACGTTCGCGCGCTCACATTCACATGTTTCGCTTTTTGTTTTTGGTCATCATCCCCATCCGCGTCCGAGAAGAAGCACCCCATATTAAAAACAACGGCGTTTCATTTATTTTATAAAGACATTCATAAAGTTTAGCGTAGTGTGACGAATCAATGATCGATTGATTAATTAATTAATTAATTGATTATCATCTATGAGTGAATAGAATTTTAACATGCCCCTTAACAGTAACATTTTAATTTAATAAAAATTACAATTAGTTAACATTATTATTAAAAGTTACGCTGAGAATTAACTATGCTTGTATGTATGTATGTATGTATGCCATCCTTAATGTAATAATTATTATTATTTATAGACCTTAAACATTAAACAGTGTGTCTCGTAATATAATTTAAACTATGCTTACAGCTAGATTTACAATAAATCAATTTTCTCTTTCATTTTTATTTATTTATTTATTTATTTTTATTTTCTTAACTATTACAGCTACTATACGCAACTATGCGATAATAATTATTTAAGAAATTTAAACTACGTCTCGCTCATTACAGACATTATAAAGAGTGAATAAATATATGTATCTACATATTTATATATTTTTTCTTATCATTTGAAATCGATATGTACCTAGTAAAGTAAACGTTGACAGTTCGGGGGATGATAATAATATATCAGCGATTGCCTGCTGCTGACTCGCCTTTTTTGGCACCTCTCTTTATCCAGCATAGTAAAAATTTGAAAAAGTTTTAATAAAAGTCTAGAGGAAGCAGTGTTGCCAACCAGGAGGAAATTCCCCGCTTCGCGGGTCGGAGGAGAGAAGGCGAAATGAAAAATACCGATTTTTTTCCCCAACCCACCCAATATTATGAAATGTGCTCCTTTTTTGTAACCATACTGTATACACCACCACATAATTTCTCCCCACTCTCACTTACGTCCAGCAATAATTTCTTTACGTATCTTGCTCGAATAAAAAAATAAATAAAATAAGAGTTTCCATTTCAATTCCTTTATGCATTTTGCATTGCACAACTGTCGAAGTAAGACGATATTGTGTCAAGATTGACAGATGTCAACGTGTAATATGTCAGCCGTTAGCCACGGTGTCCTATCTTCCACGGGAGCAAGCTCGACGCGACGGTGCTGCTTATTTTATGCGTCATGCGTGAGAACCAAATTGCGTTTGACAGATGTCAAAGTGACGGCTCGTTCGACGACGCCTGCGTGAATCGCTGAATCAATTAAAGACGCTCTTGATTTTTTGAAGGAGACTAAACGGAAACGAACGCTCGACGATCCATGTTGAAGGTGTTACGTGTGAAAACAAAAATTCGTTTGACGGATGTCAAAGTGACGCTCGCGTGAACCAATCAGAGACGCTCTCCATTAAGCGTGATTTTTCCAAAGAAATTAGACATAGAAATAAGCCCGACGGTCTTTATTGAATGCGTCACGTGCGAAAACCAACTCGTTTGACAGATGTGGAAGACGCAGATAATTTAAAATTCGTTTGAACTTGTGCACCCTTCATTAAACACGGCTTCTTGAAGGACGTTACGTAACTATCTTTGTGTCAAGTTTGACAACCACGTTTCGTTTGACAGATGTCAATGTGGAATATGTCACCCGTTAGCCACGGTGTCCTATCTCCCACGGGAGCAAGCTCGACGGTGCGTGAAAAGCCAAAATCCGTTTGACAGATGTCAAAGTGACAGCTCATTTATAATTCCCGCGGCAACGCTTGCGTGAATCGGTGAATCAATCGAAGACATTCTTGATTTTTTGAGAGAAATTAAACAGAAACAAAAGCTCGACTATCTTTATTAAATGTGTCACGTTTGACGGATATGTCAAAGTGACAGTTCATTTACAATTCGTTCGACGATGCTCGCGTGAACCAGTCAAAGACGCTCTTCATTAAATGTGATTTTTTGAAAGAAATTAGACAGAAACGAGCTAGACGGTCTTCGTCATATGTGTCACGTGTGAAAGTCAAAGTCGTTTGACAGGTGTCAAAGAGACAGCTAATTTATAATTCGTTCGAAAACGCTCGTGTGAATCAATCACCCTTCATTAAATACTGTTTTTTTTTTTTAAAGACGTTGCATAACTATCGAGGAGTCAAGTTTGACAACCAAGTTTCATTTGACAGATGTGAATGTGGAATATGTCACCCGTTAGACGGGGTGTCTCAACTTCCACAGGAACAAGCTCGACGGTGCTTATTTTATGCATGAAAACGGGTGAAAACCAAAATGCGTTTGACAGATGTCAAAGTGACAGTGACAATGCTTGAGTGAATTGGTGAATCAATCAAAGACACTCTAAATTCTTTGAAAGAAATTAAACAAAAATAAGCTCGATGTTCTTTATTAAGGGTGTCACTTGTGAAAACCAAAGTTCGTTTGACAGATGTCAAAGTGACAATTTATTCGATAATGTTTGCGTGATTCGATTAAAGACACGTTTCATTAAACATAGTTTTTTGAACGAAATTAGACAGAAACAAAGTGTTTATTTCATTTGACAGATGTCAAAAGTGACAGGTCATTTATAATTTCACTGTTTTTTTACGAATTTTAGCTTTCTATCTCTTTCTGTAAAGTTATGATCACATTTTAATTTAGTTGAATACATTTGTCACATCGACGTGCAAAAAAAAAGATGGCCGACTAAATCAACAAAATGGAGCTCCTGCTGTCAACAGTTGAGAGCAAAGTTAAATGTAATACTTTTTTTTGTTCTCTCTTTGTTTGACAACCAAGTTACGTTTGACAGATGTCAATGTGGAATATATCACCCGTTAGAAACGGTGTCCTATCTTTTACAGAAACAAGCCCGACGGTGTTTATTTTATGCGTCACGTGTTAAAATCAAAATGCGTTTGACAGATGTCAAAGTGACAGCTCATTTATAATTTGTTCGATAATTTTGCGTGAATCGATCAAAGATTATATAAACTTTTTTGAGAGAAATTACACAGAAACAAATTCGACAGTTTTTATTATGTGTCACCAAAATTGACAGATGTCAAAAGTGACAGCACATTTATAATTTCTTCGATTTTATTTCTTTATTACACTGCTTTTACGGATTTCAGCTTTCTATCTCTTTTTTTGTAAATTGACATTAATATTTTTTTTTGTTTTGACATCTGCCAAGCGAAACCAAGTTTCGTTTGACAGATGTCAATGTGGAATATGTCACCCGTCACACACGGTTTCCTATCTATGTTCCACCGAAATGAACCCGACGGTGTTTATTTTATACGTCACGGGTGAAAACCAAAATTAGTTTGATCCATGTCAAAGTGACAGTTCATTTATAATTCGTTTGACAATGCTTGTGTGAATCGGTGAATCAATCAAAGACACTCTTCATTAAACACGTTTTTTAAAAAAAGAAATTAAACGAAAACGAGCTCGACGATCTTTATGGAAGATGTCGCGTGTGAAAACCGAAATTCGTGTGACAGACGTCAACGCGACAGCTCGTTTATATTTCGTTTGATAATAGTTGTGTGAATCAATCAAAGGCATCCTTCGTTGAAATGTTTTTCCGAAAGAAATCAAACAGAAACAAGTTCGACGGTCTTTGTGACAATCAAACTACGTTTGACAGATGTCAACGTGACAAGTAACTTATGATTCGTTCGATGATATTTGTGTGGCTCAATCGAAGACACTCTTCAATAAACAGGATGGTCTTAATTATATGTGTCACATGTGAAGCCAAAATTCGTTTGACAGATGTCAAAGTGGCGGCTCATTTATAATTCGTTCGCTATCGTTTGCGTGAATTAATCAAAGATTAAACATGATTCTTCGAAAGAAATTAAACGGGTCGACGATCTTCATTATGTGTGTCCCCGTGTGAAGGCCAAAATACGTTTGACAGATGTCAAAGTGACAAATCACTTGTGATTAAAGACGCCCTTAAACAAGTTTTTTTTTTCGAAAGAAATTAAACAGAAACAAGCTCGACGGTCTTTATTAAATGTGTCACGTGTGAAAACCGTTGAAGTACGTTTGACAGATGTCAAAATGACAGCAAATTCTTACAGAAAAGTCGCCTATCACAAAATCTTTCAAACGGAGACTAAAGAAAAAGGAACTTGCTTTAATTATGTATTTCTTTAGTTTGACAAATGACAGTGACAGATGTGACAGGTGTCCTTTAATGACGTTTCTGTCAAAAAAAAAATTGCTGCTCGAAACTACGGAACTAACCACGCGTGTTCAACTCTACGGTGGTTTACCTCACAGTCATTGGTTCCCCAGGAACCAATGGAGGTTTGACAATTTCACCCCCACCCCACCCCCCTCCTTCACCACCGGCTCTCTGTGTATGATTAACACCACCTAAGCGCCAAATTAAAGCAATTAATTTAATAATACTTTAACCAATTTTTTTTTAATTTCCAGTTTTTTCTTCAAGTGTTGAGCATCTGATCATCTACAGGGTGAATCACCAAGCGCTCCTATTTATTTATTTTTTTTTTAGGTAAACGTAAATGTTTCAAAAATTCAGATCAAAAAGGGATCGCAGGATGTCGCTAGTTGTTAAACTTTTCAGTAAACATTTCACATACCGAACGTCGTTTAGAGCGTCTTTCCGCAAGAGGCCGCCACGCCAGCATTTTATGGAATACCCTCTACATGTCAAAAAATAATTTTAGGCTATAGGACTTAACAGGCGGAAGCTTACTGTGAAAGAAAAAAAATTCTGCATCGTTTCTATAAATGGGCTGTCGAAGAAGTGGGCGTTTATTGAGGAATCACCCTGTACATTTTCAAGTGAGCAGAGCCAACCTAACGAATTAATTACACTCCCTTCCCCCCATCCCCCCAAAAGAATCAAGCACCTCCATATAATTAAGTTTTTTTCATCAGCGGTACACAGCATAATCACATAAGGGATCGGGCGCCTGGGCCCATCACCCAATAACGAATTGATTTACTTTCAACGACGCAGACACAGTGATTCTTATAGATAACAACGTTTCTGACCAAAGATAACTACCTCAGCGAAGCTAAGTGTAAGTAAGCGATTAGAAGTCGTAGGATTTTTTGGGTCCCCAGGAATCAAGGGGGGGGGGTCAGGCAATTCTCCCCCCTCCGCCATTGGTGCTTTGCGTCTGAATTGACATTTTTCCTGGTCGCTTTTAACTACACGTATTTAAGCTGTTTTTATTTATTGGCGTTTTGCAACAATCGGCGAGTTTTCACTACATTTGACAGACGTCAAACGTAGGCAGGCAATCGATCGTATATATTTTCGAGTGAGCAGGGCCGACCTAACGATTTACTTTTGCTTTTCCCCCAGCGAACGGAAAACGCGTGCGGAAATAAATCAGGATTTATTCTCTTCGCGGAGCCTGGGGGGTGATTGAAGCCTGGGCCCATCACCCATTAACAAATTGCAATTTTACCCCCTCTCCTCCGCCGTTGGTGTTTCGCGTTTGAATTGACGTTCCTCCTGAACGCTTTCAACTACACGTGAGCTATTTTTATTAGCGGCGAGTTTCCACTACACTTGACAGACGTCAAACGTAGGCAGGCAATCGATCGTATATATTTTCGAGTGAGCAGGGCCAACCTAACAATTTACTTTTGCTTTTCCCCCAGCGCAGCGAACGGAAGACGCGTGTGGAAATAAATCAGAATTTATTTTCTTCCAGGAGGCAGAGGCGTGATCGAAGCCCGGGCCCATCACCCGGTATCACATTGACTTACCACCGATGGCATAGGCCGAATCACGCCCCCTGACTCTTCTTATACTTCACGAAATTCGCTTCGCTCTGAATAATTTGCGTACTCAAAATGTGCAAGCAATTTCTTTTAGGAAAAAGAGAAAGAACCGTTTCGGAAGACTTTTAAAATCGAAACCTTTCCGAGGGAAGCAAAAGTATCCTTTACTAGGTGTCGCTAGTTAAAAAAAAAACGGGGAAATAGATCATTAGTATTATGATAGTGACAGTAGGCGTAGGCAACCCAGTTAACGCGGTGTAGATGTGGTTGCCTAACGTTTCAGGTAATCTAGCAACGAGTACTTCGTATTGCACAGTTAACATACCCTCATTATACACATGGTCGTACGTAATCACGTCAGCTGATTTATCTTTAATTAGTCAACTTTATACAGGGCGTAACTATACTCGTGACATTTTTTACATGTATAGTTGATGATGCTCTTTGAACGGGTTACGCATGCGGTTGAAACTAATTCAGTTACACCCTGTACATTCACATTTCATAATAATTATTATAAGTAATCTAAATTTCCAGCTGAGATTACGCAGAAGACTTATAAAAGTAGAAGGGAAACGGGATTTATAAAATTCGTTGTGAACAAGTAAGTCTACACAGATACACGAGGAACAGTGAATTAATTACTCTTTTTTTTCGCTCTCTCTCTCTCTCTCTTCGTCTTTACAACGCAACGACTCAACAACGACAACAAGAACAACAACAGAGATTAAATTACTCGGCCCGCGCCTTTACATCATCATAATATTATTATTATTTCTACTTTACATTCTCTCTTCGGGCTTTTTGATTAACATTAAAATATTCTGATTGGTCCGTGTGTTACGATCGATTAAGATTCCGCCACTCCTCTTTAAGACAGGGGATGATCCCGAAAGGTGCTGCAAGAGATGAAGGCAGGAAAACTTATTACGTGAGCAACTCGAAAGCTCAATTTAAATTTTTTTTCTTTCTGATTCGATTCGATTCGCCGCCGCGCCCTTGCCAGTTTATTTTAGGACCGATTCGGAAACACAATTAAAGTTTTAAATACCCGCCCCCCCCCCTCGGAATTCGAAGCGCAATTCAATTTATTCAAAAAAAAGAAAAAATTTAAATGACGAAAAAAATCATTCGATCCTACGGGGTGACGTAAGGCTTAACATATAGTCAGCGGACCTATAAGATACGTTCCTCTGCGGCGAGGGGGGGGGGGTAGAAAATAAACAAATGCCAGTCAAAAATCCATACAATTATACAGGGTGATTCACGACTAAACAACAGTGATTATACATACAGTCAACTGAAGGTTAGAAGTCCTCTGAGATATACTCCTCTGAGGGGGGGAGGGGGCGGGAGGCGAGGGGGGAATTAACTTCTCGAATTGGAGAGTACACCAATAAATAAAATAAAATATAATAAATAAATAAAATAAATAAAATTAAAAAAAATAAAAAAAAATCTCTGAATAAAATTAGAAAAAATAAAATAAAATTACCAAAAATAAAAATAAAAAATCCTCATGAAGTAAACAATACTTTCTACTTTCTATAAAATTACAAAAAAATTATAAAAATTACAGAAAATTATAAAAATTTAATTTTTTTATTAAATTAAACTTTCTAAAATTAAGATTTGTTATTTGTGCAATTTTTGACGTAAAATAAAACAAAAGACGATCGACAAATTTCTAAAATTAAAAAAAATAAATATGCAAGAAATCTCGAATAAAATTAGAAAAAAAAAAACAAAAATAGAAAAAATCTCGTTAAATAAAATTATAAAAAAATTAAAATTAAAAAATTCTCATTAAATAAACAATACTTTCTACTTTCTATAAAATTGCAAAAAATTATGAAAATTACAAAAAATAAAAATTACAAAAAATTATAAAATTATAAAAATTACAAAAAATTATAAAAAATTTAAAAAATTCATTAAATAAACAAAACTTTTTAAAATTAACATTTGATATTTGTGCAATTCTTGACGTAAAATAAAACAAAAGACGATCGACAAATTTCTAAAATTAAAAAAAATAAATATACAAAAAATCTCGAATAAAATTAGAAAAAAAAAACAAAAATAGAAAAAATCTCGTTAAATAAAATTACAAAAAAATTAAAATTAAAAAATTCTCATTAAATAAACAATACTTTCTACTTTCCATAAAATTGCAAAAAATTATAAAAAGTACAAAAAATAAGTTACAAAAAATTAGAAAAATTAAAAAAATTTCATTAAATAAACAAAACTCTAAAATTAAAATTTGATATTTGTGCAATTCTTGAAAAAAAAAAAACAAAAGACGATCGACAAATTTATAAAATTAATAAAAACAGTAAATATAAAAAAAATCTCATTGAATAAAATTACAAAAAAATAAAAATAAAAAAATCATTAAATAAAAATTGAAAAATTCTCATTCTCAAAACTTTCTAAAATTAAGATTTGACAATTGTGCATTTTTTGATGAAAAACAAAACAAGAGACGATCGAGAAATAAAGAAAATCTATAAAATTACGAGTAATAACGAAAATTAAAAAAAATCTCATTAAATAAACAAAACTTTTTAAAATTAAGATTTGACATTTGTGCAATTTTTGACGTAAAATAAAACAAAAGACAATTGAGAAATAAAGAAAATTTATAAATTTATTTCCAAGGGTGACGTAAGGCTTAACATATAGTCAGCGGACCTATAAGATATGTTCCTCTGTGGCGGCGGGGGGGGGGGGGTTAGAAAATAAACAAATGCCAGTCAAAAATCCATACAATTATACAGGGTGATTCACGACTAAACAACAGTGATTATACATACAGTCAACTGAAGGTTAGAAGTCCTCTGAGATATACTCTTCTGAGGGGGGGAGGGGGCGGGAGGCGAGGGGGGAATTAACTTCTCGAATTGTAGAGTACACCAATAAATAAATGAATGCCAAAAACCGAGTCAATTATACAGGGTGATTCACGACTAAGGAACACTGATCATACATACAGTCAACTGAAGGTTAGAAGTCCTATAAGATATATTCCTCTGGGGCGGGGGGCGAGGGGGGAATTAACTTCTTGAATTGTAGAATACACTGTAGAATAAATGAATGCCGAAAACCTCTTCAATATTATACAGGGTGATTCACGACTAAACAGCAGTGATCATCCATACAGCCGACGCATAGTGAAGTAGTTCGACGAGATATTCCTCGAGGGGGCGGAGGCGGGGGGTGTAGAGTAACAAGGGGGTTCGAAGCCACTTTTAAATGCAGAATTAACATGGATGGTTCAAACTTGCACGCATGGTTGCCTACCGTCGCTTTGCCGGGCGTTTCGTAAGGTCCGTGTCGATTTGCCTATGTGCAAGGCGCAGGAACGACCGTGGTGTAGTTGACTACGTGCAAGGTGCAGGATAATTTTTTTTTCCGATAAGAAGGAGCAAAACCTTACGGTTGGTGGACGACCGTGACTTCTTCTTCTTCTTCAATTGTTTATTTGGCGAAGGGATGCAAGGGGATTAACGCTGATTTGACACTTGGGCACGAAGACCTTCGTTTAGATGCGTCAGTGTTCACCGCGTAGTTACAAGCGCTCGCCACTCATGCAAACAGAGCTTCGTCAGATGCTCACTGCGTGCTCACCACTCGTGCAAACATGTCACTCCACATTCAGAGGTGTCCAAACTTCCGAACAATGAATCCGCGAAGTTTCATGCCTTCATCTATCTACAAACTACGTAAATCAGAAGGGCCACGACGTTTACACGATGGTTCTTTCTTCATAAATTCTCAATAAATTTATATACATTGTAATGAGTAAATCTTGAAATCTTGATCTGGGGGGTTGTTCACGTGGTTCGCGCGTTTCGGTGACAAAGGAAGGGCGCCTAGATTAGGTTCAGGTTAACGGTTCCCGTTATGTAGTCCTCTCTTAAGAGCGGAACTAACGTAGTTGTACGTCTGCAACAAGAAAGAGTGAGAGAAAAATTAAAGGAGGGCGCAGCTTGCTGTCGTGGGCGTCTTTTCTTTTTTTTTGGGTTCGGGGTCGCATCGCGGCACGGTCCGCTTTTAAAAAAATGGTTAGTTTGTGCCGTGCTGCGGGGGACAGAAAATCCTCGTCTCTTGTTTGTTTGTTTTTTTTTTTAATTTGCTTCAACGCGCACTGTAAGGATGGTATGTTTCCTGGATCGTTTCTAAGATACTCGTTTTAAGGCACCCTGTATAACGTGCCATTTTCAAAGAGTCACTGCGTAACTTTGTGTCGATCGATCATTTAACAAATGCACCAATTCTGCCAGTTTAAAAAATAAACACCTCGGGTTGAGGTAGATGTATTATACAAATTGAGCGCGCCCTGTGTATACCTTTTAAACCTCTAACGGTTCGTCATTTTTCGGGTCGTCTGGCGTTGCTGATCGTTGCTCTGCATGACGTCTGTCCGGCGATTCGGGTTTGCGGAAATCACTTAGCAACAACTTTATTTACAAACTTAGATCAGTATGTGCGAAACGCCCGCACCAGGTAAAATAAACAAAACTGGGCCCAAATTTCTAAAATTAAGACATTTGACAGTTATTGTGCAATTTTTGAAGCTAAATAAAACAAAAGACGATCGAGAAATAAAGAAAATTTATAAAATTATTATTACTATAAAATTTAAAAAAATAAAAAAAATCTCATTGAATAAAATTAGAAAAAATAAAAATAAAATTACAAAAAAATTAAAATAAAAAATTCTCATTAAATAAACAATACTTTCTACTTTCTATAAAATTACAAAAAAAATATAAAAATTACAGAAAATTAATATTTTTTATTAAATTAAACTTCTTAAAATTAAGATTTGATATTTGTGCAATTTTTGACGTAAAATAAAACAAAAGACGATCGACAAATTTACAAAATAGAAAAAAATAAATATACAAGAAATCTCGAATAAAATTAGAAAAAAAAAATTACAAAAATAGAAAAAATCTCATTAAATAAAATTGCAAAAAATTATAAAAATTACAAAAAATAAAATAACAAAAAATTATAAAATTACAAAAAATTATAAAAATTAAAAAAATTTCATTAAATAAACAAAACTTTTTTTAAAATTAAGATTTGAACTTTAGGCAATTTTTGGCGTAAAATAAAACAAAAGACGATCGACAAATTTATAAAATTGAAAAAAATCATTGAATAAAATTAGAAAAAATTACAAGAATAAAAAAAAAAAACTTTCTAAAATTAAAATTTGATATTTGTGCAATTTTTGACGAAAAAAACAAAGACGATCGACAAATTTATAAAATTAATAAAAATAGTAAATATAAAAAAAATCTCATTGAATAAAATTACAAAAAAATAACAAAAAAAAATCTAAATAAATATTGAAAAATTCTCATTCAAAATTAAGATTTGATAATTGTGCATTTTTTGATGAAAAACAAAACAAGAGACGATCGAGAAAATCTATAAAATTACGAAAAATAACGAAAATTAAAAACTTCTCATTAAATAAACAAAATTTTCTAAAATTAAGATTTGAGATTTGTGCAATTTTTGACGTAAAATAAAACAAAAGACGATTGAGAAATAAAGAAAATTTATAAGATTATTTATTATTATAAAATTAAAAAAAGAAAATCTCTGAATAAAATTAGAAAAAATAAAAATAAAATTACAATAAATAAAAATAAAAAATTCTCATTAAATAAACAATACTTTCTACTTTCTATAAAATTACAAAAAAATATAAAAATTACAAAAAATTATAAAAATTAATATTTTTTATTAAATTAAACTTCCTAAAATTAAGATTTGATATTTGCGCAATTTTTGACGTAAAATAAAACAAAAGACGATCGACAAATTTATAAAATTAAAAAAAATAAATATACAAGAAATCTCGAATAAAATTAGAAAAAAAAAAAATAACAAAAATAGAAAAAATCTCCTTAAATAAAATTACAAAAAATTAAAATTAAAAAATTCTCATTAAATAAACAATACTTTCTACTTTCTATAAAATCGCAAAAAATTATAAAAATTACAAAAAATAAAAATTACGAAAAATTATAAAAATTACAAAAAATTATAAAATTATAAAAATTACAAAAAATTATAAAAATTTTAAAAAATTCATTAAATAAACAAAACTTTTTAAAATTAAGATTTGAACTTTAGGTAATTTTTGGCGTAAAATAAAACAAAAGACGATCGACGAATTTATAAAATTGAAAAAATCATTGAATAAAATTAGAAAAAATTACAATAAAAAACTAAGTAAAATTATAAAAAATTATAAAAATTACAGAAAATTATAAAAATTAAAAAATTTTCATTAAATAAACAAAACTTTCTAAAATTAAAATTTGATATTTGTACAATTTTTGACGAAAAAAACAAAAGACGATCGGACAAATTTATAAAATTAATACAAATAGTAAATAGGATTATAAAAGAAAATCTCATTTAATAAAATTACAAAAAAATAACAAAAATAAAAAATCATTAAATAAAAATTCTCATTCTCAAAACTTTCTAAAATTAAGATTTGACAATTGTGCATTTTTTGATGAAAAACAAAACAAGAGACGATCGAGAAATAAAGAAAATCTATAAAATTACGAAAAATAACGAAAATTAAAAAAATTCTCATTAAATAAACAAAAACTTTCTAAAATTAAGATTTGACATTTGTGCAATTTTTGACGTAAAATAAAACAAAAGACGATTGAGAAATAAAGAAAATTTATAAAATTATTATTACAAAATTAAAAAAAAAAATAAAAATAAAAAAAATCTCGTTGTTAGCTCAAAGACGATGTGAGTTTGGGACAGCCTGTATAGTGTACTGCATTATAAATTCGATTCTTGTTTTCTCTTTATTTCGAAGTTCTATTAAAGGGGGTGGGTTCATACCCATGAACTGTTCTGTTCTCATGAACAGAAACTTTTTTTTCACTTTAATTCGAATTGTTTCCAAGACATTGCTTGTTAGCTCCAAGACGATTCGAGTTCGGGACACCCTGTATAGTGCACTGCATTAAAGAAAAGAAATTTTTTTTCTCTTTTGTTTTGAAGATCTGCTAGAGTGAGAGCATGCGATGTTACACCCAAATTAATTTTTACACAAAAATCCAATATGGTGCCCAAAAGAAAATCAAAGATTTTTTTTTGCATTGCGCAGTTTGGGCGGTTGTTATTTATTAATAGTAGAATATCGAATTTAATCACTGGGGAATTAAAACAATATCGCCGGCGATATGTTTTCGTTTTCATAATCAAATTATACAGGGTTTTCCGAAATCCGAAACGTTTCATGGTTCATACCATCCTTACAGCTTTCTCGGTCGGACGACGTAAGCGCCGCGTCGGTCTTTACGCAACGGCGACGGAATTTAGTGTTCGGTCAGAAACAAGAACTAACCTCGATTTGCAAGGTCGGTCATGACAGATATTCAAATCGTTCTAAAATTGAGCCGCTGTTTGTCCTGCAAATAATCTTTTGCGGGGAGGCGGGCTTCTCAATACAGTTCCACTGCAATGGAAGCTCATCAGACACACAATACCTAAAAAAAATTAAACAACATACATACGCCACGTCATCATCATCATCATCATCGTCGTCACGTCTAATTCAGTTCGTGCGTGCTTGGCACGCACACATATCAAGTATGAAGGAGTTAGTGAGCTTGAAAACGTTTCGGATCACTCAGGTTTCGATTAATCGCCAAGGTTGCGACTGTGACCGACTTACTAGATGTTTGTTTCCTCACGCGGAACCCCCGCCTGGCCGGAAGGTGAATCGAAGCGTGTACCGAGTGTTCCGAAACGTAGCGCGAATTTTGCGCGCGAACTTACTCAGGCGTGCCCCGCTGGAACGTGGCCGGCAACTGTTTGGCTTGTGCCGCCCTGGCACGCGCGAGGAGGCTCATCACCGTCCGCTTCGTCGGCGTCATCGATGTCCTCGGTCCGCCCGCCAGGAGGGGCCTTTTTCTTCCCGCGTTTGCCATCGAGACGCCCACGGTCGTGGAGGCGGCGTTCGCCGTCGCGACGCCGTTGCTCGGCGATAGCTGGTCGTTGGTGGAACTGTTCGTGTTCGGGGCCGTCGCCGTCGTTTCGTTTGTGGGGGTGATTCCGGAAGCTGAAAAAAAAAAATTCTCGAAAAATGTCAAACGTCAAACGTCAATGATTTGAACGCTGTCTCGCCGATGAGATGGCGTTGAGTTGACTCAAAGGGCATTTTTTTTTCTACACTTGACGTAATCGGAAGTTCACCCGATTTTAATGGAATCACGCAAACAAAGGAAGGGGAACCCCCCACCCCCCCGCGCCCCGGACAAAGGGATTTCGTCTCGCGTCGACTTCTTTCTTTTGTGCGCTCGAGTTTTTGTTTCGCCCCATTGTTCCGCGCACCCCTCAATACAGAAGTGCCCTACACAAAAAAAACAAAACAAAATAGAAAAAGTGATAAGCGACATATCGCAGATGCTCGAAGCTACTCGCCGAGGATAAATGTGTTTTGTAGAAGTCGACGGCTAACGAGAAGAAGCCGAAACGTCCTCGGGCAAGAAACTCACACGAGAGTTACTCCAATTAGCGCCTTCCTTTTGCGAGGGAAGGGGAGGGGGGGGGTGTTGCTTCGCTCGCGCCGGGGGCGACGGGGGCGACGTTTCGGCGAAGCAAATTATGAAATAACAATCGGGGGTTGGCGTTGTCTCGATGATGTTATCTCGGAAGGAGAGTTTCGAAACGCCGCCGCCGCGTTTCTTGTCGCAATTCAACAGATAAAGGTTGTCTCGAATTTTACTTACGCAGGGGGGACAAAAGACGTCACCGCCGATGAGACGGCGTGAGTTTCTTGTTTTAGATTTCAGTTTGTTTCACTTTCTGTGCTCAACAAAAAAAAAGAGCCTCTTACTTTTTGAACGTAAAGAAAACACAGCTTTTGAGTCCAAGGGTTACATCCTCCGACCATGAAGAAACATAATTGAAAAAAGTGAATGTGATTCTTTCTATTACATAAGGTTAAAAAAACTGACGCATTATCTAACAAGTAACTTAAACGTTCCACTAATCGCTAGGTTCACCGATTTATCGCTTTCGGAATAACAACTGATTCAAATAGCGCGCGAATCCTTGCTTACACCTACGCCATTTTTTACAGTGTATGAAATTGTTAAATTAACTGGCATTTGATTTTATGTGACAGTTGTGACAGCTGTCAAAGTCTTAATGATGTTTTCTAATCATGATTAATCAAATTAACTGAAAAAAATCTTTTATTTTAGTAGTGTAACGATAAACTGACACCGACAGCTATTTTTGACAATTATGATAACTGTCAAAAATTTTTTGTTAATTAATTTATGACGTGATTCTAATTAATCGTATTGTTAAAAAGAAACTGTTAATCTGACAGTTCTATATAGACTACGGATTGTCATTCTAATTAATCGCGTTAATGAAAAAACTATTATAATTGTCAAACTGACTAACGATGATTTCTTGACAATTATGACAGTTGTCAAAGTTTTAATAAAATTTTCTTTTAGACCGCTAGTGACGTCTCATTGTGATTAATAATTACTGTGTGTTTGTGATTACATTAATTCATATTTTAATAGTCGAACTGACTGACAGCTATTTTTGACAGTTACGAAAACTGTCAAGTTTATTTTTGTGCATTGTGGTTAATTACGTTAATAAAAAACAAAATTTATATTTTAATAGTCGAACTGACTGACAGCTATTTTTGGCAATTACTGTAACTGTCAAAGTTTTTTTTTGCACATCATTAATGACGTAATTCTAATTAACCACATTTCATTCTCAAACTGTCTGACGGTTCATTTTCTTGACAATTCTCACAGCTGTCAAAGTTATAATAAAATATTCTAGTGATGACGTCATTCTAATTAATCACTTTAATAAAAAAAAATCTTGTGTTTTAATCGTCAAAATGGCTGACGTCTATTTTTTTGAAAATCATACCAACTGTCAAAGTTTCAATAAAGTATTCCTTAAAAGTCAAACTGACTGACGCTTGTTTTTTTTTGACAATCTAACAACTGTCAAAGTTTCAATGAAGTATTCAGATAACCTATCAATGACGTCATTCTACTTAATCGCATTAAAAAAAATTATATTTTAATCGTCAAAATGACTTTATTTTTGACAATAACGTTATTCATAAACTATTGATGACTTTTTATTGCAGTTATGTCAGATGTCAAAGTTTTAATAATCTTTTTTGACACTGACAACTATGAGAACTGTCAAAGTTTTTTGCAAATTAATTTCTGACATGATTCTAATTAATCGCATTATTAAAAAGAATATTTATATTTTAATTGTCAACTGACTAACAATGTTTCCCTGGCAATTATGACAGTTGTCAAAGTTTTAGTGAAATTTTCTATTAGACCGCTGAAGACGTCTCTTTGTGATTAATTACGTTAATAAAAAAACAAAATTTAGATTTTAATAGTCGAGCTGACTGACGGCTAGTTTTGACAATTACGATAACTGTCAAAGTTTTCTTGTACATTATTAATGATATAATCCTAGTTGATCACATTGTCAAACTGCCTGACAGTTGGTTTTCTTGACGATTATCACAGCTGTCAAAGTTTTAATAAAGTATTCTATATGTAGGCTATTCATAACGTCATTCTAATTAATCGAATTAATAAAACAATCTTATATTTTAATTGTCAAACTGACTGACGCCTGATTTTTTTGACAGTCATGACAACTGTCAAAGTTCTGTATAGACTATTGAATATGTCATTCTAATTAATCGCGTTAATAAAAATACTTGCAGCTATTTTAATTGTCAAACTGACTGACAATGTTTTCTTGACAATTATGACACTTGTCAAAGTTATAATGAAATTTTCTATTAGGCTGCTGACGACGTCTCTCTGTGATTAATTACATTAATGAAAAACAACATTTATATTTTAATAGTCGAATTAATTGACAGCTAGTTCTGATAAATACTATAACTGTCAAAGTTTTTTCGCCCATCATTAATGACGTAATTCCAATTGACCGCATTATTAAAAAGAAAACTTTGTCAAGCTGTCTGACAGTTGATTTTCTTGACGATTACCACAGCTGTCAAAGTTTTGATAAAGTATTCTATTTATAGTCTATTGATGACGTCATTCTAATTAATCGCACGTTGTAAAAATGATATTTTAATTGTCAAAAAAACCGACACTTGATTTTATTTTTGACAGTTACGATGACTGTGAAAGTTTTAATAAACTTTTCTAGTAAACTATTGGTGACGTCATTAAACTGAATAAATCTTCATTGACAACCGAATTTTTTGCAAATGTGACAGATGTCAAAGTTTTGATGTATTTTTGTAGTAGACAAACTTTAATGACGTCACTTTAATTAACAACATTAATGAACATTTTATTGTTGAACAGACTGACAGTTGATTTTTTTTTGCAATTATGACAGATGTCAAAGTTTTAATATACTCCTGATGACGTCATTTTAATTAATAACATTAATAAAAATTCTATTGTTAAACAGACTGACAGTTGATTTTTTCTTTACAATTATGACAGATGTCAAAGTCAAAGGAATAATTTCCAGCGACATCTGGAGGGCGCGCTCGGAAAACTCTGGTATCTTCGACGGACTCACAGATGGCGCAACAATACGAAACCGTAATTCGAGTAGGTATAACACAATGTAAACAATAATCGCACCGCCCGGCCCATCTTTATTTATTTACGTGTAAATAGATGTTACGATCGAGGGCGCGAGCGAATAAAAAAGGGTGCGCGTAAATAAAAGAACAAGGCGCGCCCGCTTGAATTATTTACCGGCTCCATGAAGTCGTCTCTTCATCCGGAAGCGACAACGACGACGGATTTGCGCGTAAATAAAGAGCGCCCCTTGCAAATCCTTTGTCGTTAAATGTAGTGCGCTGCGCTCCCCGGGGGCGGGCGCCTCCGCCAATCGTTAATCGTTTTGGGCTCGCGGAGTTGTTTTCTTTTTGGGGGGCGCACGTGTTTGCTTCTTTCGCGGCTTTGCGACAGCCCGAGCGGCTTAAAAGTTTTCCAAAATTTTTGATATGTACTACGTTGCGCTCTGATTAACTCAATATATTGTAACTAGGACGAGAAGACCACCAAAGAATGTGCAGCTGAAAATCAGTCGAGCGAAACATAAACATGTAATGTATGACTCAACGGCGTTGCACTTCTGCAACCTGCACGTCCGAATGCAAATGTCAAGGCGTATGATTCATTCGTGTGCCGTGTGCAAATCCAAAGACAAATGTCAAGGCGACATTTTACGTAATACCCCGGGAACAAAACCCCTATAAAAAGGCGGAAAGCAAAACGTTAGCGGCATCAGAGTTCCATCTAGTCAGAGTCTCATGTAGTCTGAATTGTCTGTAAGTGATCAAAATAAGATGTAAGTATTTGTAGTTGTAATTAATTGTTAATAAATCTTTTGTTATACTGAGCTACGACCCTTATTCCATGTTACTTTAATTATTACCGTAACAATATAAAAAAAGACAAAAAACAACCTGTTAGTTACATGGAAGCATTTCATGGTTGTGTCAACACAACCGCGCGCGCCATTTAATTCCTCGCTCCACCGCCAGATGTCGCCGCGCGATTTTCTCAAGTTTGAGCTTCTATCTGTGAACAGTTTCCCGAATTTGCTTTAATCGATATCTCGGGGAGGGGGGGGGATAACGTCCAAAGTGTGCCTATGCCGTACTTCTGGCGACTTTTGAATTGCGCTAATAGATGTCACTGCAGGAAGAATTTCGCGTTGATTTAAATTTGGTTCATTTTGAGGATTTAACTGTTTAAAGAAAAAAAATTCCTAATTTTTTCGCTTATTTCTTAAAACGTATTTCTCTTTTGACGTCCCTTCAAATTTGAGAGAGAAGAAATGAAGAAGATGAAAATAAAAACATTTTTTAATTCCTCGCTCTCCGACAGATGGAGCCGCAACATTCTCTCGGCTTTAAGTCTAACTAGTGAATTTGTTTTCTAAATTCCCCCTCGGAGAAAGTGATTGCCATCTCCAGCGCAGATTTTTTTACTATCTGATGCTGACAACTTTCGAATTACGTCGGTAGATGTCGCAGTACGAATAGCTTTCAAAATCATCAACTTGACTTACATATTTCGAGAATTTAAATGCTTTTAAAAATACGTCATGTTTTATTTATCAAATAAATAAAGAATAAAAAAAATTTATCCCTCACTCTCCGCCAGATGGCAGTACACGACTTTACGTATGAATTTACAAAAAGTGAATTTGTTTCTTAAATTTGCTTTACTTGAATCTGTGAAGAGTTTTCCGAATTTGCTTTAATCGACATCTCGGGGGGGGGGGGGGGGGGGGGCAAGGGATACCGTGCAAGGTGTGCCCCGAGCTTCTTCTTTTTTATTAACTATTATGAGTTCTGAATTATATCTACAGATGGCGCTGTACGAAACGATTTAAAAATCTGATGGTGCCGGTTTAAGTTCGGTTTGTTTCGGGGATTTAATCGTTTCGCCATAATTTATTTCGTTTGTAATAACACTTCAAGTTTGAAATAAATGAATATAAAGGAATAAAAATTAAGACTAAAATAAATACTTTAATTCCGTCCTCATTTTTTTTTTTTTTGAAGGGACGTAAGTTGCCAAAAATTCAAATCACGCGCCAAATTAACTTTTAACTTTTCATTTCTCTTTCTCTCTTTCTTTTTCCCTTCTAGATGGTGCTGCACGTTATTCTCAACTTCCTATTTCTTTTTGACATATCTTAAAATTTGAGAGAGAAAAAATAAATAAAACAAAAATAAAAATGGCGCAACTTGTCAAAAATTCAAGTTACGCGGCACATTTTGTAGCTGCTTTTCAATTCCCCGCCCTCCGACAGATGGCGCCACAGAGCTTTCTCCGCTTTAAATCAAAATTGATGAAAAGTGAAATTTTCTCTCTAAATTCCCCCCCTCAGGAGAGAGCGATTTCCAACCCCAGGGCACGCAGCGGCCGATTTTTTTACTACACGGTACTTAGAACTTTTGATTTACGCTGATGATAGTTGTATCATCTATGTAGATTTTGTCGCACGACTTTTTTTCGGCGCGAAATTTGAAATATCTAAGATTCATTGAAATTGCTAAAGAAAACGACGACAATAAAAAAAGTTTCCTAAATGTAATCTAATTGAGGAGAATCTTTATACGCTTCTAATTAGGTATTAAAGAAAGAAATTATGCTGCGCCAGCGCCATCTATGTTAATTTTGCTACACTACGAATTTTTCGGCGCGAATTTTGAAATCACTTTCCGTGATCCGTGATCGACCTTCTTTGGTTTTCTTTTCTTGTCTCGTCTATTTGTACTTTTTACGATTCTTGTCGAGTTGCTTGGCGCGAGATTTGAAAATTCTAAAAATTATTGAAGTTTCTGAACGTCAATTAAAAAAAAATTCTCAAATGTAAACTAAATCCGGTTAGGTTTCATGCAATTTTAAATAAGTATAGAAAAAATGTTACTGTGTTGCGCTAGCGCCATCTATGTACATTTTGTAGTACTACGTACGACTTTTTCGGCGCGAAATTTCAAATTGTTCTTCGTGCCTCATTTAAAATCATCGATCTTCTCTTGCCTCTTCTTCATTATATTCCGCGTTTCACTCTGTCGTTTGTTTCATTTTTCTTTTGTTATGCGCTGGTGCTGCTTGGCTGCACTGTTTTGGGCGCGAAATTTGAAATACTTACGTGAAAATTATTAAAAACTAAAGGGCGTCGGTATTTTTTTTAAAATTTCTTAAATCTGAATTAAATTTAGATAAGTTTTTATGCAATTTTGATTAGGTACTAAAAAACGAGATTGTGTTGCGCCAGCGCCATCTACGTAAACTTTACACTACGGTTTTTTCAGCGCGAAATTTGAAATTGTTTTCCGTGAACAAAATCTTAGAACTTTTTTGTTTTCTTTTGTTGCACGCAACGTAACCTCTTCAATTTGCACTTCTTATCGCGCAATACTAAGTACAATTTTTGGGCGCGAAATTTCAAATATCTAAAAATTATTGAAGTTGCTAAAGAAAGTCGATACTTTTTTTTTCTAAATTCATATAAGTTTTTGTACAATTTGAATCAGCTACTAAAAAGTGAAATTTTAATTAAGTATCCAAAAAATGTAATTGTGCTGCGTCAGCGCCATCTACGTAAATGTTGTCGTACTACGAATTCTTTTGGCGCGAAATTTGAAATTATTCTTCGCATTTAATGTAATCGATGTTGACTAAATCTGAACTAAACGAATCCTACGAATCGGCCGTACGAATCGCTTCAAAAATCATCAAGTTGACTTGATTTTGGGAATTCAAACGTTCTTAAAAATACGTCATAATTTATTTATTCCATTTGTTCGAAATTATGACAAGAAAAACCAAATAAAAAAATAAAATAAACATATAATAAAATAAATTCAGTTCGCGCGCTAAATTTTGCCGCCGCACTTTTAATTCGTCGCTCTCCGCCAGATGGCGCCACACGACTTTAAGTAGGTATGAATTTACGAAAAGTCAATTTGTTTCTTAAATTTGCTTCACTTCATATCGCGATGTTCTCAGGGGGGTGGGGGGGTGGGGAAAGGGGTGCGTGCGGCGGCACTTTTTTTACGACCTGGTACCTACATCTTCTGAATTTCGCCGATAGATGTCGCTGTACGAATCGCTTTAAGAATCATAAAATTTTAATTTCTTTTCAAAATACGTCACAACTTATGTATTTCTTTTTATTGAATTTAATTGCATTCCTCAAATTTGAGAAAAAAACAAAATGAAAATCTAATGAAATAAATTCGGTTCGTAGCTGCGCTTTTAATTCATCGCTCTCCGCCAGATGGCGCCACGCGACTTCCACGACTTTAAGTCTGAATTTGCGAAAAGTGAATTTACGAAAAGCAAGGGTCTGGTGATCCTTAAAATATTTAAAAAAAACAAACAAAAAACGAAAGACGACCTGTCGATTAGATGGAAGAATTTTTTTTTGTCTTTTTTGCCCCATTGTAAACCACAAACTTTCCATAAGCATCATCAAGGAGGCGTGGGACTTGTTATTATTTATTCAAAATAACATCTTTGTAAAATAGTTTGTAATCAATGTTAAAAGAAGAATAAAACAAGAGACAACTGTCAATCAGGTGGATTTCTTATTGTTTTTGTTTTTTCACATTACAAATCTCGAGCTTTCCGTCGAGGGAGCTTTGTCGAGAAAGCGTGGCTACTTATTAAAAACAACTGCCTTCTTAATAAAATTTAAAAAATGCAGAAATCAGGCTTCGAAGGGCCTAGAAGAAAGCCTTTTGTTGCTAAGTGTGGGGCCGGTTATTTATCAAAAATAACACCGTTCTAAAATACTCTCAATATCAAAAGGAGAATAAAATAATAGATGACCGGTTAATTAGGTGAAAGAATTCTTTTGTTTCTTTTTTGTTTTTTTTACGCATCGCAAGCTCAAGGCTCCATAAGTTTCGTCGAGGAAGCACGGGACTGATTTTATTATTATTGTTGAAAAAACACCGCTTTGAAAATACCCAACAATCAATATCAAGAGAAAAAAAAAAAACGAGAGACGGTCAGTCAATCAAATGGAAGTTTTTTTTTGACGTCATTAGTAATGACTCATTACAGACCTCGAGCTTTTTGAGGACACATTCATATATTATGCATCATTACACATTACATATTTATTAAAGCTAATATGACCTTGAAAATGCTTCGACAAAGAAAAAAGAAACAAAACACGATCTGGCAATCAGATGAAAGAATTTTTTTTACATCATTACGAGCACCAACCTTTACAAGTTTGTCGGAAAAGCTTGAAGTTGGCAACTCCTTAAAAATACTTTGTTAAAATTGAACAAAAAAAGACGATCCTACAATACAGTGGGTGGAAGAATTCTTTCATTCTTTTTTTTATGTTTTAATGTTTAAATATTTTGCAATTTGTGGATGAATTGCCTGCCCTCTTCTTAAACTAATCTCTGCGATGACAAGATGAAGGTATGAAAAAACAGCGCCCTTGGTTGCTTGCATAAATCCACCTGATATGCAGAAATCAGGCTTCGAAAGGCCTAGAAGGCCTGCTTAAACGCACTCATCAAATCTCGGAATAATATCCTCAATTTAAACTTCACTCTAAACAACAAAACAGATTGGTGAATTTTCAAGAATGGATGAAGAGCCCAAAAACAAGAGGCGTACGCCAAGCGAGGAGCAACAATACTGAGCGGAACTGCACGAACGGGGGTTAACGGAATGAACACTGCAAGAGGGGTTGTTGTGTCATGTGTGCGATTTAGCACGAGGTCGGCTATCAATGTCACTGTAGTTCTTAGAATTTGCAAATGTCAAGCTTGTCTCATCTAGGGCAAGGTTCATAAAACAAATTCAAAATAATTTTATGACGAGAAAAACAGCATCTCATAATTAAAATAAGCAAAGGTTAGTTTATAAAACATAGCCAAAAAGAAATCTCGATGATTAACTCCTTACCAAACATGTAGGACTAGATACAGAGACGGATGGACTTTTTGGAGAACAGCAACACACACTAAGACATTCTATAAATGTCGATTACGCCCTCGGGCTTATGGAGATGTACTCCACAAGACGGGCGCTAGCGTCTTCACGACCAAACTGCTATTAGCTGTCTGATTTTGTGCTTTGCCATAACCTCTTTATATTTAGTTTTTCTAAGGTCAGTCCCAATTACGTAGCATTTCATATGTGTGTGATTTAGCACGAGGTCGGCTATCAATGTCACTCTAGTTCTTAGAATTTGCAAATGTCAATCGGGTCTCATCTAGGCAAGGTTCATAAAACAAATTCAAAATAATTTTATGACGAGAAAAACAGCATCCCATAATTAAAATAAGCAAAGGTTAGTTTGTAAAACATAGCCAAAAAGAAATCTCAATGATTAACTCCTTACCAACCATATAGGACTAGATACAGAGACGGATGGACTTTCTGGAGAACAGCAACACACACTTCGATTACGCCATCGGGCTTATGAAGATGTACTCCACAAGACGGGCACTAGCGTCTTCACGACCAAACTGCTATTAGCTGTCTGATTTTGTGCCTTGCCACGACCTCTTTATATTTAGTTTGGCTATGGTCAGTCCCGATTACGTAACATTTCATATGTGTGTGATTTAGCACGAGGTCGGCTATCAATGTCACTGTAGTTCATAGAATTTGCAAATGTCAATCGTGTCTTATCTAGGGCAAGGTTCATAAAACAAATTCAATATAATTTTATGACGAGAAAAACAGCATCCCATAATTAAAATAAGCAAAGGTTGGTTTGTAAAACATAGCCAAAAAGAAATCTCAATGATTAACTCCTTACCAACCATATAGGACTAGATACAGAGACGGATGGACTTTCTGGAGAACAGCAACACACACTTCCATTACGCCATCGGGCTTATGAAGATGTACTCCACAAGACGGGCACTAGCGTCTTCACGACCAAACTGCTATTAGCTGTCTGACTTTATGCTTTGCCACGACCTCTTTTTATTTAGTTTTTCTAAGATCAGTCCCGATTACGTAGCATTTCATATGTGTGTGATTTAACACGAGGTCGGCTATCAATGTCACTGTAGTTCTTAGAATTTGCAAATGTCAATCGTGTCTCATCTAGGGCAAGGTTCATAAAACAAATTCAATATAATTTTATGACGAGAAAAACAGTATCTCATAATTAAAATAAGCAAAGGTTAGTTTATAAAACATAGCCAAAAAGAAATCTCAATGATTCACTTCTTAAGTTTTAGTCGAAATGCCTTCGACGTCCGTTGTCGCCTATATTCAATCAACGTGCAAGAAATCGAGCATTTCATGATCATCGACCTAAAGCGCGACCTAAAGGTGACGTAAGCAAGCATAACAGCGACTCGCTTTATCAAAAGCCTTGGCCGACGAGAGTCACGATTGACCTTTGCACATTCGAAGAATTGAAAAAGCCGAGCAATATGCAATCGCATGAAACTACGGTCTTGGGAAATCACGATGAATCATAGAGAAACCGGCACACATGTAGAATACGACGTAATCGAAACGACCTTTGTAAAATCGTAGAAAAGGCCACGGCATAGCACGACAGAGGAGACAGCTAGCGCCCGTCTTGTCGAGTACAACTCCACAAGTCCGAGGGTGCGGTTGATAACTAAAAATCCGTCCGTCTCCCTGCATCTAATACCATGGTGTTGGCTGAGAAATTATCAATTAATTTTGAATTGGTCTAGCATTGTGCTGCAAGTATAGTTATTATAAGCGGTAGTGTACATGAACCGTACATGAAATTAATTTCGCAACAAGTTGCCCGTTAGTTACCGCCAGCACAATCGACTTGCAGCTTCGCCCGCCACGTCGTGTCGCTTTCGCCTAGAAGAGCGCGACGTCGGCGTCGTTTTCTGAGCCGGCGGGCGTCGCATTGTTAAACGCGCCCCTACATTAATCAAGTCCTCCCTGTCCTCCTCCTCCTCCTGAATTATTCACGCGTGTTACACGGCTTCGGCCGGGAACACACGGAATTCAGGAAATGCTTTACGCGAGCTGTTGCGTTATTTACCGCCGTTATTTATCCTTATCCCTAAGCGCAGCGAGATAAACAGGTGCTTTAAACTTAATCCCCAAGTATACGTCGAGAATATTACCCTTGGCGCTGTGCCGTGTAGTTTCTTTTTTTTGGAATTTATTTTTTGCGTAATAATTAAATGCGGTGTCGGGGAGGGTTGGGCTCCCCCCCGAGTGATTTGTTTTATTCCCGGATTATTAGGTACCACCTTCGATAAGAAGTTCATTTACCGCCCCATCAAGGTTATTAGCAGTGACGATCTTCCTATCAATGTTATCTGAATTGTTTCACATCGAATACCAATAAAATTTAAAAAAATAAAATAAAAATCGGCATCGCAAGTTGCACTAAACCCAGCTTTACATTTGTGAGTCTGAATGTAAGACTCCACGGTTCTAGATACGTAACGTCCTTGAATTAATTAACTCAATTCAGAAGAGTGACACATCAAAGTACAAAGCTGACGACAATCACTTCACCATCACGACTGCACAACATCTATGACTCTAGACGTGTAACGTCTGTGATTTTCGTTGCGTAACATTCTCGAGTCTGAATGTGAGACGTCCATGATTCTAGATTTATAACGTCCATGGATTAATGGTGTGCTTCTATTCAGAAGAGTATTGACACTTGTCACTCTTGTAAATGTCAAATTAAACAGAAGGTTGTTTCCTTGGGGATTAAGAGATTATTATTTTTTTTGGAAAAAAGGAATTTTCAAATTTCATTTCGTATAAAAAGCTGGAAGCTAGCAGTCCCAGGACAGTTCAAAGTTGTTCCTTTGTGTAGAAGGAAACCCACTTGAGCATCTATTGAGCAAAATTTCAACTGACAGTCATTTCTGGATAGTAACAAGAAACACCGCCGCCATCTACTGGAGTTTTTCTTTTATAATCTGTTGACCCTGTGGAAGGAAAGCTCTTGAAAGCGTGTCAGTAGATACACACTATGGGCGTTCTGCGCGAATTTTCCATAAGCTTTAACATGGGGCTCAAAACTTGCAATTTTTGCGCGGATGTGGGTGAGGGAGGGTGAGGGCTGAAGGAAGGGAGGGGGTCGCGCGTTAGCAGATGGAAGACGCGGGTAAGCGGGAGCGGGAAGGGGGGACGCAGCAATGGATAGCGAGATTCGCGACCTTGGTACATTTTTTGGCATAGTTAGAGCGGTTTTTTGGAAACGGAGGGTGTTTCGCGGATTCTAACATCAGTTTTGATTTTTTTTAACCCCATCTTATGTATTAAATACCGCGTCGAGTTATGACCAGCGCTAATACAATATTTATTTCAGCGGGAGGGGGGTCGCGCGCAAGCAACAGCGCAAGAGGGGAGGGGGGGCGCAGGCGAGCAGCAGTGGAGAGCGACCTTGGTACATTTTTTAATAGTTATAGCGTTTTTTTGGAAACGGGCGGTGTTTCGCGAATTCCGTCATCAGTTTTGATTATTTATAAAACCCCCATATACGTTTTCGGTTTAGTAAATTGAATTTCGTATTAGCGCCCTTATCACATTATCCATCTTACGTATTAAATACCGCTAACAGGTTGTGGCTACTCGAAGAAAGGTTGTGGCTACTCGGCGACAGGTTGTGGCTACTCGGAGGCAGGTTGTGGCTACTCGGAGACAGATTGTGGCTACTCGGAGACAGGTGGTGGCTGCTCGGAGACAGGTTGTGGCTACTCGGAGACGGATTTTAACCGATGCGAAAGCTGCCACCTGTTATTTATAAACTGCGCGCGGTTTTCTTATAGATATCCTCACTACTAATTTGTTTCAAATTTTTGGCGCAATGAAAATAGTGTTTCAGACTCGACCAAAAACCTCGGCAGGCTTCCTTTGATTAATTAATTACTAACATTCGCCGACGTGAAAGCATCATTTTACGTCGAGCGTTAATTAGGTGCGCTTACGCTTCCGTTACGTTTCCGAAGCGCAAAGAAGGAAGCAAGAAGCGTCCCGGTGCAACCTTTGTCGAGATTCATTAATTACCGCGGGCGGAGCGGCGGGGGCGTGCACGTCGTTCGCGTTCGTTATAAAACAAACATTCCGGCTTTTGAGGAGCGTTCGCAGCGGCGCGCGGCAAAAACGTCCCCGCCGTCGTCGCTCGTTACGCTGCACTTCCGGTCGGTTATTTTATTGCGATAAAAACGAACGCCCGGAGATGTAACGCGTCGTAAATTATTCATGTTGCGAGTAGTCGTCGTTGTCGGCCTTAACGCACGTCGACTTGCCGGCGGTTGTTTTTGCCGAGTGAACTTGATATGTGCAGAATGCAGACGTTTCCATTTATTTAAATGCGCGCCGCCGTGCTGCACGTTGAAATAACAAATCATCTGGTGCGGTCCGCGTCGCGCATCAAAAATTCTTCACGTTTACATTTTTGAAGAGCCATGAATGAAATGAGTTTCGGCTGAAAAGAGAAGCCATAATTTACATATAGGGTTTCACCGAACGTTAAGTTATTTATTAATACTCCCTCCCCCCCTCCTTATGTTAGTCAAGTTTTAAATTACTTTTCACAAGCTGGTTTCACAAGCACGTTTTTTTCTTTCAGAAGTTTTCCAGTTGTTTTTAATTTTTGTTTTTTTATCGTTATAATTTCGTGTTTTTTTTATTTCTGGAGTTTTATTTATGTAATGATAGATTTGGATATCATTCGCTTACATATGGAATTCGCAGGTACGAAGAGACCGCAGAAGCTGAGATGTATAAGTGCTGAAAAGTAAGGGTCCAAGGCACCAAAAGAATTGGGTTACGACAACGTAAGGCCAGGGTAAGGCCAGAATAAGTAGGCCAGTAGGGTAGTCCATTAGCGCCGGCGGTAGATTCTAGACGGAGAGGGTAGCGCATGCCTAATAAAGCTTTGGGTGATCCTTGGGGATTCCCAGAAAATAAACTTTCGGCTCAGTTTCGGTCCAGTTATTTAATTCGGTAATAAGTTTAATTTGTTTTTGTTCGGGCAGTTTTTTATTGGTTATTTAGTTGTCCATAAAAGTCAATAAATAAGGTGACGCGTCGGCGTGTTACAGTTACTGTTCTGGAATTTATGCACATTAATAACCGAATTACAAAAAATTTCTCATTGTTTTGTATTCTTCACGACCAAACTGCTAGAAGCTGTCTGACTTTGTGCTTTGCCACGACCTCTTTATACATATTTAGTTTTTCTAAGGTCAGTCCCAATTACGTAGCATTTCATATGTGTGTGATTTAGCACGAGGTCGGCTATCAATGTCACTGCAGTTCATAGAATTTGCAAATGTCAATCGTGTCTCATCTAGGGCAAGGTTCATAAAACAAATTCAAAATAATTTTATGACGAGAAAAACAGCATCTCATAATTAAAATAAGCAAAGGTTAGTTTATAAGACAGAGCCAAAAAGAAATCTCAATGATTAACTCGTTACCAACCATATAGGACTAGATACAGAGACGGATGGACTTTTTGGAGAACAGCAACACACACTAAGACATTCTATAAATGTCGATGACGCTCTCGGGCTTATGGAGATGTACTCCACAAGACTGGCACTAGCGTCTTCACGAACAAACTGCTATTAGCTGTCTGATTTTGTGCTTTGCCACGACCTCTTTATTATTTAGTTTTTCTAAGGTCAGTCCCAATTACGTAGCATTTCATATGTGTGTGATTTAGCACGAGGTCGGCTATCAATGTCACTCTAGTTCTTAGAATTTGCAAATGTCAATCGGGTCTCATCTAGGCAAGGTTCATAAAACAAATTCAAAATAATTTTATGACGAGAAAAACAGCATCCCATAATTAAAATAAGCAAAGGTTAGTTTGTAAAACATAGCCAAAAAGAAATCTCAATGATTAACTCCTTACCAACCATATAGGACTAGATACAGAGACGGATGGACTTTCTGGAGAACAGCAACACACACTTCGATTACGCCATCGGGCTTATGAAGATGTACTCCACAAGACGGGCACTAGCGTCTTCACGACCAAACTGCTAGAAGCTGTCTGACTTTGTGCTTTGCCACGACCTCTTTATATTTAGTTTTTCTAGGGTCAGTTCCGATTACGTAGCATTTCATATGTGTGCGATTTAGCACGAGGTCGGCTATTAATGTCACTGCAGTTCTTAGAATTTGCAAATGTCAATCGTGTCTCATCTAGGACAAGGTTCATAAAACAAATTCAAAATAATTTTATGACAAGAAAAACAGCATCCCGTAATTAAAATAACCAAAGGTTAGTTTGTAAAACATAGCCAAAAAGAAATCTCAATGATTAACTTCTTACGTTCAACCATAGGACTAGATACAGAGACGGATGGACTTTTTGGAGAAGAGCAACACACATTAAGACATTCTATAAATGTCGATTACGCCCTCGGGCTTATGGAGATGTATTCCACAAGACGGGCACTAGCGTCTTCACGACCAAACTGCTATTAGCTGTCTGATTTTGTGCTTTGTCACGACCTCTTTATTTTTAGTATTTCTAAGGTCAGTCCCGATTACGTAGCATTTCATATGTGTGTGATTTAGCACGAGGTCGGCTATCAATGTCACTGCAGTTCTTAGAATTTGCAAATGTCAGTCCTGCCTCATCTAGGCCAAGGTTCTTGATAAACGAGCCGCCGCCACGGTCACTTACATATTTTTTTTAATGTTTGCGGATTTTTCTCGCGATCGCGTTGCATTGAATTCAACTTCCGTACTACGCTTCGATAAAATTATAAGATGCTTTCGGTTTTTCTCACACAAGATTAAACCAGAGACTCTCAGATTGAATAAATACAGTTTTCATTGGCGTGACGTGAGTAGGGGGTATCGCGGTTAGCTGTGAACAACAGTCCGTCGAGCACTCATTTTTCCTTCGGTTGCGAATTATTGCTAAATAATTGTTATTGATTGGGTTGATTTGTGGAAAGTAATTTAATAATAAGTTTCATTGAGAATTGATTTCTTCACGAGGGGAGACGAGTTGGCTCGATACGATAAATCGAAATAGTACTTGGAATTGTCCGTGAACTGATAATTGAAAGTCTCACTAAAAGCCTGTGCTAAAAGCCTATACTAGAAGCCTGTATAGAAGGAGAAATGGGTCGTTAGCGTCCCTAACATGTCGTTCAGACAAAACGCTGGATTTTACCTGCGTTTTTGAAGTATTCCAGGCTTGGCATGGGGCTTAAAATACCCCAAACTCGTTCGGTGGTGCAGTGAGGAATTCCAGCAGCACCGTTGATGAATTCTCCTCACATAAAGAACAAGAACCCCGAGATTACACGAATACACGACAGCATCTTACGATGGACGAACGTGGAATGAAACGGGAACGCGAATCTAAGATGGAGGACGCTGAATAACGCGCGAAAGTCGCAAGCGGTAACCAATGGTGAACCATGATATAGTCACGTGGTGCCCTACATCGAATGAGCTTCATGGTAGCGGGGAAGGAAGTACAAGACGTCGCTTTGTTGCCACGTTTTCTTAGCGGAAAATTCAAACGTAACAAAACATCAGATGTGAGAGTTTTTTCAATAATGCGCTGGACCAATGATAAGAAGCTGCGAAGGTCAACAATTTTACGCGCGGGTTGGGCAAACGGAAACGTTTAAGGTGTGTCAAAAAGTGAGGTCAACCTCTGCTTGTCTTTTCTTCGTGCGAAAGGTGGCGCCGTCAGTTACTTTAAAGTTAAAGATATTATTGCGCCGGCGCTGGAAAATACGACCAATTTTAATTAAAAAAAAATGTTTTTAGAAAAATCGAAAGTAATTTTCAATGAATACCTCGTTGCGTGCTTTCACCGCATTGTTTAGATTTTTTTTTTGTATTCGGGAAATTCGAAACGTGTTAATTCATTCCGTGTTCGATCCACCCTCGACGCGTGGGAGGCGGCGGCGGCGGCGTAATTTATTAATTTCCGCCTTCCGCCAACATTCGCGCTGACGTGTACCTTTCATCATCACTTTGAAACGCATTTAGCGATTTCAGCGGAATTTACGCCTCGAAAAAAAAAAAAAACATCAAGCGCTTAAAACACCATTTGGATACTCCCCCCCACCCCCGGCCCCGCGGGCGATTTGCTCATTGGCACAGTTAAGCGAAACGGTTTTCGCAGCGCAAGCTTTCTTCAGGGTTGCCAGATCAGGCGATTTATCGTCAATCACTTCCCACTTAATGACTGAAAATAATCGGTCGCAATTCATGTGGGGAAAAACCGAACTACTATAAGATTGTCGGGATCCTAAACTAAGCAAATTAAATTATTTTTCATATAAATTATATTTAACAAGTCGGTTGTGGGCACTGTGAGATAATGAAATAAAAACGCTGTATTTGTTTTACCTGTTGAAGTAAAGGCCGTTGTCAATGAATAATAAGTTTATTAATAAAAAAGAAATTTCAAGAAAAACGAAAATAAAGCTTTTTAAATGTATATACAGACCAGTACTGACTTTTGGATGTGAATCATGGGTTATAAATGGACAACAGAAAAACAAAATACAAGCGATCGAGATGAAATATCTAAGAAGAGTTAGAGGAGTCACAAAAGCAGATAGAATGAGAAATGTTGATATAAGAAAAGAGTTGGATATACAATCAGTACTCGAGTTTATTGAAGAAAGGCAGTTGACCTGGTGGGGACATTTACAAAGGATGGAAGAAACAAGACCTGTTAAAAGAATATGGCTAGCTAAAATACAGAAAAATAAGAGAATAATAATCACATTCACATTTATTTGTATAACAATATACAATACGTCAAAATACACATACATATCAATGAATTACAAAAAGAGAGAGCCTTTACACAAATATTCGTCTATTGTATAGAAAGCTTCGCGTAGTAACATCCGCTTCACAGTTTCTTTAAATAGTGCTCTATTTAAATTTCTTATGTTTTCAGGAATCTTGTTATAAAATTTTATACCGTAGTAATTTATTCCTTGTTGTGTTTTTTTAATTCTGTGATACGGGATTACTAATTCGTTTTTATGCCTTGTGTGGTATTTGTGTATTTCTTCGTTAGCGAAGAAGAGTTTCTTGTTATCAAAGACATACAGTACGCAGGTAAGTATGAAGGTGCTGCTTATGGTGAGTATACCGGATTGGCGAAAAAGTTCTCTGCAGCTCGTGGAGTTGCTTACATTACACAGTATTCTTATTGTTTTTTTTTGTTTTAGGAACACGGAATTTGCTGCTGCCGATGCTCCCCATATAAGAATGCCTTAGGTCGCTGTACTGTGGAACATGGAGTGGTACGCAATTTTCGTTAATCTTCTTAGGCAGTATAGTATTCTTGACAACTTCTTATTTACTTCATCAACATGCTGAGTCCATTTCGAGTCGCTGTCTAAGTGAAGTCCCAGAAATTTGACTGAGTTCTCTTGTTTGAAGACTTTTGTGGTGAACTTTATGGTCTGAGTTTTTTCCATATTCATAATTAGCTGATTACTGTCGAACCAGAGTTTTGCATCTTTTAAAGATGTTGACGTTTTCTTCTCTAGTTCTTCTAGTTTCTCGTGTTTGTTAATAAATGACGTGTCGTCCGCAAATAGGGTGGTTCCGTAACACGTAACATTCACAGGTAAATCATTTGTAAAGATGATGTACAGTAGGGGTCCTAATATGGATCCTTGTGGAACTCCATGGTTGTTGTGGTCAATTTGAGACGTTTTTCCATTCCAATCTGTATACTGAGTTCTTGATTTTAAGTATGATTCAATCAGTTAGTATGGTGTCCCTCTAATTCCGTACCAGTGTAACTTGTGCAATAAAATTGAGTGATTTACGCTGTCGAATACCTTGCTAAGATCGCAAAAGGTTGCTTCCACTATTTGCCCTTCATCAAAGGCTTCGAGTATCTTTTCGACAACTTGAACAGCAGCAGTTGTAGTGGAATGTCCCTCTCGGTAGCCGTGTTGTTCTTTGCGAAGGTGTTCGTTTTTATCGAAATAGTCACTGAGACGTTTCTTTAGTAGACATTCCAGGATTTTCGACATCGCCGGCAGTATCGCAATTGGTCGATAGTTTCTTGGTTCGTTTTTGTCACCTTTCTTGTAGATGGGCACTGCTCTTGCAATTTTTAATTCTTCTGGAAAGTAGCCGTGTATAAAGCAGTCATTAATCGCTACTGTTAATGGTTCTGCAATAACGTCGGCGACACATTTTATTAGATGTACGGAAATGTCATACGCGTCTCTAGTATGTTTACTTTTAAGGTTTTTAATCATGGATCTTACTTCCTCCTTAGTCGTAGGACTGAGAAAGAAGGAGTTCGAGTTGCTTGTATTCAATTTTTTTATTAATGAGATCGGATCACATACTTGACAGTTATTTGCTTCTGTTTTATGACCTGTGCTTTTGAAGTAGTTGTTAAGTTCATTTGCATTCAAAGTACTGTTTGTTTCTTTTGGAGTAGTTCCCAATTCTTCTTTGATAACTTTCCAGATTGCCCTTTGCCTATTTTCTGAGTTTTCTATATACTCTGTTATTGTTTCTTTTTTCGTTTTGCTTATTTCATTCTTGTATATGTTCTTATATTTTTTATATAAGTCAAAGGCCTCTTTATCTTGAGAAGCTTGCGAGATAGTGTGTAATATGTTTAATATATTCTTTAGCCTTAGTATGTCATTCGTGATATTTACTTCCTTCATGTGTGGTTTCTGACGATTAACATATAATCTCTTTAGAGAAAATGTCTCGTGAAATAATGTCATGAACTTATTGTGAAAGTCAGAAAATATATTACTTGTATTTATATTCAACCACAATACTCGATTTAGTTGTAGTTTGAACATTTCTATGTTAAGGTCATTTATCTCTCTTCTCATTATGAAATTTTTTGTTTTAGGAATCTTCTGCATCGCGATTGAAAAGCACATAAGCTGCCCCAGATGATCCGAAATGTGCAGGTTTACCGCTTTAGTTTCTACATTGTTTATATTTGTGCATATATTATCAATACATGTTCTGCTATGTTCTGTTATTCTAGTAGGTTCCAGCGTTGTAATGTTCAGTCCAAAAGAATTTATACAATCCAAGAATTTTTTTTGCTCAACTGTTTCCTGCAATAGATTGATATTGAAATCTCCTGCAATAATAATTTTAGACAATTTATTTGTATTTGTTATTTTTTCTAAAGTAGTTTCTAATCTATCAAGAAAAACATTATGTCGCTATCCGGGGTGCGATACAGTGCAATTACTAACACGTTTAACCTTCTAATTTCTATACCTGTTACTTCGTACGTTTTCTCTATGGAGAGTGCCAGTATATCTCTTATCTTATCTGCGTTTCTTTTTCTTACTACTAATGTGTAAACATCTTTATCATCTGATTTATCGTTTTGTTCTTTTTCTGTATGATTTTGCAATGTATTTATTGCAGGATATTTATTTACTGTTTTGTCCGTAGTTTTTAGTAGGTACCTCTGTGTAGGAGCGCTTCTTTATATATGTTGGTTTGTTTACGAGTTTTTGTTTGGGGTGTTCCATTTCGTTTGGTTGTATGTTTTCAGCGGATGATATGTTTTTGTTTTGGACGATCTTGTTGCTAGAACTGCCCTCTTTTGTCCACGAGGTAGTATTTTCATTTGGATTATTCGCGTTTATTACAGATTTCAGTTGATTTAACTCTTCTTGTAAGGTTTTATTTTCTGACTTTAGACTTTCTATTTCCACGGTAAAAGCTTCAATTACTTTATTTATTGCTTTGTTAATTAATTCTTCAAGTTTAAACAATAAACCTGTCTCATGATCACTATCGTTTACCTTCCCGACTGCCGTCCCAATCTTGTTTGTTCCCGCCAAATCTTCATCTTTGGAGGTTACGACTTGCTCACATCGTGTACATGTCCAAAGTTTTATGTTGCCACTTTCTTTAAGTGTTGTCAATGTTTCTATATCAAGTCCGACACATAGTATATGATAATTGTTGCCACAATCACCTCTACATTTTAGGTAATCGTCGTATTTCAATATTTTTCTCGCACACTTGACACTTAATCGCCATTGTGTACGTAAGCAGCACAGTACACACAGAAGAGGAAGACCACAACTAACATGGGAGAAAGAAATAGGGAGACTACTTGAAAAGAAAGGAAAAACATGGAAGGAAGCAAGAGAATTAGCAATGAACAGAAAAGATTGGAAACAGTTTATACACGGATGAATAGTTAATAATTTCACCCTACACCACTATGTGGTACCAAGGGTCTCCGATTACATTGTGACAAGATGCAAGTAAATTCATGCATTGGATTTATTTAGCAAACTCGTCAACGTAAACAACGGAACCTTGACACCTGCAGGTGGAAAACTTTGAACACGTTGGAACGGATTAAAATCATCTCGTAATCTGTCGTACCTTTCCGGTTTCGTTAGAATTCGGAATTGCTCGAGTTGCACTTCCTATAAAAACCCCTCGATCTGCATAGAGATAAGATATAATCAGCGTGTAACTTCTTGTACTTTGATTTGTGTTGTGAATTAAGGATGTGAGTATTTTAATTATATTTGTATAATTAATGTTTGTCTAGTCATATTTCTAATATAATGTTTAAGCTATGCCCCTTGTTTCGATTTATACCGTAACAATATATATATGTGTGTTTTTTTTTGAGTTTTTGATGCCCAACTCGACCGTTAACGTTCCTCGGTGTACTCCTCGGTGTAAATTTTAGCGAGCGCTTGAAACGTGGAGAGATGTTCGCCCGGGGGCAGAAATGCTGTATATTACCCTTCATACACGCGAGGTATTTAGAGAACGCGGCGCGCTCGAGTTCATTAAGGGGTCGAGTTCCTTAATCCTGCCCGAGCGACAGGACTACAGCATTCGCCTTCCTCATCAAAAAAACGTTGGCGAGGAAAAGGTCGGCGTATGAAACGATATGAGGGATCTCTTGGAGATTTCTAAACGAAACGTCTTTCATTTTATTAACAAGCTCGAATAAATGTGTAAATAATTCTAAGAAAATCTTAGTTCTGAAATCGACGTACCTTGAGAAAAATGTTGTTGCCGGCAAGCGGAAACCTGCACGGCGCACCGAACGGACAATCGCGTGCCACCATCCACTCAGAAGCTAAGATTTCACATCCACATCGGCTAATATTATTAATAGTAAGGATCGGAATAACTTATTTTGATGTCATCATATCAAAAAGAAATACTCCTGTTTACTTACTCCGATCGGTAACAAGTCTGCGCTGTTTCTTGCACCAGCTTTCCCCTCGACTAGCAACAGTGAAGAATGGGGGTGGGTAAGTTGATGTAAATAAAGGCGCCAGGGTGAACAAGGTACCCAGCTGATCCCTTACCAGCGTTCCCAAACCGCGTCGCGTCGGTTTTGCAGGTGTTCGATCATTCGCCAATAGACTGACTGTAGGTATAATTAGAATATGTCATGCAGACGTTTTTATATTCTATAAATATGTTTATATCTCCCGGGGCGGGCTCGCTTTTTTTTAATGACGCCTTTACCCAAGAAACAAAAACAAATCGTCGGCCAGGAGGTGGCGTTTTAAATGATACACGTCCAGCGTACGATCAGTACGATCAGTTGATTTCGATTTTAAACATAATCATCAAATTCGAACTAACTGTGGAGGAATAACTCTCAATGTTCACCAACAGATGGCGCTTTTGTCAGCGCGTCGTTTACAGGAAACTTTAAAGCATACCGTCTGAATTTTAAATCTCAGTATAGCCTCCGTTCATTACTCTCAGGATTATTAAAAATTGAATTAGAAATGAAATACAAACAGGGAAACATGAAATTCAGACGAAAATGTAGACAGGGGAAAAATAATTAAATCTATTAACTGTGAGATGGCGTTAGTTATAATCTAGTGCGTACGACAAAGTGACAGAAGCAGAGGAAGAAAAAATTGAAACTAAGAATTTTTTTGCAAAGTACCGTCCCTTTCCGACTGATGGCGCTTTAAACAATTCGAGCCTCTCCTTGCATGTCATTTAAAAGTTCACGTTTCAATAACTTCTATTCGGAAACAAATGACTTCTATGCCATAAATTGAAGGAAAATGAAACACAAAGGAAAATTAAGAGGAAAAATACTGAAACAAAGAAAACTTCTTTACCAACTATAAGAAGGCGTCCATTACGTCACACGTAAGTCAAACAGCTTGCGCAATCGATAAATCACTGCCGCTTTCCAACAGATGGCGCTTTCTTCTTCTTCTTCTTCCTCTTATTCAAAAGACTATGTTTCAACTTCTTTTCAGACATGAACGAGTTTAACGTCATGAAAAAAAAAAAAATTAAGGGTAAGTCTTAAACGTATACTGTCCTTGGAGTAAATTTATCAGCGACCTCTACGTTTTCTTATCGGAAAGGTTGACACTTTCATTTGTTTTTGAAATAGTTATTTTTTATTTTTTAAATTGTGTCAGTTTTAAATTAATCTGCATGAGCTCGCCTGTCCGGTCGATTGACAAATTTTAAATACTGCACGGACCGAAGACGGAATGCAATGGGATCTCTTTCGTCCCATTGCATTCTGTCTTCGGTCCGACGAGCCTCAAGTCCTTTGCTTTCTTCCACAAGACAATGAAATCCAAAATTTTAGATACTACGCGAACCGAAGGCAGAATACGGGCCTCAATTCGAGCCTCTCCTTGTATGTCATTTAAAAGTTCATGTTTCAACGACTTCTACTCGGAAACAAACGACTTCTATGCCATAATTTGAAGGAAAATGAAACACAAAGGAAAATTAAGAGGAAAAATACTGAAACAAAGAAACCTTCTTTACCAACTATAAGAAGGCGTCCATTACGTCACACGTAAGTCTTGCGCAATCGGTAAATCACTGCCACTTTCCAACAGATGGCGCTTTCTTCTTCTTCTTATTCAAAAGACTATGTTTCAACTTCTTCTCAGACCTGAACGAGTTTAACGTCATGATTTCAAGAAGAAAAATGAAATATAAAGAAAAATTTTAAACAAATAGAAAGAGAGAAACGAATCCTTTTTCTTTTTAGTTGTAAATAAACTTAAAAGTTACAACTTCTATTCAGAAGCGAACTTCTAATGATATGATTTGCAGCGAAACAAAAATTACAATAAAGAATGAAGCAAGGAGGAATGAATGAAGGAGCAAATTTTTTTCGAACAGATGGCGCTTTAAATAATTCGCTTTCTCCTTCTGTTTCATTTAAAAGTCCTTCTATTTAAAAACGAATGACTTCTAATGCCATAATTTGAAGAACAAGAACGAAAGGCAAAGGAAAACAAAACAGAAACAAAAACTAAATATAAATAGAGTAGCAAAAATCAAATATAAACAGAGGAAACAAGTGAGTCATCACCTCATTCATTACCGGCTTACTTCAGCCAAACAAAACGAAAGATGAATCAACGTGGACGAGAAAGTAACTTCATAAACGCTTAAATTCAAATTTCCCGCCTTAACTCAGCGATGCATGATAGCACACGAATCAGATAGGCAACCCAAGTTACACGATTCTAAGGCCCTCAATACTGTAACTAGGATAAGAGAACCAGCAAAGGTGTACAGCTGAGAATCAGTCAAGCATAACATAAACATAAAACGATAACATAAACATAAGAATGACTCCTTCGCAATTATGTAACGTATGACTCACCCGCGTTGCAGAAGACAGAAGACCACCTGCACAGCGGGCCGTGCGCAAAATCTAATGACTCATCTGCAGACACAGATCTAGCGCGGAATCGCAAACACAAATGTCAAGGCAACAATTGACGTCACACCCCGGAAACGAAACCCCTATAAAAAGGCCACAAACCCAAAGCTAGAGGAGAATTAGAACAAATCTCTTCAGAGTGTCATGTAGTCTAGTTGTGCCCCAAAAAACCATAATGTAAGTAACTTGTAATGATTGTAATTAGTTAATAATAAATCTGTTGTTATATTAAGCTATGTCCCTAATTTCATGTTACTTCAATTATTACCGTAACAATACCAACTCATTGGTGAGTTAACCGATAAGCAGGCAACTCATACCAACAAACGTGCAACAATTTTCAATCTCTTACGAACCAAACAAGCGATAAAATAAGTTAAAGAGTTTATGAAACAAAAGAAGGGGCAAGGAGGAGCTGATTGGTAGGCATTGCTCGGGAGTTAAGCAGGTAATCCAATTAGCGCCAATGCAAAGAACGCTCGTTCCAGGTAGGCAACCCAATTCGCAAATTATGCAACGTTCTGTCGTTAAACGGACGTCTCTCTACTAAAAAGAGACAAGCGAAGTCTTCAGGTGTTACGTACAGCACGTTTGCACACGTGTGCTTTCCAACGACGCCGTTGAAAAAACAATTGAACCTTGCGTCTTGCACTCGCGAAGCAAAATTGCATTTCTTCAACGGGACGCCCCGTATATCATTGCATTTTTGAATTCGCGAGACGATTCTAGCCTGAAGTCATGTGTCGCATGGTGGGTCTGACGCGATTGGTTTCGGACTTATACAGGGTGTTCGAAACTAAAAGCGATACACGATTAATTCGGGCTAGAATTTGTCGTACTGCATGAAAAATGCATCGACATAGAGGGTGTTTCATTGAAACAATTGCAGAACTCGAGATTGCGATTGTTCTCGCGCAGACGGCGTTAGAAAATTCATCGAAATTTCAAGCACTCGCGGGTTTATAAAAACAATCGAGCATCGCGTTTACGAGTCACACGCTAAAGTTGCGCTTTTTCAAATACGTCACCCCGTACGTCATTGCATTTTTGGACCTGCGAGTAAATGCTAGCCCAAAATTAAAGTCAAAACCGATCATCGCAGCCCCACGGTGCGTTTTAGAGATTCTTGTCTTGCTCACTCGTACTTCAAATTGGGCGAGAAGTAACGCCGGGCAACAAAACGAAACGTTAATAACCGAATTACTAAAAATTTCTCATTGTTTTGTATTCTTCACGACCAAACTGCTAGAAGCTGTCTGACTTTGTGCTTTGCCACGACCTCTTTATACATATTGTTACGATTTCGGGTTCACAAATTTAAACGTTATTTATTTATTTTAAAACACTTTAATGTCTACGATCATTACACACAATAAAAGTACAATAATATCGAGCTGTACACTTATCTGACAAAATAACACTTCAACGTTATTAAATTCGCTTCCTAAATAAGACTGATTTAAAAACCGCGCTCCGGCTCCTCTTTATAGCAGTCAGCCCTCTTCGAGAATAACTTCGAAAGACTTGCTAGATTTTTCCAGTAAATTCGGTGCGTGTCTAGAATAGATTAGAATCCTGTCTGCGGCACAGGTGGCGCTACCAGTATATAAAAATATAGTCTGCTTCTCATAAAGTAACAGTATTTAGTTTTTCTAAGGTCAGTCCCGATTAGGTAACATTTCACATGTGTGCGATTTAGCACGAGGTCGGCTATCAATGTCACTGTAGTTCTTAGAATTTGCAAATGTCAATGGTGCCTCATCTAAGGCAGGTTGACGCGGCGTAATCGCAAATGAGATCAGCGCCGACCAAATGCCCGCATAAGGAGTCGACGGGTCGAATCTGGTGTTCGATAATTCGAGCTCGCGCTATAGCGTTTGTTTGGGAAGTCAGTGTTACCACGATGAGCTTTAAGTTGACCGAAATTCCCTCAAGTGTTACCAACTTATTTCGTGCGAGATTTTGAAACGTAACATGATTTTAAGTCGCATTACAAATTTTGTCCGTCGCTGTACGTTCAAACTGCCGAATTGTATGCGTGCAGCAGCATGTACGTACACGTCCGCACACTCAGACGAATTAATGCACGTGAATGGACGTCAAATAGGCTTCGCTGAATCATAATTAAAACATAATCGTGCGCTCGTTACCGCTTTGTATGCAAAATAATACCCGCCTGAATTATCGGACGGACATAAAACACACACTACAGTCCGGCTTAAACCAGTCGCACGGCCACATTAATGACAAATTATTAAATCCGCAAATGCTAATTTCGAACCGGCCGTAATATTTTAACGGGTATGCATATGCAACAAATATTTATTTGGATTGAAATGAATGCACGCCGAGAGCGCTTTGACGTTCGCAATTCGGATCGCTCGAGACTTCTTTTTAGTGCAACCGGACGGCATGCGGCACGGCCCAAGGATAATCCCAAGTCAAATCTCCAATAAACTACGTTTGAAAGCCCGCGCACAAAGTTGCTTGTACAAATCCTCTCTGAGTCTGCAGAAATCAGGGTACGAAAGGCCTAGAAGGAAGCCTTTCGTTGCTTAGAACGCACTTCTCAAAAGTCGAAGTAAAAAAACCTTCCGTTCGAACTTCACTTTAAACAAAACCGTTCGGTGAATGTATCAAGATGGCTGAAGAGCACGAAAGCACGAGACGTACGCTAGGCGAGGAGCAACAAGACTAAGCGGAATTGGCGCGGTCGTTCACGAGTGGGGGTTGACGGATGAACACCGCAAGGGGGTTTGTTAAGAGAAGGCAGCAGAATTACGCTGGGGAGTGAGTGAAATAGGACAATACAGTAATGCATGGGTCTTCCTACCTACCTAACTATATCAAAATGGTCGACCTTGAATAGATGGCGAAAATTGGGGGAAACTCCTTTACGTTGGTGAACAACCTACCCGAAATTTTGCCCAGCTCAGTGGAGATGGGAGTGGGCTACACTCGGTAGCTCGTTATCTAGTTGTTAATTAAGAAGGGGCGTCACCTATGTGTTGTCTTGATTACTGCTTTGTATTCCTTAATTTCACCTTTGTTGCTTTCTTTGGCCTTGTTTTTTTGTTTCCCCTTGTAATTCCTACCTCAACGTATTCACCACTTTCTGAAACTCTTCTTGTTTAAATTCAATTTCATTCGTTCATCTGTTTTTAATTGTGTCATCTTCGTCCCATTCCATTTGTCTCCTTTCCCTTTCTTGATTTACTTTGCTTTACTTCTCCTGATAACTACTTTTAGGACCAATCAGGGTGTTGGCCAAAAAAAGGACAAGGTTAAACAGAAACTGCCTTGTTTCTTCCTTCATCATCTTTCTTTCTTCCTTCTTTATCCTTTTGAGCCTCTGAGTATATAAAATCCTCCACTAGCTAAAGCTATCCACCTTGCTTCTTCTTACTTAGATTCTTAAGCTCTAGTTCTATACCATTTCTTGCTTTCCACGTTCGATTTTTTAGTTCTTTTTCTTTTTTGCTAAAACAAGCAAACCGACTGTATACCCTAATTTAACCCGGTTTAACCCGGCTGAAATTTACAGCGAAACTTTTTGCAACTGTTTTAGTCGAATACATTTGAATTCTACGTTGAATTTTGCAAACCGAAATTTCTTGACAAAACGTTTCGTAATTTTCACGGAACTTTGGGACTTAAATTTTTTGATATTGCAAATCGAATATTTCATCAAATTCTACGTCGGATTTCTTGAATTTCCTGGAATATTTTCATAGGAATTCAATAGCAGGAGTTTTTCATTAAATTTCGTGGAATTCTATGGATATAGAATTTCAGCAAAATAGTTTTGTCAGTGATCAGTGTTTACTAATGGAATTTCTTACAATTTGTACGAAATTTCATGGAATTCGTTTGCTAGAATCTGCATCCAGTTTTTCTGAAATCTCTAATTGAGACTTTCTGAAGTCTACCTCGAATTCTCTTAATATCTGGAATTTTTTCGTTAGACTTACTAATAGAAGTTTTTGATAGAATTTCATGAAATTCGACGAATATCTGTAAATTTGTGAAATTCAATGGAATTTATCGATGAAATTTCCCGCTGAAATTTACAACGAAACTTCTTGGAACTGTCTCAGTTGGAATTCCGCGTCGAAAGTATTTTTTCGTGAGAAATTCATGAAATTCATTTGCTAGAATCTGCATCGAGTTTTTATGAAATCTCAAATCGAGATTTTTTTTTTAATTCTACATCGAATTTCGCGGAATTTCTGGAATCTTTTCATCAGAATTTACCAGCAGTAAATTCATTAAATTTCATGAAATTCGACGAATATCTATGAATTTGTGGAATTCCATGGAATATGACTGTTTGAATAGAATCACTCGGAAGTCTGCGTCGAATTTGTTGAAATTTTTGAAGCATTTTCCGAGATTTCTCCTGAAACTTCATAGAATTCGAATATCTGTGAATTTGTGGATTTCCATGGATGAAATTTCTCGCTGAAAACTTCAAACTTCGTCGTCCTCCTTTGAGGGTGTTTATTTTTATAAACTTTGAGGTGCTCAAAGACGGAACGCACCTCGGAGTCATCCGTTTTAAAAATAAAGCCGGATTATTTGAACTGTTGTGATTTCGATGATGTGTTGCTCCGCTTTCGCGTGTGCAGATGTTCCCTCGGTTATCCACGAACGCCATTATTTGTTAACGCCGCCGTCGCTCGCCGCCATAATTCACAACTTCACCTTATAGTTACCGCCGAGGCCGCCATCTAGTATAAAAAGTCGATTTTATAAGTAGCAACGAGCCGGAAGAAAAATTCTTTGTGCTTTGCTCGCAACATTCAAACAGCTGCATCTCCGTAACCATCGAGAATTGGACACGTGTTTACATGAACTTTTTCACTCAAGACGATCCATACTCTCACCCCCTAGAATATTAAAATTTTATTTGAAAGCACCCTGTATATAAAATTTTTTGTTACAAATCGACCTGGGCTCGGTTTTTTTGCCTTATTAATTTCTTGCCGAGGGGGGCAAGTTACAAGGGGAAATTTTAATTATGGGGCGGCAACAGATTAAAAAAAAAGAGTCGCCCAAGTGGTTTAAGTAGTTGGCGCAAAAAGCGCGGCTCGCTCGGAACGGTGGCGTGTCCGCCGCACAAATAAATCATTTTCGCATCGTCGGGCGCGTTTTTCGCCCCGTTAAGCAAAAAGCAGACATTATTTACATTACGCCCGCAACTGCTTGCATCGTACGCCCTCGCCGGCCCCCGTTTCTCGTTCTTATGCGTCTAGATCCGTTTGCATCAAGAAAGATTAATTCCTTGCATCTTAGAGAATGATTTCCCGAGTAAATGAACACGCTGTATATAATCCACTCGCTGAGATTTAAGGCGGCGCGGCGCGAGGAAGAAATAATTGAAAAATGCGAACGCGCAAAAAGAAACGCCCGCGTTACCTCATCCCCCCCGCTCCAACATAAGCGCAACCAGCGAGCAAATTGCACTGACACAGCAGCTTATGTCGCAGATAATTAATAACGTACTCACCAGGTTGGAATCCTCGCAAGGCAGGATGTTCGTCCTGCGGGCTTTCGGGGTCGCCTTCCGCCGTGTCCCCGCTGAGCCGGTCCTCGCTTGGGTATTCGGCGCCCGAACTCGAACCCCCGCTCGCCTCGTCCCCCTTGTTGTTGTTCCGCTGACTGGACAGGACCTGCATCTCCCACATTTGCTCCTGCCGAATGTCGTCGTTGTAGTCCTGCAGCAAGGATGCGACATGATCGAACTGTATAATCAACAGATCGCGTGCGTGCCTAACGCTTAATTTAAGGAGTACACAAAAACATTAAAATATGTTTTCTTTAATGTACAGGGTGCCTCAAGCTGAGGCCTTATCAAAACTTCTCGACTCTGCGGAATTTAATTAATAAATGCGAGCTCGGCGCGGGACGAACTGCAAAACTGAATTAGATTAGTTCGTCAGACTTCGCAATTTCTAACTACAACGTTTATTATTAATTAGGGCGTGTAATTAAGACAAACATAACCGTAACCGTAAATGTGATTCCGGGGGTATTCATCAAGTTGAAATGTAAAGCAAATAAATAGCGTTCACCGCTGCTTCTTCATTTGCACGTCAAGTTGCAATTAGAGGTTTGCTTCAGGTTCGTGAAGTACGTCGTTAAGTTGCGCGAGAAATTCGTCGTTTTTCAGGCGACGGCGACGCCTCTTGATTCGCCAAGCCAGATAAATGTTTCTTATTCAATTTTTTTTAATACAAAAGTGTATAAGCACGTTTAAAATGTCTGTTGCAAGCACGCGAAACTCGCAATTCGTGCAACACAACAAAGTTACGTCTTCATCAACGATTGTCTGTCGTTCTTATCCGTTTAAAGATCGTCACTTGTCTTTTTCTTTACAGAACATTGGGCGTCATTTTCTTTTTCGGCAAAACAAAAGTTACCTCTCCCTTGATGATCGTCCGTTTCTTCCTCTTTTTCGTCGATCGTCGCAAATATCTCTCCTTTTATTATCGAACGAACGTTGGATCTCATTTTCTTTTTGCGGGACCCCATTCGCCCCCCCCCCCCTCCCCCATATTTCCGCACCCACGCGCTAGGGCCGGATCGAGTCACTCAGGGTGCGTTTGACATTACTCTCGGGGCACGCTCTGAGCAGAAGTGTGAGGGAGAGCGAATGAGATTCAGTGTATGTAAGAGTGAGACAAAGGAAGACCCCGAGCGCTCCGAGCGTGATGTTGAATGCACCTTCAGATGGAATATCTTCGTTTGCGGGAGAATTTAATAAAATGTTGGTAAAAATCCGGAAAAAGTGAGAAAATCGCAGTTTTCGGGGCCCCATTGGAATCCAGGGCCGGACTCGGGGTCGAGTGTCGGTAGATGTAAAGGCCGGGCCAGCGTACCTTACGAGTTTGATCCGATTCGGCCGGTAAATAAGGGAATTTTTTAAAGGGCCGAAAACGATGATTTCCGCGATTCCGGAGCGATCCGCGCGTTCCGGGCGACCGGATCGAAAAACCAACGGCACCGTCAGATTCCTCGGTTCTTTCTGATGAATAGGTTTAAAAATTTTTGCGCTCCGACGTCGTTTAATGGTCGAAAAAAATTGCCGAAAAGTAGTCTGCAAAGTGCACCCCTGGAAGTGCTTATCTACGGCCTTGTCGGAATTTCCCTAGTGCACCACCGATCGAGTTTAGCCTCATACTAAGCTTGAGAAACTGCAAATCTTAGGTAAAAATTGTGCGAATTGTCTGACGCCATTTTGGACGCCAACGACCTTGTCTTTCTTTTATATTCAGCCGATGTTGTTTAGGGATCGAAAGAAATTGCCGAAAAGTGGTCTGCAAAGTGCACCCCTGGACTTTTCATCCCTTAGCTCCCGGTGGGGACGGGCGATCGCCACCAAAAATCGTCCTACTAATCGTTCTAAAATGCCGATTTTTTATAGAAAAAATTCTATCGTCCAAATTGTCGAAAAATCACCGGATATGGTCGTCTTTAGGGCGTTTTTCGAGGGGGAGCGATCCCCTCTCTCTCAAAAATTGCGTTGTCGATTTTCGAAATTCGCCGTATTAACTTTTTAACGTTTAAAACTTTTTGTTCTTTGTTTTCCATCACCGAGCGAGTGTGAACGTACACATTTGATACACAATGTTAATTTTCCACAACTTTCCATCCTTTCTTGTGGAGAGTGAAGATTATGTACCGAATGTGTATGTATGGTTGCCTATCGTCACTCTGACAGGCGCTCGATCAGTTCCGATAAATGACTTAAATTCGGTAAAACTCTGTATAATAAAATGAGTGCTTCAAATTTGAAAATTAAAAAAAAACGCACAGTTGCAAGCAAGGTCGCGGCAGTTGCAGTGAATGACTTGAGTTTGGTAGCGCTGTCTTCAGAGAAAAGAAAACCGCCATCTATTGAACATTTCACGAAATAACTGAATTAAAAAATATTTGGACAGGGACACTAATAGTTCTAGAAACTGTCAATCTTGTGGACAAGAACCTACCGAAAACTTACTTAATTAATAACGTCAAAGAAATTGACAGTAGTCCTAGGAAGACGACTTGCTGCCATCTATTGCGATTTTACTGAATTAGCAAAATAAGTTGACGGCAGTGTTCAGTTAATTGTCAATCAGGGCCATTCATTGAAAATTTAACGAATAAACGAAATAAAAAAAATCGACAGTAGTGAAAATGTGCCGTCATCTATTGAAATGTAAAAAATTTGACAGTTGTAGTATTAACTGTCAATCATAGAAAATAAAGCGGCGCCATCTACTTAAAATTTAACGAATTAACAAAATGAGTGTTTTGACAACAGTGTTGATAATTATAGGATTAACTGTCAATCAGAGACAAGAACGGCAGTTATAATAAATAAGTTCGGTAACACCCTGTATCTATTGAGATTTTAAAGAATTTACAAGATAAATTTTGACATGACCCTTGACAGTTGTGGTATTAACGATCGATGAAAGAAAATACGGCGGCGCCATCTACCTACTTAAAATTTCCTCAAATTAACAAAATTAAAACGAATGTACTTTGACAGCAGTTGACAATTATAGGATTAACTGTCAATCAGGACACTAATACGTGCCGCCATCTAATGAAAATTTTACGAATTAACAAAATTAAAAAAACAGGTTTGTAATAAATAAGTTCGGTGACATCCTGTACTTATTGGAATTTTAAAAAATTTACAAGATCCTAAACATTTGGACGTGACCGTTGACAATTGCAGTGTTAACTGTCAATAAAAGAAAATAAAGTGGCGCTCTCTACTTAAAATTTCACGAATTAACAAAATCAGTGTTACAATGTTCACAGTGTAAAATTAACTGTCAATCAGAGACCGGTACGTGTCGCCATCTATTGAAAAATTAATGAATTGAAATCAAAAAGTCAGAATTTTTCCGAGTCTGTTGTAATGAACAGATTCAATAACACCCTGTATCTAACATTTTTAAAATGTTGACGTGACTGTTGATAGCTGTAGAAAATAAAGCGTCGCCATCTACTTAAAATTTAACGAATTAACAAAATAAGAAATGTATTTTGACAAGAATGTTGATAGTCATAGGATGAACTGTCAGAGGCGTATACTTGCCGCCATCTATTGAATATTTTACGAATCAACAAAATCGGATTTTTTTCGAGTCGTTACTGGAGTTGTATTAAATTAGTTCCGGAACTCCCTGTATCTATTGAAATTTTAACGAAATTCACAAAATTTAAAAATTTAGTTGTAGTAGTAACAACTGACTGTCAAAGAGAATAAGGTGCCGCCATCTACTTCAAATTTAAAGAACTAACAAAATTTTTAAAAAATATATTTTTACAACAATTCATAATTATAGGATTAATTGCCAATCAGAGACAAGTACGTGCCGCCATCTATTGAAAATTAAAAGAATTAACAACATTTTTTTAAAATGTACATATTTTGACATTTTAGGATTAACTGTCGCTCAGAGACAAGTACGTGCCGCCATCTAGTGAAAATGTAACGAATTTACAGAATAAAAAAATCAGATTTTTTCCGAATCTGTTTACGGCAGGCAGCTACAATAAACAATTTCGGTTACACCCTGTATAAAAAAGAATACTAATTGCAAACTTCTAAGTAAGAAAAAAGTTGCACCTTTGCACCTTTGCACCTTGGAAGTTGTTTTCAAACTATTAAATGTGTTGCATACTTTAAAAAAAAAATTGGCCTCACGTAAACAAGCCTTTTCAAAATACATATTGTTTTATAATATAGTTTTTAATGAAGCACCTGAATGGAAATATTATAAACGAAATTCGTTTTACATTCGGGCGCATTATTTTGTTTGTCCTACTGACAGCGACCATTCGTTTTAATAAAAAAACGCAAACAAATCGGGTCATTCCGAACCGATCGAATCAATAGGCCCTGATAGTTTTGATAAATATTTATGCGACGTTGCTGCACTCTCCGTGCCGACCCCATTTGCAGCTCGCTAAATCAATTTGCGTTCGGGCGCCATGCACTCTGACATTTATTTCCTTATTTAAAGGCCATTATAACGCACCAATCAAAATTGAAAGCGAGCGGCGGCGGCGGTGATTAAAAAAATTCCGGGGCGCGCGCGCTCTATTTTTTTTACCCTCCCGCGTCCCCCATCAATTCCGGATAGATAAACATTTGTTTCGGGGTAATTTATCGGCGACGCTTGTGTTTCATCATTATTGCTCCACTATCAAAACGTTTATTGCCGTTGAAATTCACCCCCGAACTCCGGCGGTATTATTTATGGCATTGACATCGGTGATTTTACGTCGAAAAAAAATTGATGGCTGGTGGTACACATGCTTTATTATGTCATGTTTAAACGGGTCGGCTGTAAAGGCAATAAAATGAAAACGCTTTATTTGTTTCGCCTGTTAAAACAGATGTTGCGATTGTTATCGATGCAAGCCGTAACCCGTCTTCGCGTATTTATTCGAACTATTATGAGATTGTCGGGGGTCTTAAACTGAACGAATAAATTAAATAAGTTGCTTGAGAAACTACAAATCTCAGGAGGTAAAAATTGTGCGAATTGTCTGACGCCATTTTGGACGCTAACGACATTTTCACTCGTAACGACGTCTTACGTCACGTAAACATTCCGGCGAATAGTCCATTCAGAAAGTGGCTTGGTTATTACATAATCAAAAACTGCCAGACATACATAGAATCATCCTGCCTAGATGTATCAATTGTAACTTCAGCTGTTTCATGCTTTATACATTGAGTTACGCAAATAAAGAAACCCTTGACAAAATTGTCAATTTCGATTTACCTACCTCCCGCCCGCCCCCCTCCCACCCCCGGATATTACGTGCAATAAATCAGCACTTCACTCCCGCAAATATGAAACGAAATATGTACGCTGCTGCAACGAGGCCCAAAGTGGATTTATATGCCATCGAGTGCAGTTAATCGATTTCGCCGGGAGAACGAAATGGAATAGTCACCGCCGACTTTGACGGTGACGACGACGACGTCGACGAGAGGGCTCCGGGTTCTTCATTTCGTCCGGCGCGGCGTCGGCCGAATAAACAGATAATCTGAGCAAATTTACTCGGGCCTAAATTATTTTTGAGCGCGCGGATAATCTCTTTGCGGTCGGCGAAGAGAGCCCGGACGCGCGTGGCCTAACGTGGGATTATGAAGTTACCGTTAGGCGAACGTATTTCACACGGTAAATGTCCGGATAAAATTGGGGCAGGCGGAAAATTCGCTTCGCGTTCCCGTAACGTTTAAAGCTGATGTCATATCACAAAAAGTCGTTTTTAATAAATTAAAAAAAAAGAAACAACAACAGTTAATTTAGTTTCATGTAAGGCGTCATGTTTTGAGGCAACCTGTACATAAAATAATTTTTTTTTAATTGATTAGGTTCATACCGCCGGTATATACATTTCCCTTAGAGCTTTGACCGTGCGCATGCGAATTCAGGACTGACCTGTAGTGTCTTAAAGTGAAAGTGGCGCGGCGCCATCTGTGCGGTGTTCCTCAAAATGCAGGGGGTCGCTTTCCCCGCTCGCAAAACACCCTGAAAACGACCGTTTTCGATATTTTTTCGATATTGTGGACGATAGAATATTCGGTAAATACGAATTTTAGAACGGGCACTTTTCCGCAATTGTTTTCGACCCCTAAACGACGTCGGAGCGCAAGAATTTTAAAGTCCACATGACAAAAAGGACCAAGGAATCCGACGGTGCCATTCGTTTTTCGAATACAACGATCCATCGTACGATTTTGCAGACCACTTTTCGGCAATTTCTTTTTCATTGAAAATATCAGAATTAAAATAGAATTAAGGTGGTGAAAAATTTCTCTGCAAAACGAAATTAAATGAATTCAAGAAAAGTCAATACGAATATCGAACTCTACAGAAAACTGTTTTCGTAATTTTATATTGTAACTAGGATAAGAGAACCAGCAAAGGTGTACAGCTGAGAATCAGTCAAGCGTAACATAAACATAAAACGATAACATAAACATAAGGATGACTCCTTCGCAATTATGTAACGTATGACTCACCCGCGTTGCAGAAGACAAAAGACCACCTGCACAGCGGGCCGTGCGCAAAATCTAATGACTCATCTGCAGGCACAGATATAGCGCGGAATCGCATACACAAATGTCAAGGCAACAATTGACGTCACACCCCGGAAACGAAACCCCTATAAAAAGGCCACAAAGCCAAAGCTAGAGGAGAATTAGAACAAATCTCTTCAGAGTGTCATGTAGTCTAGTTGTGCCCCAAAAAACCATAATGTAAGTAACTTGTAATGATTGTAATTAGTTAATAATAAATCTGTTGTTATATTAAGCTATGTCCCTAATTTCATGTTACTTCAATTATTACCGTAACATTTTTATTAATTAACCGGAGATATAGAACGCCATCTCTTGGCTGGGATAGACGATTTTTTTGTTAGAATCACAGTGCTTAAACAACATGCAAACATTTCTTTGCTTTAATTAAATACCAATTAACTTTTTATGTAAATTAAAATTTATAATTAAAACAAATGAAATAGAACGCCATCTAAAGTCAGCAGCGAAAGCTTTTTTACCACAGTTTCAATTATTGAAAGTGCAAATTATAAAATAACAAGTTAATTACAGAAAAATCAACAATACTACGAAAAATTATTTTCGTAATTTTATATTGTTAATTAAGAGGTACAGAACGCCATCTCTTGGCTGAGGTAGACATATAATTTCATTAGAAAAATGAATTTTATGAAAATTAGACAATTTGTAATTGGAACAAGTGAAATAGAGCGAGCGCCATCTGTGATCAACAACCAAAGTATTTTTAATTACGGTATTCGATTAAATTTCATTTTATATGAACTAAATGTATTATAGTTTGGTGAGTGAAACAAAGCGCCATCTATGATGAGTAGTCAAAATTTATTTGTCGCACTGTCAATAACGGCGAAGCAGAATTACAAATTAGCAAGAAAGTCAAGACTATTTTCGTTCTACATTACAAATTACGTAATTGGCGGTAGAGATCGCCATCTTTTGGCCACGTAAGAAAGTTTCTTCATTAAAGAATCACAGTGCTTAAACATCATGCAAACGTCTCTTGCTTTAATGAAATATCAATCAATCAACTTTTTACGTAAATAAGGCATCTCATTTATAATTAAAACAAATGACGTCAGAAGCGGAAACTTCTTCGCTACATTTTCAATTATTGTTAATTAAAAGAAACGCCAACAATACTGCGAAAAATTATTTTCGTAATATTATACGTATTATTAATTAATTGGAAGTATAGAACGCCATCTCTTGACTGAGTTAGACGATTATTTTCATTAGAAAATTTAAAAAGAACGTTTTGCAGGCTTGCTTTAATCGAGCATTGACTTTATGTATGAAACCTTGCAATCTGTAATTGTAACGAGTGAAATGGAATGGTCGCCATCTGTGATCAACAACCAAAGAATTTTCACCGCAGTTTCAATCACGGCATTCGATTAAAGCAGAGGATTAATTTGCCGTTTGCGTAAACTAAATATCCTATAGCTTAGCTGCGTTCGCGTATTCAACTCCGTTCACTCTATTTACTCTTTTCGCACTTTTGTCTCACTCTTGCTTGTATTACAACTTATTCGCTCTTACACTTTACAGAACGAAAAGAGTAAATAGAGTGAACGGAGTTGAATACGCGAACGCAGCTTTTATGAGTGAAATAGGGCGCCATCTATGATCAGCAGCCAACATTTCTTCGTCGCAGTTTCAACTGACGAATTAATCGAAACAAAAAACCAACAGGTATTTTCAATATAACGAAATACTATTTTGGTACTATATTATTATTGGTTATACAAGGATATATCTTTTGGCCAAATTAGTTCGATTTAAATAGTTTGTGAACGTGCAGTACTCACGCAATCAAATAACGATTAAAAAAACATTGTGGAATGTAAGCGAAATTTCAACGTTTTACGACTTGAAAAGATAAGAGCGCCATCTCTGATCGACAGCAAAACTTTTTGCCTACAGTTTCATCGATGATAAAGAACTATGGATTAACAAACGACTGACATTAACAAGCCCGTTTAAAAAAGAAAATTCTCGTTGTAGAAAGTCATCTAGTGGGCAGAGTGGAAACTTTTTTCGCTAAATCTAAGTGTCTGTAGAAAATTATACGAAAAGTAAAAACATTATTATTTTAATGAGTAGAAGAAAAAAATTGAAGAATACTTAATCAAACAAAAATTAAAAACATTTTTCAAACTATTTTTGCAAGAGGAATTTCAGCGGCTTATAATTTGGAAAGATAGAGCGCCATCTCTGATCAGTAGTCAAAATCATCGAGGTTAAAGAAGAGCTCATGAACAAGTAAAGATATTTATCCTTTTATTTAAAAAAAGATATCGTGTAGTAAATTGGTGTTATAGAACGCCATCTCGTAGACAGATTAGAAAACTTTCTTGTTTAATTAGCTTTGTAGGTAATCCAAGTGTGCTTAGAGAATTACACAAAAAGACATTATTGGTAGTTTAACAAAAATAAAAAAAAGTGAAATGCAGAATAAAACTATGACGAAATTAACTTAACTTAATTGTTGCGCGTATTGCAATAGAGCGATTGGTATGCCATCTCTGGTCGGTCATAAACAGTTCTTTTGCTTCTTTTTTAAATGGGCTTAAAGAATTGCACAAGAAATAGACATTAGTCGGAATTTAGTAGCAAAAAATAAAATAAAAAATTGGAGAATAAAACTTTAACGAAATTAACTGTCTTAATTATTGCGTGTGTTGTAATAGAGCGATTGGTATACCATCTCTGGTCAGTTATAAAAAGTTATTTTGCTTCATTTTTAAATGGCTTAAAGAATTGCACAAAAAGTAGACATTGGTCGTATCTTAATAATTAAAAAAATTGGAGAATGACAAAATTAATTGTCTTAATTATTGTGTATTGTAAAAGAACGATTGGTATGCCATCTTTGGTCAGTTATAAACGACGCTCGACCCCGAGTCCGGCTCTGGATTCGAATAGGGCCCCGAAAACTGCGATTTTTTCACTTTTTCCGGATTTTTACCAGATTTTTTTTAAACTCCTCCATATAGGAATACATTCTTCCACCCGAGTAACCATCCGAGCCCGGTCCGAACTTAGCACGCGGAAGCGGACATATGGATACTACTAGTTATGGTTTAAAAAAAAAAGCGATCCTTCGGACGATTTTGCAGACCACTTTTCGGCAATTTTTTTCCACCCCTAAACAACGTCAGAGCGCAAACATTTTGAAGTCCATACGAAAAAAGGGACCCAGGAATCCAGCGGTGCCGTTCGTTTTTCGATCCGGTCGCCCGGAACGCACGGGTCGCTCCGGAGCCGCGAAAATCATCGTTTTCGACCCTTTAAAAAACTCCGTCTCCCTTATTTACCGACCGAATCGGATCAAACTCGCAACGTAGGTGTACGGTGGCCTGGCCTTTACATCTACCGACCCTTGACACCGAGTGCGGGCCTCGATTCGAATGGGGCACCGAAAACTGAGATTTTCTCACTTTTTCTGGATTTTTACTAGAATTTTTTTAAACTCTCCGCTAACGAAGAAATTTCCTGGCAAGCTGAATTCTTTCCACATTTTTTATTTTAAAGTTCTATTGAAACGCTCAGCTGTAGAACTTTTTACGTCAGTAAATGCGTTACGGTGATCGAGTCCGTAGTTTTTTGTCAAATTTTTAAAATCCTTATTGAAAAACTCCTCACTATTATTTTCTTGTAGATTTCTGTACCTGTAGTCCAGTGAACTTCAACTTTTTTCAACTTTGCGCCTCCTCGTAAAAGCGCTGCGTCTCGAGAAAACTGCGAGACACTGCCAAAAACTTATCCTTCCATTCGAGTAACCATCTGGGCCCGGTCAGGCCTTAGCGCGCGGGTGCGGAGATATGGATACTACTAGTTGTGCTTGTTTAGAAAAAAAATAACGATTCTTCGGACGATTTTCCAGACAACTTTTCGGCAATCTTTTTCGACCACTAAACAACGTCAGGGCGCAAACATTTTGAAGTCCATACGAAAAAAAGGATCGAGGAATCCAGCGGTGCCGTTCGTTTTTCGATCCGGTCGCCCGGAACGCACGGATCGCTCCGGAATCGCGAAAATCATCGTTTACGACCCTTTAAAAAACTCCCTCTCCATTATTTACTGGCCGAATCAGATCAAACTCGCAATGTAGGTGTACGGTGGCCCGGCCTTTACATCTATCCGAGTCCATGCCTCGAGTCCAGGCCTGGATTCGACTGGGGCCCCGAAAAATTCGGAAAAAGATCCGAGCTCGGTCCGGCCTTAGCGCGAGGGCGCGGAGATATAGATACTACTGGTGGTTCTTGTTTTCTTTTCCTGTTTTTAAAGGAAGCCAAAATTATAGTTATACGAAGCAGGTTAGGATGACTTGCTTGAGTTGGTGATAGAATGTGGAAAGTTTCCTACAATATCGAGTTCGACGAGTGCCCGGGTCACCGCCAGCCGACGTCCTTACACTTCGTTAAGATAAGATGGGAAGTATTGCGAGACCAGCTCTAACAAAATATCGTCATTCACAAACAAATCTTCATATTCTTGTAAACTTATCACTCGTTCATATTTTAACAATCACAGTGTTATGCATTTTAGTATTTGATTTGGACAGTTAGACGTCTTTGAATGAAATTAAACTTCGCATCTGATTCTTCATACTTTTATATTTCACCAATCAATTGCCGTGTATTGCCGAGTAGCGTGATTGATTATAAAACCGCGGGTGCTCCTTTGTCGTTCATCAATAAAATCTCTTGGTAATCTTTCCATTTCGCTGTTTGAAAACGATTCTAAAGCAGCTTTCACAATTTACCGCGCATTTGAAAACGCAATTACGACATTTAATCAGGGCAGGCGGGCGACGTCATGTTTTATTGAGTGGCAATATCGCGTTAAATGTAATTCGTTCATTATGACGGGCATAAATTCGTTTGATGCGTTAATTGAATTATCGTTACGTACATTTATTGATAAATCATGAGCCTCCCCCTCCCCCCGGACGTCGAACCGAAATTATTTTATTGTTATCAATTTTTGCGTGCGGAAATACCGGGTCAGCAACGACTCGTGATAAAGTGTTGTAAATGTATTGTTTGTTGTAACTGCGACTTCTGATTTATGCGCTCGAATAAACGCAATAATTGAAATTATTTTGTTATTGAAAGTTTCGAAATCGTTAGGTTTTAATTTCAGCGAACGTTTTGCGTAAAATTAGTTTTTGTGTCCGTCGGTGCACGACGACTCTAACGCGCTAAGCGACCTAGCTCCAGTTCCTTACCTACCACATACGGTTGTCTCGTATATATCGTCCTTTTGAGTGGGTGTCTCGCTCATACCTACCAGACACGGGTATCTCGTATATACCGTCCCTTTGAGTGGGTGTCTCGCTCATGTCTGCCAGACCGACCATGTCTTTGAGTGGGTGTCTCGCTCTTACCTTCCAGATACGGGTGTCTTGTATACACCGTCCGATTCTTGGAGCTCGAACCGTACCGTTAAATGCCGAGTTTTAAATCGGCCGCTATTTATATACAGACTTGCCAAGTTGTAAATATGTAGATATAAACTTTACTGCGAACAAAGTTGTGTCGCTAAGCGATCGGACGTGTTTTTATTTATGCTGAACCTTGACGTCGACGAGCAAATCCAAACCGTCACGCCAGATCGACGTCGAGCAAAGCAACGGAATACATTACATGTATTACAACGGAATTACATGGATAATACTGCAACTTTTAGCATCCTCGTCCGTCTTGAAGAGAAGACGAAAAAATATACTGCGCCACTGAGCTTGCATATTTAAAGCTCACCGAGTCTCTAACTTTCCGCTGCATAATGGAAGCGCCTGAAGGATGTATTTTGGCAACGCTAGATTACCCGACATATTATTGTTGTAGGATCGAACAGGAATCGTCTGGCACCGCCTCCAAATCTAGTGCTCACGTCGAACTGACAATTGCCAATTGACATTCGCATGCTCAAGTTGCAAGTTCTGGAGAACTTGATGATGATGGATTATATGATAATGTCCAACACGGGACGAAACCGGTACAGATAAAATGCAACGAATTGCCACGGAACGTAAAAAAAACACAGGAATAAACAAACGGACGTTACATCTACGACGACAAGGAATCCCATTACAACGATCCTCCGGACGATTTTGCAGATCACTTTTCGGCAATTTTTTTTGATCCCTAAACAACGTCGGCTGAATATAAAAGAAAGACAAGATCGTTAGCGTCCAAAATGGCGTCAGACAATTCGCACAATTTTTACCTAAGATTTGTCGGAGCGCAAAAATTTCGAAGTCTATATGACGGAAAGGACCGAGGAATCCGACGGTGCCGTTCGTTTTTCGATCCGGTCGTCCGGAGCGGGCGGATCGCTCCGGAATCGCGAAAATCATCGTTTTCGGACCTTTAAAAGACCCCCTCTCCCTTATTTACCGGCCGAATCGGATCAAACTCGCAATGTAGGTGTACGGTGGCCCGGCCTTTACATCTACCGACGCTCGATCCCGAGTCCGGCCCTGGAACCGGATGAGGTAACGAAAACTGCGATTTTCTCACTTTTTTACCAAAATTTTTGAAACTCTTCCTTAAACGAGGATATCCCTCCAACCGAATAACCATCCAGGCCCGGTCCAGGCCTAGCGCGCGGGAGCGGAGAGATGGATACTACTGGTTGTGATTGTTTTTTCTTTTTTTTTTTCAAAAGAAATGCGGCGATCCTCCGGACGATTTTGCAGACCACTTTTTTGCAATTTTTTTCGACCCCTAAACGACGTCGGAGCGCAAAAATTTTGAGCTTCACACGACAGAAAGGACCGAGGAATTCGACGGTGCCGTTTGTTTTTCGATCCGGTCGCCCGGAGCGCGCGGATCGCTCCGGAATCGCGAAAATCATCGTTCTCGGCCCTTTAAACAACTCCCTCTTCCTTATTTACCGGCCGAATCGGACCATGTGTAATTCATTTCTGCATTAATGGATCGATTATGCCAGGTATTGTCCTGGCAAGGACAAGAGCCGCGTGAAATTTTTATTTCACCATCGCATCGCGTCGACGTAAATGTCTACATATCCAAACGTCGATGGTGGAATGTTAAAGTACTAATGGAAAAATAAAGAAGGGTCGCAAGGAGCAAAAAAGTCATAGAGTCGTTTAGAACAAGGTGAATAAAATGCAGGCTTCACAAAATATACGGATTTCATCAGAACTATAGACTCTATGAAATCAATGCACTTTAGTAATAAAACTATATAAAATCCATGGACTTTACCAACGCGATAGACTACACGAAATCCATGGACTTTAGTAAAACGATAGACTATACGAAATCCATGGACTTTACCTAAACGATAGACTTTATAAAATCCACAGACTCTCCAGCAGAAAGCAGAACATGTAAACGATTTTATTAAAACCGCAGACTTTACAAAACATACGGCGGATTTAATCAAAACTATAGACTCTATGAAATCAATGCAGTAATAAAACTATAGACTATATAAAATCCATGGACTTTACCAACACGATAGATTACACTACACCATGGTTGGGACTTAGATAATGAGACGTATAAATACACATTAATTACGCGCAGATTTTGTAATTAACTACGCCGTAAAAAATGAATTAACTACTTTAAAAACTACGTTGTTTTCTATTTCTTTATTTTCAGGTTATAATTAGTAATTATTTATAAACAATCTATCTAATATCTATGTTGATGTAAAATGGATAACTGTTGTGTACGAGCATTAAAAAACATCAAAAACGCAATATTTATTTGAAATACGTCAAACGAACATTCATTTTGAGGTTAGAAATGTGACATTTCACATAAACTACGTCGAGTAAAAATTACATTTGACTACGTCTAGACGTAATGAAATGTAGAAAATATTTTTTACACGTAGTTTTCCCAAGCCTGGATTACACGAAATCCATGGACTTTAGTAAAACGACAGACTATACAAAATCCATGGACTTTACCCAAACGGCGGAAAGCAGAATATATAAGCGGCGAGCAAATAAAAATCAAATTAGCGTAGGCGGTGCAAAGAAAATGTATGTCTGTGATTAAATAAAAAGCCAACAAATTTGACAGTCCGTGAACGTATTACATTCATTAAATCAGTTAATCACAGACATTGCACCGCCTACTCTAATCTGGTATTTTTTTGCTCACTTTTTATAAAAGTCGTAGGATCGTTAGAATTAGAATGATTTCGCAAAATTTACGGACTTCATCAAAACTATAATAGACTATATGAAATTCATGGACTCTAGTAAAACGATAGACTATATGAAATCCATGGACTTTAGTAAAACAATAAACTACACGAGATCCATAGACTTTACCAAAACGATAGACTATATAAAGTCGCGGTCGTTTAAAAGTTAGAAAAAGAAGATAAAATTCATTGATTTTATATTAAAACCACAAACTTCGCAAAATTTACGGGTTTCAACAAAACGATAGACTATATGAAATCCATGGTGTTTACTAGGACGATAGACTATATGACATCCATGGACTTTACTAAAACGATACACTATATGAAATCCATGGACTTTACCAACACGCTACGCATAATATCCACCGACTTTTCAGCAGAAAGTAGAATATAAAAGTTGAAGGATCGTTTAGAAGAAGACGAAAGAAATTCATCGACTATACGAAATTCACGGACTTATAAAACGATAGACTATGTATATGAAATCCATGGACTTTACGGAAACACGACAGACTCTCCAGCAGAGAGCAGAATATGTACATGAAACTCATAGGGTCGTTTAAAAAATTAGAAAAAGCTGATAAAATTCATTGACTTCATTAAAACCATAGACTTCACAAAAGCAATTTGAACGCGCGGATCGCTCCGGAATCGCGAAAATCATCGTTCTCGGCCCTTTAAACAACTCCCTCTTCCTTATTTACCGACCGAATCGGACCAATCTTGCAACGTAGATGCACGGTGGCCCAGGATTTACATCCACCGACGCTCGACGCCGAGTACGGCCCTGGATTCGAATGGGGCCCCGAAAACTGCGATTCTCCCTCTTTTCCCGGATTTCTACCAGAATTTTTTTAAACGTCAAAACTTCCTTAATTCGTACGATTTTTTTAACAACCCTGATTCGACGTATTTACAATAGAAGATATTACGTGACGGTATTGATTCATTGGCCGTCGGGAACTATCCTCGTGCGCTTTGTTTAATCCAGCTGGGATTTGGTCGGGCGAACGCCACAATCTGCATCAACTGGACGTCATCACCTGTCGATATCTAACGAAACGTGGCAGATTATAAAACCGCACCGGTCCCTGTATAATTAACTTCTGATTGAAAAGACACGCGGGCCGTGGGCCTGTGGTCCGTCCGACCCTCGACTCGTTACGTTCTAGTTCGGTCGAGCGCACGGACGGCGGCAGTAATTTCGTTTAACAGGTCTATGTTGTAACCGAAAGGACGTTGCACATTGCAAAACCATAAAGATTCTGAACCGTCATGGTCACTACATGTTTCATTTTGCATTAATATCGTCGCCCTTGGTGGTTGAAAAAAAATGCGTCCCGTCCGAACAAAAGTTTTTAACAAATTAAAACGTCCGGTTGCGCCGCCGCGCAGATTAATGTTTTGGCGTCGGACAGCTGAGCTTGGTGGAAATGTACGCGGCCCACGCGGATCGATCTTGCAAACGTTGCAAGCATTCGCTGGAATCTAGCGCGTAATTAATTACGAGCTCGGTTTTTTTAATCCGTTTGCATTCCGGCTTATTTCGGAATTAACGGTTATGCAAATAAGGACTAGTCTAGACGTGTACTTTGTAGAGCGCCATTAACAAAGTATGTCCTTGTATACATAGAGATCCGAACTGCATCAACACGTCTTTGTGAACGGCACTGCACTTAGGTCATCGCAAAGAATTACAGTTAATATAAACAAATGGCATAGAACGGTTTATACAGATCGCATAAGCTCTCCCGTTCGAGCTTTCTAAGCTGAACTAAACCGAGCGGTCCCATTCTTCAGCATGAGTATACCGTATCCACCGTACTAGAGGATGATGCATGCTACTTTAAGGTACGAAGTGGAGCTTCTTGTGACGTATATCATCGCTGAAGACAATATCATAAGGATATGGAGTGTGTATAGATTTAAAATTGTGATTTGCATGAACGTACAGCACTGCGATGGTGTTATTTGTCCCTCGAATTGTTTTACGATGTTTTTTCTGAACGGTCACCTCCTTGAGCATGAGTACATTGTATACCAGTGAACTAAAAGATGATACATGGTGGTTTAAGGTGAAAATTCCTGTTTTCGTAATGTATATCATCACTGAAGACAATATCATAAGGATATGGAGTACACACTGGTCTAAAATTGTGACTTGCATGAAGTTACAACACTGTCGAGGTGTGATTCGTTCCTCAAATTGATTTACGACGATTTTCTTGAAGTAGAAGATAGTATATGGCATTTTGAAGTACAAATTGGTGCTTCCTGCGTAGCACATCGTCGCTGAAGACAGTATCACGAGGATCAGAGGCACGAACAGATTTAAAATGATGACTTGCATCAAATTATGGCACTGCGGAGGTGTCATTCGTTCCTCAAAGTGTTTTACGACGATTTTCTTGAAGTAGAAGATAGTATATGGCATTCTGAAGTACAAATTGATGCTTCTTGCGTAGTACATCGTCGCTGAAGACAGTATCACGAGGATCAGAGGCACAAAACAGATTTAAAATGATGACTTGCATCAAGTTATGGCACTGCGGAGGTGTCATTCGTTCCTCAAATTGTTTTACGCCGATTTTCTTGAACTAAAAGATGGTATATGGCATTTTGCGTAGTACATCGTCGCTGTAGACAGTATCATGTCTACCTGAGGTAAAAACAGATTTAAACCGATGACTTGCATGAAGTTACAGCATTGCAGAGGTGTCATTCCTTCTTCAAATTGATTTACGACGATTTTCTTGGACTAGAAGATGGTGCATGGCATTTTGAGATACGAACTGGTGCTTCTTTCGCAGAACATCGTCGCTGAAGATAGTATTATGAGGATCAGAAGCACAAACAGATTTAAAATGATGACTTGCATGAAGTTACGGCACTGTCCTTCGTTCCTCAAACTGATTTACGGTGATTTTCTTGAACTAGAAGTTGGTATATGGCATCATGAGGTACAAATTGGTGCTTCTTGCGTAGTACATCGTCGCTGAAGACAGTATCACGAGGATCTGAGATACAAACAGATTGAAAATGATGACTTTTATGAAGATGCAGTGGTATCATTTGATTTACGTTGAATTTTTTTGAACTAAAAGATGTTCAGTGTATATCGTAACGTAATGAGAAGGTATTCGCCTTTTTTAAATTAGGTTGGCGTGCGCTAAACACAAAGGAACCTCAACACAATGAAACCGGATCGTCGTTAATAAGCGGAACAGAAAACGCAAACGCTTTCACCTTTTGAATATTGCGTAACAATTCGAATCTTCCCCCGGGGAGGCCCTTTGCATTTTTCCAAACGTACGAGGCGAACGCAATTGTACCGCGTCGATCCATTATATTCCTAACCGAACGTTTCGTGTCGTTAATTGCCGCCATTCATCAGGGCGGGTGGAAAAGAGCGGCGGAGTCTCATTCGGATCACGCGGCGAAGTAATTACTTACCTGTTGCAACTGACATGACGTCGACTATCTGCATAACGTCTGAACGCAAAATGTTCCGTTTAATTTACGTCCGCTTTTTGTAATTCGGGGGGCGGGGGGAGGACGAACAGAACGCACATATTTTATCTGTTGAGCGTTCTACTCCGAGCAGTTTAATAATTAACAAAAAACCTTCTCATCATTTTAGCGCGGTTTTTGACTAATCTTGCGAGGCGGTAATATCATTGGCACGATCTCTTGATAAACAACGATAACTTCTTGGTTATGAGTTCTTTCTTGTAGAAGATAATCGCAAGTGACAAACGGTTACTATTGAAATTTCATCAACCATCATTGACACAGAATGAGCGCCACCTCTCGAAGCGAGATACTTTACAAGAAGCACCAATTTGTACCTTAAAGTGCCATATATCGTCTTTTAGTTCAAAGTATTCATCGTAAATCAATTTGAGGGGAACAAGTGACACCACTGCATCACTGTATCTTCATAAAAGTCATCATTACAAATCTGCGCATCAGATCCTCGTGATACTGTCTTCAGCGACGATGTACTACGCAAGAAGCACCTCATTATGCCATATATCATCTTCTAGTTCAAGAAAATCATCGTAAATCAATTTCAAGAACGAATGACACCTGTAACTTCATGCAAGTCATCGTTTTAAATCTGTATGTACTCCAAATTCCTATGGTATTGTCTTCGGTGATGATATACATTATATTTCTTCGTTAAAGCACCATACATCACGTTTTAGTTCATGGGTACGCTATATACTCATGCTAAAAATGGGACCAGTTTAAAAAAATCATCGTAAATCAATTTGAGGGACCAATGGCAGCATTTCAACGTTGTACGTTTATGCAAGTTACACTTTAAAATTTGTATACACTCCTTACGGTATTGTCTTTGCTGATGATATACATTACATCACTTCGAGATGTATTGTGTGTGTGAGTAGCACGTGCCGGGCAGCTCCGATATAAATCTAATAATCAAATGGTTTTAGTAGCTATTTTAAAAAATCCATACCAGTGATACTATCATAAACAGCATATACATTCCTTGGTAAATAACAATAATAACAATATCAATTCAATTAATTAATAATCTTTAAAAGCGTAATCTATTGTGAAAAATAGTGGTGGTGTATGGACTTTGAGCTCCATCGAATTTAAACTTGTTTTGGTGTACTGCAAAATGTCTAAAGGCCTGCGGCCGACCGCAGTTAGTCTTGATGAGGCTACCATGCAGTCAATTATTTCCCAAATCTCCGCTTCCGTAACTGCAGCAATTTTAGCCGATATTAATGTCAGACTAGATGCAGTTCATGATGGAATGTCGGACCTAGCTAATCAAAACAGAGAAAATAAAATGCAAATCAAAGAAATAAATCATTATGTTGACAATCTCGAGCAATATACACGCCGTAATAATCTGAGGCTATTTGGCATCGCTGAAAACCGTCCTGAAAATACAGATGATCTGGTGGTGAAACTAATCAATGATGTTTTGGGCGTTGATGTCACATTAAATGATGTCGAAAGGACGCATCGCATTGGCTCTGTAAATAACTCCATTGACAGTCCTCGAGCAATTATAATCAAATTTTGCTCATATAGAAAAAGAGCAGAGGTTTATGCGGCCAAAAGAAAGCTGAAAGGTAGCAAAATGGTATTACGCGAGGACTTAACAAACTATCGTCATAGGGCACTAAGAGAAGCTATAAAAAAATTTGGCTCATCCCATACATGGACAAAAGATGGCTCTATCTTCTGGAGTGAGAACGGTGAGGTGCACAAAGCCAATTAAAGTGACATTGACGCTTTGTTAACTCAATGATTGCGACATTAATATTGCTTTACGCTTGTTGGGTATGTGTTATTATTGTTAGGATTAAAACAACTAAATTCTTTTCTGTTGGCAATGTAATTTAGGAAATTTATTTTTACCTTTTTGAATGAAAATATTGAAGCAGATTGATTTATATAATTTCACATTTTCTTTTGTTTTCAATTTCTCTTTTTAATTTTGTTATTAATAGTTGGTATAATACTATCTTATTTGTTGTTTATTATAATAATCTATCCAATCACAATATAATTCGGTTTTGGTTGAATTAATTAAAATTTTAGTGTACTTATCTACACGGTATAAACCACGGTTTCATTTCATTTATTTTCTTTTTTATCGGACTGGACAACACGTTATGCTATTCAAACTAGCTACGTTGAATGTACGGTCGTTGTGTACAGGATTTGATGAATTCTCAGATGTAGTTTTGGAAGATAATTATGATGTAATTGCAGTGACCGAGACCTGGTTACATGAAGAGATAAACTCCGATGTAGTTCATATACCTGGATATCACTTGGTTCGTAAAGATAAAGCTGGAAGAGGTGGAGGCGTAGGTTTTTATATTAAAAATCATTTACAGTTTAAGTTGATTAACTCTGAATTTATTGACACAATTGAACAATATTGGATAACTTTCAAAATTTCTGGTAAATCTGTAGCTGTTGGAGTGGTGTATCGTCCTCCAAACAGCAATGTAAATTTATTTCTTCAAGATCTTGAAACATCTATTACTTCTGTTCTAAGCACGGTAGACGAGGTCATATGCGCGGGTGACTTAAATATTAATCTATTTAATCTGGGCAACAGTAATGTTAAAATTTTTTTATCGCTGATTGATTCATACGGTTTTTCACAGATTGTTGATGAGTCGACTAGGATAACTAGCTATAGTAGTACTTTGTTAGATGTCATACTAATTACTGATCCTAATCTTGTAATTGACAAGGGCGTAACTGATGTGCATCTTTCAGATCACAGACTGGTTTATTGTATTTTGAACTATAATACCTCTTCTCCACGTTCACGCTTGCATACGTACCGAGACTTACGAAATTTAGATTTTCAAAGATTTTATGATAGTCTACGTTCTATTCCTTGGAACAACATATTTGACATTGCGGATATTAATGGTAAAGTTGAATTTTTAAACAATAATATATTAGCTTTATTTAACACATATGCTCCTCGGCGCCAGCCCCTTGGCTTACTAATGTTGTGCGAGAAATGATAAAATTACGCAATAATGCGCTTAACAAATTTAGGCATTCCAGAAGAACTGTCGATTGGAATTATTACAAATTGTTACGTAATACTGTCACCACGGCTATACGTCAAGAAAAAAAAGCTTATCTGGAATATATATGTAAACAAAAAAAACCAAAAACTGACGTGGAAAACCTTAAAGACATTAAATGTGACTACTAATCAATCTCAGGATCTTTTACCGAATGCTTTCAGTAACCCTGATGATATTAATAATTTCTTTCTCAATACGGTGAATCAGTTAAGTAACCCGGCTGATGTTGACACGTTGTCATATTATTTAAACAATCGTTTTAACAATAATGAAATTTTATTCTCCTTTCATACTGTCTCGGAATGCACGATAGAAAAAGTAATTAATTCCATCAAATCAAATGCACGTGGATATGACGGTATCTCTTTACACATGATAAAATTATGTTTACCTTGGCTTAGTATTTACATTGCGCATATTATAAATTTTTGTTTAAATTATGGTGGGTTTCCAGATGCTTGGAAGAACGCTCTAGTTATGCCCGTAGCCAAAGTTAAGCATATTGAGTCTTTCAACGATTTAAGACCTATTTCTTTGCTTAATATGACCAACAGAAGATTACTCCATATGACATGTTTAATTCACAAAGTGTATATTACCTCGTCTCTGTCTTATCTTGTTTCATTGCTAACCCCTAGATTTCTACTCCACGAAAGGCATTTACGACGCACGAGTGGGTTGCATATTCCATCCCATCGAACTTCACTTATTGAAAGATCATTTTCTTTTTGGTCAGTAAAAATGTATAATACATTGTCACATGAGATTAGGTCTTTGTCACTTGCGACTTTCAAAAAGAAATATCGGGATCAGCTCTTTTCAATGCAGCGATGACCGTACATTCACATTCATTTTCATTCTCATTTATATTCATTCATTTTTAGCACATACAATAGTTCTTTCTGTATATATACATATATATTTTATATAATTATACATATATAATTTTATGTCATAGCATTTGTAGTTGGTTGAGTGGAAGAGCAGTTTAGCTGAACTCCGCCAAGAAAATAAAGGCATTTATTATTATTATTATTAAATTGAACTTTAAAAGCTTCTCTCAAACATTCGGTGGTACGTCGTCTTAATGGCGCTTTTACAAAGTTACACTTGACGGCGGAACGAACCGCAAGAGCGCCATCTCTGGACGGACGTCGAAAGTTTTGGAGATTTTCATTTTTAAAATTGTTGTTTCATCCAAAAATAAAGTAAAATATACAGCACCATGGGGAATCAACGAGAACGACTTTTCTAAGGGATTCTTGTTTTTTTTTTTTTTTTTTAACTAACCTTGCGATGCGGCAATTGTACTGCGGCAGCTAAATGAACGATTTGTATGAATGAACCATGAATTTTATTTTTTTTAATTAATCTTACGACGCGGTGAGCGGCTTTTAATGGTCGAAACAATTACTTCCCAATGACTTTAAACGGTTTACGTCCCGGATATTTTTATGTACAAGGCGTAAAATACGTTTACAGCATTTAACGGGGGCGTAAGATCCTTAAGCGGGGCGTAATAACGGAAATGATTTAAGGAATAAAAGTTATGCCGTAACAACTCATCTTTATTACTCTCGATAAGATATATGCGCGCTCCGAACTCGGCTTTAGCGTCCCGAGGGAGCATCAAAGTGAAATCGTGATTTGTCTCTCACGTTCAAAGGGCCATTCCCACATAAATTCCGTCGTCCGACACAAGCATGAAAACCTGTATGCTTTTTAAATTATTATTTCGTAATAAATTATCTCGTGTCTTATGATAGTGTCACGCTAAGGTGTTGCCTCCCACCATGTCGTTGTATCGTGTCCAGCCATTTAGGGGCGTAGGTAGAGCTTGAAAACAATTTGATTTCCTAATTGGGAACATAAATCGTAACGTAACTCGGACATTGCGAACATTAAACAATAATTACACAACAATGCTTACGCGGTGGATATATACTCCCCTCCTGTGCCGGTGACCCAATGAGTTGATCCGCTGAATTTGTGGTTTCGAAATAAGAATGCATTTACACATTAAGCCTGTCACAAAAATAGAATAGGAACTGGAATTTTCCTTGCGTTCTAGAGTCTTTGATTTCCGAACTTTTTAGCCGGCATGGCACCCCGGGGGGGTCGGAAACGCCGAATACGAAATGACTCTTTTTCGCCGATTTTATCTGCGAATTCCAATTTGTAGACGTCTTAGATACGAGAAGTTAATTTAAGTTTGCCCCGGCTTCCTTCGGCCCTATTTATTTTTAATGATGCATGGATGAGAGCGGTCCGGCCGGCGGCTGACGGCTGCGGCGGCGGCGGCGGCGGCGGCGGAGTCGAGACGGGACGGGACAACTTTTAATTGGGATCTCTGACAGATTTAATTAAAATGTTTCGGGCCTGTCGTTATCCGATTACTTCCCCGAATTTATGTTCACGCAAACAACAGATGTAACTAAAGTAATAGCTTTGTTTTGGCGTTTTTTTTTTTCTGATCGATTTCGTCAGCAGGTCACTATCTCGGCAAAGTGAACGGTCAAACCCAAAAAAATGACATTACGTGGAAGAAACAGCCACTTGTCGCTGGTCCTGTTGAAACCATCCAATTTTTATCAGATAAATGGAACGCATCGCGGGAAGGACTTAAAGCAGTTTGATCGGCTTAAGCAGACTTCGATTCTTACCGGGCTAAAGCAGTTTCACCGGCCTAAGCAGACCTCGCTTCTTCCCGGGCTAAAGCAACTTCACCGACCCAAGAGGACCTCGCGGCTGGCAGGCTTAAGAACCACGGAATTCTAAGGTCGGAATTATTTCTCTTTCGTTTTATTAAGAGCACATTTTCGTTGCGTTGAATGTATTAATATTTAAATTATTATTGTTCTTTTTCGTTGCATTTTTTTTTGGTTAATGAACCAATTGGTGAATTTGTTATTCAATATCGTATTTAATGTTGCTTTCAATGAAACAAAATTTACTTTTGATTTTGACTGTAAACGCTGGCGAGGAGGCCTAATCGCGACTTACATTTTTTGGGGTGTGCAATGTACGAGTTTCAACCCTTTTATTTTTGTTTCGGTGTTTCATTTCGGATACACCCTTTCCCTTATAGCGCTTGCTCTCTTAACTGTGTGGTACGACGTTTCGACCGTCCCTTCTAGCGTGGGACTGCGGTTATTCTAATACCCCATACCACCCTGGGTGTAGCTTGGGTCGACTTCAATCGCTGGTGGCGCCGAAAACGACGTCTTGTGCTCACGGCAATTTGGTCCCCATCTTGACCCACGACCGTCTCCACTGAGCTCGGGTACAAAAGTTTCGAACCAGGTATGCAGCAACTGAATGTTTGGTACAATTTTTACACATTTTTGGCTCAGTCTAAACACAGAACACCCTTCAGCTAAGTGTCCATTTTGAATCGAATGACTTGATCGCGTTACTCTCCAAACTAACCCGCTTAGAGAAGACCCCCCCCGCCCCCTTACAGCCCAAAGAAAGAGTTCGAACTCTAATACTTAAGCCGCGCTGATGTCAGAGCGTAATTAATATTCTACGAGCTCGCTTGCATCATGCGATTACGCTCGCGTCTCACGTCAGAGGCCAACTTGCTCGGCGGCGTATTGGTATTATCCGAATTTCAATTAGAGAAAGCCCCGCTAATTAACAACGTTACTCGGGGTACAAAGGCTTTGAAACGACGCCCTAATAGGCACCGTACGTTATTGGTTGCATCGAAGGTGGATCGCTGTCGTTATTACCTCATAATAGTGTCTCGTCATCATCATATATATAGCACCGCGATTACGTTATAAACACAGTAAATAAACTTTTTTTTCTCTATAAAGTTTAAAACGCTTGTAGAAAATGGTATTAATATTGTTACGTAAGTGAAATAAGGGTCGTAGCTCAGTAAACCACGATTACAATTATTTACATCCCCTTCCCGGTCACTTATACATTACGCTAATGATCTCATGATCAGCTCGTCGACTATTTAAAGGGATTTCGTCCGAGGACGTTTTTCTCCCGGGGTATGATGAATTTATGCCTTGACATATGATTCATGCGGAACTGCAAGCGTGTTACTCAAAAAAAAGAAAAAAATTAAGGATGTATGGATCCGGGTCCTGTTGTCAAGAGATATTTCATTGCGTGCTCCCAAGAAGACACGATTAATCATCCGAAGGTAAAAGAAGCGCGGCGCTTTTTTTTTTTGATAAATTTGCCCGAAATATCCTGAAAAGCGAACCGGTGGAAAACAAGCGCGCAATTTGTTATTATGCCCCGAGGAAAAAATCACCGGCGCGCGGCGGCGGCGAAGTGATTTATCGCCGTGCATTTAGCGGGGCCGTATTTTATGGGGACGCGAAAATTACGATGAGGAAAAAAACGATCTTAAATGAACCGGCCCAAATGAACCATTAAAAACACGATTTGTTTGCCGCCGCCACCCGGTCGTTAATCATGCGATTATCGCGGAATTGATGGAGGCGAGGCGGCGGAGGAAAAAAGAAGCGGATGCGGCCAAAGACCGGTTCATGAAATCGCCGTATATTACGCGGCTATCTGCTTGTTGTTGGGGCGGTAACGTCGAAAACGGAACTAGATTATCGCGCCTCCTCTTCCCGGGGGAGAAGTCTACCTTATTTATTCACGATTTCCGGCCGACTCGGATTTAAAGTTGGTTTAATTGTATTTACGAGCTAATTCTGACCTCTGATGACCTAATGCACTGCATATCTATACATCTAGAAACAGAACTTTGTTATCCTCGTCAATTTCTGTTTGGACGAAGTTAAGTGAGATATATATTTTAATTACAGAATATCAAAAAGGAAGGTGACCACCTAATCATAGGTACAGCAGTCGCAATGACTAAGGGATAAGGGAAAGCCCAACAAAAAAATTTAAGTTCATCTTATTACATCGAGGTGGTATCATTTTACCCGCAAAATCAGTTTGACTTTCAAAAATACGCCATTCCGGGTGATCGGAGCTTCAAGCGCGCGTCGGCATCGCGTTCGTCGTCATTTTCCTCCATGCGATGACGTGCGATAACTCTGAAGACATAAAAAACACATCAACAACATGCAAATCAAAATAGAAGCAGTCAGGAGTAACAACCTCTTTCCACAATGCAAACAAAAGACGTCAAAGATTTGGACATACAAGAAAATTTTGTTGTAGAAGAACTCCAACCTGTGTTAAATGTGCACTTAACTGCAGATTGTACTAAAACTAGAGATACACCTGTAAGAATCCGAGCATCTTACAATTATCAAAGGCATAGTACGGAAATGAATTCAATGCAACGCGCGCGAGAGAAATCCGCCCATACAGAAAACATTAAATATAAGGTGACCGTGGCGGCGGCTCGCTTATCAAGAACCTCGCGCTAGATTAGACACGACTGTGTCCGACCTCGTGCTAAATCGCACACTTAAGGAAGGCTACGCAATCGGAATTGACCTTAGAAAAAGTAAATATAAAGAGGTCGTAGCAAAGCACAAGATGAGACAGCTTCTAGCAGTTTGGTCGTAAAGATTGCTAGTGCCCGTCTTGTGGAGTACATCTCCGTAAGTCCGTCCCTCACACACCAGTCAAGTGCATTAACTGCTTTGAAGCTCACCTGCTAGTTACCGGGGGTGCACAATTGCAAAGGAACTACAAAAAGAAGTACTCCTCAACCAAAAACCGTTGTCCCTAATACGGTCGGAACTGGGGTATCTTATGCCCAAGTCACACAGCAAAAATCAATAGAATCAGCATCTCTGCCATCAACACCTGAACAATCTATGATGCAGCTTATGTAGAACGTGTTGAAAACATCAGATCAAGTCAATCCAGGGCTTGACAGACTGGTGCTATACCTAAGGCAAAATAAGTTATGGATAAAAAAGACCTAAGAATTGTTGCCTGGAATGGCAGCGGCATTCTAAACAGAAAGCACGACCTTGAAGTCTTCTTAAACAACTAATACATAGATATCCGTCTCATCTCCGAGACACACGTGACAAACCAATCTTGCCTTAAAATAAGAGGATACAAAACATTTCACACCATCCGCCCGGACAACTAAGCGAAGGGAGGTAGTGCAATAGTAATAAGAGAAACAATCAACCACTTTGAAGAATGTCAACTGCAACGAGAGGATACTCAACTAACAGTGGTTGGAATCAACTCAATAAGACAAATGCTGAGAGTCGGTGCCGTATACTGTCCGCCAAGACAGAATCTTATAAAAGAAAAATATCTAACTCTCCTGAGACACCTTGGAGAAAGCTTTACAGTCGGGTGGGGGGGGGACTACAACTCTAAACATATAGACTAGGGACCTAAGCTAACAATTAAAGGTAAAGATTTAAAGAAAGCAGTGCATGAAATGAATTGCAATTATCACTCTACAGGTAAGCCTACTTATTGGCCTACTGACACTGATAACACCCCCGATCTATTAGACTTCCCCATCACTAGATAAATATCTCCTAACTTCATAGAAGTTGAAGAGAATTTTGACTTGGATTCTGATCACTCAGCCGTCATATTAACGCTAAGTGAAAAGATAATAAAAAGGGCAGCTAGAGTCACTCTCGCTAACAAGACCACTGACTGGGAAAGCTTTCAGATTGACCTTCAAAACAACATCAGCCTTAGAACTGGAAAAAGAAGTCGAAAGCTTCACCGGGCTTGCTCGAACAGCGGTACATGATAACGCCAAAGAGATCGTGTAAACTACCCAGCTGAGATCCGAGAACTAGTCAAGGAAAAACGAAGAGCTAGAAGAATCGAGAGAGCCTGCGGACAAAACCATGCTTAACAACAAAACTCAAAAGCTTAGAAGAGAAATCCAAAAGCTTAATGAAGAATGTGTAAACTCCTATTTACAAGATTAGTCCGCATATGAGGAAACTGATTACTCGCTCTGGAAGGCAACCAAGAAGATCTCTCCTATTAGAAGCACCCATGGACCATGGGCCAGAGAGGACAAGCAAGAAGCAGTTCTGTTTGTTCAACACCTGGCTGAAGTATTCACTCCCAATCAAGGGCAAGTGAATCACTCTATAAATACTACTCAAAAGGCTGCGGCCAATAATAGAAAATAATAACTCAATCCCCGATTATCAATTTGGATTCGGGCAAAAGAACTCAACAAGTGCATAGAATAACCGATATCATCGAACGTGCGTTGGAAGAAGAACAAATCTGCTCTGCAGTCTTCTTAAATGTAGGACAAGGTGTGGCACGAAGGCTTGATAACAAAACAATTCGTAAAGATATTGACATCTTACATCTCGAGTAGACTCTTCGGAATTAAAGAAGAAGATGAATATTCGGAGCTAAAAGAGATAAAAGCGGGAGTGCCTCAAGGTAGTGTGCTGGGTCCTATCCTCTATTTGCTATATACTAGTGATGTACCAGACTTGGAGGAAACTACAGCAGCTACGTTTGCTGATGACACAGAACTACGAGCACTAGAGAAAGAAAAAGAAACTGCAAACAGTCAGTAACGCAATACGTGACTGGATTAAAGAATGGTAGATAAAGTATCATCCATCCATGTCCATTATACTAACAAATTATTAAAAGATCCACCGTCTTTAGATATAAATGGCATCACGGTGCCACATGAAGGCAACGCCAAGTACGTAGGCATGACTCTGGACGCCAAACATAGGTGGAAAGAGCATGTTAAGAAGAAAAGAGCAGAATTAGGCTTGATAGATAGACAGCACTATTGGCTGGTGATAGGAAGAAACTCCAAACGTTCAATATTCAATAAACAATCAGATCTTGAAACCAGTATGGCTCTATGATATCCAGCTTTGGGGCTGTGCCAGTGATTCTAACATTAAGTGCATTCAAACACTTCAGAATCAAGTGTTACGCAACATAGCTTTAATTGCCTTGTTTTTTTATTTTGTTATTACCTTCTTTGTATGTTTGTGATGTTCAATTGTTTTTTCGTAATCATCATTTAAATCAGTAGAAAAGTGCCTCCAGCTTTCACTCGAATATTTTTCAGATTTTATATTTAGAATTTAGATGTTGCGTGAATAATAAACTGTTTTTCGATGTACACGCCTTCCCTTTTCTTTGGTTTTTGGAATTGTAACAAAACACGCAATACAAAAGTTGTACGTAAGCAGGAGCTTCGAATGCGCTTCACAAAAAAAAAAAACAAGTGAGCAACGCGTTTTCGGGCAAACGAAGCAAAATTGTCATTTTTTAATGGAACATCCTGTATATTATTGCAGATTTGAATTCGCCGGACGATTTTAGCCTGAAATGATGTGTCGCATCATGGGTCTGGGACAAGCGGTTTTCAAGTTGAAACTATTTAGTGACGTCACATAGCTCGAAAACCGCTCACCCTAGACCCATGATGCGACACATCATTTCACGCTAAAATTAACTCGGGAAACCAAATCTGCAATAATATTTAGGACATTCCATTTAAAAAATCATAACCTCGGTGCAAATCTCGAAGATGCGACGTTCAATTGTTTTTTCGTAATCATAATTTAAATCAGCAGAAAAATGGCTTCTGTTTTCATCTGAATATTTTTCAGATCTTATATTTAGATGTTGCTTGAATAGTAGTGTTTTCTCATGCACAAGCCTTCCGTTTTCTTTTGTTTTCGGAATTGCAAGAAAATACGCAGTACAAAAGTTGCACGTCATTTTCAGGAGCTTCGAATGTGCTTCATAAAAAAAAACAATTGAGCAACGCGTTTTCAGGCAAACGTAGCAAAATTGTCATTTTTTAATGCAACACCCTGTATGTTATTGCAGATTTGAATTCGCCGGACGATTTTAGCCTGAAATGATGTGTCGCATCATGGGTCTAGGATGAGCGGTTTTCAAGTTGAAAATTTTTAGTGACGTCACACAACTCAAAAACCGCTCATCCTAGACCCATGATGCGACACATCATTTCAGGCTAAAATTGACTCGCGAATTCAAATCTGCAATAATATTTAGTGCATTCCATTAAAAAAAAATATAACCTTGGTGCAAATCTTAAAGATGTGACGTTTTTTCATAATAATCAACAGAAAAATGCCTTCAACTTTCATCCGAATATTTTTCAGATTTTATATTTAGATGTTGCTTGAATAGTAAAGTGCGCCCTGTATATAAAAAATGAGAGTGTTGAAAATGCACGCGTCGCGAACGTGAGGTCCTCCCTCACACGCGAAATCTGCACCAAGACGCAGGCAAATATCGGAAAATTCCCGGAGATGTTAAACGCGCGACGCTCACATTTGCATTCCGAGATCCTGAAGCATCAACCTTTAATCGTCGTTAATTTAATATGTCGCATGTTCGCGTGTTACATCACGAAATTGTGCAAGGCCAGGCATAGTTTGCAAGTACGTGTCCTTGGCTTTCTTCTTCTTCTTTTTATCGTTGGTTGTCTGCTTCGTGATTTGCATGCGTGCACGGTTAATGTCTTGCGTATGGCCCAGAGTTTATTCGATCGGTCGATAACAATTCTCGCGAATCACACTTATTACTATCGCCAAGTGATTAAAGTATAAACTCATTTCGCAAGCTCTATGCATGTATGTACCGTGCGTTGAAGAAAAAAATGACTTGGGGTTTAGTTGTCTGAATCTATTAGCATTTTACTTTTACGTATCTCCATCAACTCTGACGAAATTTATTAAGCGATAAACAGAAAGACTATGAGGACCGTCGATTCTATTTTTATAAGCTATCAGCTATCACCATCCCTATTGGATAGTGTCGGATACCAAGTCAGAAATTTTATTGTGCAAAGAAGCAATGAACTGTTGTTTTCGAGTTGGAACGGGCTCGTTTCCCAAATGTGTTTTTAAGCATATGTATGTAAGTACGTGCGAGCAAAAGCCACTGCAGTTCGAAGGTCGCCGAATTGGGAATTTTCCTGTTGGGCGAATAATATAATAATAATAATAATAATAACATAGTAAATGCCCCCTGGTATGTTCGAAATTACGATCCTCATAGAGCCCTCCGGATTCCAACCGTTAAGGAAGAAATCAAAAGGTTTGCTGGAAAGCATGGAGCTAGGCTTCACCTTCACGTTAATGCAAAGGCTCTTCAACTTCTGGACGACCAACACTATGTCCGAAAATTGAAGAGGAGAAAACCAGCAGATCTTTTGCAGTGTTGTATACAAGAACAGAGCCCAGTGCGTGAGTGAAGTGTAAATACTCCAGGAAAATCTAGAAGACATCAATGGATAGACTCTTGCCAGAGATGTTCAATTTTTTTTTTTTTTTTTAGAAATGTGGATGTTTCTCATCTAATAAATCAGCCTGTATAAAGGCGACGAAATGTGCCAACACCTGTGACAGAAGGGGGGGGGGGTTCTAAACGAAGTAGCATTGAGGTAAACGATAAGGTGAGCGACTTGAAGTGAGTGGCGACGAAACTTTGAGTTCGGTGAAGTCGGGGTGGGTTCCAAGATGAACGACAATTTTCTGCACAGTGTTAGGGTTTAAAGCCGTCCAAAAACCAAGCAATTCGATAACGTCACCCCCCCGATTACATTTCACACCCTCCACGTAAACAAAATCATTTCAGCTCCAACTTTAATTCGTAAACAGCTTACGGCGAATCCCTCGCTCGTTTCGGCGAACGTGTTCGCTATCTTTGAGGCTCTAAAGGCGCGATAAAGTAACGTTTTGTTTGTCACTCGTGATGAGCAGGCGTCGCGTCGCCGGAATTAACTCCGGCCGTCGCGTCGCGTCGCCGTAATAATTCATTCGATCTCAAAAGCTGCCCCAATTAAAGCGAGCGACCGTTTTGCCTAATCGAGTCGCATGACACGAAAGCCCAAATCGAGTTAATTTATCCGCATTAGTTATCGCCCCCCTCCCCCCACCTCGTCCCGACCTATAACCGGGCTTAATTAAATTGGCGAAAAACAATTAGCGCAAGTCAACAACAGCGCAACATTTAATTGTACGACGACCGCAACGGTTATTCATTCGGAACTGTAATTATTGAGAGGCGTCGGGGCTTCCCCGCCGCCACCCTCGAACTTCACTAATTGTTCCCGTCTTAGTCATTTGTTTGGCGGCGCGCTAAGACGTGTTTTGTTTCCGACGGACTGACAGCGCTCCCAACTTTGCGCTGCCTACGGTCTAACTTAATTAACTAGGCTCGGCTGTTTGTCATTCGTACGACACAGACACTGGTAAATTAACGTTATTACTTACCTTCGACTAATTTGTTGCTTCCTTCCGCGTTCTCTCTTCTCGCTCGCGCCCCTTTCATTCTTTTTTTTTATTTTGAAATCCCGCGAGTGGGCACTAGCGGTGCGAGGAAATTACGTAAAGAGGGGCGATCCTGACACAACAATCAAGTAATTCAATTATTTGTTTCGTGTTTATTCTAAACGGCCACTTATCTGGAGGGGGGTCTTGTTTTTAGGCTGAGTCGTTTATCGCCTGGTGGTAAAAAAATTAAAGTTGAAATTATTTTGTGAAAACGGTTAAAGGTCTAAAGGTACGGCTTCCCACCCTGCCCCTTTCATTCTTTTTTTAATCCAACAGCAGCGGTGGAAGCTCTTTCAAGGAAATTACGTAAAGGAGACCAACCACTGTCGCAATCATGTAATTCAACTATTTGTTTCAAATTTATCCTTGCGGTACCTGTCGTCGACGCGCACGTTAAGACCTGCAGCTTCAATCTGTACAGTTGGGGAAGAGGTTGGCGAAACTGTCACCGGCGAAGTTTACCGGAGCGTCTATACTTGTTTCCGTTTGGTGCAAGTTCATCAAAACACGCTATTTGTCCTTCAATCGGAGGACAACAGCAGTGGTGGGAGCTCTTTCAAGGAAATTACGTAAGGGGACCAACCACTGTCACAATCAAGTAATTCAACTATTTGTTTCAAATTTACCCTTGCGGTACCTGTCGTCGACGCGCACGTTAAGACCTGCAGCTTCAATCTGCACAGTTGGGGAAGAGGTTGGCGAAACTGTCACCGGCGAAGTTTACCGGAGCGTCTATACTTGTTTCCGTTTGGTGCAAGTTCATCAAAACACGCTATTTGTCCTTCAATCGGAGGACAACAGCAGTGGTGGGAGCTCTTTCAAGGAAATTACGTAAGGGGGACCAACCACTGTCGCAATCAAGTAATTCTGCTATTTGTTTCAAATTTATCCTTGCGGTACCTGTCGTCGACGCGCACGTTAAGACCTGCAGCTTTAATCTGCACAGTTGGGGAAGAAGGATATGAAGATGATACAGATCGGGTTTGTAAATTAGTCAAGAGTCTCTACGGATTAAAACAAGCACCTCGTTGCTGGAATAAAAGGTTCAAACAATTTCTTCAGAGTCATGGACTTACAGAAACTGAAGCAGATCCATCATTATTCGTAAATAAGAGTAAGAATTTATTATTATTACTGTATGTAGACGACGGCTGTGTTGTTGCATGAAATGAAAACTGTCTTAACAAATTTCTTCAGACTTTACAAAATGAATTTAAAGTAACTGTAGGATCACCTGACTGCTTTTTAGGAATGCACATTGAACAATTGCAAGATGGTTCAATTTTCATTAATCAAAAAGCTTATGCAAAGAAAATTCTTGAACGTTTTAATATGTTAGAAGCAAATCCTGTATCAACTCCTATAGAAAAGTACCAAGTATTTGAAGAATCTGATGAAGAATTGGACACACATTTTCCTTTTCGTGAAGCTGTGGGAAGTCTGATTTATTTATCAGTGGTTACGAGGCCAGATATTGCATTCAGCATAAACGTACTGTCACAGGTATTGGATTGTCCTAAAGTGAAACATATGAAGATAGTAAAAAGAGTTTTGCGTTATATAAAAGGAACCATTAATTGGGGATTACGTTATGTTCTAGACGAAAACGAAACAATTTTGGAGTCTTTCTGTGATTCTGATTATGCAGGTGATACGGTCACTAGAAATTCTACCTCCGGGATGGTTTTTAAATATAATCATGCAGCAGTAGTTTGGTCTAGCAAGCGTCAAAAGTGTATTGCACTGTCTACGACTGAAGCAGAATTAGTCTCTGCAAGTTTAGCTGCTGCAAAGGAAGCAATATGGTTGAAACTACTGTTTCGAGAAATAACAAATTCGAATATAGTTCCAGTTCTGAAAATTGATAATGAAAGTAGTATTAAACTAATACGAAATCCAGAGTTCCACAGTCGCTCAAAACATATTGATGTGCGATACAAGTTTAAAATGTTACGGTATAAATCGAAACAAGGGGCATAGCTTAAATATTATATTAGAAATATGACTAGACAAACATTAATTATACAAATATAATTAAAATACTCACAACACCAATCAAAGTACAAGAAGTTACACGCTGTACTGACAGCTGATTATAATCTTATCTCTTTATGCAGATCGAGGGGTTTATATAGGAAGTGTAACTCGAGCAATTCCGAATTCTAACGAAACCGGAAAGGTACGACAGATTACGAGATGATTTAAATCCGTTCTAACTTGTTCAAAGTTTACCACCTGCAGGTGTTTACGTTGACGAGTTGCATTTTCTCTTATCTCAAGTTTGCTAAATGAATCTAACATTTTAATTTACTTCTGTCTTGTCACAATACGACAAAAATATGAAGAACATGAATTAGATGTTATGCATGTTGCAAGTGAGCAGCAGATAGTAGATATTTTTACAAAGGCACTGCCAAGGAAACGATTCGAAATAATCCGGTCTGCCCTTGGAATGTGCGAATGACTACTACAGAATGACTTTATTTAGGGGAAGTGTTGAAGATTACAGGACTATGAAAAAAGCAGAATGTTGTTGTTAGCAACTGTGTGAATATATTAAAAGTCATATCATTAATTTTCTTTGCCATTTGTATCTGAATTATTTTCATTAATAAAACCTCAATAAATTATTTTCGCTTTATAAGTCAAAATCATTGTCAAAGTGACAGACCGACATTAACATGCCGCATTTAAGTTTACCCGAAAAACGCAAATAACTTTATACATTATTGAAGAAGGGTGGTAAGTAAGAAGTTTATCCGAAAGATTTGGGGTTAATAAAACACCATACAGTTTTTTTCTTGACTCCTAAAAATGAAAGTGACCTGATAGACCTGTAGATTATGTTGCTAAGATTATTCACTCTGTCACGTCCAATTCTGTCGGTGCTGATGCCATTTCCATTAAAATGATAAAACTTTGCTGTCCCTATTTATTACCCATTTTTACTCATATTTTTAACTTTTGTATATCAAAAGGTGTTTTTCCCAGTCAATGGAAACATGCAACGGTAATTCCCTTGCCTAAAGTGAAAAAACCTGCGTCTATACATGATCTTAGACCAATTAGCATTCTCTCAGTCTTATCGAAGGCTTTGGAAAAAAAACTGGACAAACTATTAAGAAATCATCTGGCTTCATTTATTGCCTTTGTCACAATCAGGTTTCAGACCTGGTTACAGTTGTTCCACTGCACTTTCCCTTATAATGGACGACATTATCAGAGGTATAGACGATGATAAACTTACTGTACTCGTTCTTCTTGATTTTTCCAAAGCCTTCGATATGATCAACCACGAGTTACTGCTGGCAGTTTTGCATTATTGTGGTCTGGATGTGACAGCGGTCGGTTTGATTGGCAACTATCTAACGGGCCGCACGCAATCGGTTTTCCTTAATTACTCTAACTCTGACGATGTTTCCATTCGGTCAGGTGTTCCACAAGGGTCAATAATTGGACCGCTACTGTTTACTATTTACGTATCTAACTTTTTTACTTTCTGGAACTCCTTTAGTAAGTATCACATGTACGCTGATGATACACAGTTGTACGCCTCGTTTGACCTTTCAGATTTACAACTCACTATGAATAAAGTTAATAATGATCTGGCTGAACTTTTTACCATATCGTCTAAACATTGCTTAAGAATCAACCCCAGCAAATCTTATTTCTCCCTATTCGGTAGAACCAAAGATCGTAACGCTGCAATGCCTCTAATTAAAATTGTGTTAAATAATACTCGTTTACCTTATCGTGATAATTTTAAAAGTTTTGGATTGACTATCGATACTAACTTACGATTCAAAGAGCACATCACTTCTTGCATCAGCAAGGCTTTCTGCAATCTGAAAATGTTATACCCCAGTAGGCATATCCTTACAACTACTGCAAAAATAGCTGTTTGCGATAGCTTAGTTCTATCTCACTTTAATTATTGTGACGTGATATATAGCTCATGTTTGGATTCTAAAGACTCCAGACGCATTCAAGTTGTGCAGAATTCTTGTTTGCGTTTCATTTCTGGTATTCCAAGACGGGAACATATTTCGCATAAATTGAATGTTGCTGGTTGTCTTCAAATGAAAGACTTCTCCATCTCGCATGCTTCAGTCAGAAAATTTTATTTTCAAAAACCCCTCCATACCTTTTTGTCAAATTTAGACATAGGACTGATGTTCACAATATTAACGTTCGACGCAGGGATCTATTAGATATTCCTTTGCATCATACATCTCTATTCAAAAGATGTTTCACTTACGCTGCTGCTCAATGTCTAAATAATATTGATCCTGATTTGAAGACATTATCACCTCAGGTTTTTAAACGGAAACTGAAGTGTGTCCTACTTAGTGAGACTATGTAATTAGTGAGCGAACTTTTCAATTAAACTTTCCTATTAGTTTTCTTATTCTTCTTTTAGCTTCTTCTCCTTCTTCTGCTATATTATTTTCCTTTTTCTTCTCTCTCCATGCTTTCTTCACAATAATGATTGTTTTTGAATTATCTTTTTTTTTTCATTATTATTATTATTATTATTTTTTTGTTTAGGGTACGCCAGGTAGAGCAGTATGCTCCTTTTGAGCTAACTGATGGCGCACCTTTTGGTTCGAGTGTGTTTAGTTATTTTATTTTATTTTAGTAGTTAGTTTAGTAGTTATCTTATTTTATTTTATATACATATTGAATGTCATCTAATTATTTGAACCAATAAACGAATTATTATTATTATTATTATTTAATTTTATCAATGTTTATGTTAATCAGACAGAGATCGATTTACTATTCTAATATTGCAAAATAAAGCCTAAAATAATGTAAAATAAAATAAAGCTTCTTTAAATTGCGCAACTGTACATTATTTACACTTGTATTAAAAAAAAATTCTAAATAAAACTGTGACTTGAGATTTAGTTTTTATTGACATTTCGTCGAATTTCAAAGAAATTTCATTTTTTTTTTGTGAAATTTCATGTCATGTCCCGCTGAAAAGTTTCGTATTAAAAATAATGAAATTTCCGCACTTCTTTAAAAAAAAAAATTTCTTTTTTTGTCTGAAATTTCGGCATCCCTACACGGAACTCTTAGCGGCAATATGAGTGGAGGGACGATAGGCGTACGATAGAGTACGATAGCCGTTGTTTCCACTGCAGGTCAATAAGGGCGAGGTTAGCATGCAGAGGTCACGATTTTAATGGTCATCACTGTACAACGGGAAGCCCTTCATGGAGATTCTTTTAATGGCAACTCCTGTCGCTAATTGCTTTCGAAAATTGATTCGTGCTCACAATTTCACAAGAAAGAACGTGTGGGTCTTAGAATACAAAAAAATAAAACGTTGGCATGACATCATCATCGTGTGATAAGGTATGGTATCAGCTGGTCCGGAAGAATACACCGATATTTTTTACGCAAATTAGTATGCGCTGGGAGACGCATTTATGAGTGGTTTGCAACGCTTTTTCCCCTTCCTCCACGTCATGCAATTGTCTGGTGATACAGCCGTCGCGCCGCGAAAATTTATTTTTAAACGTGAACGCGCCCGTGTCACAAATCACCGCGTCGGCAATTAACACGACGCGATGTCTGCCAGAGAGCTATTTCACCAAATATTACATCCCCCTCCCCCCGATTTGATTACATTAAAAGCGACGAAATAATCCACTGACCCGGCGAATATTGATGGCGTCATTCATCCGTCATTTGTCTCAACAACGGTGGTGGCCGCCGCGCCGTAAATTTCGGGATCGTCCGTTCGTCTGTCCGGTCGTGATTGATCGCGTTTGATTTAGAAGAAATGAACCGGGCGCGCGTACGTTTTCCCATTGTAATTGGGGGGTGTGGGCGGGGCGGGGGTTTGATTTGCGGCCCGACGTTTACATGGGGTTTCTTCCCTCGTACACATGGATTAACGACGTACGCAAGCTAGAAATATTTTTAACTACGTCCCATTTGGTATTGGTGCATACCCGCAAATGTCACACCCCCTTACGCGCCATGCCGCCAAATCTAACGCTTCCTTTCCACAAATTGAACGTCAAAGTGAAGAAAATCTGGGGTGTGAAGATCATACCAAGAGGTAGTTATGGTTGATCTCTTCCTCTACTCTTCTTCTTCTGGAGTAAACACATTTTCGTCGAGATCTGCACCGATTTGCTCTGTTTATGGTGCCGTTGGGTGCAATGTACTGGCGGAAAGTGAAGGTCTTCAAGTTCACCTTCCTCTGTGTTCAGAAGGAGACGATCCTTCGTTTTCCATCAGAATTGGGAGAAGGGTTGCCCATCTTGGTTTCCTCTTCTCCTACCTACTCTCTCATTTGTTTTACTCAAAGACCATGAGGAGAACTGCCTTGCTGCTTTTCGAGTTCTTCCATTTCCCCTTCATTTTCTACGTTCTCCGTCCGAATTAGGAGAAGGGTTGGTTTTTCCTCTTCTCTCACCTACTGTTTCATTCGTTTTACTTAAAGACCATGAAAGGAACTCGCCTTCCACCGGCCAGGAAGACTACGGGAGCCTTCAAGTCTCTCATTTACTGCGTTATGTAGAAGACATCAACTAATTTTTTCTTTCTAATTGGGGAAAATGATTTCCTCTTCCTCTTCTACGGCCCAGTTCATCTTCTTTCCAATGGACTTTCATTTTCTACATTCTGAAGAAGACATCCTTCAATTTTCTACCCGGAATTGTGAAAAGTGGTTTCCTCTTCCCCGACCCCCCTTTCATTTGTCTTTCTCAAGCACCAAGGACTTTGGACTTCATCTACCAGATTTTCCATTGGGCTTTAAACCTTCATCTCAGAGTTAGAAGGGACACAATGAAAACGTTGTTTCAATTCCTGCTTTCCACGTTCGTTACGTACGGTACGCGAAGATTCTTCTTCTTCTGGGGCTCTGAAGCAAGAAATTTCTCCTTTTCCTGTGAGTGTTGGGAAAGCGCTGCTGATTTTGGCTTTGCTCCTCGACCCTCTCCCTCACCTCGCTTCCGAAGGTTAGGCCGAGCTCTGAGCTTTGAAGAGAAAATGTTTCCATCTTCTTCTGGAGTGTTGACTCTTCGATCTTCATCTTTGGTTTGTTTTTTCTTGATGACCATGGCTTTGGATGCTTACTAAATTCCAAGCAGCGAAGACATTCACCTTCCAAATCTTCCATTAGCGTTAGCTTACGTTCTTATGCTTTTTTTGCTTCGCTGGTGGTAAGTTTCTTTCACTGGTGGTACGTCGAACAATAAAGAAGAGAAGACAAGGAAGGACCTTCACTTCAACCTTATTTTTCCTTCGCTTCGATTGCAGATCTTTCACTGGTGGTAAGTCAAACAATAAAGAAGAGAAGACAAGGAAGGACCTTCACTTTAACGTTATTTTTCCTTCGCTTCGATTGCAGATCTTTCACTGGTGGTAAGTCAAACAATAAAGAAGAGAAGAGAAGGAAGGACCTTCACTTCAACCTTATTTTTCCTTCGCTTCGACTGCAGATCTTTCACTGGTGGTAAGTTGAGCCTTAAAGAAGAAGACTCTCCATTTTATGGTCAATTTGGAAAAATTGTTGGTCTCCTCTCCTCCGACCTTCGCCGTTACTTTCGTTTTCCATCTTTACTAGACTTCGTATATTGACGATCTTCCTTTTTGGGGCGAGGGGTGGATTAATCTCTAAAGAAGAGATATCTCCACCTATTGCTTTAGCCTATCTTGTTTCCCTCCTCCTCGATCTTCTCCCTGGCATCGTTTTTATCAATGACAATAGTTTGGCACGCTTTAAATCGAAGATCTGCTTTACAGATCTTCCACTGGAGCTGAAATTTAGAAAAAATTACAGTCTTAGGTCTTGATTTCCTCTTCCTCGAAATTCTTCTTCGCTTTGCTCTTTCTGATGGCTTTAAGAGACTTTTGTTAATTGCAAAACTATTTGAAAGGGGCAGCTGTTTGGCTCATCCAAACCCAGTAGAAACTATGGCCTCTTACCCCCAATAATTAAAATATTCGGATCAGGAGGGAAAATGGACCTTAAGGAACGGGTTCAGTAGTGATAACCAATCCAAGTCTTTAAGAATTGAAGGCCAAATTGCTTTTGCATTGTTTTCTCTGTGATCCCTATGTTATTTCTTATGGAATTTTGCGTGTTTAAATTGAAATTAGTTAGAATCAATCCTAAACCACGCCCCTTTACCTGGTACGGCCCACACTCCCACGCAAATCACTTTGACTTTAACGTCACGTGATTTATTGACTTCCGGACTTCCATGTTATTTCTTATGGAATTTTCAGTGTTTTACTTGAAATTAGTTAGTAAGTACACCCTCATCAATCCTAAGACTACGCCCCTTTACCTGGCACGGCCTACACTCCCACACAAATCATTTTGTCTCCAACGTCATGTCGTAATCTTTTGAATTCTGAACCCCTATGTTATTTCTTAAGAAGGTTTGCGTGTTTTAATGGAAGTTACCTTTACCTGGCACGGCCCACACTTCCACAAAAATCACTTTGACTCTAACTTCACGTCGTGATTTTTTTTTTGAATTCTGAACCTCTACGTTATTTCTTATGTAATTTTGCGTGTTCTACGTTCGACGTTAGCTAGTAAGTACGCCCTCGTCCATCTTAAGTCCACGCCCCTTTACCTGGCACACCCCGCACTCCCACGAAAAGCACTTCGACTCCGACGTCATGTCGTGATTTTTTAATCCTGGACTTCTAAATTGTTTCTTATGGACTTTTGTGTTTTTTAATTGAAATTCGACCTTCATCGGTCCTAAGACCACGCCCCTTTACCTGGCACGGCCCACACTCCCACGCAAATCACTTTGATTCCGACATCATGTCGTGATCTTTCGAATTCTGAACCTCTATGCTATTCCTTACGGAATTTTGAGCCAGACTGGGATGTGTTTTGATTGGAATTACTTAGGAGGCAGACCCACGCCAATCCCAAGTCCACAAATGCCACGCCCCTTCACTCGCCGCAGCCCACACACCCACGCCAATCACTTTAACTCTAACGTCTGTAATAATCTCTTGCATTCTGAACCCCCATGTTATTTCTCATGTAATTTTTGGACGGAACACCTAGTTGAGATGTGTTTTAATTGAAGCCACCCGACACACCCACCAGCGGAAGTCCAGACCAACTCAAATCGTACAAATACGTCAGGCTTTTTCAAAACGAAACGAAATGTTGAGGCGGAATCGTCCGCTCAATCCAGATAAATTACGATCAATCACGAAAGGCGCTAACTCACGCTGACGTCATACTATAACTAGGACGAGAAGACCACCAACAAACGTGCAGCTGCGAAGAATCAATCTACCGGAACTTACACTTGCATTCATGTAATACCCGTGCGCAAATCTAAACGTCAAGGCGTATGACTCATTCGTGTACACATGAAGGTAAATGTCGTGCCGTGTGCACATCCGAAGGCAAATGTCAAGGCAACCCCGGGAACAAAAAAAACCCACATAAAAAGGCGGCAAGCCGAACGTTAACGATATTCCAATGGAGCCTCCGCCGCCGCCGCCGGTGGAAAATTGTTCGCGAAAAATTAAATCGCCTTGGAAACAGTTCCGCTCTGTTCTGCGATGTGCGATGTGCAACAGTTCGGGAAAAATTTCGTCTGAAAAATACTGCTCGTTACATAAAACCCTGACAGTGTTGAATAAATAAAAGATATTTCAAGACACCGTGCTTCCATAAATACACTCGACTTTCGTTAGAACCAATACAGGATCGCTAAATCCAATCATTTCAGTTTTAAGGCTGAGGAAATTTGCGTAGATAAATAAATCATTGACTCTCGGCCCAAATAAATTATTAATAAATGATCGTAAGAAGATTTTGTTAAATGAAGACAAACACAAACATAACAGCAAGAATCTAAATATCTAATATCTAAGGGTTCCACGGATTAAGCTTATATAGCAATTCACACTACGAAAAGTTGTCGCCTCAGTAGTTCAGTGGTTAGAGTACCTGGTCTGGTAACCAGAAGGTCCTAGGTTCGATCCCCACGTAAAGATAATAAAATTGAGAAGAGATGTGCAGTTTTTCCTAAAGAATTAAAAATGCTTGCCTCTCGAAAACGTCAGACTGTAACAATCCATCCCATAAATGATGATAATAACCCAACTGACAACCAAATGACGAATGCGGTTTCAAAAACGTATGCCGCAGGAGTAAAGGGAACAGTGTTGTGTTTAATTTATAAAAAAAAGGAGATCATGAAAATTGTAGATAGCTCATGGCATTGCCCATAATATGTGCCTTATGTTATCGAGATATAATCGGATAAAGGATGGGGGAACTGCGACAGGTTGTTTTGTGTTCTATTTACTGCGTTACAAATAAATCACTATTACTATAAACATAATTTTAGATCGAGTTATGTACAGTCAGAATTATAAGTAACGTCTCCTCAATAAAAAAAATAAATTGCAATCTGACCGCTGTAACGAGAAGCAGTAGGCAGTATGTTTGCTTGGCCGGCTCCTTATTACGATGATTAGAATGGATAAGATCATTTTATTGGGAAAACATTACTTTCAAGTCTGACTGTGTACGTATGGATTGTTCTAAGAGTAATCAAGAATTGTTTCAAGCGTTCGTTTGTGTCATCTATCGAATGTAAGAATAACAAAACAAAATGAAAACTTGTTTATTAAAAAAAAACTGATTGGATTATTTAATACTATTTAAAAATCGTCAGTTACAAATGCTGTCGCTTCTAGACGTTTCTATTGAAGACAAGTTGATGTAACGTTGGGGTTTGTGTTCGAACGCAGTGTTAATGTCTCCAAATTACAAATACATGTAGGGTTAGGTACTAACAGTGTTGCCAACTCTTCAATGGATTTTCCTCCTAGATGTTAGTTGAAAACCCCCTAAATCTTTTTTTACAGACTTCTTTTGAAATAAAACTCAAAACTCACGAATGACTGTAAAGACCTAAAGAGAAAGAGGCGTTAGAGTAACATCTAGTCAGAGCGTCATGTAGTCTGAATTGTCTGTAAGTGACCAAAATAAGATGTAAGTAATTGTAGTTGTAATTAGTTGTTAATAAGTGTTTTGTTATACTGAGCTACGACCCTTATTTCATGTTACGTAAATTACTAGCGTAACAATACAACAACTTTTTGCTTTCTGAGATCCCTGCGTTATTTCTTATGGATTTTTGAGCCTGGACGCCGTACTGAAATGTGTTTTAACTCTAAATATCTTAACAGGGGACGCCTCCACTTTATTTAGACAGAAGAATCGCGTGACGTAGACAAAGACCAATCCGAGGCGTACAAATACGTCAGACTTTTCTTGAGTGAAATGAAATATCGTCCCTTAGACGTGCAAAGTTAACATTTAGCGAATCGAGAAGCGGTCACCATCAATCACGAAAGGTGATGATGATATGAAGCACCCGACGGGCGCGGAATTAGCCGACCTTCAAGCGCCGCATTCGAAATATAAAAATATCGATTTTTCGGTTGAGTCCGGCGATCCGGTCACTTCGGGTTGACCCGACGTAATGCGATACGTCTCGGCCGGAAGGAAGACCACCAGAGACAGTTTTAAAGTCGTCTCCCCGAGTTCCTTCGATATTGTGATATTCGAAGTTCGACGTCGGCGGCGGAGGCGTCTCGAAGTTTCGCTCCAATAACACCGAGAACTTTATTAACCCCCTCCCCCCCGCCCGCCCGTCGAAGGCTCGTGGCGGGCGGGCTTTGATTTTAAGGATTTTCTTTTTTGGTTCCGAAATTCTCGAACAAGTTCGTTTGTTTCGAGAGGAAGACACTTCAGGATTGAAACAAATCGAAAGCCGGCGCGTTTTAAAAGGGCAACGCGAGTGACGTAAGACGACAGTGAGCTCCTGGCGGGTGTTAGTAACGTAACAGGTCAATTAGAACGTCGCCGAAGCGCGACCGTCTGCTATCAAACAGCCCGCTTAGGCTTGGCAAAAGCCCAGCAAATGATATAAGGCAGTTTAGACCCCATCAAAGATGACCTAATGGGTTTCCGAAACAACTTCCTGCACAGATTGAATGCTCTTGCACAACCTTGAATGTCTTTCTAATGAATTTCCCGAGTATTTATAGCGTTCAGCTTCGAACCCCATAAATACAGGGGAAATTCATTTGTAAAACATTCAGGTGCACAGTTCCCTCGTAACCTAGTGTATTGCGAATCATGCAGGTCTATTACTTTTAACAAATGTATTATTTAATCCACCCACGTTCCTCAACTTGGTACGTGCTTACTACTTCTGCAGATGAGAAACGTTCCAGGACCGTTTAGGAATTTTGGGGGACGTGTACAAATCACCACGAATCTTCGAGGACGCTCTAGAAGCGCCCAGACGTCCTACTGATTATTCAAAACTAATACTAATACTTAAATTTTAAAAAAATCTGCATCTGCACGTCACTTAGCCAAGTCGCAAATCCTCGAGCGGGTTCTCGTATCATATGCAGCTGATTTTTTTTTTTAAATAACCAACTGCAAGCCTAGCGCAGTCGCGGTGTGAGTATTGTTACGTTTCAATTTTCCCGCCAAGAAAACGCGGAATCGAGACGACATCTGAGCCGCCTTTCGATACAGTTAGCAAGCTTGTATCCCTCCTTCGCCTTCTCGAAGCTTATTCGTTGTGGTACACCACGTGACAGTCTTCGGGTCCGTCATAGGTTAACGCTTGCGATGTTCGCGCGTATCTTAGCAACCACCACCACCTTCAATTTCGTCGCGATCGTCCTCTTGTGTCCGGACCTTGGTTGAGTATTAACGTGTTTTACATGTGTTGAATCGAGACGACATCTGAGCCTCATTTCTATACAGTTGGCAAGCTCGTATCCCTCCTTCGCTTTCTCGAAGCTTATTCGTTGTGGTACACCAGGTGACGGTCTTCGGGTCCGTCATAGGTTAACGCTTGCGATGTTCGCGCGTATCTTAGCAACCACCACCACCTTCAATTTCGTCGCGATCGTCCTTTCGTGTTCGGACTTTGGTTGAGTATTAACGTGTTTTACGTGTGTCCTCCTTGGGAGGAGAAATTCATCAGCGGCTGTGCCGGAACGTCTATTGACACCACCGAACGAATTTTGGGGCAATTTTAACCCTCATACCAGGCCTACTTTTAACAAATGTATTATTTAATCCACCCACGTCCCTCAACTTTCTTACGTGCTTACTACTTTTGCAGATGAGAAACGTTCCAGGATTCCGATTAGGAATTTTGGGGCGTGAACAAATCACCACGAATCTTCGAGAACGCGCTAGAAGCGCCCAGACGTCCTACTGATTGTTCGAAACTAATACTTTTCTTTAAAATCGATTAGCTACGTTTCCCGGCGGCCTTGTAAACCTTGGAAAGCCACCGCATAAACAAACCTCGTTAATAGGCCCCATGAAATTAAACCCGTGACACGCGCACACACACACGATGAGCTGCGCTTATTAATTAAACGAGTGGCGGAGATACGATCCGACCGAAATCAATATTCGCTTGACTAGTCGAGTGTAATCAAGGAGACAGGTGCAAAGGATAACGAGAAATCGAACTACAAAGGCAGTCGCCATGACGACCGCCCAAATTGGCCCCGTTATGACGGACGCATTAGTTGCGCGGGGTGGGGGGGGGCTCTTCAAACACACAGCTCCCGATGATGAAGGCACGCGATCAAAACAGCCGCCGAATATTTTGCTTTTTCCTGCTTTCATCACCACCGTGATGCCGCGGGGAAAAAATTGCGAGGGGGCGCCGCCAGCTCGAGGAAAATTGATTTAATTTGGCGACGCCGCGCGATATTGTTTCTTCCTGTTTGTTTTCTTTCCGGGGCCGGGCGGGTCTCGGGGGTTAAGTTCGCGCGACGAGTCGGGAAAGCTAATGAGGGGTAAATCTGGTCAAGCTTGGCGGCGAAGATTTTATCCAATTTTCTTAGAATTATTTACGTTCAATACAAGACACCGGTTGTTTCTAGTCGGTTTGTGCAGCTGGATTAAGTAATAAAAGAGTATCAATACTGAAATCCAATCTATTACTGAAAACGTATACACGTGCGTCCATAAATTCGTAAATTTTATTACGACGATTGCACTTGCCGTAAATAAAAATCTGTGAAACATCAACCGACAACAAATTAAGCGCGATAAAACCAGAGTCATTATGATTGGTGAAGCGCCGGCGATGACTTTCAAAAATTTAAGGGCGACGGGCTCTAAATTGAAAGATTTTAATGGGCTCCAAATTATTTTTATTTTTGTGACAACGTTTAAAGTTGCACCCCTATGATAACGAACTATTAGAAGAAGGATGCAATAAATAAATCGGGGCGGAGTTGTTACAAGATGACTCTGTTTTCACCGGGCAAAAGAGTAAAGTAGAACACCTCCTAGGGGTGAAGATTATTGCAGCCGAACAAAATCACCTCGTGTTGAAACATGCCGTGAGTCACGTAGGCACAAACGTACCTTTCGAGTTCCCACGCAATACAGGGTGACTGGAAATACAGAAAATGATTTAAATACATTTTTCGCCCGTAACACGCAGGGCAAGAAAACTAAAAATTAATTAATTTTGCGTCCCTCGCTTTTTCTTCCGTTTTATTATAATTATTTCTTATTATTCATCATCAAAAGTTTCTATTGAAATTAACCGCCAACCTCTTTGCTTTGCGACTTAAACTGAGTTCCTAAAATTGAAGCGACATCGTAAGGAAGAACACCCTTTGCCTAGAGCCCCACGGATGGTCTATAAAGCCCCAAGGAAATGCCGAGTAAGAAGGTCCTCTGCTGCTGCGTCTCATCCTCCTTAAAAGGTAGGAATCATTTATACCCCATTGTACACTGTTAATTAATATACTTCAATACTTCAATATTGTCCGTAACATCGTTCTTTTATTTTGGGTATATTTAAGCATTTTAATTCACTTTCAACAGCTTTCGAGTCCAAGGACGACGCTAAATGAGGTCAATCTTTAGCAAATATATAAGGGCCCGGTGTCCTTTAAAACTCCGGCGGTGGTAACGCAATTAATTTAAATTTCATGAATTCCTTAACTTCAGCGCCGTATAAAAATTCGCCGCTCCTCTCGGAAAATGAAAATTATAAATAAATAAATAAGGTTAATCTTTGGCAAATGTATAACGTATCCATCCATCGATCAATGTATAACATCTTCGGATGTCCCTTGAAACTCCGGTGGTGGCAGCGTAATTAATTTAGATTTCATGAATTCCTCGACTTCACCGCTATATGAAAATTCACCTTGACTTAAAGTAAGACCGACCCTATTGCGTACCGAGGTCCAAGACCCTCTAAGACGGGACTGAGTTGAAATCATAAGCAAGTTTCACAATCAGTTCTCAGTGTAAAGGGTTAGTGCCTCATCAGCCAGAAAAAAAAATCCAAGTCACCTCGCAAGGCCGATACCCGCAGGCCATCGCACACAACCTGCACCAACTAGAGAACACGTGAGTGGCTCTAGGATTATATTCGTCCCTTGTAGTGAGATCCAAGACTCTGTAAGGAGAGACCCAGCGCTCGACGACCAGAAAAAAAAATCCAAGTCACCTCGCAAGGCCGATACCAGCAGGCCATCGCACACCACCTGCACCAACTAGAGAGCACGTGAGTGACTCTAGGATTCTATTCGTCCCTTGTTGTGAAATCCAAGACTCTGTAAGGAGAGACCCAGCGCTCGACGACCAGAAAAGAAAACTCCAAGTGACCTCGCGAAGTACCGAAAGCGAGTCCTTGCATACTAACCGGCCTACCAGGAAATGATCGAATGGATTGTTGCTACGTAAGCCAAAGAGGCGAAGCCTCTGGACGCTAAGACAGTCGACGGGCTCTTTACTTTGGTCCGACATCCTGTAAGACGACACGATTAGATCGAATCGGCAAGTAATACGAGAGCCTCGCACACGTGTTCCAAAACGGACGCGGGTGTTTTCATATCGACGGTACGATTTTCCCTCACAGGAATTACTTACGCGTTACAAAGTTATAATTTTAAATGAATACGTATGCCCATCCTCTATTTTCAATTTGTAATTCTTCACGGCGCGGCGCGGCGCGTTGCAATGTGCTAATGCAACTAAAGACCTCTCGAAGAGAACCAACACGATGAATATGATGGAGACATCAGTAAAGATTTGGACACTGTGTTACGTTCAAATTCCCCGCCACAACATCGTGGCGATATGGCATCATTCAACTGCGTTTACACACTGTCCCTTCCCCTCATTTACATCGCTATAGGGGAAACCTGCGTGAGGTGAATGCTTAACATTCATAGGCTTAACGCTTAACATTCATGTGGTCATGTGACTCAGGTCGCTTATCATTGGTTATCGTCGGTAATTTACGCGCGTTTTAGCGATGTTCTCCTTTCTTTCTTGTTCGGAACGCTGTGCCAATCAGACGTAATTTACGTGTGCTGTTTAATTATCGTAGTTTCCGCTCTCGGGGAGGAGTAACTCATTCGCGGCCGTGTCGGAAGATTCATTGGCACCGCCGAACATCGATTGGAGACAGTTTTTAATCTCCTTACCAAGCCTGGGACCCCCATTCTCTCAGATAAAATATGACGACGCATGCCAACGAATAAACCAACATGACCGCTAACGAAAAATCATTTCTTCTATGTAGGCTTTTCTATTTGGGCGCAGTTTTCTGGCGCAGGCTATTAGACCAGACCTTTGGGCCTAGTAGTCGTATCGAGTCCCGATCGAGAAAACCTGATCAGCCATCTTGACGATCTGAGCGGATCCAGTTTAGACCAGCTTGTCGACGCTTCCTGCGGTTGATAGAGGGCGTAGTAACCACCCACCGGCCTCTGCGCTTCGGTTGGCACCGCTGATTTTGACGTACGACTGGACACGCTGTTACAAAGTTAGGTTTTCAATTTAATCTGACGTTTTGCGTTTTATATTTTACTCTTGGCTCGTGAGTAGTAAACCGCGAGTACGAATTTCGAAGCATGTGTTGCGCTGCGCTTACCGTAGTTAATTTAAGCCTAAAGTAAGCAGCCAATTGTAATTGTTTATTAAGAGTGTAGAGTGTTTATTAGAGTGTGTAATAAATGGTGTTAACTTTACCTCGAATTTTAATTTCTACATTCACGCACACCAGTGAGTAAAGTCTCGCCTCGATCTGATCAATTGGAGACGTCGACTGATCGATTACGTTTAGCTGAAGAATAATTGTCTTCTGGCGCCCTTAATTAGTTTACCACCTTTGATTAACCCGCCCCCTTTCTTTACTGTTGCTAGCTGGGCCTCAGCTGATACGTTAACATCGGCAGAAGCTTGTCATCCGAAACGTGGTAAGTAAGACGCAGCAAGTAAATTAAATTTAAAATTCGGTGACGACTGATGAGAATAATGTTGATCCATTTGAAGGCAGGTTTACTTTATGAACGTCTTCAAGGTCAATTACAGGTCTCGAGGCAAGATTTATCTCTAGTTAGAGATGAAATTAGGGAAATTAGTGTATAAAATACGCAGAGAAAACGTTCGACTAGGAAGCGACAGATACAAATGCATAGTATGGAGAATTCAAGAAAGTAATCGATTATTATTGAGAGCTCAGAAAAATAGGGGACACTTAATATTGTTGGAAGAAGGAAATAGAATGTGCGCTTAGGTAAAGAAAGGACGAGGAGGCTGTAGCTTACGAGTGAAACGATAAAGGAGCTCCTTTGCATTTAGAAAAATTCTGGAGAATTAAGAAAGTATGAGGCGCGACTTAAGTAAAACTATTACTAGAGACGGAATCACTTTTTTTGACTTCATCAATAATCGGAAGCACATATACTGACGTCATGTCATTTTGAAGACGTCAATTTGTTAATGGAAAAGAGTCAAGATTGTTTTTAATTCCTTTTTTGGGGGGGCGGGGGGAACACTAGTCTCCAGAGACTTCATCAATAATCGGAAACACATATACTGACGTCATGTCATTTTGAAGACATCAATTTGTTAATGGAAAAGAGTCAAAATTGTTTATAATTCCTTTCTTGGGGGGGCGGTGGGAAACACTAGTCTCCAGAGACTTCATCAATAATCGGAAGCACATATACTGACGTCATGTCATTTTGTTAATGGAAAAGAGTCAAGATTGTTTTAATGCCTTTTTTGGGGGGAGGGGGCGGGGCAACCATAGTCTCCAGAGACAGAGTGGTGACGTCGTAATTTTCGAAAGTCCGTTTAACTAATTAAATTCGTGTGATAATCAATGTTGTCATGGTATCATCACGTCGACCTGGCCGTGTTTCGCTTTAATTAAAATAATTACAAATCGTGCATGTAATAATTGGTGATTATTACCAAATTATAGTTAATAAAATTATCCGTAACACAAATTAATTCATCAAAGTTCTTTTTGTGCAAAGCATGTAGCTCGTAAGTCTCTTACAGGATTAAAAAATTGCGTTTTAATTTTAGTAATGCAATGCGCGTTATTTATTATTTATTTCTATTTCCTCTTTCGCGGAAGCTAGCTAGCTATTGAACGCCCCGAATGATAAATAAACAGTGAGCTCCGCGGCGGCCTTTCAAACTAATTAAAAAAAGCTGAAAGCTGAGAGTCCGAACGCGCAGGAAACTTACTTTGTTAACAACTCACCGTTTCAGGTCGTAATTTGCAAAGTGAAAGCAAACTAGTAATTTTCAGCGACCGGAGTGTTTCCTTGCAACTTGCAAAAAAAAACTGTGTTTACTCCCGGCGATAATAAATATCCTGTAGACGGCGAAAGTCGAAACTACGGTCTAAATCTCGAAGTTCGTTAAAACAAACAATAATTAACAACGCAATCGAAAAATAAACAGAGACTTTTCACTTTTCAGAGTATGAGTAACTGAGCTTGAGGCATCACGTAACTGAACCTTGAATTTAAAAAAAAATCTACATCTGCACGTCACTTAGCTAAGTCGCAAATCCTCGAGCGGGTTCTCGCATCATATGCAGCTGATTTTTTTTTTAATAATCAACTGCAAGCCTAGCGCAGTCGCGGTGTGAGTATTGTTACGTTTCAATTTTTCCGCCAAGAAAACGCGGAATCGAGACGACATCTGAGCCGCCTTTCGATACAGCTGGCAAGCTCGTATCCCTCCTTCGCTTTCTCGAAGCTTATTCGTTGTGGTACACCACGTGACAGTCTTCGGGTCCGTCATAGGTTAACGCTTGCGATGTTCGCGCGTATCTTAGCAACCACCACCATCTTCAATTTCGTCGCGATCGTCCTCTTGTGTCCGCACCTTGGTTGAGTATTAACGTGTTTTACGTGTGTTGAATCGAGACGACATCTGAGCCGCCTTTCGATACAGTTGGCAAGCTTGTATTCCTCCTTTGCTTTCTCGAAGCTTATTCGTTGTGGTACACCACGTGACAGTCTTCGGGTCCGTCATAGGTCAACGCTTGCGATGTTCGCGCGTATCTTAGCAACCACCACCACCTTCAATTTCGTCGAGATCGTCCTTTTGTGTCCGGACCTTGGTTGAGTATTAACGTGTTTTACGTGTGTCCTCCTTGGAAGGAGAAATTCATCAGCGGCTGTGACGGAACGTTTATTGACACCACCGAACGAATTTGGGGGCAATTTTAACCCTCATACCTGTATTCTCAGGTAAAATATAACGACGAACGCCGACGAACAAGCAGCTAACGAAATCGTTTCCTATACGTAGGTTTTTCTTGCTGGAGATTTATTGGCGGTTGTTTTCTTAATCTTCCTTGCATTTGGGACCCGCTACATTTTATTTCGAACTCCCGCTTGGGGTATTACCGTGTCTGTACCGTTGGGTACGTCCATCGTTTGGTGACGCAAGGGGGGGACAGCCATCATGGCGGACCTTGTGTAACCACTTTAGACGAGGTGTACTGACAACGGACGTGACCAGCAGGGGGCGTTATAACCATCGCCGACACTTCATGTTATAAGGTGTCTGACATTATTTGTTTTGGAGAGGTTAAGGTATTTACTTAAAATTTATTTTGATTACTTCGTGCATAAACAAAGAGAGCGAATTTCGGCTGTTCATGCGCTGCTGAGATATATAGACTAGTGCGTTAACGTAAATTTTAACTACCGTTTGTTGTGTACTATTGTCGTACTTGTATACCGATCTAGGTTACTCTTTGTAACATAGGGTTATAATCCCTTTCAGTTATTGTAATACTTGCTTGTTAGATTGAACGTTAATAACTTTTATTGTGTGTTTGTGTTTATACTTTAACGCACCAGTGAGTAAAGTCTCGCCTCTGTTTGCTTTTGATATTTCTGCCAACGCTCGACGATTCAGAGACGTCGTCAAGGTTGTTTGGGGTTCGGTTGTTTAAAATAATTGTCTGACTTGGCGCCCTTTAATTCAATTGCCATCTTAATTAATAACCCACCTCATTCTTCACTGTTGCTAGTCCGGGGAGCAGCTGATACTTAGTCAGCAGAACTTGTCATCGGTCAAGGTAAGTAAGAGGCAAGTCATTTAAAAATTGAATTTGGTGACGAATAAGCTTTGAGCACTGAACTGAACCTTAAATAAGAAGAAATCTGCACCTGCCACCTAGCTAAGTCGCAAACCCTTGAGCGGGTCGTCGTATCATCTGCAGTTGATTTTTTTTTTAATAATCAACTACACGTGATGCAACAACTCGCGTAAGGTTTGCGATTTAGTTAAGTGATAGGTGCGAATTCATTTTATAATCAAGCCACAGTTAGTGATGACACTTTTCTAATGAAAACGTCGTATTAAAATGACCTTGCCCATCGGTATAAAAAAGTTCATGTCGGGTAAATTAATTAAGTTTTCTTTTTTCTGTCTCTTCCTCTACAACAAACAATTAACAACGGATTATTGAGTTGTTAAAGTAGCAGGAACGCAGAAACGGACGGTATATAATATGTACTCGGACGTAATTGGCTCGCCTCGTTAAATCGCTCCGGCAAATATTTGCGCCTTTTATTTTGTTCAGTTTTTTGTCAACCTTCGCCGGGGCGGTGCGCGCGTTAAGATCTCGACTTCAGATTACGCCGCGCGTTCACTCGCGCAAAATAAACAAATTATTTACTCCGAATCACAGACCCGTGTACTACATTGTCCTTTGTGTGCGGAAGTAGCTGACTTCATTTGAGGACTGCGACGCGACGGTCGATAATCAGCGCCTCTTTGTTTATTCGTTTTTTAACTCTGCCTTAGTACCCTTCTCAATTTTGTGCCTCGTAGGTATTCCTTTATACAAAAGACACCTTAAAAACACCACGCAAGAAAAAACGTCAATTGGTGGCAGCGGTGGGAACTAAACGCACACGAACAACTTATGACCTTTGGCCCTCTTTTTTGGACTTAGCTTTAAACTCGCGCACCCAAGACATTCTCAACTCAACTTCTTGTTGGATGTACACAACTTCCTACCGTTTGGCCTGAATTTCACCCTCGAGCTTCTGGCGTTCAACCGTTTCCATATGCTTGATCTCTTCAAGGCCATAATTTCCTGAAGTTCGTTCTGTTTCTTCTCGAATTCCACTTAGAGTAACCTGAGTTGCTCCTCTAATCGTCTGAGCCTCCTGGGGGCTTGCCCGGTTTCATTCCATTAATTTAATTTAAATCGCCTTTTTCTTACAACGACTTACTTCACTTTTTCTTCCTTTCCATTTAAGCGTTTGAAGGTAATTTTCCAGTTTCTTTGCGATTCTTCATTGTTTCTCCGATTCTCTTTCTTTTTCTCTGAGATCCTTAAGTGTATCCTCATACCATCTCTACCTCTCCCATTTTCATCTAGTTTATAGTTTTGCCCTTGCAGTTTTCACAAACTAACAGATTTTTAGTTCTCCGCGCAAAAAAAGAAAACTTTTTTTCCTTTCCTTTTTTCCTTGTCCCTTTTTCCTTGCCAACGGCGTTCTGGACCTCAGCGGAGCGACGACGGCCACGGCGATGGTTGACGCTGTTGGCTCCTCGGGCCGGGTGTGAGTCGACGATGATCGTGAGTCGTGAGTCTGGGACGGCGACTGCTGTGAGTCGGGGACGACTGGTTTTTGGAGCTTTCCCCTGGCCTTTTATGCTAAATTATTGCTTAGATGAGCTACATAAAGATGTCCTACATATCCTATTAAACGGTAACGCTTTCGTAAATAAAATGCTTACAAATGTCTCCAAATCGTTAGTGTGGCTTACCCACTTCGATCGTAATATTTTGCTGCACTCTTTCTCTTTCCGATTCTCGAGATCGTTCACTTTAGTTCTCCAATTCTCCTCGCTGATCGTAAAGTAGGTACCTCCTCATACTATCTCTGAGTTGACCTTCCAATCGTTCCAACTTTCCATTCATGCCTACACCCTTCATCTTTCCTTGTGGTATTTCTTTCCTCAAATGTCCGTCTCCGTTTCGTTGCTGCTCGTGACTTACCCATCTTGGTCGTAATATTTCGATTCTCTTTTTACGAAGTGTGTCTCCATCTGTTTATCTTCGCGTCATTTCCTTGTGTGTAGGAAATCGACGAGTGATGAAAGCTCTGTCACCGGAAGACGGTTAAATCTATTAATTTTCTTGATGTTGATGCAATTGTCGAATGTAGCGCCAAATCGCTTAAGTTCTGTTACGTTTTCAATTATATGTGTGTAATAGTGTCACGAAAAAGAGGGCGCCTCCATCATGTCACGAAAAGGCCTTCTCCATGTCTCGGGAAGGTTCGGGCCTTTTCTATGTAGCACGTAATGCCGCACAGGGATTCGGGGGTTGGTAGAGCTAAAAGATGGGGTAGAAATGAATACCTTCATTACTCGTAAAGGGGGGAATATTTTGTGAGTTTCGACCAAGGTATGCCAGTCGGGGTAGCTGCGTCGTCGGCCTAGGTGTTGCGAGGTTGCAGCGTCGAGCTGGTGGATGTTTATCGGACTCGGCGTGGATGCAGTGGCGTCTTTCGTACTGAGATGGGTCGTGCTGTGTCTAGCGGCGGGATGTTGCCAACGGCGTTCTGGATCTCAGCGGAGCGACGACGGCTACGGCGACGGTTGCCACTGTTGGGTCCTCGAGCCGGGTGTGAGTCGACGATGATCGTGAGTCGTGAGTCTGGAACGGCGACTGTTGTGAGTCGGGGACGACTAGTTTTTGGAACTTTCCCCTGGCCTTTTACGCTAAATTATTGCTTAGATGAGCTACATAAAGATTACAAGATGTCCTACATACCCTATTAAACGGTAACGCTTTCGTAAATAAAATGCTGGTTACATAAATAATAACATGACACACATCATTTGTGCGGATTTAGCGTCACAAAGTTTTTAACGTTCATGACCTACTCACTGTCGCGATTCGCTCAATCTGTGTCTTCACAATACGCGGAGTGTTTACGAATTCCTTGTTACATTTAAAGTTTTAAATATCTTGCGACAATGGTTCTTCCAAAACGGCAGTAAATTTGATTGATTCGGCAGAAAAGTGAAAATTGCTTCGGTTTCCTGTCTACATCTTTTAATTCCTACTTAGTTACATGAATTTCACCGAGTACTTATAGGGTTCATTTTAGAAAGGCTCGACAGGAGAGCTTATGCAATCGGTGGACGACTCATTAGTCATTAGGCGAAGTCGCCTTTGGTGTGGTCTAAATCGCCTTATGTTATTTGTTTATATTAACTCTATTGTAGGTGGCCCGTTTGATAGAAGATGTTACATTCGAGGTCGCGCGTTAGCGACGTTCTAATTACGCTCTTTTTGTGTCCTGCAAACGACTGCAAAAATAAACGGATTGACTGTGTAATGTAAAGGCAAGTGTCACTTGCTTCCTACGAGCACGCTGATGTTCATACCGGCGTTGAGTACCCATTCAATTAATTAAACGGTCCTAATCAAAATGGGGTTTCACGTGACTCGGTGCACACAATATTCCCGTGCATTCCGCCTTCCGAGCTCGGCCATAACTTACGGCGGCTTATGCAATTACTCTCCATTAGGGCGGTTACACGATTTAACGCCGTGCGGTTTGCATTCTCTCGAAATTGAATCAAATCATTCCGCGGTTGTTGCCTCAAACGTATTGCTCCCCGAAGACGACCGCGAGGCTACGAACGAGAACTTGCCGTTCAACGATTCGTCAGCAAAAGAAAAACTTTTCGTATCATTAGACGAAGGCGTTTTGCGCTTTCTGTTTTTTTTTTTAATGGCATCGCCGCGCCGTAGGATTGGACAGAAAACCACGCTTTGCTTATTAGTTAGGCTATAGTCTTTCATTTATACTGCGTTTTCATTAACTGGCAACGTCGCATGCATTCTTGCAGTGTAAAATTCCGTTACACGTAAAATTTCACGTCTCATTTCTCCTTGCCGAAAATTGATTTACCGAAAAACCCTGTGATTGGTCGTCATGGATCAGGTGACCCTCTCCTCGCCTCCGCCGGCCAGCGCCGAATCGAGTACAATCGCCCCGTGCTCTGACAGAAGCATTCTAAGCGATCCAAGTCATTCTTCTATGCTTTTCGAAACCTGATTACTGCATACGAGTAAAGTGTTTAGTGCAAGCGAATACTGTGCGCGCGCAGATTCGGTCGTAACGTACATGCGTGATTTAGGCTTTCAACTGTGGCCTTTATTCGTGGCTTCTCTCATTGGAAAACATTGAAGCCGTGCCGGAGAGATTTTCCTCTGGTATTGGTCTCGGTACTTAATTAAATTGATTCGCGTAACCAAAAAACAAAGCCCGTACTTCGCGATTTGATCTTAAATAGTGTTTGCCGACGCGACGCTCGAGTGCGTGTCGATCCTTTAATTTGGTTCTGAAATTCAAAATAAAGACGAGCGTGTGATAACATTTTGAATTCATCCGTATGACCTCGCCTGTCCCGCCATCGAGCGACAAACTTTAAATACTGCACGGACCGAAGACGGAATGCAATGGGTGTCACCACGGCGGACCAGGTACGAGTGTTTGTGAGGTTCTTGTCCTCGCGACGCGATTGGTCGACAGGGTTTGCGCGGCAGCAATTCAAAATCGGCGGTAGAGCAAGAAATTAACTTGGTGTAAAGTTCGTTTCCTAAGTCCGGGATAACTTTTATACTTGTCGGTTTATTTATAAATAAGAGAGCGATAAACAATGCGTAGAAATAAGAACGCTTATTTCAAAACAAACTTATATGATTTTTTTTTTTTCCTTCCTGTATGTTTTGCTATTTTTTCAGCCCGGAGGCTATGAAATAGTCTCTTATTATCCCCACCCCCCTCGGTAGGTAGTGAGTGGGTATGTGTCTCTTTCTTTCTCTCAGAAAGATAGGCAACTTGATTGGTAATACACGTTCATGATGTGAGAATGTATAAGATGAGCCGAAGGACGTCTCGAAAAGGCCGGGTGAGGTTGGCGAGTTGAGTCAAGTCAACATTTGGCACAGGCTTCTAATACTGCGTGCCGGGTGGGTCTGCATCCTCTCGATAGCCGCCCTCCTTCTTTCTTCTGCTCGCCTTCCTAGGTCCTCCAGTTCGAGATCCACCCTCAGGTCTTTGTTTCTAACAAACCACGGGATCCCTAAGCATCTCCTGGCCAATACGTTTTGTGTTTTTTCCACCTCTGCCAGCAATTTCGCGCTGCCTCTTGCCCAAATTTCTTCTCCATAGGTGAACATCGGTAAGGCTATTGTTTTCAGAATTTTCATCCTTAGTCTCAAGGATAGCTTACTATCCTGTTTCAGCAGAGGGTGCAATTTGGTGAGTCTCTTCTTTGATGTCTTCTTCCGTTCAGTGATATGTTTTTCCAGCTTCAGATCCTTATCTAGAACGATTCCCAGGTACCTTGCTTATTTTCTAAACGGGACAGTTCTTCCCCCGTGCCTTATTCCTAAGCCCCTTTTCAATTTTTTGCCGAAAGCCACCGCCTCCGTCTTCCCGTTGTTTAGTTTTATGTTCCATTTGGACGCGTACTTATCTATCTCTTTCAGGCTTTGTTCCAACTTTTTCCGGCAGGCTTCCTGGTTTTTGCCTTTCACCATCACCGCCGTATCGTCGGCGAACTGAAAAGTCTTCACATGGCCTCCTTCCTGGATGAATCTGGGAATATCCCTGACAAAGATGTTAAACAGTATGGGGGAAAGTGGTGAGCCCTGTGGAAGTCCTTCTGTTGCCGTCCTACTGGCTGACATTTCCCTTCCTACTCTCACTTTGAAACTTCTTTCTTCTAGCCAAGATTGGACTGCCTTTGTGAGGTATGTTGGTATAGCTATTTCTTTCATTTTATGTATGAGGGCATCCCTCCATACCTTATCGTACGCTTTTTCTACATCCAGCAGGGCAACGGCTACCTTTGCTCTCGGTTTGAGGTTTCCTTTCACCGCTTCCACCAGACATATGGCTTGTTGGACCGCCGCCAACTTTGAGCGGAACCCCAGCTGCGTGTTCGGTATAATCTCCCTTTCCTCCAGATACTCCGTTATTCTTGTCTTAAGCACCGTTTCCGTCACCTTGGCAAAGCCGGTGAGTAAGCTGATGGGCCTTCTGTTCTCTAGTTTGGAAGGGTCCTTATCCCCTTTTTGGATCGTTACTACCACCGCTTCTTTCCAGGTCCTCGGGAAGATGGCGTGTCTAATAATTCCATTTATTATCCTGACTAGCTCGTCCACAGCTGGTGGTCCCATGATTTTGAGCGCTCTATTGGGAATATCATCTACCCCTGGGGCCTTCTTTGATGCCATCTTAGCTATTATGCTTTGGATCTCTTCGCGACTCACCTCCTCTGGTGCTTCTACGAAAGCTGTTTTGACCACTAGCGCGCTCCTTTTCACCATCTGATCTGTGTGTGTGTCGGTCGTTTTCTCAAAGGTAAATTGTCTTTCCAGGAAAGATGCCATGGCCTCCGCCTTTTCTTGGTCCCGGAACAGTAGCTTTCCTTCAAATTTTAGAGGGGTATTCGGTTCTCTCCTTTTTCTCAAATTTTTTAGAAGGGTCCAGAATTTTCCGGAGTTTTCTTCGACCTTCTCTATGGTTTCTTCCCAACTACCTTCTTTTTTCCTCTCGATCATCTCCCTGACTTTTCTCTTTAGTGTGTTATAAGATCGTTTGTCTCGGTCTCTTTTCGACTTGTTCCACTCTTTTTTGGCATCGTATTTTTTTCTTAGTAACAATTTTTCATCATTTGTTAATCCTAGCCTGTTCGTAAATGTTTTAGTTATCTCCCCTTTGCTGTCCTCCAGTGTACGTTGGACGTCCGTTACTAATTTTTTTGCCGCTAGCTCCACCTCGTTCTGATCCAGCTCTTTTTTCTCGTATTTCAATTTTGATGTTAGGTATGAGAATTTCATCCAATTGCACTTCCTTCTGATCGGTTCTGCTTCGTCCACAGTCTCATTCAGGGTCAGAATAACCGGGTAGTGGTCTGAATCCAGTTCATATAGTGTTTTTGGAAACGACGTCCTTATCCCCGTAGTGATGAAAATATCGAGGACGTCCCCCCTTTTGCCCCCACTTGGACAGGAAGTACTATCCTCTGGGCCCTTTATTGTTACTCCCCTAGTTTTGTCTTTCCACTTTTTCAGGATCTTGCCGTTCGGATTTACGTTTCTCAAGTTCCAATTATCGTGCTTCGCGTTAAAGTCGCCCCCCACAATGTACTTTTCACTGCCCGTAAGAGATTCAAGGTCCTCAGCCGTTAACACATTTTTTGGACTGTTATATGCCGACACGAGCGTGATAAGTTGGTTGCCTAACTGAACTTTTGCACCAATTGCCTCCACTTTTGTCCGATAGTCTACTCTTTTCGCGCACAACTTCTTTTTTAGCACTATCGCCACTCCTCCTCCTGGAGCACCTTCCCTGTCCTTTCTATAAATTTCGTACCCTCTAACCGAGAAATTTCTACCAGGTTTCAGCTTTGTTTCCTGCAGGAGCAGAATTGCTATATCCCTCTCCTCCAGAAAGTGTCCTAGTTCTACTTTCTTGTTTGCGACGCCATTAGCGTTCCAGGTGGCTATTTTGATTGTTTCCTTTCTAAGCGTCACTGATTTTGGATTATAATCCATTACCCAGTTGCCGGAAAAGTGGTAACATTTTCTCAATCTCATCAGCTAATTGCTTGAATTTTCTTAATGCGCTTATGTTGATATTTTCAACGTTCTCACCATTAATTCCTTCCACTACCTGTGCGAAAGTCTGGCCTTCTCTTCTTTTTGCTTTTTCGACCATTTTCCTCTTTTCTTCCTCCTTCTTCTTCCTCAATTGCAAGGGGTGATGAGGGCATTCTTTGCTCGCGGCATGATGTTCGCCACCGCAATTTGCACACTTCAGTACAATCTTCTTTTTCTTTCCAGGGCATTCGAATGATGGGTGCTCCTCGGCACACCTCATGCACCTGTACGCCGCTGTACATCTATACTGCACATGTCCAAACAACTGACATCTGAAACATTGTAAGGCATTGGTGGGTTTCCTCTTGGGCTCCGTTTTCACCTTCATACCAGCCACATCTTTCAGGTCGAAGAGCTTTTTACCTTCTACGTTTTTCTCTGCGTTTACAAGAAGCATAGGGAGAGGTTCTTTAAACCTTTTCATCCTGATCACGTTAAATACCGGGAATCCTTTTTCCCTTAGTTCATCGCGTACCTCTTCTACTTCAATTTCCTTTGGTACGCCTCTTATAACCACTTTCAGGTTCTTCTCCTCTTTGAGACTGTAGGTGTGGCATTGCACGTTCTTTCCATCCAGGAGGGTCCTCATTCTTCGGAAATCGGTGGTGGACTCAGTGAAAATCTTTATACCCTCTTTAGTCACTTTGCAATTCACTATTTTGATGTTGTTCGCCGCCGCTTCTTTTCTAATTAATTCCAACTTTCCTTCCTCTCGTAGCACGATTGGAGGGGGTCTGTATTCCTTCTTTGGTTTTGGACTGTCCTCTTGGTCACTTTCGTCACCTTCGGACGACTGTCCCTGTGTGGTCTGCCACTCCTGAGTGTATATTATTTCTTCGCCATCTTTCATCGATGTTATCTCTTTTTCCGCTGACTTTGCGACCTTGTTTTCCACTTTTTCTTGTTGGCTTTTTCCTATGTTCTTATTACTCGTTCCCTGCTGTTCAGGTCCTTTGGTCCTCCTTCGTTTCTTTATTCTTCCGAACTGGAAATGCCATTTTCTTCTTTTCCCCTTACAAAGGCCTGCAAATCACTTAACTCTTCTCTTGTCTTTTTCACAGTTTCCATCAGTTCTTGTATTAAGTCGCTATATCGTTTAATCTCTTCTTCTTTTTTCCTTATGGTTTCTTTCGCACTCATGATATCACTTTCTGAGGTGTCTTCTTTTTCTCGGTCGGACGTTTTCCTCTTGCTTAACGCCTTTTCGTTTATTTGCCTTAGTGCTCTCGAATCATTTTCTAAGTCCACGTCACTGTGAGATGATGAGCTATTCTCCATCTCTGAGTCCTCGTTAATACTAAGATCGGTGTCCACAAACATAACCTTTTCCTCGCCAGGGTCGTCAACGTTATTCTTTCCATTTATTTTGCCGGGGCCGCCGGATCGCTGTGACATAGTGTCGCTTTCACAAACTCAATCGTCACTACTTATATGGTTGCAAAGGGTGCTTATTAATATAAATACGAGACAGCCAATGAGATCGCGTATCAGAGTCCGTATAAACGCGAATCCGAGAAGGGGCGGGGCTTACAAAGTCCGCGTGTACTGCTTTGGTTTTATTTATCACTGCTTTGCCCATTTACTGTAGCATTTCTGGTTTAACAACCATTTACCCCCTTCTTGTCTTCCCATTTCTGGCTTAATGCCAAACACTCTTTTTGCTCTTTCCTTTTTAAGATTCTTGTTTAATTACGCTCAGGTTACCTTAGTCCCTTCTCTGCCTGTTAACTTAATCTTTTTCCCTTGTGTCTTCCATTAGTTTAATTTTTTTTTCTCTATTGCACTTCAGGAATCTTCTTGCTTGTGAAAAGTGCTATAATCATCTTCTAGAATGTCCTCCTCATTGCTTGTCTGACATTTTATATCCCATGTCATTTACTCATCCTTTTCTTATGTTTCTTGCTTAGAGCTTAGGCCATTCTGTCCTCTCCCTTCACGTTTTTTTTTTTGTTTTATGTTTTTGATTCTTGATTGGGCTCACCAAGTTTCTCTCTTCAAATTCATCTCCTCTTTTCACCTCATTATCCTTTTTTACCTGTTGGATTTACTACAGAAACTTTTTTCTATGCCACGTCTTTTTTTTTTAAATCAATTTCCATTCCAGTTAGTTCTCCCCTTCCTTATTTCTTCCTTGCTCGCTCTCGAAATTAAAAAAATTTCAAGCTTTCATTTAACAAAATTCACTCGTTCAAGTTCGCTGGGCCAAGTCCAATTTTTAATTCGCTCGCTTCTCGCGTCTCTCTCTCTCTCTCTCTCTCTCTCTCTCTCTCTTGGAGGAATCAGTCGCGCGTAAAACGTGGAAGGTGTGTCCGATAAGGCGAAACGATTACGAAACAAATTGATCGAAATCGGCGGTGACTCCGTACAAATGACACGTTTCGAACGGGCCCCAAGGTCAAGAGAGAAATATCTCCCGATAAGGGCGATTTAGGACATCGCCTGGCCGAGATTAAGTAATTAAATTTAATCTTCCCAAGGCCTCCTCCTTCAACTTCTTCTTCTTCTGATCGCGATTTAATTCGCTCGATTGAATTGGCAACATTCGGCCACGGAATTATAACTTATAAGATAACACGCCTCTTGCACTATTTATTTAATGAAATGGCCTTCTACTTCGCGCGATTACGTAACAATATTGTTTTAAATGACCGCGCGATAATCGAGATCTAGTGGGCGTTGATTAATCGGTACATTTATAATGACTTTCTGTTAGGCACCGCTTGAAGTTTGTTTATGAAATAAAAACCGAAACAATTTTGCTCAAGGCTTCAATTTATAAACGTGCATGCCGTTAAAGATGGATAAAATTAAGGTTAAATAAGAAAAGTCTCTTGTTTAGGGTCCGTATACACGGTCCAGTTTTAACGGTCGTGTTAAGTTTGAGTATAAAATAAACCCCCGAATTGCATGGCTCATAAAACTAAGATTAAATAAAAAAAGTTTTTCGGTCAGGGTCCGAATACACAGACCATTTTTAACGGTCGCGGTCGTGTAAGAAATAAATTCGCAAATCGTATTGCTCGAGGTTTTAATTTATTTGTGCGATATTAAGAAATGTGAGGTGAAGAGATGTCCTGGGGCTCATATTATTTTAATTAATTAATTCCTTCGGGTTTCTGCAAGTCAACGATTTCTTGCCTTTCTTATTTATCAAAGTGTAGGCCATTAAAACTGATAAAATTAAAATTAAGCGAAAAAAATTAAATTTAAAAGAAGTTCCCCATTTAGGGTCCGAATACACAGACCATTTTTAACGGTCGTGTAAAGTTTGCGAAAAAAAAATAAATCCCCAAATCGTATTGCTCAAGGTTTTAATTTATCTGTGCAAGATTGGGTCTTAAGGAACCGAGATGTCTTGGGGCTCGTACCACTTCAATTAATTAATTCTTTCTGGTTTCTACAAGTCAACGCTTTCGTGCTTTTTTTATTTATCAAAGTGTATGTCGTCAAAACAATATATCGTTGAGGGTTCGAATACACAGACCACTTTTAACGGTCGAGCACAATCGGTCGAGTGGTTGGGCGGAGCGATCTGTCTATTTAATATTACAAAAGTCTGTCTTTTTCTAACACATGTATGATTCTTAATATTGCGTAACAAAAACAAAAGGCGAAATGAACCAGAGCTATCGAGCGAAAAATAAAATGAAGTGATTATTTTTAATTTTCTTCTTAGTTTCGAAATAAAAACAAACGAAAGGCGATCGATCGAAATAGTGAACGAAACACTTATTTTGAATTTCTTCCGTGTCTAGAGCAAGAGGGACAGAAACAATTGAATACATATTTTGAATCCTTCGTCGAAAATGAAATGAAATATTTTGAATTTTCAACTTCTCAAAAGCATAAGCGAAGACAAAAGACGATCGATTATGTAACGAATTTCTATTTCTTCTTCTTCTCCCTAAGAAAGAGAAACTGACACGAAAATGGCGATGACTTTCGCGCCAAATTAATTCAGATGAAGAGGACGATGGTTCTAGAAATATGTCAGAAATGATTTTTTGTAAAAATTAAGTGACGTGCATTATCCAGTTGCTCAAAAAATAAGTCAATAAATAGAAAAACCGAAACGAAAAACGATAGATTTTTCTTTTGCTAAAGTAAATCCCGAAAAGTGAATAGTACGCCATCTTTTATCCAACAGCGAAAGCTTTTTACTTCCGTCTGCATTAAGTGGAATCAAATTACTTGTTTTTAATAGACAACGGCAGTCACTGCTTCCACAAGTTAATAACGCGCCTTCAAATGAATTCCTGATTAAAGCAAGCTGCGATTTTTTTTTATAAAGTCGGCGACGCGCGATGCAAGAGGACTGATGATTTGGTCACTTATAAGTTGACATCCTGTATAACTCGGCGACGGCTTTATAATTAAGAAAAACGTAATTTTGGTTAAAATTTTGGAAATACGAAGCGCAATTGATTTTTCGTGAGGGGCATTCAAAATCCGGGAAAAACATTTTCAATTTCCGTCTCAATTTTTTCCCCCTAACTTCAAAGACAAAAGAGACAATGTTAGTTAATATTATGTCGACACCCCGTATAACTCGACAACCATTTGTTTTAGACCCCCGATGCGACACGTCACTTCAGGCTAGAATTTGCCGCGGAATTCAAAAATGCAATAATATATTGTGCATTATTATTATAAAAAGTAACTTTGGTTAAAATCTTGGAAATGCGACGCGCAATTGTTTCTCCGCGAAAGCCATCCTAGACTCGCGAAAAATATCTACAACTTTCTAATTCAACATTTCTCTCTAACTTTGAAAACAAAAGAGATAATGAGCTTGATTACTAAAGTGTTGACACCCTGTATAACTCGACTACCGTTTGTTTTAGACCCCCGATGCGACACATCATTTCAGGCTAGAATTTGCTGCGGAATTCAAAAATGCAACAATATATTGGTCATTATAATTTTTAAACAGTAACATTGGTTAAAATCTTGAAAATGCGATGCGCAATTGTTTCTCCGCGAGAACCATCCTAAACTCGCGAAAAATATCTACAACTTTCTCCTTCAACATTTCCCTCTAACTTTGAAAACAAAAGAGATAATGGGTTTGATTACTAAAATGTTGACACCCCGTATAACTCGACAACCATTTGTTTTAGACCCCCGATGCGACACGTCATTTCAGGCTAGAATTTGCCGCAGAATTCGCAAATGCATTAATATATTGTGCATTATTATTATAAAAAGTAACTTTGGTTAAAATCTTGGAAATGCGACGCGCAATTGTTTTTCCGCGAAAGCCATCCTAAACTCGCGAAAAATATCTACAACTTTCTCCTTCAGCATTTTCCTCTAACTTTGAAAACAAAAGAGATAATGAGCTTGATTACTAAAGTATCGACACCCTGTATAACTCGACTACCGTTTGTTTTAGACCCCCGATGTGACACATCATTTCAGGCTAGAATTTGCTGGGGAATTCAAAATTGCAATAATATATTGGGCATTATAATTAAAAAGAGTAACTTTGGTTAAAATCTCGGAAATTCGATGCGAAATTGTTTTTCCGCTAGAGCCATCCTAAACTCGCGAAAAATATCTACGACTTTCTCCTTCAACATTTCCCTCTAACTTTGAAAACAAAAGAGATAACGGGTTTGATTGCTAAAGTGTTGACACCCCGTATAATTCGACTACCGTTTGTTTTAGACCCCCCATGCGACACGTCATTTCAGGCTAGAATTTGCCGCGGAATTCAAAAATGCATTAATATATTGGACATTGTGATTAAAAAAAGGAACTTTGGTTAAAATCTCGGAAATTCGATGCGCAATTGTCTTTCCGCGAGAGCCAACCTAAACTCGCGACCCTGCGCATCATGTTTTCGAACGCGCTTACCAAGCGTTGGCACAAACAAATAATTGGACAGCTGTTAGTGCTACAAACCTTTAGAAATCATAAAGCAGAGGATCCAATTGAAGCTTTCAAAAAACGCAAAGACCGAGGGAAACGGAAGAGATCGTAAGAGGTTTAATAAGGGAAGTATTGAAATGGAAGGCGAGGGCGACCTGAGCTTAAGGGCGAGCAAGTAATGAGATAAAGGAAATGAGCACAAGGAAAGAAGAGGTATGCAACATAACGTAACGAAAGACATTCCAGGGAATGGTGGTCTCCAAGCAGTCACGGTGAATCACACACGTGTATAGTGTAACATAATCGGAATTTCTGTTATAAAATCATATAAAAGGAGACTGCTTTCCACGACAGATATCAGACAGCTAGAAGACGTTTGGTCGTGGACACCTCCCCTAGTGCGAAAGTATAATTAGCATTCGAAGAATGTCATAGTAAGTGAGCAAAATCCGAAAATCCGTCCGTCTCCCTGCATCTAGTACCGTGGTTAGGGTGAGAAAACATTAGTGTGTTTGCCAATAAGTTAAAAAACTAACGACTCTAGAGAACAGAGAAAATATTGATTCTCTTCCTGGGGGTTTCACGTCACTGTAAAAAAAATTGCGACCAGATTTGAACGAAAAAGATCTTTGCCGTCGCCCTTCTTCGTTTCAAGGTCGACTGCGGTTCACCACGCGTAAGTTACCACCGGGACCCTCCTCAACGACGAAAGTTTCTCGTTATCGTAAATTAATTTTCGTTTTAACTTCGCCCGCCCCCGCCCCCTCCCCGCGGTCCTCTCCTAACAGAAGATTACATTTCGCAGCACCGCGACTAAAGAGAGGTAATACGTTTAACGGAGAGCCGGCCGGGGCCCTCCTGCCATTCAACGTCGTTAATAGAAATTCCGAAAGTTCACGGCTCGTTTAGTGCCCGCCGCGGTTTGCTCTAATCCGGAGGATTTCTTCATTCAATTCGTTCCAGCCCGAACACTCGCCTCCGTCGGTCGGTAGGTCGTACACCGCAGCTCCGGTCTCTGGGTCGTGTTTAGGACGAGACAAACGACGACGTTTATGGACGGACGAGGAGCGGTTAAGTGAGATGAATTCCGGAGAAGGCAGTTTACTATCTCGTTTCAACAAGAGACGCACTTTTTCGGCCAAACTCGCGACGCGGCGATCCAACTAAATGAAGGGGGGCGAAGGACACGTTTCCATCCAATTAGGCGTCAAAATTAAAATCAAAATTAAAATAGCTAAAGGCGCAAGATCTGTCGAAAATTCGCTCTTTGATAATGCAGCGTTACGAAACGGTTACGACGAGATATTAATTAAACTCTCGCCAGAGCAAGAACGTGCGTGATCTAAGAAAGCGGTTTCCTCTCCTCTCTTCAGCGGGGCACGTTCTTTGATTCGACAGTACGAAAGTACGAGGGATGAAAGTGGTGAGTTTCGACGGCAACAGCTTCGGAAATATCGGTTAAATAACCGAGTACCAAAGAGTATCCAAAAGAAGAAGCCTGCGAGTTAAAAGGAGAAACAGCGTAATTAATAACAAGATGGCGTCACGTCGTTAGCCTGACATAACCTGGATTTTAGGAAAACCAGGCCCCGACGGGGTTGTGAAATTCACCCCAAACTCGTTCGGCGGTGCATAAATGTAGATCCAAAGCCTTAAGGCGACATAATTGAACTTTGCTTCAAGTCAAAGATTCAAGTCAACAAGCTTAATCGACTTCAAGGTCAAATTCTTGATTAAAGTCAAGATTCGTTGATTTGATGCAACTTGATCGGCGAGAAAATCAAGTTAGTTTGAGGAACTCAGATCTAAAAGCTTCAAGCTGACGTAATTGAATGTTTCTCCAAGCCAGGGGGCAAAGACAATTTAGAAAATCAAGATTCAAATTCTACAAAGTCAAGATTCTTGGATTGATCGACGACAAAATCAAATTGGTCAAGAGGTGAAGACATTATAAAAATAATAAAAGAAGAAGTAGTCAAGTCATCGAGACTTGATCTTAATCGACTTGCTTGATTAAAATCAAGATTCTCTGATCTACGACAAATTATGCAGTTTAAGGAAATCAAGATCTTAAGTCACGAAGTCATGAAGTAGAGTTACTTTATAGAATCTTGATCCACTTGAAGTCATTAGGATCTTAAACCTTGATTTCTTTAAGAATCACGATCCGATTTCTTAGAAACAAACTGACGCGAGGACCCGTTCAGGTCATGCCTCAAATAAAATTAATCTTGAAGGACCTTCAAGGTATTAAGATCAAGTTATGGTAGATTAAAATCCCTGCAACTTGATTCTTAAATCTTGACTTGATCAAGGCGCAATTGTTGCATCAAGGCATCTTGATTTCTTTGCATTAAAGCACTGCAATTATTTGAAATAGACCTTGAAGCGTAAAATCAAGTTTTGTTGGCTTCAAGCTTCGAATCTTGATTTTTGTAATATCTTGGGGGTCTTGACTCGGTTTAAAACCCTCGATCTTCATTTTTTCGAATCAATTTTAATGACGCAATTCGGCCTTGAAGTCGATCAAATCGAAACTTGGGATCTTGACTGTCATGACGCCCCCACGAGTTACCGTTTCAAATCTTTAATTTCTCAAGCTCGCATGATTTCGACGTAAATCAAGTGGATTCTTGATTTCTGTGAAGAACTGGATCCTGACGTCGTCTATTCCGATCAGGTTTTGTTTGATTAAAGCTTCAATCTTGATTGTCGCGGCGAGTAGACTTTCCCAATTTTGTACGCTTGAAGCTTTAGAACTTAGCTTTCTCAAGCTAATATGGCCTCGACGTAGATCAAGATTCTTGATTTTCGATAACAAGTTGCAACTTGACGTCTATTCAGGCAGGTTTTGTTGGATTATAGCTTTGAAGCTCAACGAGTGAATTAAATACGAAACAACGTCGTCTACGCGACCACGGAAAAATTCACCCACATAAAAATTTTGTGCGCAAACGTTCCAGCGACTCGCTTTATCGTGAGTCATGACTGGTCTTTGCAAATTGCAAGAATTTCAGCTGCACAGGTGACTCATCGAAAACGCTGGGCATTATGCAAGCGCATGAGCACATGATTTCGGAAAATCACGATGAATCGTAGGGCAACTGACCGGCACTTAATCGGAATTTCCGTTGTAAAACCATATAAAAAGGCGACTGCGTTTGACGATAGATATCATACGGCGCGCGACGGGTAGCCTATGGTCGTGAACATCTGAGAAAGTCTCGAGTGTCGCAGGGCGATCAAGCTCCGAATATCCTTCCGTCTCTCTGTATCCAGTACCCATGATTTGGGTGAGAACAAATTAGCTTGATTGCCAACGAACAACTGCCTTATTTGATTTATGAAATGCTGAGTTGTTGTCGTCCACCGTTTCATAGAGCAACTGGCCCACGTGTAAAGCGTTACGTAATCGGAATTTCCGTTAACAAACCATATAAAACGCGGCTGCTTTCCACGCAGCAATTAGCCGTACGATCATAAACACCTCCGAAAGTTTGAGGCATCGAGTGTCGTAGTGTGATCAAACTCCGAGAATCAGTCCGTCTTGTCGCGCACACTCTCTCCGAAATGTACTCCAACAAACAAAAAAGAAACGTCGATTCGCAACGAATCCCACAGTCGAGTGCGTACGGCAGATTACCTGATAGCGAACAATAAGAAAATACAATCCCGAAACGGATACAAACGAACCTACCCGGGTTGCCCCGGTTGGTTGGGCTGCTGCTGCTGCGACCAAAATCCCGTGTTAGTGGAGAAGGTCGTGGGCAAACAGTTTCGGCGTAGGTAACTGCAGATCACCCGTTGAAGATCGCAACAACTTGCAATCGCGGGATTCCCCCAACAGGAGAGAAATCCCCACTCACCAGTCGGTTCGGTTCCGATATTGTCCGTCCCGGAGGGGAACAGCACAAGGGGGGTAATATTCGCAAAATATCGACGTCAAAAAAAAGAAAAACAGGTTTTAATGCGGGTAAAGGCGACAAAAAAACGAATATAGTCGCTCAGACAAGGAAATATAGTTTCGCAGTAAACTCCCTCTGTACCAAAGGGGAAAAATGGCTTACGTATAACAACACGCTGAAGCCCAAATAACACAACATTAAACGCGCGTAAAACGCGAAAATCTAACTCGTACGCTAGGGATCCCACACGTCCGTTTACAGGACAAGACTGAGAAGCAGTCAAAAATACGTGTTATAAAAAAATAAAACGACTAAACTAAATTACGTTTACAAAAGCAAACAGACAAAAGTAACAGTTAAATCTAAACGCCGAAAAAAATCCGAGAACAAAATGTCGGCAAATCGTACGCCACCGTACGTATGGCATCCGAGCAATTGCTGTAAAGAGCATGTCCGACGATGTTCGGAAGAAATGAGAGTTCAAAAAAAAAATACCATGCCCAGGAGACCTCCGTAGCACTTCGGCTCGCAGCACCTTGAGGGGGGTCCGTAGGTCCACCCCACGTTTACGAAAATTCCGCCCGACGAGGAAATGTCTATTTTGTATCTCTGTATCTAGTACCATGGTTTGGGTGAGAAAACATTACGTCACGTTCTTGGAAACTAACAGCTGCTCCATTTGATTTATGAAATGCTGTTTCTCTCGTGTATCGGAAGACCTTGAAGTTAAGCCGCGCTCACTCGGCCGTTTGTTACGGCGTTTAAGTCGGCAGTCAGTCGTGAAATTCACGTCCCTTAATACAATTACTCGAATTACGCGACGAATCTCGGCCATTTATTACGACGACCTGCAGCGTGCACTTCGAAAATTAAAGCCGAGGCTCCGGACGCAAGTGACAAACGACGTCGCATATTCATTTGAAATAATAACGCGTTATTTATTCGATTATCTGCGACGCGCGACGATTTAAAGCTCTGACAGACGGGCGACTCGCTCGCCGCACGGAATTAATTGATTTACGTTGTCGACGGCGCTGCCGCGCTCGTGTCCGATTCGGACGTTAATTTTGTCCGTGAATTACTGCGTCGTTGTTTATGATAATGCGAGAGCGTAATAGAGTTCGCTTCCGACCTGGCGCACGTCGTCCGCCGTCGATAAATCCGAATATCTGGCGTTGAATTTATATTCGGCGCTCTTCCGATATGCGAGTCGCATAATATGTAACACGCGCAGCATAACTAAACAGATTTTAACAATTTTTGAGGCGTCAATGTGCCACTTATAATACGGCGGCGCGAAATTCACGACGACGATCCCACCGCCTGCCACCAAAAGTGCCTTTGGCGAACTTTCCAGGCGTTACTAGTGGGAATTTCGAAAAAACACCACGAACGTTCGACGGGATTTTTGGATACGGAAATTTCCTGGGAAACGGACTTTTAAATTTTCCCCCCGTTTTCGAACGCCCCCCGAAAAAGCCCTTATTTCCCGGTTTTTACGTATTTTTCGGATATTGCGGCCGAAAGAAATTTCTCTATAAAAATCCGTATATACGCCTTGTAGAAAAATCCCTTGGACGATTTTTGGTGGCGGTCGCTTCGCGACCGCCCGTCGCTGTGGGGAGCCGGGGGGCGAAACGTCAGCCAATCTCATTATGCAGAGTACTTTTCGGGAATTTTTTTCGACCCTTAAACGTGATCGAATCGAGACGAGCCTTTCGGCATCGTAGGGTAAAAATACCGAAAAAACCGAATCCGGAGTCCGCTTCGCGGTCCGACGCCAAGGGGGAAAGATTTTGTACGGGGGTTTCCAAAAATGGCCGTTCTTGGCCGTTCGAAAAATTCCACTGCCCTTATTTACCGACCGAATCGGACCAAACTCGGAACGTATATGTAGGACCGACGGCGGCTTCTACCTTCGGACGCACGGCCCCGAGTCCGGCCCTGGATTTTAACGAGGGCCCGAAGACCGACATTTTTACAGATCGACGACAATTTCTCGAGAACGTGACCTCAGAATTTTTTTAAACTCTCTCACTAGACATGGGAAGTTCGATTCTTTTTGCTGAATCGCTTCCTTTGACTCGATTCCGCAAAAAGACTTGTTCATAAGGAATCGTTCAGTAATGATTCTTTTCATTCGCCAGTACCGAGTATCGCACGAGTTGCGAACTCGATTCCGTCCGTAGCAGTATTCGTTCGCAAAGAATCGTTAGTAATGAACATAGTAATGAATGGAAATTATTTAATTAAAACACTTATACTTTGTTATTCCAATAAAGCACCAAAAACAATCTCAAATTTTGTTTTGTTTCGGTAAAAGACGTAAATCCTTTAGAATTACAACGCAAAACGGCTCGATCTCCAATAAACCTCGAACAAAATCAACACCAGGACGTTCAACAAGATGTACTTGAATCGATACCTGAAGAAAGTACCAGTACGGAAAGGTGCACACAACAAAGTAACAGAAAATAAAAGAAATTATAAACCGCAATATCGAATAACGCATTTTATCAATAGACCTATGCCAGTTAGTAAAAGTAAACAAGTTGATGCACAATTAATGAAGTTAATTGCTAGCGAGTATTTACCATTCACACTAGTTGAAAGTGAAGAATTTAAAAACCTTATCTTTTAACTAAATCCGTCATACAATTTACCGACTCGGAAAACCGTTTTAAATGTTCTATTAAATCAAGTATATGACAGTTTGGTTGAAATAATCAAAGATGAGTTGAAATCAGCAGAAGCAGTCAGTGTAAGTACTGATGGATTGACATCTATTAGCAATGTCTCATATGTAGCTCTAACCGTGCATTTTATTAATAATAAAAATGAGTTAAAATCATTTTTATTGGATTGTTTTAAATTTAACGAAAGACATACGGGAGAGCATCTAGCTAATGAAACCAAAAGAGTTTTACAAGAGTGGTCAGTATATTGTTACGGTAATATTTGGAGTAACATGAAACTAGGGACATTAATATAACAAAACATTTATTATTAACTATTTACAACTAATACTCACAAATCATTTCACTTACATTTCGGGGCACTAAAAGGACAACTAGTCTTACATGACACTCTGAAGAGATATTTTCTAATACTACTCTAGCGTTCACTTTAGCGGCTTTTTATAGGGGTTTTGTGACGTCAATTGTTGCCTTGAAAGTTGTAATTCCTCGCTGGATTTTTCCCGTAGATGAATCATAGTTTTTGCACACGATGCGCGTTTCTTGCAGATGTTTCGTTTCCTGCACTTCTGGTGAGTCATACGACGGAGGCATAGTTTTTGTTTACATTATAGTTTTTATGTTTACTTAATTTAATCAGCTGTACATCTTTGCGAATTCTCTTATCTTAGTTACAATATTGTGACAAGACAGAAGTAAATGAAAATATTAGATTCAATTAGCGAGCTTGAGATAAGAGAAAATGCAACTCGTCAACGTGAACAACGGAACCTTGACACCTGTAGGTGGTAAACCTTGAACAAGTTAAAACGGATGTAAATTATCTCGCGTTCCGTCGAATCTTTCCGCTCTCGTAACAACTCGGAATTGCTCGAGTCGCACTTCCTATAAAAACCCCTCGATCTACATAAAGAGATATGATTAATATCAGCTGTCAGTACAGCATGTAACTTCTTGTACTTTGATTTGTGTTGTGAATTAAGGATGTAAGTATTTACGTTATATTTGTATAATTAATGTTTGTCTAGTCATATTTCTAATATAATATTTAAGCTATGCCCCTTGTTTCGATTTATACCGTAACAATATGAAAAAGTGATTGCCTTAGTTACAGACAATGCAGCAAACATGGCTCTTGCTGCCAGAATGGGAGGATGGACACATTTGCCATGTTTTGCCCATTCTTTAAACCTAATAGTTCAAGCAGGATTAAAAGAAATATCTGAAACTCATATAAAAGTAAAAACAATCGTTCAACATTTTAAAAGAAGTCCTCAGGCAGCAGCTAAACTACGAACAGTAGAAAGGCAAATGGGATGTCCTGAATTAAATCTTAAACAAGACATGCCCATAAGATGGAATTCCACTTTTGAAATGTTTAATAGAATTCTCAACGTAAAGGAACCTTTATTATCCACACTGGCAATTATAAATTTTGAAAAAGAAATGTTAACTCCAGAAGATTTTAGAATAATTGATCTGTCATGCAAAATTCTAGGAGTCTTTCAGGAAGTTACAGTAGACATTAGTGCGGAGAAAAATGTGACTATCTCCAAATTAATATATTTAAGCAAAGCCCTTATGCGACATTGTAGAGAATTACAAGATGAAGAAGGACTTCCTAGGGAGATATCAAATATGCTTTTAAAAATGATTGAGCAGTTAACGAAAAGATTTACAAATATCGAAGAACATCCTTTAATAGCTGAAGCAACTCTGCTGGATCCACGATTTAAAAGGCCTGGTTTTACAGAGATCAAGAATTTTGAGAAATATTCCTCCTACTAGCGCTTCTAATGAAGCAGAACCTGTCCGTATTAATAATTCTTCTTCAATTTGGAGTGAGTATGATAATAAGACTGCTGATCTTGTACAAAATGATAATGCCACTGCTGCTAGTATTGTTGAAATTAACAACTATATTCAAGAACCATTACTTGAGAGATCGGGAAATCCCTTAAATTGGTGGTTAGAACGAAATAATACTTATCCCCGATTATTTAATATAATGCAAAAAAGACTGTGCGTTACTGCAACATCTGTTCCACGTGAACGCGTTTTTTCAAAAGCAGGCCTAATAATTAGCGAAAAAAGAACAAGACTTAGTGATAATAAAGTTCAGAAACTTCTATTTATAAATATCAATGGTCACAATTTATAGTGTGAAATTTGCAGTTGTAATCTGTGACCTGGGAACAAAAAATATTGTTTTGTTTTTTCTTTGCTATTAAGCTATTTTTTATTATTACACTTTATAAATGTAATAGGTCTTGTTCAGCTCATAGCACTGTCAAAACTTAAGGGATCGTATTTTTTTTTATCAAGGTAGAATTATCTAATATCATGGCTGTAAAGGTGCGCTGACATGATCCTAGACATGATAAATTTTAGTTTCTCCTCATCAGTACCTAAGCATTATTTTTTTAACTGATCTCTCAGAATAGGTTTTTCTTGTGATATGTTATTTATTTATATGCTAGTTATGTATATGAATTGTAGAAAGTTTTTTTAAATTTTTATTATACGACTTCTTTATTGCTTTATTTATTTATTTAATTCCTTATCATTGACGTTACCGGAATTTCCTTACACATTTTATTTTTAAAAAAAGACCATAGGTAAATAACGAGTACTTTTAAAAATTTGTAATTGAAATAAGTTATGATTTTACAAAAGTTTAAATTTTTTTTTCTTTTTCAAATAAAATTTTTAACTTCAAAGTTTATTTTTGATATTTTGATCTTGTAATTAAAGCCTGTTTTAGGCCAGTATTACACTATAAAAGTTCTTTGACAAAGATTTCTTATAAAATGTTTTATAAAATATATTAAATTTAATAAAATTTAATATTTACATATTTTTTTAGGATATAATTAATAATTTCGTAGCAGAAACGCACCACAGAAATTTACCTTCCGCCATACTATTTTAAAAGTATCAAATCTTTTATAAAAGGTGGTCACCTGTCGTTACTTTTTATACAAGATCTTTTATAAAAGAAATATTTTATAAAAGATTGATCACATCTAAGAAAAATATACTCCAATAAACTGCTAGAATTAAATGAATTTTATCACTATGAATTTAAGATTCGCAAAATTATATAATTAAAGGATTTTATAAATCAATTTCATTTATTGAATCCAGATGTATTTCGGACAAAAGTACGCAGAAACTCAGCAGAAACTAAAACTCGTATGTGTTCGAAATTGAATGATTCATTCGGTTCGTCCAATACATTTCTGCATTACGACTCGAAGACTCGAAGTACATCGAGTATATCTCCGAACTTCGTTTAAAAAGAGAATCGAATCTTTTCGGAATCCAGAATTGATTCCTTCGAGTTTTACAAAGATTCGTTCATTTTGAACGAGTCATTCCTGAACGACTCACGTCTATCTCTCACACGCTACAGCCCCCCGCCCCCCCTCCCAGTACCTAGCCTATAAGGCCTATACCATGGGAAAATGCGTGTTTTCGAGATATGATTTTTTGAAAATCCTGAAATTTGCAAGCTTCTTTTTCGGAATTTTTTACGGTACCTGGGGAGGGTCTGATCGATTTGAACTGCATGTCATCTTTGGCAGAAAATGACGAGGAACGCGATGCCGCCGCGCGCTTGAAGCTACGATCACCAGGAACGCCCCTACAGCTCTGGACTTCTCCGGGGGGGTGAATCGAAGAAAAGGGGAGACTCGTGCACGTGGTTAGACAGCGCCCGCCGATTAATGATTCTAAAATTCGATCTGAATCGTCCTAGGACGCACCGTTTGGCCGCTACGGGGCGTTGAAGTTCCCGTGCATTCTTATGGAAGACTTTTTCTCGAATGATTGGCACTTTTTCGAACTTTTCTCGAGAAAGTGATCTCGGAATTTCTTTAAACTTTCGAAGCCGGTTAGATTAGTCCTTCGCGAGTCTTTCGAGGCCCCGTCCGCTCCGATAGAACGATGCGGGCCGGCTCTAAAGCGTTTAGAATTCGACTCCGGTCGGTTATCTCTTTAGGAAAAAATTATTTCTGCGCAATCGCGGGAGATATTTTCCATCCGGAGGATAGCTGCCTCCTCCCTCTTCGCGACGGTACCGGTTTCCAACCGAGCGCGTCATAAATAACCGAACGGCGAATTTTTTTTTAAATTCGCCTCCGGTAAGGTGAACATTTATTTCTCCGAAACCGACACGGATTTTGTCGAGATGTTTCAACCGGAGGATAGCCGAACCTTCTTTTTTAGACTCAGTTTTGCCAACTCGCGTTACATTCTAACGTAAACAAAGCGTACGCGTGGGAATTCTTAATCGTCAAACGCGAGCTCGCCGGCCCGTATCTAAACGTAAGCCCGCGAGCGTCTGCTTGCATTGCAAATACGCGACGCGCGGCGTTTTCTTCTCCTTGTTTTTCATCCGTAATGAATAAGTTCACTTCGCGAAAGCAAACACTTCCGCTGCGTTGCGAACCGCGATCGCGCGCGTTTGCGTGTTTTTTTTTTTTAAATTTTTGGTACGTCGTCTGCATTTCGAACTGGGGCAAGAAAGCACGGCGTACGAAGAAGGATCGGGTAAACGGGCGGCCTTGAATTATTCGTTTCGTGCTCGCTCCCTAACGGGCAAACGATATTACTCGCGCGAATCCGTTCAAAGAAAGCGCGGCTTCATTTCTCTAATCTAATTTCATTTTTCTCGCTCGCGTCTTCCCCCCGCGCTCCGCTCCGTTCGTCGGGGGCTGATTCGATTTCCAGTCTGCGTTGAATAGATTTTCTGTTTTCCTTCTAATCAGGTCGGAGCGTATTGAAAATATATCAGAGGGCGAATAAGCACATCGGAACTTGGCGCATCCACGTTGGCAAAGCTCAGTCATGAAGCTCAGTGTGAATCTTTCGGAAATATCAAGGAAGGAATACGCGTAAATTCCGACTAACAAGCTTGCAGTTCCGCATGAATCATATGTCAGGGCATAAATTCATAACACGCAGGGAAAAACGTCCTCGGACGAAATTCCTTTAAATAGTCGACGAGCTGATCATGAGATCATTAGTGTGATAGCTAGTCAAAGTGTCGACTGGTCAGGGTTGTTGTGTATGTGACCAAACAGGCCATGTAAGTCACTGTAATTGTACGTAAATAAATGTTCCTTTATATCTTAGCTACGACCCTTATTTCAGTTACATAAATTGTTTCCGTAACAGTACGTATAGATTTACCGGACTATTCAGCGCCAGCGTGTAACGTGTATGGTCTGCCGGACTATTCAGCACCAGCGTGTAAGGTGTATGTGCGTATTTTGCCGGATTAGTTCAGCACAAGCCCCACTGGTTTGAACTGACCAGCGCTCCTCCTTTCATCCCGTTATTTCGCGGCGGGGATTAGGTAACTTTGCTTGCTCGAATCAATGACGAGCAGAGTTGCTTCGTATTTGCCAGGTGGCAGTGCTTTTGTTTGCTCTAAATGAGGTTGCCATCCTATTTGTTGGCCAATCAGGAACGAATGCGGTCGCGCTTTAATTCGTTTATTTTGACGATCGTCATCGTTGCTCAGTCAACGTGATGTTTCGCTCGTATCTGTCAACGTGACGTTGCTTGACGTCTGACCCCCCACAATTTATTATCAGGATTTTTTAGCGAGTTACCGGTTATTACCGGTTACTTATGGTAACTGAACCTTTTCATAACCACTAGATATCTGATTCAAAGCTGTCTCTCTCTCGCTAACGGAGAATATTTCTAACCTCAATATTTTGGAATTTACTTTGAAGGAACAGAATTCGTTTTGTGCTAAAATGCTAAAAGTTAAGTGCTATAATCTATTTTAGTTTAGAAAATTTCTTGTTTGATAATGCAGATGAGCTGGTTAAATACTCATATCATATCAAAGCGATTACAATGTGTGGTTAGATGATTATCAGGAAACACAATTTGTGGCATTGCATCGGATGAAACTTTTTACGAACGTTTTGTTAAAAACTGACAAGGCAGGGCCTGATTAAAAAACAATACACGGCCGGAGGTCGTCGGCCTGTAACACCTGAATTGTCCTTATTGGTATTTTTGTGGTACATGTCACATGTGGATGCTACAAATGCTACTGGTGATAAGTTTAATTTAGTGCATAAAAATCCTTTAATCTCTCAAGTGTATTTACCGACGCAGCAAAAGAATTGGGTTACAACAATGTAAGGCCAGGGGTCGCAGTGACGATTACGAGCTGTATTATAACACTAAAGTTTATTGCAGAGTTCCGCAACGGTCGTTCAAACGTAAACAGAACAAGTAGGCCAGTAGGATAGACCCTTAGCGCCGGCGGTAGATTCTAGGTAGCAGGTGGTCGACGTCTAGACGGATAGAATAAAAACGTTTGGGTGATCCTTGGGAATTCTCAGAAAATAAACTTTCGGTTCAGTTTCGGTTTAATTTGGCAATAGTGTAATTTGTTTTTGTTTGGACCGTTTTATTGGTTATTTAGTGGTCCATAAAAGTCAATAAATAAGGTGACACGTCGGCGTGTTACAGTGGAATGGAGAAGTGCCTGGAAGAAGGTAGTGACTGGAACGATTACAGAGAAAATAATTTTGAACAGCAAGCTTCTGTCTACATTTCTCTGTTCTACCTATGAGGTAACCATGTGCTTCTAGTTCATTAGCAATTTTTTGCCACACCTGCATTTTACAGTTTTCCTATCATCAAAGTGACGGTAATACTTTTCTCTCAACTCTAAAAATAAATCGGTTGCAGCGTCGTCTATTTGTGTAGGATGTATGGATGTCCAAAGTTCAGATGTCAAGTGTCAGATGTAGTCGTTTCTGAGAAAACACTAACTACACTGCATCAGTGTTGACATCAGATGTTGTTACGTTTGAATTTGCCGCTAAGAAAACGTGGCAACAAAGCGACGTCTAAGCCACGATTCGGTACATTCGGCAACCTTGTACTCCTACCCCGCTACCACGAAGCTCATTCGATATAGGGCACCGGGTGACTATATCATGGTTCACCATTGGTTACCGCTTGCGACTTTCGCGCGTTATTCAGCGTCCATCATCTTAGATTCGCGTTCGGCGTAACCTTGGGGTCCTTGCTCTTTATGTGAGGAGAATTCACCAAAGGCGCTGCCGGAATTCCTGACTGCACCACCGAACGAGTTTGGGGTATTTTAAGCCCCATACCAAGCCTGGAATACTCCAGAAGCCCAGGATTTTAGTTGTTGCTGCGCTTCAGCCTTCTTATGTTGTACCGTCGTGAGTTGGGCTCAAACCGAGTCAACTCGTAGCATTTTTCGAGCTTACCGGTCCTATAAGGGAAACCTGACCAGCCACAGAGGCAGAGGGCGTCGTAACTACCCACTGCACTTCGGTTGGTAAATTTGACCTGACGTTACCGACTGTACGCTGTCAATAAAGTTAAGGTATTTCCATCTTAATTTATTCTGACATATCGTGCATATTCTTGCATAACCGAGTAGAGAGAACGAGTTACGACCCTTGAATTTGTGGCTAAACCACATTACTGTTAAGAAGTCAAATTATAGTGTACACTTTTATGTATTGTACCTTTGTCCATCATAGTTAATGGCATTTAATTAAAGTTTAAGTTAACTTTTGCTATTGCGTTTGTGTTTACTCCTTAACGTACCAGTGAGTTAAATAAGCCTCTGTTTGCTTTCGATTTTCTGCCGATTTAGTCGATTCGGAAACGTCGACAAAAATTGTTTACGTTCAGTTTGCTTATTCAAGTCTGTCCTGGCAACAACATAGTTAATGGTATTTAATTAAAGTTTAAGTTAACTTTTGCTATTGAGTTTGTGTTTACTCCTTAACGTACCAGTGAGTTAAATAAAGGCTCTGTTTGCTTTTGATTTTCTGCCGATTTAGTCGATTCGGAGACGTCGACAAGATCGTTTACGTTCAATTTGTTCATTCAAGTCTGACCTGGCGCCCTTTTGTTGTTTTACCATCGTAATTAACTCATCCCCATCTTCACTGATTGCTAGTCGAGGGGAATAGCTGATACGTTAGTCATCAGAGCTTGTCATCTCTCAAGGTAGGTACGAGGCAAGTCATTTAAAATTAAATCGGCGACAAAGTATGAATCACTTTCTTCCGATTGTTCTACATGCTTCCTTTCTCTATTATGAACAAATTGTTCGAAAACATTCAACATTGTTCACTGTTCCAACAGTGTTTTTAACAAATCTTGCATACTATTAAATTGTTTCTCACCGATTTCTCGATCTCCTGCTTAAAAAAGTTCAATATCCGACTTAGTAGGGCTCCTTTTCGATGGCGCAAATCGATTTGCTATAGTTTGCTTGCATGTAGTCAAACCTTCATGACAGCTTAAAGAACCTTGGGGTTTTTTTTGGGATCAACTTTATCTTTAGAACTTAAAAAATAAATTACCGCACAATAATTGTTAATTTATAAATTGACAACCTTACCAAGTATTGAATGCAATCCTTGTTTACCGTTTTAAATAAAAAAGATGCCAAAAACGAATCAAGCGGAATCAATTTTGTTTTCGCTCGTTCGAAGGCCTAAGCCGAATTAATTTCGAGTTGCCAGTCGGAAAGCTCGAGGCGAACTAATTCGAAATCGACGCGCCCGCCCTTTTATAGCTATTGGTTCGTTGACAGTCACCGTAGCCAGGGCAACCATCAACATTCTGGTCTATTAGCCTCGCAAACAATCTCGAACCCGGTGTGCATTATGCCTGTGATATTTGTTTGTTTGTTTACAATGACGGAAAATACATAATATATACAATGAAATGGTTGAAATTAATACTTACAACATATCTGGATTGTTTTACGTCTGTTAAGTAACATGTCTTTTCAATAATTAATGATTTGCGCAAATTACAAGCATTCAACACATAAACATGAAACCTAACCTCAGATGACACAAACTTACTTTCGGGTAATCTCGAACAGTTAACAAATAAAACGAAAAAATAACGCTTCACCGTAAATGTTCGTGCACAAATGTTGATGGTTCACTAGGTCCTCAAGATCTCGTCCTGAATACGTGGACCCCAAAGCTACGTCGATGGCTTGCATGAAAATCGGCACCATTCTCTCGCCGTTCACTCAAATGAAGTGGATTTTATTTGTTGTGGTAATGGAGTGTTGTATTGTTGCATCCCGAGTGGTTCTTGTTTGTAGAATGAAGAGAACTTTGCTTACGACGTACACTTATAGCTGCGTACGATGGTCCCTTTCACTCTGGTATGCTGAACACTCTTCCAAGGAACTTTTTCGTGCAAACGTAGAGGTGCCTTCTCCGCTCATGGTGGTCCTTCGCTCGACACGGATCGTCTTGTACACTTGACGCCGCTTTTCTGACTTTAATAATTACAATGACTATTTTTTGTCATATGCAATATGTTTCGTTATGCTGAGCTACGACCCTTATTTCAGTTACTTAAATTATTTCCCTAACAGTATGTATAGAAGTATGATTTACCGGACTATTCAGCGCCAGCGTGTAACGTGTATGGCCTGCGGGACTATTCAGCACCAGCCGGACTATTCAGTAAGGTGTATGTGCGCATTTTACCGGATTAGTTCAGCACAAGCAATACTGGTTTGAACTGACCGGCGCTCCTCCTTTCACACCGTTATTTCGCGGCGGGGATTAGGTAACTTTGTTTGCTCGAATCAATGACGAGCAGAGTTGCGCCCTATGTTTTTGTTTGCTCCGCTTTAGTCAACGTGATATTTCGCCCGGATCTGTCAACGTTCGTCTCCACAGTTTATTATTGTTACGGCTCTCTGCGCGGGTGATGACGTCATTCTTAAAACAAGAGGGGTACGGATTCCAATAAATTTTCAAACGTGGACGTAACATGCTCCTCATTACCGTAAGTATTAGAATTTTGTCGTTCTCTTTCGTTATCGTAGATCAGCGTCTTCCGCAGCGAACCCATAACCCTACCGGAGTAAAGCTTTCCGTGTGACTTTATGACTTTCATAGCCTGCTAAGTAGCAATTTCAACGTTGAAAAGTAATGGCGAAGCGTCCAGTTTTAAGCGTGTAATTTACAGGAAACTGCAAAACGGCGATAACGTACGCCGCTGCACTTTGAATCTAAATCGGCCAATCACAAGCAAATTACGAAACTGCTGCTTCTGACATCGTCGCCGCCGCCGGCGTCGATTTATACGTTAAGTTATTGCTCTTGTTAGTAAAGAAATTCTTCAGTGACTCGATGAATAAAACTACAAGAAAACATAACAACATTTTGCTATTACTGGATAATAGATGGCGCTCGCCATCGCTCTTTGTAAAGCTAAACCAACAGAACCACCTAACATTTTAGATGAGATAAGATGCAATTGTATTTGACAAGTACTTGTAGAGTGTTCTCAGTAAAATTATAATGAAGTGGGTAGTTAGGTTATTAAAAAAGGGATGGCGTCCTCTAACATTTATTGCTAAGGTACTAAATCAACACTCCGTTCAGGTAACGCAATCCCATTCCTCTCGTGAGAACATTGAGAAACAAGAAAAACAAATACAATTGTCGCAAGTGCAACAAGGAAGACAACAGTTACAATCAGTTACAATGACAACTCAAAAATGTATTAATTAAAACAAAATGAAAACAGTTTGGATACAAAACAAATTGAAACTTTAAAGGCAAGCTACAGTTGTTATTGATAGTAACTTTGTTAAACGTCACTTCAAATGTGAACAAACTTTCAACTGCGTTCTTTTTATCCCTAGATGAGAATAATGTGCGACAAGGATAGATATAAAAAATCACCTCTATACGAAGTATTTTGATTTAGTACCTTATTTATTGCGTCGTAAGTTCAGCTGATTATGGTCGATACAGGAAACGAAACACAAATTCTGTTGTTTTTGGTATATCCTCGTCAATCTAAAAAAATCCATAAGTAAATGTAATAAATGGTTATTGCCGTTTGCAAATCCTGATGGCGCTTCATTTCTCACACTCAAAATTGGAAATCAACGGAAAACATGTTCTTGTGTTCATGTGTTTCGTCTGCTTGTTGCAAAAATCTTTTGTCAAAATTGTTACAAAATATCTCGCTCACCAGATCATAGATGGTGCTCTATGTCGGTGATTATGCTTAAAACTTAGGTGCCCTATTATTTGCTGTGTTCGGCGATATAGAAATCTGAACAAATTCTGGTCTATCTTCGTCAGTACTGAAAACCGCAAACAATTCTATAAACGGTCGTTGCTGAAGTCCAATCGCAGATGGCGCCTCGTTTCTCTACTCATTCAAAATTACAAACCATCGTGAAACACGTACTCGGTGACGTTTGTTCTTCAGAAATTGATTTTTAGCAAAATTATAGCAAAACATTTCGGCTCTCTCTCTGTCTCTCGCACACACACACATATCATGCTTAAAACAAACGTGATTATCGTGATACATAAAAATGAATACAAATTGTTGATATTTAACACTGTAAAATAAATTTCTTCTGAAGATGGATAAAACCATGCAAAGATGCGGTAAACTATTGTTGTTATTCATCCACAGAGGGCGGCCGTTATCACTCGTTAGAAAATCAAAGTAAATAGAGGAGGGATTTTCGAAATCTGATAAAAAATTATTGTTTATAAGTAGTCTTAAGCCAAGTTTGACAATCCTGGAATAAGGTCGGAATAATTGTTGGCCGAATATCCTTTAATGTTCCTACATATTTACGTCACACCTACGTCACGTTATTCTAAGAATAATGCTTATCCGACAATTGTAAAATCGGGCCTTAGTAGTAGATGAAAAATTTCTAATAACGAACCTCTAAATAAAAACCTGGTTATGATCGAGAATTTATCCATTGCATTTACATAACAGAATTACCAAATGTAGCCTACTTGTCCAGGTTTTTATTTACAAACGAGTTGCTTCCTTGTTGATTATAATAAAAAATTATAGATAGCTTTATTTCAAATTTAATTTTAACGTATTGTTCCTGCAAAATCTTTTACTGAACAAGTCTTCTTTATCAACTTTGGTTAAAAAAAGAATATGATTATTTCTGATTTAATTCTTTGCAAATGGAAAGTTTGCCTACTGAGTAAGAGATGACGCTTTTTATCGTTTTATAACTAGGATAAGAGAACCAGCAAAGATGTACAGTTGAGATTAAGCCAAGCATAACGTAAACATAAAAACGATAACATAAACAAAAGATGCCTCCGTCGAAATTATATAACGTATGACTCAGCCCCGATGCAGGTGCACTCGTACGCGCCGTGTAATGAATCATCTGCAGGCACAAATCTAGCGCGGGATCACATACAAAAATGTCAAGGCAACAATTGACGTCACACCCCGGAAACAAAACCCCTATAAAAAGCCGATAGAGCGAACGCTAAGAGAGTATTAGAACAAATCTCTTCAGAGTGTCATGTAGTCTAGTAGTCTTTTAGTGCCCCAATAGACGATGTAAGTAACTTGTAACTCTTGTAATGATTGTTAGTTAATTAGTTAATAATAAATGTTTTATTATGTTAAGCTACGTCCCTAATTTCATGTTACTTCAAATATTACCGTAACAGTTTAATGAAACTGAAACAGGAAGTGAAAATAAATTTTCGAGAAAATTTGATGAGGGTTAATCAATGAGATACACCCCCTAACCACAACCACAGGTTTAGTGTTGCTTTGTGATTTTTGATGGGGTATTTTGAACAGTGGCTTTCACAACTGTTTTAAATCGTGAATGTTTTGAGAATGAACAAAGAGCAGGGCCGGTCTTCTGAATGCTGGCGTCCAGGTGCAGTAAGAATTGTGGGGCTCTTTTTTTAATGGTGCAAAAAACTTGAATTCTGTACAAAAATTTATTTCACAATTAGAAAGGAAACATGCTTGTATTCGAAAATGGACACAGATATGGGCGTGCTAAGAAAAAACAAACGGAATGGCACGCCCTCTACCGGTAAATGTGTTTTCATTCGGAAGCTATGTGTGAGATGGAGATATTTTGAATTTGACTCTTCATTTCGCGCGATGTCACTGTAAAAATTCGTCACGCAAATAATATCCGCTTATTGCACTGCACGCGAGCGTAATTTGAACGTCTCGCTCGTTTCGCCTTATTTGATTCCGATTTATGGTTTTATTTTCAGCGCTGTTATTGCCAATCACATTTGCGCGCGTAAAACTAGAGCAGCGCGGCGGCAATTGGAAAAGTTCGCTGACGGCGCGGCGCGTCAACAAGTTTATAAATTTCCAGAGCTTTCGGGTCAACTCGCACGCAAATTCGATAAAGCGAATTGCGAAAACTCCGACGAATACATCAAATTGCATCCATCGTTTCGTTGCGACAAATTTCATCGCTTACTTCCGATTTCTAGAGAAGGACGCGACCTTATCCGGCTCGCCCGTCCTTCTAATTAGCCTTCGTTTTTAAACTTACTTAACTCGTGGCTGTTTCGATAAACTGTCGTTTCAAAATCCTCAAAAGGAAGTAAAGACGTTTGATAGAAGCTTAAAAAAAGACGAGGGTTGGAGACAAGCGGGTCATCCTTATCCGGCTCGCCCGTCCTTCTAATTGCCCATCACTTGTAAACTTACTTAGCTTGTGGCTATTTCAATAAACTGTTATTTCTAAAACCTCATAGGGAAGTACAGACGTTTCATTGAAGCTTAAAAAAAAGATGGGGGTAGGAGAAAATGAGCTTGGGGCTAGGTGATAGAAATAAAAAAAAGAAACAGAATAATACTCACCGGTACCAGAAATCTGCGAACCTCTGCTAGGGCGTAGGCGATCCTGGCGTGGGCCTCGGCCGGGGTGGCGAACGCGCTTATTTCGACGTGCAGCTCCTCGCTGAGGTGTTGGAACTTCGGGTCGCCGCTCGCCCTCAGTTCCTCCTCCTGCAAAGACACACCTGTCACTTCTCCTCCTCAAAGCAAAACGTTGCAAAATTTCGAGCGCCGCCGCCCGGTACATCAACAACAGACGCACCGGAGATAATACTCAATGATTTATTTATTGTTCGCCCGTTCGCCGTAATGCGGTCGTGAAACGTCGGGTCTGCGACTAGAATTTAATAGGCGAATTTATGCGCGGCAATAAAGTGCGTGAGTATAAATTGTGGGTTTATACTCGGTACGTTAAGATGTAATTAAGTAGTTTCAAGGTCATTTATTTGACGTTCTAACCACATCGTTTGTAAGTGATGTATGAAGTATGAACTGCGAAACATTTAACTGGGCGATTGTATCTTGCACGCGTGAGCCTAGGGCGATTCCCGCATCGCGCCGCCGCGCAGTCTCTATGTTTCCGTGAAGGACAATGTGTACAAGTTGGTGTTGCTACCTACCTGCAGCCTGCGAGCTTATGGGAGGGCAAGTTAAGTTCGCCCCAAAGCGCCGGCTATCTCAATGGGACGGGCGAGGTCATACGAAACCCAGAAACAAAGGGGGCAGTAATTGAAAAAAAAAAAAAATAGTCACCACTACGCACTTGCCTCAAGGACGCCTCAAGGATTTTAAAGAAGAAAACGTCGAGGAATCAAAGAAGTCGTCAAGGATTTAAAGAATTCGCCAGGTAAAGGTCAGGGATGTAAAGAAGTCGACAAGTCAAGGGTTGAGGACTTACGGCAGTCCTTGAGCTGACGCCAAAGACTTAATGAAGTTACCAAGAATAAGTCGTCAGAAGGTTTTAAAGAAGGACACGTCAAGGACTTAAATAAATCGTCGAGAATAAGTCTAGGATACGTGAAATCGTCAAGGTTACGTCAAAGACTTAAAGAAGTTGCCATGGATTTAAAGAAGTCGCCAAGGACAAGTCGAAGATTTAAAGAACTCGTGGGGAATACGTCAGTGGTTAAAAAAAAGTCGCCGAGGACAAGTCAAGGATTTAAAGAAGTCGTCGGGGATTTCAAAACGTGGGTTTAAAGAAGTTGTCAAGGACGCCTCAAGGATTTTAAAGAAGAAAACGTCGAGGATTCAAAGAAGTCGTCAAGGATTTAAAGGATTCGCCAGGTAAAGGTCGGAGATTTAAAGAAGTCGACGAGTCAGGGCTTGAGGACTTACGGCAGTCCTTGAGGTGACGCCAAAGACTTAATGAAGTTACCAGGAATAAGTCGTCAGAAGGTTTTAAAGAAGGACACGTCAAGGACTTAAAGAAATCGTCGAGGATAAGTCGGGGATACGTGAAATCGTCAAGGTTACGTCAAAGACTTAAAGAAGTTGCCAAGGATTTAAAGAAGTCGTCAAGGACAAGTCGAAGATTTAAAGAACTCGTGAGGAATACGTCAGTGGTTAAAAAAAAGTCGCCAAGGACAGGTCAAGGATTTAAAGAAGTCATCGAGGATTTCAAAACGTGGGTTTAAAGAAGTTGTCAAGGACGCCTCAAGGATTTTAAAGAAGAAAACGTCGACGATTTAAAGAAGTCGTCAAGGATTCGTCAGGTATATGTCAGAAATTTGAAGAAGTCGATAACTCAGGGGTGAAGGACTTAGAACGGTCGTTGAGCTTACGCTAAAGTCTGAAAGAAGTTGCCAAGAACAAGTTGACAACAGATTTTAAAGAAGGACACGTCAAGGATTTAAAGAAATCGTCAAGGACGAGTCAAGAGATTTCAGGAACTCGTCGGGAATACGTCAAAGATTGAAAGATGTCGTCAAGAACAGGTGAAGGACCTAGGGAAGTCGTCAAAGACTTAAAGAAGTTGCCAAGGATTTAAGGAAGTCGTCAAGGATAGGTCAAGGTTTTAAAAATGTCGTCAAGGACAGATCAAGGATTTAAAGAAGTCATTTTACTGCACAATCCAGTAGATTAATAGTAAATAAAAAAAAATTGAAAAGAATTATGACAGAATGAAGAAAACAGAATAATAAATATTCAAAAATAATCAAATTTTAAAAAAATAGTAGTAACTAAAGACAATCAATTTTACGACACAGTTTAATAATAGATTCGTATTTTTTTTTTTTAAAAAGAACATGAACATGTGAAGTTCACCAAAGTGTATTGTTTAAAGTGAAGATTGAATGGAGCGTTTTGTTTCGGTTTCGAATTGTGCGCTTCAAGCATCAGAGGCTTTCTTCCAGGCCTTTCCAAGCCCGACCTCTGGATACAAGTCAGGTATGATTTATATATATATATTTTTTGGTCATTTATCTAGGCCTTTTGTTCCGGACGTTTCATTGGAGCGTTTAAGCGGGAGCTACTTGGAATTTCTTCGCTGAGTCGTGTTAGGAATTTCTTTGTTGAGAAGAGCATATAATGCGCCCCCCCAATTAGACGTAATTATTGACAAGTAAACAATAATAAATATGTATGAACAAAATCCCCAATTAAGATTTATGACCGTTTTAAATAACTGTCACCGGCTACGAGAGTTCGCTCAGCGGCGGTTAGTTTTTCTACTCGGAGAGTTTGCTTGTTACCTGCTATGATTACGGCTGCCGACCAAATGTTATTCCTATTGACCTAATTGTTGTTTACAGTTGAACGAACTTACGGAGAAACCGGTGTACAGATTAATATCTTTAATTGCAGCTCACGTGATCTCGTTTAATAGGACACTACGTCGTTTAGTGCGAGCAGAGTATAGATCTTTATAACAAGGAAATTGGCAAGTTAATAATGAAACGCAACGATTAAATTTAAGTAATTATTTATTGAAAAAAAAAAGAAAAAAGTTGGGTAAAAAAACTCCTGCTCTCCGCCTCTGTGGAAACGGAGAGCTTGTGTGTAAAAAACCCTGGTGTTTAAAATCAATACAATTAATCAAAAATTACGACTTCCAGAAAATACAGTGTGATTCGTTTAACAGCTTTCACCTTCGGGTGTCGGCGCGATCTATATCCTTCCGATTCACACAGTTGGTGGTACAATGTTTACACAGAAGTTTATTGGAGAACTCTGCTCCTCACTTGGATTAATTGAGTTTAAGTGCGTTCGAGTCTTGGTATAGCGTCTGTCACTCTGCGGTATTCAAGACACTTGTTCGATTTAATAAACCAACGCATAAAGTGTCTCTGTGGGACTACAGTGTACTTAATTAATGTAGTTAATCAGATGTTTGGGCGATGTTTGGGTGATGCACCTGCCGCCTTCAGCGATCAATCTGCAGGTAAATCAGTAGCAATCACCATTTTTTCACGGGCTCCCTTAGGAGTAGTTTATTAAACCCTATCTCTAGCTAATCTAATCATTTGGCGCGTGGAGTGAGCCAAAACTTCTGCTGCAACGTCACCGAGCGTTCATATGTTATTTGAGAGCGGTGTTTTACCCCTTGCCTGGCCTTTCAGGACTCTCTGTATATCGCTGTTACGCCGACAACCTAGCTAATTAATTTAAAAAGGCGCAAGGACCCAGATCGACTGTTTTCGACACTACACTACAATGGCCGTTTCAGTCTCGAGGCAATCGACAAATCTCTCAGCAAAGACAACCGTTAGACCCTCCCACATATACAGGGTGTGAAAAACTTTGTCAAGAAAATGGCCAGGAATGTATTTCAAATTGCTTGGTTTACAATTTGACTGAGAGAATTCCCCTAGATTAGAATGATTTCTAAAGTACACTGTATTGGTAGCCCAGGTAGATGTAGGGAATAGCAAATTGCCGTTGATTGATTAAATTATCGAACTGTATCGAGCTGTAAAGGAACTCAAAATAGTTGATTACATTTAACTCAGTGTAATGTTACAATGAAACGTACCGACTCTTAGTCGGATTAAGAACAAACAAATATCTCTGTGCATTTCTTTTACCACCAAAGGGAAGTGGAAAGAATCAATTAATTACCACCAGCGTATAATCCTTTCACTCGCACTGCACAGGATTTTAAATTTTATAACCGGACCGGAATAAATGATTTAACAAAGAACTAAATTCTATAAGAATACAAATTTGAATAAAGGCTACAGGCGCCTAAGAAAAAACTGCTAAGTCAAACTAAAAAATTTCGTCTAAGCGTCAATGTTATCTGCCCTTCCTCCGCGTTTTTCCCTTAACACGAAAACAATCAAAAACCGCCCCTCGGACTTGCAGCGAAATTCAAAAATCGCTTCGGCCAATCCTGGTCGTGATATTTGTTTTACACGCACGCCCCCCCCACAGATGCCAAGAAAAATCAAGAGACACTCTATTAACTCATCGGAATGTTCGCTGTTCGTATGTCTTAAACAAACACCTACTATGTTCAAGTGTGGAAGTTGACATTTCTAAAGTATCCGTTATCGGACTGAAACGAGGCAGACTCCAGCTCGCCGTGCCACTCAATATCTTCGTCCACTTGGCCCGCACGTCTGCAATTTTGACGCGGCAATGTATACAGAAAAACAACTTAAAACGTCAAATGGATTTATTTATCGTGTCCGCGTGACTCTATCGCTGCGAATGTCGCCAGTTTCAATACAGAATAGACAAGCGAGACGTGTTTCAAAATGCCTGCACTTTGATTCTTTACGATCTCGGACGCGTACTTCAAATTTAGAAAGCACTCAACCCCATGTTAAGGTGATCTGTTTAGCGTGGGCATGTGTGACTCAAACCACCCAGTCGGTCAACGTGGCGCCTCCACACCCCCCAAGTTAATGCTGCAACTCCGAGAAAGCGAACATGTGTTTATTGAAATCAGACATGCAATAATCGCTTTTTCTTAAAAACAATTTAGCGGAACTTACTGATGTATCACTTTTGTTGATACACGTGTCGTTGTACAACTCTAAAACTTTGAGTCCAGTCGGTTTAAACGTGCTGCAGTTGTACTGCACACATTGACTGTTTACTAGGCGCCGCATTCAAAAAAAGTCTTTCTATATTTCTATATTTAAAAGTTTTCCTGTATTTCTATATCATTCGAGGGCGCTTAGGTACTCCCCGAAACGCAAGTTGATGCTTTAGGCACGTCCCTCCTGTGTGCTCGTTACTCGGACGGCTTCACGACTCTCGATCAGCTGTTGCGCATTCGCAGTTGGAAGTTGAAGGTCGGATTTACATTACTATATATTTTTTAAGAAATATTTTGGACGCATTTTAGTACAGACTATGTTAACGTGCGTGGTTAATTTACTATAGCTTTGCTCGCGAACGAGCAAACGGATCCGTATTTCGTGTTTCAGGTCATCTGATTATTAACGTCCTGCACTGAATATAGAACTTTATTTTATTGTGTTTAACAAGTTATTGCGTGGAATGTCCGTTCTTCTTTTGAAACACAAAGAAAAACGAGTGCGCAGGCCTGGTGACTGCTTTTGGGGTTACGTTATGACCTCGACCTGTCCTTGACCCGATTAGCCGGCAGTTGGGACGTAACTTAATTTGCACTCTCCACATTTTGAAGCCAGGCTTTTTTAATTTTTGACGTTCTTATTCGGCACGAGGAGAACGCACTGCGCCACTCTTCGCTTCGGGAAAGTCAAGGTCGAAGCAATACGGGATTAATTCCTCGGAAATAACGGCGCATGAGGGCGCCGCATCCACTTAAAATTTACGCCCTTTTTACCGCCCGAAGCAAGCGAGCCCGCGATTTTTATTTTATTAGTAATCGGTTTACGTCGTCGTCGTCAAACGTGTAACGTCGCCCCCCCCCCTCCCCACCTTCATCGTAAAAAATCAGAAATTTAATTGATCTTTATGTCCAAATAAAAAACTAACCAACATTATTGTTAGATCCTGGAGGGTAGGCCACCAGCTAGACATAGCGGAATGGCCTGGCCGACACATTCGCTCGTGTTTTCGCAGGTTCGAAGGTTCCAGACTTATAAAACTATTACCTTTTTTTAATTTAAACAATTTATGAAAGTATGCGCAAGTTAATTTTCAACGAATTTCAGAATTTTAAATTCAAATCGTTCTGCTGCCGGAGCTCCAAATTAAATTTAAGTAATTATTTATTGAAAAAAAAAAATTGGGTAAAAAACTCCTGCTCTCCGCCTCTGTGGAAACAGAGAGCTTGAGTGTAAAAAACCCTGGTGTTTAAAATCAATACAATTAATCAAAAATTACGACGCACATCGAAAGTTTGAGACCGCTTCGTTACACGCCCGGGTCCGGAACTTTCAAGTTAGTTCCAAGACGTCCGCGACGTTAAACGAGCGCTCTCCGCGCGCACACACGTCAATCCGCCCCCAATTATTCCGCACGAACGCCGCGCCGCCGGAATTCAATAAACTGATTAATGCGTTCCCTAATAGGTGAGCGGCGCAAGAAGCGAGCACCTAATGGGGGTAGTGAGCGTGAGGGATGATGCATTTACGCGCGGTTACGGCGGCGGCCAAATGGAGACGCTCCGACGTATTTTCGGCTTAATGCATACAAATGTATGATAATGCGGGGTGATAGTGTTTTCGGGGAAGCACGCCGCATGTGTGCTGCGAGTCTATTCGACGGGACCGGGGGGGAGGGGGGGGCTTATTTGCATGTAATGTTTGCGACGTTCCGCTTTTTATTACGTCACATCCACCTCGCCTGACGACGACGTGAAACTTGAGGCGTACTTTGCTGAGGCGGAGGCTTTTCTTTTCCAACCGAATTATGGAATATAAAACACTTCGCTCCAGCTAATACATTACGGAGCTGCACGTGTAATTCAAGCCCGCAGGTGTTTCAATGAACTATTACCTTTAAGTCCTCGAGGGGAAATTGAGAAAAGGCGCGGACGGGGCGGTGCTGGCACGACACAATCGGATCGTCCTTATCCGGCTCGCCCGTCCTTCTAATTAATTGGTATTTTTCAATTTAATTGACTCGTGACTGTTTTAATAAGTCGTTATTTCCAGATCCTCAAAAGGGAACAAAGAACGTGGCGATTGTTTCATCGAAACTTGAGAAAAGATGGGGGGGTTGGAAAAAAATAACGGCGGTGTGCTGGTGCATCGAAGGACACAGTCCTTCTTATTAGCTATTGTTTTTAATCTTACTTAACCCGTGGCTGTTTCAAATTCTCAAAAGGAGACCCGGTTGCAAATTTGTTGGGCAAGCAAATTAAGTTGCGATCCCAACTGCCGGCCATCTCAGTGAGACCGGTGGGGTCGTACGTAACCCTCAAAGCGGAGGTTGAATTTTTAAATAAAATAATAGGTCGGTGTTGCACGCTTGTCTTTATTGATCACGTCAAAGAAACATGGATTCAAAAGCTCAACTAAATAACGACAGGTTAAGTAAAATTGAAACGAGAAGAGCGGATCCGTTTCTCGTTCACAACCAACAATATACATCAACTCAAAGCGCCGAACTTCAGTCGTCCAAAGCTGGACCAACGTTCTTCGAATATCGACCGTACGGGAGGTAGCGTCCAGTATGTCATTCCGGACCCCGATTTTGCCAAGCGACGGGGTTGTCGGTCGTTGAAACGGCCGACCGAAGATGGAAGCCACCGAAATGTTCTACCACTGCTCAAGGACAACACAGCCAGGGCTACAATAAAACTTTGGTGAAAATCCCGAAGCCATAATTTTAAATGCGGTACGTGAACTGCAGTCATGCCACTTAGATAACTTAATTTCCTTTTGAAACGGACAGGTCTGCGGTATCCGTTGCTGCAATTTGAATATTTATGCCAGTTTTATTATTACCTTAACACAGATTGCGCACGGCTGGCCTACCTGTTCTCTGTCAGATTTTATTCGTGTCTTGCTCGACGAAATACTACGGCATTCTTTAGTTTCTACTACGCATTAAAAAAAAAAAACTAGAAATCGAAGAACATTAAAATCCCCATTTTACTTCTTATGCAAATGAAATGGAATATTGATAGTGTCAAAAAGAGTAAGTAATTATTTAAAACTGGATAACAAACAAAGATTTGGAGGAAAGGGGGAACGAGGAGACAGGAGAGAGGATGTCCTGAAAGATGTTGTATCTAATGTGACCATAAGAGGGAAAATATCTAGAAATGGAAGGCGAGGAACAAGAAAGGCGTTGGATTGAGAATGCAAGAGGACATCTTAGAAACAGAAAAAAGGGGCCCACGAAGTATCCACAGTTTGTGTGAACAGATGAATCTACAAATATAAGTCAAGGTAAAAGAAGAATCGTCGTGGAAGATGATGATGATGTTAGCAACCAGTTAGGAGGCAACAGATTAAAGAAAAAGGCAATCTAGGAGTATTTGTGGAACCGAGTGGATGGAAATCAATTGAGGACGAAAGAGAAAAAGTGAAGGTATTGGATTGAGGATGAAATAGGACTCTCAGAAGATTGGATCGAAATATCGAAAAGGAGAAAATACAAACGAATCAAAAATGTGTGAGAATAGACAACAGAGAGTCTAGAAGTGGAAGATGAACAGAAGAGAAAGAGAAACCTAATTAACAGATGATAGAAATTAAAGACAAGAGGATGTTGCATTTTGGATAAAACAGGAGACCTTAGAAGAGTAGATCGAAAATATGAGAGAACCGACGAAAAAGGATGAACAAGGAGCGAAAGGCGTGGCAGAGGGAATCCAAAATGAATGAAAACAGATAAGAGGAAGATGTATACAAGTGGAAAACAAAAAGAGAAAACCCAAGACGGTGTTAAGTGGCAAGACGCCCTAAATCGATGGAAGAAGCCTCAAAGAACCAGTTAGGAGGAGGCAACAGATAAAAAAAAGGAAATCTGGCGTGGTTCTGGCGTTAGTCGCTTGGCCCGTTCGCACGTATTCATTCTCCACTTTGTGCCGTGAGAATTCGCACCTGTTGGGAGTCCGCCTGCTTTTGGTTCTTGTGAAATTATCGTTTGGAAGCTTGCAAGAAGCTCTGTGACCACAGGTGAAAGTCGGGGTGTTGTTAATTTCCCCCCTTTGAATTCTCAATCACACTCAATCACGAGGTAAGTTACCTTTTTAATTCTCTTATATAGCGTATGTGGATTCTGTCCCGCGAATTTGTACTACTAGTTTCGTTTCCTTTTATTCAGCTAGCAGTACGGGATTTTACCCGGACTTGCATACGGAAGTCACGGCTTCACCACTTCACCGTACAAATCGCATTAGAGCCCGCTGTCCGGCCCTCTTTTTCTTCTTCAAACTGCGAGCTGTTCTAGTCCTCGTCATCACAGAACGAGCCGGAACTCCACCAGAGGTTTCAAACGCCGTACCGTACTTACAGCGTCCTGCGTTTGGCGTCCACCGAGGAGCCGCGAGACTTTTGCTATGGTTCTATTTAAATTTTGTTTTGCCGTTTCGTCTTTCCGAGGACCTCTACCCGCGATTTGGATTTACGTGACCTGCGACCCGAGTGTGAAGTTTCGGCTAATCTAATTTAGTTTATTTTTATTTTTCCTGCTCTCACAGTTCTTAATTTGAGTACTGTTTTTTTTTTGTTTGCTTAAATGTTTGATTTTTTTTATTAACTGACAAAGTTTAATTTATTCATTTACTTTGTGAACGTCGCGATTGGACCCAAGCGTGTGCGGTTCGTACTTGCCTTTTACGTGTATTTATATTTTTTTTTTGTGTCGGAACGTTTTGTTGCATTCATAATTTATTTAATTCACCGAGTTTTAATGTTGACGTCACATGCATTGCCGACTTTATTAGGTGCACCTTGAACCGGATTTTCCAGATTCTGTTTATGTTATATATTGTTATTCAATATACTATTCTATTTTGGTGGGATTTGGGTTTGCTAATAATTTACCCCGCCTTCTAGCGAGTCATTCAGAGTTGGACTTATACAGGGTGAATATTTTGGACCTTCCCCTAGCGTCGGTCCATGACTTTGGGCAACGTTGCTTATAAGAGAGGTGGCGCCCAGCATCTGGGAAGTCCCCCCATATTATTGACGGACACTTGTGCGTATCTACCGCGCCCACGACCGTCTTCACTGAGCTACTGGGACAGGAGGCGTTTCCTTCGTAAGCGTACCTCCGGTTAAACGTCCGGAACAAAAAGCTTAGACGACCGAAAAAACACACGTTACGATCTGAACCGCGCAGAAAGTTGTTTCTATAAATCCTACCTGACTGTCTTCAGAAATCAGGCTTTGAAAGGCCTGGAAGAAAGCCTTCTGTCGCACTTCTCAAAAGTCGGGGGTAAAATCCTCCGTTCAAACTTCACTTTAAACAAAAGAGTCTAGTGAATTTATTAGCAAGGCGGAAGAGCCCTTACGCTAAGCGAGGAGCAACAAGACGTTCACGAGTGGGGGTTGACCGATATACACTGCAAGGGGAGTTGTTATTTGTCTGGTTGTGGGATGTTTTGCAATCTCGTGAAATGACAGGAAACCTGTAACCAGTATTTTCGATTCCCACAACATACAGGGTGATCCGAGAAACTAATGATAATTATAAATGAGTTTTATAACCGTAATAGAGAAAAAATTCAAGGACGCACGTTGCTCTAACTGCCGATTTTAGCCGACGTTCCGTTTCTCAAAATCCGACGTGATGATTGGCCTGGAGAAGTCCTCGGAAGCTGTGTGATATAAGCCCCGCCCCTTTTCGGACCCGCTCAGATACGCGCTCTGATTGGCTGTCACATATTTATATTTGCAACTTGTTTCGAATAAACGATTTTTACTCCTGCGCGTTGATTACCGCTCTCTTATTTATACAATAAAAAGTTATCCCGGATTTTGGAAAAGAACTTTGCACGCGAAGTTGATTTCTCGCCCTACCGCTGGACGTGGACTAAAGCCGCGCCCACCGTCGACCAATCGCGTCGCGAGACTCTGAAAAACGTTGTACCTGCGGTAGCACTTTGAAACTAGAGAAAAGTGCGTTGAAGGACACAACCGGATCATCCTTATCCGGCTCGTCCGTCCTTCTAATTAGTTGGTATTGTAACAGAAGACAAAAACATGTAAAATCCGTCCCTGGTTCATCCGCATCTGCGTGGATTGCATCATCGTGGCAGCCGGCAGCAGAGAAAATGAGTCATCAGAATTTCCAAGAACAACCAACACCTGCACAGGCTACGTCAGTGCAAAGTAGGTCAAGTCAATTCATATAAATAGATCGATTTTCCGATTAGGGGTTAGTTCGGCGAGATCCTGCTCAAAGTGCGCGAACTCATGTCATCTAAGTAAAGTGCCTTAACTACTGCTCATGTAAGTGTAATTCTTGTATTTGCAACCTCATGTACTTTGGGTTACCTTCAACCCCTTTAAGTATACGTTACTTCTTGGTACAAACTGGATTACCAAAAAGGCAACGTTACATTATTTTTACGTTTAATTAACTCGTGACTCGTTTTAATAGATTGTTATTTCTAGATTCTCAAAGGGAAGCAAAGACGTATCGCAGGCACCTCGAAACTTGAGAGAAAAGCGGAGATGGGCGATTCCGGTGCGTCGAAGGACACAACCGGATTATTCACGGCCGGCTGGTCCTTCTTAACGTCTGTCATTTTTAAATATGCTTAACTCGTATCTGTTTGAATTTCTAAAACGTCGAAATGAAGCAAACGCGTTAACTTTGTTATGTTTCAAAAGTCATTTGAGAATTTTGGGCCAATTAAGAGTTTTGTTGTGGCAACCCTGACTTCCCCGAGCGCTGCGGCGCAGGCTCGAAATTATCGATCGTCGCAATTAACCTACTGTCGAGTCCTTATATGGGCAGGTGGATAACCAAAGATTTCTATTGGTCGGCGCTGACTTCATCTGCGATCGCTCCGCGTCAGCCGATTTCGTTTTGTTCCAAGGCGTCACTTACTCGTTCAACGTTGATGGTGCTGTGTCGTGTGTTCGAATTTATCGCTGACCTCATCTGCGATTACTCTGGCTCGAAATGATTGGTCTGCGCAGAAACGCGTGATTGATGCCCCTTTTACGGACGCTCTTATTGGTCGAAGCTGCGATCTGTCAGTACTATTTCATGCCGCTTTGTTGCACGGCGTCACTTTTCGCAAAGTGGTGGTTTTGTATATATCGTGGGTGTGAATCATCCAGATTTCTGGCGGAGAAATATGGGTTATGTGAGTGACCTTTAATAATTTTAATTCACTTATCGCGTGTACGAGAGGACGTTGTATTATCCAAGAGCAAATCGTCGACATCTTTTACATTTTATTTTAATTTTTCAATGTTGTATTGTTTGTAAAAGTATAATAACTAGTTGCATTATTTGGCTTTTTTTTGTTCATCACTTGTCGATTTATTTTATGCGTTCTATCTGCCTTTTGTATGTTTGTTTTGTTTTAGGTGGTTTGCTGATTTTTTTGAACAAGGACCAGAACGGCTAAACGATGAAACAAATTATGTCGAGCTTCATTTGTTTTTAGACTCTTCGTGATGTAAAGATTTAAAGACGTTCTCCGTCATGATTTGTTGTTTGTTGTTGTCTCGCGAGCGATCGTCATGTGTTTAATTGAATTTATATTTTTTTAATCGCGCAAATTTGAAATTATCGCTCAGAGACACCGAGCAATTTTCTTCTTCTTTATTTTATATCAAAGTCGGCGCTTAAGGAAGAAACGCGATTAGGGGAGACTTCTCTTAGATGGCGCCACTGATATCGATTTATTTCTTATTTGTAGTCCGCGAAAGTTTTCACAGATGGCGCCACAACTGGAAATAATAAAGTAAAATAATGGTGACGTCATAGAAACCAAACAATTAACAACAAATAAATAAATCAGTCACTGTTACGACACTTTAAACAATTCATATTTCATTTGTATTTACGTAGATGGCGCTGGCTACGTCTTTTTTTTTTAATCGCGCAAATTTGAAATTATCGCTCAGAGACACCGAGCAATTTTTTTTTTCTTTATTTTATATCAAAGTCGGCGCTTAAGGAAGCAACGCGATTAGGGGGGAGACTTCTCTTAGATGGCGCCACTGATATCGATTTATTTCTTATTTGTGGTCCGCGAAAGTTTTCACAGATGGCGCCACAACTGGAAATAATAAAGTAAAATAATAGTGACGTCGCAGAAACCAAACAATTAACAACAAATAAATAAATCAGTCACTGTTACGACACTTTAAACAATTCATAGTTCATTTGTATTTACGTAGATGGCGCTGGCTACGTCTTTTTTTTTTAATCGCGCAAATTTGAAATTGTCGCTCAGAGACACCGAGCAATTTTTTTTTCTTGATTTTATATCAATGTCGGCGCTTAAGGAAGAAACGCGATTAGGGGAGACTTCTCTTAGATGGCGCCACTGATATCGATTTATTTCTTATTTGTAGTCCGCGAAAGTTTACACAGATGGCGTCACAACTGGAAATAATAAAGTAAAATAATAGTGACGTCACAGAAACCAAACAATTAAAAACAAATAAATAAATCAGTCACTGTTACGACACTTTAAACAATTCATAGTTCATTTGTATTTACGTAGATGGCGCTGGCTACGTCTTTTTTTTTAATCGCGCAAATTTGAAATTATCGCTCAGAGACACCGAGCAATTTTTTTTTTCTTTATTTTATATCAAAGTCGGCGCTTAAGGAAGCAACGCGATTAGGGGGGAGACTTCTCTTAGATGGCGCCACTGATATCGATTTATTTCTTATTTGTGGTCCGCGAAAGTTTTCACAGATGGCGCCACAACTGGAAATAATAAAGTAAAATAATAGTGACGTCGCAGAAACCAAACAATTAACAACAAATAAATAAATCAGTCACTGTTACGACACTTTAAACAATTCATAGTTCATTTGTATTTACGTAGATGGCGCTGGCTACGTCTTTTTTTTTAATCGCGCAAATTTGAAATTATCGCTGAGACACCGAGCAATTTTTTTTTCTTTATTTTATATCAAAGTCGGCGCTTAAGGAAGCAACGCGATTAGGGGGGAGACTTCTCTTAGATGGCGCCACTGATATCGATTTATTTCTTATTTGTGGTCCGCGAAAGTTTTCACAGATGGCGCCACAACTGGAAATAATAAAGTAAAATAATAGTGACGTCGCAGAAACCAAACAATTAACAACAAATAAATAAATCAGTCACTGTTACGACACTTTAAACAATTCATAGTTCATTTGTATTTACGTAGATGGCGCTGGCTACGTCTTTTTTTTTAATCGCGCAAATTTGAAATTATCGCTCAGAGACACCGAGCAATTTTTTTTTTCTTTATTTTATATCAAAGTCGGCGCTTAAGGAAGCAACGCGATTAGGGGGGAGACTTCTCTTAGATGGCGCCACTGATATCGATTTATTTCTTATTTGTGGTCCGCGAAAGTTTTCACAGATGGCGCCACAACTGGAAATAATAAAGTAAAATAATAGTGACGTCGCAGAAACCAAACAATTAACAACAAATAAATAAATCAGTCACTGTTACGACACTTTAAACAATTCATAGTTCATTTGTATTTACGTAGATGGCGCTGGCTACGTCTTTTTTTTTAATCGCGCAAATTTGAAATTATCGCTGAGACACCGAGCAATTTTTTTTTCTTTATTTTATATCAAAGTCGGCGCTTAAGGAAGCAACGCGATTAGGGGGGAGACTTCTCTTAGATGGCGCCACTGATATCGATTTATTTCTTATTTGTGGTCCGCGAAAGTTTTCACAGATGGCGCCACAACTGGAAATAATAAAGTAAAATAATAGTGACGTCGCAGAAACCAAACAATTAACAACAAATAAATAAATCAGTCACTGTTACGACACTTTAAACAATTCATAGTTCATTTGTATTTACGTAGATGGCGCTGGCTACGTCTTTTTTTTTAATCGCGCAAATTTGAAATTATCGCTCAGAGACACCGAGCAATTTTTTTTTTCTTTATTTTATATCAAAGTCGGCGCTTAAGGAAGCAACGCGATTAGGGGGGAGACTTCTCTTAGATGGCGCCACTGATATCGATTTATTTCTTATTTGTGGTCCGCGAAAGTTTTCACAGATGGCGCCACAACTGGAAATAATAAAGTAAAATAATAGTGACGTCGCAGAAACCAAACAATTAACAACAAATAAATAAATCAGTCACTGTTACGACACTTTAAACAATTCATAGTTCATTTGTATTTACGTAGATGGCGCTGGCTACGTCTTTTTTTTTAATCGCGCAAATTTGAAATTATCGCTGAGACACCGAGCAATTTTTTTTTCTTTATTTTATATCAAAGTCGGCGCTTAAGGAAGCAACGCGATTAGGGGGGAGACTTCTCTTAGATGGCGCCACTGATATCGATTTATTTCTTATTTGTGGTCCGCGAAAGTTTTCACAGATGGCGCCACAACTGGAAATAATAAAGTAAAATAATAGTGACGTCGCAGAAACCAAACAATTAACAACAAATAAATAAATCAGTCACTGTTACGACACTTTAAACAATTCATAGTTCATTTGTATTTACGTAGATGGCGCTGGCTACGTCTTTTTTTTTAATCGCGCAAATTTGAAATTATCGCTCAGAGACACCGAGCAATTTTTTTTTTCTTTATTTTATATCAAAGTCGGCGCTTAAGGAAGCAACGCGATTAGGGGGGAGACTTCTCTTAGATGGCGCCACTGATATCGATTTATTTCTTATTTGTGGTCCGCGAAAGTTTTCACAGATGGCGCCACAACTGGAAATAATAAAGTAAAATAATAGTGACGTCGCAGAAACCAAACAATTAACAACAAATAAATAAATCAGTCACTGTTACGACACTTTAAACAATTCATAGTTCATTTGTATTTACGTAGATGGCGCTGGCTACGTCTTTTTTTTTAATCGCGCAAATTTGAAATTATCGCTGAGACACCGAGCAATTTTTTTTTTCTTTATTTTATATCAAAGTCGGCGCTTAAGGAAGCAACGCGATTAGGGGGGAGACTTCTCTTAGATGGCGCCACTGATATCGATTTATTTCTTATTTGTAGTCCGCGAAAGTTTTCACAGATGGCGCCACAACTGGAAATAATAAAGTAAAATAATGGTGACGTCATAGAAACCAAACAATTAAAAGCAAGTAAATAAATCAGTCACTGTTACGACACTTTAAACAATTCATACTTAATTTGTATTTACGTAGATGGCGCTGGCTACGTCTTTTTTTTTTAATCGCGCAAATTTGAAATTATCGCTCAGAGACACCGAGCAATTTTTTTTTTCTTTATTTTATATCAAAGTCGGCGCTTAAGGAAGCAACGCGATTAGGGGGGAGACTTCTCTTAGATGGCGCCACTGATATCGATTTATTTCTTATTTGTGGTCCGCGAAAGTTTTCACAGATGGCGCCACAACTGGAAATAATAAAGTAAAATAATGGTGACGTCATAGAAACCAAACAATTAAAAGCAAGTAAATAAATCAGTCACTGTTACGACACTTTAAACAATTCATACTTAATTTGTATTTACGTAGATGGCGCTGGCTACGTCTTTTTTTTTTAATCGCGCAAATTTGAAATTATCGCTCAGAGACACCGAGCAATTTTTTTTTTCTTTATTTTATATCAAAGTCGGCGCTTAAGGAAGCAACGCGATTAGGGGGGAGACTTCTCTTAGATGGCGCCACTGATATCGATTTATTTCTTATTTGTGGTCCGCGAAAGTTTTCACAGATGGCGCCACAACTGGAAATAATAAAGTAAAATAATGGTGACGTCATAGAAACCAAACAATTAAAAGCAAGTAAATAAATCAGACACTGTTACGACACTTTAAACAATTCATACTTAATTTGTATTTACGTAGATGGCGCTGGCTACGTCTTTTTTTTTAATCGCGTAAATTTGAAATTATCGCTCAGAGACACCGAGCAATTTTTTTTTTGTTTATTTTATATCAAAGTCGGCGCTTAAGGAAGGAACGCGATTAGGGGGGAGACTTCTCTTAGATGGCGCCACTGATATCGATTTATTTCTTATTTGTGGTCCGCGAAAGTTTTCACAGATGGCGCCACAACTGGAAATAATAAAGTAAAATAATAGTGACGTCGCAGAAACCAAACAATTAACAACAAATAAATAAATCAGTCACTGTTACGACACTTTAAACAATTCATAGTTCATTTGTATTTACGTAGATGGCGCCTGGCTACGTCTTTTTTTTTAATCGCGCAAATTTGAAATTGTCGCTCAGAGACCCCGAGCAATTTTTTTTTCTTTATTTTATATCAAAGTCGGCGCTTAAGGAAGAAACGCGATTAGGGGAGACTTCTCTTAGATGGCGCCACTGATATCGATTTATTTCTTATTTGTAGTCCGCGAAAGTTTACACAGATGGCGTCACAACTGGAAATAATAAAGTAAAATAATAGTTACGTCACAGAAACCAAACAATCAAAAGCAAGTAAACAAATCGGTCGCAGTTTCGACACTTTAAACAATTCATAGTTCGCTTGTATTTACGTAGATGGCGCGCTTACCCGTAAGTTTATTATTACATACTTAGATTTGTCTCTTTGCGACGAAAAAATTGTTGCAAAAATTCTAATGATCAACTAGAAACTTAAGAAAAATAAATGAACAATAATACGTAGTAATAAAATTTTAAAAAATAATAGCAATAAAATAAGAAAATAGTAATGGCAATAAGATATCAAAATAGTAATGATAACAAAATAAGAAATGGTAATGGCAATAAAATAAAAAATAATAACGACAAACAAAGACAAATAACAGCAAGAAATTAATTGGCTGCGCAAGCACACACTCATATCTCGAAAGGGAAAATAAGAGGGAAAAAAGGCGAAGGAAAGCGCAAGAAGCCGCACATAACTTTTGCGTCTTATCTGAACGCGAATATATTTCTGCGTTTGCCTAAATAGGGGTCGTATTTCAAGTCGGCGATGTAACTTAGAGATAGCTCGAGATGTGAAACAGAGAAACGAGCGGAATGTAGTAGGCCACACATCAACGTCCCGCCGCCAAACACTTCCGTCCTCTTTCCCGCGGGAACGCGCGAGTATTTGCGGTGAAGTGTTCACGAGCCATAACTTGACGGCGTCTTTATGGAATTAAATCGTTTCGTAAAAATCCTCTTTACATTTCGATGAAAACGATAAATAAAAATAAAAAAAACATGGCGTTACATCATCATCATCGTGAGCATTACATGATCGATGTTGCTATTCACGCCGACAGAAGAGGCGTTTAAAATTGACGCTTTCATAAATATTTAACCACCTACTTTCATCCGGATACATTAGCTTTGCATACCTAAACCTTGTTTATCCAACGTCGTCTGTTTTTATTCGATTATCTCGGGGGCGGACTCGCAAAGGCTTCCGTGTGCAAAGCTCTCCCGAACACCGTGATGGATAGCACTTCAAAAGATGCTAGATGGCTTACCGTCGGCGTCGCGCCGCTGGAAGACGTAACGCAATTCCGAGGCGAAAACACATCCCCGTGGCACCTCTATGATTTATTCCGCAGTCGGCGGCGGCGGAGCGGCGTCGTAACGTCGACGCTAACACCCGGTTATTCATGTGTGTCAGCCGGGCCAGATACGTCGGGGTGAGTGTGACTAAAGACGTCCTTTGAGGGCGCGCGAAAAATATGTGCGGTTACGGGAACATATTTCAGGCGTCTTCCGGCGAATTACGGACTCCGGCGGGTTCATGGAATAACAAATTTTAGAAACGAAGGACGCGACAGGATCAACCTTATCCGGCTCGTCCGTCCTTCTAATTACCTCATGTTTTAAAATTTAATTGACCCGCGACTGTTTCAATAAATTGTTACTTCTAAGTACTCAAAGGGATATTAGATATGTTCTCCGTGATATTTGCAACTTTCAAAACAGATGACGCCACATCACCGCTTGGAAAAGCCTCTCGCTTGTGCATTATTTTCGCAAATAATGTTCAAAGGACAAGCAACATGACAGTGGAATCATAAAGTGTTTATAAATTTGAATGTATTTTTTTTTAAGTGATTCCTGATTGATAACTGCTGAAACCTTCAATAGATGGCGCCACATCGCCTATTTTCACAAAAGTAGCGTTCAAAAGACAAGTCACATGAGAGCAGAATCATTTGTGAATTTGACTGAAAATAATTCTTAAAAAAAACAACTTGATGACTGCTATAACTTTCAATAGATGGCGCCACATCGCCTATTTTCACAAATATAACGTTCAGAAGACAGGAAATGTGACAGTAATCGTAAAATGTTTGTATATTTGAATGAAAATGAAACTTGGTATCTTAAAAAAAACAAAAATGGTAGGTAACTGTTTGGACATTCAACAGATGGCGCCACATCACCGCACGGAAAGGCCTACTTCCATAAAAATAATGTTCAAAAGACAAGCTGTATGACAGGAATAATAAATTTGAATGAAAAAAAAAGTTTCTTTTCCAAAGAAACTGATTCTTGATCGATAACTGCTAAAACCTTCAATAGATGGCGCCTTATCGCCTTCTTTTCACAAACATAACATTCAAAAGACAAGCTACATGATGGGAGAATGATTCGTGAATTTGAATGAAAACAATTCTTTAAAAAAAACAAAAAAAAAACTTTTTCAATAGATGGCGCCACATCGCCTATTTTCACAAAAGTAGCGTTCAAAAGACAAGCCACATGAGAGCAGAATCATTTGTGAATTTGACTGAAAATAATTCTTAAAAAAAAACTTGATGACTGCTATAACTTTCAATAGATGGCGCCACATCGCCTATTTTCACAAAAATAAAGTTCAGAAGACAGGCAATATGACAGTAATCGTAAAATGTTTGTATGTTTGAATGAAAATGAAACTTGGTAACTTGAAAAAAAAAACAAAAATGGTAGGTAACTGTTTCAATATTCAACAGATGGCGCCACATCACCGCACGGAAAGGCCTACTTCCATAAAAATAATGTTCAAGAGACAAGCTGTATGACGGAGGAATCATAAAATTTGAATGAATTTTCCAAAGAAACTGATTGATACTTGATTGATAACTGCTAAAAGCTTCAATAGATGGCGCCACATCGCCTTCTTTTCACAAACATGACGTTCAAAAGACAAGCTACGTGACGGGAGAATGATTCGTGAATTTGAATGAAAATAATTCTTTTGAAAAAACAAAAAAAACTTGATAGTTGCTATAACTTTCAATAGATGGCGCCACCTCGCCTATTTTCACAAAAGTAGCGTTCAAAAGACAAGCCACATGAGAGCAGAATCATTTGTGAATTTGACTGAAAATAATTCTTAAAAAAAAAACTTGATGACTGCTATAACTTTCAATAGATGGCGCCACATCGCCCATTTTCACAAAAATAACGTTCAGAAGACAGGCAATATGACAGTAATCGTAAAATGTTTGTATGTTTGAATGAAAATGAAACTTGGTGACTTGAAAAAAAAAACAAAAATGGTAGATAACTGTTTCAACATTCTTTTCACAAATATGACGTTCAAAAGACAAGCTACATGACGGGAGAATGATTCGTGAATTTGAATGAAAATAATTCTTTTGAAAAAACAAAAAAAAAACTTGATAGTTGCTATAACTTTCAATAGATGGCGTCACATCACATCATTTTTACAGAAATAATAATGTTCAGAAATAATATTTTAACAACTCTTGCCATTTGTTTACAACAAATAATCAAAATTGCGGTGCGTTCACAATAAGTACCTGTTACGTTCAAATCTCGCGCCATTATGACTTTAAAATTCAAAATTTTGACGTTTTTAAAATTCAATAAAATTTTGACGTTTTTGAAGATTCAATAAAATTTTGACGCTTTTTAAAATTCAATAAAATTTTGACATTTTTTAAGATTAAATAAAATTTTGACGTTTTTTAAGATTCAATAAAATTTTCACGTTTTTGAGATTCAATAAAATTTTGACGTTTTTTGAGATTCAATAAAATTTTGACGTTTTTTGAGATTCCATAAAATTTTGGCGTTTTTTAAAATTCAAAATTTTGACGTTTTTAAAATTCAATAAAATTTTGACTTTAAAATTCAATAAAATTTTGACGTTTTTGAAGTTTCAATAAAATTTGCTGTTTTTGAAATTCAATAAAATTTTGACGCTTTTTAAAATTCAATAAAATTTTGACATTTTTTAAGATTAAATAAAATTTTGACGTTTTTTAAGATTCAATAAAATTTTGACGTTTTTGAGATTCAATAAAATTTTGACGTTTTTTTAAGATTCAATAAGATTTTGCTGTTTTTTTAAAAATCAATAAAATTTTGACAATTAACTTTTACCGTTAGTTATTCAAATTTTGTCGTATAAATAAAATTTTGACATTTTTATAATTCAATCATGCTTTGACATACTAGAAGTAGTCAAATTTTGACATATTTAAGATTCAGTCAAATTCTGACCTTTTATAAGTTTCAATAAAATTTTGATTTTAAAATTCAATAAAATTTTGACAATTAACTTTTACCGTTTAAAGTTATTCAAATTTTATCGTATACATTTTTGACATTTTTATAATTCAGTCGTGTTTTGACACTAGAATTATTCAAATTTTGACATATTTAAGATTCAATAAAATTTTGACGTTTTTAAGATTCAATAAAATTTTTTGACGTTTGTTAAAATTCAATAAAATTTTGACATTTGTTAAAATCCGTTTAAAGTTTGACATTTGTTAAAATACCGTTTAAAGTTATTCATATTTTGTCGTATAAATAAAATTTAACTTTTAACAGTTAACTTTTACCGTTTAGATATTGTTAACGTGGTATCTTGCTGAGCTAAGTCGATTAATCGGGGCGATCGATTGGAACGATGGACGGAAACGTTCGATCGTGAGACGGTGACTCAGCAAGGTGGCCCAGGGGGAACAACTTTCGTAAAGTGCACAAATAAAGTTAACTTTTGGGGAAAAGTGTAGCTTCTCTCAACAGTGGCGACCTCTGCGGAATCACCGGCTAAACCGAGCTTTGGCACTGAGGAGGTCCCAGTAGATCAGCACCCTCTATCTCCGAGCTTATTTACCCGCCGGTATTTCAAAAGCACGTTAGAGGCGTCACAGTATTTTTTAATTTAATTAATTAACTCGTGACTGTTTCAAGAAACTTTTACTTTCAAATCCTCCAAGGGAAGCAAAGATGTATGGATTGTTTCTTTGAAAGTCGAGAAAAGGCCGGTGCGTCTCGAAGGACACAACCGGATCGTTCTTATCCGACTCATTCGTCCTTCTAATTAGCTACTGCTTTTAAATTGACTAAACTCGTGGCAGTTTCATGGGAAGCCAGGACGAATTGATCGTTTCTTTGAAACTCAAGGAGAAAAGACGGTCGTCGAAGGACACAACCGGATCATCTTTATCCGGCTCGTCCTTCTTATCAGACGATTGACCTACACGATCATTCGAGGATCACCGCGAGCTTGCGTGAGGGTGGCGGCGGTGCACCACCGAATTAATATTGACTTTGCCGCGCGTGTATAGGCCCCTTCCAGTTCGTCGGCGATAACGGAATTAACGCCTTGAAAACAATCAAACGGCCGGAGGCCGTAACCGAAAGTTTCGGGGAGCGTCTGCCTGCCGCCGACTTTGAAGTGGTTTCGGATAAAATCGGGGGGCGCTCTTTGTGCGGCGTCGTTCCGCAAGGCCGTTGTTGCGCGACGCCGCCGCCGCCGCCGTCGCGCGCCAGCGGCGGGGGTTTAAGTTTAATTGTACGTTTTTGCTTTCGGCGTGACGAGCTGCGGAGCTCGTCGAACAAACACCGAAACTTTCTCATCGCCCGACGAGCAACGCACGGCGGAATTAAGCAAACACGAACTTGCATCGGCAAATATTATTTCAAGAGTAGTTCGTCTGAACTGCCTCCCTCCCCCCGCCGACTCCCTCCCCGCTCTTACATCTTTAAAGCTTCGCTTTTACGAGGAACATAATCGGGTGGAAGGAAATTCGTTCCGACTCGGTTAATCTCGTAACAACAATAATTAAAGGACCTCGCAAGTGGCCGGTTAAGAATTTATTAAATCCTCGTTTGCCTGTTACGGATAAGCACGAAAGAAAAGTCCGTTGTTTTGATGCACCCAATGCAATTGGGTCTTTATATTTTGATTCTTGCATAAAACGATTTTAGTGTTTGTCGCCTGTAGTATTTCACGTTGACGCTTTACTACCCCGTTATGACTTCAGACCATTATAAAATAAATTAGATCGTAACGCTGCGCCCCCCTCTTCCTCCCCCCAGAAGAGAAAAAACAATCGCACGTACCTTCGGTATTAGAACTTTCCTTATTACTTACTGCGCAAGTAACGGCGAGCTGTACGTATTTTAAATTTTTAATAATTCTTCTCGCTGCAGTATTGTGTGCGCGCTACTGTTGCAGGGTTGTAAATACTTTATGTTTTCGTTCGCCTGCGCTTTGCCCTCTCGGCAGTAAATAATGTTGCCGATAAAAGGGGCAAAGATTGATCTTTATAGTTTCCCCATCGACGCTCGACGATGAAATTGTGATTAAATGATGGAAAATAGAACAAAACTTAAACGAACGTCGATAGTTAGAAAAAGCAGTTTGAAGTCTACCGTAAAATAAAATAGTTTTGGCGATACGCGAACCGAGGTTTAAATAAATCAATTCGAAGTATGCTGTAATGGTGGTTCAATGCGCGAACTGAGGTTTAAATAGATCAGTTTGAGGCTGCATGGCTTTAAGAACCAATTTAGTACGCGGACCGAGGTTTAAATAAATCAGTTGTTACCAACGCCGTTCCGCGGACTTTCAGTTATTATAAATTTTTAGATATTTTATTATTGTATCAATCGTAGGTTAATTATTTCTCATGCGGAAATGGCTAGGCACATAATTAATAACACTTTTTCAACTTATCGCTCGCAGCATCACGTTGCGATTTACATTGTACTCATAGACAAAGAATAGTTTCCAAACGTGAGCCTATCACAGCCGGCGCTTAATCAAGTTCGAATAACTTTTAATCGTACCGTAAAATCGACTTGAAAATTTGTAGAAATATTCAGAGCAGTATCCCGGACAGTCCTACCAAATTTCATCCCGATCCTACCGCTGAAAAAATTGTTACGCGACCGGAAGCACTCCCGCACTTCCGTCGCAAATTCAGGCGTTTCCGCCCGTCGGATTTCGCCGTGCGCGACCTCAAATTAAAGCCCGCGAAAAGCGCTATCCAATAGCATAAAGAAAACCCTGGGTCAGCGGGAAAATAAAAAAGTTTTCTTTGTTTAAACTTTTCAACCCCAAGTGACTCAGGGGATTATGACGTCAGAAGCGGACACCCGACCGAGCCGGTTCCAGGAAACACCCTCGGTCGACCGAATGAAAGGGCCCGCGTCCGTTCACTCGCTCTCAGATCCTCCGGGATCATTGACGGGACGGAGTAGGCAGATCGAGGCCGTCGCCAACGCTCCTTACCTTCCTACCTTAATTCCTGACGATTAACACGGATCGAAACTCTGCCCGACGCGACGGCGGAATCGATCGTGGAAAAATTGTGTTTTCGTTTAACTGTGTATTCATTCAATATATCTGCTAACTTAGTGTTCACCATTATTGTCCCTCACCTCGAGAAGCGCGGAGCTAGCCGGACACCCCAGGATCCGCTTCCGGGTTTCGAGGAGCGCCGTTCGGACGATACGGAACCGCCGAGGAACCAACGCCACCGCTCGGGCAATCGGTCCGTCAACTCACCGGCCCTCCGCCAATCGTCCACGACCGGTGGTAACACAGTTCGAAGACTGCCGTAATAGTGGGTCAATAAAATAGTTTCAGCAGTACGCGAACCGAGGTTTAAATAGTTTTAAGTGCCAATGAACGAGTTTTTCTTAGTACACGGACCGAGGTCGAGATGCAAACAATTTATGTCCGGGACAATTTTGTGACTAGTCGGGCCGCAATCAAAACGAACCATTTTACGAAAAAAAAAAAATCTATTTAGTTGTTGCTGTTACAAACAAAAAAAGTGAGTACCTTAATGCGGATGTAGTAAATTCGCCATATCTCCACGATCTCGTTCAAATTAGGAATCCGTGGTTGAGCCATGACTTTTCTCTCTTTCCCCGACTGCATAGATTGTGAATCAATCGAGATTTAATTTAATGCGATCTTTGTTCGGAAAAGGTTTTATTCCCCCGTTTATCAAAAGTGGCTTTTCTTAAACCGTAACCACATGCAATCTAAGAAATCTCACTCTCACTACGTATAACCTCCTAACTGCTAAGGGTAAGCACCCAAAGCCTCTCAGTATTCGTATACTGAGCAGAATGACATAACTGAGAGTAAAACACGGACCGAGGTCAAAAAGAACTTAAGTAATTCATGTACTACTCGAACCGAGGTCTAAATAGATCGACTTCGGGCCAATGAACGAGTTTTCCTCGACACACGGACCGAGGTCGAAAAGAAATTCGATCCATAACCACCTCAACTTACGTTACTCATTGGTGAAACGAAATAAAAACTCGAACCGAGGTCTAAATAGATCAGCTTGAAGCCACACAAGTTTAAGAGCTAGTTTTTTTCAATACAAGAGCAGAGGTCGAAAAAGGTGTATCTCGTTGGTGAATTAAAAATATTGGTATGTACTACTCGAACCGAGGTCTAAATAGCTCAGGCAGTTTTATGAACCAATGAACGAATTTTTTTTAAACGCACGGACCGAGGTCGAAAGAAAGGCAACGCACAACTACCTTGACGTCTGTCGTTTTGAATTGCACGTTTTTTATTCAGTATTTTATGCTTCGCTTCCACGTTTCCCAGTTACTTGCAAACTTCGGTAAATTCTTGAAAACACACATAATAATAATAATTTGAATAAAACAAGAGATTTCTCCTCAAATGTGGAAAATGAACTGGCGGATCTGATTTTGGCACATCTGAAGTCCCCAAAGGACGAATCAATTTTCCAAATATGTATTTCTTTGGCGAATTAGCAATTGACAAGTTGTAAGAGATCCATCCGGCCAACATACTTCCAAATTTCTTCCAAGACTTTATGCCATCGACCCCCTCAAATGTGATTCCCAAGCGAATACCAAGTACGATTGTTCAAGACTTTTGGTTCAACTATTTTCCCATACATCTACAAGTTGCTGTGAACGCTGGGTATCTCTTCAAGCCTGAGTTTCCTATATTTGCTCGAGCACGACTGAACTTGTCGTACACAATGTCTTGCCTCGTCTTGTCAAGTATACACGAATTATTTGTTGTGACCGTGCCTTTAAAAGGGTATCCTTAGCATAAGAAGGTGAGTAACTAAATGAAACGGATGTGAAACTAAGCATATATACAAAGGTGTGAGGCTTGAAATTACGTCATACACAATGTCCTGCCTCAGTTTGTCAAGTACACACAAGTTATTTGTTGCGAACGTACCTTTAGAAGCATATTATTGTTGTTAAAGCGAGTATCTCAGTTACAGGTGTGAAACTGAGCATGTACGCAATGGTTTAAGTAAATGTCAAGCATGAAACTATGTCGTACACGACGCCGCATCGCAATTAGTCAGATATATCCGAGATTCGTGTCGTAAGCATGCCTTTAGAAGGGTATTGTTGTAATAAAACGGCCAATACTTCGAGGCGGTCGTGATACTGAGCGTGTGAGTAACTGTGAAGCCTGAAACTATGCCATACATGATAGTGTATCACAAAATTTATCAAATATATGCAAGTTTCGTGTTGTGGCCGTGCCTCTGGAAGGGTATTGTTTTCATAAAAAAGTGAATACCTCGACGCGGATGTGAAACTAAGTGTATACGCAAAGATATGAGTAAATTCAAGCCTGAAACTATGTTGTACACAATGTTGTGCCCCTACTTGTCATATATGCACAAGATCCTTGTTGTAAAAGTACCTTTGGAAGGGTGCTGTTGTCTTAATAAAGTGAATACCTTGAGCTTGATGTCAAACTAAGCATATACACAAGGGTATGAGTAAAGTCAAGCCTGAAACTGTGTTGTACACAATATTCAGTCTCGATTTGTCAAATATACACGAGTTATTTGTTGTAAAGGTACCTTTGGAAGGGTATTGTTGTTATAAAAAGTTAACACCTCAATCAAAAGTCATACAAAAAGAAGTGACCACTTCTCCTTTTCTGTTTTAAATAAATAAAATGAAATAAAATAAACAAAAGGAAGAAACACCAACGAACGAACGAGCAAGAAGACTGAGCAGCAATAGCGCGGTCGTTCACGAGTGGGGGCTGACGGATAAACTTTCCAAGGGGAAATTTTATTTATTACGTCAGGAGTATTTTTTAAATTTCATTCTTCTGAAGATTTTTCCATAGAAGGCTTACACCCTCGGGCAATATTTTGCAATCTTGTGAAGTGATAGGAAATCAATAACGAAGTTTCCTTCATTAATTAATTAATTAATCGAAAAAAAAAATTATTGCGCAAACAGACGACAATGCAACACAAGAATTAATTCGAAAAGAAGAAACAAGAAAAGGAAACATCAACGAACGAACGACAAGACTGAGCAGGAATAGCGCGGTCGTTCACGAGTGGGGGCTGACGGATGAACACTGTAAGGGGAGTTGTCAAGAGAAGGCGGCAGAATTACGCAGCAGAGTGAGTGAAATGGGACAATACAGTAATGCGTGGGTCGTTGCATTTGTCTTGTTGCGCAATATTTTTCAATCTTGTGAAGTTAATTAATTAATTAATCGAAAAAAAAAAGTTTCAGCACCAGAAACTCATAGTCGTTTTAAACTAAAATATTTAATAAAAATACGACTTAAAGTTGTCTCTTTAATATTTTTACTGTCAAGGTCATGTTGAAAACATTATTTATTTAGATGTCAAAATGACGAATGTCAATTTGACAGTTATAATTAACATAGAATAGTCAATTTGACAGTTAGATTTTACGCTTGCAATGTCAGAGTGTTAGACAATTTCGAATCGAAAAAAAAAATTCCGGCACAAACGCAGATGGGCATAAGACATTTAACGAAAACGTATGTAACTTAATAAGCGAAAAAAATACAGGGCGTGCTGTTTAAGAAAACCGATTCTCATCACTTTGACATTTCCGACATTTTGTTCGCTGTCCATGAACACCCTGTAACGATAAAAATACTTACAATAACTATTAGGCTTACAGTAAGCTGTTACACCTGTACCGAAAGTAGTTAAAAACATATGAGATATGGGGACGAAAATTGCTCGACGTAAACTCAAAGAGGTCAGACTTTAAATGTAATCTTTTTTCAACACAAATGACGTTTACTTAGCGTGCGGTACTTGGAGTTGAGAAGGAAAAACAATGTTGGGGTCGTCACATTTTAAATCAACTGTTTCTTGAATGCTTCTGCAAGAAAGTGACAATTTTGACAGGCGTCAACGTCGAACGATTCTCGGGATTACGTTCCGTAAAAACAGCGGAAGTTAACCCCCTCCCCCCAATTATTTTCAACCTTTTTTATCGCAGCCGCAAACGTCAGTTCATTTTTAATATTAAGTATCTCAAGAACGGTTAGGTTTAGGCACAGACCAATTTTGACAGGTGTCAACATCAAATGATTCGTGGGATTACGTTCCATAAAAACAGCAGAAGTTAATCTCCTTTCCCCAATTATCGTAGCTGCAAGTGTCAGTCTTTTAACAAAATGTCAAGTATCAAGAACGTGTAATGCGCCCCTAATTACTTAGTTATTAATTAACCCTGACAAGTAAACAGACAATAAATTTGAATAAGCAAATAATAAATATGTGTCAACAGAAAACCCGATTAAGATTTATTGCTAAGGAATGCCTGATTAAACTTTACCTGCTTACGGGATTTGTCGGACCCTAACGCTCGTCCTCCAGATGTCGTTACCGGGTGAATGACTGTTACGGAATTTGTTCAGTGCTGAAGTTACATTAATATTATCTAATTATGACCCAATCGTCGGATGTAATCCGCCGTTATGTTGTGATACCCAGGTTCTTTGTTTGGTGGGCAATATAATGATAGCTTTCCAACAAGGAAATTGGCAAGTTAATAGAGAAACCCAACAATGAAATTTAAGTAATTATTTATTGAAAAAAAAAAAATTTGGGGGAAAAACTCCTGCTCTCCGCCTCTGTGGAAACAGAGAGTTTGAGCGTAAAAAAACCTGAGCGTAAAAAAACCCTGGTGTTTAAAATCAATACAATTAATCAAAATTACGATTTCCAGAAAATACAGTGTGATTCGTTTAACAAATTTCACCTTCGGGTGTCGGCGCGATCTATTTCCCTCCGATTTACACCGTTGGTGGTACAATGTTTACACACATGTTTATTGGAGAACTCTGCTCCTCACTTAAATCAATAATTAATTGAGTTTAAGTGCGTTCGAGTCTAGGTACAGCGCCTGTCACTCTGCTGGTATTCAAAGACTTGTTCGATTTAATAAACCAACGCCAAAGTGTCTCTGTAGGACTACAGTGTACTTAATTAATGGAGTTAATTAATGAATTAATCAGATGTTTAGGCGAAATATGTGATACATCTGCCGCCTTCAGCGATCAATCTGCAGGTAAATCAGTAGCAATCACCAGTTTTTCACGGGCTTCCTTGGGAGTAGTTTATTTAATCCTATCTCTAGCTAATCGAATTAATGGACGCGTGCAATGAGCCAAAACTTCTTCTGCTCCGACGTCCGAGCGTAATTAAGATTTTGAGAGCGGTGCTTTACCCTATGCCTGGCCTGTCAGGACTCTCTGTATATCGCTTTTCCGCTGACTACCTAGCTAATTAATTTAAAAGGCGCAAGGACCCAGATCGACTGTTTTAGGCAATACACTATGGGTGTTTATGGCCGTTGCAGTCTCGAGGCAATCGCTTCTAATTAACCGACAAATTTCTCAACAAAGGCACAGTTTGACCATCCCACATATACAGGGTGTGAAAACCTTTATCAAGAAAATAGCCAGGAAAGTATTTCCAATTGCTTCGTTTACAATTTGTCTGAGAGAATTCCCCTAGGTTAGAATGATTCCTAAAGTACACTGTATTGAAAGCCCAGGTAGATGTAGGGAATAGCAAATTGCCGTTGATTGATTAAATTATCGAACTCGGCTGCTAATTACGAACGCTGACCAATCAAATTTTAAAATATGAAAGTCACTAGTGCGTTCTAATACTCGCTGCAAAGTAACTCAAAGTAGTTGATTAACTTTATCTCAGTATAATGTTACTATGAAACGTACTGAGTCTTAACCGGAGTAAGGACAAACAAGATCTCTGTGCAATTCTTTAGATACTTTTAATTACTACGATGACGTTCGATTAATTCCAGAGTTTCACGACCACCACGTGTCGTGTAAGTCAACAGAAGATATGCACGCGAGTTTCAACTAATCGTACAGTTTCGGGGTTACCCTGTATAAGTTTCCAGAAAATGTGGACGCTCTCTGCTCCAGCAAAGCCAGTCAAGGCCGACCCAACCGAAGACGAGAGTAACCGGAAAAAATTGGGAAAATCTTAAAAGAATAAAATAGAATTTCGAGAGACAAGGTTCGAAAAGGTCAACTCAACCCAAGGCAAACAATTGGGAAAAATCTTTAAAAATTTAGAACTTTGAGAGACGAGGTTCGGCAAGGTCAAAGGTCAAGGTCGAGCCAGCCCGAGGCAGAAAATTTTTAATTAATAACTATGATATACTTCACACCTACATCAAGTTATAATTAATCCTCTAGTTTCAGGACTACCCCGTATAAACCGGAAGAAGTGTCGACACGTGCTTTTTATGTATTTTCTGTTAAATACACATAGTAACGAAGAGTTTCCTGTTGAATAAATATTGTGAATAACAAAAATGAAATTAGCAACGACGTGAGAGTCCGGGGGCGCCAGATGGGCCGCCAAATTGTATTACGCACACACGCGCCAACTACACACTAAATAACACCCCCTCGAGGTACGTGACTTGACTACGCCCCTTCCCATTTATCATTCTCAACGGCCGGCATCACCTACCTTATGTCTGTCCTTCATGGATCCTCTTCCCAGCACCGCCATCTTGCACATCGTGTCCTCCTGGAGCCTCTTGAGCGAGTTGCCCTTCGGCCCCAGCAATTTCCCCACGAAGTTGAACTGCAAATAAAGAAGCAATTACAGACTCGATTGAAACCCGGCTTAATTCATGAAGTGAGGGGGGGGGGAAGGGGGGGCTTCCGGAGTTTCCAGCGCGCTTCTAAGTAGAGATTAGACATTTCGGGGGTTGCAGGATTTATTTCGTAAAATATTTGCTGGCGCTCATTTCATCTACTCTAAGCCCTTCGCGTCACCTTGAAGAAATTATTTGAGCGAACGAGTTCCTTTTATGATTAAGGGGTTGTTACTTTTGACAATCAATTGAGGGTGAAGCGAATCTAAAGTTTCAAGGTCGCACGTTTTGTCCCGCTAGTAATAGCGGGGTGGCTCCTGAAGTGTCAGGACAACAGACGATAGTTTTTCCTCATCATCAAAAAAAGAAAAACACACGCAAGGAATTTAATTAAACACGTCTCGCGTTGTTACGGTCTTACTTCGGCCGGGTTTACGGTTTGAAGGCGAGCGAATTAATTCGCGATTTAATTAAAAACCGAAAACAATGGCGTCCGACAAAGGGGGGGGGGAACGAACGGCTTTCAAGTGTAACCGAATCCGACTCTAAAACAGAAGCCGTCGCACGGAAGACTTTTTATCTGTTAAATTTGAAACCGTCGCGAATTTTACCCCCCCCCCCGCCTCGTTTATCAAAACCTAACGGTTGAACTCACGCCGGCCGGCAAGTTCGAGCCTGCCAAGTTTTATTTACGCCGGAGTAATCGCTCCGCTTGAAATTATTTTATCAGACGGTAGGTTTTTTTTTTGTAAAATCACGGACGAGGTTTCGAGACTAAACAATGACGTCCCTCGACGTATCTTAATTATACGGGGAAGGCAGATACAAGGTAGGGCACGCCGTGGTCAAAGGAGCTTTATAAACGAGAGGAAGTGACCGTGGCAAGTTCGTCTCGCCTTGAACCCCTGAACCCCATCGATTAGGCAACCCGAATACACTCGCTCGTAATTAGATCTCGTCAGCGAGACCCTATTATCGAAGACGTTCGAGCGGCGTACAAGGTGCGGCCTTGTTTCAGAGTGCATCAAGAAACAATCCGTGGACGAGCCATGACTCTCTCTTTCCCCGACTGCATAGATTGTGAATCAATCGAGATTTAATTTAATGTGATCTTTGTTCGGAAAAGGTTTTAAATTTCACCGATGTAGACCTACTTTTAGAGGAAGCTCGTTATTTTGACATAGGACGTAAGTTTTATGGGAATTTCTTTTCGTATAACGCCATATTTGAATAAATTATTATTAACTAAAAGAAGAACTTCGAAGCATGTTACTAGCTTAACGAAGTACTTTTTAATATACAGCGAGATCCATTTGAACGGTTTGCGAAATTAGCAGTTCATTATCAACTCATTTCTAGTCAAAAAAAATAGTTGTTGTGCTAGTTGTCAAAATATTTGTACAACCGTATTTTTTTTTTAATAGCAACCTAGTAATTTTTATAATCCATTCGGTGGAGATTTTTTTCTCCTTCCAGCGTATGAAAATTCCTCAAATTTGCTTAGAAAATAATGAAATAATTAAAAAAAAAATTCAAATAAGTATCAATCAATCAAGTTGTTTAAATAACTGTCAAATGTAATATGCACAAAATGCAACAAATAAATAGTGTTCCTTTAAATCTGGCGTCGAAGTTGGCCATGAAAATTTAATTGTGAACCACCATCAAAATGACAGCTGTTAATTTGACATTTGAACTTACCACTGTGCCGTACCTAACCTTGCTTTCGAGTTCGACAGTATGTTAAGACAACACGAGGATTTGATCTGTTGTAATAAACGAAAAAAGACAACAAGAATGTGATCTGTTGTAACAAAAGAAAAGAGACAATAAGAGAATAACATTTACAAAAATACATGTTTCAAAAATTGTGGTGCGTTCACAATAAACTCCTTGTCACCGTCAACTCCGACGCCAAATTAAAAAAAGAAAAAAACACCTGTTAAATAAAAACGTCTTTTTGTTAATGGCATAATTAAAAAAAAAGTCATTTTTACATGTTCATGTATCAAGTTGTTTAAATAATTGACAAATGATGCGCACGCAAGCAACAAATAAAATGAAAGCGTTGTCATTTGTCCATTTCAGATGTATTTTAGAGGCACCTGTATAATATAAAAAAGTTGATGGAATACTTAAAATAAGATGAAATCAAATAAAATAGAAAATTAAATAATTTGGAAAATGGAAAAATTTGAGAGAACATTGTTTGAACGTCACGTGACAAAAATAAATCCAACACCAAAGTAACCGTTATTAAACTGAGAATTCTAAAGCACCAACAATTATTTTCTATTTAAAAAACTATCAATATCAAATGAAAAAAAAAAATTAATAGCCTGAAAGTCTTCAGTTACTTCTTACACCATAAAAGCCCCAAGCTCTCAATGAGCTTATCGAGGAGGCGTTAGGCTAGGCTCTTTTGATATTACCTGCTGTTGCTGCTTCGACCGACTTACTAGGTGTTTTTTCTTTTGATATTCTCCAAACAAACACGTACATACAGCGCGATACTTTCAAAAGGCAAATAAACTAAGAACTTTTACAAGATAAGCTAACGTTAGAAGATCTTGGAAATATGGAAGTTTGGTCATAAGAAAATTCAATATTTCTTTTAAGAAAATTATATTGACATTCGATGCAAAATTACAAAAATCAACAACTGTGTTTTATTTATGTTCTAAAAACATTAAACATAAGCTTGCTATTTCTCGTAGCGAAACTGTATTACATAAAATAAAACAAAAGACAAAATCCGAATTCCAACACTTCCCTCGATGCGAGAATATTATACATTCAACAACCATTCTTGATATGTTGCATCCCGGACAGGTTGATACAATTTTGTAGTTTAGGTCTGGGGAGACTCTTTGTAAGCATGTCAGCTATGTTGTCACTTGAAGAGATGTGTCAAACTTGGAGATGCCCGTTGCTAACAGCTTCAGGAATAAAGTGATGACGGATATCTATGTGCTTGCTACGTGCATGATAAACCGGATTATCGGCAAGTCTCATCGCACCAAAATTGTCGTTTAGTACGACCACTTCCGTCAAATCATTGAACCCTAATTCGCGAAGTATAGAGTTCCAATATATGACTTCCTTCGCTCCTTCAGCCAAGGCCATATATTCGGCTTCGGTCGAGGGTAGAGCGACCGTCCTCTGTTTCCGTGAATCCCAGGATATCGGACTTCCATTTAAAACAAAAATAAATCCTGAGTGTGAGTGTCGATCGTCAGGGCAATTTCCCCAGTCAGAATCAACTTAAGCTTTGAGTGCATCACAATCTTTCGAATATGTCAATCCGAGATTTAAGGTGCCTTTGAGATATCGTAATACCCTTTTTGCAGCATTCCAATGGGTCTTACCATAACAATTATTAAACTGCCCAAGATAGCTCGCCGCGAAGCTTATATCTGGTCGGGTTTCCAATGCCAGATATGTTAAGCAACCCACAAGTTCCCGATATGGCATATCTTCCGGATCGTCCATCTCCTTGGTCAGTTTCGAACCGACATCGACAGGTGTGCTTAGTGGTTTTGCATCATTCATGTTAAATCGCTGCAGAAGGTCGTTGATATAGCCTCGTTGATTCATTGTGATTCGGTCTTCATAATGATCGAATTTAATGCCTAAACAATAATCAACGGGACCTATATCTCTGATGTCGAAATTATCCGACAGTTTCCTCCCAAGTTGCGTGATTGATTTCGAGTTCCGTGAGGCAACTAGGATGTCGTCCACGTACACCGCGATAAGGACGATTCCTTCCCCTCGGCCCTTATAATATAAGCATGGATCGCCACTGGATGGCGTAGCGCCGCAATTCAACAGGACCTGTTTTAGCTTCGTATACCATTGTCTTCCGGCTTGACGAAGTCCGTATAAAGACTTTTTCAGTAGGCATACTTTACTGCCTTCGTTCAATTCGGTTAGTGCTTTTCTCGCCTTTGATCTTATGTCTAGATCAACATTACCACCCTCGCGAGCGATTATTTGAAGTAATTCAGGCAGTTGTTTCGGAGGTTCCATCATAATTTGCTCTTCGAGGTCGCCGTTCAGGTATGCAGTGTTGACATCAAATTGCCTAATGTGCATTCCGTTTCGAGCCGCTAGTGCAGTCATCAGTCTGATCCGTGAAGTGGATGCCTGGTCGTTGACTAAACCCCTGCGCCACCAGTCTTGCCTTCCTTCTTTCCAAATTGCCGTCAGGTCCATATTTATTGCGCAACACAAATCGGCTCCCTATGATCTCAGCTTTCTCAGGACGATCGATTAATTGCCATGTATCGTTCTTGATGATAGATCTTAGCTCGCTGACCATTGCATCTTTCCAATCATCGGAATCGGGACCTGATAAAGCTTGTCGTACCGGTATTTCACATAGGAATGCTTGACCTTGTTCGACCATTTCTGTAACAGACTGTACACTCACCCCGTATTGTTTCCGTGGTCGCCCCGGTTTACCGGTGCGTATGATCCTCGGTCTGCCTCGAGTTCGCTTGGCCACTTGTTCTGAGCCGTTAGGCGTACCTTCAACTTGTTCTTGGTCGGCGTTGATTGAATCTTCAAATGAAATCGGTACCGGAGAATCTAGTTCGACTTCTACGATGCCAGGCTCGGATGTAGATTCTTGAGTATCAACTTCCCCTCAATAAATGTCCTTTGAAGTGAAGTCCTGATACTCGCTAACTTCGATAAACCGATCTTCGGAAAATTTAACATCTCGCGAAATAATAACTTTCCTCTCCTCAGGCAACCAGATTCTGTAGCCTTTGCATTCATCTGAAAAGCCTACCAACACTCCATCTTTAGTGCGAGGTTCTAGCTTACCCTTTCCTGGCTTCCTATCTAGACAATGAACTCGAGATCCGAAATCACGTAAATAGCTCACGTCAGGAATCTTTCCCGTCCAGATCTCGTGGGGTGTTTTCCCATTCAGAACTCTTGTAGGACAACGATTCCTAATATGATTGGCCGCGTTCACCGCCTCTGCCCAGAATCGAGGTGGCAATCCTGAATTGATCATCGGAGATGAAGCATCTACAAACGCTGTGAAGGCGTGGATAAGGGGTGACAGCAAGGCTAAATCAGATATTGTTCTCTCCATTTGTGCCACGGAATTAAAACACATAAAGGGTTGTAATACATCACGAGAGGTATGGCTTAGATTAGAAGCAATATATCAATCAAAAGGACCAGCAAGGAAAGCATCTCTTTTAAAACAATTGATGTTACAACGTTTGGAAGAAAACGGCGACATACGCGAACACGTCGGTCGTTTCTTTGACGCTGTCGACAAACTAAAAGATATGGAGATAGATATTAATCCAGATGTGCTAACAATAGCCTTATTGTACAGTCTACCATCCAGTTATGAGAACTTTAGTGTTGCAATAGAATCCCGTGACGATTTGCCCACGCCGGAGGCTCTAAGGACCAAGATCATCGAGGAATATGACGCTCATAGGAACGAACGTTCGTCGTCATCAAGTGCCTTATATATAAATAAAAAACATGGTCAAAATTTTCAGAACAAAAGGACTGAAAAATCGTTTGAAGATTCGGTGCCATAAGTGCAAAAAGTTCGGGCATAAAGCCGCGCAATGTCGCACTAAAGACACTAAACACGAGTTCGCAAACGGTGCCGAAAATGTGTCGTTATGCGCTGAAACTTTTCATGTAAAATCCACAGAACGTGCACAAAAATGGTGTTTGGACAGCGGCGCTACCTCACACTTATGTAATAACGTCGCGTTCTTTTCGGACATAAATGATTCGAAGCGTGGTGTTCTTAGTCTAGCGAACAGTTCAATAACGCAAAGTGTTGCTGAAGGTATCGCCGGATTCATGGCCAAACGGAGCGAGGCCCAGAAGACGAGGAAGATATTAGACAGGCATTGGAATGAATTGTTCGAGGCTGAGAAATATCTCAAGAAGATGTTTATCAAATTTAATAAGTTTATGAGAGAAAACCAAGAGAAGCGAGATAGGGCTGCCAAGAGGTTTAAGGACGAGCAGGCGCATCAAGAGAAGCGCGAAACGGATACGGAAACAATGCGGCAGAAATTCGATTACGTTAACCAGATCAAAAACCAAATGGAGACGCGAATTAAAGAGTACAGGATGTACGAGAATTATTTGGACACCGTGGTGAAGGTGAGCAGTTTCTACAAGAATGTCAATGACATTTTGTTACGGTATGAAGCTCTAATTGAAGCAAAGAACGCCTTATTAATCAAGCAAACCATTGATCTGAGCGCCCTCGAAGCAGCATCAGTCAACTTGGAGAAGCTCGTCCAAGAAAAATTGTTGGTTATCGTTGGCAAAATGAATTACTTTGCCAGCCTGCAAGGCAGATACAAGATAGCCAATCAGAAGGCGTTAATGTGGGAGACAGTTGTACAACGCATTCAAAATGTGTGTACATGGGAACTGCAGCAGATACAACAGGTGAGGACGTCCTGTTACGACATGTATTTGCAAGTATGCGAGAGGAGAAAGATGCAGCCAACTTACGAGAAGGAAGACACATGTAACCATTTGATTGTTATCAATGAGACGCTGGACATGTTGAATAAAATCGTAAGGAATACCACTAAGCGGTATTCTAATTGATATTGTCAAAAATAAATAAGATTGTCAAAAAAAAAAAAAAAAAGACAAAATCCGAATTCCAACAGAAGAGAGTGAAAGGGTGGGTCGAACAGAGCTTTAAAAAACTGAAAAGTGTAACCCAAAAGTTTGAACCAACTTGTACATTAATCAGATATTTTTATTGAAGAGAAACACGGAAAGTTTTCAAAACCAAAAACCTCTTAAAACGAAGGAATGAAATATTAGAAACGCTCAAAATGATAGGCCGAGAATTTGAACCGACCTATATATAATGCTTTGATTTGTTTAAGACGAATCGTTTCTTAAAAAAAAGAAGATGCACGGAAATATGAATAACGTCACTTTTAATGAATCGAATTTGTTTAAATGATATTGTCGAAAAGTGACAGAAAAGGTGAACCGACCAGCCGTGAAACGTAACAGCCGACCTCTGCGCACTTCATTTCAATGTGAACATTATGTGATGAAAGCGGAAATTAAACAAGGCGTGGAGCAATGAAATTTTATTTCAGAGAGAAGTGTGGAGAGGAGTCCGGCGAGTCAAAATAGTGAGCCCAGCTATTATTTTTTAGTGCTGCAGATTTACAAATTGACTCACCTTAGCGGACTTCATTTTAATGGGCCGTCACATAATGAAGGCAAAAATGAAATCAGGTATGGGACTGCGACGAACGGGTTAGAACTGTCCGCCTCAATTATTGAGGGTATCCCTTAGGTCCCCGAGGACCTCCAGTTTTTGAAAGTGGACGTTACTTCGAACCCGTGCGTGATAAAGTTTCGGATTGATCGTTTCGTTTAAACAAATCCGGCCCGGGGCAAACCCGCCGCAAATAATGCAGAACTAAACTAAATTTCCGGTCGGGCGGTTAACGTGAAGCTTTTAATGCAATTACGTGCCCGTATTAGCCCACAGTTGGAAATAAATTAATGGAACGCATGAATATGATAATTTAAAATAAAAATGCGCAGGTAATTTTCATAATTGTTTGACATAAAAGAGCGGGTCGTCCATGAAATTATTGTATCACAAAGTCAGCTTTAATCATGAAATTATTATTATTAACGGAACAAGGGCTACGCTTTACGCGATTCGTCATTTAAAAGTAATAACTGATTGATTCACGAGGGTGTCCCGCACAGTTGTAAGGCAAACGTCGACGAAAAGAAAACATCTGGTAAGTCGGTCGCACGGCGGCGGGGCGGGGCTCCGCCTTCGATCCTGAAATAAACGATTCAATTTCTCGGAGTAATCAAGAATTCGTTCCGTTTCGATTCCGATTACATCATCAGGCATGACCGGTCATCGTTCGGGTTGTTCGAGGCGGGCTAAGAAGAAAAAAGTTTTTGAATCGAGCCCCCGTATCGCGCGCTCGTGCTTCATTTATTTCACAATCAACTCGGCCGTCGTTTGGACGTTAGATTTATTATTGGCAAACTTCTACGTCCGAACAATTGCATTTGATATATGACGGCGAGCGAAGTTTCCCACCCCCCGTTTACAACCCCGGATCCACGCGAACCCCCCCGCGCGCTTAATCAATCTTGTTGAAAAGTTAGATTAGGTCTTCAGCGTCGCTCCTAATTCTTCGGTTTGTTTCGTGCGGAAACCATTCCGTCTGTTTCGGATTACAACCAGCTCGCGCATCGCCCGCGTATTACCCACAAACATTGACGAGATGGCGTCGAGTGGTGGATTCAATTCAAGTCGCAGTTAAATTATTTACAAGCTGCAAGTAATAAGCAGGTCTTCGTACGCACGTACTAGGGCGGCAAATATTACATGAGACATAAAAGCCAACTTGTATCTGGAGAATCCCCCGCGCTTAACAACCCCCGACTCGCTCGCTTAATTAAATACGAGTTAAAACTTCGCCTCTCAATTATTAAAGGCGGAAGCCCGGCGCGCGCATGAAAATTTAATAGGACCGGAGTCCGTCCGCCCCCGGAATTAACGTGAACTGATAACTTAGTTAAAGATGTAAAAATGATGGCGTGTTCTCTTCTTCTTCTTCTTGGCGAAACGCAAGCCGGGGGATTTCACTTTCAGACTATGAGAACGTGGGCCGCGCTTTCTTTCCTGTTGGGTCATGATTCGGTAATGAAAGAAGAAATTAAATCGGGCATGGGACTATGACCATCTCAATGGGATTAAACGGCGTGGACGTTGCGTTGTTGCAGATAAACGTTCTCCTTCCCTTAGCACATGTATACAGTCCGTTTCTCGCACGGGCCACCTAGTTATCTGCATTGCTGCGCCCTATGATTAATCAAAATGTTACCGTTGAGAAATTCATTTAAGTTATTCGTAATAGTATTTGGCAATCGCCCCGTATTTAAGCGGGAAGCAAGAGTTAGTTCACTATGCACAATATTACATCAAAAAATCCATACGCTGTTATTTAGTTCTACAGTATTTTTCCATTTCACTCTGTCGTCCGGTTATAAACTAATTTCATCCCGTAACGACTCCCGTCGTAGCGATAGTGGAAGAGAACGCCACCCTCGGCTTCGCGCTCAGTGTTTCAATAGCGCTACTAGCGTGCGTATCGTTTGTTTGTGTCTTCAATCTTTGTGTTTCTTTCATGGAATTTGTGAATGAAACCTAAAACGGAATTCCCTCCGACGCCACAGTGGTCATTTTACTCATTCTAGGAAATAATAATACCAAAAATCTACAATCACCAATATCATTATTTTTCATATTTCTTAAAAGAGAAATAGTTAAATAATACCTGCAAAAAAAAAAAGAAAAAATAAAATCGTAAAGATTTCGTTTAGTAATTACGTAATCAACACTTGACAAATTGAGATTCACTTGTATATTTATTTCAGTCAAGATTTATGCATCCTACAATTAACGGTTAATAGGAGCGTTTGAAACATATTTTCTTGGTTTCTTCTGTTACATATTTATTGTGAAGGTTTGTACTTTAATTGTAAATAATTATTAGTTTTATTTTCTAACAAAATTTAAAGAAAAACGCTATTGAATATCATAATTCCGACAGAGTTATTTTCTTTGTTTTAATACAAACTAATTGGACTTGCAATACTTATATCCGTGTTTGTTCGTAGTGATATATGGTTTTCTAATTAGGTATTTTCCTTAGCTTTAAGGTAAGGTTAAAATTAGCTGTCAAGAAGTGCCAAGGACTGAGCTATTTCGTTTGTTTAGGAAGAATGTCGGTATATGGGAAACTTTTTTGTTATTGATTTCTCAGAAAAATTTATTCTTTATGAAAGCTCCTGCATCTTTGCATCTTCCCAAACTCAAAATGCACATACCAAAATCTGAATACCTCTTATCATATCGAGGAAACCAAAATATTTGAAATCGACATAAGAGTAAAGTACCTTTATTTTTAAAAATACGCGAAAATATTATTTGGAGAAATTATTTAGAATTGTTCTGAGATCCCAAATATGAAATCATGGCTGTCTAGGATGAAAAAAAAATTTTTGGAGAAAGAAGTGAAATTTTAGTTGGTAGTAGCGAAAAACAAATCTCAGACTCACACCTGAAGAAACGTCCAGCTTTTAATTCACATTAATAATTAATTAATAATAATTTTTAATGCCCATTAATTAATTACGTATTAATGTGTATTAAAAAATTTAGCCCTAGCTACCCTATTGGGCGCCTCCATACATTATGAGACACCCTGTATAACCAATAAGGTCTCTATCTTAAATTAGTTACTAGTTCAACTTGAGAAAAATTAGTTTAAAGTAAAACATTTGACAATGCTATTTATTATTTCCTAATAAGAATAATTAAAATGACCACTGTGCGACGCCGAGTGGATTTCAAGCTCCTTAAACGGCTTTTCGAAAGCCTGCTTCTGCGATAAGGAACAGGTATGTCTTGTTGGCTATTTCGTGCAATTGTTCTGTGAGTAAGGCGTATCTCCCTCTTCTATTAGGCTTCTAGTGGTAGTTTTAACCGTCAGAGAAAACTTATTTATTAATATACATAAATAGTCTTAAAATTCAAAAGAACCGCAACAGAAAAGTTGCGCTGTTGAACAACAGACGGCGGTGTGGTTCATTTTCTCGGATCGAGTCTTCTAGAGTTGTCTTTTTAATTTGTCAAAGATTGAGTTAATAAGTAGTCTTAAGATTAAGAAAAGAATTGCTACGGAAAAGCTTACGCGGTTGATCAACAGATGGCACTGATGTACACTTTCTCGAATCGAGTATCCTAGAATTTTCTTTTAATTTGGCAAAAATCGATTTAATCAATAGTCTTCAAATACAAAAAAATTGACCACTAGATGGCGCTGTCGTAAATTTTCGCGAATCGAGTCTTCTAGAAGTTTTATTAATTTAGCAAAAACGATTCGTCTTAAAATTTAAAGAAAGCAACCGAAAATCATACGTCTTTGAGCAATAGATGGCGCTGTGGTATATTTTCTCGAATCGAATTTTTTTTAATTTGTTAAAAATTAAGTTAAAAAACTCTCACAATTAAAAAAAACAATTGCAACTGAAAAGCTTACGCTGTTGATCAACTGATGGCGCTGTGGTATATTTTCGTGAATCAAGTCCCCTAGAATTATTTTTTTTTAATTTGGGAAAATCGATTTAAATTTTAAAATTAAAGAAAAAAAATGCAACCGAAGAGCTTACGCTGTTGATCAATATATGGCGCTCTAATCGAGTTTTTTAGAACGATTTTTTTCATTTGACAAAAATTGATTTGTCTTAAAGTTAAAAAAAAAATGCTACCGAAAAGCTGACGTTGTTGATCAATAGATGGCGTTGTGGTATATTTTCTCTAATCGAGATTTCTAGAAAGTTTTTTAATTTGACAAAAATTGATTTGTCTTAAAATTTAAAAAAAATGCAACGGAAAAGCTTGCGCTGTTGATCGATAGATGGCGCTGCGATATTTTTTCGAATCGAATTTTCTAGATTTTTTTTAAATTTGGTAAAAATCGCTTCATTTGTCCTAAAATTAAAAAAAAATGCAACGAAAACATTACGCAATAGATAGCGCTGCGGTACATTTTCTCGAATCGAGTCTTTTAGAGTTCCTTTCTTTTTTAAATTTGGCAAAAATCGATTTAATAAACAGTCCTAAAATTTAAAAACTGTAAAAAATTAATTTAGCAAAAATCTTAAATCGATTGTTGCTAAATTTTAAAAAATCTAGAAAACATACCACAGCGCCATCTATTGATCAACGGCGTAAACTTTTCTGTAGCTTTTTTTAATTTTAAGGCGTAAATCGATTTTTACGATATATAATCCGAGTTTTCTGGAATGCTTTTTTAATTTGGCAAAAATTTATTTGTCTTAGAATTAAAAAAAAAAAATGCAACGGAAAAGCTTGCGCTGTTGATCAACAGATGGTGCTGCGATATCTTCTCTCGAACCGAGTCTTCTAGATTTTTTTTTAATTTGGCAAAAATCGTTTTAGCTTAAAATTAAAAAAAAAAAAAATTGGAACGGAAAACATTACACCGTTCATCAATAGATGGCGCTGCGATATATCTTCTCGAATCGCGTCTTCTAGAATTTGTTTTTAATTTGGCAAACATTGATTTAATAAGCGGTCTTTAAATTCGAAAATTCGATCAACAGATGGCGCCGTGGTATGTTTTCGCGAACCGAATCTTCCAGATTTTTTAAACTTGGCAAAAATCTATTTAAATCTCAAAATTAACAAAATTGCCGCCGAAAAGCTTAAGCTGCTGATCAATAGATGGCGCTGTGGTATATTTTCTCTAATCGAGTTTTCTGAGTCAAACCTTTTTGGGTGGAAGGATAAGGCCGGAATCGGAGTTTGAAACTAGTTGAACCCCGGCAGCACGGATCACCCTCCGTCTGCGAAAGTGGACCTGACCCGTTGACTCGACGTCACTTGGTGACGTAACATCTGCAAGTCGAAGTACGTGACTGACTGCACTTACCTCCCTCACCGTTGATAGCTGACTGTCGTTACGCCGGATTCTGCTTACAAGGTCGGAATTACCCGAATTATTTTTTTAATTACTCTACCTTTCGGCGGCATTGTAATTTTTATTCCCGTTTAGTTGTTAATCTAGTGAATTTCTTTAATCACTTTAAGCCTTGGCCGCTTTGGCCACCTTTTGCCTTGGGGTCTCGTCGAACCCTCCCTTCTCCAAGAGCTTTGCCGAGCGGCGCTGGAGAAACGTTAGTCACTCGCACAATTTGCTGGCCTTCGGGTAGGTAGCAAAGAAACGCCGACGGAACCTATTTACTACTTGCTGTTTTTAATCAACGCTATTGTCAAGTTAACTATTGTTAGTTAGAAGTCTGGACATTTTTCATCGCAAGTAATACAGTGACGAAATCAAGTATAGCAATCGCAAAAGTAAACAACCGTGATGTACTTAACAATAACAAGGAACCTCTCATCTCGATAGGCGACAGCTCAAGATAAACAAGGCACGCTTAATCCCGGAGTGCAATCTATTCAATTTGCAGGAGGGATTTGTTTAAACTGGCACAGACCGAGTGGGGCTGACGGGGGCCGGACGGGCGATCGGAACTCGCCGGATGGGGTTTACACGTTGAACTGTGAAGTTCTAAGTGCGGTCTGTGGTGGAATTTAAACGGATTGGATTCGATTAGAGACGCAAACGATGAAGCTTACGGCGGACAGATTGATCTTCCCGAACTTGTCCGATTTTGCCATCGAATGTTTGGCGAAAACCGACACTGATATTATCGAGGTTATGTCAATAAGGTATAGTTTAACAGAGATGGCGCTGCGCGTAAGAGAATTTCTGTGAATTGAATACGGCATGACATGGCGGGGTTTGTTTTTCCAGAATTCGAACGCCCCGAGATCGTCACCGTTGAGGGTTTGTTTTAACAGAGATGGCACTGCGTGTAAGAGAATGTACATAACGTAACCTAGTCACTCAAGACAACGTTGCCAGTTCCAATAACTTCTAATAATCACCGGGTGGTTTTGTTTACTTGATTTAGTAGGTAAAACGGTATCCGTATTAAAAAAGAAACGTAATCCGTCGCCCGCCCCCCCTCCCTTTCACAATGACATCAATATCTGTTTTCCCTTTGTAAGCATTGTTCTGCAATTCCCATGAACCGCGCCGGGTGTTATCGCGCGCGCCCTCCTTTGAGTTTCGGCGCGTTTATCTTCGTCCTGCCATTGTACGCCCGACGATTCATCAGTGTCGGCGTCGTAGGTGGGCCGCGGAAGTCTCGCGGGGGCTCCGGAACATAATGTACGAGTTTCAAGATGATGTGAGCGCTAATCCCGCGCGGCATCACCCGCGAAACGGCGTGCGAACGACGTGTGGGCTTGAATGTTTGATGGTCCGTCCTTTGCGCTCGCGCGAAGGTGCCTGAATTGTTTAACGTCCCGAGAACTTAGATGAAAACTGTTTTAAACAAAATATCTCCTTTACCTACTTTCGTGTCTCTTCCATTAGCGAGTTCGAGGAGGATCGAAAATTTTTGAAAAATCCGTGTCACTTTTCGTGACTTGGACGTAACCGTAACCGCGTGAAGGTGCTTGAATTGTTTAACGTCCCGAGAACGTGGATGAAAACTGTTTTAAACGTTCTTTGGGGGTTTCGAATCGAGCGAGGGGAGGTCGTAGTCATTACCCTACCTCGGAGTATCCTCTCTTCCTAAAAAGTTTAATTAATTTGAATCCCCTTTGCAACACCGGCCGAGTTCTGCGAACTTGCTTAATTTCGTAGTCAATTGCGTCATCACGTGATGAAGGCAGGAATTAAATACGGCAGGACTTCGCGGGGTTCGTCTTCCCAGAATTTGAACTCCCCGAGAAGGCACGACGTCGCGGTGGTGCTCGTTTTTCCTGAATTTGAGTTCCCCCAGACGGCCTATGACATCGCGGCGTTCGTTTTCCCAGAATTTGAACTCTCCGAGACGGCACGACGTCGCGGTGTTCGTTTTTCCAGAATTTGAATTCCCCGAGTTGGCCTTATGACATCACAGTGTTGATCGTCATTTGTTTCTTTTTTCTGAAGAATTTTTCAATATTTTTTGCTAAACCTTCAACTTTTGCCAAATAAATTTCTCTTCTCAAATAATTCGGTCATCAATTGTTTTATACATATATTCAAGATAGAATTTCCGACTTTTGTTTTCAACTGATTTTAAAAATTGAGATTTATAGTTAGGCGATTCGATTGTCCTTCGTTCTCGGAGATTTCGGTGTTCTGTTTTTGTTTCACTTTCTTAAAAATCGAATCATGCAAATGATTTAAAAGCAGAGAGAGAAAAAAAAAAAAACAAAATACGGTTGCAGTTCCTACAGGAGATCGAGTCTTATAAAAATAAACTTAAAAATGACGTAAAAACAAAAAAAAAATAAAACAAAAGACGATTGCATTTCCTAAAATAATTCTTATCGAAAAGAAAAAGAAAAGATTTCGAACTGCGAAAATTCTGGAACAAAATAAAACTGAAATATAAAAGAAAATCAAAACCACTTTAAAAAAGGCGAAAAAAAGTAAAAAATATATATATAAATAGGTAAAAGTTTCATGCGTGAAGACAAAAGACAGTTGAGTCACAGAAAAATAAACATAATACTTTAACACAAAATCATTTAAAAGCAGAAAAAAAAAAGACGATCGCTTTTCCTAAAAGTCTGTTCAATTGTTTTTCGTTTTTCGCTGATGGAATTTTTGCAGTTCCAAATCTTTTCTTTTTCTCGAACCATTTTTCAAGATATTTTTGCCAAACCTTCAACTTTTTGCAAAATATTTTCTCTTCTCAAATTTGGTCGGCAATTGTTCTATTCGAAATAAAATTTACGACTTTTGTTTTCCAATGATTTTAAAAATTGACACTGGCGATTCGATTTTCCTTTGTTTTCAGGGAATTCAGTGTTTTGTTTCTGTTTCCCCATTTTTGACGCAATTTCAATTTTGAAAAGTTTGATTTCAATTGTTTTTCTTTTTCCCACTGGCAGGATTTTCATAAATTCGTTACAATTCGAGCACCTTTTGTTTTCATCGTCGTTTTCGTTGTCATTTGTTTTTTCCCGAATGAATTTTGCAAGTTTTTTTTTTGCCAAACCTTCAACTTTTTGCACTTCTCAAATTCGGTCGGCAATTGTTCTATTCGAAACAGAATTTCCGACTTTTGTTTTCCAATGATTTTAGAAATTGACATTTTTGGTTAGACGATTCGATCGTCCTTTGTTCAGTGTCTTGTTTCCTTTTCTTGACGCGATTTCAATTTTTTTTAAATTCAATTTCAATTATTTATCTTTTTCTCATTGGCAGGATTTTCGTAAATTCGTTACAATTCGAGCACCTTTCGTCGTCGGTTTCATCGTCATTTGTTTTTTGCCGAATGAATTTTTCTAGCTTTTGTTTGCTAAAACTTTGGCCAAAAACAAATTTCTCTTCTCAAATAATTCAGTTGTTCTATATTCAAAATTAGAATTTCCGACTTTCGTTTTCAAATGATTTTAAAAATTGACGTCTATAATTAGTCAATTCGATTGTCTTTTGTTCTCGGAGATTTCTGTGTTTTTTTTAGTGCACTTTCTTGACGCGATTTCAAAATATTTTGTTATTTGTTTTTTCAGTTTAATCAATTGTTTTTCGTTTCTCTTCATATGCTTTGTGTTTTTTTTCTTTTTCGCACAAGATTGGACCGTGCTTTGTTCTTTCGAGTGAAATTTTCATCACGCTTTCAATTTTTATTTTGAAAATCAATTCTTTTATTCGCTTTTCTGTATTATTCTTTTCTCAAATAAATAAATATACTGTTATTTGGTCATCTTTCAAAATAGAATTTTCGCCCACTTTTTTTACGATCGTCTTTTGTTTTTCTGCATTACTTGGTTTGATTTTGAAATTATTCTATCGTCATTTGGTTTACAGGTTTAGCTTTTGTTGTTTTTTTTTTTAATTTTATTTTTACAAATAACTTGATAATATCTTTTTCAAATTTAATTATGTCATCAGTAGCCTCTGTTCACTACATATTTTACTATTTGTTTGTAATAATTATTTTAATACCTTGGTAGAAAACATGAAACTTCGATCGGAGAACTTCAATTCCTCCAAGGTTTCAAGATTCATTTGCGCACAAAGATCAAATGTAAAATTGTGCGTTAAACTGATGTGCGCTACGGTTCACCAAAAGTTATGATGTACAATAGCAGTCAAAAGTTAGTCAAGATTTAAACGTATTCATGTACGAAAAGAAATTTATATATTTTTTTCTCGCGCGTTTTGTTATTTTAGTTTCGCCTTTCGACAATTTCATTCAAAAAAAGCTTAACTGAAATTCTACATAATTTTATAAGTATAGAAAGAAATAGGTGATGCGAGTTTGACAAGTAGAAGACTTTTTTTATTATGATCTTGCATGAGGTGCTTAAAAAAAATTGGAATTTGAAAAAGAAAAACAATTTTTTCTGGCTTTAAAAAGAAGCCGCCCTGATTACGTAGCATTAGCTGTGTTCTGTTGGCACTGTTTTTTTTGACATTTGACAGTTTTGGTTTTGTAGAATTTATTTGTTTGTTATATTTAGTAGGAACAGACAACTTTTTTATTATTTGTTATCAGCAGATACAAAACTGACTGATTTGAAGTACACGTCTTCCCAGAATTTGAACTCCCCTAGAAGGCACGACGTCGCGGTGCTCGTTTTTCCTGAATTTGAGTTCCCCGAGACGGCCTATGACATCGCAGCGTTCGTTTTCCCAGAATTTGAACTCTCCGAGACGGCACGACGTCGCGGTGTTCGGTTTTCCAGAATTTGAAATCCCCGAGTTGACCTTATGACATCACAGTGTTCGTCTTCCCAGAATTTGAACTCCCCGAGAAGGCACGACGTCGCGGTGCTCGTTTTTCCTGAATTTGAGTTCCCCGAGACGGCCTATGACATCCCAGCGTTCGTCTTCCCAGAATTTGAACTCTCCGAGACGGCACGACGTCGCGGTGTTCGTTTTTCCAGAATTTGAATTCCTCGAGTTGGCCTTATGACATCACAGTGTTCGTTTTCCCAGAATTTGAACTCCCCGAGGAGACGGCCTATGACATTGCGGTGTTCGTTTTCCCAAAATTTGATCTCCCCGAGACGAGACGTCTCATCGTCGCCGACAACTAATTTAAATCATTCGAACAACTTAAGCACGAGCAGATTCCAGACGGACTAGTTTCGCGAGTGCCAAATTTTGCCCCGGCCAAACAAAACAGTGCGCCCGCGCAGATTAGCCGCAACAGCTGCGACGTGCAACAAAGTCTGGCCGCAATAACTCATCCAACTGCCAGCCAGCTACAAAAGATGGAACGTCAAACGAGGATCAAATTAAGAAAATCTTGCAGATCGCTTCGGGATGCTTACAGTCCTCGGCTTTGAATTGCTCTCGCACCCGGGGTGAGGGGCGGGGGGCGAAGTGTGATCGGTCGCCGCTTGAGGTCAGGGTAGGAGCTATTTTTGTATCCGCCGCCCCCGTTTAAACTTGACCATGCACGTGATTGTATTATCTGAAGAGTTGCTTTCGGATCTCATCGTTATTATGTATGAGGCGATCTTATTATAATCAACCCGGGGGGGCAATTTGCATTGCATATTGAGATTTAAATTGAGTTCGGCGGCGCATCTGCGTGATGGACTCAACTTTGATGATGCATTATCGACGTGTTTACATAATGGCCGCAATGTAATCACTCGATTAGAATTGCGCATGCATTAAAGGCATTAGATAAAGCGCCTCCCCCCCGCCCCAATTAATAATAATTGATGACAAAAGAAATGGAAATATTTTAGATTGACTTGGTTGCATCGACACGTTCGCGTTCGGAGCTGGGCTGTCCGCTGCAATCTCCGTCGGATTTAATTTCCGGTTCGTTGTCCGGCGCTTTAAATTCAGCGACGCGACGCGACGGGGGGTTCCGTGTACACGGCAAACAATTAAGCGTGTTTTACGACCGCAAACACGCGGCCGAGCTCTGCCAACTCAATTCGTTTCATAGTTAATTGGGTAGTCACGTGACGAAGGCAAAAATTAAAAGCGGCATGGCGTCGCGATTTCCGTTTGTTTCTGCGTTGTCACTCGATTTCGTATTGCCGCAAATGTAGGGTTAAGAATAAGATTTAAGCGTGTAACGGGTCGTCTTTCTCTCACCGCCGTTGTTTTGCCCGACGTCGCGTCGGTCTGGTGGTTCGGGTTTGCTCGTCGGCTTCCAGGATCACTTATATTTACATATTTACAACTTGGAAAGTATATATATTCAAAAATGACTAAAACTCGGTATTTAGCGGCACGGTTCGGGCTCCCCGGCAATCGGGCGGCGGTATATACGAGATAACCGTATCTGGTAGGTATGCGCGAGACACCCACTCCAAGGGACGGTGTATACGAGATACTCGTATTTGGTAGGTACGAGCGAGATACCCACTCAAAGAGACGGTGTGTACGAGACACCCGTATCTGGTAGGTATGAGCGAGACACCCACTCGAAGGGATGGTATGTATGAGACACCCGTATCTGGTAGGTAAGGGACTGCCTTAGCGCGTTAGAGTCATGCACCGACGGACGGATGACTTGGACCTAATACGCGCTCTCGGCGCGCTTACAAAGGCTTGCTGGAACTCCCTCCCAAAATATAACTTTATTATTTTATTATGGAAGAGAAAATCCCTCTTTACAATCACCAAAAGAATAGAAAATAAGTTTATACTATGTGCTAAACGGGAACGTCGAGAAAAGTGGGGCGAAATTTTTGGGGCCTATGGTCTCTTTGAGACCCAAATCCCTTCTTTAATGTTTAACAATAAACATTTTATTATTATTATTAATTAAAATGATGTCATCAACCGTTTACTATAAAATATTATAAAACTTTGACGTCTGTGATAATTGCAAAAAGAAATCAGCTGCCAGTTGTTTAACAATAAAAAAATATATTAATGTTATCAATTAAAATGACGTTATCAACAGTTTTCTACGAAAATATATGAAAACTTTGACATCTGTCATAATTGCAAAAGAAATCAAGTGTCAGTCTGTTTAACAATAAAAATTTCATTAATGTTATTAATTAAAATAACGTCATCGACAGTCTACTACAAAAAAAAAACACAAAAAAAATTCAAAAAAAAGAGCCAGTTAGCTTAACAATAAAAATTTTATTAAACTTTTTAAGAAAGAGAAACAACTGTTTAACAATAAAAATGTTATTAATGTTAGTAATTAAAATGACGTCATCAATCGTCTACTACAGAAACATAATAAAATTTTGACATCTGTCACAATGGCAAAAAAAATCAGCTGCCAGTCTGTTTAACAATAAAACAATGTTATTAAATATATTAAAACTTTGACATCTGTCATAATTGCAAAGAAAAAATCAACTGGTAGTCTGTTTAACAATAATTTTTTTATTAATGTTATTACTAATTAAAATGACGTCATCAACCGTCTCCTACAAAAATATAATAAAACTTTGACATCTGTCATAATTGCAAAGAAAAAATCAACTGTCAGTCTGTTTAACAATAGAATGTTTATTAATGCTGTTAATTAAAATGACATCATCAGGAATATAGGTACCATAAAAACATATTAAAACTTTGACATCTGTCATAATTGCAAAAAAAATCAACTGTCAGTCTGTTCAACAATAAAATGTTCATTCATGTTTTTAATTAAAGTGACGTCATCAACAGTCTACTACAAAAATACGTCAAAACTTTGACATCCGTCACATTTGCAAAAAAATCGGTTGTCAATGAAGATTTATTCAGTTTAATGACGTCACCAATAGTTTACTAGGAAAGTTTATTAAAACTTTCACAGTCATCGTAACTGTCAAAGATAAAATCAAGTGTCGGTTTTTTTGACAATTAAAATATCATTTTTACAATGTGCGATTAATTAGAATGACGCCATCAATAGACTGTAAATAGAATACTTTATCACAACTTTGACAGCCGTGGTAATCGTCAAGAAAATCAACTGTCAGACAGCTTGACAAAGTTTTCTTTTTAACAATGCGGTCAATTGGAATTACGTCATTAATGATGTGCAAAAAAACTTTGACAGTTATAGTATTTATCAGAACTAGCTGTCAATTAATTCGACTAATAAAATATAAATGTTGTTTTACATTAAGGTAATTAATCACAGAGAGACGTCGTCAGCAGCCTAATAGAAAATTTGATTATAACTTTGACAAGCGTCATAATTGTCAAGAAAACATTGTCAGTCAGTTTGACAATTAAGATATCTGTAAGTATTTTTATTAACGCGATTAATTAGAATGACACATTCAATAGTCTATACAGAACTTTGACAGTTGTCATGACTGTCAAAAAAATCAGGCGTCAGTCAGTTTGACAATTAAAATATAAGATTTTTTTTATTAATTCGATTAATTAGAATGACGTTAAGAATAGCCTATACATAGAATACTTTATTAAAACTTTGACAGCTGTGATAATCGTCAAGAAAACCAACTGTCAGGCAGTTTGACAATGTGATCAACTAGGATTATATCATTAATGATGTACAAGAAAACTTTGACAGTTATCGTAATTGTCAAAACTAGCCGTCAGTCAGCTCGACTATTAAAATCTAAATTTTGTTTTTTATTAACGTAATTAATCACAATGAGATGTCTTCAGCGGTCTAATAGAAAATTTCACTAAAACTTTGACAACTGTCATAATTGCCAGGGAAACATTGTTAGTCAGTTTGACAATTAAAATATAAGTATTCTTTTTAATAATGCGATTAATTAGAATCATGTCAGAAATTAACTTGCAAAAAACTTTGACAGTTCTCATAGTTGTCAGTGTCAAAGAAGATTATTAAAACTTTGACATCTGACATAACTGCAATAAAAAATCAACTCTCGGTCTGTTTAACAATTGTCATTGATCAATGATCACTCAGTCATTAATAGTTTACTGGATAACGTTATTGTCAAAAATAAAGTCATTTTGACAATTAAAACATAATTATTTTTGGAAATCGACTCGTTTTTATCATCGACCGTTAGATGGCGCCACGGGTTCTTGTAACTGTTTTCCAACGAATTCGATGAACATTTTACTGAACACAGAAATGTGCGCGTTAATGCGCCCTAAAATTTGGCAGGGGCAGCTGCACTTGCATCGACAAGTAAAAGATGGCGCTGTAGATCGCGCTTGTATATCTCTTGCTATCGATATTTTTTCCACTTACAACGCGAAACAATAGATGGGGATGCTTTTATTTTGTACGATCGTCGTCATAAAAATTCTTTTCGCGTTGCACCATTGAACAACAGATGCTGCTGTTTGTCACTTTTGCATGTATCTCGTTTAAATAATTTTTTTCTTTCTTTCTTGCAACGTTGAACATTAGATGGCGCTGTAGTTCTATATTATTCGTTGTCATTTTCCTGTAGAGTAGTGTATCCGTAGTTATCAATTTTTTTTCCTTCTTCTGGCACCGTTGAACGATAGATGGCGCTTTAGTTAGTTGTATGTATGTACAATAAATAACCTGTATATTTTTCCTTATCCAATTTCATCAATTTTCTTGCGTCCAAGAACAACAGGTGGCGCTATTTTGTACATCCGTACATTCCAACTTCTTGCATCTGTGCATCACACTTGTAAGTTGTATTTTTTTTCCTTTGCTTACGTCCTAGAACAATAGATGGCGCTTACTTTTGTATATCCGTACTTATCAAACTTCTTCCATCTTCTTGCATCACTGAATAGGCGACGCTGCGTGTCATATTTATATGTTGTAATTTTTTTTTTCATTCTGTTGTATCGTTGAACAGTAGCAACAAACAGCTTGTTTATTTCTCTACACCAATTTTCTTGCGCCTTCTGCATCACTAAACAATAGGCGGCATTGTGCGTCATACTTTGTAATCAAATGTTTTCCATTTTTCGGCATCGTTGAACAATAGGTGGCGCTGTAGTCGTACATTGTACAATTTGAATATTTATGGCTATCAAGTTTTTTCACTTTTGTTGCATCCTCAAACCGATAGATGACGCTGCAGATCGTGCTTTTACGCCCCCTCTATCTCTCTCTAACTATCGAATTGTCGAATTTCATCTAACACTTTAAACCATTGAATAATAGATGGCGTCGTAGGTCATGCTTGTGATTATTAAAGAAAGAATGTGTATGCGTTTGAGACGGCGATTTCATTGCGAAGAAAACAAGAAGAAGAAGAGGAGAAAAAGAAGTCAAGATGAGAATTAGCAAGTATAGAGTTGTTAAGATATATGGATAAGAAAACAGGAAAACTTGTTCGACTCGTTAGCACAAGAGTAGAAAGCGGACAGTGAGGCAAAGAAGCGGATGCCCACCACCACGACGACCTATTTTTTTTTTTTTTTTTATCGTAACAAGAACGTTTTCGGTGCATTCATTTGTTACGGTTCGTTTTTGCATTGACGATTTCATAATCTTTCGTTTCTAAATTTTGGATTCAGTGATCGCTCTGCCTACTTACAATCCCTAAGGTTTTGGTTTCTTTTTTCGCTTGTAAGTTGGTTATTCTGGAATTCGGAGCGAAACAGTCGTGTCGGCGATTTCCGGCTTGCTGGGGAACGGCGTTGTTCCGGGAAGTCACGAAGCATTAATTCATCGCACTTCACGGAACTCGGCCACATTTTCGTTACAGCTAATTTTGTAGTTTTAGCGAGTTCGGAGGATCGAAAATTTTTGAAAAATCCGTGTCACTTTTCGTGAAACCATTTGGATTTCCCTTGAGAATAGCACGTGTTCGAACCGACACGTCGTAGTTTCTTTCCACTCTGGGCCCTTATTAAGTCTGTTCGGTTCTGTCTCAATGCCTTTGATCTCCTTTACCTACTTTCGTGTCTCTTCCATTAGCAAGTTCGAGGAGGATCGAAAATTTTTGAAAAATCCGTGTCACTTTTCGTGACTTGGACGTAACCGTTTGGATTTCCTCGAACAGGTTTCGGCGTTTTCGAGAGCCCCTTTCACTGTAACACCGTCGTTCATCACTCCTGAATCCTTGAAGAAGCTGCCGATCTCAATTATTTTGAATGAGTATCCTGATCTTGAACCTTTGGGACTTTCCATTTCATTTTATCTTCGATGAAGAAATTTGCTTCATTCCTCAAAAAAGGCGAAAATAAAAATCGAATTTTTTTTTAATTGCAAGCAACGCCATCTCTCAAGGCCAATGACAATAACTTTGGATGATATTTTTGAGGTTTCGTCTTTCGAGATTTCTCAAAAGCGATACTTTCTGCAAGGAAATTCCTTCCTTATATACAAGGTGTTCGATTTGCTATATTAAAGCTATACTCAAATAGAGCAAGCCTTGTTTTATATAAAACACAAACAGGCTAAGAATTAATTAGTACGCGCACAGGTTAAGGGCCCAGGCCTAGGAGGGGCCAAAAAAACGATCTTCTTAACATTTTTTATTACTTTGCGATTTTACGTAGACAAGTTAAATTTTCGAATGCGTTTAATTTAAGTTAAAAACTCGACGGCTTAATGTTGACGTTCCGACTACAAAACGATTAAAAGTAAAACCCAAGCGGCCGCATGGCTCGGGGGCCAAAATCCAAGTCGCAAGTCATAAGAAAGGATGAAACATATTGGTGTGCCAAAAAGACTCGGGTTAAGGGCCCAGGAGAGCTAACTCACCAATTTCTTTTTTCCATTATAAAACGATGGTTTTGAGATTTCATGCTGGAGGTTGAAATAAAATTGAATTCGAACCGAACCTTTTCCATTTTCTATTAGATTTAAATTAAAAAAATTTCTATTAGATTCAAATTAAATTAAAATTCGCGGTGGTTTGGGCGTAGCTACAGACAATTAAAAGTCTACTGTTTGAATTCCAAGCCGTATATCCATCGAGGGTCCAACTTTAAGTAATAGCAGTAAGCCAGAAAGCTCGGGTTAAGGGCCCAGACCTCAAAACATTATTATTATTACTTAATTATTACTTTCAGATTTCGTGCTGGAAATAAACTTCATTTCAAATCCGTTCTATTCTCTATTAAATTTAATTTAAATTAAAATTCCCGGGGGCTAGTTAGTTGTAGTTAAAGTGATTTAGGCAATTAAAAGTCCTTAGTTTAAAATCTAAACAGCCGCTACAACTGTAGGCCAAAATCCGAGTCATGAGACTCAAAGCCTCGGGTTAAGGGCCCAGGCTTCAAAGGTGACCAAAAACACTTCCTTTTTCATTATAAACTATTGAGGTTTCACGCTAGAGATCGAAATGACCTTGAGTTCGAATATTTTTTTATTTCTATTAACTTCGATTTAAAATAAATTCTCGGTGGCTTGGCAGTTAAAATCCCGGTGGATTAGTGACTAACGCTCTGACCACAGACAATTGCGCGAAAGCCAGAAAAGGTTCGGGTTAAGGGTCCAGGCTTCAGAGGTGGCTCAAGCAAAGGTTTTTTTTTCACTGTTTTTCAAACCAGAGGCGGTATTAGGTAGCGATGATAAAATTTCTCTTTCTCACTGAATCGGCGTTCGGAGATGAAAACGCCGATTGGTCAGCTTGACCGCGCGACACGTGGTTAAAAAAAAACTCAACAGTTTTATTGAGATACCATGCTAGAGACAAACTTCAATTCGTATATATTTTAATTTCTATTAACTTTAATTTAAATTAAAATTCTCGATGGCTTCGTAGTGAATGTGTTTGGTTAGAAAATTATAAATTCAAAATTATAAATTGAGCAGACCGCACGGGCGTGCAGCCGAAACATAAATCATGTAAGAAGCCAGCAAAAGGCTCAGGTTAAAGGCCCAGGCTTCAGAGATGGCTCAAAAACATTTTTTTTCATTAAACCATAGAGGTTTCATGCTGGGATTGAAATAAACTTAAATTCCTATATTATATTTTAATCTCTCTTAACTTTAATTTAAATTAATGTTTACCGTTTAATTAACCGTTTGGATTTCCCCGAACAGGTTTCGGCATTTTCGAGAGCCCCCTTTCACTGTAACACCGTCGTTCATCACTCCTGAAACCTTGAAGAAGCTGCCGATCTGAGTCGAACCAGTTTCGCGTACTCCAGCCGTTGCAGGCCGAACGTAACGCAGAATTCGACGTAACGTGGAATTCGAGTCTGGTACAGTACAAACCCTCTGTCTTCTATTTATACGTGTCTTTAAATCGATTATTGGTTACCTTCGGTGCCTTGTGATATCGTTCGTGCCATGCGTTCATAGAGTTTCGTCCTTGTAATTGCCGTCTATTGTCCCTCCGTCAGAATTTATTATATGTTATTTTGTGAGCCGGCGATTGCGCGTTAGTTGACGGTTCGTAAAATTACGATTTAGGCAATTTAACGAAATTATTTTTGGGAATATTGACTGTAACTGTTCGCTGAGCGTTCTGCTCTTTGTTTTGGCCTCTATTTCGCTGTGAATTAATAAATTCCGTATCACCGTTTGACGTATTCTTCATCCCGCCATCACGACGACCTATTGCGGCGTGGCTCAGGCCGGACTGACTCAGGTGTAACGGTTTAAGGAACTCGTCGATCTTGAAACTTAACAACCTAATGAGAGTAAGGGTCGCGGGAAACAAAATCCGGTTCTTAATGCCTTCAACGTCTCCTAGAATAGAACAAAGACTACGGAATTAAGCGTACTTCACATCCGCAGGCATTAGCCAAGATTTCATTGCGTTTTGTTTTGGGATCTTAACGTAATGAAAGCAGAAATGAAGTCAGGACTGGGGCACCAGGGACAAAAACGAGATTTCCATTCGTCTTAATTTCAAACGCTAAACGGGCGTGACTCAGGTGCAACGTTTAAGTAACTCGTCGACCTTGAAGCTCGACGACCTAACCGTAAGGGTCGCGGGAAGTGAAATTTTCCGTCGACGCTCGACCCGGCCGCTTGCAGACGAAATGAAACGTCGACGATTAAATTCGTTACGCCGGAGCTCGCGCTGACGATCGAAACCGCGCTTACACAGCGCCTTGATTATCCGGCAACCCGTGTCTGTCGCTTGAATGGGCCTAATTAAATTCTGATGGGGCACCGACAGATTAGATTAGGGCGGAAACAAATTGCCGTCAGTTTTTGGAGAGCGCGGGGGAGGGAGGAATCAGTGACGTCATGTTTACGTGCGCGGGCTTGTTTTAATTTGGACGTATACATGGAAAGACGACAAGATGGTTAAAAAAGTGTGGGCTGTGGCTCGGGTGTTACAGAGTGACCTTGACGTGAGTGGTTGCATATTGAAAACAAATTATAAAACGTGATGGTGCTAAAGTACGAGCGAGTTACGGGAGCTTTTTGTCGCCCCCACCCCTCAAACGGTGCGGGTTACAAGTTCTATGTTTTGTCGGGTCATAGATGACCTATTTACAATATTACAATATGCACTTCGAGTCCCGAGTGAAATCGATAGAATATTGTGTATATAAATGTCCCACCCTCTCAAAACAGCGCCCCCCCCCCCTTCAAATCGAATCGACTCTCAGAAATATGAGTCACTTACGTCCATTGTGTTCGGAAGAATAATGGGGGACATCGCGGGCGCAATTTAAAGTAGGTGGCCCGGCCGCCGCCGCCGCGCCGCCCGGCGGCGTAATTCACGTGTGAGGATCACGGCGTCCTTATGAGCTGCCGCCGAGAGGATCCGAGCGCGGCGACGTAAACAAAACATAAATCTCCTCGCCGAAAGTTTCATCTTCCCTTAAGGATTTCGCGACGCGCCGTAACTTCGCTCGCGTTTTCTATTACTTAAACTTAGATGGGAAATGTATGGAGAGCTAAGCTGGGGGGCGGAACTCGGAGGGCGGCCGGGCGGGAATTTATTAACCCGGAAACTTTTCACTTATACGTGGCGCAAACTTTGATTTTCCCTTGCGGACGTCGCCGCCGCCGCCGCGCCGTCGTCTATTTAAAGCGCGCGCGATTCATTAAGCGACTGCACTTAAGAAAGCTTCGAAAGTTGAATTAATATCACTTAGCAACGTCAGGGGGTCGCCTGTTACCACGACACGTTGGCAGCATCAAGGATCAACTTATGCACCTGACACTTGGCAGTATCAGGGATCAACTTATGCACCTTGCTACCTACCTTTAGGCCAGCAAATTAGTGCGAGGGACTGACGTTTCTCCAGCACCGGTCGGCAAAGCTCTTGGAGGAGGGAGGTTCGACGTAACCCCAAAGCAAAAGGTCCAGTTACACGAACACGCAGAAAGTTAAATAATTTGTCAAGTTAGAAATCTTACGTCAAACAGATCTGTTCTTCGTTTACAACGCCGCGGAAATTGAGCCAACCCAAGGAGATGTACTGCATGCCTAAATAACAACGCATAATCGAACTGACGCAATATTGCACAACATTGTGAAATGCGACGATCGACAACGCATAATCTAACTGACGCAATATTGCACAACATTGTGAAATGCGACGATCATCACGTAGGCCGTTAGATTCCCACGTTAATACAGCGTGTCCGGAAAAATATTATTAATCACTTCAATGAATTTTTCAACCGTAACGACCTGCCACCTGGCAGTATCAAGGACCAACTTATGCACCTGCCACCTGGCGGGCGTCAAAGATCAACTTACGCACCTGCCACCTGTCAGTTTAAAATAATAAACAAGTTCGATGAAATAATCGTCTGTAGTACCTGATACGTTTTAAATCGGGTATTGATAAAATAGCCGTCCGCCTTTAGAGACTTTCGCGGCAAACGTCACGCGGCTTTAACTTACGACGTTTTAAGGTGGGCTCTAAAGCACCTTATAAAAAAAAGTTATGGTTTCATATCAATAGTGCGTTTTTATGTTTATGGAAATTTGATGGCGTCCGGAACGTTGCTTTCAGTATAAAACGTCCCGAGAACCGATACATTATCGAAAATGTCGGGATATTTATGTACTCGATGAAATAAAGAGGTGTCGGTGGGGTGCTACGGCAAGTACCCACCCTTCCCCACAAGATATAGGCAGTGTGATCCTCGTATTCTGTCATTGAGCGTGAATGGGCCCACAACCCGATAGGCTCCCTCTTGATTACCGCAACGTAACTTTCATTTTACATTGTTTACTACATTTTAGAACACCCCATGGCTTCACGGAATACAAACGATGACAGGTCGGTTCAAGAACTTTACTATTTTTTCCATGGTCGCAGGAAATAAATTAAACTACAGTAATCTTCCGTCAAACAAGAACCGAACGGTTCGTCTCAGTAGAAATTCGGAAACAGGAGACGATCAAGTCATTCATGACGATGCGATGGATAATCAACGCCCTGTATATTTTCGATTCGGACATCTGCGAGTAATCGCGAACGGATTCCCGCGGGGCTGGGAATCTGGGGTGGGTCCGAATGGTTGAACGCTTGTTAATAAGAGAATAAGCTTATTTCGTTCCGGAAGGGGGTCGGCGGGGGCGGGGAAGAGAGATGCGGTTGGGGGCGATATTACGATCGCGGCGAGCTCTCGACCCCGTGCGTCCGAAATTACTCGTTAATTTTTCGCCGGCGGAAAATACGTCGAAGTACATCGCCTGCGCGCGATATGATTGGACCTTGATGAGCGGCATTTGTTACCGGAGATTTTTAATCAGGAACGTTGGCCGGCCCGCCGCGTCTCGGACGAAAACGGCGTTTTGTTTTGTTTGCGCCCCGCGATTCCGTCGAAGAAGATAAGAAAAATAATTCTGGATTTGTTCGGTTTTTTTTCTTCTGTCTTTGTAATTTAATTTAATAATTTCTCTGGATGATGCGTTGCCGCTTGCATAGCCGTCGTGATCTGTGATGCGCTTCAGTGAACTGTGCTCGTTCTTCCCTGCTTACGCTAAAGTCGTCAGTTGCGACGTCAACGAGCGTCAACGAGCGTCAACGACTGTCGTTACAAATTCAATTCGCGCGCGCTCTTTAATTCCTCGCTCGATCGCCAGATGTCGCCGAGTGATTTTCGCATTTGAAATCATTATTTTTTTAACAACCCGTCAAGCTTATAATAATGGTAAAAAGACGACATCTGTCGACGTTTAAACAAACTAAAGCAGTGACTACGAAAAATTTCGCTGGATGGCGCTGCAAAAAACTAATGCTGAAAGAAGAAAATTTATTCGGAATTAATTTTTTCTCTCAATAACGCGTCGATCAATAATAATGAGAAAGCGCGTGTTTCATAAACATGAGACTTGTTTAAAGCAAAGGTTACGAGAAATGTCACCAGAGGACGCTCGCAAAAGAAAGAAGAAAATTTACTTGGAAATATTTTTTTCTCAATAATACGTCGACATAATTATAACAACGAGAAAAATTAAGAAAGAACGACCTCTGTTGCCTGTTTAGAAACGAACTAAAGCGACGACTACGAAAAATTTCACTAGGTGGCGCTCTCAAACACAAATGCTGAAAAAAAATTATTTGAAATTAATTGTTTTTTCTCAATAATGCGTCGACTGACAATAACGAGCAAAAAAATTAAAAAAGCGACATCTGATAACGTTTAAACCAACTAAAGCAATGACTACGAAAATTTTCACCAGATGGCGCTCTCAAAAATTAATGTTGAAAAAAGAAAATTTCGTTGAAATGAACTCAACCTTTCCCTCAATAACGCGTCGATCAGTAATAATGAGAAAGAAAATTTAAAAAGCGACATCTATTGACGTTTGATTCAACTAAAGTAATGAATACGAAAAATTTCACCAGGTGGCGCTCTCAAAATCTAATGCTAAAAGAAGAAACTTTATTTGAAATTTAATTTTTTTTTCTCAACAGTGCGTCGACTAACAATGAAGAGCAAAAAAATTTAAAAAGCGACATCTGATAACGTTTGAACCAACTAAAGTAATGACTACGACAATGTTCACTAGATGGCGCTCTCAAAAATTAATGTTGAAAAAAGAAAATTTCGTTGAAATGAACTTAACTTTTCCCTCAAAAATGCGTCGATCGATAACAATGAGAAAAAAATTAAAAAGCGACATCTATTGATGGTTGAATCAACTAAAGTAATGAATATGAAAAATTTCACTAGATGGCGCTATCAAAATCTAATTCTAAAAGAAGCAACATTATTTGAAATTAATTTTTTTCCTCAATAATGCGTTGATTAACAATAATGAGCAAAACGATTTAAGCGAGATCTGATAACGTTTGAACCAACTAAAGCAATGACCTCGAAAATTTTCACTAGGTGGCGCTCTCAAGCACTGATGTTGAAAAAAGGAAATTTCTGTGAAATGAACTTAAGTTTTCCCTCAATAACGCGTCCATCAACAATAACGAGAAAGAAAATTTAAAAAGCGACATCTATTTACGTTTGATTCAACTAAAGCAATGAATACGAAAATTTGCACCAGGTGACGCTCTCAAAATCTAATGCTAAAAGAAGAAACTTTATTTGAAATTATTTTTTTTTCTCAACCGTGCGTCGACTAACAATGAAGAGCAAAAAAATTTAAAAAGCGACATCTGATAAACCAACTAAAGCAATGACTACGAAAATTTTCACTAGATGGTGCTCTCAAAAATTTATGTTGAAAAAAGAAAATTTCGTTTAAAATTAACTTAACTTTTCCCTCAATAGTGCGTCGATCGATAATAATGAGAAAGAAAAATTTAAAAAGCGACACCTATTGACGTTTGAATCAACTAAAGTAATGAATACGAAAAATTTCACTAGGTGGCGCTCTCAAAATCTACTGCTAAAGGAAGAAACTTTATTTGATATTAATTTTTCTTTCTTAATAAAATTTAATTTTTTTTTCTCAACAGTGCGTCGACTAACAATGAAGAGCAAAAAAATAAAAAAGCGACATCTGATAACGTTTGAACCAACTAAAGCAATGACTACGAAAATTTTCAATAGGTGGCGCTCTCAAGCATTGATGTTGAAAAAAGGAATATTTTTCTAAACTGAATTTTAAAAAATGTTGCCCGACAAATAATTGTTTTTTGAAAGTCATACATTTTCCACAATTTTTTAAAATTCATACGGATTATGCATTAGTTGAAATCGTACACGTACCGAGGTCTAAATAAATCGAAGCTCCAAGCAAGACTATTTTAAGAGGAAATTAATGAGTTTCTCAACACACGGACCGAGGTCGAAATAAATCATTCCATAACTGATTGGATCGTTTTCATTTTCCTGTGTAGATGTTTTTTCGAAACCGAATTTTTAAAAATGTTACCCGACAAACAATTGTTTTTTAAAAGCATATTTTTCACCATTTTTTAAAATTTGCTGTGGATTACGCAGTAGTTGACGTCGTAGACGAACCGAGGTCTAAATAAATCAGCTCGAAGCCAGACTATTTTAAGAGCCAATTAATGAGTTTTCTCAACACACGGACCGAAGTCTAAATAAATCAGTCCATAAATTCCATAACTGATCGAATTTTAAAAAAATGTTGCCCGGCAAACAATTGTTTTTTAAAAGTGCATATATTTTTGACAATTTTTTAAAATTCATACGGATTATGCATTAGTTGAAATCGTACACGTACCGAGGTCTAAATAAATTAGCTCGAAGCAAGACTATTTTAAGAGCCAATTAATGAGTTTTCTCAACACACGGACCGAAGTCGAAATAAATCAGTCCATAAATTCCATAACTGATCGAATTTTTAAAAAATGTTGCCCGGCAAACAATTGTTTTTTAAAAGTGCATATATTTTTCACAATTTTTTAAAATTCATACGAATTATGCAGTAGTTGAAGTCGAACACGAACCGAGGTCTAAATAAATCAGATCGAAGCCAGACTATTTTAAGAGCCAATTAATGAGTTTTCTCAACACACGGACCGATGTCGAAATAAATCAGTCCATAAATTCCATAACTGATCGAATTTAAAAAAAAATGTTGCCCGGCAAACAATTGTTTTTAAAAGTGCATATATTTTTCACAGTTTTTTAAAATTCATACGGATTATGCATTAGTTGAAATCGTACACGTACCGAGGTCTAAATAAATTAGCTCGAAGCAAGACTGTTTTAAGAGCCAATTAATGAGTTTCTCAACACACGGACCGAGGTCGAAATAAATCATTCCATAACTAATTGGATCGTTTTCATTTTTCTGTGTAGATATTTTTTCCAAACCGAATTAAAAAAAAATGTTGCCCGACAAACAATGATTTTTTAAAAGCATATTTTTCACCATTTTTTTTTTAATTTACTGTGCATTACGCAGTAGTTGAAGTCGTACACGAACCGAGGTCTAAATAAATCAGATCGAAGCCAGACTATTTTAAGAGCCAATTAATGAGTTTTTCTCAACACACGGACCGACTTACTTTGTCAAACTGTGTGTGGGTATGTGTGAGTGTGTTTTTTCAAACCTCACTTGTAAGGCATCATTGTAACGATCTATAAGATGGACGAAGTTACTATTGTTACTACTTAATGTAACACAATTTGTTTTAAGCGTTAGATTAGACTCAAGTTTTTTTTTTGGCGCCGCGCCGCCCGCGCCGTTTAAATTGATTTCTGTTACATCGCTTCTTATGTAAACACCGTGTGCCATAATCTCAGGAAGTAAACACAAGGCGGTGTAATTACGCGCATTTTTTATCGCCGATCTACTTAACGCACCGCTCAGTTATTACAAAAAAAAAATTGTAGTAGTAATTGCGTGCACGCCGCCGTTTAATTTTTCAAAACGCGCGCACTTTTACAAAATCCAATGTTGTTGCTGCAAGGTGCGGGCTGCATTAATTTACATACACGTAAACACCACCGTAAACCGCCCGTCCGTCGGCATCACCCTATTTATTATCACAACATTTTTTTTTGCAAAAACGAACGGCCGATGATAATCAACCAGTTCCCAAGAAAGAAAAAAAAATTTTGCTTGCAATCATCGCCTTCCCGGTTACATGGTGCGCTTTTCATTTAAATGTTTTAATTAGGTCTGCGCTAATTGCGGCGTTATTGGCTGATTTGCATTTGCATTAACTGGTTCTTCGAGGAAAAGTGCGACCAAGGGCTTTGCGTTCGCAATTCGTGGTATAAATAGGCCGGCGCGTTTCGGAATCGGCACAGTTTCTCGAAAGCTTCGAACAAGAGACTTCAGCGACAATGTTTAAAGTAAGTAAAAGTGCATATATTTTTCACAATTTTTTAAAATTCATACGGATTATGTATTAGTTGAAATCGTACACGTACCGAGGGCTAATTTATTTAGCTCGAAGCAAGACTATTTTAAGAGCCAATTAATGAGTTTCTCAACACAGGGACCGAGGTCTAAATAAATCATTCCATAACTGATTGGATCGTTTTCATTTTTTACGTGTAGATATTTTTTCTTTGTTAGTTATTTTATCTTTGTTAGCCAAGCGAAAATTTTATTTTATTCTTTCTTGTTTTGTACCACCCCTCACTATTTTTTTTTTTGATAACTTTGGTTTGATGTCGAACTCCTTTGTTTGCAAATCCAAAAAAAAAACTTTGTTTGTTCGAATTTTGCGAGGGTCTCATTACAACGTCCAGAAAAGTCGTTTTCCTTTTTTGTTTTTTGTTTTTTTAAATCTTTGTTACGTCAACTATTCGTTTGTTCATGAAATTCTAGAAGAAGGCCTTCGAATTACTATTTTCTGCCAATAGATGGCGTTTCTTTACCCCCTTCAACTTCAACTTCATTGTGATTTCTAAAAGAATTAAATGTTGCCAGTGTTATTAACAGTAAATCATTCTAAACATTTGGAGTAGTTCATAAAAATTACTACGTGCTTCGAACAACAGATGGCGCACCTTTACATCGCTCATTTGAACTGTACAAGAACCGCAAAATTACTTTATGTTTCGATCAAGCGAAAGTGTCGCCTTATAAATAAACACTATCAATTTCATTTGGTTGATTTGTTCAATCTCCCGGGCTTATACTTAAACTCCAATCGAAATCCGTCAAATTGCTATTTGTTTCTAACAACAGATGGCGTTACTTTACACCCACGGTTAATCGTCGTCTTGCGCTTACTGCCGAATGGGCATAAGTAAATGGACAGTCTTAGCTGAATCCTGCATATGTTTACTATTTCTTAATGGATCAAGTTCGGTAAGATCCTGTGCCTAGTCGCATAAATTTTAATTAATTTAATTAATTGATTAATTTAATTAATTAATTTCGTCTCGCAATTGATGTTTTGCTTTTGAATTCTGTCGTTTTTTCTTCGCGCTACTCTTGGCAAATGCGAGGCGGATTTTTGTTGGACGAAGAATATACAGGGTTCCTCAAAACTTTAGAAGTGAAATCGAGGTTAATTAATGCAGCAATCTTTATTACATTAGGTCTTAATCAGAACTTATTTCTCTTGGCTTTTGATAAAATTAATTCGTTCGTTTGTAATTCTAAAAAGAAACATACGGCGTTACTTGACAATCCGCAATTTTACTGTCACAAGAAATTTGTCATTTCTGAAAATTACTACAAACATTCGTCGTTTATAAAGATTGCCACGTGTTTCAGCCAATAGATGGCGCACCCTTACAATGCTCTTTTTTATTAACCGTCTCGTTAAAAATGTCAGTTTATAAAAAAAATCTCCAACCGAATTTTGTTAATTCGCTTAATCTTTCTTTCCTTGGTTCTCATAACTACCTTACTGCCAACAGATGGCGCTAATTGACACTTTTCTTTTTAATCGCAGCAAGAAACTCGTCAATTCTAAAAATTACCACAAACATTCCTGCCCGTTTCGGCCACTAGAAAATGACCTTGGAAATTTTATTTTTGTTAAAAAATTCAAAGGCACGGACGTTTCTCCATGGAAGAATCGCAGATATTCTTTTGTTTCTCGGTCATTGTCTACTTCGCATTTCGAAGTCCGTCGTTACAGATCTTCTCTGTTTTATTTTTTATTTCTTAATTGATTGTAGTTAGTTATTCAGTAGATAGAGGCCGTTGTTTCGGTTTAGTTTACAATTTTATTTTTGATACTCGAGTTTAAAACACCACCCCTCATCCTCCTTCCATCAATATATATTTACTCCTTTAGTTCTTCGTCTTGTTCTTCACTTAGGGTAAGCATTTTATTTATTTCGCCGAAGTCGAGTGAGGGGGGGCAAGCAAACCCTTCCTCATCTTGTATTTACATTGTGATTTTATTTTGACAGTATTTATGATCGTTTTTTTTTTATTATATATGCATATACAGGGTGTCCCGTGACGTAATGTCACCACTTCACCTACGTGAGAATCATTTCAAGCTAAGTAAAAAATTCTAATAAAGTTTTGTTCTAAGGTAAACCGTTTCAAAAATACTGAGTCTTTGAGGTTTGATTTTTTATTATTATTTTTTTTTTATTTTAAAGTTCATCTGATCGCTTCTCCGTTCACCTAATAATCAGTTCAAACAAAAAAAAAGATTAATGAAGCAAACCGTTTCTCAAGGTGAGTTTTACGTTCACTCGCAATCAGTAATCTTAATTGGTTAAAAAAAAAAACGACGGAATAGCCATCATAAGGCATGTTTTAGTCTTACACGAACCGAGCTCTAAATGCATCAGCTAGGAACTAGACTATTTTAAGAGCCAATGTATGAGTTTTTCTCAACACACGGACCGAGGTCGAAATAAATCGTTCCATAACTGATTGGATCGTTTTCTTTTTCTGTGTAGATATTTTTTCCAAACCGAATTTTTAAAAATGTCAGCCGACAAACAATTGTTTTTTAAAGGCATATTTTTCATAATTTTTTTAAATTCATTACGGATCATGCATTAGTTGATATCGTACACGGACCGAGGTCGAAATAAATCGTTCCATAACTGATTGGATCGTTTTCATTTTCCTGTGTAGATATTTTTTCCAAACCGAATTTTTAAAAATGTCGCCCGACAAACAATTGTTTTTTAAAGGCATATTTTTCATAATTTTTTTAAATTCATTACGGATTATGCATTAGTTGATATCGTACACGGACCGAGGTCGAAATAAATCATTCCATAACTGATTGGATCGTTTTCATTTTTTACGTGTAGATATTTTTTCCAAACCGAATTTTAAAAAAAGTTGCCCGGCAAACAATGATTTTTTAAAAGCATATTTTTCGCCATTTTTTAAAATTTGCTGTGGATTACGCAGTAGTTGAAGTCGTACACGAACCGAGGTCTAAATAAATCAGCTCGAAGCCAGACTATTTTAAGAGTCAATTGATGAGTTTTTCTCAGCACACGGACCGAAGTCGAAATAAATCAGTCCATAAATTCCATAACTGATCGAATTAAAAAAAAAATGTTGCCCGGCAAACAATTGTTTTTCAAAAGTGCATATATTTTTCACAATTTTTTAAAATTCGTACGGATCATGCATTAGTTGAAATCGGAATGAAATGAAAAAATGGTAAGAGAAAAGTTTTTCTGTCAACTTTTATTTTCTCTGTATCTCTAAAGTGATTGCAATTGCGTCGCGTCAGCGCCATCTGTCTAAATTTCGTCGGACTACAATTTTCTTCGGCGCGAAATTTGAAATTAATTTTTCGATTTCACTCATTTTATCTCGGTTGTAGCAATTTTCTTTCGTTTTCATCTCCCTTTTCGTTGTTTTTATTGGCTACTGCTTTTTTGCGTTTTTCCTTGCTTAATAAATGCGTCACAATTTTCACGCGACGTCAAAAAAAATTAAAATAGAAAGACTTTCTCTCTTCTTCTCTGTGTTTCTAAAGTTGTACTTAAAATTGTATTGCGCGAGCGCCATCTATGTACATTTTCTCGGATAGAATTCTTTTCGGCGCCAAATTTAAATTAAAACTTTCAAATTCACTCGTTTTAATGGTTAATGTTTCTCACTTGTGTTTCCTATACTAAATGCGCTTACATGTCCTTATGGCCGATTATGTTACAGCAACGCCATCTGGGTATGTAAATTCCCTCGGACGACGGTTCGTTTTCGGCGCGAAATTTGAAATTAATTTTCCGTATTTGCTTCATTTTCACTTTTCACGTTTATTTTGTTCGGTAGCTTTGTTTTAATGCCGAATTCTTTTGTTTGCAAAACCCAAAAAAAATCTATTTATGTAATTCAATTGGTTACTTTATTTGTTCGAATTTTGTGAGGATCTCATCACATCGTCCAGAAAAGTCGTTTTCCTTTTCTGTTTTTTTTTCTAAAATCTTTGTTACGTCAACTATTTGTTCGTGTTCGTTTGTAATTTTTTAAAATTTGTTCATTTGGATTTGTTGCGTTAAATGCACAAAATGCAGTCAAAAAGTAGTTCGAGGAGAGAAGAAACGGTATTCTGTACATTCAAAGTTTTTGGTGTTTCTCTAGGCTTCGGCTTATCGATCATTGAATCGGAATTCATTCAATAATATAAAATTTGGGACAATTCTAATTTCGAGGAGGTTTCGTTTACGACTTAACAAACAAAAAAAAAACACTTGCAGAAAAAAAATTATCTTTCCTACCGAATATAAATAAAACCAAGGAGAAAATTAATTTATTTATCAAGGAATCGAATTGTTGAAAAAAGATCGCATTATTTATATAATCTGTCTGGCGTCTCTAAGAGGGGTAAAACGACATCACCCGCAACAGTCAAATTCAAAATATTCCCATCCCACCTCATACTGTCGTTTTAATTTTTTTTGTTTCAAATTTCTAATGTCATTGATCTGCTCTCAGAGTCTTGAAAGCAGGACTCGTCACAACCGTTCGTTTCGCCCCCAAATCGTACTTCATTTACTTTCACGGAAGTACGGACCTGTAATGGCGATATTGCTTCGGCTAACCTCAACTTCTCTTCTCAATTTTCTAACCTCAAACTTGCTTTTTAATTTTGTAACCCCAATTTCTTTAAGATTTTTTAACCTCAAACAACTTTTAATTTTTTTAACCTCAAATTTTTATCCTTTACTGCACTTTTGATACCTCGCATCTTCGCCAGATGGCGCCACATGACTTCCTCGACTTCACGAAAAATGAATTTTTTATTTCTTGAAGTTGCTTTACTTCATACACATCACGATCTTCCGAAGGAGGGGAAGAAAGAGGTTACCATCCAAAGGGCGCACTGTGGTACATTTTTTATTGCTCGGTGCTCACTCCCCTTTTAACTATTTAACTTCAAAGTACCCTTTCAGCCCCTCTTTATTTTTTTTTCACCTCGAATATGGAACCGTTTAAATCGGGTTTTCCATAGGACTTTCGACAACCCCGTCCCTCATCTCCCCCTGAATCTTATTCCGAGCGTTTGTTTTCTTTTTCTTCAAAAAAAAAAAATTGCCCTGATTATTTCGTCTTGCAACTGGACAATGAATTGCAGCCAGTTTGGCAACGCGTCGATTTTTTTTCTTGTTTGCAAAATACAGGAAAGAGCACGTTTTGTTTAATTTAAAGATCGCTTGTCCTTAATTTTTAATTTCTAGCCTCAAATCTCTTTTCAATCATTTTTAAGCCCCAGTAGATATACTATGCCGGTTCTGCGCCAATTTTCCACAAGCTTGAACATGGGCCTCGAAATTACAATTCTTGCGCGGATGTGGGTGAGGGGGGATGAGGGCTGAAGGAAGGGAAGGGGGTCGCGCGCAAGCGACCTTGGTACATTTTTTTGGCATAGTTAGAGCGGTTTTTTGGAAACGGAGAACGCTTCGCGAATTCTACCATCAGTCTTGATTTTTTTTAACCCCATCTTATGTACATATTAAAAGCCGCGTCGAGTTATGACCAGCGCTAATGGATGGGAGAGGGGTCGCGCGTAAGCAACAGCGGAAGAGGGGGGGATGCAAGCGACCTTGGTACATTTCTTTTTATAGTCAGAGCGGTTTTTTGGAAACGGGGGGTGTTTCGCGAATTCTACCATCAGTTTTGATTTTTTTTTAAACCCCACATACGTGTTCGCTTCCCTCATCTTCCCCTAAATCTCATACCGAGCGTTTATATCTGCGCTCGGACTTAAGCCACAAGTTTCAGCATAAACCCAAACCTAGAATTTAGTTTCGACCAATTTGGGATTATGAGTGGATATCCCCCAGATTTGCTCCAACCGAGTGCGTGTTTAAAACTGTCTTTTGTTTTTCAGGCAATCCTACTGTTGTTCGCCCTCATGGCCGTAGCCTTGGCCGTTCCTGGTGGATGGGGTGCCGGCGACTGGGGCCGCGGAGGAGGCTGGGGCGGCGGTTGGGTCGGAGACTGGGGCAGCCGCGGCGCATGGGGCGGCCGTGGCGGCTTGGGCGGCTCCTGGAACGGAGGCTGGAAAGGCTAAAGGGCACCCCAAAAACGGCAAACCGAAACACCGAAGACACCCTACTTATAAATTCGTATTAACCACCACCACCACATGTAAATAGGACGAATCTTGTTTATTATGTAGAAATTCGGCTATTAAACTTTTTTTGCTTCATTTAATAGTTTACACTTTCGCGCGGAGCACTCGTACATAATTAAATTGAGAGAGAGAGAGAGAGAGAGAGGAATTTAATTTTGTATCTGGCGCCGCCCGGAAAGAAATTATCTTCCGCGACGGGAGTTACCTACCTTGGGATGATCCCTCACCGGAACGACCACCCTGACGGCCACCTTTATCGGCTTGTCCCTCGTGATATCCACCATCCTCCTTTGTTCGCTCCCCTTGCTCTCTGCAAACAAAAGAAGAGAAAACGACGTGAATTATTCGGAGTGAAACGTCGGGGTGTGTGACCGGAGCTATCCGATCCTGCCCCAAAAAAATAGGTTATGGCGGGCGGCGTGTAAACAAGCGAAGAGGGCAAAGTTATGCAGTCCACCCGGGGAGGAGCGAGGGGGGGCGGCGAGACAAGTATAATACATGAGTTGCTAAGAGTTTCCGGGCGGTGTGTTTTGTATTTTGCGGCGGAGGACGAACTTCGGTACCGTCCATTGTTCGGTTTCTTTACTTACCGACGACGACGACGCCGGGCGCCCCGAGCTTTCGAGAACTTCTGTGTTTAAATAGGATTTTAATTAAGACGTTCCGACCGCGCGCGCGCGCCGCTCCTCGCTCGAAAGCAAACAGGTAATTCGGTTGAATTTATTTCACACTTTCGAAGTGTGCCGCTTTCATTTTTGCAAACCGTTCCGGTTAAGACGGCAAGTAGGAATAAACTTTTGTTTTCGAAGCGAAATATCCCGAATCTAGTAAATCTAACGAATCATACACTTCCCCAGTTTCTGTTTTGTTTTTATTACCTCGCAATAAAAATTATCGACGTCGCGATAAGTGCGTTCTAAGCAACAAAAGGCTTTCTTCCAGGCCTTTCGAAGCCTGATTTCGGCTAACTCGCGGAAATGGGGTCGATCGTACGTAATCCTAGTCCAAGGGTTTGAATTTACACGAAATGAAATAGAAGCTAGTTTATATTTACGTCTTAAAAAGGGGTAAACTAAGGTACACACGAAAATTTGTTAAATAAATGACGCGAAACGCGTCAGTAAATCAAGTGACGTAAAACATAAAACGTCAAAATGCGAAAGAAGCGGATCCGTTTGTTCATTTCAAAATTATTAACTGAACTAGCACAGAAAAAAAAAAGATAAACAACAGTAACTTTAACTTCGCATGTCAACCTAGTCGTCACTAGAATGCGTTCAAAATATTAAACAAAGATGAAGTACAACAACGTAAGATCCGACCTTCAACATCCAGCTGTGAATGCACGTCAGCTGATTCCGGGGTCGTCAAGACCTTCGAGACACGAATCACTTTCGTAAATACCACTTGCGTCACCACTTTCGTTCCAAGGAGCGCGCCCTCTTGCGATGTGCGGCGTAATGAACTGTCGTATTACCGAACGCCAAGATGGACAGTCGAGGTCGGTTTACAAGGACGCCATCAGATTTCTTAGGGCAAGGGCACGACGAAGGGCGGCTCCCAGTTGGAGGTACTCCGGTGAAACGTCCGGAATAAATGGCGGCGAAGAAAAACCGAATAAACATAAAGCCTAAATGAAAGGAAAACACGGATTACGAACCGACATCCGACATCCGACATCCGACAACACTGTAAGCTGCGCTGCGCTGCGAACTCTCGCTTTCGTATTGGTTCTTTTATTCAAAACTCTTGGCGTCATAACCATGCTATTGGCTACCGCTTATGACGTAACGTTTAACGTTAGTGCCTTTGTTCAGCCTTCATTACGTTCTCTTGGTTGTCTCAGTTGTGTGGTATTGTGATAACGAAATTCTTGCTCTTAAAGCTGGGAGAATTTAGCACGGCCCTGCCGGAATAGAATACACACCAGCGAGCGAATTTTGGGGTATTTTCAACCTCATTTCAAGCTTGGGATTCCCACAAACCTCAGGTAAAATATTGAGCAAATTGTCTGACGCCGTTTTGGACGCTAACGGTTTTCCTTTCTTTCTATTCAGGCTTTTACGTTTGGGTTCTACTTAATAATAATAATAATAATAATAGATTTGTATCTTTAAAAGTAATAATGTGATCGATAAGAGTCGCAGATCGCCCAGTGGTGCGCGTGGGGCTGGTTATGAGCTGCTCAAGATTAATTGACTCAAGAATCTCCAAGAACTGTAGAGCACGATAATCGCATGGTGCTAATAAATTAATATTAAAGTCACCCAGTATGTACATTGAATCGTAAGACGTAGACAAGCGTAACACTGTATCCTCAAAATAAGAAAGGAATTCGGAGAAATTGTAATAGTTGGGCGGTCTGTATACAACACCGAGGAGAATGCATTTGGTGCGAAAAGTAAGTTTGAGCCATAAAATTTCGAAAAAATCTGCGGTCATAGATTCCACTACGTTATATTTTAGCAAATGGTTAACATAAACACCAAGACCTCCTCCTCGTTTGTCACGATCGCATCTGATAAACTTATAACCTTCGAGCTCCAGACCACGTTTATCTATATTACCTGACAGCCAGGTTTCAGTTAATGCAAGTACATCAAATTCATGAAGATGAATAAAATCAATCAAATTATGAAAATTGCATAACAGTGACCTTACATTCAAATGCCCAAATTTAAAGTGATGATCACCCATTAGGAAGAGAAAAGGGAGAAAATAAAGTAAGAACAGACAAGAAAGAAAGACTAAGAATTTGCCAGCAAGTGACAAGGAAAAGAAAAACGTATACGCGGCAAAACAAATCAAATCAAGTTCATTTCAAATCAAATCAAGTTCACTTCAAACTAGTGGAAGCTGTTAATTCTATTTGATTGCTGCTTCTGCTACAGAAGGTTAATCCTTGAAGAAACTTAGAAGTAGCGACTCCAGATCCTCACCAGGTTTTTCTTCGATGCCAAAAATTCGTACGGAATTTCTTCTCGTACTCTGCTCCAGGCTGTCTACAGCGTTTGCTAACTCATTGTTTTCTTTCTCTAAGGTACAGACCCTTCTTTGAAGAGAATCAACAACTTGGCTCACTTTATCAATGCGCTCTTCCATCTTCTGCATTATCCTGTCAGCTAATTTATTAGATAACATATCAAGGAATTCTTTATCCAGAATTGTTGTTTTTATCACATCATGGACTTCACCCTTCGCCAGCTCTTTTATGTCCTGCTTCTGCGATTGCGTAAGAACCATTGTACGATAGATCGTGTTACAAATGAGCACAGGTATGTAGATACACGATTGACGATTGTAAAATGTCGATGTTTGTGTTGCCCAAGTCGTCGGAGCACAATTAATACGCGTCTACTCACGACCGCTGACCATACTCACTTCATGTGGTTGTCCTACTTCTAAGTAACGCTTTACGTGTTATCGTGCTTTCCGAAGTTCGACTCAAACCTCACGGCCGAGCGTATTTTCCCTACGCCTAATCTGGTACGCCGACCCGCCATCTTAGCAGTTTTGCCCACCGGTTCGATCCGGATTTGCGACGTTCGACAGGAACAGTAGAGAGCGTGGTGACCGCCAACTTCGTCTGATGTTACCAACTGTGAATTTAACTAGAAGGCTTCCGCGGCCGTCGTCCGTGTTTGAATTGGCTTCCGGTTGGAACCGCGTCACGTTGACTTCTTCTACTGCCGGCCGACGTTTCGTATTTCATTGCAGAAGAACTTCTTCAGGGCTGCTGGTGGTGTTGCTGCTTCAACAGCTGAGACAGCGCAGAATTTGTCACCGGTCAAGGTAAGGTTGAGGCTGTCAAGTTTAAAGTAAGTTCGGTAACAAACTCTCAGTGTCTCGGTCTGTATGCAAAGCGAGCGGTCACAAGACTGACGAAATTTCTATCGGGTCGGTATGGGACGTGAACGGGTCGAGGGTGAGGGCCAATGACAAGCCTTTAATATATCTCACTTTCAACATGAAACAGTCTCATTACAAAAGGAAAGGGTCGTCCGGGGTTGTTTACCGTCCCAAGCGTCGCTTATGGAACAGTCTATGTTCCGAAGGTCAAACTGCGACACAATTACACTTTCGCCAAGATACAGGGCGACCCGAAAGCTAGAAATTATTTGCAGCAACGGATTTTCTCACCGTAACAACCCCGGACGTTAGCGCAGCTGGTGCATTTTTTATTTAATTCAAGCAATGCTGTCATCGCGGCGACTACTTTAACCCAGATTTGACACTTATCTTAATAAATAAAATAAAATCAAATCAAAGCGACAACAAAAGGTGTTCCAATTCGAAACGAATTTGATTTCTTTCTGCGAAATAAATGAATAGACAAAATAACGAAACACAATCGTCTGCGAAACAAAATCGCAGATTACAATTAGATTAACAAAAAAAAACATAAAAAACAAATGCGGAAAGCAAAAAAAAGATGGACGACGATTTGGATATAAGAAAACCTTTTGCTTTCTTTCTTGCGGCGTCGAAAAATAAATGAAAGTGACAACGAAAGGTGTTCGAATTCGATCCCTTTCTGCAGAACAAATAAATAAATAAAATAACAGAAACACGACGAACAAAAGACGATTGATTGTGTAAGAAACGAAGCGATGCGGAGGAAAATCCTTTCCAATTTTTCAAGTCACCCTGTATTGCGTAGGAAGACAACAAGAAGACCGTTAATTGCGACGCGCGTTTTATTTGTTGCATCATTAAAGATTGTCTCCCTCTTTTCCCATGCGAGTCAACTGTCTTCTTCTATCAACCCCCTTCTTTATTTTGTCTGTCCATCTTCGCCGCCATACTCCCCTGTCTGCCCGGACTTGAATTTTCATCCAACCGCTGTTGAGGACTTTCGACGAGAGAGGTCGCTGGGAATAGCGACACGCCTTCTTTGCTTCGAATTCGATACTCGTTGGTCGACGACTGGACAACCGACTAATCAAGGTTGGAATTTTGTGTGACTGCGCATTTGCGGTAATGCACGTATTCGATTTACTTTTAAATTAAGCAACCTTTTGTCGCCCGGGGTTAAAAAATTACATTGACTTTGTAACGAAAGTCGGATCCGGATTTCGGGATTTTACAGCCGATTTCACAAGATGACAAAACTAGACAAACGCAGTAACCCACCCATTATTATATTGTTCCGTTTCACTCACTCCTTTGCGTAATTCTGTTGTCTTCTCTTAAGAACCCCATTCCTTCGTCAACGCGTGTTCGTCTATAAGCGCGCCAGTCTTGTTGCTACAAGCTTAGTGTGTAGATCGTTGTTTGTGTTTGTGCTTTGATCATGCCGGTCTATTTTCATCGTAGCTTGAACGGAAGATATTACTCCGAGATTTGATTAAGGGCAAGCTCAGGAACATAAGGCTTTCTTCTAGGCCTTTCGAAGCCTGATTTCTGCAGACAATCAGGTAGGATTTATACAAGCAATTAAGTGCGCTGTTTTCACTCTTTCATCAGGCTTCTTGTTTCACCGGAAGCTTCAAGGTTTGGGGCTCTTTCATCGTTGAGCCGTGGTAGAAAATTTATTGTGGAACACCGTTGCTCTCTGTCATTTTCGGACCGATGAATTAGAGACCCCGTTGCTTGGCTCCGTCGCCGCTAGGTGACACTTTTGACGCTACTCTCCTAGCGGTCGTTTGTTACTCGGGCGACTTTCGTACAGATGATGCGCATGTATCTTTGGACGATGGAAGGTCGGATACTTTTTTTTTATTATTATTACATTATAAGAGATGTTGACACTGTGGAGATGACTTAATTTACATTTGTTTTTTTTTTTTTTTTGTAATAACGATTTGATTTAAATCAAACTTTTCGAACGCTTCAACATTTCGATTTTTCAAGCGATTTTTCGACTGTTATAAAAAAAACAATCGTGTAATCGCAAGATTAATTCAGTACGGAAAAGGTCGATTAAACACGACGGAAAAAATCCTCCCCCAAAAAGACATTCGTCGCCCATTTGGGGCCCCAATTTCCTAACACAATTTGTTTCTCGTTCTCCACTTATTACGCACTTAACGGCCATTTGTTTTTTGCCGTCCTCCCGGCGGCGCTGCGGTCAAAGGACCGGCCGAGGTAAACGAATTTATTCGCTCATTTCGGGTAATAAAGCCCCTGCCTAGCCTAACGAACCCGGCGCGCGCTCCCCAAATCTGTTTACGCTGCCAAAGGAAAGCCGTCGTCTTTTTTTCGCAGGATGAAAAACAGCGGGCAAATAACCAAGAGGTTGTTTACGAGCTGTTCGAAAATATTAAATAACGTTAAAGAAATAAAATTAAGCGACTGCATTACGTGAGGATAGCTCGAAAGCACCGCCACCTATTGATTGGCGTCCAACGTCGGAGAAACGTCGGATTGAACCGGTGGGCAAATGCTGGCAAACAATGGCGGACTCACGTTTCTCGTAGACTCGGCAAAGGCGTAGAGAAAATCGAATCAACTTGGTGAAACTAAAACTGATTCTAGATTTAGGATTAGAACTAATAGGCTGAATAGAAAGAAAGAGAACAGATTCGTTAGCGTCCATAATGGCGTCAGCCAATTCGCGCAATAACTTCATCTGAGATTTGTGGGCATCCCACACTTGGGATGGGGCTGAAAATACCCCAAAACTCGCTCGGTGGTGTGAATTCTATTCCGGCAGAGCCGTTGTTAAATTCTCCTCACTTTCAGAGTAAGAATTTCGAATAACCACCCTTACAACTGATTCGGATACTCATTAGTGTCGACCGATGGTCGATGCCGCAGACTGTAGTTATTTACAGTCGTTCACCTGGTTCTCGTTGGTCGAAAGGAAAGGGGGAGGCTATTATCTGTCTGGTGACTTGCATGGGTCTTTATCCAAATCGTGACAAGTCATCGTACGGATAAATAGTTCAGATCCACCCCCCGTCACAAGTCACCACACGGACAAATAATTCAGAGCCACCACGTCACAGGTCACCGTTTGGATAAATAGTTCAGATTCACGCCGTCACAACCTTACCTGTCAAAACTGACGGACACTTTAAACTTTTGCGGTAGTTCGGGAGCTCCGCACGAAAGGGTTGCACTCACGACACGGAAAAATCGATCAGACCAACCCCGCCACAGGTCACCAAACCGATAAATAGTTCCGTCGCCCAGTCTCTGATGATGGCGACGACGTAGTGGCTCGTAGTTGTACGGCATGTTTCGAATGAGAGGTTCGTTAGGGTCCTAAGTACGGCCCTGGCGCTTTGCCACACTCGAATATCGAATGTGAAAATAATTTATAGAAAATGAAACTTTCGTAACGAGAAAAAAAAAGGACATGAAGGGAAGATGGTTCTCTAATTGGCGCGTTACCTATCTTCTAGAGTAATCTAGAGGTACGTTCGAAACTGTTTACTTAACGCTCTCATCTCTTCGACTTCCACACTTTCCGCCAGTCAAGACATTCATCTTTCTCTCGAAAGCAATTAGACATTATTTCGAGATTTGATACGTGCATTCTAAGCAACTAGAAGCATCATTCTATGCTTATCGAAGTCTGATTCCTACATTCTAATCAGCAACCAACTAGACGCTAGCTCGGAGATGATCTATTTCACTCACTCCCCGACGTACTTCAATTGACATCTCTTAACAACGCCCTCTGTCTTGTTTGTTCGTCAACGCCTAATCGTGTACGGCCACGCCAGTCTCGTTGCTATAAGCGTAGGGTGCACGTCGTTATCTTGGGCGTTCCAATCCAGCTTGTTTATTTGATCGAAGAACAAACGGAAGATATTATTCCGGGATTTGATAAGTGCAACTGGAAGCGTTCTTCTATGCCTATCAAAGCCTGACTCCTACATTCTAATCAGGACATTTCAGGATATTTCTTAAATATAAAAGACCTAAGTTGAGCTGAATATGCAACAACGACAACGACCTTTTAACGTGTTTTGGGGTTATGATGTGTTTGTTTATTTATTTTATTTTCTAAGTATACCTACACTGTTATGAGTAACGACTGTGTGATAACGTTGATCCCTTTTGTTGTTCATCGCATACTGTGATTGTATTATACACTGGATTTTGACATGCCACTTTGATTTGATTTGACAACAAACGAGGGGTGATGCATTTGATACTATCCTCCCGGAGGATCTTAGTTAGCAGTGACGGACGCACGCATCGTGGTCGACCGAAGGTCGGATTCTTTTATTTTTAACATTATTTTTGCAAAACAAACAATGCTGACACCGCGCGGAGTTAGGCTAACTGACGGTTTATTTATTTAGTTTTCCTTTTGCTTGTGAGCGAAAAACGGATCCGTGTTTCGTGATTCAATTTGACTTAACTAGTTGTTGACTTTCGTTTATCTAATTAAACCCGTCTTTGGGATTACGTATGATCTCGACCTATCCCACTGAGTTTAGCCGGCCGTTGGGACATGCACTCTCAACGTTTTGCGGCCAGGTAGGTGGTGGCACCCACCCCGTCACAAGTCATCTCACGGATAAATAGTTCCACCGCACACCTCGTGGCGATGGCGCAACGATATGGTGGCTTGTGGTTGTACGACGACGTAGACGAGATGGCGTCAAGTGGAGGAACTCCATGTAAGCAACTTAACTTAGATTTGTTTTGCCTTTTGCTATGTTTAAGACCTTTGTGTTGTAAGTTGTTTTCCATTCCTTTAGAACTCCGATTCGCCCCAAGCATGACCGAGTAGTTAAAGGTGCATTTTCGCTTTGAGGAAATGTTTAAAAAAATGACCTAATAGAGAGTTGGAGAAATCATAATCGAAGTTAATAATAATAGTAATATATAAATAATGATCATATGTCATATATAATCGATGCCTCTCTTCTGGAGTTGCGTTCGAAGCTACACTCAACGCTCTCATCTCCGCACTTGCCGCCAGTCGAGACGTTCATTTCGCAAAAGTCTTTCTCATTTAATCGCCACGCCGATTGATCCCTTTCACTCGAAAGCAAAAGTTGCGTCTTTGAATCCCGAATCGGAAGGCCATTCAGGCTCTAATTGCGGCCTAGAATTCGCGCCCGTCTGACTTCGCTTCATCAACGGAGAGGCAGGCGAAAGCTGAAATTAATTTTCGGACCGTTTCGCCGAGCAAACTCGTTCATTCTCTGGATTTCCAGAAGTCATTCTTTATTAATTCCTCGCGAGAATCTAGTCCTGCCACACTCGGATGAGGATGATAAAAAGCGCCGATATTGTTGCGATCTAATGGAAATAACGGAAACAAGGGACGCGGCCAGTTTAAATAATGCGTTTGTTAAAGGTAAAAGACCAGAACTCACCACGTATTTATAGGGTTCAGTTTAGAAAGTTCTAACAGGAGAGCTTATACACGATGATGATTAGAATTTACTTTGCACAATCTTAATGTGTCGTAACGACCAGCGGCGGTCGGTCCATCCGATTCAGCGGTGCACGCGACATACTTGCTAAGCGCTATCTCTGCTTATTACACATGAAGAGAGAAACAGAATGGTTCGGCCTTGTCCTGCGCCCGCTCTATTCGTATGCACCGGCCGCCATTGATAACGATACAGATGGGCGATGACAAAGGTCTCCTGCATATCCTGCGGTTGGTTGATTTCTCGGCCCTGACATAATTATGAGTTTAGATTTCGGTCGGTGTAATATAGATGACGAATACTACGATCAAACTTTGCACAGAGCCCACATGCGTCGCGTCGTAAGCAACATCCATGCCATATTTCAACAAAATCCTACCGCTAGAACAAAAGTTACAGAACCCCGGAAACCAGCGCGCCTTACGCATGGGCATAGCTTCCATCCCAGTGAGAATTCGACGACTAAACTTTACACATGTCTTATTTACGTCATTCTTATTTCCCATGCAAAGTTTCATTTCATTCCGCCTTCGAGCCAGTCGCTGCCGCCTCTGAGCCAGTCCGCTGCCGCCTACGAGCAAGTCGCTGCCGCCTTCGAGCCAGTCGCTGCCGCCTCCGAGCCAGGCCGCTGCCGCCTTCGAGAGAGCTGCTTCACCGGCTGCGGGTGTTGCCCCACAAAATTGTACATACAAATATACCTTGTAAATATGTCATAGTTCCACAGTCTGCATCTGAATACCAATCCTCCGGTCGTTACCAGACGTGCGAGTCCTAACGGTAACATATCGTAAGTTTAGATTTCGGTCGGTGTAGTATAGTTGACGAATAGTATAACTGGCGAGTTCCGGGGGCCCTGACGTCATAGTGAGTTTAGATTTCGGTCGGTGTAGTACAGCTGGCGAATGCCAGGGTCCCTGGTGTTATAGAGAGTTTACATTTCGGTCGGCGTAGTATAACTGGCGAGTTCCGGGGGCCTCGACGTCATATATCACCGGATAAAAATTAAATAAAAATACAATTTAAGAACGTGCGTTGCTCTAACTGCCGATTTTTGCCAATAAGAAACACTTATTCTGTTTCTCGCAATCCGACCCGGTAATTGGCCCGCGGAAAGCATAAACGCGACTTTATAAGACCCGCCCCTTTTCGAATTCGCGTATAAACGGACTGTGATGCGCGTTCTCATTGGCTATCTCGTATTGATATTAATAAACACACTTTGTAACCATTTAAATTTGTTTGAAATAAACGTTCTTATTTCTACGCATTGCTTAAATAAACAAACCAACTAAAAGTTATTCCGGACTTGGGAACCGAACTTTTTACACCAAGTTAATTTCTTGCTTCGGCGCTGATTGTGAATTAAAGCCGCGCAAACCGTCGTACAATCGCGTCGCGAGAAAAAAAACCTCATCGGTTCCGCTGCGATAACGCATCGTGAATTTAGGCTTCGGTCGGTGTGGTATAGGTGGTGAGCACGCGACGGTAAGACATCATTATGTGTTTAGGTGTCGGTCAGTGTACTATAACTAGTGAGTATCAGAGGCCCTGACGTCATCGTAAGTTTAGATTTCGGACGGCGTAGTATAACTGACGAATGCTAGGGGCCCTGATGTTATCGTGAGTTTAGATTTCGGTAGGTGTAGTAGGGGCCCTGATGTCATACTGAGTTTACATTTCGGTCGTTGTAGTATAGCTGACGAATACCACGGGCCCTGACGTTACTCTGAGTTTCAATTTCGGTCGGCGTATAGAACTGGCGAGTTCCGGGCTCCCTGACGTCATAGCTAGTTTAGATTTCGGTCGGTGTAGTACAGCCGATGAATACCACGACTCTGACGTTATCGTGAGTTTAGATTTCGATCGGCGTAGTATCATTGGCGAGTTCCGGGAGCCCTGACATCATGGTAACTTTAGATTTCGATCGGTGTAGCATAACTGGCAAGCTCCTGGGGCCCTGACGTCATATGTAACGTAATCCGCGACTTTAAACGCGATCGCGAATTGCGCGCGAACAAATGTTTCTTTTCATTTTTACATGTTTTATTATGTGTTATGTTAATTAAGTATTTAGTTTTAAGCATAAGTTAAGCACACAGACACATAGCCATGCTGCATCATGTGCCGTTCGCAGTTCTCAGAACAAGCGACCCGCCCGGCCAATCACAGGTCGCCATTCAAGCTCCGCATTTCTTTCCCACTTCCCACGGTACGATGTTTTTCACACTTCGTCACAAGCTGTGTTATGCCCAAGACAACATCTATACAAATATTCAGCCCATTCGTACCGCTGGAAATAAAGTTATCCCGCCGGAAGTACTTCCACACTTCCGAGCCATTTTTCTCACATTTCCGCCGGATAAAACCTGGCATGTCACGGATCAAATTAAAGGTCTTTTATCCCTCTATCTGCTTGCATAATCAAAAACATACCTCGCGGTTGATATAAGAAAGTTACACCGTTTTTTGTGTTTCTGCCATTAGCGCTAAGCGGATTATGACGTCAGAAGCGAGAACCGTTCGTGGAACGGATTAATTTGAACCATATAAAAGGGCAGTAGTGAGTTTAGAGTTCGGTCGGTGTAGTGTAGCTGATTAAAGCCACGGGCTAAACCTCGGGCAGTGACGTCATATGTTACCTACCGGCTTATTTTGCAAGATTACGCCGCTTACGCATCGACTTGAGCTGAGAGATGATAGTTGAAATAAAAGATGACTTCTAGATGGGTGACTTCCTTCTACAAATCAGACTGACCCCTTACACGGTTACCCCGTACAGATTAAATTAGATAAAGTGGCCTTAGCCAGAAGTCACGGGTTACTACCTTATAATACGCTACGAGCCGAAGAATGACCGACAATGGCTTAAATAAGACAAAAGAGAATTACAAAGTGTGAGAATACCAATCAGATATGACGAAACGTTACGTACATCGCGGTCAAAGGGGCAAAAACAGAGCCCAAGGAGATCGAACCTTACATTAACAATAGAAAACAAGTAGCACAAAAGTTATAAACAATACAAATAACTCACGCTAAGATAACACACATAAACACTTCTGAAGCGCACCGGCACGTGTTCCTTGGTTCCTTGTTGCTTCTCCGGTCGCCTTCAGCCAATCGTCGTAGGTGGAAACGTGTGGGCGTGGTCTCTTTCCGGAATGTTTAGCATTTTCGCGATTTCGAAGAAAATGCTCAAGTATACAAAATGTTTAGTCACCGCGGTGGCCGCACTTGTGAAATGCTTCATTTCCATTAAATATAAAGGAAGAAACACAATTTTCCCGGCTCAAAAGGTGCAGGGTTTCAACTTCGGTCGGCGTATAGAACCGGCGAGTTCCTGGGGCCCTGACGTCATAGTGAATTTAGATTTCGGTCGGTGTCGTATAGCCGACGAATGTCACGGGCCAAACTACGGGCCGTGACGTCCTACTGAGTTTAGATTTCGGTCGGCGCAGTATAACCGACGAGTTCTGGGGACCTTGACGTCACAGTGAATTTAGATTTCGGTCGGTGTAGTATAGCTGGAGGATGGAAAGGTGGCGGTCCTAAAACACGCTTCCAAGAATTAAGAGCTACGTTAAGGGCTCGATTAGACGCAGTAGGTGGTAGCTCCCGAGCCTTGCCTTTCAAAAAATTGAACTTGACTTCGAGTATCACTGATGGGGCTCGATTTGAATTGAGAAAAAGAAATGGAAAACAATGGTCGGAGCCGTTTGGGAACTCTTTCGCCCCAACCTCTTGCAAATAGCCATGGGCAGGGTTCTACGCCTCACTGCGAGTATGTGAACGTATTTAGGACCTGCACCGCACGCACGGACGTGCTCGCATTCACGCTCGAAGCACAACACCATCGTTTTTCTTTGAAACAGAGCAGAAATACGCATAGGTTTTTTCTTCGAGCATTATGTCTGTTTTGTAGGCGACCCGGGAGGGCCGTAAGGAAATTTAATTAGGATCTCGAAGCGTTTCGAGCAAAAATCGCGGCAGCCAATTAATCAACAGAAACAACGGGCTCGCGCCGCTGCGTCCGCCACCGCGTGCGGGTGATGTAGAGCGCGTAAATTTAAATCTCGGCGACGACAATGGGTTTCAATTAAGGAAACAAAGGCGCGAACGCGATGTTAACGGATGACTTGATTATAGGTATAAAGCTTTCGCTGACTGGGGTGATTACGGGGTGCGCTGCACGCGCGCGATTTCGCTTCTTGGGCGAACCCCCCACCCCCCCGATCGATGGGGACGGGGGAGGGCGACATGTGCAGCATTTATCTATCCACCCCGGCGTTATTCACGCCGCTTTAAACACGACGCCGCCGCTCTCGTATTCGCTTTGTGCATGTTTACGGTTGCTTTACGTGTGTAACACCTAGTCGAGTGCGCTTAAATCTGTATTAAACCCGATATTATGCGGAGTTTACCGAATTTATACGAATCTATCCGCCGCAAGCTCGACCCTATCGACTTTTCTTCTTCAAATCTGGCGCGTTAATTCTTTTTTAAATGAATTTTCGTTTTAAATAAAGGCACGTCGCAATTTCATTTCGTTTCCATAATATATGAGGATCGCTCAAAAAAGTAATTGGTTTAGAGGGGGGGGGTAACCTAATTTCCCGCATTACGTATTAAAAAAAAAGGAAAATGCAAATAGAGGCGTCGCTAAAGGTAAACGCGGTTAATTATTCATGGGACGCAGCGGGTAATTCCCCGGCGCCATTCGTCCCGCAAAAATTCGAATTAGTGCTTATAATAACTCGACGCGACGCGCCGAAAAGCCCACCGGATTAAATCTGTTAATACTCCATGCATAAATTACGAAGCAGATTAAAAAGCCTTACGCCGATAATATTTCAAGGTATTTCCCCCGAAGAAAACGGGGGTGGAGCGCGCGCTCTTATCTCTTCACCTAACGAAGGAAATGAGCAGCAGCAGCGGCGGCAACATTTGCTAAAAGCGAACGGCTCGTTTCGTTCTTTCACGTGAGAGAGACGTACGACGTAATCCCGGTGATGTGTTGCTCTCATTTTCTTTGATCTGAAACACGCGCCTCCGACGACGAGGTATTTATCGGAAAATTTGCGCGCAGGGGGATACATTATTATATTTCACGTTTAATGCGCCGGCATCCCCCCTCCCGCCCCCCCGATAAATTCAAGACTTTCCCGCTTTTTTAATCAGCGAATGCACAAAGGCAATTACCCCGGAAAATTATGTCGACGGAGATAAAACGCTCTTTATATCGTAACGGCGACACGCTATTTAATACGACCGGATGTTTTATAAAAGCGAGCAAAACGAGCAACGTCATTTATAAGCTGGCGCTTTCAATTTTTCTTCCTTAAGGTTTTTATCTGGCAATACGGTAATCCTGTTCGGCGTCGTCCATTCGATAGTTCGCCAGCGAGCGCAATTCTTAAATAAAGTGCAACTGCAATTTCCTTGTTGAAATCGAACTGTTTTAAAGTCACAACATTTTCAGTCTAAAAGCTCAACTCTACGAGAACTATAGTCGTTACAAAAGACAAAGGGAAGAAGGCGCAGTGGGGGGTGTTACGGTAATAATTTAAATAACATGAAATAAGGGTCGTAGCTCAGTATAACAGAACATTTATTAACAATTATTTTTATCACTTACAGACAATTCAGACTACATGACACTCTGACTAGATGGAACGCTAACGTCTTGCTTGACGCCTTTTTATAAGGGTTTTGTTCCCGGGGTATTGCGTCAATTGTTGCCTTGACATTTAGATTCGCACACGGCACGACTTTCGTCTTCGGATCTACGCACGCAGGCGAGTCACATACCTTGATATTTAGATTTGCACACGGCACACGAATGAATCATACGCCCTGACATTTGCATTCAGATGTGCAGGTGCAGATATGCAACGCGGGTGAGTCATACGTTACATAATTGAAAGTGAGTCATTCTCTTATGTTTACGTTTCGCTCGACTGACTTTCAGCTGCACATCTTTGGTGGTCTTCTCATCCTAGTTACGGGGGTTTTAAAGTTTGAAATGATCCAAAAGAAGATCCGAACCATCATCAAATCGTTTGAAGGAACTTGAACGAGCCAATTGCCAAGAAGAAATAGGACCAAAAGGAGGTTTCAGTTTGGTATTGTGACAAGGCGAAAGTAAATTAAAATATTAGATTCATTTAGCGAATTTGAGATAAGAGAATTGCATCTAGCGCGACCTCGACATGTGCCCTCTGCACGTGCAGAACCTTGAACAAGTTAAAACGGATTTAAAGTATCTCGTAATCTATCGTACTTTTCCGGTCTCGTAACAACTCAGAATTGCTCGAGTTGCACTTTGTATAAAAACCCCGCGATCTGCATAAAAAAAAGAAGATCTTAAACTAGTTGCTATCAGAGCATGATGTAGGCTCTATTTTGTTAAAGTGTGCTGTTAGGGTAAGTTGAACTTTGTACAATTATGTTTGTCTGTATTTATTTATGTTTAATATAATATTTAAGCTACGCTATGCCCCTTGTTTCGATTTATACCGTAACAGTATGACCTCCGAGGTCTACGAAAGTTGGATTTGACGAATTAATTCGGACCTTACGACACCCAAGACCCATCGAAATTGGGTCGAAGTTCAAAAGGGAAGTGGAATTTTGAATTGAAGGGCAAGCTGGAGTCAAATTTAATCAATTCTGAAATCAAAGCTCACCACCTGGGTTTGGATTAGTCTTATCTCAACGTAAAAGACTATTCCATCCAAAAAAGAGCAAGACATCGGCGCTGCTCTGCAGTTACTATCAAAAACGAGCCAATTACCACGAAGAAATAAGACGAAAAGGAGGTATGACTTCCAAAACTGGGTTAAAGAAGAGAAACTGAAATTTTGGATTGGATGGCAATATGAAGCCATTAGGTCCCATCAGTTGGGTTTGGAGTGATCTAATCTCGACGAAAGCAAGAAGAAATAAAACGGAGAGGAGGCATGACCATCTAAGATGGCAACCCTGAGTCAAATCTAAGGACTTCTACAATCAGTTAGGTTTGGAATGATCTAATCCCGACGTAGAAGATAGTTCCATCCAAAAATTTTCAATAGATCAGCACTTCTCTGTGTGTACAGTCGCGAGGGAACCAATTACGGTGAAAAAATAAGACGAAAAGGAGGTATGACATCCAAGGTCTACCAAAAACTGGGTTAGAAAGAAGACCCAATGAACGCTGTGGGTGCTGTCACCAACACCAGCTAGCTATGAAGAAGAAAGGAGAATTTAGATTGACGTGACAGATAAGGACGTTGTTAAAACAAGACTTCATTAATAAAATCTTTCGAAACTGGGACCAAAGAAGATGTGAAGACGTTTTCTTGAAGAAAAGAAGACCTGAACCTACGACATCCAAAACTGGATCCAAATGAGACGTCTTGTCGAAGAAGTAATCCAAAGAAGACGTGAGGAAGCTTGATGGCAAGAAGACCGTTCATCGGGAGGTCTTACGACATCTACGGTCGATCGAAACTGGCTCCGAAGAAGATGTGAAGACGTTTTGTTAAAGAAAAGAAGACCTGAACTTACGACATCCAAAATTGGATCCAAATGAGACGTCTTGTCGAAGAAGTAATCCAAAGAAGACGTGAGGAAGCTTGATGGCAAGAAGACCGTTCACCGGGAGGTCTTACGACATCTACGGTCGATCGAAACTGGGTCCGAAGAAGATGTTAAGACGTACCGTCGAGCAAGAGGCGCTTATTAAGTAAAAGATTCTGAAGTAATCCGAAGAAGACGTTTGGAGTCTTGATGGAAAGCACTGGGCCCAAACGAGATGTGAAGAAATCTCGTTGAAGAAAGCACTGATTATCATTAGGGCTTACAAGATGCCGAAGGTCTACAGAAAAGAAAAGGCGTGTAAAGTTTCGATCGTTCCAGAGGCCTAGGTCTATGAAAATCGGGTCCAAAAAAGATGTGAAAACATCCTGTTGAGGAAAAGACTTACAAATGCAAAGAAGACCGACCGTTCATAAGGTCCTAGGTCATTCAAGATACATTTCGAGAGGCCTAGGTCTATGAAAATTGGGTCCGAAAAAGATGTGAAGACATCCTGCTTAGGAAAAGACTTACAATTTCAAAGAAGACCGACCGTTCATAAGGTCTTAGGTCATTCAAGATACATTTCGAGAGGCCTAGGTCTATGAAAATTGGGTCCAGAAAAGATGTGAAGACATCCTGTTGAGGAAAAGACTTACAATTTCAAAGAAGACCGACCGTTCATAAGGTCTTAGGTCATTCAAGATCCATCAGGATTAGGCACGAAGAAGATGTGTAGACGTCCAGTCGAAGAAAGGACTTACAACGTCTAAGATCACCAAGGATAAATTTGAAGGAATTCGAAGAAGATGAGAGGAGCCTTGACGGACAGGAGAACATTCATAAGGTTTTACGACATCCAAGATCTATCGAGATTGGGTCTTCCTATGGAAGAGAAGTCTCACAATATCCAAGGTCTATCAAAGAAAGGTTTCGAAACAATCCAAAGAAGATGAGAGGAGTCTTGATGGACAGGAGATCATCCATCGGGTCTTGCGACTCCAAGGTATATCAAGATTGGGTCCGAAGGGGATGTGTAGACGTCCTGTCGAGGAAAAGACAATATCCAAGGTCTATCAAGAAAGACATCTAAGCAATTCAAACGTAAACATTGACGGAGAACATTCGTAAGGTTTTACGACATCCAAGATCTATCAAGATTGGGTCTTCTTCCTATGGAAGAGAAGTCTCACAATGTCCAAGGTCTATCAAAATAAGGTTTCGAAGCAATCCAAAGAAGATGAGAGGAGTCTTGACGGACTGGAGATCATCCATCGGGTCTTACGACTCTAAGGTATATCAAGATTGGGTCCAAAGAGGATGTGTAGACGTCCTGTCGAGGAAAAGACAATATCCAAGGTCTACCAAGAAAGACATTTAAGCAATTCAAACGTAAACATTGACGGAGAACATTCATAAGGTTTTACGACATCCAAGATCTATCGAGATTGGGTCTTCCTATGGAAGAGAAGTCTCACAATATCCAAGGTCTATCAAAAAAAGGTTTCGAAACAATCCAAAGAAGATGAGAGGAGTCTTGATGGTCAGGAGATCATCCATCGGGTCTTACGACTCCAAGGTATATCAAGATTGGGTCCGAAGGGGATGTGTAGACGTCCTGTCGAGGAAAAGACAATATCCAAGGTCTATCAAGAAAGGCATCTAAGCAATTCAAACGTAAACATTGACGGCCATCTCAAATTAACGCAATCGGCGAGTAAGGGCAAAAAACCCCGGCAACAAAATTATTTCGTTGGGCTCCTTTCGGGGTGGAAAAGGAGGCGGGTATGCTACCCGGATGTTAACTTGTTTGCGGCGAGCCCAGGCCTTCTTCGAGGTTTCTCCGAGCTCGTTCCGTCGTATTAAACGTCAGGTTATTTAGGCTTTTTTTTAATATTCTTATTTGGTTCTTCTTCCCCCTCCCCCATTAATTCCGGACGATTCACTGTAGTTCCGTTAACTGGGAGCTGCCCGGCGACCTTCTTCGTGGCGTCTCCTAGCTGAAAGGTTTGATGGCGTCGCTGTAATCGGAGTTTGCTAACATTACACGTCGCTCCTCGGAACGAATGTGGTCACTGAAGTTGACGCAAGTGGTCACGTCACTTAAAGTTCACGTTTAAGTGTTCCCTTCGCGTTGGGCTGTAGCCACGGAGCCAAGTCGTTCGGAATGACGCGGCGCTCCTGTTGATTACTGTGTTAGTTTTACCGCAGTCAGCATGACCCCCGAAACTATGCAACTCAAGTTACACGTAAACATGCACGGCCACCTTAGATTAACGCAAAGCATTAGAGCACATTAGAGCGAGAATTCCGACATTCCCCGTGAATTATTCGTACAAGAGGACGAAATGGCTCAGCGGTTGCGGAGCGAAGATAGAAACGACTTGATTAATTACGTCCCTCTCCTCTTAACTATCAAAATAGAAAAAAGGAAACGTTGCTACTATTAAAGTTCTTCACGGCAGCTAAAGTTTTTCCGTTGTGGTTTTATATAATTAGCACAGCGTCAGGCGAAATAAAAATGAAACTGCTCGCGAATTTATACGAATTGAATGAGATGGCTCGTTATGCCACGAAGTTCACGCGAAGTTCCGCAATTTCGATGCCACAAAATTCGACCGGAGGTGAATTATTCATAAACGCAACACTTTTATAGGATAATAAAGTAAATCGCTTGAATAGACTTTTTTATACGTTGGATCAAAACTTATACAGATACAGACACAAAAAACTCGATGAACTTAATCCCAGGTATATCTTGTTATGTTTTAAAGAGTGCAACCCGTTTTGTATAGGCGACGAGACTCGTTCGCTAATGCAGCGCAATCGATACGTGCACACGCCTACATATACCTATTAGGTTGTCGCAGGGCACAAATTGCAGAGCTCGCGTTTCAATTCGAGCGAACTCGCCTGCAATTCGATCAGTTCCATTAACGCGTCCGAAGACTTCGCAGCCAAATTACAATTGATGGATCGGATCGGCGTAAGTGCATTTAGATGATTAATGGGGCCGAAATGGGGCGCAATCGATATAAATTTGTTGCTTCGTACCGAAGGAGGGGGCGGTTTCAAGTGGCCGATTCGTTGCGGTCCGATGGGCCGTTAAATTGATTTAATAAACGCTCGATGTCTTCATTTATTAATTTTTTCTATGAAAGAGATCACCCTTGGGAATGACAGAAAAATATTTGCTAATGGCGTCGCCTTAAACTCCGTTTTAAACATCGACCATTGTGCTACGGTAATAATTGAATTAAGGTAAACGAGGGACGTAGCTTTATAAAACAAAACATTTAATAATTACTTACATTATCGATATACACCATAAGAGCTGTTCGTTCTAAACTCAAAGTCAATCTAATACTCATCTGTGCGACATGATTTACCATTATATATAGGGGCATCTATTTTTGGATAGTGAGGGTCGCGATATATGATTCATTGACGGATCGTTTGATGCATTGCGCTTATATGGTAACGTCAACGTTGCCTTTCTATATTTATTTAAGTTTTTCGCGGAACCCTGATGAATCGCTTTATGCAAGTTCAATCTCGAAAGTTCTGCACTGGAAGCTTCCTTTGTTACAATTGGACGCATTAACTTCCGCGGTCCTCCACTTCATCTCGCTAACATCTGCAATGATGTCACAAGTACACAAAAGGAATGTCTTGGAATAAAACTCGCCTCCCTCCCCCCTCGAATTATGTACCGAATACTTACGTGGGAAAAATCCATAAACATCACCCTTGCGACATTCCGCCGGGCTGGAAGTTATTTGTTGGAGTTGCACGGATTTCAAAACTGCCCCACTCACACTTTTATATCCGACCTGGCGGGGGCGGCGGGGGCGGCGGTGGCGGTCCGTGCGTGCGTGCGGTCGTAACAAACATCCCCGTTTAACGACGACGCGACGCCCGGATTTATTTCGCCGGTTTCGTTCTCTCTTAACCGCGTTTATCTCGGGCCGAAAGCGTTCGTTTAGTGCCGCCGTTAGTCGGCCGCTATCTTTCGTTCGCTTAATTAACAGCCGTCCGCCCTTCAACGTCGGAGCGTGATGACGATTGATTTTGTTGGCATCTAGTTTTGCTTCGCTTTTAAATTTATTCCGGACAGCGATTCGCATTCACTTTTAAACTGCGATTAACGCGTCAATTAGTTGGCCAGAGCGCTTCGCTGTCGCATCAAAACTTTTTCGACTTTTCCAGCCCGGCTCTGCTTCTACGGAGGTTCCCTCTATCGGAAATATTTGTAGTACCTTTTTAAATGTTCGTTGAAGGCCTGCGCGGCTGTTGCCTATGTTTTCGGGCTGGAAGCGATACCAACAAGAGAACCAGCAGCCCTGAAGAAGTCCGATCCAACCTGGACGGAACCGTTAAAGAAATTTTTAGCATAATTCGTGACGTAGGTCAACGGCCACTGCTCTTTGATGGTGACGCACCATTTAAATCAACGTAAATTTTATTTATTTGTGTATTATTGTTATTATTAAAAGTCTTAAGTGTTAAGTCTTCTTAGGGCGAAATAAAATCGGGATTAAGACCTCTGACTATGAAAGTTATTCGTCGGTAAGGAAGACGGCTGTATTGTCGGTTTTATCGCTCGCTTATTTATTTGTTATTGTTGTAAAAATTAACTCTTCTTAATAAAAACGGGATTAAGACCTCTGACTGTGAAAGTTATTTGTAGGTAAGTAAGATGGCGTTGCGTTGACCATATTGTCCGTTTCATCGCTTATTGATAATTAAAATTAAGTCTTCTTAAGTCGAAATAAAATCGGGATCAAGACCTCCGACTGTGAAAGTTATTTGTTGTTATAATTATGCGCAGAATAATGTTTTAGTTTGGGTAGGGATCACAAGCATGTTAGGTTTAGGAGGGAGTTGCAGAGTGGGGCTCCCTTCCGCTCCTGCGATTCATTACCTGTAAACCGTTAGCAGATGTCCTGCTAGTTCGACGCAACCATCTAGTGCACCCCGTCCGACCCTCACCCACTAAGAGAGTCTCGTAGTTTCCGTCTTTAGAGTGAGCGTCTCACTCATACCCGACACGAGTATCTCGTGTTTTCTCTTTTCTCAAAGAGCGAATTTTCGACAATTCTCGCACCGACGTAATTTGCTCTCCGGTAAAAGCAAGACGATTTAGACTTGAAGTGTTGAGTAGAGTAGTTGAATTGTACACACGGATGTGCAACACTTTCGGGTCGTTTTATAACAGTTGTTCGAAACAGTTGTAATTATACTGCGCGCGCGTGATTAAAACAATTGTACAATCGTAAGCGTTTGTTTGTGTATTTGCGCCACTACCTTCAGCGTGAAAGTGAGTTTGTTGCGAATGATCAGCTGCAAAGCCGAGTCACTTTGGGAAGGAACACTGTCGAGGACCATTTCGGATCGGCCGGGTGTTTCGTCCACCCTGGCGCCTACTTTAAGATCTACCTATCGATAGTTCTTCACTGTTGCTAGACGAGGAAAAGCTGACTTGTTACCGATCAAGGTAAATAATATCGAAGGAAGTGAGTGCTCGTGATGTTAAATTTATCGAAAAAATCGAATCTTCCTAGGTATTGTATAAAGAAATGTTTAATGTACCTCATTGCGTTATTGACAAATCGAACGAAAATAAAAGAACAGTGCGAAGATAAAGATAATATAAAGAACATTCATAAAGATATTCAAGACAATTCATTCGAAGAAAATTCGAATGAGAAAGTGGACAATGAACCACGTCGAGGTCCAGGTCGTCCAAAAATTATAAAAGCTGGCAGACCAGGTGGACCAAGAAAAAAATTTCAAGTAAAAAATATGCAATGTACAGATCCTGAAACTGCGTCTCAAGTTTTGAAGCGAGACGACAAAGAAGCATGACTAACCGCCATGAAGAAAGAATATGACACTCTACGAGAAAATAAAACGTGGATTCTTGTACCACGACCGACCAACAAAAAGATTTTAACAAATCGATGGATATTCAAAACAAAAATTAACCAAAAAAATATAAGGCGAGATTAGTTGCTCGAGGACATGTTGTTGGAAGCGGACGTGAAGAGAAAGTCTGCAAATTACTGAAACCTTTATACGGTTTAAAACAATCAGGTCGTGAATGGTACAGAAAATCAGATAATTCTATTACGGAAAGTGGTGGGAAACGCACTTTAGCAGACCCATGAGTCTATCTATTTGACAAAAATGAAGGCAGAGTTATAGTAATTATTTACGTTGATGATTTAATTTTAGCCTCGAAAAACATTAATAAACTGGATAATACTCACTGGGGCCGTTCCTGAGTCCTCTGCCGGACACGAGTTGGCAGAGGGCGAACAGCAATTTGGCCCTTCATCAAAGTGCAACGCCTTATATTTACTTAAGACTTCAAATACTCTTGTTTAAATGGAAACGGAAATATAAAAGAAAAAAACTAAAACTATGGTCCAGAAGCTGGTTTCAAATTTCATTCTGTTTTCGGTGCGTGCTGATCAACTGAACGTGGAGGTCTTCTGTTAGTGGCCAATCGTTTTAAGGAGAAATCGCGTTTTGTCGTCGGTACGTGTAGACAATGTATTTAAAGAAATTTGAAGAAAACGCGCAGATTTGGAATCGAGGCGTCTCCCTCCTCATTTTATTCTGTGTCACCAGCCCTCACTTACCGATTAGTTTTGATTTTCACTGAAATATTCCGAATAGCTCAAATTTATTGTCCCAAGAGCAATTTCAGTTCGTATTCGGTCCGTGCTGATCAAGTGAACGTGGAGGTCTTAGGTCTTCTGTTACTGGCCAATCGTTTTAAAGAGAAGTCGCGTTCTGTCTTCGGCACGTGTAGACAATGTATTGAAAGAAATTTGAAGAAAACGCAGCACAGATTTGGAATCGACGCGTCTCCCTCCTCATTTTATTTTGTGTCACAGGCCACACTTAGTTTTGATTTTTACTGAAATATTCCAAACAGCTCAAATATTGTCCCAAGAGCAATTTCATTTCGTATTCGGTCCGTGATAATCAAGAGTCAACGCGGTGGCCCTATTTAGGTCTTCCATTACTGACTAATCGTTTTAAAAAGAAATCGCGTTTCGTTTTCGGTCCGTGTAAGCACTACATTGTTAGCAATGAACAGAAATTTGAAGAAAACGCACAGATTTCATGACTGGCCAATCCTTTGTTTTTGTTTTTTGTTTCGTTATTTCTTGTTTGTTTCGGCGTTAATTTTTTAACTTGATAGTCATTTATTCTTGGTTTTTTGTTTACAGGTTTGACATTTCACTTCTAACTAAAAGAAATTGTGATTTCTTTATTTCTTAGTTATTTTTGTTTCATATTTTTTTAATTCCGAACCCGATTGTCATTCGTTCCTTTTTTTGTTTTTGTCGGCCGACTGTCATTTGTTCCTGTCTTTGTTTTTGTCGACATTTAACTTTTTGTTAACCGATCTCATTATGAGCAATCGTGATTTTTTTAAATTTTTAAATTCCTCTGTTTTCTTTCGTAAGATTGTCATTTGTTTCTGTTTTGTTTGTTTGTTTGTGATTTTTTATTTTTCTTTTTTTCCTCATTTTTATATTTACTGGTCATTGATTTTTTGTTTGTTTTTACTTAAGTAAATTGCATGTACGAGTTGCATAGTCGTGAAAATTACAGTTTTTAAGGGCGGTATGTTCAATTGAGCGAGCGTATAATATTAATTCATAAATATATAATGATGGAAAAGTCATTATGTCAAACTGGATAAAAAGTTCTCTGCAGTGTGTCCTAAGCTGAACATTGGCCATCGTACGAATGATTTTCTTTTGAAGTTTGAAGATATTACCCGCCCTTGCACAGTTACCCCAAAATATAATACCATACAACAGAGCAGAATGAAACAGTCCGAAATAGAGCGATCGCAAAACATCAAATCATATGTGAGAAATGTTTTCCCACTTAAGTTTTTTTCCAAACATTGAACATGATGCTTTCAAGTCAGTTTGCTATCCATATACTTAGATGCCAAGGAACTTCATATCTTGAACGCATGCTACTGAATTGTGTCCACACTTTATTAAGGGAGAGGACTCAATAGTTGTATTTTTGGTGACGACCGGCATAAAGAATGTTTTTGCAGTATTCAAAAGAAGACCATTATTTTTGCACCACAATTCCATTTCTTCTAATGTAGTCTTGGTCGACTGTTGAGCTGCGTTCATATTATCCTTAGATATAATGAAGTTGGTATCGTCCGCGTAGATTATCGTTTTTTCTGGTTCATGGCAAGAAGTTGGTAGATCGTTTATAAACAGCGCAAATAATACGGGACCTAAGATGGATCCTTGTGGAACTCCGGCTGTTATGCTTAACGCAGTTGACAAACAATCATCGACAGCGACACGCTGAAATCGTTTGTTCAAATACGAAAATATCCACTTGTTCGGCAAGCCTCTTATGCCAAGTACCTCCAGTTTTCGACACAGTAACTTATGGTTGATTGTGTTGAACGCACGACTAAGATCACAGAATAAAGCGTAAATTTTTTTCTTATTGTTAAGTTCATTTAATATAAAATTGTAAGCCTCAGTTATTGCGGTTATTGTCGATTTCCCCTTTCTAAATCCGTTCTGTGCGTTTTTCATTGATGATCCGCCAACATTCCCGGCTGAGATTGGAACTGGAACTAATTCTGTTAGAATTGTACGAGACTATTGCAGAATCGACATTAGTTTTGTAAATTTTTTTAAATTCCAAAAAAACATTGGTGGTACCATTTACTTTTGAGACACTTTTCTGTTTGCTGCATTTCTGTTAAGAATGTTGATAATTGTTTTATTTCCTCGGTTATCCATTCGCCTTTTTTCCGATATTTACTTTTACCTTTTTTCAGGATTGGGAACGAATTATTAAAATGATGAAGAAACGCTTTCATAAATGCATTAAATTTGTTGTCGGTACCACATACAGAACGAACTTCTTGCCAGTCTTCTAGCTTCAAGTAGTTTTTAAACATTTCAATGTTATGTTGGTGAAATTGTCTTCTGTATACATAAGTTTTTGATGTGTCCTTTGCTAGGTTTATAATTGCAGTTTGATAAGTGTGATCCGATAGATGTGTGTCTCCTATTTCGATCCGACAGTCAATATCAATACAAGTCGCCGTGGATTTACTTGTTCGAGTTCTTTGCATTGTTCGTAGGTCAAGATTGTATTGTAACATTAAGTTTTCCAAATTAAGGGTTGCTGGTGATATATTCAGTGTGTCGATTTTAAAGTCTCCACAAATGATGTGGTAATCAGCTGTATTGTATAATTTGGCTAACTCGGCGTCAAGAAAATCAAAAAATTCTATTAGATTAGCATTTGAAGGTCTATATATCGAGACGATCAAGTATTTAATATTATTTAGTGTTATTACACAAGCTGCGATTTCACACAAGCTTTCTTGGGCACAACAAGCGATATTTATAGCTTTTACAGCTTTTTGTAAAAATTATTACTCCTCCGCCTTTCTGATTGGATCTGCTGTACTTACTGATTAACTTATAATTATTTAAAACCACTGTCTCTTCTGTTGCTAGCCAATGTTCAGTTACACAAAATATGTCGGGTTTTATAGAATCCAAAAAATCTTCAATTAAGGCACATTTATTTCTGTGTGTGATCTTAAGATTATCCAAGTTAGTACGCGATCTCCATTGGTTCGGTAGTTGCTATGATGTATAGTTTGTTTTTTTAATTATCGATTCTTTAATTTTGATTGAGTATTGAATGATTGGTATTTAAATTCAGATTTAATTTCAAGTTGTGTTCAATACAATTTATGCATTTCAAAGTCGTAGCATCGCAGTTGTTAATTTTGTGTGATGTACTTCCATATTTGAAGCGTAGTTCTTCGTTCTCGCAGTCTTTAGCTTTGTGATTGTATCTACCACACTTCCAGCACCTCAGAATGTTGAAATGCTCGAAAACATCACAATGATCCCAGCCAATGTTAAGTTTTGCATTCCTCTTCTCCATGATGTCCTTAAACAGTTCACTGTTAACTTCAATAATTGACATGTATTTGGTTCTCATCTTTCTGATAAGTTTTATGTTAAATGTCTTGACTTGATTTTCAATATTTTCATTCTGTTTTATAATATGTTCTTTTAGTGATTCACTTCTGTATTCATCTGTCATGCCAATTATTTTAATCATGGGATTAATTAATTTCGGAATTCTTATTGAATACAGATCTCCCAATTTGTTAGCAGCTTCATCTTTAAGTTTTATGGTTTCTTCACGGGATCCACAGGTCACGGCAACTCCACCTTTCCTGAGGTTCTTTTATAGTAGAAATACCAACGCTGAGGTCCCTAGGATTCACTTTTTTTTTAAATTCATTTTTCGCTTCCTTACATTCTTGTTGGTTTTTGGGTTCAATAATAATGATTTCTTTGGGAGCAAGAGCATCACTGTATAATTTTACATTGCCTCGTATGCCTTTTCCACTTATTGGACCCTTGCAAGAATCCTGGCAAGTCGGTTTAGCTAAATCATCAATGATCTTGTTCTGTGGATTCTTAATTTCGTTGATTTTCTTATTTTCTTCCTTCAGCGTTTTATTTTCTTGCTGAATTATATTGAAGATATTGTTAGTATTTTTGGTAATTTCTAATTTAAAGTCGTAATTTTCCTTGGTTATTTTTTGTATGGATGTCTCCATTTCGTAATATTGTTGATTTATCATGTTAAACATCTTAATGATATCTTCAGTAACGAGGTCACTATCGGAGTCTGTTTTGGAACGCTTACGAAATTGTATCTGAGACGATTGAGATGCTGCAGCTAATGCGACTTCAGACGAACTTTCAATCCCAGTATTTACAATTCTGGCATTTGCAGTAAGGCTTTTTCATATGGAGACCACGCTTATTAGTAACTCCACCGCATATCGGATGACAATATAATTTACATCCATTACATTGAAGAACACCTCGTGGATCATTTAATATTTGCTTGCAATAAAAGCATTTATTAATATCATCCTCTTCCATTTTCAAAATTAAAACATTTAAACGAATCAAAGAGCGGAAAACCACAACAGATCGGTCTGTATTCCTGTCACACCGGTCGGTGCGGAAAACTGAAAAAAATTGAGTCGGCCATCGTTGACGAGATGACTCTAAGTGGAGGACTTAAGAGCGTTAATAATGATAATAAAATTTGTAAAAGTCTTTTTTTCTTTTCGAAAACAATGAAGGGTGCAGTTTAAAAACTGAAGTCTCAACTATTTCTACGGCCTTTTATTTAATAGAGAAGTAAGTTTAAAAATTCTCCGCGTCCTCACCTTCCGAGTTACGAAACCCACGCTGAATAATTTAATCTGATCTAATTAAAAGTTAAACTTTGTTTCCCGAAACGCAAGCAAATCGAGGTCGGATCGGATCGCCTCCTCCTCCTCCTCCTCCTCTTCACCACCGCCGCCGCCACTCGCGTCGGTATTTACAGGTGCACGTCGAATTAATGCTGCTAGTGCGGGATTATCCGGCGGACTGAGTGATTTCCGGCTAAAACTTGCGGCGACGCGACGGGGTGGGCGCGTTTAAAATTCCCGGCGGCGAACGCTAATCAAATTTGCATTTTAACGAGCAGAATTGAAATCTAGGAAGCACAGCTCGAATTAATTAGATCCGATTGTGATTTTTCTTCTCTTGGCGCTGTGGCTTTTTCGCGAACACCAAAACGCATGACATCCGTACGAGATCAGATGCCGGTTATTATAACTACAGTTAGTGCGCAAGGGTAAGTTCGTTCTGAGCAACAAAAGGCTTTTTTTCTAGGCTTTTCGAAGCCCGATTTCTGCAAATCATTTTCTGCAAACCTTTTCATTCTTTCATTCGGGTTTTTGTTTTACGTGAATCCTTTTACCGGAGCTTCGGTTTGGGACCGCCCCATCTTTGGGCCGTGGTAGGAAACTCCGGGACAATCGTTGCGATTCATTTCCGGACATGCGAACTAGAGACCGACACGCCGTTGCTTGGCATCCCAGTCGAGAGAAGGAGTTGGTACCTCCAGAACGCTGGGTGACGCTACCTCCCGGACGTTTGATACCCGAACGACGTTAGCGCAGCTGGTGCACGTGCATCTTTTATTTCTTTTTTAAAAATATGTTGGCGTCGATTCAGGCAATGCCGCCACCGCGGACATTAGTTTAACCGAGATTTTATATTTGTTTTTGTTCGTGAACGAAAAACGGATCCGTCCTTCGTGTTCAATTTCTGACTATGATTTTAGAGAATGCAAGAATTGCGCCGGAGCAATGTAACAGAAGAATATACAATTGCCAGAACAATTGCCATTTGTGCATCGACAATATTTTTACCAATATAATTGAACATGAAACCAACATTATTTTATCATCTATTTCGGATCACAATGCAATTAATTTTACTTTCAAAATCAATTCAACGCCTAGAAACAGCCATAGACTCAGGAATTACACAAAAAGCAATATACATTCTTTCATTCAGCTCCTTTCTAATGAGACATGGACATCCATTTACACAGCTGACAATGCAGCAATAAAATATACAAATTTTTTAAGTACTCTTGTGTGTCACTTTGAAACCGCAATTCCTACAATTACAAAACAACAAAAAAATCAAAGGATTGCAATGTCTGATGAATTAAGACAGATTAAAGAAACATTGGATTTAATACACGAAACTTATGTACAACAGGGAGGAGATGACCTAAAACAAATATTTAATAGCTACAAAATGTTCTATCTTAAATGTGTCACAGAAGAGAAGAGAAAGAAAAATATTAAAGAACTTGAAGTATCGACCAATAAACAGAAAACCCTGTGGAATATAATAAAAAAAGAAACACTGCCGCACTCTTCAAATAAATCACACAACATCACATGCGAGGATTTTAATCTGTTTTTCTGTAATATTGGCTGCAACACATTCCAATAAGCAACAACAATTCATCACACTACTTAAAGCAATTTCCACGTAACCACTCCACATGTTTCTTGAACCCTGTAACTCCAGAGGAAATTAAAACAATCATAGATGGACTTAAATCAAAAACTTCAACAGATATTCATGGCCTAAATACGAAACTTATCAAGAAGTGTTCCAGATATATAGCTCAACCTTTAGCTGACATAATCAACACCTGTTTCCGGGAAGGTATCGTCCCAGATGAAATGAAAGTAGCGAAGGTTGTACCCATATTCAAAAAAGGAAATCCCTCTTCCATAAATAATTGTAGACCCATCTCAATCCTTCCTGTACCTTCTAAGATTCTTGAAGTCGCCCTATACACCAGATTAGAAAATTTCCTTTCCAAAAATAACTGTATGACTATTCATCAGTATGGATTTAAGAACGGATGCAGTATTATCATTACTAAACTATATTTGGGATGCATTTGAGGAACACTGTGAATGCGAAGCTCTACTATGTGACCTGAGGAAAGCTTTTGACAGCATGCAGCATGACATATTTTTATCCAAACTAGAACATTACGGCGTAAGAGGAGTCCCTTTACAACTTATAACATCCTACCTTCAAAACAGGAAGCAGGCTGTTCATTTAGATGGTCAAAAAAGTAACATCTTGCCTATTCATAGTGGTATACCACAAGGCTCACTGACCGGGCCTCTCTTTTTCAGTATCTTCATCAATGATCTGCCCAATCAAACATCAGCTCATACGATATTGTATGCTGACGACACAACGTTAGTATGCAAAGGCCGTACCTGCAGTGAAACTCAAATAAATCTGGACACTGCCAACAAAGAAGCAGCAGATTGGTTTGCTGCTAACAAACTTTATCTAAATAACGACAAATCATTAAAAATACCATTTACAACTAAGCGTAAAACTGATTTGACAACCAGGAATTCTGCGAAATTTCTTGGCATTACATTGGACTCACGGCTAACTTGGAAAGCCCACAAGGATGATATACTTAAGAAACTTGCGTCAGCCACATACGCAATAAGAAGAATTGGAGAACTTATAGGCAAAGAAGCCTCTATAACTGCGTATTTTGCCTTATTTCAATCAAGAATGAACTATGGTATTCAATTTTGGGGTGAATCCACTCACGCCCAAGCTGTTTCTGTTGGTCAAAAAAAGACAATTCGCATCATGGAAAAGGTTACTGAACAAACTCATTGTAAACCTCTGTTTCGCAAACTACGTATAATGACCATGTCATCACTTTACCTATTTTCTCAGCTCATAAGAGCTCACGAAGAAGCAAAAGCCTTACAGAAGAGAGGGGATGTAGTGACTACAAATTTGAGAAGCTACTACAAGATAAATGTTGCCACGCGGAGAATAAATGCCACGGCAGTGCAAACCAGACATTTGTTTTTGTACAATAAACTTCCATCAGTGTGAACCCAACTGCCAAAAAGACTGTTTAAGAATAAATTGAAGTTACAATTAATTGACAAGGCTTACTATAGCGTAAACGAATATTTAGAGGATACTCTTGTATGTTAGCCTCTCACCAGTTACGGCATATTGTTATTGTTACCTATTTAACTATTCGATTGGCACCTAGATTGCTAATAGGCATGTAACGAAAACTGTAAAGTTTGAATAAAGTTTGATTTGATTAAAACATGTGGGAACTTAGATTATTACATTCAGCAGCGTGGGTAGGCCTAGCGATACCAAGAGGCGCGGCGCTCTCTTCACATCCAGCTTTAAGCTATCGACGATCTATTTGCAGCCCGCCCCGTCTCCATTGAGCTGGGCATATATCCAAGTAGGTTTTTTTTTAAGCATCGACGATTTTCTCCTCCCGGCTTTCGCAACATTATACAAAGCCAAGCAAGTGCTAAGGCGAAAAAGTAGGTAGAAAAGGATCTTGAAGAGTATTCAGTTTATTTTGTTTTCGAACAGTTTCACGAGTCGTTGCTCGGCGCACTATAATTAATGTAAAAACGACGACTTTTAAAAAGTGCACGTTTCCCTAAATCCATACGGCGGCGCGGCGGGCGGGAACTTTTCCCCCCGACCACGGTTTAAAACTTCATTTCTCAGTGAAATTTTAAACTCCGAGCGGTGTGCGCCCGCTGCAGCGAACGAGGCGAAATTTCAAACATGCATATCCATGTCGGCCCTTAAACTTCAACGACCTGAAAGCGGGATGCCATAACAACATTCAGCACCGGTAGAATAGACACGAGTGCTCCGCGTTGCGAGTTTTACTCCTTCTAACGACTTTCTCTGCGAGATGCGCGGCGTAAGCGAAAAGCCGGGATGGGAGCAGAAAAGCTTGTGTCGTCTTAAGGCAAACAAAATCGATGAGATTCCCGACGACTATTCGACGAAGCGACGTACAGTTTATTTACACACAGGAACTCTCTACTTTCTACTTTAAACAGATACAAAAAAAATTGTTGAAATCACGGTGGAAGATACAGAGGTGCTCTGGACATCGTTTCAGTACCGGCACACGAACGCGAGGAGTCAGTGTGCGCATTAATATTGTAACTAGGATAAGAGAACCAGCAAAGGTGTACAGCTGAGAATCAGTCGAGCGTAACATAAACATAAGAATGACTCCTTCGCAATTATGTAACGTATGACTCACCCGCGTTGCAGAAGACCACCTGCACCATTACAGCGGGCCGTGCGCAAAATCTTATGACTCATCTGCTGGCACAGATCTAGCGTGGAGTCGTGTACACAAATGTCAAGGCAACAATTGACGTCACACCCCGGAAACGAAACCTCTATAAAAAGGCAACAAAGCCAACGCTAGCGGAGAATTAGAACAAATCTCTTCAGAGTGTCATGTAGTCTAGTTGTCCGTTAGTGCCCCAAAAACACAATGTAAGTAATCGCACTTGTAATGATTGTAATTAGTTAATAATAAATCTGTTGTTATATTAAGCTATGTCCCTAATTTCATGTTACCCCACCCCTCCTTTCCTCTCCAAAGGGAGGGACTTTTTAAATTTAAATTCGTGGGCATTTGCAAACGCATCTCGTGCGACTGACTCGGAACGTACGTTGCATTTCTTTTATTTTTTTTTGTAATCGTGTACAGAGTGGTGCTGTGCTCGGGGCCTTTTATTGTAACGGTCGGTTTAGACGCGCGATTTTCAATGCAGTTCGTGATCTCGATCGTAACACGTACTACACGACGAACAGAACCCGGCGGCGCAGATTGGAGGAACAATGCCATTGAAAAGGTAGCCGAGACCGGTCGTGGCACGTCTCCGTGAACTTTCTTTCAATCGACGAGCATTTCGACGACCTCTTTATTTATTTATTTGCGCCTTTTGGTTAGCGTAAGCCGCTGTCTTATTGCGTCGTCGTCGAGTTCGAATCGAACTCTCTCAAATTACCGCGAGCTCTTTTTATTTCGCCTCCCGACGACAATACGCGCGCGTTCGGCTTTGCGGGAAATTCGGAGATCAAAGACGGATCGACGGCGATGGCAACGACGTCGTCGTCGTTTGTGATGGCGCACGGCGCAAGATGTAATTAGATTTGCGGGAAACGTACAATCGGCGCTTTGACGAAAAGCGCACGGAAAAATCAACATATTCTACGTAATGGAGACAGACGACAAACGCTTTGAAGAAAAGGAATAAGCAGTTGTTACTTTCAAGCCCTAAAAACACAACTCGTTGATAGAAATAGATAACGGATGCAGTTACCGAACAGTTGGGGGGCTTGTGCTAAAGATGGGAGGGCGAACTAAGATCATCCCAATTGCCCGGCTAGCTCAATGGGATCGGTGAGGTCCTACGGGGTGAGTAACCCCAAAACGAAGGCGGTAAAAAAAAGAATCACCGGCTATTACACACTTGTCTTCATTTGTGCAACGATTAAGATCGTAACAAAACTGATTGTTGTCGTCTGTTTGTATGTGTCCAGTATTACTTATCATGGATCCGAGGTATTTCTGATGCTGCATTTATTCTATTGTTGACGTCCGTTTCTATGTCTCCAGTATTACTTACCATGGATCCGAGTTATTTCTTATTTCTGGTCATGTCAGTGTCTTTTCGTTCTTGCTTATTTGACACTTCCATGACCTTCGCCTTCTTCATGTTCATTCTCATCCCATACTCGTGTAGAACCTGCTTCCATACTTCAATAATCCTTTTTAAATCATTTGCGTTTTTTGACACCAGCAAGAGGTCATCTGCGTACAAAAACTCTTTTATTTTTATTTGCCTTAGGTTTCTTACTCCGACCGTATATCCTTCTACTATTTTGTTTGCCCTTTTTGAGATGTCGTCCATGACCATGATAAACAGTAAAGGTCTCAATGACGTACCCCCTCCGTGTTAAATTCTTTATTTTATTAATTATTTATTTTCTGAAAGTATAAGATTATAAAGTTTAACAGTATTAAAAAAAAAACTTGTTCTCTGAGCAAGTGGCATAAGCAAACCTTCATTTCTTATATTGAAATGGTGAACACCAGAACGAAATCATATTTTTTTTAAATATACATAGGTACACTCAGCTTTAAAAAGTGATATTTTTTTAAATAAACATGCGTGAGGAAATTTTCTGCGTCTCATTTGATTATATTAACTTTCAATCCATAAGTTTTTTCTGCTGCTGTAACGTATAAAAAATTAAAGTTGTTCATACATCTTTTCCAAGATTACTTCTCAATAACTATTTATTTGAACTTCAACAAAATACTAAATCCATCTTTTCTTTCTTAATTTTAAATCACGTTCGATTTTTGAATCAATTATTTGTTACGATATTAAGCAGAAAAAAAAATTATGAATGTTTTGCTTCGGCCAGCTAAACAGATTGCACTTTCATAAAATAACTCGATTACAGAAATTTAAATGGAATAGAATTTTGGGCTTCGTAAGAAGTGCTCCTGTCACATGGTGAATTGAATACTAACGGTGGCAGCATTCAAGTGAGATAGAAAACCGTTACGTCATCGCATACCCGCTTCTCCCTTTAATACAACTGTCAACCGTGACAGTTAATATTGGTTAATAATTGTGTAAAAGGAGAAGCGGGTATGCGGTAACGTAACGATTCGCTAACTCACTTGCGGGAATGCTCCCACCGTTAGTATTCAATTCACCGTGCTCCTTCAAATAATGTTCATCTGCATGACTCATCTGCAGGCACAGATCTAGTGCGGAATAGCGTATAAAAAATGTCAAGGCAACAATTGACGTCACACCCCGGAAACGAAACCCCTATATAAAGGTCACAAAGCCAAAGCTAGAAGAGAATTAGAACAAATCTCTTCAGAGTGTCATGTAGTCTAGTTGTCTGTTAGTGCCCCAAAAAACCACAATGTAAGTAACTTGTAATGATTGTAATTATTAAAAGAACCATAAGTAGGCATGGTCGCCCGAAGGGAATTTTAAGTGACTATTTACGCCCATTATTTTTAAAAGTTCAGCTATAAATTGTGACTGAAAAACGCGGTCACTTAATCTGTTGTTATATTAAGCTATGTCCCTAATTTCATGTTACTTCAACTATTACCGTAAGAATATTTAGTTTAAACTTCAGAGAGTCTTGCACTGTTTATATTCAAATGCCTACTTTTCATATGTCAAAAAAAAGAAAAGTTGCTCAAGCACTCTGACTGTCATGGGTGTGACACCCGCACTAAGGACTTATTATGCATCACAAAACACAGTACGAGCAAATTCGGAAACACGATTAATGTTAGGCATTAAGCTTTTTAACAAATTGCTTAGTACAATAATATCAGAGAAACTTGAGATATTTAAAAAAAAGATCAAAAATTTACTCTGTAAAAAATGCTATTACTCCATTGATGAATTTCTAGAGGATAGATTAGATAGCGAGTTTTAACTGTATGTTCATGGGCGATATTTGACTTATTGTTAAATTATCATAGATTTGACTTGTACGTCCATGTAAAAATGGCTATGTATGTAATAAAGTTGAGTTTGAGTTTGAGTTTGAGAAACCCTCCATCGTTCTACATGTACATTAAAAAAAGGATTGTCAAGGGGTGAAGGATGAAAAGGGAATTTTTATTATGGCCCCGGAAACCCTTTCAGCATCCAGTTTATAATATGAAACAAAAACGGGCGTTGTTTGGAGAAATCTAATATCGCGTGTTGTTGCAAAAATACGGAACGCGCTGCTCTCCTCTCACGATATTACGTAGCGTATTAAAAAGAAACAATTTAATATAGCGCACGCCCGTCCGGAACGTGCACTTGTTTAGCTACGCTTTTGTTCATGCGAACGTTTGCGGATCCCCGAACGTCTGAAGCCGCCCTAACGTTCGCCCACGAAACGCCAGTTTCATTCTAAATAAATTAGCTGCTCAAAAGAAAGCGTACGTTACATGTCATCCACTCCGCGTTTCGTTTTGCCCTTTGTTGCATTTACATGAGTGCGGGACCGACCGGTCCTGGCGTGCATTTAGGGGTGGCCTAGAAGTATGCTCATCGAAGCCCGATTTCAACACGTATTATTGCCGACCAATTCAGTGCGCAGTTTGGGTCGTTTTCTTTTGCTATTCGGGTTTTGTCGGTGATGAGTTGGTGCGCCGCACATCTCAGTATTTTAATAATAATAATATAATAATAATAATAATATGTATTTCCAACAGACAGAAAAGTCTATAGTGGACATAGACATGTGCACATAGCTAACGATAGACTAACAAAAACAAAAGCTACAACTAGCCTAAGTTAAGTAAAGAAAACATAGCATAATTAAACTACGGTAATATGACGGTAACTTAAAATCTAAAAATTATTATAATAATTAATTAGCTTTTTCTTGATGGTGGCCACAAAATCTTGGTCAAGGCAGTTATATAATTTAAATGATGTTATAGGAGGACAGTTAAACCGATGAAAAGTATTTGGTATTGGATAATAGAAGGTTATTGCATTTCTACTAACTAGCCGTGGTACAATCAAGTTGATACTACTTACTAAATATATACTGTCTACAGTGCCGTGTATAATTTTTTGCAGGAAGATAAGGCAGGACACATTCCTTCTAGATATTAAAGACATCTCTGATATTACATTAAGCAAGCTTTTTTGATCACAATGTCTGTTTGGATATTCATTAAACATTTTAAAGTATAGATATTTGGCAAATTTCCTCAAAACATTTTCCAAAAGATTTATGTACATTTGATTATGAGGTGTCCAAATAACGCAACAATATTCAAGTTTAGACCGCACGAGCGCATAAAATAAGTGCTTTATACAAGTTGTATTTTGAAAATCTTTAGTGTTTCTTTGTATGAAACCTAATATTCTGACGGCGACATTTGTTATGTGAGTTATATGAGAGCGGTGGAAACCAAATAAAGGTCAAAGAACTGTCTATGATAACACCCAGATCCGTAATTTCACTGCAATTATCCAAAATATGACCGTTTATATTGGATAAACTTTCCTGCAGAATGTTATTTTCTTACATTTCTTAATGTTCAAATTTAATTTATTTATCTTACACCACAATTTAAGACCGTCAATACTGTCTTGAAGATCCAAACAATCCTGATAAGAATTAATGACATTTACAATTTTGAGATCATCAGCATAAATAAAGGATTTACAATTAATGCTTTTGACAACATCATTATAGAATATGATGAACAACAGGGGACCTAAATTAGAACCTTGGGTGACACCGCTACGCGTACAGAAAGTATCGGATTTATAACCACCGTATTCTATAAACTGTTGCCTATTGGACAGTAGCGATTTGATTATGTCTAACAAACTGTTACAAAAACCTACATTTTTCAACTTTCTTAATAAGATACAATGATGAACTCTATCAGAAGCTTTAGTTAGATCTGTATATATTACATCCACTTGAAGGCGATTATCCAAAGCGGTGGAAACCAAAACCACAAATTCATAAAGATTAGTTAGTGTTGATCTACCTTTAATAAATCCGTGTTGTTCAGGGGTTATTAGATTAACAACGTGCGAGTATATAACATTTGAGAAAATACATTCAAGAAGCTTAGCAAAATTAGGCAGTAAAGCGATGGGTCTGTAGTTAGAGATTTCCGTTTTCTCTCCAGATTTAAATATTGGAATAATTCGAGATGTTTTCCGTTCGAATAAACAGATTGGCGTAACATAAGATTAAATATATGGCACAGAGGTGTTATAAAACAGTGAATGCAATCTTTTACAAAAAATGCAGGTATATTGTCAGCACCGCAAACATTGTTTGGTTTGATTTTCTTCACAGCCTTGAGGATGTCACTGTCCTGAATAGTGAACATATTTAAGATTAGGCTAGGATCACAGTTACATTTATTAATTACAAAGTCATCACAGAGAGTTGGACAACAATTTTTATCACAGAATTCACAAATACTAGACTCATTATCACAAAAGCTTTGGTTAGAACACACATGATTAGTATCACTATTAAATACGGAGGAGAAATGGTGTGCAAAAGCATTCACAATGTCCTGCTGATTATTTAGGATGTCCTCACCATACTTCATACAGCCAGGAATAGATGTAGTTTTCCTCTTTTGATTGACGAATGACCAAAATTTTTTCGGATCAGATTGCAATGAGTCTTCAGCCTTATTAATAAAAGTGGTGTGTTCCTGACGAACTTCTCGTTGAATATCCCTTCTTAGATCTTTTACTATGTCTAAACAGTATTGAGATTTAGTCTTCCTGTATCGATTCCAGAGCTTATTCTTCTGTTTAATCTTTGGGATAATAGAGTTAGTAAACCATCTTGGATAGCTTGAAGATTTAATATTTTGCCTTGGAACATGTTTATCCAATGTGTTATATAACATAGCATAGAAGTGGTCACAAGCAAGTTCGACATCATTGTCATTTAATATCGATGACCAATCAGTTTCTACCAGAGATGCATACAGTTCACGAAAGTTCGCTTTGCGAAAATTATATTTGCGTATATCATTAACACGGGAAAACGGAGAAGTTAAATTGTCAGTGCAGGTCAAATAAATAGCCAAGCAAGGATGATGTAAGTCCTCCAAGACCAGCGGATAAGTATGCCTGCATATATCCAAGGTAAGATGTTCTGTTGAAAGTATTAGATCTAGCAGTCTCTGATTACAGTTAAGAATGTTATTGTACTGAATTAGATTATTAAGAGAAGCAAAGTGAGAATAGATATTATACAGATTCGTCATATCTGCTTCATGTACACAGTTGGATAATTCCAGTATGTTGAAATCACCAGATATCAACACTGGATTAGTAAAATCCAATAGAATTGAGTAATCATTAATATGTAGAGCAGGAGGTATATATACGACAATAATAGTAACATGATGAAACTCGGTTATTATTTTCAGGTCCACCAGATCAACGCTAGGGATGGGAGATGCTAAATTTAATAATGCTGACTTAATATTGTTTCTTACAGCTGCTAATACGCCACCTCCTCTTCCAGATATTCGATCACATCGATAGACATCATAGTTTTCAGGGAACAGTTCAAAGGAGGAAACGTGGGGACTTAACCATGTTTCCGTTAGCAATATAATAACTGATTCAGTTACACAGCAATTTTCATAAAATTGCGATATTTTTGTATTTAAACCTCTAACATTTTGGTAAAGTATATTGTAATTATATAAACATTCTGTCTGTTGGATTCTATTTAGTTTTTTGAAGTAACAATTTTAGGAACACCATTAATATACTTTAATCTTATTTGCTGCTCACCCTTAGCCACACGATCACTGAATTCCTTGCGAGTATTGTAATTTTCCTCAAGGCTTGCAGCTGTAAGCGTAATCTTCGAATGATGTGGCGGTAAGAGTAACATCTTCCTAGAATATTTACGACGACAAGCAGTAGTAATCAAGTCGTCGTAAATATTCTAGGAAAATGTTACTCTAGGAAAATTTCACCTGCATCTGCAAACCTTGAGGAAAAAGCTGTTGCGTGGATACTAATGGCCGCACAGGGTAGGTCCTCGCGCGTGGAAGGCTACGGTTGACATGTGGGGGGGGGGGGGAGTGTTAGAAGTGGTCGAACACACGGGAATGTAAACTAATGCCACCCGTAATAAACGCGGCCGTAAATTTTTAACGCCCCAATTTTACACGTCTTCCGTTTTATTGCCGTGTACGTACTGCAACTGCCGCGCAGATCTTGGGGCCGTAAATTCGATCTCCGCTCCGCGCCGGGGCCGTAAACAGCGAAACTTCTTCGATATACGGGGGATGCGATGAATCCGCCGATTTTACTGCGTTTCCTTTGTAATAGGTGCTAGTTTATCGCCGCTAAACAGACCGAATGAGCAGGAAGCGACTCGCACATGCAACAAACACTAAAACGGAGAGAGCTCCGGCAGTAAAATTGTTGTGAACGACACTTTGCTCGTTCGAACACGCTCCGGCGCAAGCCGCGATGAAGACGACTTTGTTTTACGACGCGACGTCTTCACGACACGCGGCGCAGCTGCGCTCGGAATGATTTGTTAAACACAACTAGTTGGCAAGCAGATTAATGTTTGCTCACCATACCATGGTACTGGGTACACAGAGACGGACGGAACTCGGACGTCACGACCACGATCACACTAGGACGGTTTTTTAAACGTCTTCTGACTTTGCGACTCCATTTCATAACGACAGCCCGCCCTCTTTTATACAGAGTTTACGCCGGAAATTCCGATTAAGAACGAAACTCTGCGCGTGGGATCAAGTTTATGTAATAAATTGTTACGTTCGTTATGGACGGACACGTTGCGCCTCGGAAAATGAAGACCTGCTTTATTTTTGCTTTATTTGAAGCGAGTTAACTGGAATTCTAATGATTATTCATTCATTAGAGACGTTAGCTAATAACCCGTTATTTAATGGAGCGTTATTCTCTTCTCCGTTGTTTTCGCCGAGCTTCGTTGAGTGTGAGAGAGAAAGAAGAAGAAAAAAAACGCGGCTCATCTGACACGACGTCGCGCGTGTTTACGAGGGGCCATTATGCATGGTAATGTTCGGTCTCGTATTAAACTACACGCGCGTGGGAAGGAGCTGTACTGCGTAACATCAAATCGAATTACGACTTCCATGTTATTATTATAACAACGGCGCCTACTGATTTCACCCTCCCCCACTCACGCCCCGAAACTTTGTAATTATGATTGGGCTTTGGGGCTTCGACATTGTTGTCGGGGTGACGTTATTGCCTTCGAACGTGAACGTGAGTGGTGGGTGGGAATTTTGTATTTCGGATCTTCAAAGCGTTGCCGCCGACTTTCTGTTAATAAATAAAATCTGTCCGAATCAATGAATGAGGTCGTCATGACCGCAGCGCGTCGAGTCGCTTGCGATCGGTTTGTAAGTTTAAATAAATGAAATTTCTTTCGTTCATCGTTGATGTGTTTGGGTGCTTGCTACAGTATAAGCTATAAAAGCTCGTTAGATTCTAGAATGCTCCAAGATGCCCGCCGAAACGGTAGACGATTGGTCAATATGGATTAGGTGACTCCTCCCCCCTTTCCATGGATGTCGTTAATCTGTGATCTGATAGAGGCACTCTAAGCAATTGAAGACATTCTTCTATGCTTATCGAAACCTGATTTCTACATATCATTGCTATTCAGCTCGATATTCGCCGAGTTATTTTGACGCCGCCGTTGGAAATTCTCGAACTTTCCAGGTGTAAACTCGCCGGTGTCCAGGTTCACAAAATAAAACGTGATGTAACTCAACTAAACTTTATTTAAAATTCTGTCAAAATATTTAGAGTATTCGAGTATTCGCAACGGGAAAAGTTTATCAGAATTCATTCGATCGAAGAAAAGGCCCAGCCCATAAAAGGACACGTCGCGTGGCGATCGATAATCGCACGCCTAACGTCCGTTAACATGGTTGCCACAACAAATTCTAAGTGGACCGTAAAATTTGCGAATATCGTCGACCTATTCATTGCGCGGTTTTGAACCGTGCTAGTAGCAAGAACGCCTGCAAAATGTGGTTGGGATCTCCGCTGCAGCTTTTGTTTTCGGAAAAGAGATGGCGCTCTAAATGATTCATCGTGTGGCGTTTAGTTTTTTATTTTCGACCGTATTAAAGTAATGGCAAAGTTAGAAGGCGAGAAGCGGAACGAAATTTGATTTGATGCTCAAAATTCCGATTGAAATAGCTTTTGGATTTTAGATTTGGCCGAGAGACGGCGCTCTGGATAATCCATTAAGACGCGCGCGACGCGTCGATCTTAGATTTAATTGGAAAAAAATTTTTTTACCGCAGAGTTGAAACGTGTTGTTATTTGACATTCACACAAAGCAGCTTTTGTTTTCGGGCAACAGATGGCGCTCTATACAAGTCATCGTGTCGCGTTTTTTTTTTTTAATTTGGATTTTGTTAAAGTAACTGCCAAGATAGAAGACGGGACGCGGAACAAAATTTGACGCTCGAAACTTCGATTAAAATAGCTTCGAGTTTTGACCGAGAGATGGTGCTCCGAATAATTCGATACGACGCGACGCGTTGATTTTATATTTTCGATTTGATTAGAAAAAAGAAATCGTTTTCATCGTGGAATTGAAATCGCGTTGTTGTTTCTCATTTGAACAAAGCAGTTTTCATTGTCGGGCAAGAGATGGCGCTCTGAGTATTTCGTTTTCAAACTCCCCAAATTGATGACAAAGTACCACTCTAAGTAATACTGCTGAGTATTAACGTTTTGGGGTGATTTAACAACTTGACGTTTCGTTTTCGGGCAAGAGATGGCGCTCTAAATAATTCATCACGCCGCGTTCATTTTCTATGAAACGAGAAGCGAAACGAAATTTGACGCCCGAAAATTCGAACAATATAACTTTCGGTTTAGGCCGAGAGATGGCGCTCTGGATAATTCATTACGACGCGCGCGACGCCGCGTTGATTTTTTATTTTAGATTCAATTGAAAAAACGCATAATTTTTAACCTTAGAGTTGAAACCGTGCTGTTATTAAATTCGAACTTCCATTTTTCGGGCAAGAGATGGCGCCCTAAATGATTCGCCAAGACGCGTTTATTTTTTACTTTCGATTTCCTCAGAACAATTGCAACGCAGAGGGCGAAGTCATTGCTCCCATTTGACATTAGAATAAGACGGCTTTCATCTTCGGCCAAGAGATGGCGCTCCGAACGGATTTACATCACGATTTATTGATTATTATCGATTTCACTTCGAAATTAAAATCGTATCGAAGTTATCAGAAGGCGAGGTTCATTGAGAGAACTCGATTGAAACGGTTTTTCCTTTTTCGGCCGAGAGATGGCGCTAGGAATGATTTCTTTTCTGGCCCGCCTAGATTTTAATTTTGAAATTAAGACGTTAGCAGAAGGTTGAGAGAGTCGCCCGTCGGCGAGAGTATTCATGAGAAATTGTGTTCACTTTTGGACAAGAGATGGCGCTCCGAATGACTCTTATTACTTCGACGCGTAGACTTTGTATTTTCGATTTAATTTACAAAAGAAAATTACCGGGGACGTAAAAGCGAGGCCGTATTAGTCACGCACGATTAAATTAGTTTTCGTTTTGAGGCAAAAGATGGCGCTCGCTCCGAACTGTTCCAATAAGACGCCGCGCCGCGCCGTCGCGTTTATTTAAGTCGGATGATTTCTTTTCTTTGATTGATTTTGAGTCAGACCTGCGTAACACAGTACAGGGATTAATTGATTATCTTTTATATACAATGCACGTACAAAGTTTCCCACGCGTTAATTTGAACTGTATGACATACAAGAAGTAATACATATAATTCAATTCACTACAAATTTTCCACACCTATACAGATAATGCAAGGAGTAAGATTGATTATCCTTTGAACAACGTAACGTCCAAACAAAGCACAATCTTGTTTGTTTATACAAAGTTGTTTATACGAGTTGGAAATTTAGCGGAGAAACAAACTGTAAGATGTGCGATAAGCTTCCGCCAATCACTAAGGACGTAATTATTTTGATTGTGCGAGCGAATTTTAAGTCTTCAAGAGAGTCTTCATTCAGGTCTATTACGGTGGATCTTGGAAATTTTTCAATATTGGGTCTTGGTTATTGAAATATTTCAATAACTAATGATATGTCCAATTACGGTGCTCCTCTTGGAAATCACAAACAACCTTGGATATTTTCAGATATTGGAATTTACATCGTGTGAAGTTGTTGCGTATCATGCATACCAACCTCCATCAATATTTAGAGAATTTAGTATTATCTGTTGTTATTACAACATATTTGTCATTTTCTGACTGTATTTTTGGTCGCCGATTTGTGTATCACTCCGCGGTTGTGAGGTTTTTTGTATTTATTACTGGGCACGGTAAGTTAAATTTTATTAATTAGAGTTTTTAATTAAGAAATGTGCACACAAAAAGTTACAGCAAAATGGCAAGCAATAAAAAAAGGACGACGAAAACACAATTTAAAATATTCTTAGAAAATTTACAAAAGAACCTGATTTTAAGAACTGGGAGAATGGCTGGCCCTAAAGAAGGGCCACAGGATTTAGACTTACTGTGGCAAAATTTAACAGATGCACTCAACTCTTGTGGCGATGGACCTGTTCGTTCCACAACAGAATGGAAAAAAGTAAGAAATATTTAAAAAAATATGTATATGACAGCTTCAGGGGAAAAACCAACTAAGTCACAAATAATGATATTTGAGTTATGGGCCGTTTGAGGTTAAAATTTATTACAATTTTCTACTAAATTGATGTTAAGAACTCGCAGCTTGACAACATAAGACCATATCATGTTTTATATATTGTCTAAAAATATCAAACCCACAGGGTAGCGAATGTTCACATAATTCAAGATTAGAACAAACATGAGCCGGTTTTTCCCCTATACCCTTTATATGTAAAAAAAAATCGGTATTTAATAATAATTATATACATACGAGCCCATCATCAGTGAAGTTCGTACCTCTTCGAATGAGTTTTTAATTTATATATAAAACGAATATGGAAATTTATGAAGGCCAGTAGCAAAGATCGTAATCAGCAGATGACACAAAAACAAAATAAGGCCAGACAAATACATGTTTATCGATATTTAACAGGTGGAGGGAGTGCATCTTCTATAGTTTTAACTCATTTAGAAGAAAGACTACTTCAAATTTTAGGTACTGTAAGTGTTACAGGAATGGAAAGTGTTAAAGAATTAGGACTCTGTCGTTCAGTGGAAAATAAAGTAAGTAACTAAAGACTATTAAACTAAGATACATATTTACGAAGGCATTTTCAGAAACCAGAAATTAATAAACATGTTACGTTTTCTATAAAAAAATCAAAAAGGAGATTGGACTATTCAACAAAACTAATTAAGAGAATTGCTAATGATCCAAGGAACTCTTAAAAGCCTTTTGTAAGTGTGTAAAAGCATTTTTAATACTATGTAAATCTTTAATACGTTTAATAAAGTTGTATCCAGTCTAAAAATATTGATTGATTATTTGATTTCTAACCATTTGCCCTTCATTCGTAACATTATTAAGTGGAATCTGCACTCCATCATCATTTTGATCATTGTCATTTTGATCAACTTCAAATTCAATTATATCTTGCCTATTTACGCAAATGTTGTGCAAAATTGCACATGCATTTACAATTTTCGCAGCTTTTTCTGGAGAATAATGCAAAGATCTTTCTGCAAAACAACATCTAAATCTGGACTTTAGTACACCATTAAATCTTTCTACAACATTTCGAATACTTTTATGTGCATTATTGAAATGTCTTTCTCTTTCATTTTGATTTCTACCTCGCACGGGCGTCATTAGCCATGGTTCAAGCGGGTATCCAGAATCACCTATCAGCCAACTATTACGAAGTCCATTTTGATAAGAATTACGGAGCCCAAATTGCTGAATCGTGAACAGAACCTGGGTACCTAGCATTGATTGCCAGTAGCCTCAAATCAGCAGCAACAACACACTGAACATTTAAGCTGTGAAATCCCTTACGATTTAAAAACAAAACTCCAGGATTGTTTCCATCGATAGCAGGAGAAAAAATTTTTACGTGCGTATAATCTATTGTGCCCATGATGCCTGGAAAACCATTTTGTAAAGTGAGAAATTTTCGCTTTTCTTCGAGTTTTTCTTCCTCTGTTAATGGAAATTTAATCAAGTGTACAAAATGTTCGTTCAAAATGTTTGTAACAACATTCACAGAATTGCTCACAGAAGCTTGGCACATAGGGAAGACACAATCTTGTCCAACAGCTTGCTGATAGCTTCCTTGTGCATGGAAATGCAAAGCACACAGAATTATAAGATTATCAGGTAACGCAATTTCATGACGGTTTCTAGCTGGCAAGTACACACCAATCTGTTGAATAAGATAATGAGCCGTTTCTCTTGAAAATCTATATAATGATCTAAAAACGCCTTCGGGAAGTTCTAACTGATTAGAAACATCTCTAAGTGTCCTTCTCATAACATTAAAGTGTTGTCTAAAATACGTTTCGTGTAAAATAAAAAAAATTAAAAATATTTATTACCGTTCTTCTTCATTTCTAAGCGCCCTAATTAATAAAACAAAGCCTAAATCCATTTTTACAATGCTGTCCTTGTTACTTACTGTGTGATAAAATTTTGACAATGTGCTTCAGAGTAGTTAAACGACTTCTTAAAATAACCAATATCCAATATTGTTTATTTTAAGATATGCTACCACCGTAATAGGGCAACTTGAATATTTTTCAATAATCTGAGAAATACCAAGGTTGTTTGCAAGATCAGATAACTAATATTGCACTATAATTGACATTCACTGTTTTGTCTGTTATTTACCAATAATCTGTAATTAACAGAGATCCAAGTTTCACCATAATAAACCTGATTATCTCGATACAGTTGGCCTCTCTTTCAAAGGAATTCCCGCGAAATGAGATTCATTTCTCCGCTAAGTCAGCCGAGAAATAAACCGTGAGTTATACAGCAACCTCCATCTGCGGCATACTATGAGTGAGTGAGTTTTAAATCTTTAAGGGGGAAATGAGCGAGTCCTCATTAGCTCGACACGGTTTGCTTCTTTTCGCAAGGGGGTGCGTGCAAAACGTGGTTCGTTTCTCCGCTAAAAGCCCCTGATACTCAAAAGTTACAGTACACCGACCGACGCCTAAACACGTGTAGTACACCGCCCGAAACCTAAACTCACGGTGACGCTATTTCTTATGAAATTTTGCTTATTGCTTTCGCTCTTTTCCTCGTTCTACTTTTGTTGCTTCTTCACGACTTTTGAATTTCCATTTTATCATCCCCTCTTCATCCCTTATAGCCTCTATCTCTTGGGATTTCGGATTTCTTTGCTAGTTCTGCGATGCCTGGAGAACTGCAAGGGCTACTAAATCTGTTCATCTCGATGCAATTATTTTATAATGTTCACCGGGTAAACAGAATTTAGCGATCGCCCAGGATATGCACGCGCGCGTCGCATTCGCCCCCCCCCCCCCCCCCCCGATAATTAATTTACATAAACATATCCACTCAATCCGAATCTTGTCGGGCGGCGCGTCCTAAATAAACACCGCAAATTAGAAATTATTTGGGCGCACGTCGGCGTAATTTTCGCGTTTACCCCATGAAACATAGCCGCCGCCCCCTCCCCCAATCGCTCGGTTTTATCTACCCGAGCACGTCACGATCGATTCCGTCGACGGCATCCTTGCGATGGACGGGTATTGAAATTTATCTCTTCTTTCACTCGGAGGGTCCGTCCTCGGATGAATACGTACGAGAGCGGGCCGCCTTTTTCTGCGGATTATTTCATAAGGCGACGTCGGTCTGCTGTTTACGATGCACGATGAAATATGAATATTTAATATGCGACGCGCTGGAGTGCTTCGAGATGCTTTCGAGACGGGTTAAGCGGGGGAATTTTATGTTTACGGCGTTAAAAAGATTTTTCTTGCCACTTTTCATCTAACTTTATCGTTTGATAACGCGTTGTAGAGTACACGTAGCCAAAATTCCATTGCAAATCACTTAGAGGGGGGTAAAACGTCACCGTGTGTTTACGTGTCAGTCGGTGCAGTGAAGGCAGAGCGTCTGGGAGCATGACGTGAGAACGAGTTTAGGTATCGGTCGGTGTACTATAACTGGTATGTGCCAGAGAGCACGGCGTCCTCGCAAGTTTAGATGTCAGTCGGTGCAGGGGAGACAATAATGATGTCTTGCCTGACAATTCCATAAGAAATAACCTAGAGAGGGTACGACGCCATCTGTTACCAACGCCGTTCCGCGGACTTTCAGTTATTATAAATTTTTAGTTGTTTCATTATTGTATCAATCGTAGGTTAATCATTTCTCATGCGGAAACGGCTAGGCACATAATTAATAACACTCTTTCAACTTTATCGCTCGCAGCATCACGTTGCGATTTACATTGGACTCGTAGACAAAGAATAGTTTCCAAACGTGAGCCAATCACAGCCCGCGCTTAATCAAGTTCGAATAACTTTTAATTGTACCGTAAAATCGACTTGAAACTTTGCAAAAATATTCAGAGCGGCATCCCAGATAGTCCTACCAAATTTCATCCCGATCCTACCGCTGAAAAAATTGTTACGCGACCGGAAGCACACCCGCGCTTCCGTCGCAATTTCAGGCGTTTCCGCCCGTCGGATTTCGCCGTGCGCGACCTCAAATTAAAGCTCGCGAAAAGCGCTATCCAATAACATAAAGAAAACCCCGGGTCAGCGGGAAAACGAAAAAGTTTTCTTTGTTTAAATTTTTCGACCCCAAGTGGCTCAGGGGATTATGACGTCAGAAGCGGACACCCGACCGAGCCGGTTCCGGGAAACACCCTCGGTCGACCGAATAAAAGGGTCCGCGTCCGTTCACTCGCTCTCAGATCCTACGGGATCATTGACGGGACGGAGTAGGCAGATCGAGGCCGTCCCCAACGCTCCTTACCTTCCTACCTTAATTCCTGACGATTAACACGGATCGAAACTATGCCCTACGGCGGAATCGATCGTGGATAAATTGTGTTTTCGTTTAAATGTGTATTCATTTTTTTTTATCTGCTTAATATATAGTTGTCCCTCAACCCGAGAAGCGCGGGGCTACCCGGACACCCCAGGATCAGTTTCCGGGTTTCGAGGAGCGCCGTTCGAAAGACACGGAACCGCCGAGGAACCAACGCCACCGCTAGGGCAATCGGTCCGTCAACTTACCGGCCTTCCCGCCACCGTCCACGGCACGGTGGTAACACATCGTAAGTTTAGATGTCAGTCGGTGCAGGGAAGACAATATCCGCAAAATTCCATAAGAAATAACCTAGAGAGGGTACGATGCCATCGTGAGTTTAGACTTCGGTCGGTGTAGTAAAACTGGTGAACGCCAGCGGTTCCGACGCCATCGTCAGTTTAGATTTCGGTCGGTGCAGTTTCAGAGGCCTCGACGTCATAGCGAGTTTAAGTGTCGGTCGGTGTTTTCGATATTTCTCCTTCTTGCTCATTTTGTACTCACGAATAATTCGGCTTCTAAGAAAACGCAGCGACAAATCCAGCAAGTAATCCCTCAGCCGGCAAGGCAAATCCGGATGCAAACTAATGAGTTTCCAGGCACACGTCGAGTTAATCATCTCAGAGGAGATCTGGAGGTGACGCCGGCGTTCCGATGTTCGTTCATCTTAGGCACCGGAAGAGCGCCGCCGAGGAGTCGGCGAAGAGTTCCTCGCTGATTGGATTTCGGAGCCGGCACAAAGCAACCCTATCGAATTAATTATTCAAATTGACTATTACGGCGGCTCACTTTCCGACGTTTAGAGCTTCAGAGTGGCGGGCACTCGTTAGCGCCGCCGGAGCACCGTGTCAATTAGGGCTTGACGAGGAAGACGCGTGCAAGGCGAGAGGAATTAATTTCAGCCGTCACTTTGATCTCGGAAACGAAACGGAACGGTCGAATTCATTTGTTTGATCGTCCTCTGGAGGTCAGAATTTGTTGCATCAAAAACTAAAGATGCGTACAGGACCGTGAACGTTATCGGAAAATTAAACATGGCCTCCTCTCTTATTTACTAACTACTATAAGGATGTAACGAGTTGTCCAGGTAATCATCCCTTCGATTGTAAACACGTGAATGGGAGGATGTACCATCCAAGTGCTCTTGCGAGCTTTAACAGTTAAATTCGAGAAGAGGTTGAGACCTTAAAATAAGTCGCAGCAAAAATGTTTATCCGGAAGCAATTTCCGCACGGAAACTCGCCCGACTGGAGGGTCGATTTAAACTATGAGACGGAAGTCCTATTTCGGAGCAAAGATTTCTCTGCAAACTTTCCGCCGACTTGACGTGATTCCAATGGAATCGCTAAACGCGACGGTTATTTATGGAATCTAGTTGCTGCCGCGGTTTTTCGGAAACCCGATATTCGAAGGAAGAATACCGAGGTCGTCACAGTTGTTACACTCTCGATCTTGAACGTAACCAAATGCTCCCTGTGCTTTAAAATCTGAGACGCAAAGTGCCTCCAGGTTTTCTATTGACTTTAGCTTCGGCTTGCGCTTGAAATAAGCTGTTTCTTCCGAGCTTACTGTGCGACAGTGCGGAAATAAAGAGACATCAACGTATGCTCATTTTTAGTCTATGAAATCAAAGTGTCTGCAACAGGGAATTGTTTAAATTTACAACAATGTACTATTTTAAAACTAATAAGCGAACTTCCTTCCCTCGCGCGGCTCCGGGCGGCGCGCGGGGTGAACTCGAACGAGGGGCACTAAGACGTAAAACATAATATGGTTATGCACAAAGTACGTGCGGCCTTAATATCGGGGGGCGCCTATCAATATCCATGCCACCATTGGCGTCCTGCCAGGTGGTTGGCGGATGATACAGTCGCAAAGATGAACAACAGCCAAAGTTAAACACAGCGCACTTATTGCTGTTTCATTCTGGAAAATAATTTATCTGTAAGTTAAGCTTCACTTTTCGTTCAATCTAAATCGTACCGCATTGACGTTGAAAATTATTCTTAGAAATGGTTTACTTGTTTTGCGAGACGACTGTCGAGGAATCAAGGCTCTAGAGATTATGGAGAGTGCACTAAGTGCAAACCACAAGAAAAAACCCACATAACTCAAAATAACATGGATCCGCGCACTGCAACAAATGGAGTTAATTTGAGACTTAATAGTTATTTCGTTATTTGTACATCAACTGTTTTTTAACGTACCGAGAGAAAGACTGTCGCCGAGGCCGCTTGCGGCCGATGCAAGACAATCTCGAAGACGTTAAAGAGTTAGTTAAATAAAAGGACAATTGCGCAAGATACATTTCGTCAATTCTTATTTGTAGAAATAAGTGACGTTTTCAGCGGATTGCGCTGCGCATGCGGAATAATCACGTACGATTGCCCGAAAAGTAATACATCGAACATACTAACTTTTCATGATCGTCTTTGTCAAACCAGTAACTGACAAGCCAGGCTGTCGTGTAGATCAAGTAACCCACGAGGACACCGGAAATCAACATTTCGACATCGAATTTGAGGACATGGTGAAGTTCTCCAACTCGATATAGAACTAGAATTATTAAGTTTATGACCTGAAATTAAAAATTACATTTAGGATACGATTCATTTTTTACCAATCAAAGCGGACCACCGAGGATCGCAAAACTAATCTGAAAGGGCCCATGCCACATTACATGCGCTATTATTCATTGAATGGAACACTAGGCAAAGGGATATCCCATTCAAGTTATATGATCCAAGCTTCTTGAATTTAAATTTAAGAATGACAGGTGAAATCCATCCAAGAGGGTAATTTGATCCCTCGAGATTCACTAATTCTTGAGTGGTTCGAAGAGCAAAACTCTCCATAGGTCACAGTTTTTAAATAACGTGCGGTTCTTCGAAAGCCCAAAACCTTTCGAGCGTGTAATCACATTGTTGATCAATGAAATTTGACGTGAAATGATTTACAAACAGACAAGTCAGTGCTACATGCTTCCTGCTGGCTACGCATTATGAAACCGAAGCGAGTAGGTGACTTGAATGTGAAGTTTAATCTTGCAGATGCTGATTTCTTTATTGGACAGCATAATTTGACTTTTTGGAAAATAGGACATTTTTATCATTAAAACAGGAACATTAGTTTTATTTATCCTCGACCTGTCCATGTCCGTACGATCGTAATTACAAATAAAAATAGAACTTACGGCTTCCAAAATCTTCCAGAGTAACTTTCGCTGCGGTAGGAACCCCAAGAGGAAAAGCGGCATTTTATAAAATCTGATTGACAGCGTTGATAATAATTCATTAAAACAAATTATACCGAGATTTTATTTTAATATGAAACATTGCCGTTCATATTACTACGGCAACTAATTCCAATTTTTAAAAATGTCGTTGCATGATCGTCGTTGTTAGGGTTTCCGATGTCATATCGAAAAAAATTTATCCACTTTAATTTGGAACATCTGCCAGGCGAAGAAAGCCAGTGAAAATATATCAGGAAGAGCTCCCCCTGGACCATGGCCAGGCTTCATTAACACACACCGACGCGACGTGAATGTATGGCCGTTGCAATTCGTCTAAAATTCGGGTCCGAGGATTGCAATTGGATTATATTATGGGTATGATTAGTTTATGGAGCCTAAATTTAGGGATTTTTTCTTTGTTTTCGTTGATATATGTTCTATTTTGTTAAATTTTTAGTACGTATAATCAAAGTTTTATTCTGGCTTAAAGATTTGGTATTATTTGGTAATTTTACATGTAAACTTAAATTTAAATATTAGTTTAGGCAGTAAATAGATTTAATGATTAAGGAAGCTTAGAATTAGATATTCATTTAAGTATAGAGAAATCTTGTGCCAGCAGTTGCGGTTATACATGATATACTCCTAAATATGATTCGGTTGATAATTATCCTAGGGCTTAAAAATTTGGATTGATCATATAAGGTGAAATTTTGTGATTGGTTTAGTTTATTTGATGGGGGAACATTATTAGATTTTTTGGTGTAAACTAGGATTAGATACCCTATTATTGAAAGTATAAAAATGGACTCCTGAGAAGTATTAGATGTTCTTGAAATTTAAAAAATTTGGCGGTGTTTTAGTCTATTCAGAGGAACCTGTCCTGTAATTGATAATCCACGATTAATAAAACTTGTTTTTTTAGTTTGCATATCGTCGTTATTTGAATATCTTTAAAGGGAAAAATATTCAAAATTTGGAACTTGAATATAAATCAGATCAAGGTGCAGCTTACAAGCAAGGAGAGATGGGTTACAATGAAAATATTTATATGGTCTAAGAGATGAGATTTTCTTAATAAATAGGATTTGATAGTAAAGTAAATAATTTAATTTATTTGATTACAGCTCTAAAACATGCACATATCGCCCGTCGCTCCCACCATAAGGTTGGATAAGTCGTAACAAAGTAGGTGTACCTGGAAAGTCAAATTAAAGCTTAAGAGAAAGCATTTTATTTACATTTAAAAGTTGACTGTGAAATTCGGCTTAATTTGAAGTTGAAGTTTTTATTTTTTATGGATTTTTAAAAGTATTTATGGGTTTAAGTAAAATTTAGAAAGGATTAAATTTATTATAGATTAATAGTACAGTGATGGGATATTTTTAAATTGTTTTGGCAGGTTAGTGCATTAAATTTAGAATTTAGATATGTATGGGGAATACAAGCAATAATATCGGGTTTAGATTTGTTTTTACTTTTTTTATGGGATATTAATTTTAATTGTGTGTGTTCTTGTAGGAGTGGCATTTTTAACTCTCCTAGAGCGTAAGGTTTTAGGATACATTCAATTACAAAAGGGTCCCAATAAGGTTGGTATTTTAGGCATTCCCCAACCTTTTAGTGATGCAATTAAGCTATTTACAAAGGAGCATACTTATCACTTTATGTCTAATTTTTAATTTGTTTCTTTCCTTACTGTTGTGGATATGTATTCCCTTTCTTACAGGATTTTTAAGGTTTAGTTTGGGTATTTTATATTTTTTATGTTGTGCGAGCCTTAGAGTTTATACTGTAATACTAGCGGGGTGGTCTTCAAATTCTAATTATTCAATATTAGGAAGAATACGAGCAGTTGCTCATACAATCTCTTATGAAGTAAGGTTGGCGTTAACTTTACTATCTTTTTTGATTTTGATCATAAGATTGAATTTACTGGATTTGAAGATTTATCAAAGGATGGTTTGGTTTATCGTGATTAGTCTACCCCTCTGTATGATCTGGTTTGTTTCGAGACTAGCAGAAACTAATCGTACTCCGTTTGATTTTGCAGAGGGAGAATCAGAATTAGTTTCAGGGTTTAACGTAGAATATAGAAGAGGGGGCTTTGCTTAAATTTTTTTGGCTGAGTATTCAAGGATTTTGTTTATAAGAATAATGTGTTGTTTATTATTTTTGGGTGCTAATTTTTTTAGTTTTTTTTATTTTGGGGTTTATGGGTTTGAGTCCGTGGGACTCTCCCCCGATATCGGTATGATAAACTTATGTATTTGGCGTGGAAGAGTTTCTTACCGTTAACTTTGAATTATTTTTTGTTTTTTTTTAGGATTGAAGATCTTCATCTTCATAGGAATGATTTAGTGAATGAAATTTAGTAGTGAAGTCAATACTCTTTTTTGTATTCTCATAATACATACTTATACAAGTTCATTGACTAGTGTTTGAAGATAAGCTTATCTCATAGTAAGCGAACAACGGGGTTAATTATGAAGTATAAAAAATATAGGACAGTGAGGATTTGACCTACAGAGATGTACGGGTTTTCTACTGGCCGAGCTCCAATTCAAGAGAGTAAAATTACGATGGCCGCGAAAGATCAGAAAAGAATTTTATTGAGGGGGTAAAATTGAGTTCTTTGTATTTTCTTCTTATTCATGAAAGGAAGAATTAAAAGGATTAGGATTGATATTACCAAAGCAATGACTCCACCTAATTTATTGGGGATAGAACGAAGAATTGCATAGGCAAATAGGAAGCATCATTCTGGCTGGATGTGGATAGGCGTAACGAGGGGATTGGCTGGGATGAAATTTTCAGGATCTCCTAGGAGAAATGGATTAATTAAAACAAGGAGTATAAGGGCAGCGGTTATCATGATGCAGCCAAAAATATCTTTGTAGGAGAAGTAAGGGTGGAAGGGGATTTTATCAATATTTCTATTTGTTCCTAGAAGATTATTTGATCCAGTTTGATGGAGGAACAATAAATGAATTATTACTAAGGCTGCTACGATAAACGGTCGAAGAAAATGGAGTGCGAAATATCGCGTTAAGGTTGCGTTATCAACAGCGAATCCTCCTCATAATCATTGAACGATTAGGGTTCCAATATAAGGGGATAGCTGATAGAAGATTAGTAATTACTGTTGCTCCTCAAAATGATATTTGTCCTCACGGTAGAACATACCCTAGAAAGGCTGTTGCTCTTACACAGAATAAACTCCAATTTACTCCAACTGTTCATGTAATTTCAAGATTGTAGGATCCGTAGTATATTCCCCGTCCTACGTGGAGGTACAGACAAATAAAAAAGAATGATGCTCCATTTACGTGGGTGGCTCGGATTAATCATCCATAATTTACGTTACGTGAGATATGGACTACTCTATTAAATGCTAAGTCAATATTAGCTGTGAAGTGTATAGCTAAGAACACTCCTGTAATGATTTGAATTCCTAAGCATAATCTTAGTAGGGAACCAAAATTTCATCATGCTGAAATGTTTGAAGGGGATGGCAAGTCAATAAGGGAGTTATTAATGATTTTGGTTATTGGTGAAATTTTTCGAATTGGTGTTTTCATTAGTTGTAGTTTCGGAGGGGTCCCCGTTTAAATCTGGCAATTTTGATTACTACAATTAGAGTAATTAATAAATAAATAATTAAGAGGATAGACATTATGATTGCAGGAAAAGTAAGGAATTTGTTTAAGGATAGGAGGGAAAAAATTAATTTGAGATTATGACCCCCGAATTTAGAAACCATTGATCAGTAATAAACGAGAGGATAATTATAGAGATAATTACTAGAGAGTATGCTGCAGCAAGAGGCAATGAATACTTAAATTTTTCATTGGAAGCTACACTTGTCATATATATGAAGAGGACTAATATTCCCCCAATTATAATTAATAATAAGATATGTGAATATCAGAAGGTTAAATTTATTCATCCCGTGATAAGGGCAATTATGGTTGATTGAATTAAGAGAAGGAGGCCTATAGAAAGGGGGTGTTTTATTAAAGGTAAAAGTATTGCAGGTATTATCGACGCTAGGAATGCTATTGTCATTTGTTCAGAAAGTAGTTTATGTAAAAATATTAATTTTGGAGATTAATGATGAAGGAAAGGTCCTTTCTGAAGTTTTAAAAGATACTCTTATTTTTGGTTTACAAGACCAATATTTTACAATTTAAGTTATTAAAACTAATGATAATTTTAGTGAGGGCTTCTCTGTTTATATTTTTTATAGGGTTGTTTTCCTTTTGTCTAGGACGGAAACACTTACTTTTAATGCTTTTAAGCTTGGAGTTTGTTGTGGTGGCTTTATTTTTAATATTGTACTCTTATCTTTGTTTTTATGATTGGGAGTTTTATTTTTTAATAATTTTTCTTACGATAAGGGTTTGTGAGGGTGCTCTTGGTTTGTCGGTGTTGGTTCTTTTGATGCGGACTTACGGTAATAATTATATAATTTCTTTTAATTTATTATGATAAAGTTTTTATTTACTTTGATGTTTATAGTGCCTTTAAGGTTTTTAAAAGTCGGGTTTTGATTTAATCAGTGTATTTATATAAGGTTGATTTTTTTGTTTTTGGCGGAGATTAGCCTAGGGAGAATATACTGTAGTATTAGCTATTTTTGGGGGGTTGATTTGCTTTCCTACATTATGATTCTTTTAAGATTATGAATTTGTTCGTTGATGGTGATGGCCAGAGAAGGAATTTTTAAAAGGAATTATTTCTGTGAGTTGTATTTGTTTACTTTACTAGTTCTACTAATTTCATTATTTAGGACATTTGCTTCGATAAATTTATTTGTTTTTTATTTATTTTTTGAATTTAGGCTAATTCCCACGTTAATTTTAATTGTAGGCTGGGGGTATCAACCTGAGCGTATTCAAGCGGGGGTTTATTTATTATTTTATACGTTAGCAGCTTCTTTACCTATAATAGTGAGAATTTTTCATTACTATAATTTGAATGGTTCTTTGGATTTTTTCTTTTTCTTTAGAAGGGTAAGATATTTCATATTTTATTTATGTATAAGAATGGTATTTTTAGTGAAAATACCGATGTACTTTATGAATTTGTGACTTCCTAAGGCTCACGTGGAAGCTCCAGTTTCAGGTTCAATAATTCTAGCGGGAGTTATATTAAAATTAGGTGGGTATGGACTTATGCGTTTAATGCAGATGATAATTCCCTTGGCTATTAGGGTAAATATAATTTTTATTGTGATTGGTTTGGTTGGCGGATTTTTTGTTTCTTTGATTTGCTTACGCCAAGGGGATATTAAATCTTTAATTGCTTATTCTTCTGTAGCTCATATAGGGATAGTTTTAGGGCGGATTATGACTTGAAATTATTGAGGATTAAGGGGGTCCTTAGTAATAACAGTGGCCCATGGCCTTTGTTCTTCTGGGTTATTTTGTTTGGCTAATATTTCTTATGAGCGATTAGGGAGGCGGAGACTTTACTTAAATAAAGGCTTCATTAATCTTATACCTAGGATATCTTTATGGTGGTTTTTATTAAGATCTTCAAACGTGGCTGCCCCTCCCTCATTAAATTTGTCGGGGGAGATTATATTAATCAATAGGCTTGTTTCGTGAAGTTTTTTTTTGCATAATTTTTTTATCTTTGATTTCCTTCTTTAGAGCTGTTTATAGGTTGTTTTTGTACTCATATAGACAGCATGGGAAGTTGTTTAGAAGCTTACATTCTTTTAGACTAGGAAGAGTTCGTGAATATTTACTTTTGTTTTTGCATTGATTTCCCCTGAATATTATAATTATAAAGGGTTTTGTGGAGTTATTTAAGTAGTTTAAAAAAATATTGATTTGTGGAGTCAAAGATGTAGTAATATCTAAAATAATATCAGTGTGTTTTATTTATTCTACGAGTTTCCTTGTTTTTAGAATACTCAGGTTTTTTCAAAGTTTGATTTTTTAAAAAAGAGACTATAGAGTTATCTTAGAGATTGAGATAGTGAGGGTTAATTCAAGAAGAATTGTGATATCTATTATTTTAGACTGAATATCCCTATTGTTTGCTAGGTTTGTATTATTTATTTCTATTATTTATTATTATTTATTTGTATTATTTATTTCTGGGTGCTGCAATAATTATCGTAGCTGAAGTGAAGTAAGCTCGAGTATCAACGTCTATTCCAACAGTAAATATGTGATGTGCTCAAACGATAAAACCTAGAAGGCCGATTGCCATTATAGCGTAGATTATTCCAAGAGTTCCAAACGTTTCCTTTTTCCTTCTTTCTTGGCTAATAATGTGGGAGATTATTCCGAATCCAGGCAAGATTAGGATGTAAACCTCAGGGTGACCAAAAAATCAAAATAAGTGTTGGTATAAGATAGGGTCTCCACCACCAGCTGGTTCAAAGAAGGTGGTATTGATGTTTCGATCTGTAAGAAGTATTGTGATCGCCCCTGAGAGGAGTAGTAAAAGGGCAGTTAATACTACAGCTCACACAAATAAATGCATTCGATCAAATGTAATTCCGGTTGCTCGTATATTAATCACGGTGGTAATGAAATTAACGACACCTAGGATGGATGAAATTCTAGCTAAATGGAGTCTGAAAATAGCTAAATCAACTGAAGCTCCTCTGTGGGCAATATTAGAGGATAGGGGAGGATAGACAGCTCACCCCGTTCCTGCTCCGTTTTCAACTATGCTTCTCATTAGGAGGAATGTAAGGGAAGGAGGGAGAAGTCAAAATCTTATGTTGTTTATCCGTGGAAATGCCCCTAGTATCAGAGGAACCAATCAGTTGCCGAATCCCCCGATTATAATCGGTATTACTATAAAAAAAATTATAATGAATGCGTGGGCAGTTACAATTACATTATAAATTTGATCATCACCAATAAGGGATCCTGGGTTTCCTAGTTCAGCTCGAATTAAAATTCTCAGGGAAGTTCCAACTATACCTGACCAGCTTCCTAAAAGAAAGTAAAGTGTTCCAATGTCTTTGTGATTTGTTGAGAAGAGCCATTTGTTCGGTAAACTTACTTACGAATTAAATCCTTTTACCAGCCTTGTAGTCAAAAGTGATATCAAATTGCAAGTTTGAAGGTGGAATTTTCCTAAGGCTTAAAATTTAATTCTAATGGCGACTTTGAAGGTCACAGGTTTTTTTAACCTAAATCCTCGGTTAAAGGAGGTTGGAAACCAGGGTTGATAAAATCAATCTTGCCAGAGCGTTACAAGATTTGTTGCTATGATGAAAAACTTATAAGTGGGGGGATTTCTAATGAGAAGGGCTGAATTCATTGAGAGAACGAGGGTTCTGAAAGTAACTCGCATGTAAAAGTAAAGAGTTGCCAGAGTTGTGATAATTATCACAATCGCTAAGGACTGGAAGCTTTCATTAATCATGGATTGGATAGTCAATCATTTAGGGAAAAATCCCAGGAATGGGGGTAACCCACCTAAAGATAAAAAATTTAGGATGAAGAATACTTTTAAGCTTGGTTCGTGGCTTATTGCAAGGGTGAGTTGTTTTATGAAGAAAATATTCAATTTTTTGAACAAGATTACGATATTTAAAGTGATTACTGAGCAAATTACGAAGTAGATTGTTCAAACTATCTCAAAAAATAATGATGCTGCAATTATCCAACCAATATGGTTGATTGAGGAATATGCTATGATTTTCCGCAATCTTAAGTGATTTTGTCCTATTACTCCTCTTACAATTATACATGAGACGATGGCAGCGACCAGGAGTATTATTGTTTTTCCACAGTACGAAAGAGAAACCTATGACTTCGGGGAATCAAAAATGGAGGGGGGCAGCCTCCATTTTCAGGAGAAGAGAGGTATTAAAGATGAGTCCTGATTGAAATCTTCTTTCAATTGGATTTAAAATTTTCACTGATAGAACAACGATGGACAGTAGGAGGGTAGTTGAGGCAAGAACTTGGGCAATGAAATATTTTAGGGCTGATTCGGCAGGGTATATTCTTTTGGAGGTTCTAATCAATGGGATAAAAGAAAGGAGATTAATTTCCAATCCCACTCATATTCCTATTCAGGAGTATGAGGACGAGGTGACCAGGGTTCCTAGGGCGAGGAACGAGCCAAAAACTATTTTGTTTAGGTGTCATATGAAATAGGAAAGGGATTAAACTTTATAGGTGGGGTATGAACCCAATAGCTTCTATTAGCTTACCTATTTACATTTTAGTATAAGAGGTACGGAAATTTTTGATATTTCTAGGGGTGGTCTGATTCCACCAAATGTAATAAAGGTGTATTAGTACATAATTTGCTCTATCAAAGCAAGCCTTTAGATCGGGCACTTTATTTAGAGGACAATAAGGTACAATTTATTTATAGGTGTTTCTCCTACAGGTCTTAGAGCCTATTTTTCCCGCTTTATGGTTTTTTTTTTCGTTTAAAATAAAACTTTTATAGTGAAGTGATTAATTATAACAAAATTTATAATAAAGTGCAATTTTTTCTGAAAACTCTACTAGATGGACCGATGAAAAAAAAATGCGAAGCACAGTTTCAAATAAAGCTTTATTATGGGTTTTTTAGTGCTTTTTGAAAATAATTCGAGTTGAGGCAAATTAGATTGGGAATTTCGTGGAGCGGGCAGTTTTCGGAGCTGAAAATTTTTGAAAAAATGGGCACTTTTTGAAAATATTTCGGGTTGAGGCAAATTAGATTGGAGATTTCGGTAAGCGGGCACTTTTCGGAGTTGAAAATTTTTTGAAAAAATGAACATTTTTGGGGATTTTTTGGGCGAGTCAAATTAGATTGGGGATTTCGAGGAGCGGGCACTTTCGCGGCGTAAACTCGAACGAGGGGCACTAAAACGTAAAACATAATATGGTTATGCACAAAATACGTGCGGCCTTAATATTGGGCGCCGGACGATGCCGATGCCTCCACGCCAGTGGGGTGAATGTGCCCTTGATGTTGTCCTTGAAGTCGCCCTTGTTCTTCCCTACATATTCGGCGGATGATAAAGTCCAGAAAATGAACAATAAGCAAAGTGATACACAGCAAACCTATTGCTGTTTCATTCTGGAAAATAATTTATCTGTAAGTTAAGCTTCACTTTTCGTTCAATCTAAATCGTACCGAATTGCCCTTGAACATATAAATTGCGAATGGTTTACTTGTTTTGCGAGACGACTGTCGAGGAATCACGACTCTAGATATCATGGAGAGTACACCAACTGCACCCCACAAGTGAAAACCCACAAAACTCAAAATAATATGGACCAGTGCACTGCAACAAATAGAGTTAATTTGAGACTTAATAGTTATTTCGTTATTTGTACATCAACTGTTTTTTAACGTACCGAGAGAAAAACCGTCGCCGAGGCCGCTTGCGGCCGATGCAGGACAATCTCGAGGACGTTAAAGAGTTAGTTAAATAGAAGGACAACTGCGCAAGATATATTTCGTCAATTCTTATTTGTGGAAATAAGTGACGTTTTCAGCGGATTGCGTTGCGCATGCGGAATAGTCACGTACGATTGCCCGAAAAGTAATACATCGAACATACTAACTATTCATGATCGTCTTTTTCAAACCAGTAACTGACAAGCCAGGCTGTCGTGTAGATCAAGTAACCCACGAGGACACCGGAAATCAACATTTCGACATCGAATTTCAGGACATGATGAAGTTCTCCAACTCGATATAGAACTAGAATTATTAAGTTTATGACCTGAAATTAAAAATTACGTTTAGGATACGATTTACTTTTTACCAATCAAAGCGGACCACCGAGGATCGCAAAACTAATCTGAAAGGGCCCTTGCCACATTACATGCGCTATTAGTCATTGAATGGAACACTAGGCAAAGGGATATCCCATTCAAGTTGTATGATCCAAGCTTCTTGAATTTAAATTTAAGAATGACAGGTGAAATCCATCCAAGAGGGTAATTTGATCCCTCGAGATTCACTAATTCTTGAGTGGTTCGAAGAGCAAAACTCTCCATAGGTCACAGTTTTTAAATAACGTGCGGTTCTTCGAAAGTCCAAAACCTTTCGAGCGTGTAATCACATTGTTGATCAATAAAATTTGACGTGAAATGATTTACAGACAGACAAGTCAGTGCTATATGCTTCCTGCTGGCTACGCATTATGAAACCGAAGCGAGTAGGTGACTTGAATGTGAAGTTTAATCTTGCAGATGCTGATTTCTTTATTGGACAGCATAATTTGACTTTTTGGAAAATAGGACATTTTTATCATGCAAACAGTAACATTAGTTTTATTTATCCTCAACCTGTCCATGTCCGTACGATCGTAATTACAAATAAAAATAGAACTTACGGCTGCCACAAGCTTCAAGATTAACTTTGGCCGCGGTAGGAACTCCACGAGATAAATTGGCATTTTATAAAATCTGATTGACAGCGTTGATAATTCATTAAAACAAATTATACCGACATTTTATTTTAATATGAAACATTGCCGTTCATATTACTACGGCAACTAATTCCAATTTTTAAAAATGTCGTTGCATGATCGTCGTTGTTAGGGTTTCCGATGTCACATCGAAAAAAATTTATCCACTTTAATTTGGAACATCTGCCAGGCGAGGAAAGCCAGTGAAAATGTATCAGGAAGAGCTCCCCCTGGACCATGGCCAGGCTTCATTAACACACACCGACGCGACGTGAATGTATGGCCGTTGCAATTCGTCTAAAATTCGGTTCCGAGAACAGAGTATACAGTGTGGAGTACTCGAGTACTCCCCTCAGCGCTTCTTATTAAAGGTGCTACAGAACTGCTGACAGTAACGTTTGGCATTTTTGAATTTTGAAATCTTCTTTGCCTTTATACAGTGAAAGCTCCCATAGCAGACAGCTCTCTTAAGCGGACACCTCTCTTAGCTGGACAGTTTTTAATCTCCCATTTATGCAATTTACATGTGTTGTATTGGTTATATCCAATAAAAATATCCTTGTACGTTTAATAAACTGTTTATTGTTACATCTTACATTCCGTTACCTACGCTGGCGTGGTCACGCTGATAATGGCGGAACCAGTCTCCCAGCTCTCTTTGTCTGATGCCCGTACATGTTATGCAACACAACATACATTAAGAAGATACATTTGCCTATGCTAACTTATACTATAACAACATGCACGTGCATTTCTCTTAGGCGGGCCTCTACAGTTTGCACAAGCCCCGCAGTACGGAGCCAGTCAAGCGACCGGTTCGGAATCTAGCAAGCAAGATATAAAGGTGGTTTTGTGAAAAACCGCCCAAATGTATTGAGGTTCCTTTTAAATCTTCCGAACCTCTTCACGGGATAAATTTGTTTGTGCAACTCTTTCAAAATTGGACAAATAAATTATCTTGTTGAATGAAGTCCATAATTAGGTGAAATTTAATGTATGAAGAAAAAGGCACTTCCTAATTTCTTAATCTTATTTATTCTAGCGACCGGTTTCGGTGAAAATCACCTTCATCAGGCTTGCAAATTTGGAAAGAAAAGAAGTTTGAATGATGATACATATTTTGTAGAAAAATTGTGTATAAATACAATAAAATTGAATTGACTGAAAATTGTGTTCATAATATTAAGTTAACATTTTTTGCAAAAGAGTAATTGGATTGAAAATTGTTAGTGACAATGTGTGTAAATATAATAATTAGAAGTGAATTTGAAAAATGAATAGACTGGAAAACGTGTTCTTAAAATTAGGTTAGATTTTGTAAAATATATAATTAGAGAGTTAATGTTAGTATCAAGTTTTGGTAATGTTCTTGATTGATTAGGATACTTACTGCTAACGTCGAAAATAATTGATTAAAATAGAATAAATTGCAAATATTGGAGAAGAAAATAATAACGTATATGTCAAATCAGTGGTTGCGAGAAACTGAATGAAAAAGTATGTGGTGAAGTTAGTTATTAAGTGACATGAATATAGGTTCAAATTGTAATTTTAATTGGTCGTTTAGGCAAATTATGTTGTTATTTTGTTTTAATTTGTAGATTTCATATGCTTACAGTAGTGTTAATTTGTAGCTTTTAGGGCATTCGTGTAATAATTCATGTAGATGTCTACCAACATTAGAATTTATTTTGTCTCTTGTGTGTTCTTTTATCCGTTTATTTATGTTTCTGCCTGTTTCACCTATATATGTAGCTTTACAATTTTCACATTCTAGTTTATATACACCGCTTTTTTCAAGTTTGTTAATTTTATCTTTGTTATTTTGTAAATTAGTTAGTAAATTTGTTTTTTGTGATGTGGCACATTTTATATCATATTTGTTTAGGATTTTATCTATTTTGTAATTTATTGTACCTTGAAAAGTGAGTTTTGTGTAATGTGTATGTTTATTATTATCAGAGTTAGTATTATTTAGAGTTTTGTTATTAATGTTGTTGTAGATTTTGTTTAAATTGTTTAGATTATAATTGTTGTTTGTAGCTATTTGTTTGATGTAATTTATTTCTTTGTTTTTATTTTCTGTCGATAGGGGAATGTTTTTTATTCGATTAAAATAATATTGGAAAGCTTGTTGTTTGTTTTTATGTGGATGGTTTGTGTTGTGTGGTATTATGATATCTGTGGTTGTGGGTTTGTGGTATATATTAAAATTAAAATTGTTGTTGTCTTTTTTAATTGTTAAGTCTAGGAAATTTAATGTGTTATTATTTTCTTTTTCTATTGTGAATTGAATATTTTTATGTAAGCTGTTAATGTAGTTGTGAAATTGTGTTAAATTGTGATTATCTCCTGTCCAGATGCATATGATATCATCAACGTAGCGTTTCCAAAGTTTTATGTATTGTGAAAAAGTATTGTTGTTGAGAATTATATTTTCTAAGTGATTAATGTATATATTAGCAATGAGGTATGCATTGGGTGCTCCCATTGGTAAGCCATCGGTCATTTTGTAATATTTGTTATTAAATTGGCAGTAATTTGCTGTTGTGGTAAGTTCAAAAAGTTTTATTATGTTATCTAAGTCTTGTTGATTAGTTATGTGTTGTTTTAATATATCATGTATTAAGTTTAATGTTTCTGGTATTGGTATGTTGGTATATAAATTGATTATGTCGAATGATATTAATTGTTCGTTGTTATGTATGGTTGTGGATTCTAGGATGTTTATAAGTTCTATTGAGTTATTTAAAGTATGATCAGTTTTGAAATTGGTGGTGTTATTAAATATGTCGATGAGTGTTTTATTTAAAAGATGGGTAGGTGAATTTATTGAGTTAACTATGGGTCGGATTGGTATGTTTGGTTTGTGCAGTTTTGGTTGACCGTATAAGCGTGGTAAAGTTGGGTTCATTGGTATGAGTTTCTTGTAAGAATATTGATCAATATATTTTAAAAGTGTATTTTGTGTGTTTTGAATTGTGATTTTTGTGTTGTTTAAAAAATTTGTTAAAGGATTTTTGTGAAGTTGTGTGAAATTATTATTTAGTAGAAAATTTTCTGTTTTCATTATGTAAGTATCTGTATCAATCAAGACCATACCTGCGTTTTTGTCTGCTTTTATTATGGTGATTTTGTTCTTGTGGATTTTAGATTTGAGATTTTTTAGTGTTTTAAGTTCTTGAGAGTTTTCTTGGTTGTTGTCTTTTCTGAGTCTTCTTTCTTCATTTTTGATGGCTTGGATACATTCGATGCGGATTTGTTTTTCTTTAGGGTGATTTCTTATGGCTGTGTCTATTTCTATGGCTAGCAGATTTAGATTTGGTGAAGTTGGAATTGAATATTTGTATCCTTTTTGTAGTAGTTGTTCTTCTTGGTTTGATAGTTGTAGTGATGAGAGGTTGGTTACTCTTGGAAAAAAGTTGATTGTGTTGACAGGTTTGGCCGGTCGTGTAGAATGAGTCCTATATTCATGTCACTTAATAACTAACTTCACCACATACTTTTTCATTCAGTTTCTCGCAACCACTGATTTGACATATACGTTATTATTTTCTTCTCCAATATTTGCAATTTATTCTATTTTAATCAATTATTTTCGACGTTAGCACTAAGTATCCTAATCAATCAAGAACATTACCAAAACTTGATACTAACATTAACTCTCTAATTATATATTTTACAAAATCTAACCTAATTTTAAGAACACGTTTTCCAGTCTATTCATTTTTCAAATTCACTTCTAATTATTATATTTACACACATTGTCACTAACAATTTTCAATCCAATTACTCTTTTGCAAAAAATGTTAACTTAATATTATGAACACAATTTTCAGTCAATTCAATTTTATTGTATTTATACACAATTTTTCTACAAAATATGTATCATCATTCAAACTTCTTTTCTTTCCAAATTTGCAAGCCTGATGAAGGTGATTTTCACCGAAACCGGTCGCTAGAATAAATAAGATTAAGAAATTAGGAAGTGCCTTTTTCTTCATACATTAAATAAATTATCGTTTATTACGTCTTTTATTCTACGAAATATCTTTTTTATTAATCACACGCACACACTGACACGGATAATTTTGAATGGGAGGGCTCGTGAGTGCCATCTACATCCAAAATTTATCACACAGCAAATACACTCTACGAACAAGAATCGATCTACGAGATACACTGCGAAATACATCATCGTAGCAGGAGCCGTCGCAGTAAACAACGAAGTAGAATAACAGAAATTGCAGCGAACGTTAAAATCTGGAATAGTCCACATAACACAGCAATATGTAGTTAGTTGTTAGACTAATTACCTGATTTAAAAAAAAAAGAAATCGAACCTATGAAGAAGAATTTGAAAAATAAATACTTTCGCTTTTACATATTGCAATTTTTTTCTGCTTCTTATTTGTTTATTGTTTTTCTCATTGCTTTCTCACTTCGTTGTTTACTTGCGTAGTCTCCTGCTGCGATGGTGGATTTCACGGTCTACCTTGCAGACCAATTCTTGCTTGTAGAATGTAGTTGTTGTGTGATAAATTTTGGATGAGAGCGAGCCTTCACATTCAAAATTATCTGTGTCAGTGTGTGTGTGTGTGTGGGGGGGGGGGAATTAATACGAACACATTCCGTAGAATCGAACGTAAAAATGACAATTTATTAATTCAATCTCAAAGAGTTGCACAAGCAAGCTTATATCATGAAGAAGTTCGGAGTTTTAAAGCGACGGTCGGTTTCTCACGAAACCGCCGATACACCTTACTCGCGTTCGGTGCCGCAAGTCAGCGGAAATTCGAAAATGCCAATGAATTTATTTCGAACTTCCTTGCCTCGCGCGCCGCGATAACCCTAAACTCGAACGAGAGACGCTAAAACATAATATGGTTATGCACAAAGTACGTGCGGCCTTAATCTTGAACGCCGGGCGTTATGAGGGCGGCGATGTTTGCTCTGCCTCCATGTCAGGTAATTAGCACCCCAAACCACCCCCGCCCCTCTTTTAATCTTAATCCCGCGGGGCCGCCCTCGCAGAAGGCACTACGCGTGCATCCACGGTTCGGAGAATGCGGTCTCGTAACTTTTCAGACGAAACACCACGCGGCGAGGTACACCCGGGGGGGGGGGGCACCCTTCTACTTTCACCAGAGCGAGCGAAGGGGCCGCTTTCATTTTAATTTAAGCTCACCAAGCACAAGAACAACAACAATTTAATTAGTAGTGATGCGCAGAGTAACCTGACTGGATGGTACCTTATTATTAAGCAAATTTAATTTTTACCCAACCACACTTATCACCCGTTTGAAAATGTGAAAACGAGGATAAGATGTGACGTGATAACAGATGGCAGCAGTCTTTAACTAACGACCGAGTTCCTCGTACCTGCCAAGCCATAGCCAACGCGCGCTCACACTGTTGCTCATTGCATTTTTAACAGTACAGACATTAAGGCACGAGCGTCTAGAGTATTAATAGAGGTTCTCGTACAATGTGCCAGTTTGACAAATAAAGCTCCATCTCGTCTATTGTCCGACGAGCTCCCTACTTAATCGACTTAACGTGCTTCGAACGACGTAAAACCAGGTTGCAGGTGTCGCGACAATAAAGCTGCAGCGAAACGCGCCGCGCAAATTCCGTAAATCCATCCGGCTCGTCCCACCCCCACCCCCCGGGGGGTTAAGTTTTAGCGTGCCTTCGCTAATAAACGGCGCGGCGGCAGATGTGCGGACGCACGGTCTTCACAAATGAATCGGAATCGGCGTTCGTCTCCTCTCGTGCAAACCCACGCGGATTAATCCCGGGCGCTCCGAGCCCCCTCGAAAAGCATTTTTTACGAATTCCCCCAGGAATTCCCTATTTGCCCGATTTTTTCCTCGCCGTAATGGATTTCGAGGAATGCAAATATGAAAGCGGGCCTCGGCTCGTACACATCTTCCGGAGTGTTCCGATGCAGGACCCAAGATAAATATTCAGCTTCCGCTTTCGTTCAAGGCGGACGCGAAAGTTTTCTTCTTTTGTTTGCGTGGCTTGTCGACTCTGTTGTTGTAGGCGAACAAATGCGAGAGGGAAAAAAGAAACGCTCGTCATAATAACATGGAGGAAGGTCAGCTCAGGTAATACATTTATTATAAATAACAACGAGTAATGGACTTGGATGGTTCACACTACGTTAGTCTTCGACTAGAATGACACTAATGATTAGAATTCATACGTTTCCTCAACAATAATAAACCCGCTTCGATTTTATGTCATCTCTGCGTTTCTCGGAAACTCATTCGAAAAACATTCCGGAACAAAACATTCCAAAAAAAAAACCTCCCATTCAAACAAACACAACAGCAGTGCAATATAAAGTCGAATACGAAATGTTCGAATTACCGACTAGCCCAATCGACTTCAAAGCACGGTCAAGGATGAAACTCAATCAAGATCAAAGCTTTAATTCGACAAACATGGTTTCAAGGCCCAATCATTTCACTAAACTCAAGATTCTTCGATTTCTTTATCTTGTTCTACGACAGAATCAAATTAGCTTGAGAAAATTAAGATCCAAAGCTTTAAATTAAAGTAGCCGATCCTTTTCCTCAGTAAAGATCAAGATACAAAGCTTTGAGCCGACAAAACTTGATTTGATCGCCTTCAAGATCCGATCTCTTCATTCAAATCAAGATTCTTTAGTTTGATCTATAAGCCGACGTAACTGACTTTTTCTCAAGTTAAAGAACATTATGAAAATCAAGATTCAAAGCTATCATCTTGATTTGAATCGACTTCAAGGTCTAATTCCTTCATTAAAGTCAAGATTCTTTAGTTTGACAGCTTTTGATCTTCGTCGAGATCAAATGAATTCGAGAAAGTCGCGTAAAGCTTTAAGCCGACGTTGCTGACTTTTTCTCAAGACGTAAGATAATTATGAAATCAAGATTCAAAGCTTCAAACCAATCAGATTTGATTTAAATTCTCCGGTATGACGTAATTACATCTTATTCCACATTAAAGTCGAAGACCTTAACGTAAACCCAAGATCCAACTCTTCAGTTCAACTCAACCAAGATCCGATGCTTTGAAGCAACCGGCCGAAAACTGATCCACAAATTACCATAGATGAATCAAGGCTCGATCCCTTCAATTTTTAAAGGACAAGTTTGAGAGGTTTTCGTTTCGTTGAAATTTTGAGGTTTGAGTCCGACCTTAGTCGACCTTAAGATTCAATCTCTTCTTTAAATTCAAGAGTCATCGGTTGTATTCGTTATTTATTCACATAAATAAGCGAGCGAGTTTTTAATTTTAACGAGAAAATATAGATTTGATGTTTCGAAGCAATATCCTTGATTCTCGTCTCACGTCGAGATCAAGTTACTTTGAGAAAATGAAGACGTAATGCTTAAGACGTCTCTCAAAATCGAGATTACGAAAATCTAGCATGATTTGATTATACTCAGTGCACTTCAAGGTCCATCAAGGTTCAAGGGCCGTCATGGGACTTATAGACACTTCAAGATCAAATCCACTTGCATAAATCAACCGAATTGAATCCAGAAAGACGCCGGCTTGATGTTTCCAAGTAAAGTTCTTGATTCTTGATTCACGTCGAGATCAAAATACACCGACAAAGTGTAGGTCTAATACTTTGAATCGTTTCTCATAGTCAAGATGCAAGAACGTTACCAGAATCAAGCTCCACGTAAGCTCTAGCATAAATTGATTCCAATTGATGTACTTCGACGTCCGTTAAGAATAGCGTAAAGGTTTCAGGACAAATTTCTTCTTGATTTGGGCGATAAGATCCGTTGCACCAGCTCAGAGCTTTAGATCTTGATTTCCTCCTTCGATTAATTTGATCTCGACTTAGATCAAGACCTATCAAACCAAGAAATCCTAGTTTTAATCAACATGAACCTTGAATTCGATCAAAATCAAGTTTAGTTGTATTTGAATCTTGAGTTTTCAGTTGTCTTTACCTCTTGGCCTGGAGAAATCGAACTATGTCAAGGCTTGAAGCCTTAGATCTTGATATCCTCAAACTAATTAGTTTGATCGTCGATGAAGATCCATCAAATCAAAGAATCTTGACTTAATTAATCGAGGAACTGGACCTTGAAGTCGATTAAGACCGAGTTTCGTTGAATTTGAAACTTGATTTGTTCAATTGCCTTTACCTCTTCGCTCGGAGAAAAGTTCAATTACGTCAACTTGAAGCTTTAGATCTGATTTCCTCGAACTAATAATGAATTACAAGCGAGTGTTTATGGGGCTCCTTTTTAGAAGGATTTTCTAGGAGAGCTTCATGCAATCATGTCGTGACGTATGGGTCATCGGAAAATCGTTCTAATACTTTTCCAGTGGCTCACGCTTGTGATTCCGTCGAGGGTAAAACCGCCTGATGTAATTGTTTATGTGTTCCCTGGAAGCGGACTGCTTCATGCAGCTTCGATATACGAGGTCTTAACTTGGACAACTTATAACTTTCTAAATAGCATGGCTTCCGAAACATTCCTGCAACATTGTACTCTCAATAGGCAAAAACCTATCCGCTCGAACTGTTGCTAGAAAACACCGCAATCTTTCGCGCCGCGTAAAATCGTGTGGAAATTAAGCGCTCTCATCCGTGGGGGAAAAACGGCGCTCCATTCGGCCGGATGTGGCCGCGCCATTTCGGAGAGAAGAAGCCCATTTGTTTGATTAAGCGAAGCGGCAAGTCTAATTTCGAAACCACTCGTAAATCGCGCGGCGCTCGTGGCCGCGTTATTATCATCGTCAGCATCGCAGACGTCGTCGCCTATATTGATTCATCCTCTCGCGCTACTCGTTCTGAAGTGGTCACACTCGCTGGTTTCGAGTGCATATCCAGGCACTGAAATAACGAAACAGATTTCAAATGTCACGGTTCACGCCGTTAAAGGTACCGCGTTAGGGTTCGAGAGAGTCTCCGTCATTGCGTGAAGAGAAACTACGTTCGTGGTGCTTGATTTGCATTTTTAATTAGTTTCACGGTTAGATTATACGTCTACTTATTATAATACGAAGCCCGTTGGCTTCTCTAGCATCCACTGAAATAACGAAACAGATTTCAAATGTCACGGTTCACGCCGTTAAAGGTACCGGGTTAGGGTTCGAGAGAGTCTCAGTCATTGCGGTTAAGAGGAACTACGTTCGTGGTGCTTGATTTGCATTTTTTTTTAGTTTCATGCTTACCTACTTAGATTATACGTCTATTTAACTCAATGCAACCGTCCGTTGGCTTCTCTAGCATCCACTGACTCTCACGGCCGCGTCCCAAATTAAAAACGAAATTAGAAAATCGTAGCCAGCATTCAGGTCGGTGTCTCATACCTACGATGTTAAATAAAATTATGTTTTCACGTGTACACCCAGTTTTTAACATCTGGATTAAACAAGCAGAAAGAATAGGTACATAAACTTCCGGCTGAGATTTAATTCCGCCCGCACGAGATTACAGCGGTCGAACGCAATCGAATTAGCAGGGGTCGGGGGCGAAGATAAAAGCCGGCGGACTCCTCCGGGCGGCGACATTTGCTCTCCGGGAAGTAGGCCGACGCGAATTTGACAACGGACAACAGTCGGCGCTTTCAACACCGCGCGAGAACGTGACGGGGTGGAATCAATGGGGCGCGCGCGGGTGAAAAGCGTCGTCGGGATTTGAGGTCGTTGAGTTTTACGCGAGTGTGTTTTGGGAGATGAATGGCGCGCTGTCATGTTCGCCAGGGCGGATGCCAAATCGTCCGTGGAAATGTATGCGGTTGTTTCTACGTGAGATTCCGCTCATTAGTTTTCATTTGCGCGATGTAAATGCGCTACCACCTGCACTTACCCACCTGTGCTCTGTATCGGCGGTGTATCGGGGCGGTAACTCCCTTGCTCCCTTACTCGAACTAGTTAGTCGCGATTCAAACCAGGGCACGCTCTTGTTACGTCAGGATGGAGGGAGGGAGGGGGCGAAAAGTACCCTTGCAATTTAATATAATTTCTTTCTTACAAAATGGGCGAGGCATAGGGTTATGGAGTACTTGACATACCCCTAGTCGTAAACTACGAACATCGTATTGCCAACCCTGCCGGAATTTAGCCGATCCCGAAAGAATTCCACCCCTGGGTCTGAAAGCAAACTTGGAAGCGGCGCTTGGTTGACCTTCATATGGGTCACAATGTCGTTCGCGTAAAGGCCAGCACGTGTTGCGTTCACTTTTCGAATTTAAGTGCAAAGAATGGATATAAGTCCTGGCGATTTTACGTGCCCCGCCTGCCCAAAAGGGCTTTAGGACACGGCCACCTATGGCGTCGGGATTGAGATACGCCCAATCAACGCGCCCACATGTCTTAAGGAACACAGGGACTCCCATGGATTGTTCCTTTGGTCCACACTCACATCTATCCGTGTTACACAGGCCCCTAACATATAGAAAGGCATTGAGGCTTCCGTGGCCGGTCAACAGGAAGTACATTCTCCGACATGACGTCGCCATTCCGACGTCAGGTATAAAACCATGCGTGCCCATTCCTTTCGTACTTTCATCTCATCTGTTCTGCCATCTCTCACGCAACCTTTCATCCAGCACCCCTCCAAACCTCTTGGGACCCAGTGTCCTTACATTATCCTCGCTCAACAAGCCCTCACTCACTTGCCCTAAGGCCGGACCCCTCTTCGCCCTCCAGGAGATCACCCTATGAACAGCCTCGAGATTCCAAGGCATCCCCCCACCGATGACCTGCATCGCCTCCGAGGAGACGGTTCGACAAACACGCATGCAACACCACACGCTAACGCCTATTCATTAAATCCCTTGCATACCGAAATCTCATAGAGTCACACCAGGTACTTGCACCATACATCACACACGCAAGCAACAAACCCTTGTAGAGAAGACGAACTGCATGCCTGTCCTGCCCATAATCCTTCCTCAGGACCCTCCTCAAGCAGCCCACCACGTTGACTTTCCACGTGCGGCCCAAAGCTCATTCGCTCCCCTACAGTCACACCCAAATAACACACTACCTCCACATACCTCACCACCTAACATGCGGAGGCCTATTCTCTGCCAGCTTCCCTTTCAGTAGCGTACACACCGTTTTCTCCTCAGAGACAGACACTCCCACACGAGCAACCCCACCTTAATACATACTCCATCCATACTGCAGCTCCTGTCTCCAGTCCTCTCTTACTGTCCGAATCCACCAGCAGCAGCAAATCATCAGCATACGCCACCAACTTACATCCGTCCTCATTCATCTCATTCAACAAGTAATCCATACCGCCGGACCACAGATTAAACCTTGCGGACAGCCCCTGGAAACCTGCCACGACAATTCTTCATTCGTACGCCTCACACATACACGACGTTCGAAGAAATAGCTGGCCTAGAGATCCAACTCCTCTCGACCCAAATCCCTGAGCTTTCCAAGGACACTCGCTCACGATAGGTTGTCAAACGTCCCCTTAAAATCCACAAATACACCTTTTCTCTCCCATCCACAAGCTCTCTAACCTCATGCCACGCATACGCAGTTGACCTGCCCCTCCTAAAGCCGAACTGCCTATCAGGCATTCTCTGCTCAGTCACACTCTCCAACCTCGCAACCATCATTCTCTCTAAGATCTTTCCTAAAACCGGAAGAAGACAAATCGGTCGATACGATTTCGGGTTGGTCCTGACCTTTTCCGGACACTTCAGGAGAAACACAAGAAACGCGCCCTCTTCCACACCTTGTCCTTCACCCACACCAACCACCGTGCATCGCAGAGCTACTTCCGGCTGGATGCCATCCATCCCCGGTGACTTGCGAGCCTTAACCAAACTGACAGCTTCCTCGATCTCCTCAGCACTAAGGTCCACACCCGGTCCCCACACCGCCAACGGGCTGCGAGGCTCATGTACTCCACCAAAGAATTCATTCATCAATACAGTCACGCTTTCACTCCAAGTCCTGATCATATCTCCCTCGTACACCAACGAACACACACCCTCCCTGGATCCGCGCCTGCCACGACGGATCTTATACACTTCACCCCAGCGATCAGTGTTGTCTTTATCCTTAACGCAGTTCCTCCAGTTGTCATCCTTGGCACGCCTCATCTTGGTCTTGTACTGCCCTCAACCTATCCAAGTCCGCAGACTCACGCCCCCTTCCAACCTGAAACTTCTTCCTTAGGGCTCTCACCCGGCGCCGAGCAACACGCAGATCCTCCGACCACGAAGCGACCTTAGCAGCACTGGCATTCACGCGCACTCTCCAAAGGACCATGTCATTCACCTCACGCACCCAATCAGTCAAACTACGAACCATATCCTCACAATCCCTGCTCTCGAACTCCTCCACCGTGCAGTCGCTCGCGGCCCTACTCCTCAACTCACAGGCGTACCACACCCGGTCCAGACCAGTAAGCCTCCACCTCGACTCCGCCCTAGCTACCAGAGCAACCAGAATAACGTTATGGTCCGATGATCCCTGATTCTCACTCGCGCACCATTCAGTATCAAACTCATCCCACGCAGCATTCACAGCACTTACATCTATATCACCCTGCCCCCGAGACCCACTAAAGGTATACACATCACTTCTTGCAGCAAACAAATACTCCAACACCCGTCGTCTCTGCGCTCGGTCTCCATACCTGTCGTCCCCCTTACTAAACCAAAGCGGCGAAACTGCATTGGCCTCCATGCCCATCAAAAGGGGCTTACCCCTTGTCAAGTCAATGACCCGCCAAAGATACACAACAAAGGGCTCAATATCAACACCGAACTGACAGTGCAGAGAAACAACGTAGGTATATGGACAATCGCGTGTCTTCTTTGGTGATTACTGTCCATTCGGAAGCCATCCGCGTGATAAAAAAACAAATTTAAAAGTTCTGGGTGATGCCATTTTTCTCCCTCTTAGCGACGCCGCACCAATTCTCTATATAATACTGTAATCGCGCAAAAAGAGGGTAGAAGAAAGGGAAGAACAAAAGGCGGGGAGATGATTAAAAAAGAAAGCAAACACGTCGCGTCGTGGACTAAATTAAGCGAGTTACCAAAACGTAAATCGAGAGTTGCCTTGCGATTAACGGAGTTTCTAAACTGCATTCTACGTAACACACCAATCAGAGCAACTGAAATAAACTGAAACGTACGCTTTGCAAAACTAGTTAATACGATATTCAGCGCTTACCCCCCAGAGAGGGCGAGAGAGAAACTCGTAACACAGTCTGCCGGGTCCGCCCGCATTTAAAATTCAGACGCACATTTGTAACTGAAATTCAGAAGGAACAATGTTGCTGCACGTTTGCTTGCTTACCCGACCATCAATTATTCATACCCCCGCCCGGCATCAGGTGCACCGTATACATTTTTATCGGGGGGCGAGATGACTGCGCGCTCGTAAAAACGCGACCCCGATTTCGAGCTTAACATCATCATGAACCTACGGCGGCGGGTTCGCAGCAAACGCTGTAAATAATCGGGACCGATCGATCGGTCCCATTGTATCGCAGGTTAGAGGCGATCCGATTAATTAGGGGTGAGGGAGATTTGTGGCGTACGACGAACTCCTCGGCTACGACTTTCGCTTTGGCGTTTGCGGGGACGAACTTGTATTTTTCGAAGGCCAGCTGTTTGCCAAAAGTCTTATCCGATTCGAAACGGGCCCTCTTGACGTCTTAATGGAAGACTCGGTGGGAAATTGGTGGTGGGGGAGGGGGCTGAATAACTTTGCGATGAAGCAAGATGCCGATACTCTTATTAGTCGCATTGTACGACATTTGACCCATGCCCTTAGTTGCTTTGTACGACGATATTTTTATAGTAAACTGCCGCGCGTGCAGCTTGACGGGATCACGATCAATGTCCCCCCCCCCCCAAAGAAAAAAACGTGTTTCGAGTTCGCTCGTCAAAATTTCGCAACAATCGGGAGCTGTCGAAATAGTTAGTGACCGCAGACAGTCCACGCCTGATCGTTGCGGCATGTGCATAGGCAATTTCATTTGTTTAATGTTTAGTCACGTGCCGTAGGTAATCCCATTGGGTTATTCCTGCAACGTCCCTTTACGGCGAATAAATTCTTTGCCGTTCGTTAGCGTACGTTTCGAAATGCGCAGCGCCTCCTCCTCCTCCTCCTCCGAACGCTGAGCAAACAGACGACTGGATCCCTTTCATCCATCCAAGGCGCCGGAAGTCGGTTGTATTTAAGCGACAAATCAAAATATTTGCGCTAACGTTTCGAACGTGTAAACTGTTGCAGTAAACAGCGGAGGGTAAACAGATTCCGCTGGTCCTTGAGCTTTCGAGATGTGACAGTCGCCGTCACATATTTACAGTTCGGTCGGGGGGATCCTGACGTCTTAGTTTTATTACTACGCGGCTCACGTGTCTTAAAGCCATCTAGTGGTTTATAATAAATATAAATAAATTAGTTAGATAGGTTTAGCCGACGAAAAAACGACGAAAAGGAATTTGAAAGAAGGCGTACATAGTACCACCCTCTTAAAGCGATTAGACGTAGCGAAAGAAGATTCTACCCATTCGACCTCAATTAATTAGTTTAGCTAGCGATAGGGTTTCCCATCACCTCCAAAAGGAGTCCCTGAAAAACTGGCGATTGCTATTGATTGTCTTGCAAATTGATCGCCGAGGGCGGCATTTTGTATCAGAGACTTCTCGAGAACGTCTGATTAATTAATTACTTACCCATTGATTAATCTAAGTTGAACTTAAACTAATTGTTAATTTAATTAAGGAGCAGAGCCCTCCAACAACTATTTGCGTGTGCACGAAAAAACCACCAGCTGTGTGATTTGAAGTCAGTTAGGTCGTTCCGATATTCGAAAGTGAAATCTGTTAAGCGACTTCCACTGTATTTCCTGATAATTTTGTTTCTTTGTATTGTTTTAACGCAAGGGTTTTTTCGCTCATTATGTCAGATCCCTTACTGGCTGATACAAGGAGTTCTTACCTTCTTTTTTCTCAATAAATAATTATGTAATTAAATCTAACTTCCGTATTTTTATTCCAACGTAATTAGTTCCTTTGATCCCTCGTGTTATTCGCCGACGCACCAAAAAGAGCTGAGTTACAACAACGTGAGTCCAGATTTGCAGTGACGATCACGAGATTATAAATATTATCGGTTTATCGCGGATTCCGTAGGGTCGTTCAAACGTAGACAGAGTAATAGGACAGCGGGCAGTACTTAGCACAAAGCCACGGATTTTTCTACAGCTCCTTCAAATTGCAATTTATCATTCTGTAGTATTTTTTCTCGTATTGAAGGATCCCGTAGTCCTCTAATAAATTGGGCACGTAGGAAAATATTCGCGATTGATTCTCCACATTGACATTTGAATTCAAGTCTTTTGTGACAATCTTCAATTGATTCGTTTTCTCCTTGAAATCCGCACAAAAATTTGTGTTGTCCCACATTTTTTTTTTTTGGGCAGAAACGTTTCGATTTCATTCGGAGCTTTTGGTGCGGTTGAAGTTGTAAGTAAATTGTAATTTGTTGATCCAATCGAATTGAGTAATATTTTAGCAGACATTGGCTTATCGTTGTAGACATTCTTTGTCTGAAGTTAATTTTCGAATCGTTGTTTGTAATTTTTGAAAACTTCTTTTGATGCATCGAAGGATGGCAGTAAAGTTACACGTGATTGTGTTTGTGCATTTTGGTTCGTGAATTGAGGTTGACTAAGTTTTTCTTGAATTGTGGCTGCTACCGTTGATAATGATGTGTTTCCGAGCGATTAAACACACTTTTCAAATAACAGATACCAGTTTTTATCTGTTATTTATAAACTGCTACCTGTTTTAAATATTGATTTCGGTTTTTGTATTAATTGATATAAGAAGAAAAAAGGCAACTTCTACACGCGCCGTCCCTACGCCTTTCATATAGTCAACTTCCACACACGCCGTTCCTGCACCTTTCATATAGACAACTTCTATGATTATTATGGTTAAATGACTTGTGATGAACTAGAGTCGTCATTAAAATAAACAAGAAACGATAATGGCAGATTTCTTCACCGCCTTATCTTAAGGTTATATTTATCTGTCACTTGGAATATGACATACAAATGTGTCACCAAATTTTTAAATTTAATTTACTTGCCTCTTACTTACCACGGTTCGGATGACAAGCTTCTGCCGATGCTAACGATCAGCTGAGCCCCAGCTAGCAACGGTGAAGAAAGGGGCGGGTTAACTGAAGGTGGTAAACTTATTAAGGACGCCAGAAGGCAATTGATCTTCAGCTAAACGTAATTCGATCAATCGACGTCTCCAATCGACCAAATCGTGCAGAAAATTGAATCAATAATAAACAGAGGCGAGACTTTACTCAACTATCTACGAAAGACTGCAGCTGGGTGCGCCGAATGCCTGACCCCCCCTCCACCATCGCCCGAATTCGTAGCAACAAAATCGTACCACTCGAAACTTATAACGGCGTTCCTCGACGTTGCTTTAAGAACGTACATACTCGCGTAGGCTAATTAAGGAAAAGTTCCCCGAGTGGGTCTTATCCGCGCTGTTTTTTTTTTTTTTTTTGGTACAAACGACTGCTTTCATCGATTAACCATCACCCGCAGAACTCGGGGGGCAATTTGAAGCAATCAGCGCGAGCTACGCCGCCATCAATTTAAACAAGCTTTTGATACTGTTCGCCGAGCCGAGCAGCTTCGTTAACTGCATTCAGGATTTGTAGAAATTGGATGACACGACGCGACGCGACGCCGCTTAAGGAACACGTCGTCGAGAACGACTAAGGGCGGGTATTGTTTGTGACAGGCAGCCTCCACCACTAACAGTTACACGTAAACCCCTAATGACGAGGCATTACCCGAAAGTTTCGGGAGAGTGTCTCAAGACCGAGAGGATAATCTCAGGTAACTTCGAACTTAATTTGTGGGCGCGTCCGTTGTGGTTATTTAACAAAACGTAAACTTTATTTGAAAAACATAAACATAGCGGAAACTAAAAGTTGTCCTCCGAGGAATTTCCCAAGAATTCACAGTTGAACAAATTGAAAACAGCTTAAAGCAATCAAAAATGGAACCGATCAAAGTAATAAGGATGACGAAAGGAGTGGAGAAAATACCCATGCCATTAGTGCTGGTAATAATACCGGCAGAATTCAAAGACATTTACGAGCTCGGGGAAGTATGTGGTCTAAACATAAGAGTTGAAACATCATCAGTGCGGGACAATGCTTCAGGTGCCAAATATTTGGTCACTCGCAAGCCCAATGCAAAACCCAACCCAAATGTGTCAAATGCGGCAAAGAACACCAGACCCAAGACTGTCCAAAGACAAAATACGACCCTCCCAGATGCGCCAACTGCAAGGAAAACCACACCGCCAATTACCAAGGCTGCCTCATAAACCCGAAAAACAAAATCACAACGGCACACTCCAAGAATCCATGGCTCAACACAGCAACCCAGGCTAATAACCAAAACCTGCCCAGAAGGAACGGCAGAAGCTTCCCACCCCTCCATGCAAAAACCACGATCACCAACAATCAACAAACATCAACACCAAACCACGCTAAATCTGCCAAATTACTAGCGGAAATGCTCTTAGCCTACAGCAACACAAACCCCAGTGCAGAAGACTCCAGACAATTCCTAACAAACACTCAGGCAATCCTCAACCTCCTACACAACTAAAATGGCCATCAAAAAATCAGACCAAATTCCCTCCAAGTAACCTCTTGGAATGCCAACTCCATCTCAAACAAAGTACACGAACTTCGAGGCTACATAGAAAGGAGAAACCCGGACTTAATTCTTATTCAAGAAACGCACCTCAAAACGAGCCACCCACTAAAAATACCCAACTACAAAATCTACAGAAATGACAGAGTACACACCCAAGGAGGAGGAACAGCCATCGCAGTAAAAGCCTGCCTAGACCATCCCACCAAAGAAATAGAACATACAACAATAAAAGTTTTCACAACGCAAGGTCCAATCCTACTTACCTCAGCGTACAAACCACCACAAAACAAAATCTTAAACAGTGAACTTGACGGCCTACCAAATTCAAATCTCCCGGTTCTAATGGATGGAGACCTAAACTTTGGAACTCTCTGAACAGTAATTCCAACGGAAGGAAACTATATGATTACATAACCAATCGACAAGACATACTAGTAGGAGCACCTGAAGAACCAACGCACTTCGGACCCGTAGGTCGACCAGATGTATTAGACATGGCTATTTTCAAAGACCTTCCATTCCATCACACCATCTTGACGATTTCTGAGCTAAGCTCGGACCACAACCCCATAATCTAGGTAACATATTAACGGAAACCAAAGCGAAAACAAACCGGTTCCAAGTTTCAAACACAACTAAAAAGGACGCCCCCAAAAATTAAACAAATCAACACCACCAAACAACTAGAAGAAGCAAGCCGTCGACCACTTTCAGGCTGCTTTAATCCAAACCAAAAAAGAATGCATCGTCGAGACAACCAAACCACTATCACCTCAAAAATTGCCCCAGCGGCTTCAGGAACCAATCAGAGAGAAAAACAAAGCAAGAAGAACATATCACAGGACGCTCGCACCGGAACATAAAAAGGATAATGAACAGGAAACAACTAGAAGTAAGAAATGAACTACTAGAATACAGAAATCAACAATGGAACAATAAAATACAATCACTCACCACATCCGACAATTCCATATGGAAAATGGCAAAAGCGTTAAAGAACCAGACCCAAAGAACTCCCCCTCTGCGCTCAACCACAGGCATGGTGTACTCAGAACAAGCGAAGGCCGAGGCATTAGCGGAAAACCTAGAAAGACAATGTTCCCCAAACTTCACAAACGACGACATAGACCACGTATCACAAATAGAAAAAACCGTCAAGAAAAACCAGCCACTCCAACAGAAATTAGAACAATTATAGAAAACACATCAAGCAGGAAAGCTCCTGGACCCGATGGAATCACCAACAGAGACCTCAAAAGCCTCCCCCATAAACACCTAATGGCACTAGTAACTATCATAAACGCCAGGCTTAGACTGCAACACTTCCCATCGTCCTGGAAATGTGCAGACGTCTTTACCATCCCAAAACCAGGCAAAGACCACAAATTTCCACAAAACCACAGACCGATTAGCCTCCTCCCGGCGGCTAGCAAAATCCTAGAAAAAGTAATACTAACAAGGATCAAGGAACACACTACCAGACGAACAGTATGGATTCAGAGAGCAACACTCGACAACACTCCAAGCGCTAAGAATAGTTGAGCACTCATATACAAGCTTTGAAAGGAAGGAACACACCTGCGCAGTTTTTCTGGACGTCGCCAAAGCCTTCGATAAAATTTGGCATGAAGGACTAACATTCAAAATGATACAACAGGCATTTCCCCCCTACATCATCAAAATAACAAACTCATTCATCAATAAACGAACCTTCAGAATTAAAATCCAAAACACCACCTCCCAGAAACATGATCTGACAGCGGGTGTCCCGCAAGGTTCTCCGCTATCACCGGCACTGTTCAACATCTACACATCAGATGTCCCAAAAACTCCGTACACCACCCTTGCCTTATTTGCCGACGACACGGCAATTCTATCGTCTGCCAAAACTGCTGAAAAAAGGACACAGATTGCCCTGGACAACATTGAAGATTGGTGCGATAAATGGAGAATCCAAATAAATGGTAATAAAAGTAAATCAATAGTCTTCACAAGAACAAAAAATTATTCCAGAAATCATACTAAATATAGCCGATGAAAACATCCCTCAGCACTCCTCAGTAAAATACCTAGGAGTCACAGGCTAAAATTCAAGCCGCACATCGAAGAAACAAACTCTAAAGCACAAAAAATCGTCAATTTCCTCAACCCACTCCTCTGCAGGAAGAGCAAACTTTCGCTACCAAACAAAATAACCATCTACAAATCGTTTATCCTGCCAATCATAACATACGCCTCGCCAGTCGGGGGGCACGCCACCAAGAACCTAATAAATAAAATACAAGTAATGCAAAACAAACTACTGCGGAAAATCACAAACGCGGACTGGTTCATCAGGAATAAACAGATACATGCAGACCTAAATATAAAAGACATACGGACTCAACTAAAGGACGAAGCAACAGCAGCATTCAACCAAATCGATAACCACGCAAACACCACCCTCGACATAACAAAAAATTACGACCCAAACCACCGCAGCAAAACCACAAGACCCAGAGCAGCCCTACAAGATTAGCTGCTAAGCATCAATAAAAATTTCACTGAAGCCTACCAATGAGATAACGGGGTAAAGGGAACAATCTCGATCCATCAGCCACGTAAACCAAGATACCAAGATAGAAACATAGCGGTAGACACGCTTTATGGTCTTCTAACAGAGAAGCGTCTGGCATCCCTTAGAAGAAGTCCTTTAGAGAGTCTCGTTGATGACGTCTTTCCTTGCCTCTTCTACCCATCAAGGAGTTGTTTCCTTGATGGGTAGAAGACGCCGTCGACGAAGTAGATATAGTTGATATATAGCTTGCCGAACTATTCAGCACTAGCGGGTAAAGTGTATGATTTTCCGGAATATACCAGCGGTGAGGTGTACGGTTGGCCGGACTATCCGACATCCCTTAGAAGAAGTCCTTTAGAGAGTCTCGTTGATGACGTCTATCCTTGCCTCTTCTACCCATCAAGGAGTTGTTTCCTTGATGGGTAGAAGACGTCGTCGACGAAGTAGATATATAGCTTGCCGAACTATTCAGCACTAGCGGGTAAATTGTATGATTTTCCAGACCATACCAGCGGTTGGGTGTACGGTTGGCCGGACTATACAGCACCATCGAGTAAGGTGTATGCTACACTAGCAAATACTGGCAAATACTGGCTTGAATTGGTACGCGTTCTGGCTTTTATACCCTTATTTTATGACTCTAAATTTTGCTTGCTCGAATCAGTGATGAGCTTTTAAGCTTTCGAGCAACTAGTAGCAGCAAAGGCTTTTGATTTTAGAGAATTTAACGCCCAAAATTACCTTCCACCAGAGAATTTATGTAGCTCGATGGCTACATAATACATCGAAGTCGATCTCCGCAATTCTCACGCGCTTCGAAACTTTCCATTAAAGAAGCCTCGTACCTTGAGGGTGGGTGCCCACCTCAGAACGTATTTCACGTGTAGTCAGTCAGACCCTTATCGAAGTCGATTCCTCCGCCGGCGATGGCGTCGTGAATCTAAAAGCAATCTCATCAGTAACTTACCGGGTTCACGTCGCGTGATAGATGGCGCTCGGGCCGACGATTTCGACGCGGTCCTGACGGCCGGTAAACACAATTTCGCGGCAGCCAATCTGCAAGAGATTGCCGGCGGAGTTTCGCATCATCGATCGAGAGGGCCATTTATTTTCGTTCGCTCGCAATTTCTTGAAACGCTCCCGATGAATCATCGGAAGCATTAATTAGCGCGGCTCGAGGAGGCGCGCGGAACAGTTGTCACCCGCAACTTGAACAATATCCGTAATTTATTCCCCCGAACAGATGTACATATTTCAAGTTGGTCTTCGTGCAGAGAGCAGCTCGTGCTTTATCCAACCGAAGGTGCTCCTACTTTTGGAAAATTATTTATTAGAACTATGTCAGGCCATGTGCTGGTATAGTTTAATGTGAACCAAGCGTTTTTGAATCACGCGTATTGGAACCCACCCAATCACGACTAGCTACTTCGAGACGGAAGTTGCACTCCAACCGTACCACCACCGCACCTGCACCTGCACCGACCGTCACATCATATTTAAAATTGAATCCGCACGGCGAAAGTCTGCTTGGCTCACAAAAAATGATATTCGACCCTTTTCTCCCTCGTAATTTGATAATATCCCATATTTTCTCTAAAAAAAACAAGCGTTCCTTGCTCTCCCTATTTTAAGGGCCATTGCCGACGGCACCAATAAAAATAAATAGTGTTTACAGAGTAAACGGCGACCGACACGATTTTTGCAAGGGTGCTCCGAAGGGTCCACATTCGGAAAGCGTCTCGTTCCAAAATAATACGGTCGGCGATTCAAAATAATTGAAAAGGCACCGGGGGGGTCGGCGTTAATCCTAAAGATCTTGTTATAACACCCTCCGGCCCGAGCTGATGGCACTCCTGGGCATCCCTCAACACCTACCTGCTCGTTTAAGCTCCGCGATAAAGTACCTCCGATATTTGATTTGGTTTGATTTATTCCTCCCCAATTTTTTTTTTTAGTTTTATTAGTCACGGGGCTCAAAGGGACGAAAGAAAAAAACAACTTTGTGAATAACCGATGGGGTAAGTCCGTACTTAGTATTCTGGACGGCGTAGAAACTTTTTTTTAACTCGGTCCTATCCCGTCCCCGTGTATATTAGGGGCGTTTCATCCGAACGGTGAGCGAGTAAACCTCGCGGGCCCTAATTCGAGAAAGAAATGCAAATTCGCCGCTCCGGACGAAATTAAAACTTCGCCCAAGTCGGAATCTGTTTCGTTTTTAAAAGTTGCGTAATTCGATTTGAGCTGCGGAAGGGGGGAGGAGAAACGACGACGGCGCTTGATTGTTAGTTAGAAGAACCTTGATTAATTAATGTGCTCTGCGGCGGAAGAAATTATAATTGTAAGCCCAGATGACGAGAAAATTCGCGCTACCCCCTCAGGTATTCGCCCCCGCCGTCGCCGCGCGTCGCCCGATCGCACCGCTACTGCCACCAATAGACGTCGGAAGGATTTATCTAGAAAGCATTTTTACGGATTTGCGATAAACCTACTCCGGGTCTCACAATATCGAAAAAACCTTTAAAAAACATCGTTTTCGGCGATTTTTCAGAAGGGAAACCGCCCCCGGGTAAATATTCAAAAATCGGTCAAGCAGAAGTTGTGCGCGTCAAGTTTCGTCGCCGCACCCTCGAAGCCGAATCTGCGAAAAAAGGTCTATAAGGCGCAACCCCCACATATATTCGTCTCCGCCGCCGCCGCGAGTCGGCCGATCGCACCGCTACTGCCACCAAAAGACGTCGGAAGGATTTATCTAGAAAGCGTTTTTACGGATTATCGATAAACCTCTTCGAGTCCCCACAATATCGAGAAAACCTCAAAAAACGTCGTTTTCGGGGGTTTTTCCGAGGAGAAACCGCCCCCCGGCAAAAATTCGAATATAGGGCAAGCAGAAGTTGGGCGCGTTCAATTTCGTCACAGCACCTCCGAAGCTGAATCTCGATAAGTTAAGAATTAATTCGAAACTATAGGCAAACAAACGTTTGTGTAAGACAAGTTCGGGTGTTTTACATCTTCTTAATACGTGCTGTCATTGTGTACACAACTATTAAAATCACCCTACTGTCGTTCCTGCTAGGCACGACGGGGTGGGATCCATCGTAGAGGTGGTCTACCACGATTCAAATCAAAGCAAACTTTCGTTTCGTAGACGAAAAATGCTCGCTTCAGTTTCGACGAAATGTGTGCTAAGTGCAGCCCCTTCAGGTATTCACCTCCGCCGCCGCGGCGCGACTCGCAATCGCACCGCGACTGCCACCAAAACACGTCGGAAGGACTTATCTAGAAAGCGTTTTTACGGATTTTCGCTAAACCTCCCCCCGTTCTCAAAATATCGAAAAAGCCTCAAAAAACGTCGTTTTTTGGGGTTTTTCCGAGGGGAAACCGCCCCCTGGCTAAAATTCAAAGCTCGGTCGAGCAGAAGTCGTGCGCGTCAAATTTCGTCACCGCACCCCTGAAGCCGATTCTCGATAAATTAAGAATTAAATCGAAAACAACAGCACTCAAACAAAAAACAGCTATCCTAGCGATACGATGTTACGGTATAAATCGAAACAAGGGGCATAGCGTAGCTTAAATATTATATTAAACATAAATAAATACAGACAAACATAATTGTACAAAGTTCAACTTACCCTAACAGCACACTTTAACAAAATAGAGCCTACATCATGCTTTGATAGCAACTAGTTTAAGATCTTATTATTTTATGCAGATCGCGGGGTTTTTATACAAAGTGCAACTCGAGCAATTCCGAGTTGTTACGAGACCGGAAAGGTACGATAGATTACGAGATACTTTAAATCCGTTTTAACTTGTTCAAGGTTCTGCACTTGCAGAGGGCACATGTCGAGGTCGCGCTAGATCTCAAATTCGCTAAATGAATCTAAGTTTTTAATTTACTTTCGCCTTGTCACAATATTCCACGTCGAATTAAAATTATAACGTCGGGACGTAAGCCCACCCGCCCAGAGGGCTTTAAGACACGGCCACCTATGACGTCGGGATTGAAATACACCCAATCAAGACGCCCGAACGTAATGAAGAACGCACGGACTTCCAAAACGGATGGGTTTGCAAGTTCCGTTTGCTTGGTGAAGGCGAGAAACTATCCACTCACTACTAGCTCTGCAGGCTAGTGCCCGAGCTTAAGACGTAGCTCACACGCCGCGATGGAGAACCATCATTGTTAAGTTTACTGTTAACTCTCACTTATGTTGGTGATGTTATTTAATAAATTAGACTTGGTACTATTAACAAGAATCTAGTACCTTCGTTTACATGCGACATACAATTTAGGTTAACTCTTAACTACTGGGTTGTATTCATAAACTACTCCTTGGAGTGCACCCTGGGTGTGTAATCGCATCTTTCTTACTCACAATTTTTCACTTATTTTGCGTCTCGCTCATCAGTTTAAAGAAGTCTAGTGTTTACATGATTTCCATGACAACGAGCGATCTTTTCACGTCCCACTTTTAAGTAGGATGTAGAAAATGTGTTTGTTGCTATGGAAACACACCCCTTATTTAGTTCTTTATGATTCTTACATGAGAAACAAAATATATAAACTCATTTATGCGAGAGAGATCACAATATTACCCGAGAGTGACCCTAGAGTGTAATTCATGAACACAACCCTGTTTTCCCCTGGCTCGGCTGGCAACTTCCTTAGGTCAGTGTTGCCAACTTACCATTTACTCTACATCTTTCCCCTTTCAAATTTAAAAGTAAAAATCCTGTCATTTACAAATATAACTTAAATTAGTCTTATAGCTAATTATTAACCTAAGCTTAATTTTACGCACTACGCAAGTTTAATTAAATCGGTTTGGTGCACATACACTTCTGCCACTTCTTGTTTGATACGTCTCTGCCTTAACATTTAATTTAATACTTTCCTTAACTCTGTCATTACTGTTTCCATCATCGGCACTATTAACATTACAATTATTGTCACAAATACCTGTAAGTCCGCTTAACTTAAAATCACTTAAATTAGCTTTATTATACGTGCTTGTATCTTTTTTATTATACCTATTTTCCTTCCCTCTTAACGAAACAAGAGTTGGTGACCATGAAATACTTTCGTTAGTGTGGTCCCTTGTCTTGGATTCAAACTGGGTGTTCTTTAGAGAAGATGGTTTTATAAATTTTCTATTTCTTATGTAAGTACCCTTATTATCCACAACTACTTTATATCTACGTTCGCCCAACTGTTCTAATATTTTCCCTGGCTGCCAAATTGAATTTGGACCTAGTTGAATTAGCACATTAGAATTTGGTTTTAATATCGAGAGTGGCTTGGCGCCTTTTTTAATATTATAATAATTTGCTTGTTTAAGTTGATTTTCCTCAAGATATTGTTCACTATTTATCAAATGAGGTTTCAATTTTTCGAGTGGTGTCGGTAACAACGGATTTCTCCCCGCTCGTGACATTAAAATTTCACTTGGAGAGTTACTTCCAAAGAGTGGTGTGTTTCTTAATTGTAAGAGAGCTAAGTACATGTCTTTGTTGTCTTGAATTGCTTTTTTTTAACTAGCTTCTTAGCTGTCTGTACGTGACGTTCTGCCATTCCATTTGACTCACTATGTGTCGGGGAAGATAATATGTGTCTAAAATGCCATTCCTTAGCAAAACTTTTGAATTGATCGGATGTGAATTGAGGTCCACCGTCACTTACCAGATATTGTGGTACTCCAAACCTGGCAAATATCTTTTTAAACGTTTTAATTACATTGTAACTAGTGGTGTTATGATTTAATTGCTCTACTTCCACATACTTAGAATAGTAATCAACAGCTGTTAAATAATTGGTGCCTTTCCACTCAAATAAATCACAACCAACTCTAAACCATGGTGCTGGCGGTATCTCGTGGGGTTTCAGCGGATTACACAGCTCCATATTTTTGACAAACAGCACATCCATCAATCATTAACTTTATTTCATTCCTAATCGTTGGCCAGAAGACTGATTGTTCGGCTGGTTTAATACATTTATTATACCCTAGGTGACTATAGTGTATTTTCTCTAAGATTTCTTTTCTTAATTTTGTGGGTATGACGCAACTGTTGCTGCGATAAACTATATGGTCCTCAATCACTAGCTCACTTTTATATCTTTCATATGGGCGAATTACAGAATTTATTGATTTATTATTTTTTGGCCAGCCCTTTAAAATTGTCTGTGTCAGCTCCGGGTCATTTTGAATTTCGATCTTAATCTTTTGAATATATTCGTCGGAGATATACGCCTCATCAACTAGACAAATTTGGTCATTAAAATCCAGTTCATTATCATGATTTGATGTAGGTGGACAAGCGCGAGATAATGTATCCGCAATTATTAATTCTTTACCCGGTTTATAAATAAGAGAGAACTGGTACTTTTGCAGTGATAGTAAAATCTTGTTCAGCGGTTTTTTAGTTAGTGCGAGTAATGGTTTATGGTCGCTTTCCACGGTTACCTGCCTTCCGAAAACATAATTGTGAAATTTAGAGAGTCCGAACCATATTGCTAGTAATTCTTTCGTAATTTGGGGTTGATTGGTTTGATCCGGCGTTAAAGCTTTTGATGCATAACACACTGGTCTGTTGTCTTGCAATAAGCATGCTCCTAAACCGTTCTGACTGGCATCTACAACAGAAACAACAATTTCTTTCTCAGGGTCAAAAAAGCTAAGTACGGGACTTTCCTTTAATTTAGCTTTTATTTTTGTGAACGTCTCTTTATGGATGTCATCCCAAGTGAAAAGAACATCCTTTCTTAACAACTCACATAGTGGTTTAGATTCTTCTGAAAAGTTAGAAATGTATTTACTAACATAATTTATAACTCCCAATAGTCTCTGAAGGTCCTTCTTAGATTTAGGATCTGGGAAGTCGTCAATGGCCTTTATACGTTCGGGATCGATCGCAATTCCTGTACTGTTTATTACGCGACCCATAAATTTAATTTCACTCATTCTAAACTGACATTTATTTAAGTTGTATTTTACGTTATTTTCTATAGCCGTTTCTAACACTTTTTTTTTAAATTGCATCATGTTGCTCCTTGGACTTTCCCCAAATGATTATGTCATCTATATAAACTGCGACATTTTCTATTTCAAAAATTTACCTGAAGCGTTCATTAAATACCTCGGGAGCACATTTAATTCCATATGGTAGTCGAAGAAATTTGTAACGCCCAAATGGCGTTCCAAAAGTACAAAGCTTACTACTATCTTCATCTAATGGAATCTGGTAAAATGCCTGGCTGGCATCTAATTTAGAAAAGTATTGAGATCCTTTCAGTTGACTCGTAATCTCATCTAAAGTTAAAAGTTTACAGTGTTCTCTCTTAATTATTTGGTTGAGATGTATTGGATCAAGGCAAATTCGTAACGAATCATCACTTTTTTTACTAGTACGAGCGGATTCACCCCTTCACTAAGGGCCACTTACCCTTTCGATTATACTTAAGTCTTGTAGTTGATTTAAAGTATTTTTAAGTTTATCTAAGAGTGCAAGCGGTACTTTTCTAATTGGACATATTACTGGCTTTACATTAGGTTCTGTCTGTATGCGATATGGTGGGTTGTTGCATCCAATGCCAGAAAACACCTTATCATAAGTTTGAACAATTTGAACATCTAGATTAATTAAATTAACAATTGGTGTTTGCTTCATTGCCCGCTCGTTATTTTTACTAATTAGTTTTAGTTGAAGGCAAGTTTTTAAGCCTAGTAATGCTAGTAATCAGTTAAGTCATTCACAACGTAAAACTGGATTTCATATTATTCATTATTATGTACACACCTTAATACACATCTCATAATCTATCGTACCTTTCCGGCTTCGTAACAACTCGGAATTGCTCGAGTTGCACTTTGTATAAAAATCCACGATCTGCATAAAGAGGAAGATCTTAAACTAGTTGCTATCAGAGCATGACGTAGGCTCTATTTTATTAAAGTGTGCTGTTTGGGTAAGTTGAACTTTGTACAATTATGTTTGTCTGTATTTATTTATGTTTAATATAATATTTAAGCTACGCTATGCCCCTTGTTTCGAGTTATACCGTAACATTTTTACTATCATAATTTAAACTATTAATCTGCTTAGAACTTTTACACATATTAGCAAAGTGATTTAATTTTTTACATTTCCCTCAAGTTTTGTTGTATGCTGGACACTGATTAATTTGATGCGACAGTCCACAGCGTGCACAATTTGAAATAGATTTTTTTTTCCTACCTCTGGGTTGCGAGCGAGCTCTGTCACGTGATGTGTCCTCTCTCCGTGAACGAGAGGTTTGAAACTTCCGTACCTGCCTGCTTCTGAATGTATTTGGACCTGGTGAAAAGCCTCTTCTGCTGACTCTTGATGTAACTTGATCAATATTATTTTGTACTCCTGAGTATTTGTCAATTTTCCTGGCTTGTGACTTGGATCGTTCGATTACTGATGCTAGTTTAATTGCTTTATCCAAATCCGAATCATCTTCTTGCAAGAGTCGGTGCCTTATTTCACTATTGTTGGTACCACAAATAAGCATTAATTTAATCTTTTAAATCACCAAAGTTGCAATGGTTCGCTTGTTTACGAAGATCTGTGACGAATTGCTCCAGAGTAGTTTCCTCTGCCTGTTTAGATGTAATAAATTTGTACCTGCTGAACGTTACATTTTGTCGGGGTGTATTAATTCTATCCACAACAGGTTTTAATTGGTCTTTTTCATTATCGGGAAATTGAAACGTGCTAAATATTTTCTGAATTTCAGGTCCCGCGAAATGTAGTAGTTGTGCAATCTGTATCTTCTCATCTTTTTTATTTACTTCCGTCGCCACTAGATAAATGTTGAAGCTGTTTAACCATTGTGCCCTTTGTTCTGCAGGATTTCCTCCATTATTTAGAATTAGGGGCGGTAGAGCGTTTCCCGCCATTACTTCACTTATTTTACTTCCAGTCCCCTTTATTTTGCGTTACTTTGTCGCAGCGCCATGTTAAGTTTACTATTAACTCTCACTTATGTTGGAGATGTTATTTAATGAATTAGACTTGGTTCTATTAACAAGAATCTATTACCTTCGTTTACATGCGACATACAATTTAGGTTAACTCTTAACCAATGTTTTCCCCTGGCTCGGCTGGCAACTTCCTTAGGTCAGTGTTGCCAACTTACCACTTACTCTACAATCCTTAACCCAGCATGCGGGCTTTCAACCACTGCCACAGGTACTGTTATAAGTGTAGTACAAAATATGATATTTAAAAATGAACTTAATTTTATAGATCATGCAGTTACAATGTCAACAAAAACCAATAATAATAGCGATGCGCGATCGCAGCGCCACATTTCAAAGTGTATCTAACGAGCATTCGTCGCTTCTATCTACTTATCCCTCCGATCGCTTCGAAAGAAGTGCATTTAAGATGTCGGAAAATTCCTTATCGGAATCGTACGCGACGCGAATGCGAAAAAAATCGAAAATAAAATATCGAAACGTCAAATTACGACGTGAGCCGCATGCCGGAAGACGTCGCCCGTTTTTCCCCTCGCGGAGAGCGCGTCCTCCATTATCTTGACAGTTCCATCGCATTGTCCCGTCGCTCCTGATGACGTCGCCGGAGCTATTACGGCCGGTTATTGACGAAACGTCGCCGCTATTATTATTTGGTGAGTACCTGAGCGGTAATTCCGTCTGTTGTGATTTAGCCGCTCGCTCTGTTTCAGTTGCGGCTTGAGCTCGAGCGGCTCTCTGAAATTGTGAATTATTCATTTGACAAGGGGATGAGTGGTTAACGTAATGTAAATCGCCGCCGCCACATTGCCGGGCGCTTAAAGTTTGCGTTTTTAATACGACGCCGGGCCGGGGTAGGTGAGACGGGGTGGGTGCAAGAAATTCTTCTACTGAAGGAATGCAAGGGTTGCCGACCCCGATCGGCTGCGCCTCGCGCCCATTTAAGTCTCATTAACTTTCGTCTTGTAGTTGAAAACAGTCGAGCGCGTAGAAAATTGTTCGCATTCAATATGGCCGTCATGAATGTTTCATCAGGATGGATGTTTTAGAGCCTCGCGCGGCCCATAAATTTTTTACTTTACGAGCCATACATTTGAAGCGTAACGTAACATCATTCCGCGACGATGGCTACATAGAATCGACGCTTCGCCGCGCCTTCGACGTTTATGCGCCGTTAAAAAGCGCCATCTAATAAGGGACTCTAATTTCATCGCCTGCCGAGAGGAGAATTTCCAAGTGGACTCTCTACAAAGTAGCACAAAATTCTTTCTCCCGTGAAACGGACACCCCATTGTCGCTGCGCCAAAATTTCAGGCGATCAAATCAGTTTTCGTGCGGACGGAGTCCTCGGGTCCATTGTGTTGGGCGTCGGACGTCGCACAATACCGTTTGATTTTCGAAAGGCATTTTTCGTTTAATATTTTCGGGCGGGGGGTTGTTTTCGAGGCTTGATGAGGTACATTCATTCTCCCGTGCGGGGAGACATTTCCCATTTTACGTGCCGTAAACTTTTTATATCGCCGTGTCGCCGTTTTATTACCTCCTTCTGCCGCCAGACTTCGTGTTTTTGATTTAGGGGCGGAAGTTGCACGTCGCACGCGTGAATTGTTAAACACGGGGTCGTATGACGTGCCTCGAATTCGAAAATCCGTAATCTCCTCCCCTCCTCCTCCGCCTACCGAAAACAATCGACGCGCTTCGATGATGACGTTAATTTTTCATCATCATCACGTTCGGCACAAGGCCAACGGGTGACCCACGTTGTATCCAAGTAATAGTTGACCGATCCTGGTTAATGACTTGTATGTTGTGGGATCCTCAAATGAAACACCTTGTAATGTAGTCGGTTTATTCTCTAACTCCAAGCTACCTATTACAACAACCGCCATTCATGCACACTCCCCAGTGTTACCAACTACTTATCCATTGCCGACACTACATCTCCTCCGCGCTTATCTTAAGTTATACATTAATACAATCTAATCTATTTACTTTAGGGTTAATTACTTATAAATTCAACCTATCTGGTGCTTTTACAATTCTTCTTGATCTGCGCAGAACTGTATCGCTCCCCTCGACAGGTTCGGTTGAATTCGGTCTGTTTTCAATAACTTCTTCCCTACTACTGAACTTCTGATACTCCCCTACCTCCGGGACCCTTGGCTCCTTTAAACTCATCCTTTCGGTCTCTGCCTCACAAGTCGGCAATCTTTCGTTCCTCTGATTCAAATTCTCCCTTGTTTATGGACTTCTTGGTGGATCTTCTCTTTTTTCCAATTCTTGATGTTTTTTTTCCTCACTTCTGATTTCAGGAATCCTAGGTACCACATCTTCCAATAATGACTTCCTCAAATCTTGACGATGTACTATTCTCTCTTTTCCATTAACTTTAACAATATACAATGCTGTTTCATAACAACTCCAGGTATCCAATTGCATACTGAATTTTTCACTATTAATCTATTTCTGACTCAAACTTTTTCTCCAATCAGATATTCTTTTCCATATGCTTTTTCTTGAGGACCTAATTTTCCTGTTCCAAACTCTGGTTTTAACTGATTATACCGTGTTCTTGGCGCCGTTTTGAAAATAATTTCTGCTGGAGACAATCCAGATACTGTTGTTGGCGTATTCCTGTAGGCAAATAAGAAATTTTGTAGCACTTGCAAAGCAGACAAGGGCTTGCCTTTCTCTTCGTTTTCCAATAACTTTTTTTTCATCCCCTTTTTAACGATATCGACCCCTTTTTCAGCAAATCCGTTGCTCTTAGGATGTCTTGGCAGAATTTCACAAATTCTGCTGCATTAAAGGGAGGTTCATTGTCGGTTATTACATTTGTGGGTAATCCATAGATTGCGAACATTTCTCTTAACTTATCAATGACCCTTCTTGAGTCAGTTCCTTCCATAATACGTACATCAATCCACTTGGACTTATAATCATATAAGATCAAGAATATTTGTTTGTATTTAAAAAAAAATCCAGGTGTACTCTTTCAAAACTATTTCCTGGTTTAGGCCAGTCGATTAATTCTGCTGTCTGTTGTTGTCACCAACAACTTGTTCTTGCCAGCATCTTGGTCTTTACGATTCCCATGTGGTTTTCATGAAAAAGATCCAATATTTGCTTCCAAAGTGACTTCGGAACCACTACTTTACTTCCACACAATAAGCAACCCCTTTCAATAGACTAAAATATGGTTTCAAATTCTTCTTCTTTAATTTGATTCGGCCACCCTCTTTTTGTCAAGTCTATCACCTTCATCAATACTACTACGTCCTTTTTTGTTTCCTCTGCTATTTCTAGTTGATAAGTCTGACCTCTTCTTCATCGAATGAGTATATGTTTCCGGTGATGTTCGTTCCTGCCTTCAGTAGTAACCGTGACAGGGCATCAGCATTTCCAATACTAGTACCCTTTTTGTACCTGATCTCATACTTATAATTTGATAAAATGAGGGCCCACCGAATAATCCGTGCTGCTGACATAACATTGATTGCTTTATTAGGGTTGGGTTGGGTTAGTTACAAAGTTAGTACAAAGGTTAAAGATTACCTGCAAAGGTTGGTGATCTGTTACCAATGTAAAACTCCGCCCATAAATATATTTATGGAACCTTTTCACAGCGAATATAATAGGCAATGCCTCCTTCTCAATTTGCGCATAGTTCCTCTCTGATTCGGACAGTGTACAAGATGCGAACGTTATTGGTTTTTCCTGACCCTCAATTTTGTGACTCAAGACCGCTCCTACTCCATAACTGGCATCAGTTGTTATAATGATCGATTTGGACGGATCATAATGACTGCCAACTATAAGGTCCTTGCTCTCTCCGAAAGCCTACTGGCATTCCTTCTCTGGACTTCCCTTCTCTGGTCAACTGGTGCAGAGGCCCGACAATAGAAGATAACCTTGGCATAAACTTCATGTAGAAATTAATTAAACCTAGGTAAGCCTTGCAATTGAGCTGCATTTTCCGGGACTGGTGCCTTTAGAATAGCTTCAACTTTCCTTTCATCTGGCCTGAGACCCTCACCGCTGATAACATGTCCTAGATAATTAACTTCGTCCTGGAAGAATTTGCACTTCCTAATACTTCTCGACATTTATGTCGACAGTCATCATGATCCTTCCCTCCGATCAGGATATCATCCAAATAACAGAAGACTCCTTTTAATCCTCCCAAAATCTGGTCCATAATTGATTGGAAGATAGCAGGTGCTGATGACAAACCAAAACACAATCTAGTGAACCTGAACAATCCCAGATGTGTGTTGATTGTAAGGTACTTTTGTGATGCCTCTTTAACTCGTAGTTGTTGGTAAGCACCCTGTAAATCTAAAACTGTGAAGACTGTAAAACCAGCCAGGGATGCAAAAATATCGTCAGGAACCGGAAGAGGGTAGTGATCAGTTTCAATTACTCTATTTACTGTTCTTTTAAAATCTACACAAGGTCGAATTGCACCGTCCCTTTTTATTGATAAAACTATAGGGCTAGCCCATTCACTTCTACTAATTGGTACTACTATCCCTGCTTTTACTAGCTTATTAATTTCTAATTTTCCTTTATCGGATATGGAACCTGATGCGCTTTACAAAATACGGGTGTTGCTTTTTCTTTTACTTTAAAATCTACCTCAAAACCTTTAATACATGTTGCAGGATTATTGCTAAATACCGATGGAAACTCCTGTACATTAATCCCCTGGCATTTTAATTTCTTTGTATCTAGATTATTAATTCGTGCCTCTAATTCAACTGCACACTTTTGCTTCCAATTTGGCCATACAACATCCAACCAATTCCTTACCCAGAAGGAGTATAAAATCACGACCCCGAATTACAACAATTGGTAAGGTCACCCGTTTGTTCTCGACAGATACATTTCTCCAAGCACGAATACTTTTTCACCTGTCAATACTGATAACTTACAATTACTTGACTTTATCTCTGTCTTTGGAAACAATTTTCGTGCTTTAACCTCTGACATGACAGTTCTACTAGCTCCTGTATCAAGATCAAATTCTATCTTTTGCTTATTTACCTCTACTATCTGATACATTGGATTATCTAACTTATTTACTAACCTTATACTACCTAACTTAAAACTATCATCCGAAGACTCTTCGCTCACGACATTCAGCTTCAAACGGCACATCTTTTTCGTATGACCAACCTTCTTGCAGTGAAAACATTCCCACTGCTTTGCCTCCACAACGAAAACAACAACCTTTGTTTCGTTGAGATGAACCCTGCTGTGGCGTTTCTTGTTGTGATGATCTCTGCTTCACCGCCCTTTGATTTTTCTGCCTGGACTCCTTCGTCTGTTTCTCTTGGCCTGCTACCGTTGCTCTGCCAAAATTTCGTTGACTATGCCGTCCTACCTTATGAACTCCTCCACTTGGGTTGAGCATCTGCGTTTGCTGGTCAGCTAGTTCCATACTTTTAGCTATTGTCACCGCCCGATCGAAAGTTAGATTGGCTTCAGTTGAAAGCTTTCGCTGAATTTGTTCCTCACGTAGACCCCATACGAACTTGTCTCTGAGAGCCTCCTGTAGGAATGTCCCGAAGTTACATCGCTTAGCCAAACTTTTTAATTTGACAATAAAAGTTGCAATGTCTTCTTGCCTGCAACTATGAAACTTGACACGTTCAGCAATTATCAGTCGTTCTGGAATGTCCCTTCAAGGCCGTCTTTATCTGCTCGTACGACTGTGTGCTCGGAAGATTTGGTGCCACTAAGTCCTTCAGAACTCCTCCTATCAAGGTTAACAACAGGCTGACCTTTCGACCTTCGTTCACGTTGTTACACGCGAGTCTCTCGAGATAACTTTCGAAATCCCCGTGTTTCACATCGAATTGTTCGATACTTCCAACCCACATGGTTGATGCGTTGCCGGCCGGCTCACCGTTTACCGCCATTTTTTTTTACGCTCGCACCTAAACTTTATTCTCCGACTGTATTTTTCACTGCGACGATCCCATCCTCGTCGCCAAATGACTTGTATATTGTGGGATTTAAGTACCTAGAGTCCCTTCTTGTTCGTTGAGAACTCGCAGTCTATCTTTTATCAAATGATGAAATAAAAAGATTTAAAAAAAAACATAGTGAGTAGAATTTGTCAGCTTATCATCAACCTATTTGTTTAACGATAAACCGATGAAATTCTTCGTACAAACAATAATAAATTGCAGGTGTAACGATTATTATACAACGCAAGTGAGTTCTTTTGTAAAATTGGTCGGTCTTTTTTTCTTCGTCAAAAGTAAAAGAGAAAAAGAATGACATTTGGATGTCAGGTGGACAACAAACAAATACACATATCAGAGTGCCGGACATTTATTTCCCACCTCCACACCTGGAATCGCCCTGTATATGACATCTTCATAGAGCTTTTAAATTGCACATACATTACTGGCCTAAAACAACATCTGCCAGTGCGAATCCAAAAAACTTAATGATGTACAGGGTGTTCGATTGGTTTTTTCCATACAAACTTGATCTGAACTTTAGATTAAATTGTACTCCTAGTATCTTTTTTGGAATTGACGAGAAAACTCCGCTTGTTCTCTCTATCGATACGTAAACCAAACATGCGCTTTTTTCTCAACGGAACGCCCCGTATCTTATTGCATTTTTGGATTCGCGAGTAAATTCTAGCCTGAAATCATGTGTCGCACGATGGGTCTAGCGCGAGTAGTTTTCGGGCTCTCTGTTCAAGGTCACCGGTGGAACTCGAGAACCGCGCGTCGCAGACCCATGATGCGACACATGATTTCGGACTGAAATTTACTCGCGAATTCAAAAACGCAGTAATATACAGGATGTTCCGTTGAAAAAATGTAACTTAAGGTTTTATTTCGATGAAACGAAGTCCAATTGTTTTTTTTTTCTTTATTGTGAACCCCATCCGAGATCCCCGTAAGCCGCTGCTTTTGTATTGCGTCCTTGCATTTTTTACTTCAGCCTAAACAAGCGATTCAAAATCACGCGGATGCTTTTTTCGCCTCTCTTTTTTTAATTTATGTTCTTATTTGAGAATTTGGAGATGCAGATGTTTTACCAAAGAATCGAGCGCCGCTCACTGAAAAACAATCGAACGTCGCCGTGCCAAGATAAGGTCCCAACTTGCATTTTTTTAATGGAACACCCGATATATTATTGCATTTTTGAATTCGCGGGTAAATTCTAGCCTGAAATCGTGTGTCGCATGATGGGTCTAGCGCGAGTAGTTTTCGGGCTATCTGTTCAAGGTCACTGGTGGAACTCGAGAACCGCGCGTCGCAGACCCATGATGCGACACATGATTTCGGACTGAAATTTACTCTCGAATTCAAAAACGCAGTAATATACAGGATGTTCCGTTGAAAAAATGTAACTTCAGGTTTTACTTCGATGAAACGAAGTCCAATTGTTTTTTTTTAATTGTGAACCCCATCCGAGATCCCCGTAAGCCGCTGCTTTTGTATTGCGTCCTTGCATTTTTTACTTCAGCCTAAACAAGCGATTCAAAATCACGCGGATGCTTTCCTCGTCTCTCCGTTTTTATTTATGTTCTTATTCGAGAATTTAGAGAAATAGGTGCAGATGTTTTACCAAAGAATCGAGCGCTGCTCACTGAAAAACAATCGAACGTCCCCGTGCCAAGATAAGATCCCAACTTGCATTTTTTTAATGGAACACCCGATATATTACGGTTTATTTTCTAACTCCAAGCTACCTATTACAACAACCGCCATTCATGCACACTCCCCAGTGTTACCAAGTACTTATCCATTGCCGACACTACAGTTAATATATTCCCAAACAAAAAAAGGAGGGGTCCTAGGATGGACCCCTGAGGATTCTTAAAGTTTCCGCAGGATGTCTCATAGATAAGAGACTTAAAAAAAAATTACTTACGTCTTTTTATATTTGCCGTGATTATACATGTGACGTGGAGTTGGCCGTCCCCTTATACTTATAAGAGACGCGCTGTACGTTTGTATTATTTGATACACGGGCAGGCAAAAAAAAAATTCTGAAATTTCACATCCGACTTAATCGGATTAAAGAGAGCGTCAGAATATCCACGGGTCGCTCTCCTCCACCCCCCCCCCCCCCCGCGGCGTATATGAATTATTCACGTGTGAATACGTTGGAATAAACTAGGAGCACGAAATTCACCAGATACGTATGTGTATGAAGTACCTAGGCGCCCCCAAAAAAAAATAATAATAACGGGACGTCGAGAAGTGTCGGTGTAGTTTACGTGTTCTCCGCTTTTCCGACCGGCGGCGTTAGTGAAACGTAACTGACGTTGACGTTTTTGTCCGTCAAGTTTTCTATTACCTTGAAGGGGCCGAAGTAAATAATGCATCGCTTGCATATTTTTTTTTTTTTGGCACCGACGTTACACGTTTGTGATTCTTTTTGTGTGTTGGTGGGGTGGGGGCCACGTATTTTCGATTCTCCGCCGAATTTAATTCGATTACTTGCCGTGCTCGAAACGTGCAATTAGCATCGTTGATGAGTTTTTTCATCAGCGCAAGCGTTTTGATGTATCACCGCTGATGAGAGCTCCGCTCCCTCGCGTTTACTAAACCATTTCGAATTTCCACGTTAATCCTCATTAGTCGATTATGAACGTCATTTTTTTATTACTGTTAATTCGATAGAAATCTTTCCGGCGATATCAAAATTTCTTAATGAAATAAATTTTTTTTAAATCGTTTTCAAATCAGCAGTCTATGTTTTTTTTTTTTTTTTAATTTGTGTGCTAAATTGAGCAAGGCCGAAATTTAATTGCATTAAGATAAGCGCTTCGATAGCTCTGAAGGAGACGTCAGACTCGTTCGTTGTAAACATTGCATACATATACATACATAAGTCGCTTGATAAATAAAGAGAGAGCGTTTGCACTAAACGTTACAGTCACAATCCTAATCAACTAAGATTATGTAAAGCACTACTATTTTGAGATGTGGGGACGTAAACATATTATACAGGGTGACTGTAACAACACGTGATTAAAATAAAACCACCAAGAGGAAACATATAGAAAAAATCTAGGAGAAAGAGGAAGAAAATTCTTCTTCACAACTTTGCTCCACAAAGTCACCGCTTTCATTTTTATTGGATTCTGAACGACCCAACTTCGTAAGTAAGGAACAAGTGACAAAGTATCAAGAGAATCCATACCACATCTAGGAAAAATCGGGAGCAAATTCTTCCTTACAAATTTGCTCCACAAAGTCACCGCTTTCATTTCTATTGAATTTTGAACGACCTAATTTCGCGAGGAAGGAACACGCGACAATATAAAACCACCAAGAGAATCCGTACGATATAAAAAAATCGAAGAAAAAGAGGGAGTAAATTTTTCTTTATAACTTTTGATGGCGAGAGTATTTGGCCAGTGGATTAAACTCAAGATAAGCATTGAAAAGAATATATTAAGTTGCGAATTTTTATACAATAACAACTTCTATCTATGTTGTATCAATAACTGATTACATGATAATCTTAATATCAAACGCCTACTATATGAATGTCTTAACAGCATAACGATAACTTCAACACTCCCCCTCGTTATGGTGGGAATTTACACATGCCTAATTTTTCTAAACACTTTTGATGTTTGGGCCATGGGAGACTCTTCGTTAGTACATCTGCTGTCATGTCTTCTGTTAAAATATATTGAAGGCTAACTTGATTAGACTGTAGAGCTTCTCGCACGAAATGGTGTCTTATGTCAATATGTTTCGTACGTGAATGAAAGACAGGATTAGCTGCTAATTTTTTGGGCTCCTACATTATCGCAGAAAATCTTTACTTTTCCAAGATCTTCGAAACTTAGTTCATTTAGAAATCTTTATGGCTTCCTTAGTAGCTTCCGAAAGGCTCATATATTCTGCCTCTGTTGAAGAAAGTGCGACAGTCCTCTGTTTCTTCGATTCCCAAGTAATTGCACCACCTGCAAGAATAAATGCAATACCTGTATACGACCGTCGGTCATCTGGACAATTTCCCCAGTCGGCGTCAGCATATCCAATGAGAGGTTCTTCTGTAGTTCTGTATGATATACCAATACTTGCGGTACCTTTCAAATATCTTAGTACGCGCTTGGCCGCAATCCAGTGAGCTTGTTGATAAGAATCATTAAAACAACTCAAATAACTCACCGCATGTGAGATATCCGGTCTGGTACCTAACGCAAGGTACATCAAAGAACCAATAAGTTCACGATAAGGAACATTTTCAGCATTCTTGATTTTTGATTCATTTGTCTGGCATAATTCTGTAATTGTACACATTGGTTTTGAGACTGGTTTACAATCACTCATTCCGAAACGATTTAAAACTTCTTCAATAAACCCTCTTTGGTGAATTGAGTATCCATTTTTGTGACGTATAAATTCTATTCCGAGACAACATTTCACTTCACCAAGATCCTTGACATCAAAAGAACTTGAAAGTCCATGTTTCAGTTTATTTACCTTTTCCAAATTTCGTGAAGCTATCAGTATGTCGTCAACATAAACAACGACCAGCACTAAATCTTCCCCTTTACCCTAATTCCTCTTGTAGGTTCACCTCAGGTTCTAAAGTGTCCAAAATTGTTCCACAGGGAGACGTATCTTCCATGAATTTCACATCTCTAGTGATTTCTATTTTTCTTTCTTCTGGTATCCATACACGGTAGCCCTTTGACTGATCTGAGTATCCAATAAAGATTCCGTTTTTCGATTTGGTCTCAAATTTTTCCTTCGACGAAGATCTGTCAAGAACATAAACTTTGCATCCAAATTCTCTCAACATACTCACGTTAGGTTTTCTTCCGTGATATAATTCATACGGAGTTTTTCCTTTGAGAGACTTTGATAGACACCTATTCCGAATGAAGTTTGCTGTAGCAATGGCTTCCGCCCAAGACGTAGGCAGGCCGGACTGAATAAGCAAACATCTTGCCATTTCCACTAAGGTCCTATTTTTACGTTCTGCGATGTCATTTTGCTCTGGGCTATTAGCTACTGTCAAACGTCGTTGAATACCATGTTTGTCCATGAAACAATTAAATTCATTATTTAAATATTCTGTTCCATTGTCTGATTGAAGACATTTTAAGGACTTACCAGTTTGATTTTGTAATAAATTACGCACCTTTTTGAATTCAGCAAGGACTCCGCTCTTTTTGTTTAAAAAACGTACCTCAGTCCATCTTGAATAGTCATCTATAAATGTGACAAAATATTTCGCTTTTCCCTTGGATTCAATACGCATTGGTCACATCTGAATTGGACATCTGAACGCAATAAATCAAGTTTATTTGAACAACGTTCCGATTGCTTTGGAAATAGTGTTCGTGTCATTTTTCCTTGAATACAAACGTCGCATGTGAAGTTATTTCCAATTTCAGTAATTTTTATTCCCTGAAATATTCCATTCCGACTTGCTTCAACAATATCTTTGACATTTAAATGTCCCATTCGACGATGCCAAAGATGTATTTGATTTTTATTTGATGACTGCGATTTTGACTGTTGAGTTCCAATCATGCAATCTGCTCCATTTTCTGTTTCAATATAATATAATCCATCTCTGCGTTTGGCAGTCAATATAACATCGTTATTGTCGTTGACAACTGTTGCCTTTTCTTTTCCGAAAATAACGCGATAACCTTTATCAGTTATCTTACCAATCGATAATAAATTCGTACGCAAATCCGGAACATATAACGTGTCAGTTAGACTGACATTTTTAAATTCTTGTCTGTCACTTATTTTTAGGCATACTTTCCCGCGCGCTTGAATGTTTGTAGACGCTTTATTAGCTAAATACAGTTTTTCAGTGTTCATAGCACTAATGTTTTCAAAATCCTCTTTGTCCTTACACAAATGTGATGAGCACCCACTGTCTAAACACCATATCCTGTCCCGATTGACATATGCAGTCTGATTCAGGCTGTGAGTGACTTCTTCATTTTTGGCAGGAGAATTACCATAAAATATATAGTTATTAGCACTATTTGCACTTTGATCATTTTTCTTTTGCTTCCAAGAACATTCCGACGCCTTATGTCCAACCTTTCGGCAACGGTGACACTTAAATTTAAATTCATATCTGTTGTCCGGTTTATTTTCAGCATATTTATTCTTCTGATATCGGTTTTTGTTTCCAAATTTTCCCGCGATCATAGCATTTGTAGTGTCACTTTGATTTTCATTTTTGCGCGCATTATCTTCTTCTATTATTTTGATACGCAAAGTTTCTGGTGTTGGTAATTCATCCCTCGACTCAATTGCACAACGAAAATTTTCAAAATTCGAAGGAAAACTATACAATAACAATATCGCCAGTAATTCTGCGTTAATGTCTATATCCATTTCACTAAGTTTATCGACTAAATCAAAAAACTTGTGAAGATGCTTACGATGAAGTATTAACTGTTTGAGTAGTGTGGCTTTCCGTGCAGGTCCTCTTGATTGATAATTACTTTCCAATTTCATCCACACGTCATGAGATGTCACACATCCTTTGATTTGCTTTAATTCCGAGGAACTGATTAAAAGCAATATGTCCGATTTGGCCTTCCGATCATTCGCAATCCACAAATCGTGTGTTTGTTGTGATAATGCATCACCTTCCACAATCTCTGGTTTTATCTTCGTGCCATTCACGTATTCCCATGCATCATTCTTTATCAACAAAGCTTCCATATGTATTTTCCACGTATCATAATTTTCACGATTCAAGGCTTCTACCCTTGCGGTTGCCAATGTGTTCATTTTAATACGGTAATGGAATTCAAATTTCGAACTGATGTAAGGTAAGGTTTTGACACTTTAAGTTTCTAACTTTTCACTTACTTTTCCTTTGCACAATGCTTTCTTATGAGGGTTTCTGGGCCCATAACCTGATGGCGAGAGTATTTGGCAGTGGATTAAACTCAAGATAAGCATTGAAAAGAATATATTAAGTTGCGAATTTTTATACAATAACAACTTCTATCTATGTTGTATCAATAACTGATTACTTGATAATCTTAATATCAAACGCCTACTATATGAATGTCTTAACAGCATAACGATAACTTCAACAACTTTGCTCCACAAAATCACCATTCTCATTTTTATTGGATTCTGATCGATCTAATTTCGCGAGGAAGGAACTCGCGACAAAATAAAACCACCAAGCGGATCCATATGATAAGAAAAATCGCGAACAATTTTCTCTTTATCATTTTGCTCCACAAAGTCATTGGATTCTGAACGATTTAATTTCGCGAGGAAGAAAATCTAGGAAAATCCGGAGCAATCTTTCTCTACAATTCTGTAGGAGTAGTAATCGACAAGAAATCATCGAAATGTCCAGCCTCCTGTTAGGACATTACTCCGAAAAGTCGCCGTTCTCTGATAAAAATTGCGCCGAATTAATATTCGGCAGGAAAAGTCGAAGTCTGTCGCAATTACGAAGTCTTATTGAATTCTGAGTGTATGAGCACGCGCCAAATAATTTCCGTATATTCATAGTTGCTCCGGAAAGTCACCGTTTTCTTGCAAATTTTCTGCTGAAACGATATTCGGCTAAAGACATTCATTAAAAGGCGTCGTAATTCACTACGCTAATTGGATTCCAAATTGTCTAAATTCGTAGAAAATTGCTCGAATGAAGTGTGGAGCAATCTTGCTCCCGAAAGTCACCGTCCTCCCACGATCATTCTACAGGAGTAATATCCGATAAGACAGCACCGCAGTTCGTCGGTAATTACGCGTTTGCGTTTGAGTGAAGGAGCTCAAATAAGTTCCGTCTATTTAAACTTGCTCCGGAAAGTCACCATTTCGTTGAAAGTTTTCTGCTGAAACAATATTCGACTAAAAACATCGAAAGGCGTCGTAATTTCCCTATACTAATTATTGGAAACCGAATTGTCTAAATTGCTCGAATAAAATCTGTAGCAATCTTGCTCCCGAAAGTCGCCGTTTTCCCACGATTATTCTACAGGAGTAATATAAAACAAGACACCACCGCAAAGCGTCGGTAGTTTTAAGATTTGTGGTTGAGTGAAATGCCAAAGACTCCGGAGCCGTCGCCTATTAAAAAATTACTCCGGAAAGTCACCGACAAGAATTGCGGCAAATTAATATTCAGAGCAAAAAGTCGTAATGTATCGTAATTATTTAATTTTGACTGCATGAGCACGCGCCAAATAATTTCCGTCAATTTAAAGATGTTCCGGAAAAAGTGACCCGGCACATTGAAATTTAATGACGTTTTGATTACATTTACATTGCGTTTACCAGCCTTGCAGTTTTTGAGGTTATACATGGTTATAGTAAATGTTAAAGCAACAATTTAATTGACACAATATGATAGCTCCAATAATTTTGTACTTTGACAGATCGAAAGCCAATTTACAATACAAAAAAAAGAATGGGTCAGCTTTATTGACCGCAAGTGTACATAGAATTTTTTTAACATTTATCCCATACTCTGGGATATAGCTTCTCTTCGTCTTTCTTTTTTTTTGGCGAAACAATCGTCAGTCACCCTGTATATACTTACTTATCTGTAATACTTTAATAAAAATAATTCTGCTGAAATAAAGTTCACAAACAAGATGCTTTTGAATAATTATTTTTATTTATATATTATTTAATAATTACAGATAATTTGGCGCCCTTTTGCTTAAGCGCCCTTGTACGTTGCACGATCTGCACAACGGGCACCGGCGGGCCTGATTAATTGTCATCTTTAAAGAACTGTACTTTAATAATGACAGGTTTTGTCAATTTATTCGTAGTATTTGGAATAATTGGTTTTATATTTTGACAAGGAAATCATAACTTAAATAAATACGTCGTAGAATATCGCCAGAGTGTGACCTCGGATATCACATTAGGGATGGAACTCTGTAACTAATATCAATCGCTATTTGCCACTAACTCTATTCTCTAGAATGGAGGTAGCAGCAAATAGCGATTGATATTAGTTACAGATTTTCACTCCTGCTTAAAGAAATGCATCTTCAAAGATGGCATCGCCATCATGGTGCTGAGATTAACTTTGCAACGAAGTTGCATAAAAAGAACATCTGCACATTACATCATCTACACATTGTATCTTCCATCCCGTTCGAACTCAAACTTATAAATACTTGAATATGAGTGTTGTGCATAATTAGGTAAATATATGATTGTATTAAGTTTTACTACCAATGAAAAATTGAAAAAATTTCTGTATAAATGAATTATAAATGATATAACAGAGTTGAAGTAGATATGGTTATTATGAACAACACTTACCACTATCGTCAAAATTGAATATTAATTCGTTTATACAGAAATTTTTTCAATTTTTCATTGGTAGTAAAACTTAACCTTACTTTTTATAAATCACATTACTTACACTCATTGCGTTAAATCTTTTTCATTTTTATATTTGAATTTATCACACAAACACATTAATTACAATATTCTTTCTACATTCGCAACTTTTATATTTTAGGCTTGATAAACCGAAAATCGAAACCGGTCGCTAAATTATTTGAAATAAAATTACGAAGTACTTAAATTTATACAATTATAAATACTTGTCGATTTCATTTGTAAGACATTCGAGTGTTCTTCTTGCCAGAGGAAAGTGCCCTTCTTTTATAATCTAGTGTAGTTTGTACCATGTAAATCTTTTACTTTTATTTTAATAAATGTAGTATTTAATCTGACTACGTCCCTTATGCAAAAAATACCGCAACAATATGCACAGTTCTCTTATTTCGATCCAACCAATTTGAACGGTCCTCAAATTGTGAGGCCAGGAATTTTAATTACTGAGTTATCGAGGAGGAAACTTTACAAGGAAATTATAACTTAAACGAATACGTCGTAGAACATGCGTGCAACCTCGGATATCACATTTGCTTAGAATTAATGTAAATAAATTGATATTTAAAGACGGCATCGCCATCATGGTGCTGAGATTAACCCTGCAACGAAGTTGCTGAAAAGAACATCTGCACATTGCATCATTTACACGTTGTATCATCCATTCTGTTCGAACTTGTCTGAACTGAAATTTGTGGATTTCATTTGTAAGACATTCAAGTGTTCTTCTTGCCAGAGGAAAGTTCCTTTCTTTTGTTGTCTAATGTAGTGTGTACACTCATACGCATCTAAAACACACCGCCTGCATGCAAACTTCACCCTTAAAACCTTGTGGTACAAGGCTTACAGCATTGTCAAATTGTAGCACAGTCAAAGTTGCGTACGGCTGTACCATGTAAACTTTTACTTTTATTTTAATAAAGTCACCGTTTTTTTGCGAGTTTTTTTTATTATTATTCGGTCAAAAACATAGAAAGATGTGGTCACTACTCGGATCCTAAACGATCTAAACTCATAGGGAAGTGCTCGAATGAAAGCGAAATTAAACGTGGAGCAATATCGCTCCGTAAAGTCACCGTTCTCCGATCAACATTTTGCAGGAGTAATATTCAACGGAGAATGTGTCGGTAATTTCGAGATTGTGTTCGAGTGAAACCCCGAAGGCTCCGGAGCTGCCGCCGTCGCGTGTTAGAAAATTACTCCGGAAAGTCACCGACGAGAACTGCGTCGGATTTCGTCGTAATGTGTCGTAATTCCATTGAATTTTTGAGTGCGCGAGCACGCGCCAAATAACTTCCGTCTGTTTAAAGTTGCTCCGGAAAGTCACCGTTTTCTTACCAATTTTGCGCCGGAATAATATTCGGTGAAACGTGTTGTTGTAATTTCACTACATTAATTGGACTTGGAGTGACCTTAACGTATGGGAAGGAAATGTGGAAAAGCAGTCTTGCTCCGGAAAGTCACTCTTTCCCTACGAAGTAATAATAACCGTATTTTCAGATAGTTCCTCTATCTGATGATGATAATATAATTAACAGCAAACACTAAAGATTGATTCTGTGCATACGGTTGTGAGGTGAAACGAAGTTCAAAGCTGGACGGTTCAAAAGGTCGCTAGCGACCGGATTGGCTCTAGTCCGTTAATTAGTCTTTTTTTTATTGCTCTCACGATATAATCACGTGATGTCACCAGTCTCGTTGCTCTCCTAGGTAATGCTAACTTGCGTAAAAAAATATCGACGTTATCCTTCCGGGACTACGTCGTGCAATAAGAACCGGAAGTGGGTTAGGATCACGCCACGCTGGACGGGACCGACAATAAAAAAAACTTTGTAGCAGCTTTATTGTCACTTAATTTGCTATTTACTTGCTAATTCATTAAGTTAAACATTCTTCGCGTTTTATTTCGTCGGCTTTGGTCTCAGTCGCCCTGTATTCGCTCGCCGAGTTGCGACTTTGACGTCTCTTCGTTCCGCGAAGCAATTGCGCTTACGGAACATTATTACTCGAAAATATTTACTATGTATTAATCGCCGGGGTGATTCCTCCGAGGAGAACCCATCCCGAGGGGATTCCTCGCGGCATCGGGCAAGGTCGCTCACCCGGCCGGCTGCGCGTTACGCTCAAGAGGAATTTCCTCTACTTTCTCGGCCGTATCTTTCTCTCTCTCTCTCTGAACTCCGACGCGAGATAATTTATCTACGGGAATTCCGCGAAGGAGTTTCTTTTCTGCGAAGCTGATACGCGAGCGAGGACGAAGTAAACCCCCAAGAACGTTTGTATTTAAACCCCATTGGGTACCTGGTGTGGCATCAGTCGACGAACTGCATCGTTCCAAGCAGCAACTCACTCAGAATCAAGCACCGCACTCTTCAACGCCAAAGGTAAATATTTTTTTTTATTATTAAGGGTTTTCTTTTCCTTGTTATCATTCACTTTTGACAAAAGATGTCGTCAAGCTGCTTGTACTTACAATATTTTAAAGTTCTATTTGCACAGAGTTTATTACTGCGTCACGATTAAAAAAAAAATCAAGAATAACATTTAAATAAAGAAAAAAATCATTACTTTTTTGATATTTTTAAATAAGAACGAAATTTTGCATTGCGTTAATAACTTACGATGCATACGAATTAAAAAAAAATCAATTCCAGCCCTGCGAACTCACCTTCCCTCATCATTTCCATCGTGGTCTTCTTCTCTTTCCCCTATTTCCACCCGGAAGCTTGTGGCTTCCTGCCACTCGATGGTCCTATCAGTTTGCATCCAACCATAAGATCTATTCAAGCCCTCACCTAGTCTACATCCAGCTTTTTCCTTCCTGGTCTACCTGTACCTTCTTTTTCTTTCCACCCTCTGCCCTCCCGGAGATCCACTTCCGAGCTTCCGACGCGCCAGCCATTTAGCCTCCCTCGGCTTTCATCTACGAGATGATTCGTCTCCCATTCTTCAGATCCACCTTCACCAGTCGTCTCCTTTCCTCTCCTGCCCCTACTCCACTCGATTAAGCCGGTTGTCCATACGACTGAATAATTTCCTCATTCGTTTTCCTTGCGCCTTGCCCTCATCTTTATAAACAATGTTTGGGCCACTGGACGTTCGTGCCGGTACGTGTCACCTATCGCTCCTTCTTTTTTCTAGACGATGATGAAGTACCTGTTCCTCGTCGCCCTCGCCGGCGTAAGCACCGTCCGGGCCTCCGATTTTCCCTTCGAGCATGCCCAACGAAGACCAGAAGCGTCACTCCCAGGCGCAGCTTTGCCCGAGGAACACGTTCGTCGGTCCAGATCCATTCAACCGGAAGAACCGCTCGGAGGCGACTTGCCTTTCGTTTACTTCCGCCGCGCACCGCGCTCCCTCCAACCGGAAGAACCGGAAGGTGAAGGAGCTTTCGGGTACTTCCGCGCACCACGCTCTCACCAACTAGAAGAACCGGAAGAACTAGAAAGCGAAGGGCACGGACCTCTCCAACCGGATGCGTTAGGTGAGGGACCCTTCGAGTACTTCCACGCGTCGGCGGAAGATAAAGAAGACGAGGAGGACGCGAGTCGCGCGGACGTTCGCGGTTTGAGCCGCGCAAAGCGATCCTGGCAAGGGGGCGCGCCCCAGTTTCCGGCTCCCGGAAGCAAATCGTCCGGAAACGCGGGCGCCGACGTCTCCCGTCGGGGCCCCAACACCCACGCGACCGTCAACGCCCAGCACGGCAACGACCGCTACGAAGTCGGCGGGCAATGGTCTAAAGTGGTCAGGGGACCCAACAAGGCCAAGCCGGAATGGAACGTCCACGGGGCCATCAAATGGTAGTAGAGTTTTTAGGTTAAGCTAGTTAGGCATTCGACTGATTGTGAGGAGCCAAAAAGTAGAATAGTTTTTGAAATTCCGTGTGCTGTTACTTAAACAATTAAAAAAAATTAACTCCGAACTGTTGCTTTTTCGAACTAGCCGCCCACGCCCGTCGCGTCGGTGCATGACTCTAACGGACTAATCGAGCTGACTCCAGTCCCTTACCTACCAGGCACGGGTGTCTCGTATATACCGTCCTTTTGAGTGGGTGTCTCGCTCTTACCTTCCGGATACGGGAGTCTCGTGTGCACCGTACCTTTGAGTGGGTGACTCGCTCATACCTACAAGAACGGGTATCTCGTATGTACCGTCCCTTTGAGTGGGTGTCTCGCTCATACCTGCCAGATACGGGTGTCTCGTATATACACTCCGATTCCAGGAGCCCGAACCGTACCGTTAAATACCGAATTTAGTCACATTTAAATCGGCAGCGATTTACATATACTTTCCAAGTTGTAAATATGTAAATATTTACTGTGAATAAAATCATGTCGCTAAGTGAACCTGGCCGCCCGCCAGGCCGACGTCGAACATAGCAACGGAAGCAATACCAGAGAGAAAAGGCCGACCCATTACGGAAGAAAGGAAAATCCCAGTGTTCCGAGCGGAAATTAGTTTTATTTCAAACGTAAAAGTGACATGTCGAGGAAAACGACTGACGCGGCGCCAGATCGTCTGACCTTCAGGTTGTACCGGAAGACAACCTGCCGCATCCGTTTTGTGAAGCATGTGCACGGGTTGCAATCTTTTCCACACTTAAGCGACTCAAGGTCACCAAGCCCACCCATCCGTCGAAGACCAGAGCACCTCATGATTTCGATTTTATTTAGTTTTCAAAGAAACGAAGTCCTTCGATTATCAGGTGAACACCGCCGCGCCGCCGCCCCCTTTAAGTTAGCGCTTTTTTATGTGGTCCGGGCCCTTGCGCAAAGCCTAAACAAATCCGTCCATTAACTTGGACCGAGGCGCGCTCCCCCTTTCGGGGGATCAAGTGGGCCAAGTCGAAACGAGCGCCCGACAAGTTGCCGCACAGTTTTACTCCTGCGGGAACTGGTGTTTAACTATGAGTGCCCGACGTGATTTGGAGCTAAAATGAGGGAGGACCGGGGTGGCGGGGGGGGGGGGAGAAAACGTGAGGGTTTGTTGAAAATTACTGTCTCTCTATTTATTTTTTTTTATTATTATTTTGTGGCACGTTTTCTTTACTCGCGTATTCTTTAAGGGCGAAACCTACTCCGCAGCGACGAAACGTTAGATTGCGAAGGTTTCGGAGCGCTCGCTCAATTACTACAAGCTGCGCCACCGCAACAATAAACATTCCTTTAGCAATTATACGCAGTAATACATCTGCTTTTATAACTGCTACGTCAATAGCAAAGGAGACACTGACTAACTGATGAGCGAAAAACTTCATCCCCATGTCGGGCGCCAAATTTTGCTCTAAAGCGAACGGAGTAAAATTTGGCGCCCCCCTCCTCTACATAGCAAGATGCATAACTGGTGTTTCTGAAACGGACTTTTTAGAATGGGCCTCGGTGAGTTAAAGAAAAAATGTAAACGGTATTCCGATCGGTTAAATCTTCAATCGAGAAGCAGATCTGCCTTTCGTTCACGAAAATGCAAAATGCGATTTTTCAAACTTATTCGCTTAAAATAAAACTGACGCAGCGCAGCGTTTAATGCGACATTAACAAATTTTGAAAATATATGTATGCAAAACGCATCCGACCTTGTAATAAATCCACTTTGACACTCGACTAACTGTCAAGGTGAGGTTGGAAAAACCAATCGAGATACAATCCGGCGGATCGTTGGCTTGTATCGTCTACGGTCGAGTCCAACTCCAACGGAAGAAAGGGGATGGACAGCGACGTTTCGACCTTTAGTAGCCACTTACGGCTTTTCCACTTAACGGTCGGTCTCAAAGGGCGTTACAAAGAAAGAAGTAGGGTTACGGCTGCAAGCTTGTTACAAACCGAAATAGGTACGCACAAAGTTGCCAATAAAACCCTCGCTGCAACCGGCTTAGAAAATCTTATAAGAGAGCTTGTATTGCTTAACGTGCACCTAAGCAGATCTCGGAGTAAATAACTTCCGTTTCAGGCTTCGCTCAAAGGATTCAACATGATCAAGGCACTTCACTGACAATACGTATGCGCGGCGAGAGTGACGCGTCGAAGAAAGAACACGCGCAGGCTAAATAGATCGGGACGGGGTTGTTACGAGATAGACTCAGTTTCATCCGGATGAAAGAATGAAATAAAACACCACCAAGGGGTGGAGATTACCGCAACCGAACACAATCTCCTCATGTCGAAACACGTCGAAAGTCACGTAGGCACAAACGGATTTTTCGAGTTCCCACGCAATACGGGGTGACTGGCAATACCAAAAGTGATTTAAATGAATTTTTCACGCGTAACAGTAGTGTATTTTTAACTAACGATTTAGACAATTTTAAGAAAGAAGAAAAAAGTCAAAATGTTAAATATTTAATTAGACAATTGTAATTACAGATTAACTCAGTTTGATATTACACAAGGTCAAAAGATATCATACAATTTTATAACGAGAAGAAACTGCATTTTGCAGATCAAGTTTGTATTAAGACAACTGATGGCGAATAAATTAATGTTCGCTCGCCCAAACCATGGCGTTAGATGCAGAAAGGCTGACGGATTTTCGTCGGGGTTTGATCGCAGACTGTGACACTCAGTGAGTACCAAATATTTCTTCTGACTCTTCTGATGATGTGCACGGTCATACCACTTGTAGTTATGTGATGATCTTCCCTGATGTTCAGTCCTTTTTATACAGTTCATGCACGAACGAAACCTTGCACGTGGAATCAAGTTGCACGATTTTCCTTGGGCCATCGCGGTTTGCCTAGTGTCGTCCGCTGTTAGTCGTATTTGTTTAGGCTTGCGCAATGCCGGTTTCTATGACGAGTCACCTCAGCAACTGCTTGACGATGCAATATGCAGCTGATATCCTTCGAATGCAGTTTCATTGCAAAGGTCAGTCATGACTCATCTCCGCCAAGGCTTTTGATAGAGCAAGTCGCCGTAGGTGGGCATATATTTCATCGAGATCGCGTAGGCGACGTTCCATCGAGTTTAACTTACGTAACGAGCTTAATTATTTACGAAATGTTGATTTCTTACAGAACTAAACACCGATGCGCGGTGAGTTGACTTTGATCCAATATTTATTACAAAAAGCGAACCGACATTCATAAATCATTTACATTTTCAACGTTGAAATAGTATATTATTTTATGCGAGCGAGTATGACTGCCATTGTTCACAAGGATGAAATCCGCAAGCAAATAGCTCATACATATATCTTTGCCGCTTCTATTACATTACTTACGTAACAACATAATCTGTCAACCTTTCTTTTGTTTGTTTTTGATAGGGTAATTTTGTGAAGCGTACTTTCTTTCCTTGTTCCACACAGACGCATTTTTAGACCACCTTGTGGTGATGACTCGAAGCTGAGCTCAGAAAGGTAAAATCCCTTGAGTTCCTAAAATCTGTGCGTCCACTCTGTACGCATGCACTTGACTAAACATTAAACAAATTAAATCGTTTACACGTACGCAGCAAGTCGTGTAGATTCTCGAACTCGGTTTCCTTGCGAAGTTGACGCGTTCGAGTCCCTGAACATGAAGCCGTCGCAGCGCAACCTAACTTGTCATATGTATATAATATTCTGTTAGCTCGAGGTCGTCGGAACGTAACGACTAGGAGGAAAAGACGCTCGCGCGTTCCCTGATATAGGGTCTACGAAAAATAAACAGAGAGAAATCCGGTATGGTAATGAAATATGACGGAGCTCCGGCTCCGGTGTTTTTACTTTAATATTTATCAAGCGGCAGGGAAAGAAGATCGACGCTGCCTCAAAATGCCCACCCGATGATGTTTCGCATTTGGTCCTGCGCGTTCAATTGTCTCGGGGAATATCAATAGCGCGCGCTCGCGCCCGCCTGTCAGGATAATAACGGACGGCCTCATAGTTCGACTCTCCATTGTCAAGATGCTCCTCAATGTAACGACGATAGGTTTGCGGATGATATTCGACATCAAAGGGATGCAAATATGGACGTTGTCGGTGGTGGTATCGACGGCGCAAACAATGTAATCGTTTGCATTGTCGGACGTAATTGCTGCGACATTGTTGTTGTTGGTCGGACGGACGATGAAATTATTTCGTGTTTACATCGGCCACAATCTCACTGCTATTTTTTAATCGGGCTAGTTATGAAGAAGAACTTTTAAAATGCGACTTGCGCACACGTGTCTTCGGGTACTTGAAGGTCAGACGAGCCGATCGCTTCTTTCGGCAATTTTATAATCGTAATTCCTTTTCTGTCTAAAACGAAACTAATTTCATCATCCGACACGTTCGTAATCGTGCACGCTCGTAAAATTCCCGAGTAATGCCTAGATTAACGGCGAGGATATATTTATTAAGATTACCGGCGTAGTACAAGCCGAACGAACGCCGGGAATACTAATAAATCACATCGCAATTCCACCACCACCACTACAAGTTTTATTGCGCGGGTAAATACACCTCCGGAAATTACCATTTATATTGTACGTCTGCCATATCTTTATACGAGAATGCGCCGCTTGAATTTTAATTTAAATCCGCCTGGCGATCGTTTCTTCCATTGGCTTGCGCGCGCATGCGCAGCTCACCTCTTTAGGATGCACGTTTGATTGCGGGCTCGTAATTATTGTCTGGGCAATTACACCGGCGTGCAACAGTTGAATACTAAGGATGCAATTAGACGAATGGAAATTGGAGTTATCCAAAAAAAAAAAAACCTTGCGTCTCTCGTCGCAATGTCGAAGAGTGGCGCGTTCCTAAACTCGATGGGGCCGCCTCTGCGCCTAGGCAAGATCATCGGGATCATCTAATTCAATCGTACGTTTGTAACACGCCGAGGTGCTACTATTGTTTGTTGTCTTTATGGACAACTAAATAAGTAATCAATGAATCCAAACAGATAAACAAATTTAATTTATTAGCAAGTTAATTTACTGGCAACTGAAAGGTTATCGTCTGCAAGGATTTAACGCGTATTTATTTTCGGGGTAACTCGGGCAAAATTTCCAGGAACGGAAAAGGTCAGTTTTATGGTTACAGGCCACTCTGGCTAGACGAATTGCTACCTGAGACTACGGGGCCCCTATACCATGCAATAATAACTACAATAAATCTACGCTAGGCGCCAGCCTTCGAAGAAATTGTCCGAGTTACCTTTGTTGATATTTCTAAACGATTTTCAATAATTAAAATGGCTCGTGATCGCTAATCCGGACGTATTCTACTCGTGCCGTTAACCGGTTCTTATTTACTCCCGGTGAGACGGTTATAAATATGAGATAGCAGGAATTGGATACTTAAAAAAATAAAATTGCGGACTAAAATTTAATCAAGTATTTATTGCAGATCAAGGGAAAAACTCCGTTTTCCAGGCGCTATGCAGCCTGAAAATCTGAGTATAAAAAACCCCGTTTGTTATATTACCATACAAAGGAAACACAAAAAAAAATTTACACTCGTATAAGAAATACAGTAGAATTCGTTTAACGGTTTTCTCGTTCGAATATCGTGACGAACTAACTAATTCCAATTACACAACTGGTAGGTTGTTTTTATGCTTGTCCCAAACAATATTTGTGTACTGACTATTCAATTTAAATGAATAATTAATTTGTTTTCAAAATTACGTTGTCTTGGTACTCGTGTTTAACACTTTAATCGTACTCTAAGACACGCTCTGTATATCAACCAGTGCACAGCGGCGTTGTGCCTACAGTGTACTTACTTAATGAATGTAGTTGATTAAGTAATCAGATACTGGGGAAGTATGTGATACAAAACGCAACCCAGGCGATCGATCTGTGAGAGAATCAATAGTAATCGCTCGTTTTTCAGGGGAGGTCTCCTTTGGAGACGCGTGGCCCGATTTTTGATAACCTAATAACGCTACGAAGTGGGGAGACTAGCTCGACCGCTACTTTCGCTATTTTGAGGTGCAGGGTCAATGCCTCTGACTTTATTAATTAACCTCTGATTGCGTTGTTTCGACGATGATCTAACCTGTACGCGATGGATGTTTTGACCGTTTTTTCTCGACGCTCTACTATGGGTAGTTGTGGTCTTACGGTCTCGAAGCAGATCCCTTCTAATTCACTACAGATCTCCCGACAAAGGCACACACACAGAGTGTGATGGAAACTCGGCTGATAAGATGGCACTGATTACGTGATTCAGAATTGGTTTGGCCTCTTAATTTTACTGCCCTAGTAATACAATTGATTGGCCTTGATTTAGGTAATTAATCTGTGCTGGTCACACTGGGGTTTAGTGGCAGATCTGAACTTGCCTTAGGCCAGTGGTATGAAACAATCGATTTCACTGCGCAAATCGAAAACCACTCTGTTTCGTGTTTCCAATTTGCCAGAGAATATCGCAAGAGGGAATTAACTAATTTACGAAGTACCCTGTATATGAATTTGCACTAGATATTGGAAAAAACGTCGGCTGACGGCCTCTGGTCGATTTAATTCACAGAAACGCCAAACAAACTAGATTAATAATTTTTCTAACAATAGTCAGTCAACACCACTACAGTGGATGACTCTGATTTACTTTGACTTTGGTTCGTATGCAAACTAAGACTAAGAATAAATTTCCCAAACCAAGTAAGTACTGAAATTTATAGATTATGGAAATTTGATCATTTAACGCCACCAAATATGTAACGGATAAGATACAAATGAGAGCAAATTACCTAACACCGTGCCGCGGAATAAGAATCCAAATTCACGCACAACACAAAATTTTAGCTTCACTTCGCGGTTAAATTACATGTCACGCCCGTGATATTTAATTTTATTTTAATTGCCTCTCAAAATCACTGGTATTTTTAAACGGACCGGATTAATTAATTTATACCCTCTAGTGAAAATAATCAAAGAAGTCAGTAAGTAACTCAAGCGAGTTGCCCAGCAAAAATAGATACGACTGGTCGTTTTGAAAGCGTGTGGCTATCTCCTGTAATTTTTAAATTCATTTTTCAACTGCCCCTAATTAATGCCCCTTCCTTTGACCCGAAAACAAATGCAAAATATACTTTGACCAATCGGATCGCGTCCTGTGTTTGGAAAAACACGCCTCCCAGTTCCACGAAGTGTTTTTCTAACTTTCAAAAAATGCCACCCTGAAGGGCTACGCGTCTTTAACGTCTGCTTCTACTAAAGTTCAACATAGTTGACGTTTTTATTATTTCCTGCCTTTGCAAGTGTCATTTTCCATGCTGTATTATCTTACGTTTACTTATGCGTATCGAATTGCAACTTTTAAAGAATAGCAGACTCGTACCCTCGAGTACTCGAACTCTCGTGACCCAAAATTTATGTGACAATCCCTGCAAAGCCCATTGAACGATCTCAAGTGCGTTAGGTTTTTTGGCCTTTCGCGTCTGTTAGATTGTTATTGAAAAAAGGACCCCACGCCTTCTTCCCGGCAAGCAACTCGCTCCAGTCCCTAATGAATGTACATTTGTTTGTGATTAATTATTTTCGAAAACGCTTCCTCCCGACCCCCCGTGACGGAATCATAATTGCAATTATTCGTAAACAATTTTAGTTACATCCATAACATGCTCATTTGTTTTATATACAAATTCGCGACCGTTTCACGTTGAAATACGATGCGCGATTGTTTTTCCGCGAACAGAATACGAAACTAATATAGAGATCGCCACAATTCTTGTAACTGATTTTTTTTTTCTAATTTCCTAATAATGTGAAAGCTAGTTGGCGGAGAACACCACTCACTTATCCATTTTGTTTCCAGCAAAATATATGATGCATGAAAATCGTTCTTAAATTTCGAATCGCGTTTACGAGAAAAAGATTGAGCATCGCGTCGTCGATACACAACCAATAATCGCCAATTTTTTACGGAACGCCCTGTATATCGTTACATTTTTGAACTCGCGAGTAAATTCTAGCCTGAATTCATGTGTCGCATCATGGGTCTGTCAAGATTCGTTCTCGAGTTTAGTATTAAAATTATTTACTTCTGCGGAGACCCGCCCTCCCCGGCAGAGCCATCCAAGAACTCACAAAGGAGGCCCGGGATATTTGTCCGCGCTTTTCGTCGCTCTGACGTGAATAATTTGAAAAGGTCCCGGATATTAATGACATCCGTAAACCCTCGCGGATTCTCCCCTGTAGGGAAAAATCCGGGCGGAGGAGAATGACCGCCCCCTGCTCGCGTCTTCTCTTCACCATCGCGAATTTTATAGGTTAGAATTTTTAATCCCATCCCGTTCGCTTTAACTTGGAACCTTAACATGTTTAACTATATGAAAACGGTAGAAAACGGGGAATTGAATGTGAGATCCGGCTTTAGTGCTCTCATTAGGAAAACAAATTCCAATTGCATCACAACAACGAGAGACGCGCAAGGCAGCCAGAACAGCCTTATTAGGGCAAGACTTGCCGGGTACTTTCACAAATGAGACCAATTCCTAGCTGCGATTTATTCCTCCGCGCAGACATTTGAATTTCGAACTGGAAACGGAAGCCGAGAGTTTCGAGTTCTCGCGAAATAAAATTCCAAATTGATCTCGCGCGAGTCGTCTTCGTCTACTCTCCCCCCCCCCCCCCCCCCGGTAATCTGCTCGCGCTCGGAAGCGAAGCAGCAATTTGCTAAGAGATATTTTTATAAGCGGCGGCGCGCATGGCGAAATCGGGAAATTTCGTTCGAGTAAACAGACACAAAGTCGCAAAGCGGATTAAAATAAAAGGTAAGGCATGGTCCTTTGATGAGGACTTAAGCAACGAAAATCGCATTAAACTGCGAGGCTATCCATCAGCGGTATGCATAAAAGATGCTCGCAGCGGTTGGAACGAAAGAGAGGGGGCGGGGGTAGGTTCGAGAGCGAGCCCATAAATACTCGGTTAATTGGACCGGGCAGAAGGGAACGAAGGTGAGACGCTCGCCGGAGATTTGTGTCTTGGTGTGTGAAGTGGGTTACGTACCCTTGGGGTTTCTTCCCGCAAACTGGAGCGCGACCGCTAACCCCTAGAAACTTGCAAATGCATTTCGCTTCGCTGGGTCTCGCTCGTTACCAAAGGTAAATAAAACAGCGAAAGAGAGAAAGAAATTACAAGCTTGTCTGCTAGCAAAGAAAGAAAAAACACGCTTATACGACTGCGGTTGCTTTAGCACATCCCACCTCCCCCATCTTACAAACTTACAACACCGTACTACACCGACCAATGATGACGTCTACGTTAGAGTCATAACCGAGCCAGTTCGAGCTCAAAATTCCATTCGACTTAAAATAGGGGTCTTAGAATGCTACGACCTGTCACCAAATTTACTTTAAATTGACAGCCTCAACCTTACCTTGACTATCGGCTATCCCCTCGGCTAGCAACAGTGAGAAGGGAGTGGGTCAATGTGATGTTAAATTCTTAAGGGCGCCAGAACGGATCTCCCAGCCGATAGACAAACAACCTCGTCAGTATCCCCGAACTGACTTGATTGGGCAATAAGTCAAAAACAAAATAGAGGCTAACCTTGACTCACTGGTACGTAAATGTAGAAATCAAAAACAAATCTAAAGTTAACAAATTTAAACTTTATTGAATACTAAATCGTTGAACAAGCAGAGGATACACCTTGCACGAGGTTAAACCTGTGCTTCTTCAAAACAAAATTTAATCAAAGCGCAAGTTCCCGTTACACTTCAAAACTCACGACCTTGCTGTCAGGACGCAGCTACATTCATCTGTCAGTCGGGCCGCGGAGTGAAGTTGGCACTCACGACGCCACCTGTGAGTTGTTTCCAACACCGGTGATCTGGTTTAAAGCAGATTCGCAAGGTACGTCGCAGGGACACCTGAACTGGTTCCTTCGCAGCGGAAGTGAATTAGCTCGATACGATAAATCGAAATAGTACTACGACTTGTCCGCAAACCGATAAATTAAAAGTCGAAGTCGAACTAGAAGCCTATACTGGAAGCCTGTACTGAAAGCCTGAAGAGAAATGAAAACCGTTAGCGTCCCAAAATGGCGTTGGCCAATTTGTTCAATATTTTAGCTGAGATTTGCCGGAATCCCGGGGCTGAAAATACAACAAAATTCGCTCGGTGGTGTGAATACTATTCCGGCAGGGCCGTCGCTAAATTCTCCTCACTTTAAGAGCAAGAATTTCGTTAACACGATCAGAATCAACACCGAACGAAAGCGCGCCAACGTAAAGCGGAAGGACGCCGAAACACTATTACGTCATAAGCAGTAACCAAGGGCGTGATTATGACGTCAAGAGTTTTGAATAAAAGAACCAATACGAAAGCGGGAATTCAAATAGATGTTTCCCGGCATAGGTTAGCGGTGTTGCCAGATGTTCAGACAACGTATACATACAGGAGACGTTGCCCAGCTCGCTACAAAATGTGTCGTATTTCTCTGCGATGAAATTTTACTGTAACAAACTCACCCTTCGGAGCACCCTTATTTTCTTAGAAACGGTTCGAGATAGAAACTGGCAGTTTTGACCATTCGATTCATTTCGAAAAGACTCCATAAGATGGCATTTTCCCCCCTGTATACTGTATACTGGAAGCCTGTACTAAAAGCCTGAAGGGGAATGAAACCGCTAGCGTCCCAAAATGGCGTTGGCCAATTTGTTCAATATTTTAGCTGAGATTTGCCGGAATCCCGGGGCTGAAAATACACCAAAATTCGCTCGGTGGTGTGAATACTATTCCGGCAGGGCCGTCGCTAAATTCTCCTCACTTTAAGAGCAAGAATTTCGTTAACACGATCAGAATCAACACCGAACGAAAGCGCGCCAACGTAAAGCGGTAGGACGCCGAAACACTATTACGTCATAAGCAGTAACCAAGGGCGTGATTATGACGTCAAGAGTTTTGAATAAAAGAACCAATACGAAAGCGGGAATTCAAATAGATGTTTCCCGGCATAGGTTAGCGGTGTTGCCAGATGTTCAGACAACGTATACATACAGGAGACGTTGCCCAGCTCGCTACAAAATGCGTCGTATTTCTCTGCGATGAAATTTTACTGTAACAAACTCACCCTTCGGAGCACCCTTATTTTCTTAGAAACGGTTCGAGATAGAAACTGGCAGTTTTGACCATTCGATTCATTTCGAAAAGACTCCATAAGATGGCATTTTCCCCCCTGTATACTGGAAGCCTGTACTGAAAGCCTGAAGGGAAATGAAACCGCTAGCGGTTTGTTCAATTTATTCAATATTTTAGCTGAGATTTGCCGGAATCCCAAGCTGGGAATGGGGCTGAAAATACCCCAAAATTCGCTCGGTGTTGTGAACACAACATATACCCTTCGGAGAACCTTTATTTTCTTAGAAACGGTTCGAGATAGAAACCAGCGATTTTCACCATTCGATTCGTCTCGAAAGGACTCCATAAGACGGCATTTTCCCCCCTCTCCAATGAAAAAATCACATAAAATTTAGGTGTTTCCAAGAAGGTGGTCTCCGACGGTGCCGACCTAGTAACCCAATTGATGCTCACGGCGATTATTTCCTTTTTTAATACGTTTTCACTGAAGACGTCTAACCCTCCAAAACACCCTCATTTATTAACGTGATTGTCCACGCGCTGACTCGTAGGCAGTCGTGGTTGCTGATTATTTTATGGGATGCGCGACTTTAATGCTTCTTGCACAATAAGAGATAAGATTGAAGCAAAAAATGTGTATTTTTTGACAATGCAAATTACAAAAAAATTTTAACTTCAATTATTTAAATAATTACATGAAAAACATTTGAACTGTCGCAATGCAAGAGCGGAAATTACAGTTTGACTATCTAAGCGTGCTACCATACCGCCCCCCTTGAAATGCCCAATTTCAAACACACATAATGTCCACTATGAAATCATACATTGCCCTCAAAGGGTAGGATGCTCAGCTTTCTTGAAGGACGTTTAATAACATCGTTGCTCGTCCGAACTGTGACTGCTCTGACGACTCCATCAGGACCTGGATGAACTTCTTCGATGCGACCTGTTTTCCATTGGTATGGAGGTGTATTATTTTCATGAATAAGGACAAGTTGACCAATGTGGAGATTAGCTTCATCTTTCTTGTACCATTTAGATTTTCTTTGCAGCTCTAACAGGTACTCACGTCGCCAACGCTGCCAAAAATGCTGTTTCATCTTTTGAAGAAGTTGCCAACGTGACAACCTATTAGATGGTAATTCCAGTAGACTTGGCTCAGCAACATTATTCATATGTTCGCCGATGAGAAAGTGTCCGGGAGTAAGAAAGGTTATATCGTTAGGATCAGTAGTTAATGGAGTGATAGGACGCGAGTTGAGCACAGATTCGATTTGAGTTAATAACGTATAGGCTTCTTCAAAAGTTAAAGAAGAATTACCAATAATTCGTTTCAAATGATGCTTCACGCTTTTAACCGCGGATTCCCACAAACCGCCAAAATGGGGTGCTCGTGGTGGTATAAAATGCCATTTAATTCTTTGCGTTGACAGCTCATTAATTAGTTTATCGTTAGGATTTTCTTCAGCCAACAATGTATGTAATTCTCGTATTTCCCGATTCGCGCCTACAAAATTGGTACCGTTATCGGAATATATATCCTGTACATAACCTCTACGAGCAATAAATCTTCGCAAAGCTGCTATAAAAGGTTCAATAGTCAAATTGCTGACCAGTTCAAGATGGACCGCTTTAGAACTCATGCAAATGAAAATTGCACCGTAAGCCTTTACAATTTTCTTTGATTTACGTGATCCTTCTTTAAGATGGAGAGGACCAAAATAATCTATTCCTGTTTTTAGGAAAGGACGTACTGATCCTTCCCTACAAGCAGGTAAGTCGCCCATTATAGGTTCGACATGTGCGGGTTTTACCTTAAAACATTTTAAGCAACTACGTATTACTTTTCGAACAGCATTTCTGCTCGAAAGGATCCAATATTTTGTGCGTATTTGAGCCAACGTTAATTGACTTCCACCATGAAGTGTAAGTTTGTGCGCGTTACGAATGATTAGTTCCGTAAATTCGCTTTTAGCCGGCAAAAGTATGGGATACTTGACGTCATATAAAAGATTCATATTGCGAAGACGTCCTCCAACTCTAAGTATTTTATTTGAATCTAAAAAAGGAGATAAACTTAAAATCGAGCTAGAATTATGTAATTTTGATTTAGGTTCAGATAAGGCGTTCATTTCTGCTTTGAAATGTTGTGCTTGTACCTCGCGTACACAAAATAACTCGGCAGACTTTAATTCATCCACTGTAATGTGATTTAAAAACTTAGGACTTCTATTGCGTGTATTATTAATAAAACGTAAACAATAGGCGACTATACGAAATAGTTTGTTCACATCAGAACATTTTTGAATGATACATTGGTAAGTATCATTATTTTTAATTATTGATGTAAAACAACTATGTTCTGGTTTTGCTTCTGGTGGTTCTTCACATTGCGGTTCATTTTCATTTTTATCACAAGTTTCTAAAAGCCATGGAGGTCCGTGCCACCATAGCATATTATTTTTAAGTCGCGATGGTAAAGCACCTCGCGAAATAATATCCGCAGGATTCTCTTCACTGCGCACGTGACGCCATGATTTTATTTCCGTTAGAGTTTGTATTTCTGCCACTCGATGAGATACAAATGTTTTCCAACGAGATGGACAGGATCGGATCCAAGCGAGTGTAATCGTCGAATCTGTGTAATAAGTAATTTTAACTACAGGTTTGTCAATGGAAGTTACAACCTTCTTGGCTAATTGGGACAATAAAACAGCTGCGCATAGTTCAAGCCTTGGCAGTGTGACTTTCTTCAATGGCGCAATTCTAGATTTTGCGCAAAAAAGTTCAGAAGTGCTATGTCCGTTTGATTGAATCGTTTTTGCATATAGACATGCTCCATAAGCGACCTCACTGGAGTCACAAAATCCATGCAGTTCTATTTGACCTTTCGGACAACTGATTACCTTGCGTGAAATTTTTAAATCAGGTAAATATTTTAGCTCAGAAATAAATTCTTGCCATTTAGAGTTCACTTCCTGAGGTACAGCCTCATCCCATCCCATCTGTAGTTGCCACAAGCGCTGCATAGCGATTTTAGCTACAGTTACAGTAGGACATGCTAAACCTAAAGGATCGAAAATACGTGCTACATCGGCTAACATAGTACGTTTTGTAACTCTTTTGCTCAGTAATTTAGATTTAGTATGATACTCAATCATATCTTTTCTTGGAATCCATTGAATTCCTAATGTTTTCAGACAGTCTTCTTCATCAAAATTTAAAACCAGTTTTTCGCGTGATTCATTTGACAAGTCTTTTAAGATAGATTCATCATTGGATGACCATTTGCGCAATTCAAATTTACCTTTACAGAGTATCTTATCTATTTTATCCCGTATTTTACGAACTTCTGCTATAGTGTTTCCTCCAGTTAATAAATCATCCATGTAAAAGTCTGATTTAATTATTTTTGCAATTTGCGGGTCATAATTTTCTGCCTCTTGGGCCAATTCAGTTAAACATCGTGTGGCTAAAAAAGAACCTGGACATGTTCCGTATGTGACGGTTTGCAATTCGTAAATATCAAGCGGTTTTCGTTGATTATCTCGCCATAATATGCGTTGGTATTTAGTGTCATTTGGATTGATATAAATTTGGCGGTACATTTTGGTAATGTCAGCATTTATAACGTATTCGTGTGTTCGAAAACGAATCAAAATAGTAAACAAATCATTTTGGAGGACTGGTCCGACCATCAAAAGATCATTTAAAGATTTTCCATTGTTAGTTTTCATAGAAGCGTCAAAAACGACACGTAACTTCGTGGTTAAACTGTCGCGTTTTAACACTGCGTGATGCGCAAGAAAATAACCGTCGTTTGCATATTTAGTATCTTGATCTATTTTGATCATATGGCCTAATTTTTTGTATTCGTCAATAAACGCTGTATATTCATTTTTTAATTCGAGATCTTTATTTAATTTTTTCTCAAGCAATATGAAACGTTTTTCAGCAGCCTGATATGAATTTCCTAATAAAGCAGGATTCTGTTTCCATGGCAGGGATACTACAAAACGACCGTCATCTTTCCGCTTATGAGTTTGAATAAAATGTTTTTCACAAGCATGTTCTTCTGGAGATTTTACAGGTTCAATGTTTTCATATCGTTCTAACTCCCAGAATCGTTTAATATTATTATTTAGTTCAGCTAATGTGCTTAAATGGCATGTAGCTGATAATTGTTTACTAGCCGAGAGCTTTCCTGATATTAACCAACCGAGCTGACTCTTTTGAAGTATGACTCCTGGATGATTGGTTGAAATTTGACCTACATTCAATAGCTGATAGAATATTTCCGCGCCAATAAGAGCATCAATATTTTGAGATTTATAATATAATGGATCTGCTAGTTGAACGTTTTTAGGTATGTGAATAAGAGATGCATCTATCGACACTAAAGGAAGGTCGTTCGTAATCTTGTCTAAAATAAAAAATGTAAGTTTTACTCGATAATTATTATATTTGGATTGTATAGTCGTCTCTACGCGTGATGTTGCGTGAATTGCTTTGTTGCTTATGCCTGTAATTGGCAAATGCATTTCTCGAAATTGTAGTCCTAACGAATATGCTAATCTAGTAGTCATAAAGTTTATCTGCGAACCTGAATCAAGCAAGATTCGTGCTTCTTGCGCATTACCCCAAATGTCATAAAATTTCGCGATGCAAGTAGATAACAAAATAGCTGAAGAAATGTTACAATTAGAAACTCCGCTTACCACTGTACTATTATCATCTTTTGAATTAGAATTCTGAGATGCTGATGTCTTATTTAAATGTAAAAGTGTGTGATGATTTTTGTTGCATTTTTTACAATACGATGATTTACATGATTTTTTATCGTGACCTGATCTAAGGCAATTTAAGCACAATCGTTTTGAACGAACAAAAGTAATGCGTTCAGATTCATTAAGAATTAAGAAATCTTTGCATTGATATAATTGATGATTGTTATTACAATATGTGCAAGAAGCAGTTCTGTTTAATGCTATGTGACTAGAAGCATTTTTGTGTGATTTTGTTTTGATATCACAAGAATCTTCCAATGCCTGGCATTTTTGAATTAAAAATGTTTTCAAATCGTTAAATGTGGGAATTTGTGCTGTTTGTTTTTCTTCCCATTCACGAGCTAAATTATTAGGCAATTTTGAAGTGACTAAATGTATCATTAAGTCGTCCCATTCATGAACTGGTCTGCCTAATGATGAGAGTGATCGCAAATGTTGCGAAAAAGTATCTAAAAGTTGCCTAACTGAAGTTCGCGAATCTTTTCCAACTGATGGAAATTCGTATAATTTTCGTATATGATTTTTAACAATGATTCGTTTATTTTCATAGCGTTCTTTTAAAAGATCAAACGCCACTTGATAATTGGGATCTGCAATTTCAATTCCTTTAATTACTTCAGCGGCCTCGCCGGAAAGTGAAGATTTTAAATATTGTAATTTTTGTATTAAAGGAATCGAAGTGTTGCAATGAATTAAAGAATTAAAGCTATTGCAAAATGATAACCATTCGTCATATTTACCCGTGAATATAGGTAAATTAATGGATGGCAATTTTACTTTAGCTTGAGTCATGTCAGAATTAGAATTCTGACTGGAAATATTTAAAGCTTCAGTAGAAATACTAGAAACTTGTATTTTTAATTTTGAAAATTGTTGGCTGATATCTCCGTCAATAAAATAATCACTGAGCTGTTCCGCATAATCAGCATCATAATTTTCTTCCAATAATGTTTCATAATTTATTACTGAACGATTGCAACTTTCAAACTGACGTTTTATTTTATCAACGTGAGCATCGGATGAATCGCTGTCATTGATATAATTTTCTAGAGTTTTTAAACTACGTTTTAAGAAAGCTTTCTTATTTTTTAATTGCTTAAGAAGCCCATACATTGAATCTGTTAATTCAACTGATTCGTTAGGCATATCGATAATTTGTATAGAACGGACTAACCTTTCTTACAATATGTTTTGATAGCTGGTTCCAGTATGTGGCGAAGAAGGACCAATAATATGTCCACGCGCTGACTCGTAGGCAGTCGTGGTTGCTGATTATTTTATGGGATGCGCGACTTTAATGCTTCTTGCACAATAAGAGATAAGATTGAAGCAAAAAATGTGTATTTTTTGACAATGCAAATTACAAAAAAATTTTAACTTCAATTATTTAAATAATTACATGAAAAACATTTGAACTGTCGCAATGCAAGAGCGGAAATTACAGTTTGACTATCTAAGCGTGCTACCAGTGATCTTGCTCTTTTCCGTACTCACATGAGCGCATAATATTATTCGTTAATGTGGCCTTATTCCTGTTCGTACTAACATGCGCGCGAAAACTCGAACTTTTCTAATTACGATTTTTTTTTAATTATTATTATTATTACTATTATTAATATTATTTTTTGTTAGTTTCGTATTTCTTTCAATTCATTAGTATCGGACAAAAATCCGTCTGGTTTTTGTTTTTTAAATTCTGCGAACCGGAAAACCGCGCTGGAAATATGAAGCAATCAGTTTCACGCATCCTTGCGCAACAACTGACGGGCGCTACGGTACGAAAAGTGCATCGACGGAAATAAACCCGGCAATCGTACAGGAATCCACTTGCTTATGCCTTGAACACGTCCACCGTTTAGGCAAATAAAACGGCATGACCGCCGCGACGCTCCGGAACGGCCGGGCTCGCCGCGCGCTCTCGAGGAAATCGATTTGCTTACACCATACTGCACTTAATATTTTAGCCGCTTCACTTTCGTGAACAATCAGTACTTAAACTATCCGCTTTACGATCGGCCGGCCCCCGATTAAAGCGGACGTAACAATAAACTTACGCCAACAAAAAAATAATAAAATTCCTCGACATTATCCTTTCTTGTGTTGGTGAACTTGCATCTAGTATGATGAAAGTAACTTATGTATATTTACATTGAATTTATCAATTGGGTGACGAGGTCTGTGACGTTTGAGCCGGTCCCCGTGATAACACTCAAATTTTATGTAATTTTTCATTGAAAAGGGGGGGGGGATGTCACCTCTTTTGCTAATACTGAATGCGATACACACCGAATTCGTGATTACAATTGAATCTGTGATTGGTCAATCAATCGGTTAATTAGAAAAGTGTTTGTTATTTACTATTTATTACCGCTAATTGCGAGCGCAGCTCGTTACTTTGCGTTATTGATTTAAAACGTCAATAATAAATATCGTCTGGTGCGCTTCGTCGGTTTGTATGTCACCGGTACGTTAATCAGCGTTAGCGTTACGTAAAACATCGCTCAGCCGTTGTTGTTGTTGTTGGTGGTGGGGGATGGAGTCGGAGGTGGGGCGGCTTTTACTTTTTCACGGGGATACACGCCGTTTCGGTGAGGGCAGAATAATTCAGGGCGGCGTTATGAATATAGATGTCGTAAATAATTGATATTCAATTATGTGGAGCACAATGGCGCGGCGGCGGATCGATGACGCCGAAAGCAAAGCCGAGACTGTACCCGCCGCCGACTCGTTCAATCTCGCATTAAACACGGTAATTATGTAAATTAATAAAGTTACTGGCTGGTACGTTTAATAAATCTAATGGATTATATTTACGGCGGGCGTCGCGTCGTTAGACTAAGTGATTTATTATCTTCGTCTTGCCTTAGCTCGCCGGGCGCGCGATCTCTTCGCCCCGGTAACGAGCTGTGATCGGGTCTTTTTTTTTTTCGTTTAATTTTATTTCATGAATGACTCGATGCTTTCGAGAAAATTGCAGTCTCGTACAAAGCGAAAAGCTGCAAGCAAAACAACCGTTTAAAATATTCGAAACTATAGGTTTTCTTTTTCTGAGGAATGTAATCAATTAAAGACTACATCATATATTTTTTTTTAATATAAAGTTGTGACAAATGATGTTTCTTCTTGTCCTTCCTTCAATGAAATAACCCCATGCCGGCGAAGTAGGTGTAGTTAGCGTGTAAAGTGTATGCCGGACTATAACAGCATCAGCGGCTGAGTACCGCCGGACTAATGCAGCACTGGCTTGCATGACGCGCGCGCTGCGGCGCGACGTCGCTTAAGGAACATATCGAGAACTTTGCGTTTCACCTGCAATTGTCCGTAACTCACGATTAAGGGCGGGTATTGTTTGTGACAGTAGACAGTTACGTAAACCGCTAATTAGGAGTTATTATCCGAGAGTTTCGGGAATGCCTCAGGACTAGAGAAAATAATCTCAAGTAACTTCGAATTTATTTTGTGAGCGTGTTCGTAGTGGTTACTTCACAAAACATGAACTTTATTTGATATACATAAACACGGCGTTTCGAGGAAGTCTTTCAAAAAGTTTCGTTGATGACGTCTTCTACTCATCAAGGACACAACCTGCCGCCGACGAAGTAGGTGTAGTTGATGTGTGTAGATTGCCGGACTAATCAGCACTAGCGGGTAAAGCGTATGATTTGCGGACTAAACAAAAATTAACCTTAACAGATGACAAGTTTCCGCTGTCTAAGTATCAGCTGCTCCCCAGGCTGGCAACAGTAAAGAATGGGGTGGGTTAATTAAGACGGTAATTAAATGAAAGGGCACCAAGTCAGGCAATTATTTTAAACAACTGAACCCTCAACAACCTTGACGACGTCTCAGAATCGTCAAGCGTTGGCAGAAAATATCAAAAGCAAACAGAGGCGAGACTTTACTCACTGGTGTGTGAACATGGAAATCAAACTCGAAATTGAAGTCAACAATATTACAATTTATTTGCGATTCCAACTTCGTACTACATGAGTTCACCTAACTAGGCTGGGTTCGTCTAAAGTTGACAGTTTCAAATTTACTTAAATCAACAAAAATAATTTGCATTTGGCTCTCCACATTAACTAATAAGCATGTGATATTATCGCAACGATGTATGTCTTATGATTCGGTATTAAATGCAACAATTTGTTTCTGTCAGTCAGAGAAACGTCAAACGAATTTACTGATCGCCACGCCATCTATGGTTCCTGTCCCGCGTTGCTGATCCGGGATGCGCCGGCGCGGCGGTTCCAACAGCTAATGGCCGGTCAAACGGAGGCAGCCGAGAACGATTCCCAGGAAGCACAGCGATGCGTAAAGCGTGAGTTGGGAGATTATAACCCAGTCGCAGAGCCAATTGCGAATACACTCGTAAAATCCAATAACAGGGAAAAAGAAAAGCCTGAACGGTTTCGTTAGCATTAGATTAGATTCAATATACATTGCCTGAGAGCTAATGAGTTTCCAGGCTTGGAATCGGAGTTAAAATCATCCCCAAATGTGTTCGATGGTGTCACTGAACGTTCCGGCACAGCCGCTAATGAATTACTTCTCCCAAAGAGCAAGAATTCCGATAACTTACAATGCACGTGAAACACGTCAGGATTGCACCGCGCTTCGAACAAGAGAGAGCCGATCGAGGCGAAGTTGTAGATGGTGGTGGTTGCCAAGATACGGATCCGAAGACCGTCACATGGTGTATCACCACCGATAAACTTCGAGAAAGCATCCCTCAGGCTTGCCAACTGCATCGAAAGCGGGACAGATGTCGTCTCGATTCCGCGTTTTCTTGGCGGGAAAATTGAAACGTAACATGGTTTGCCGGACTATACAGCGCACTGCTCGAGCAAATTCTGGCTTGCATCGATACGCGTTCTACCTTTTAGATCCTTATTTTGTGGCGAGGATTAGGTAACTTTGCACCATTGGCCTGTTTGCTTGCTCGAATCAGTGATGAGCAGAGCTGCGTCCTATTTGTCGCAGGCCAGTCCTTTCGCGTTTGGCCCGGTGGTTGTCTTAGCGCGACCAAAATGAAGTTGCGATCCTATTTGTTGGCCAATCAGAAACGAATGCGGTTGCGTCGAGTACGCATACACACCTAATACGGTTGACCTTCACGTATTATAAAGTCATATTACTTACTACGTTACGTGCAGTTCACCAATCATGGACGTCGTGTTGTACGCCACGTAATAAAAGAACTGCGCCTGCAGGAAGTACGTCAGTTGATCGACGCCGGCTAAGACGGCGACGCTCGTCACAATCATCACCAGGCACTTGTATTTGTCGTAGGTCTTGCGACGGTGTAGCGCGCCGTTCAGGCCGTCCACTTCGACTAGGAGCTTCTTGAAGTCGCTCCTCCTGCGGACGAAGTAGATCAGTTTGCCGAAAGCCGTGATTCCGCAATAGAACATGAAGATGACGTTGCTGATCCTCATTAATTTCGAAACGTCGTCGTTGAATATCGTCGAGATAAAGTGGGCCGTGTACTCGTAGATGTAGTAGATTCCGATGGCCAGCACGAACTTGTTGGTCTTCCCAATTTCGAAGTAGATGATCCCGATGACCTTGCCTAGGCACAGGAGCGGCCCCATCGAGTTTAGGAACGCACCACTTTTCGACATTGCGACGTTTCAGACTGAAGTTAATGACCATGCGAGATATCGATCTTGTTTGCTCGTGTTAAACAGAAATTAATGTAATTGCTTCTCGGAAAGGATGATAAATAAATTGTTTTTTTAATTGGATATTATCGCGGTTCGACTCAATTTGAAGTTTTTTCATGAAATGCCTCAAATTTTTGAATTCGCGAGTAAATTCTAGCCTGAATTCATGGGTCGCAACATGGGTCTAGGATAAGCGGTTCTCGAGTTTTTTCTTTTGTTTTTAAAACTAAACTCGAGAACCAATCGTGACAGACCCATGATGCGACACATGAATTCAGGCTAGAATTTACTCGCGAGTTCAAAAATGTAATGATATACAGCACGTTCCGCTAAAATTTGGCGATTTTTGGTTGTTTGTCGACGACGCGATGCTCTATTGTTTTCTCGTAAGCGCGATTCAAAATTTAAAAACGATTTTTATGCGTGATTGCATTTTTGAATTCACGAGTACATTTTAGCCTGAATTTATGGGTCGCAACTCGCAACATGGGTCTAGGACGAGCGGTTCTCGAGTTTTTTTCTTTTGTTTTTAATACTAAACTCGAAAACCAATTGTGAGATGCGACACATGAATTCAGACCAGAATTTATTCGCAAATTCAGGAATGGAATTATATTCAGGGTGTATAAGAAAATTAAAAATTAATCTCTTGATATGCATTTGTTTTTCAACGGAACGACCCAAAGATTATTGCATTTTTGAATTCGTGAGTAAATTCTAACCTGAATTCATGGGTCGCAACATGGGTCTAGGACGAGCGGTTCTCGAGTTTTTTCTTTTGTTTTTAATACTAAACTCGAGAACCAATCGTGACAGACCCATGATGCGACACATGAATTCAGGCTAAAATTTACTCGCGAGTTCAAAAATGTAATGATATACAGTACGTTCTCGAGTTTTTAAAAAAAAAAGACAAGAGAGCCTGTAAGTATCTTCGTACTCAATTTATTGATTGTGAAGAAATGAAGTCGACTGTTAGCCGACTCTTCAGAATTTCAGCCCGAAACCTATAATATAATATAATCCCTGCACGGATTACTCTTCACTACCACCGGTCTCTTTTAAAAAATGAAAAAAACAGCTGGTAAATAACTTATGCACTCAATACAGCGATTCTGGACTGCTGCGATTCTGCTTATCCTCTTAGGCCGGTGAAACTGCTTTATGCCTGCAAGACGCGAAGTCCTCTTAGACCGGTGAAGTTGCTTTATGTCCGCAGGTCTGTTCCTCGAGCCGTCCCCAAGAAAATAAAGGCGCTTCGAGGGGTCGGTTAAGGGTAGCCGGAAACAACTACTCGTATTGAGTTCGTGGTCTGATGATTTTTCTTTACCCACCTCAGTGCACGCCTATTCTAATTAGTTTCGACAGGGTGATCAACGTTTCTCCTCTTTATCAGATGCCGTCGGAAAAATTCAAAGGCAAATACACGAGATGGAAGGAGGATGTTTGTTTATCTGCGGCATCAAAACAAGATAAATCCTCACGGCGAGTGGCGACGCGGCGGTGCCGTCGAGGGGATTCAATATAAGGGTATAACATTTCATATAAGAGCCTGTGCTTCAAGGCTCGTTAGATTCGTCAACTTGCGAGTCGTCACCGTCTCAATTGTACCGAAGAAAAGAAAATTAAATTTCGTTTTCTTTTTTTTGCGCGACGTGAAATACGTAAATTTCATGTCTGCGTCCGCATGGTCGCGTCCAACTAAATCGGAGCCCCCCGTACGAATCGCGCTTGTTGTAATGCGAGCGACATTTATTGCGTTGGTTTTGGCGCGCACGAACTATGCCATTAAATTAATAACGGAACTCGAGTTTCGCGCCGCCGGCCAATAATAATGTCCCGGTAACAAAGTGCGTGAAGCCGCGCCGTAAATGAGATCGCCCGAATACCTCCGGCTTCAATTCGTGTTGGTCTGCGCCAAAATTTAACTTATATACGAAACAGGTACACTCGGAGCCAACAATTTTGATGCGCTTGCTTAAATAACTCAAGCTCTCGATTAACTCATAATGGCGTTTAATCTAGAAACCTTAAATTTCCTTTTGGAAAAAAAGCGCGTTACTTTTCATGGAATCTTCGCCATAATCGTAGCTGTGAGTTTAATACATTAAATACGTCGACTGTTTCTATAATTGAAAGATTTAGACGAAATGTAGTGGCATAAAAGATGCTGCGGCAAGGCCTCCTTAGATCCTTTGTTTTCTTTCATAAGACGGTTAAATAAAAATGTTTAGATAGTACACGAACCGAAGACAGAATACAGCGGCATTAAGAAAGAGGCGAACTTCGAGTCTCTTTTTGTTCAGAAATCAAATGCAACTCTTTTATGGCGTTGATGACAACTTCGCATTTAGAGTTCCGTCCGTGCATGATCTTAAGAACATCGTTTGCAAATTTGAAATACAACGGCATAAGAAATGGGGGAAATTGAATTTTGCCTTCGGTTTGCTGTCATTCTTTCAAGATACGTTAGCGAAACGCAATTGTTTTAAATCCGTGACACAGTTCTCACTGGGGACGTTCGGTTCGTTGTTGTAAGCTCGACATTTTTCTCATAAAAATCGATTGTGATTGCAACCGATTTCTTTTTTTCATGAATCGAATCGGTTTAGCTTGGACGCCCTGTGAAGAATCTGATGCGGACGGTCGAAAATCGACCCGCGTATCTGAGACTGGTAAAAAAAAATCGAGTTTCTTTCTCCCGATTGGAGTCTATTCAAACATAGATTCTTTTAACGTAGATCAAACGTCCCTAGTCGTTAGACGAACCGAAGACCAAACGGGTTTCTTTTCTTAAACGAACGGCCAATTCCGGAAGAAGATCGTCGGCATTGGGCGGGGCCTCTGAGATGATGTAATAACCATCAAGAACCGAACACAAAAAACGAAAAGTCAATTCCTCGATTCGTAACTTGGAGACCTCGTCGAATTATTTATGATGATGACATAATTAAGAAAATTTTTGCTTCTTAGCTCTTAAGAACGGTCAACAAAATGTAATTATAAACTTGAGCCACGAAACTTCAAAGATTTTGACGTTTTTCTCGCACGAACCGAAGACCAAACGCATTTTCTTTTTAAAACGGGTGGCCAACTAGGAAAGAAGACCGTCGGTATTGGGCGAGGCCTTCACGTTGGCTTCACGAAGCTTTTGGATTTTATGTCGCACAAAAGACCAAACGGATTTCTTTTCAAAACAAAATGTACGCGGGCTGAAGCTAAAAATCAATTCTCGGATTTGATGAAGAAACTTTTTTGTTCTTATTCAAAATTGGATAGTAACTTTGAAAATGGCCAAACAAAATATAATTATTAATTTTGAGCGACGAAGCTTTTGACGTTTTTCCTCGTACGAACCGAAGACGAAACGGATTTTTTTAAACGAGCGGCCAATTAAGAAAGAAAACCGTGGAATCGTCACCGAGTAAATCCCAAGCTTTACGTCTGTGCTTAGGGGCCATGCGATCTACTCCTTGTGTGGCTTTATTAATTGAAGCGGTAGACGATGACTTCTCGAAGTTTTTGGATTTTTTGTCGCACGTACCGAAGACCAAGCGGATTTCTTTTCAAAACGAAACCTACGAAGGCTGAGGCTAAAAGTCGATTTTCGAATTTGGAGAGCACGTCGAAATGTAAAAAAAAAGTAATTTATGAGGTGACTTAATGAAGAAAATTTGTTTTTTTTTATTAATCAACATTGGAGAGTAACCCTTGAGAACAGCCAACAAAATATAATTATAACTTTTAATTCACGAAGCCTCTGCTTTTGACTTTTTTCTCGCACGAACCGAAGACCAAACGGATTTTTTTAAAACGAGTGGCCAATTAGGAAAGAAAACCGTGGGTATTGGGCGGTGCTTTCACGTTTGAATTTTTCGTCGCACGTACCGAAGACCAAACGCATTTGTTGTCACCTTTGGTGCGCGTCGGGCTGCGCGGGATTCTTCTGTGGGAGGCACTTGCGTTTACGGACGGCGTCCTTCTTATTTCCGATTGGTCGGTGTGTCGGACATCCGGGAAACGTGCGAACGTCTCGGAATCCCCTTCCGGTCAACGGCTACAGATTCTGCAGCTCGGCTAGCTCGACCGGCGGACTAGGAGTGGATAGTGAGAGTATGGTGAACACGAGAAGAGTGCTGGTTGTCCAGAAGTAAAAAGAATATATTTACAAATAATATATACAGAGTGATATATACACTATATAATATATAACGCGGAGCGGTTGGAATGTCAGATCGGCGGTCAAGAACGGTGGCTGATATGCCGGAGTGTAAAACACAGCCGGGCCACGGGCTTGGTGGCGGTAGGTTGGCCGGGGCGGCAAGGTAGACCCTTGTGTCGGCGGCGGCTAGGTTATTGGCCGGCGGGTGCCGTGCAGCACGACCGGCCGAGCCGAGTAGTTACCGTGGCCAAGAGAATCGTGGGCAAGGAGGCGGCGGTAGCCTGGTTAGGAAGTCGATGGGGGCGATCTCAATCTGCCTACTTCGCCCCAGAGATCGTTACGGTGGACCGTTCGGATGACTGACGACTGCTTGAACCGAGCGCCCTTTTATGTGGTTAAAACCAATCCGTTCCAAGAACGGCCCTCGCTTCTGACGTCATAATCCGCTTAGCGCTAATGGCAAATACACAAAAAACGGTGTAACTCTCTTATATCAACCGCGAGCTATGTTTTTGATTGTGCAGGCAGGTAGAGGGATAAAAGATCTTTAATTTGATCCGTGACATGCCAGGTTTTATCCGGCGGAAATGTGAGAAAAATGGCTCGGAAGTGTGGAAGCACTTCCGGCGGGATATCTTTATTTCCAGCGGTGCGATTGCTCTTATATCAACCGCGAGCTATGTTTTTGATTGTGCAGGCAGATAGAGGGATAAAAGATCTTTAATTTGATACGTGATATGCCAGGTTTTACCCGGCGGAAATGTGAGAAAAATGGCTCGGAAGTGTTGAAGCACTTCCGGCGGGATAACTTTATTTCCAGCGGCGCGATTGGGCTGAATTTTTGTGTCGATGTTGCGTAAGGCATAACAAAGTTTGTGACGAAGTTTGAAAAGAATCGTACCGTGGGAAGTGGATAAAAAATGTGGAACTTGAATGGCGGCCTGTGATTGGCCGGGAGGGTCACTTGTTCTGAGAACTGCGAACGGCACATGATGCAGCGTGGCTATGTGTCTGTGTGCTTAACTTATGCTAAAATATGTAAAAATGAAAATAAACATTTGTTCGCGTTTAAAGTCGCGGATTACGTGTTGGTAACATCTTACACTTTTCCAAAAGGAAACCAACCAATTGCAGGTGAGACCTTCATCCTCCGCCCTGCTTATGTCTTTTTATTCTATTTTCGGTTCGTGTACGCTCATTATTAGAAATGCATAAAGCAGACTGACTTAATTGATCGGAGATGAGGTTGACAGATGGAAACCTTTTATTTCAAGAATAGTTACAGGTTAGCGAGCGAGTTCTAGCGACCTTGTTTAGGAACATGAAGACGCTCTGTGGGTTTGAAGATCCAAATTGTAGGAAATAATTGAAGCAGGAAGGGAAGTAATTCAAAACGAACCCCGAGAGAGTAACTCTTGAGAATGGCCAACAAAATATAATTATAAATTTTGAGTCACGAAGCTGCTGCTCTTGACGCTCGCACGAACCGAAGACCAAACGGATTTTTTTTTATAAACGAGCGGCCAATTAGGAGCGAAAACCGTCGGTATTGGGCGGGCCTTTCACGTTGGCTTCGCGAAGCTTTCGACCTTTTCGTCGCACGTACCGAAGACCAAACGGATTTGTTTTCAAAGCAAAACCTACGCAGACTGAGGCTACAAATCAAGATTTGAATCATTTTAGACCTCTTATCGATGGCGAGATTTAAAATTTAAACCATCAAGTCCTCAAGATGATACTCAAGTTCTTAATCAACTAATAATGACAGTGAAAGACCGTTCACGTTGGGTTACTTCTATTATAATAATAATAATAATAAATGGCTTTATTGTGCAAATCTCAAAAAAAAATAAATAAATACAGATTTTCCTATCAAATTAAATGCAATACATTACATATGTATATGTATACGAATCAAGTTAATTAACGAACTGAAGGACAATTCTAAGTAAAGATTACAATACATATGATGGGAGTAAGCACAATCACAAGGCGACGTTCAGATTCAGCATTAGCTTCTCTGCTTTTAAACTTAACCTTGAGTGAGTAAAGTAAATGAAGATATGAAGATGCCTAAATTTAAAAAAAAATGAAAAGAAAAACAGTTAATTAAACTTAACTAATCTATAGCAGTACCTATATAAAAGAGGAATAATTTGATATAATAGAAAAGAAAAGACAATATGTGAACACACAGCGAGATCACGAAGGGAGGAGACTTAAGATACGTAATAAAAGAAAATTATTTTAGCTAGCAAGTATCAAATAAAGTGTCTCTGTTTCACGAGTAACATATTTTTTAGACACAATTTAAAAGCAGATGGATTTAATAGTTTAAGTTCATGAGGCAGATTATTATATTTGGAGAAAATAGCATATGATAGCGATGTTCTATGTGGTGGTAATGATATAAGTCCGCGAAATCTGGTGGTGATATTATGCACGTCAGACCTAAAACGTATTTTGTTTTACAAATATGGAGGAGTTTTATAATAAATTATTTTATGAAATAAATTTAAAGTTTGAAGTTCTCTCCGGTTTTTCATATTCAGCCAATTTATTTCCTTGAAGTTTGGGGAAATATGATCAAATTTTCTGATTCCATAAATTAACCTTAAACAGGAATTTTGTATTTTTTGAATACGATACGCAGTAATGGAATCTAGGGCTGGATGATATACTGGAGTGCTATAAGTAAATTGAGAGAGAACAAATGCTTCACATAAGCGTTCCTTTAGGTCTATATTTAAAGATGATCTAAGAGGGAATATTTTCTTTAGAAAAAGATAAGCATTGCTTATATATTTAGCGATCTGGCTACGATAGCGAATTATTAAACCCAGATTCTTGGCTTTTGTTACAAAAGGGATTTTAACACCATTAATACAGATATATGAATAATATTTGTAAGATTAACGCAGCATTTCTGTTTTCCAAAAAGTATAACCTGAGATTTATTTGGATTTAGTTTTAAAGAATGAGCTACAGAAATTGAAAACAAAGCCTCGAGATCTTTATTGATTTTCAGCATAGCGTCCTTCCAAACAACAGGATTAAAGAAGTGTCGTCCGCGTAAACATGAGCACTGCAGTGTTTTAGTAGAGACAAAAATTTAGAGGTATAACAACAAAATAATATAGGTCCAATAACAGAGCCTTGCGGTACTCCTTGTGTGACTATTAGAGGAGAAGAACGTTGATTATCAATAATAACAGTTTGCAATCGTTGAGAAAGGTATGACTTGATTAAATTAGCAGCATTCTCGCTTAAACCGACATGCAATAAAATGGAATAAAGTAAGTCATGCTGTACCGTATCAAATGCTTTGCTGAAGTCTAATAAAGTAAGTGCTGTGATAAGTCCTTTATCAGTTGCTTGGATTATATCATCAGTTACCTTCAGCAGAACAGTCGCACGGCTATAGCCACTCCTAAAACCTGATTGCATGTTTGGTATAACACCAACCGAATTAAAGTAATCAGTGAGTTGTTGTGTGATAACACTCTCGAAAAGCTTAGAAGAGAATGGCAATAAACTTATTGGTCGTAGATCTGCTACATTAGTTGGATCTTTTACTTTCGGTACAGGTCGGATCAAGGCATGCTTCCAACAATCAGGGACAACAATACAAGAATTAATTATATGAGTAAGATAAGGGAGTATTAATGGACAGCACATTTTTATCATGATTATATTAATTCCATCGATGCATCGATCCACTTCATCAGAGGTAAGTAATAAGTCGATAAGTGTAGCTGGGTGAGACGAGTAGGTTGACCAATAATTTGTTTATAATTAAGAGAATCTAAAAGATATTGAGAAGACGCATTATTAACTTTTAAAAGGTCAACGTTAAAATCACCCCCGCAGAGTATTTTCTGAGAGTAAATGAGGGCTTTCGCAAGAGAGTCCCCTAATTCACTCAGAAAAAATTTATAATCCAACTGTGGTGGTTTATATACTACTCCTACCACAAAATTTTCATTATGAAATTTAAGGCATATCCCTAGTTGCTCTATGGTGTTTTTAACAACGATTAGGGAATGTTTAAAGTGGTGCTTAAAATAGATTCCAACTCCACCACCTCGTTACGTCCTATCTTTTCTTAAAAACTTGTAACCATGTATATTAAGTTGTTACAGTTCATTTTTCCTTTCTGTTTCGAATACACCCTGTATATGCGTTGTCACTACTCAGTTTTCATTACTGTTCCGAACACGCCCTGTATAGGCGAAATTAGTCGTGCTGGATGGTTGCTTGGAAACCACGTCACTGTACACATTGAGCTGATTGGTTCTCCCAGTTGCTAGGAAAATTCCGCCAATGGTAAAATGGAACGTGTCTCTCTCTCTCTTTGGTAATCGTTCCTTTTCGGTCGAACGAGAAATATTGCGCCATTTTTCAGAACGAAATTCGTCGTCTCCTGGGCCGCACGTTTCTTTCGTTAAACAATTCGTTTGTGCGTGTCATTACATCAAAGGGATGTTAGTGCATTTTACGGCAAATTGCCGATTCTGAATAGGCCCACGTGTGAGACAGAAAAAACGCGTGCCTCGTGTTTTGTTTCAAGCTTCGGTAAAGTGCCGAGGTAAGTTTTGTACGACGCAAATTTTCGAATTGGCCCTTACGTTCGTTTTCTTTTACGCTTATAGGCTTCTATTGCGGACTTCTAATCAGAGCTACTTCTATTGGGGACTTTTGTTGCTGACTTTTAACAAGAGCTACTTCTATCGTGAGCTTTTGCAAGAGTTAGATTTATGGGATGACGCTTTTTCGAATCGTGCAGGTGTACGGCGGCTTGCGACTTTGAAAGCTCCCTTCCCGTCTCGCTACGCGGCAGTCGGCATTTGTCAAAGGGGTTTGCGGCGGCATTGACACAAATACGCCGACAAACAAATCGGACACCGACGGAATAGAGGTGGGAGCGTTACTTTTTTTTATATGTAGTTTTGAGCGTTAATTCGCGATTTGTTTTTGCCGATTTCTTTCTTTGATTTTGCCACATTTCAACATGCACCTTATTGTGTACACTCCGGTGTAAATTTCAAACCGTCATACGTAAATGAACGATGTCACATACACTTCGGTGATTATAATCTGTTGAATTAGTTACGATTTAAATTTAATGTAAAATAATTACATTTGTTGGTGTTGTCGGTTTAGTATTTATTTAGTTTATGTTTTATTTTTTTTGTTTGTGTGTAAATAAATTAACGTGTTCTGGATGTAACGGGTTTTTTTAATTTTCTTTTCCCCTTTCAAAAAAATTAAGTGGCGCCTATTTTTGGTTTTGGCCTCGCGTTTCGGAATTGAACCCCCCCGTCCCATTGCAGCTGGCTGGCCACATCGGAGAAGTACAACCCGATGTGAAACTACTGCCTATCTTCGCAGGTAGGTAGCAAAGTGCATCATCTGGTATATTATCATGAAGCCATGTCTCTGTAATTAATAAAGTATCAATATCATTGTTGTACAAAAAATTATTTAACTCGTCGATAAGTCGATAAGCTTCTGCTCTTGACATTCCTGTCGCACGAACCGAAGACCAAACGGATTTCTTTTTATAAACGACCAATTAGGAGCGAAAACCGTCGGTATTGGGCGGGCCTTTCACGTTGGCTTCGCGAAGCTTTCCACTTTTTCGTCGCACGTACCGAAGACCAAACGGATTTGTTTTCAAAGCAAAACCTACGAGGACTGAAGCTACAAATCAATATTTGAATCATTTTAGACCTCTTATCGATGGCGCGATTTAAAATTTAAACCATCAAGTCCTCAAGATGATACTCAAGTTCTTGATCAACTCATAATGACAGTGAAAGACCGTTCACGTTGGGTTACTTCCATAACGTGTACGTAATCATCACAGATGGGAAAGAGAAATCGGGGGTCGATAAATTTCCCGATCAGAAAGCCATTGGTTGCAGGTAGGCGATCCACTATAAAGACGTTCCGGGACGTAATAAAACCATCCACCGAAACAAGTCACGGAAATGAAATAAATCCAGTCGGGCTTTATTCGTTCGTTCGACTCTGCGTTATACTCCGATCAAACGGCAAGCGTTTCTTTCAGCGCCCGACGACGCGACGTTTATAGTGTATTTCCTGCGCTTAATGGCAAAATATGGCACTCGCTTTTTTTTCACTTACCCCCCCATGAAGTGCAGTTCAACATCCAATCGTGCTCGCCTCTATTATTCATGGGTGGAACTATCTGTAAATTATTTGGACTTATTTCCTGTCCGGCCCTCGCTCGCTCCGCTCCGATTGAAAATTGCGGACGTCAATTACCGCGCGCGCGATGACGGACTCTCTCGTAAAATTCGGCGATATTTTCCGACGCGACGCGACGGGGGAAATGAAAAACACGAATTATTTTCCAGCAAAGCCGGTGAAATTGTTCGCGTTCCGCCGTGTCGAACACAATAATAACGAGAGCGTAGTAAAGTGGGTCGTGCCCCGAAACGACGAAATTCGGTTTGCGTTTCATTAGCGTCCGTATTTTTACAGCGGAAGCTTTTGCAAATGGTCAATGCAGGCCGTGGCTTTAAAAATAATACAGGGCCAAGCTCGTAGTTAGGAGGTGGGTCAAACCCTTACCCCAACACCCCCTTCTTCTCCTTCACATCGGCAAAGAAAACGTTTCGATTTATTATTACAATCCCAAGCCATCTTCGTCGTCGAGTGCAACAGGTTCGTTATATGCAGTATTTATTCACTTGTTTCTTCTCGCACGAACCGAAGACCAAACGAATTTTTTTAAAACGAGTGGCCAATTAGGAAAGAAAACCGTCCGTATTGGGTCGTGTCCCGAAACGACGAAATTCGGTTTGCGTTTCATTAGCGTCCGTATTTTTTCGGCGGAAGCTTTTTACAAATGGTCAATGCAGGCCGTGGCTTTAAAAATAATACAGGGCCAAGCTCGTAGTTAGGAGGTGGGCCAAACCCTTACCCCAACACCCCCTTCTTCTCCTCCACATCGGCAAAGAAAACGTTTCGATTTATTATTACGCCCCAAGCCATCTTCGTCGTCGAGTGCAACAGGTTCATTTATATGCAGTATTTATTCACTTGTTGATTTTCGGTATTAACGAACCCCCATTTCGTATTATTCAATAAACAGTACGGGCTTGCGCCATCTGGAAGGCAATATTATTTTTAGAATGTCATTTAGTAGACAATTTCCGACTGTTTATTCGTTAGGTCGCTCGTCTTATTCCCTCTCCTCGATGGCGGGGGGGGGGGGGGGGTGACAGTCGTCGGGGTTCGTCTTCTATAGTAAATTTCGCCGTCGCCGATGAAGATCGCAAACTAGGAGCGTAATTAAGTCAGCGTTATCGCTTCTCCTTGACGTGTTTATTGCGCCGCGGAAGGGGGGAAACCCCGTCGCAATGTGAATTCCGGCTCGCGTTTTAGAGCGCGTGTGATTAAGCGTGTTTGCGCGTTGTTTTCGCGATGAGATCACTTGCCAAAATCAACACGATGTCATGCGTCGGCAACGTTTATTAATGGGAGCAGATTTATTTGGTAGCTGGTAGAAGCTACTATTTTCTTTCGTTTGTTCTCTATTTTAATCCTTCAATTCTCTTCTTTTTTTCTTTCCATTTTTATTCTAAACTCAACATTACCACTAAAGACGACCAACCGTTCGGGACACTCTTAACCTACCTGTTATGTATCAAGTGAGCATATGTACTTACATAAGGTTGTTAGGGTGATATATAAAAAAATAATACATAGCGACTGTCAACGGATCATAAAGATAGATATTAATTTGAGTTATATTAATTCATATTCTGCTGTAATTATAAAGTAAATAAAAGGATTTAACACTACCCGTCGAAGCGCCCTCTTTTTCTTAAGAACGGTCGCACAAAGAGACCTGCGGTTTTCACCATTCGATTCGTCTCGAGAAAACTCCATTAGATGGCATTTCCCTCTTTTCCGATGAAAACATCACGTCAGATTTAAGTGTTGCTAAGGAGACGGGCTCAAATGAAACAGACCTAGTCATCCAATTGAAACTCTCACGGCCTTTTTCAGTGCATACATTACGTTCCTGAACTGAACATGATCATTCTTTTTCGGTTATCACCGAAGACGACCAAGAAGGTCGGAGCACCCTTAACCTACCCCTCGAAGTACCCTTATTTTCTCGGGACCGATTCAATTCGTCTCGAAAGGACTTCATAAGACGGCATTTTCTGCCCTTTCCGATAAAAAAATCACATCAAGTTCGAGTGTTACCTAGAGAATGGGCTCCAACCTATGGGCACTGACCCAATTACCCAATTGAAGCTCACGGCGATTACTTCCGTTTTCAATCGGTCATCACTAAAGCCTCCAACAAATAGGTCCGTACTCACAGGTGCTTCGATGCACACGCGGCACCGATCAAACTGTGGAGCTGCAAGCATTATTTCTCCGATGTAGCAACTTTGTTAGACTTTACTTTGTTCATCGCTGTATTTTTGACGATAAGATACTGTTACGTTTTTAAGGGTTCCAATTTATTTAAACAAGCGAGCGAAAGTCTAACGCGAACTTTAATACCGAACTGTCCAACGCCCAATTGTCTCCCATTCACTGGCTGCGGCTTTTATATAAGCCGGGGCTGTTCGTACGTGAATGATGATATACTTCCTCTGACCATTAACAGATAGCGTTGCTAATTCTTTCTTTATTGCTGACGGTTTTTTCAACTTTGAAGTCCAACCGGGATTCTTTTTTAATTTAAAATTTTGAAGCCAATTTTGTCTGTAATTTTGTGCAGAGAGAGACAACACTTAAAGTCAGTTTGAAATTCGAAATTGGCAAGAAATTAAAAGAGAATCAATCATTTTGATGATGTTCTGCTTCCTCCGTGCATTAACAGATGGCGCTGCTAATTCTTTCTTTATTTTAATTATTTTGAAGTCCAACTGTTACTGTGTTTCCATAGAACCACGAAGAGAAAAATGTCAAGTTGATTTAAAATCGACAAGAAACTAATTACCTGTGTCCACTGACAGATGGCGCTCCTATTTATTTCTTTATTTACTAACGACAACATGAAATTATCTTCTCTGGTAGCAATACTGTTCGTTAACAGATGGTGCTGCTAATTCGCTCTACATTTAGCTATACATGTATTGCTATCGGTCTTTGAAAGTTTGAAGTCCAACTGGAATTTTTTAAAAATTTAAACCTTGTTGAAATTTTTTGAAGAGACAAAACCTGAAGTCGATTCGAAATTGGCAAGGAATTAATTAATCATTTTGATGATGTGCTTCCTCCGTCCATTAACAGATGGTGTTGCTAATTCATTTTATATTGTAATTGCAATTAAACCTTTTGGTGACAAAGGCGCGTAAACTGTTTTCAAACCGCGCAAAAGATGGCGCCGACGTTAGTTTTGAGATGAATTCTCAAACTAAGAAGGATATAAATACAAAAATAAAAACTTTCAACACGAGAATGAGATTCCGAAACTAAAAGTGTCACAAAATGAACATGACGTGTGTGATTGAAATGAATTTTTTTCCTACAATGTACAGTAGATGGCGCTGATTTTCATTGCAACCGAAGAGCATTTGCGTTTTCGAATTTTAAACTTAAAAGGAAAAAGGGAAACAGAATTTACTTGTTTTCTACATGAACCCCTAGGCGAGGAAAAGAAAAAAGGAAAATTAAACAAGAAAACTAAGAGTGTCAGGAAATGAACACGATGTGATTGAAATGAATTGTTCCTCCACTGTACAACAGATGGCACTGATTTTCATTGCAGCCGAAGAGAATTTGCGTTTTTAAATTTTTAATTTAAAAGGAAAAAGAGAAACGTAGAATTTACTTATTTTCTCCATAAACCCCTAAGCGAGAAAAAGAAAAGAAAAATTAGAAAACGAACATGATGTGTGGCTAAAAAGAATAGTACCACCACTTTACAAAAGATGGCGCTTACTTTCGTTACGTCTTCGTGAAGAGCATTAGCGTTTTTAAATTTAAAAGGAAAAAGCGAAATGTAGAAATTGCTTATTTTCTACATAATCCCCCAAAGCGAGAAAAAAAAGATAAAAATTAAACAAAAAGCTTCAGATTCTCTAATTTGAGATTGCTGGATTACGTGATTTTTTTTTACTTTTAAGTACCGCACACTATAAAAATATGTAGAACATTTTTATTTTTAGTTATATTTTTTTAACTTATCATAAAATGCACAGGAGCTTGTATAGTATGAGCGAAAATGATTGGGGCGAGTTTAAATTTCCCGCCTTTCGCGAAGGGTGCCAGAATGTCTGGTTTTATTCCGCCGCCGCAATTCTCTAGGCTGTCTGCAGAAGGTTCCCGCCTAAGGCGCTTCGGCTAGACGGCTGTGACGCAAGAGACAGACTGGTGTCAACGAATTATTACAACACCATTTCAAAAAAAACGAGACACTTCGTATGATGGTGAAATTTGGATCATATAAATTTAAATTTGACATATTCTGCCGCAAAAGTAAATTAAAAGGAACCAAATTTGTTAGAAAAGAAGACCTTACACAACTATACGCTGAAAAATTGAAGTTGTTGGAGGAGAAGCACGGTAGACGCGATGTATGGACCAGAGATGGTGTTACATATCATAAATCTTAAAAAAGTTTAGTGAAAAACGTGTACAGTTACAATTATAGTCGTTCTTATGTTTATGTTATCGTCTTGTGTTTATGTTACGCTCGACTGATTTTCAGCTGTACATCTTTGCTGGTTCTCTTATCCTAGTTACAATATCTTGGATCTATTTTCTTTTCTCAGCATTAAATATTAATTTGGATTACAGGAATTAAATTAATTATTAATATGTTTTTCCTTGTTACGTTTCAAATTCGCCCCCAAGAAATCGTGGCCAAACAGCATCATCTCAGCTGCGTTTCGGAACAGTTGGCAACATTGATCCCCTCGTTTACCTCGCAAGAGGGGAAAAACTCGAACAACATTCATTGGCTATGGGGCACCACGTGACTGTTTTACGGACCATCATTGGTTACTGTCCGCGCGTTCTTTGTCGACCCCATTTTGGCTTCACGTTCCTCTTGCAATTGTTGTTCGACTGGTGCCAGAGTAAGACGTATTTTAGTGTGATCTCGGAATTCTTGCTTTTTGTGTAAGGAAAATTCGATCCCTGTTAACTCCACCGAACGATTTGGAGTAATTTTAATCCCAATTCCAAACCTGGGAGCTTTGAAAACCGCAGGTAACGTAAAAACGTGCAAGGACGTGTACCAAAATGGACGCTAACATTTTCTGTAGGCTTTTAGCACCGGCTTTTAACACAAGCTTTTAGTGCGCCTTTCAAGGATCCGTTCACAGATTTTTGGAGAATAATTTCGAATCATCGCATTGAATTCCCCCGTGAAGAATTTAGTTCCGGCGTTCCCACGACGCATCTTCCAAAACCGCTTCGAACCGGATCATCGTTGTTAGCAGCAATCTACAGGTGGCGTTGTGAGCGCCAACTTCACTGCGAAGTTTGAACAGACAGCTGAACGCAGCCGCGTCTTACCGACAAGGTCGTGAGTTTGACGTTTAACTTTATTAGCCAATTCTCTCTTTTTTTGCGAACGTGAATTTAATTGCATGATTATCGGAGAGCGAATTTTCGGCTGATTGCGGTCGGCACAAATTAGATTAACAGATTTAGGACGCTAAGCAAATTAAATTGGCATCCGAGTGGTGTCGACTTGTGGTTACATTTGCAAGTTGATTTGTAATACAGCGTTTAGTTGTGTTTATGTCCACCATCTTGACGTACTAGTGAGTGAAAAACCTCTGTTTACATTTGATTTTTCTGCCCAATCCTGTCGGTTCGGGGACGTCGACAGGATTGTTATTCGATCAGTTGATTATCAAGTCCGAACTAGTTATTTTACCATCTAAAATTACTCACTCCCTTCACACTGCAGCTAGCCGAGGGGATCAGCTGGTGAAAGAGACAGCGGACAACTTGTACACCATCAAGGTAGGTACGAGGCTAGTCAATTAAATTATAAATTTGGTGACATCTTACTGTAATGTATAAAATTGAGCTAGACTAACAATGGTTAAGATTGCTCATTTCAACGCGTGTTCCTTACTGAATGGTTTTGATGTCTTGAAGCAGCATATCATTTCCATTGATTTTGATGTTGTTACGATCTTTTCATCTCCAATTAACTTTATCTGGCGATTAATTCCCATAGTAACGATTGTTATTGACGAATAAATCGTCAGATAAAGTTAACTGGGCCTTAGAGAAACATTGTTTACACCTGTTGTTGATGATACAGATCTGTTAATTGAAGGTGATCAATTCATCAGGAGAGATACAGAGGGTGAAAGGAGAGATGGCGGAGTAGGTAAAGTGTTCCGTGGCTTTGTTACTTCCAAACCTCGTCGCCGTTTTAAGGGAAATCAGCGTCGAATTTTAACTCCAACACTGAAAGGTGCCTGAAGTCGATACCGACCACCATGGTCAAAGCACCATGACAGTGTCAGGTACATGATGCAAATCAGAGATAATGCGGTAAAAGGAGCTAAGAAAACAGCTGTAATAAAGAATATAGAGCACAGTGTCAAAAATAAGGATTCTCGCCCAGTTTGGAAAGATCTCAGAGCCTTAAACATACACATATAATAAAAAGAAATCAATCACCATTCCTCAACATATCTCTGATGCCAGGCTTTTGTGCCTAAGACACTCCCTGCCGTTAGTAATAACTTGCTTGACTTTTACTCTTGCAATACTAACCCAAAAATACGAAAAGTACTTTCACTTGGCCTTATCTCTGTGGACGAAACTTACGGAATTTTGAATTGTTCGAAAAGTAACTCCTGCTCGCTTGATAACATAAGCTAAAGAATGATATCCTTGAGTTGACCATTCCTTCTGCCTGTACTGACGTATATTAATAATTTCTGTATCTCGCACTGCGTTTTCCCTAAGATTTGGAAGTTAGCCACGGTAATACCTTGTTACGTTTGAATTTCCCGCTAAGAAGACGCGGCAACAACGCGACATCTAAGCCGCATTTCGATGTGTTCGACAACCTTGTGTCCTTTCCCCGCTTTCTCGAAGCTCATTCGTTATAAGGTATCACGCGACAGTTTTCTGGCTTACCGCCTTTGCAACGTTACGAACTTGGCGTCCTTTGTGCAGTCGTCGTGTTTTCCACGTCGAGGTGTGTGGTCGTGTGTTGGTTGATTAACGAGATTTTTGCTCAGCAAGTGAAAATAATCGATAAACGGCTGTGCCGGAATTAAAATCACACCGACGAACGTGCGTCGGGGCATATTTTTAACCCCTTTCCGAGCCTTCCGAAGTATTTGAGCACAATGGCGGACGCCATGATGGACGCTAACGCTACATTCAGGCTCTTTCTTATCCCCGCAAGATTTCACGCGAGGTTTCCCGTTTGATTTTGTACCTATTGAGTCTTGGTGCCACGACGAATTCCCTCTGTGGCCTACCGTGCCGTTCGAGTTAGGCTCCGACCGAGTCGACCCCGTTCTACGAGAAGCGTGAGTCCGCCATCTTGGAGCCCAATCCACCCACTTTAAACCAGCTACCGGCTTGGCCAGAACCACCAGTTGGCGCGATGACCGCCAACTTCACCGTGTAGACTGTACAATGACAGATCGGTCGTGTGTACGTACGGTACGTATCGCTATCCGACTTGCGCGTGCATTTTTAAGAGCGAATTACGACCCTCTTTACGCGTTTTGAAATAACGGGCAAATCGCTTTATTATTAAATAAGCTCACTTGACGTGAGCTACTGTTTCGGCTTTGTGTAAACCTTTCATTACGTGTGGTAGTGTATCTTTGTGTTTAATTAAATTCAAGTTAACCTGTACTATTGCGTTTGTGTTTGCTCCTTAACGTACCAGTGAGTAAATAAGCCTCTATTTACGTTTGATTTTTCTGCCCAATTCTGTCGATTGGAGACGTCGACTTACCCTACCGCTCTAGAACGTAGGTCTGGAGTGCCGCCGGGCGGTGTCCTTGGCCCATTATTGTATGCTTTTCATCTATTAAATTCCTTAACTTGTTTTTCTTATTACAGTCTTATTACACACTGCTCTATTTCAGTGTTCTTTTTCGTATTCTATTGCTAACATTCCTGATGAAACCAAAACCTTCAGTACACAAGATTTCAAACATCGGCTACGAGTTTCTATGTTCTTGCCATCGAGTATTACTTGAATTCAATGTTATTGCATGTTGCTGGATCATGCTCTCGCAAAATATAAACATTTATTATTTATTTGTTTCCGAGTTGTTTTCGATAAGATTATTTTTTTACTTGTTTACTTGTATCCACTCACTTTGTCTTAATACTTGACGTCTCTTGTTTGTTTGTGCGCTACCAATTTTTCTTTCCTTGTTACTAGGAACAGGGAGGAAGAGCACCCACGTGCTCCCCCAACTGCTTTTCTATCACTCTCTCCGTTACCTTCGATAAAACAGGGAGAATACTGACTGAACGTTGCTCTTTGAACGCAGTGGGATTTTTTTACCTTAGCTATCGGATGGATGAGAGCAAACTTCCTGTACTACATGTACAAGATATTCAGTAATCTGGGAACAAAGAAGCTTGATAACGCGCCGACGCGCGACCGCGATTTTATGCACTGGAACTACCACCGGATCATCACCATCCTATGGAATACGTGCAAGTAAACTTTGGAAAGGTTTTGCGAAAAACCGTCATCGTATGGAATACGTGCAAGTAAACTTTGGGAAGGTTTCGTGAAAAACCTGCCCGAAATTTTATGAATCACCCATTAAAACGCGGAGTAATAGTTAATTTGTGCAAATTAATTATTAAAAGTGATGCATATTCTACGACATTTTTTTATTCGCCCACACACTGGCATTGCACTTGAGGCTTATCGAGCTCATTCTAGGTCCTAAGACCGCACGATATATTCCGAGCTGTATCCTCCTCCTGATGCGCGCTCCTTGCCGAGGGGAATCGATTCCCTTTTTCAAACCGGATGAACGCCCTGTAATTCTAAACATTTTTCTGTTTCTATTATCCGACGGCGGCGAACAGGTCCCTCGACGAATGGAGTGTATCTGTTTACACGAGCGAGCTCGCCTCCCGAGGAATGCGATTTAAATAACCTCTTACTCGCAGTTAGGCGAAGTGTTTATCCGCCGGCTGCAACCGGGGGATAGGAATGCATTTACAACCGTGGACTCGGGGAAACCCCCGGTGATTTGTCAAGGATTATTGCACGCTCGCGTGGAACGGGAAATGAATTCGGGCACGCCGACTTCCGGTTCGTCGGGCACGATTTAATCACGACGCCGTGGCGTTACCCAGGATTAAGTTGAAGAACTTTTAATATATCTATTTGATTAGTTGAGAAAAAAAACTAATAGATGGCGTGCGATTTCCCAGGACAACGTTTCGTTGGGGTAAGGGCGGCGGGAAGGGTCGAGGCGTTCGCGTGTATTTTCCCGAATCCCCCGCCGCCAGTACATAAAGAATGATAGGCAATTTTAAGCTACGGTAGTTCCTTACAGTATCTCTCCCCGTCTATTGAAACTTTTATAGTTGGCCGGACGAAGGAAATCTAGATTTACTCGGGCCCGACCAACCCCGACCAACCTCGCCCCTAAACAAGACTTATATGCAGTCGCTTCCGTTTACGGCAGTAACGAAACGAGAAAGAACGAAACGAAAAAAAAATCCTCGTTTAGAATGGTCTTAATTTAAAGTATGTTTAATGTTTAGTTATGAGGCCCGTAAGCGTTTATGTTTCATCCATTTGCTATTGGAGGCGGCGCGTTTTAATTTTAAATTAGCTTTCGCGGCGGGGGGAGGGGGGATTGGAGCTCGCGAAGATTTTAAGCTGATCTGCGAGTGACAGTAAACGATTAATGACCGTGCCCAGGCGGCCGACGCAGATACGTCTGGACGCAGATTAAACAGGCTACGGACGCCGCCGAAAACTGTCGGTATAAATCATCCGCGCCGTCGTATTTATCTGATTCGAGCGTGCACTTTGAGCGCAGAAATTTATCACGAATGTTTCTTTCATTTCTAGTAGTGATTGGGCCCTACGACTATAGGCATGGACGTAAAGTGGTCCGGATTCAATTTAAAAAAATGTTGGTCAGAGGCGATAGCTCGTTAACCGGATCGTCTCGGGGCATCGGGAAGACGAAGATCAATGGCCTTGAACCGACTGTAAATCCTCGTGCTTACCCCGGGTCAGACAACTCCAAACTCGACCTGTCGCGCGACTGACGGATGGTTCAATTCCACCTTGTCGCGTGGATTATATACACATCTTGGCAATAAAATCTGCGGCGTCAGAGAATCGGAGAAGCCCCTTCCCCCCTCCTTCCGTCAGCCCAATTTATAGATTCGTTATTCGGCCAAAAAAAAAGGTCCGCCAAGAGTGAGAGCGAGTGGGTGAAATACGCAAATTGCATTTCCAAGTTTAAGGATTTCATTAAAAATTTGAAGTTATGAGCCCGAAATAAAAAAACTTCTGCAGCGCGAGCTTCCCGTCGCTTTGAGACGGAGTGCTTTCCGCACGATAAACGCCGACAAAGTCAGAGACGCGAGAAAAAAGACGGAAACTTTATTAGCGCTTCCTGAACGTCGGCCGTCGAGATGCGACGAGGCACCGACGATTTTAATTACGTCGTCGTCGCGTGCGCGTAAGCGAAATGAATAATCGGGGCGCGCCTTGAAAACTAACTCGGGAGGGGAGGGGAGGGGGCGCCGGTGCTAAAAATGGGTGAAAGAATTTTTTCTCTGAATGTAAACTTGTTTGTTACGGTTGAATTTGGAACATGGACATTTTTTTGGACCTCAACTTCATACTCCACCGCAGTGATCCGGCAACTAGCGTGTTACGATTCAATTTTAGACGACGTGCGCCCCGCCACCCCCTTCATATAGTACAAAGACGTGAAAGAATTTTTTCCTGAATATAAACTTGTTTGTTGCGGTTCAATTTGGAACATGGACATTTTTTGGACCTCAACTTCATAGTCCACCGCAGTGATCCCGCAACTAGCGTGTTACGATTTAATTTTAGACGACGTGCGCCCCGCCACCCCCTTCATATAGTACAAAGGCGTGAAAGAATTTCTTCTTGAATATAAACTTTTGAAGCGTTCGTTTCCACCAGGTGTCAAATGTAAACTAAAGTTTAAGTGCAGCGCGGCGCCGTTTCTCATTAACTTCTCGAGTGCGCTCGCCCCCCTCGAAACGGCGGCGCTTTTTGCGCCCCCGCCCCCTCCCCCCCGGTAATTGCAATTGCAACGCGTAGGACAAGCGTTTAGAATTCAAATTTCCGCTTTTGTTTTCCAATAACAAGAGAGGCTCATGCAATTTGCTACCAACAGCTTATCTCGTTAACTGCTCGTTAGCGCCCCCCCCCCTAATCCGCCGACAGCCAGCCGGCGCTGCGCGGCGCTTCGGTTTTCGTTTTATGAGGACGACGCGGCGATAATTGGAAACGCTTCTCGTCAAGGAGCCACGCAAAGCGGAAAAACAAAGCCGCCAGCGCGACCTCGACGGTTTCATCGACTCGGAAGGGTTGCGGCGCGGCACTCGGGATGGCGAATCGATTGGCCGTAAATAAGAGGGATAGCCGCTGATGTGCCGAAATTAGTGCGCTTAACATGCAGAAAGCGGATGCCGCAGATAAACCACGCGCGCGGCGTTAACGCGCAATGTTTGGCTCGCATAAACGAGAGCGAAAGTGAAATTTGATGTTAAACGAAGGGCCTAACTGCCGTTCTTGATGATATTCCTTATTTGTTTGTGTTTCGTGGATGCCCCCATCTCGTTTGAGCTGTACGGCGTGGCCACGCAGATAAATTATACTTTGTTGGCGCAATTGCGTGGAAACTGGGTAGATGGCAATAGGCTTATCCCAAACAACGTATATCGGGCACGCGTTTTCATTAATTTTTGAGGATCATTGATTTGTGCCGAAACGTCCAAGGAATTTCCTGCGTTTGCACGACGAGAAATCACTCCCTCTGTTGTTTGGCACGTGCCAACATCTTCGTTTATGAGAAAGTCAAGCTCGCTTGCACGCATGCTTTCTCTTTGTATTGAATATTTGTTCAATCCGTTGTGAATTGTTTGTTCAAAATAATCGTTCTCCCCTGAATCAACCGCCACGATTTCCTCGCATTTCGCTTCACTTTCACTTTCTGCTTTCAGGTTCCGCCGCAGAAGTTCGTGCTAATCGACTTGAACGTCTGCCTTTGACCGGACTTCTTCTCCTGAACCGGCCAGTGTCTTGCGATAAGTGGTGCATTTGGCCTCTTGCGCCACTTCCGCATTATCTCGCGGAATTCCGCCCAAGCCGCCTCCGGCAAGATCCCGTCCGCTCGCTGGACTTCACGGTTAGCTAAACTTATGTATTCCTACTTCGTTGTACCCTATTATCAGCTTATTTAGAAAAGAAAACTTGTTTATTACACAAGACGCCCACATCTGGAAGGTAAGAGCGAAACACCCACTCAGAGGGACGGTGTACACGAGACACCCGCATGTAGTAGGTATGGGCGAGACACCCACTCAATGGGATGGTGTACATGAGACACCCGAATCTGGTAGGTAAGGGAGTTTCAATGAAACAAGAGATACATTTTTGCTTCCTTTCCTTTTGAGGACGTAGACGTAATGGTTACAGAAAAAGTCGCGAGTTAAGTGCGTTTAAAAATAACAGTTAATAAGAAGGATGCCGTCGTTCTCCTCCTTCTGCCGTCATTTTCCTTCCACCCTTACTTGTTCATGTCAAGTAACTTCATTTTTTTTTTTTTAATAGATTTGTTCAGTATGAAACAGGTCGACTTCACGCGTTGGGCGCCAAAATTTTCTTGTTTTAACTAAATTCTAACTTTCCTTTCCTTCGTCGTGAGCCAACGAAATGTCCTCATCGTAGGCTTGCCAGTCTCATCAACCATAACAGATTCAAACTTTTGATTCGTCTGAAGCACTTCGCATTTAAAAGTACCGTTTGATTTAACCATTCGCCAATAGATGGCGCCGCGGGTTTCTTAGCTGACTAATTTGCTGTGGTGTACTTTCGGATTTTTAAACAGTTAACTTGACCGCTTTATCAGAAGAAGAAATCTTAAGTGGAATTGAAAAGAGTGAAATGACTGTAACACGCCGACGTGTCACCTTGTTTGTTGACTTTTACGGACAACTAAATAACCAATAAACAAACAAAAACTTATTGCCAAATTAAATAACTGGTCCGGCAATGTTTACTTACGGAATTACAAGTGTAACCCAAACGGTTTATTATCGCAATTAGTCATGCATCCCTACCTGTCTACGGCTATAATGCACAATCCGATCCGTCTGGGTCGGCTATAGCTACCTGCTACTTAATATTTATGGCCGTCGCTAGGACTATTCTGTTAACCTACTTATTTGTATTACGCTTGGACGACCCTTGAGAGGAATCCGCAATAAATGATAATATTTCTAATACGGCTCGTGACGTCGCTGTAAATCTGGACTTACGTTGTGGTAACTCAGTCCTTTTTTGGTGCGTCGATGTATAACCAATTAAAAATCAAAACTTTCAGAGAAGAAAGAGAAGTATTTGTATAAGAACACTCCTCTACAAGAACAAAGAAGGTAAGTAATACAAACACAGTTTACTTTGATAATAATCAAGAAGATTGGATATGGTCACATTCCCGTAAGCACTGCGAGCACCTTAAGGGAGATCCTTTGAAGTAGATAGTTATAAACCCGAAACGGAATGAAGATGATTTACATACATATATGTACCTTTTGTACAACTATGTATGTTTGGAACGAATAGAACTAAGGAGAGGCCTACAATTTATCCTAGAGGACAGTTCAGAGAAATTCCCCCACTGTTGCGACTGCGCGCGGTGTTCCTTTAATAACTTTTTGTCAGGAGTGGAATATCAGCACGACTTGAAGCTACACAACTCCAGAAGGACAAACTACGTGAGAATTTCTATGAAATAATCAAAAAGATCAATGACTATCTATCATAAGATACAAACATTGCGCTGCAACGAAATGAAGGCAATTTAAGTATCTACAATATCTACACAGATTGGAAACAGATTTGTGCGACTTAAGGATTCATAAAGGGAAAGACAGAGAAGGAAGTTATACTGTATTGAAAACGCTGGTGATAAGAACTTTTCAGTAATTATGTACGATAAATGTCGTTGAAAAGATTCAAGAAGGTAATTTGAAGATGATGCTGCCATCTGTGGACGAGCAGCATTATCTTCAAATCGACAGCGAAAACGTCGCCTATAACATATTTTTTTAACTTGTTAAGAAAGTAGACCTTTTAAACAATTGCCTACAATAAAATGGTGTCGCCATCCATGGGTTTATGGCCGACAGGCCTACAAGGTCATTCCCTGTTCAGCGGCGTCTCATCACTTAAATCAAAGAATAGAGAGTAGAAGAAACGTTGCGAACAAATGTCTGCGGTGCCATCTGTGATGACAGGCGTTTACTAAAATATTCACCGGCGGAATACTGCGCATGGCTGAATGGTTTCGAAAACGGCACATTGTGCTTGGTTGTGGTTGTTAGAGTTTTGAGCAAGTTTTAGTTGTTCTTTATTTTCTTATACTTTTAGTTTTTCTTATAATATTAGTAGCGCCCCTAACATCTCAGGTGTTAACTGACGACAAATAAGTACATAGTCGTTTTATTCTGTGTGTTGGTAATAAAACTTTCCTTTCTTCTACTCCCTATTCTTTGACTACTCTTAAATATTGAGTTTAATAGCGTTTTCCACTGGCTGCACTAGTGTGCACTGAGTGTATTTTCATTTCGGTTCGGCTTTATGTAATGAAACGAGATATAGATATCCTGAGTGCACACCGGTGCAGCCAGTGGAAAACGCTATAAGTAATGTATTAGCTAGTGAGGACTTAGACGTAACAATTTATTGAAAAATCGCGAGTTAAGTGAGTTTAAAAAAATAGTAGCTACTAAGAAGGAGGAGCCGGATAGGGATGAACCGATCGTGTCCCCCCCCGCTTATTTTCAAGTTTCAAAGAAATTACAGTTACGCCTTTGCTTCCTTCTGAACATTTACCTGGCAGAGGAGGATTATCGACAAGTTTTTAACGTTTTTTTTTTACATTTTTCTTTATTTTACATTTCTTCGTACTTCATTCAAGTTGTTTTGCTTCTTATTAATCGAAATTCGTCTCATCTCGTTTCTTCCTTTGCTTGTTTACAGTTTCCTTTCTTCTTTGTTGCGAGTCTCGCAGATTTCTTTCCTCTTTGTTGCGAGTCTCGCAATTTTCAAACAACTTGACGGTGTTTTCTTTTGTTTGTGTACAGCATGTCACTTATGTAAATAGAGTTGTATAACTTGTATGTGAATTAAAGTGAATAATAAACATGCGTCAGTCCAACCTCGATAGTCGTTTGATTAACACGTAACATGGCGCAGTCGTGGTAACAAAATCTAACAAATAACTGAAATAAATAATGGATATTAGAAGCCAAATTCAACCAATTAACTTAAAAGGTAACTTAGCTGAAGTATGGAAGGGTTGGATTCAACGATTTGAAATTTATTCAACGGCAACCGAATTAGATGGCAAACCGGAAAAGACGCAATGTGCTCAACTGCTGCATTGCATGGGTGAGGACGCCATTGAAATTTATAACACGTTCGTTTTCGCTGAAGACGAAATAAATAAAATTAACCTGTTGAAAGAAAAATTCAAAAACTACTTCACACCAAGAAAGAATTTAACATATGAACGATACAAATTCTTTACATCACGTCAAGAACAAGGACAGAAGATAGAACAGTTCGTCACAGAATTAAAAAATAAAGCAAATCAATGTGAATTTGGTGATACAGGGCTGAAAAATGATCTAATTAAAACAATGATAATAATTGGCATAAAGGACGAAGGATTACGAGGAAAACTGTTAGAAAATGAAGACAAAACATTCGGCAAGGTCATCGAATGTTGTATGGTAACAGAAAATTCCAGACGCCATTTGAAAATGATGCAGGATAAGGAAGGATCGAACAATACAAATGAAGCAAAAGAAATCGATGCAATTGAGAAACGAAAATCAGCAGAGCTGCAAGAGCGAACACAACTTGAACGAAGTCAGCGGTCATCGTCGAGAGCAAACAAAAACTACAGGACCAGCAGACGTACTTCAAAAGCAAGTACCGGTACAAACCCTCACACTTCAGGTAAAATAATTAAACAATGTAGTAAATGTGGACGTGATCATCTCATAAATCAATGTCCAGCATATGGGAAATCATGTAATATTTGTAACATGCGAAATCATTTTTCTAATGTTTGTAAAAACAGAAACAAAAGAGTCAATCAAATCAATCAAGATAGAGAAGAAATGTTGGTTATAGACAAAATCAATTCGACAAATAAATATAATTACTGCATGATAAATTTACCTATCAACAAAAATTCAAATGTGTCTGTTAATTTTAAAGTTGACACGAGTGCCAGTGTAAATCTTATTTCTTTACACCATTTAAAAGAATGTGAATTTAATTTAAAGAATATTCAAAGATCAAATGAAAATTTATCTACCTACACAGGCGAAAAAATAGCTATTATAAGATTTAAAAACAAACATTTATCAAAAGTTGAATTCTATGTAGTAACAGAACAAAAAGAGTCTATCTTAGGATTAAACTGCTGTATAGAATTAGGTATACTTACTTTGCATGAGCAGGTAAACTTAAAAACTGTTAATTTAATAAATAATGAAAATAATTATCACAATTTAATAGAGCAGTACAAACATGTATTGGCAAAATAAACAAACCATATCATATTGAATTGAAGGAAAATAGTACACCTGTTGTAAATCCGGTGAGAAATGTGCCTTTTGCACTTCAAAATCAATTTAAAATTTGTCTTGATGAACTGGTAAAATCAAATATAATTAAAAAAGTAAATGGCAGTTCAGACTGGGTTAACTCTTTTGTTTTAGTTAAGAAGCATGATAATTCTTTACGCATCTGTTTAGATCCAAAAAAACTTAAATGAAGCCATTAAAGACTCTAAATACAAGCTTCCTACTATAGATGAAATCTCTTCTAAATTAGTTGGGTCCACAATGTTCACTAGATTAGATGCAACAAATGGGTTCTGGGCTATTCCCTTGGATGAGGAATCTAGCAAATTGTGTACTTTTGGGACACCATTTGGCCGTTACAAATTTTTGAGAATGCCATTTGGAATAAAAATTGCTAGCGAAGTGTTTCAAGAATACTTCTCCAACATATTTTCAATTAATGAAGTAGAGATTTATATTGATGACATATTAGTACATGGCAAAACGAAAGAAGAACATGATAGTAAACTGCAACAAGTTTTCGAAATTGCTTCAAAACATAATATAAAATTCAATTTCAACAAATGTCAATTTGGCCTAGAAGAAGTAAAGTACTTAGGTTTTAAATTTTCTAAAAATGGTATCTCAATTGATGAGGAGAAAATTGAAGCAATTCAAAAAATGCCCCCTCCAAAAAATAAAAAAGAAATGCAGATATTCTTAGGTATGATCACATATGTTAGTAGATTTATTAAAAATTTATCAGAATTAACAAAACCATTACGGGACCTACTGAAGCAAAATACTCATTTTGTTTGGAGTGAACATGAAAATAAGTCTTTTCAAAAAATAAAGTCATTGGTCGTTTCTGAGACAACACTAAAATATTTCGATCCAAATGAACCTACTACAATTTCGGTTGATGCTTCAAACCATGGAATAGGTGCCGTATTACTTCAGAATAATTATCCATGTGCATATGCGTCAACAGCTATGACAGAAACCCAACGAAGATACGCGCAGATAGAAAAGGAACTACTCGCAATTTGTTTTGGCCTTCAAAAATTTTATCAATACGCGTATGGTAGACAAACTATAGTGGAAACTGACCACAAACCTCTCATATCAATTTTCAAGAAACCGTTAAGCTCCGCTCCAGCTAGACTACAACGTATGCTTTTATCATTACAAAAATTTGACATAAAATTAATTTACAAACCAGGTAAAGACTTGATAATTGCTGATGCTTTATCAAGAATTAATCTAGATAAACAACTTAATGAGTTAAATTATGACGTTCAAATTTGCGTAATTCAATCAAAAATTGACATTTCAGATGAAAGAACAAAACAGTTAAAAATAGCAAATGAAAATGATGATGAATTGAAGATAATAAAATATTACGTAGAAAATGATTGGCCAAAAAATTTAAATAAAACTCCAATTAATTTAAAACCTTACTATAAATTGAAATCACAAATAACACAATTAGAAGGCTTAATCTATCTGGGTCAAAAAATCATAATTCCTAAATCATGACGTAACAAAATTTTATCTGATATTCACACAGGTCATTTAGGAATTAAGAAATGTGTTGCTAGGGCAAATTGTGCTTTTTATTGGCCTAACATTAACGCAGATATTGAAAAAATAGTAAGTAAATGCGAAATGTGTAACAAATATGCAAATTCAAAAAGAAAGGAGCCGATGGTTCCGCATACAATAATTGAAAAATCATGGCAAAAAATAGGCATTGACATTTATGAACTATATGGACAAAATTATTTAATCGCAGTAGACCACTACTCAAAATATCCAGAAATAGCAAGTCTTAAAAATAACTTAACGACTGAGAATGTAATAAATAAACTAAAATCATTTTTCTCTAGGCATGGCATACCAAAAATAATTACTTCAGAGAGTGGAAGACAGTTCACCAATAAAAATTTTGAAAACTTTGCTAAAGAATGGAACTTTCAAATAATTAATACCTCACCACATTACCAACAAGCTAATGGTCTTGCAGAAAGAACCATTCAAACTGTAAAGAAATTAATTAAAAAATGTACTGATGACAAAACAGATGTATATGCAGCTCTTCTAGCTTACAGAAACACTCCGGCATTAAACAGTCCATACCCACCTTCACAAATTTTAATGTCCAGATTTTTAAGAGACAATTTAATATTCCAAGACAAAAATCTAACACCTAAATTAATAAATAAAGACAAATTCAAACAGACATTAACAGTTCAACAAGAAAAAACTATTTCGAATTACAACAAAAAATGTGTAAGATTCGCTATAGATTTTCAAAAAAATGATATGGTTTGGTATCAAGATGCTCCAAAAAGTATTTGGAAAAAAGGCATAATCACAGAAAAAATTAGGAATAGAACATATAAAATTGTAAAAGAAGATGGAAGAAGCATAGTAAGAAACAATCATTATATTAAACATCGTAAAAACACTGAAACGCACATTCCACCTTCTTACTCAAATTATTTAGCCTCGCATTTATTAGAAGATAAAACATCCAGTCCAATAGCTGAAAATACTAATGTAAGTGAAAACAGTAGTGTATACAGTAATACAAGTGAAACAAGTTTGCAAAGAAATGTTATTGCAAATGAAGAACCGAATGTTTCAAATAAACGCATACGGAAAATTCCTCATAAATTGAATGACTTTGAATTGTACTAAACTAGATTACATATACCGTTTCAAATTTGTTAGTTAAATTGTTTTGTAAAGAGGAGAGATGTACAGCATGTCACTTATGTAAATAGAGTTGTATAACTTGTATGTGAATTAAAGTGAATAATAAACATGCGTCAGTCTAACCTCGATAGTCGTTTGATTAACACGTAACAGTTTGTAACGCTTTTTTTACAGTTTTCTTTTATAATTTTTTAGCAGTCTGGAACCGTCGACTCTTGAAACTCTCCGGAATAGTCGAGACGGTAGATGACTTGACTGCGTTAAGATTGAAACATCGACGGCTCGGACGCAATACTGCCCCCTCCTCGGGATTCCGTCCGTTCCGGTAGATGACGCGACCTATGTTAAGCTTGAAACATCGACGACGACCCGGACGTAATGCTGTCCTCTTCTTGATTCAGTTCGTCCCGCACGAATGCGTTTCGCGCAAGACATTTCGAACGCGACCGTCCTCATAGTCTCAGACTTACGTGAGTAAGTAAATCCCCCCATTGCGATTTTATTACAATGTTGGCCGACACAACAGGTTCCCGTGAAAGCACATGTACTTGCGTGCAAACATTCGAACCGATTCTATTAGGATTCACAACCTCTTACCATCTATGAAGTGCGACTGTGTTTCACCAGCGCTCGCGACCGGGTACCACGAGCGCTCGCGACCGGGTACCACGAGCGCTCGCGACCGGGTACACGAGCGCTCGCGACCGGGTACCACGAGCGCTCACTCCCAACGAATAAATATTTATAAAGCCATCGAGTTTCTAGCGCACGCGCGATTTATTCGCGGTAATAAATGAGGTGGTGCAGTTGATAGCATTCACAACTTCTTATCTATGAAGTGCCTACACGCGACCGGGTTTCGCCAACGCTCGCGACCGGGTACTACGAGCGCTCGCGACCGGGTACACGAGCGCTCGCGACCGAGTACCCCGGGCGCTCGCTTCCAACGAATAAATATTTATAAAGCCATCGCGTTTCGAGCGCGCGCGATTTATTGGCGGTAATAAACGAGGTGGTGCAGTCGATTGCGTGCGTTGAGGAATGCCCGGGGTGCACCGGGACTCGGTTACCGAACGTACGGTGCATTCCGTTTTACGTCTGGCCTCTCCGGGGACGAATTACACGCGATACTGCCCTCCTCCAGATGATGCGCCATAAAAATTCCAGGGAGTTTTGCGGGTAGTTTCCCGCATGCGAGGAAACGTGTTGAAATTATGCACGACTCGCGTTCACCCCCCTCCCACCCACCTCAACTCTGCCTAGGATTTATAATTGCGAGGCCGCTCCACCATCTTCAACGTGTCCACTAGATAACAGAAATTTCTAATAAAATAATTTAAAAAGAAATACACAACGTAGAAAGGTAGCAATTTAGCGATTTTATTTGTTTAAAGCCATATATCAAATTATTTGCAAATACGCAAATGATATATACACATACATACAATACACACATCACATATTTACTTATTCCACGATTTTCACACGTTTTCTTTGGTATACGCCGACGTGATTCATCATAAACGGCAACGCTGGTAATAAACGTGTTTGGGGCGGTGAGGGCGAGGGGGCTATGAGTATCTCGCGCTCCATTTGAGACACTTCGGACGTTACCAATCAATACATACTACCTGCCTACCATTTGTGTAGCGTAAGCACACTGCTACATCGTAAACAAAGAAAATCAATGTTGACAAGAACAGTCAGCCGAACAACGCTCACGTTCCAATTAGCGCATCTCGTTATGTAACCGGTGATGATGATGATGAACGTTGAAGGTTCATTAAAATCACAACGGGGTATTACGTAACGGGGGGGAGTGGTAAGAAGTGCAAGCGGAAGACGTGCGAGCCACCGACGATTTCAAATGCGAAGAATGATTTCGAATTTCCCGCCGGAAAAGTCGTAGACGGCGCTAGCGTAACACGTCTCATTCTTTTTATGACTAATTAAAATTTGGCAAACATTCATCCGAATTTAGTTTCGGTTTGGGAAATTGAAAGCGAAAAAATAACGGCGTTCTTCGGCAACTTCGACGATTTTCAAATTGCCCGCCTAAAGATGTAGCACTACGCAAGTAGAGCAACAAAAATTGCGCGACGCACAACAAAAGATAACTGGAGCAAACGCGGAATGTAACGATGAACGAGGAACGAGAGAAGATTTTAAACGCCAAGAATAATCTCCAGCTTCGCGCCGAAGAGAATCGCAGTGCGGCGGCGAAAACTGCATAGATGGCGCTCGCGCAACGCAATCTCCTTGATTAAATTTAAAAAAATCATCCTTCCTTAGTAGCTTTAATAACCTTCAGGTATTTCAAATTTCGCGCGTGAAAAACGAAAAGTAAATACAAATTTCGCGCCGAAAAGAAAAACTGTAGTACGGCTAAATTTACGTAGATGGCGCCGGTGTAACACACCTCATTTTTTTAAAGCCTAATTAGAATGATCGACATGTAGTTTAGATTTGAAAAAGAAAATATTTCGACGTTCCTTAATGACCTCAATAATTTTTATGTGTTTGAAATTTCGCGCCCAAATAAATTGCGGCACGTAGCTGCAGCACACGACAAAAGAAGACAGGAATAAACGGCAGTGAAACACGGAGTGTGTTGAACGGGAAGCGAAGGAACATCGACGATATTAAATACGAAGTATGATTTCAAATTCCGCGCCAAAAAAAATCGTAGTACGACAATATTTACATAGATGGCGCTGACGCAACACGGTTTCACTTTTAATACGTACCTATGTAATTAAAATCGCACGCAAACTCATTTGGGTTTAGTTTAGATTCGGGAAATGAAAAAAAAAAATTACCGACGTTGTTCGGCAACTTTTAATTAATTTTTAATTTCAACTTTCGCTCCTAAAATAATATGGCGTTGCGCGACATGAATAGTAAGAGGTGCAAGATAACTAAACAACGAGAGAAAGCGAAATTAGGTCGATGAGTTTAATCGCGAGACACAATTTCAAATTCCGCGCCGAAAAATAGTAGTACGTCGAAATCTACATAGATGGCGCCCGCTCAGCACAATTTTATTTTTTAATACCTGTTTAAAATCGTATAAAAACTTATCTACATTTAGTTTACGAGTAGATTTGAGAAAATCGAAAAAAATATCGGCGTTCTTTAGTAACTTTAATAATATTTGTACATTTCAAATTTCGCGCCCGAAAAAATTGTAGTGTGTAGTAGTGGCGCACAGTAAAAGAAATTCAACGTCACGTTTTCATTTTTTCTTTGTGGCAATTGTCTTTCATCACTATAAACAACCAGATCAATTTTCCTTCATTTGTTTCAATATCATAACTTCCTTATCTTTTCGTGCAAATGTTTCCGATCGTTCCAAACAACTGTAAAAAAAAATTATTTTCATTAGTAAGTCATCTCACTCTTTTCTCGACAATTGTTTCTAATCATTGTAAGCATCTACGGCATTTTTTTTTGTTGGTTTCCAATATTACGTCTTCATTCTCATTCCTAGACAATTGTTTCTAATAATTGTACATGTCCAGATAACCATAAACAACTGTATCATTTTTTTTGTTTACTTTCAGTGTCATGTTTCCTTTTCTTTCTTTGTTGTTTCAGTTTGTTTACCGTGAACAACCGGATTAATTTTTTTGTTTCAGTATTTTATTACTTCAATAATTTCAAATGTCGCGCTGAAAAAACAGTAGTGTAAGAAAGTTTAGTGGATGGCGCTGGCGCAACACGATTTCATTTTTTAATACCTAATTAAAATCACATAAAAACTCATCTAAATTTAATTTAAATTAAAAAATTATGAATCGACGTTCTTTAGTACCTTTAATAATTTTTCATGTATTTCGAATTTCGCGCCCAAAACAATGTAGCGTGCAGCAGTGGCGCATAACGCAAGAGAAATGAAACAAACGACAAAGTGAAACACGGAGTACAATGAACAGGAGACAAGAGAAGATCGACGATTGCAAATTTCGCCGCGAAAAAGTCGTAGTGCGACAAAATCTACATAGGTGGCGCTAGCGCAGCACTATTACAGTTTTTTAAATGCTAACATAAACATCCGAGTTTAGTTTAGATTTGAGAAAAATTAAGAAATAAAAATCGACTTTGTTTAGTAACTTCAATAATTTTTAGAAGTTTCAAATTTCGCGCCCAAAAAAGGGTGTCGACAAGAATCGCAACAACTGCAAGCAGATGAAACAGCAAAACGAAACGAAAGGAGGTCGACGATTTTAATCACGGGAAATAATTTCAGAATTCGCGCCGAAAAATTCGTAGTGCGGCAAAATTCACGTAGATGGCGTTTGCGCAAAAGTCTTTTCTCAAATTAGTTTACGTTTAGAAAACCTTTCATTGAATTGTCGACTTTTTTATCGACTTCGATGATTCTTGAATAATTTCGCGCCCAAATAAATTGCGGCGCGTAGCTGCAGCGCACAACAAAAGAAAACTGAAACAAACGGCAGTGCAAACATGGAGCGTAATGAACGGGAAACAAGAGGACATCGACGCCATTAAAGGCGAAGAATAATTTCAAATTTTGTGCCAAAAAAATTCGTAGTACGACAATATTTACATAGATGGCGCTGACGCAAGTTTCACTTTTAGTACGTAATTAAAATCGTATACAATCTCAACTGGGTCTAGTTCAGATTTAGGAAATCAAACCGGCGTCGTTTGGCAACTTATTAACTTAACAATTAATTTTTAATTTCAAATTAAATAAATAATGTGGAATGACGCGACAAGAATAGTCAACAACGAAACAACGAGAGGAAACGAAAGACGATCGACGAGTTTAATCACGAGAAATAATTTCAAATTGCGCGCCGAAAACTAGTAGTACGTCAAAATCTACATAGATGGCGCCCGCTCAACACAATTTCAATTTTTAATGCCTAACTGAAATTGCATGAAAACTAAATTTAATTTTAAAAAAATTTCGACGTTCTTTAATAACTTCAATAATGGGTGTATATTTCAAATTTCGCGCCCAAAATAAATTGCGGTACGTGGTAGTAGCGCACGACAAAAAAAGGACTGAAACAAACGACGGTGCAACACGGAGTGTAATGAACGCGAAACAAGTCAACATCGATGACATTAAATGCGAAGAATAATTTCAAATTTCGCGCCAAAAGAATTCGTAGTACGACAACATTTACGTAGATGGCGCTGACGCAGCACAATTACATTTTTTTGATACTTAATTAAAATTTCACTTTTTAGTAGTAGCTGATTCAAATTGTACAAAAACTTATGTGAATTTAGAAAAAAAAAGTCTCGACTTTCTTTAGCAACTTCAATAATTTTTAGATATTTGAAATTTCGCGCCCAAAAATTGTGTTTAGTATTGCGCGATAAGAAGTGCAAGTTGAAGAGGTTACGTTGCGCACAACAAAAGAAAACAAAAAAGTTCTCAGATTTTGTTCACGGAAAACAATTTCAAATTTCGCGCTGAAAAAACCGTAGTGTAAAGTTAACGTAGATGGCGCTGGCGCAACACAATCTCACTTTTTAGTAACTAATCAAAATTGCATAAAAACTTATCTAAATTTAGTTCAGATTTAAGAAATTGAAATTAAAAAAAAAAATACCGACGCCCTTTAGTTTTTAATAATTTTCACGTAAGTATTTCAAATTTCGCGCCCAAAACAGTGCAGCCACGCAGCAGTAGCGCATAACAAAAGAAAAATGAAACAAACGATTGAGTGAAACGCGGAATATAATGAAGAAGAGGCAAGAGAAGATCGATGATTTTAAATGAGGCACGAAGAATAATTTCAAAGTTCGCCCCGAAAAAGTCGTAGTACTACAAAATGTACACAGATGGCGCTAGCGCAACACAGTAACATTTTTTTCAATACTTATTTAAAATTGCATGAAACCTATCCGGATTTAGTTTACATTTGAGAATTTTTTTTTTAATTGACGTTCAGAAACTTCAATAATTTTTAGAATTTTCAAATCTCGCGCCTAGCGACTCGACAAGAATCGTAAAAAGTACAAATAGACGAGACAACAAAAGAAAACCAAAGAAAAACTATTGACGGAGTTGGAAACTTCAAAATTCCTATTTCAAATTTCGCGCCTAAAGAAATCGTAGCATGTACGTAGTAGTAGTAGTGCGCAACAAAGAAAAAAAACTGAAACAAACGAACGAGAAACAAGAGAACGTTGACGATATTAAATGCGAAGAACAATTTCAAATTTCGCGCCGAAAAATTCGCGATGCGACGAAATTTACGTAGATGGCGCTGGCGCACCGCTACTTCATTTTTAAATACCTAATTCAAACTGTGTAAAACCTAATCTGAATTCAGTTTAGAGAGAAACTCAGAAAAAATCGACGATTTTAATCACAAAGAATAATTTCAAATTTCGCGCCGAGCAAAATCGTAGTGCGACGAAATATGCATAGATGGCGCACTGGCGCAACACAGTTTCATTTTTTTATGCCTAATTGAAATCGTATGAAAACTTTAGTTTCATTTGTTTCTTGTTTTTTTTGTTAAATTTGGAAATTTTAGCAATCGCTCAATAGATGGCGCTTCAAAATTAACCTTAGGATTGTCTTTTTTTCTAAAAATTTTCGCTTTTTTATAATCTGTTCGTTTGGTTTTGGATAAGTTTGTTTTAATGGAAATTTTGCCAGTTACTCAACAGATGGCGCTTCAAAAACACCCGACAATTGTTTTTTTTTCCCTAAAAATTTTGACTTTTTTGTAAACCATTCGTTTTTTATTGTTTTTTTTTGTTAAGTTTGGAAATTTTAGCAATCGCTCGATAGATGGCGCTTCAAAATCAACCTTAGGATTGTTTTTTTTTCTAAAAATTCTTGTCTTTTATATATTGTTCGATTTTTATTCGTTTTCTTTTTGTTAAGTTTGTATTAATGCAGACTTTTCCCATCGTTCGATAGATGGCGCTTCAAAATCAACGTGAGAATTGTTTTTTTAATTCATTTTTTTATAAATTATTCGTTTTTTGTTAGTTTTTTTTTTAAATTGGTTAAGTTCGTATTAATGGAAACTTCCCCATCACTCAATAGATGGCGCTTCAAAACCAATCTGATTGCTTTTTTTTTCTAAAAATTCTCGTTTTTTTATAAATTGTTCGTTTTTTTTTCTGGTTAAGTTTGTATTATTGGAGACTTTCCCCATCGCTCAATAGATGGAGTTGCAAAATCAACCCAGAGATTGTTTTTTCTTCTAAAAATTCTCGTTTTTATAAATTATTCATTTCGTCTTTAATTTCGTACCCCTTTCGATTTTTTTTCTTTTTTCCTTTTGTTGTACTTGAGATGTTATTCTTCTTCTTCTTCTGTTTCTGATTTTTTATTTTATTTAATTTTATTGTTTTCGCTTAACGGTTTTTCAGCGGTTTTTCGAAGATAAACATCGCAAATTCATTTTTTTTTCTCTCAAACATCCTGTATAAAAAAGACAACACCGAAAAAAAAATAGCTACGATCACAAACTCAAAGAAGCGAAAGGCAAAAAGACCCGCGCACAATATTTTCCTGGTTTTCTTCGGACGCGCGTAGGAGGGGCGTGGGGGGAGCAGGGGGGGGGTAGGAGGAAGAAAATTAAAAGTAATTAGTTTGCGTCCTACAAATTTCAATCCTGCTAGAAGCTTGAATCAATTTATTATTTACAACATAAAACATAAAAAAATAAAACGTATACAGGTTGTTGTTTGAAAGAGGGAACATAGGCAATGCAACGGACAGAAAGCGGCGAAGTAGGCGCGTAAAAGAGACACAGTAGCCCCTTGCAGAGGCGTTAGCCCCACCCTTTCGCACTTGGTAAATTTCCAAATGACAGGTGTCAATTAATGCTTTCAAAATCGCTAAGTAACATGAACGTCATTATCATCAAGTTGAAGCGCAGGTCTCTCTTACTAAATTTTTTATGATTTCATAAAAAGGTAATCTCCAATTGACAGGTGTCAATTATATTTCGAGATCTCAAATGCTTTCAGACTCGCGTAAAATTTCCAAAATTTGAGATGTCAAGTGCTTTCAAAATCACGCGGTACAAAATTGGCTCACCTTAGCGCATGCGTTCTTTATTTGACAGAATGTCAAAATGTCAAAGCTATCAACAAGAAGCACAGATCTCTCTTTCCATTTCTTTGTACCTTCAGTGCGAGGTGGAAAGTATTGTCGTAAAGTGACAGGTGTCACGAATTATTGCTAATGATTGAAAGCCACGTGATCTCTGATTCATTCGCGTTTACCCGTAACTGAGAAACCACGTGACTTTCAATCTTTGTTACTGACTCTGTATATGGTAAATTATTTATCTGTCACAATTATTCCGAAAATTGTTGCCATTAGAAATAAAAAAAATAACAGCAATAATAATAAACAGAATATTGTATTTACATAGATGGCGCCGACTACGGTTTTTTTTTTTTTCGAATCGCACAAATTTAAATTTACCGCTCGGAGACACCGAAGCAATTTTTTTTTCTTTATTTTATGTCAAAGTCTGCGCTTAAGGAAGGAACATTATTAAGGAAAATTTCTGTTAGATGGCGCCACTGGTATCGATCTATTTTTAACTTGTAGTCCGCGAAAGTTTTCACAGATGGCGCCACAACGGGAAATAATACTGACGCAATAGAAACAAATCAATTAGAGACAAATTGTGTTTGTTCAATTTCCTTTTGGTTTTGTTTCCCACTCGATCAAGATATTTTTTCCTTTTCTATTAACATGCCTTGCGTTTTATTTGTTTTCTTTTTCTTTCGGTTCAGTTTCTTTGTTTTCATTTGTTTTTCCACTCAACGCGATTAATGGGCACTTACGTTTCCCATTAATCTTTTTCTTTGTTCTTTGTTTTTTTTTGTTTTGTTAGTTAGGTTTTGCTTCCTATTTTATTCCATAATTTCTAAATATTTCAAATTTGGCGCCCAATGAATTTACAAAACAAAACAAAACAAAACCGAAACCAACGACAGTGACGCGCGGACTATAACGAACGGGAAACGAGAGAAGAACGACGATTTTAAATTTCGCGCCGAAAACATCGTAGTCCGACGGAACTTACATAGATGGCGCCGACGTGATGCAGTTCATTTTTTTTAACAAGTAATTAAAACAGATTCGACAAAATTTTAGAAAATAATAAACGCATCGACTAACAACTTCAATTATTTTTTATTGTTTCAAATTTCGCGCGCCTAAAAGGAAACGTGATCCGACGAGTTTCACACAGATGGCGACACACAACTTGAAACCAATGCTAAAACTTTTTTCTTATTACTGAACTAATCAATATCTACTTCCAGTTCCTAACATCTGTTTGGAGAAGGATTCAATTTGAATTTATTGTATTTCACTCTGTTAAAAAAAAACGTGTTTTATCAACTTGATCGCGCATAGAAAATGTAGTTCAATAAATCACACATAGATGGCGACACGCAATTCCCCGATATTCTTTTTCGCCTACACCCCAGCAACCATACATAGTTAGTAAGTCGTGGAGAGAAAAGAAAAACAAAGTTGCTTTTAATTACTTCGAAACTAAACCCGGATTTTACTACAAAACAAATGAATAACTACTAACCGGCCCCGGCGCTTACGCCGCGCCGCTTGTTTACAACGTTTATGGCCGTAATTAAAATTCTATTGTTCGCAAATTCATAATAAACGCGACGATTACGAGAAGCCGGGCGTCAATGAAATTCATTCACGCGGATCCCATCTCTTTCTATCGCACTCGAACAAATTAAAACCGTCACACGCGCGCAGACATGATCGCAGACTTGCTCGAATCAAGCCCGCCCGCTTCTTTGAAACCGTTTAGAAAAGACCTACTGGCTGAGCCACGCGACTTCTCAGAGCTTTATTTTATTGGCGGATTGGGGTGGTGGTGACAAAACGCTTTCTCCTACTAGCTGAGCCACGCCTGCTTCACTCTCTTTTTGAGTCGAGTAGGAGGTCAGAGTCTGTCACATTCGTTAAAGTGTTCTCCTACTAGCTGAGCCGATGTGCAATTGTAAAAGTCTCGCAAACACTTAATGAATTTAATTGACAAAGCGTGTAGGTAGCCGGCCCGTTTAATACCGATCAAATATCCTGCTCTTTGAATCGCACCGACGCGACGTCGTCGCCGACGACGTCTTATTATACAGGGTCGGATCGAGCCGCAACTTAATCGTTCCGGTCTCGGCTAATTTGGCGTTAATTAGGGAAGCGCGCCGAGAGATCAAAGGCCGGGGCGAGTCATTACCGGCACTCGCATGTTCGATAACAACGCGCTTCGGGCTGATGATACATTAGACGGGGGGCCGGGGGGGGGGGGGCATAAATCGACGTCGACGTCGAGCGCTGAGAGGCGCCCCGCATTTCAGTCAACGGCTGATGAAGAGAAGAGGGTCGACGCCGAAACGCTCGGATGTCATCTGGCGTGCGAAATTGCCTACGGCCCGTTGATGATGACGACGACGACGACGACGATGAAGATGGATAGATGGATGGATGTAGTTCGAAGCGCGGGCCGAATTCGTCGGAAATTACCGACCCTCCCGAGTACATTAGCCTGCTACTTACGTCTCGAAGGGGCGGGAAACTTACCTGAAACAAATAAATACATTAGTTAGTTCGCCCATAGACACATTACAACTAGAATCCACGCACTCGCTTCCTCGAGTTCGAAGTCGTACGATTAAAGAAAGCAAGTGGCGCAGTCGGTAGTACGACGAATCACTACCGACGTCTCTAATACCGAGGTGATTGAAGGCGTAACTTGATCTAGGTCACAAAACGTCTCTCTTAAAATAAAACCGGGACAAGCTCGAGGCTTTTGCAATACTTTATTATTTATTCAAAGGCACAGTGATTAATTCGGCGAAGTACTTGCCCATTGGATAAAAGTTGAAATACCAAACCAACCCAGCTTTGAGCCGATCCATCCAGTGGCGCAATGGTTAATGCGGTGGTGAACTACTGAGCTGCGGGCCCAGAAATTCATCTACCGAGTCTTAGAGATGATTAATGATGATCCAAGGCGATCAAAGACATTGCGCAACCTACTTAATGCATTTTTGTATAGTGTTAATATTACAATAATTGAAAAACGAAGATTGTGTGTGAGTAATAATAATACAAGAAGTACAAATTGTAATTATTCAGCAGCATTATTAAACTAATACTCAATAACTCTAAGCTCGTCCTTACTCCTTTAACTTCACTTATTTTAAACTTATCTAACTTATTTAACCTGCTACTCTTTTAAACTTTAACTTAATTACTTGACTTTAATTAAATTCTACGTTACTTTACTCGGGAAAAAGGGCTTGGCCCGAGGCGGCCAGCCCTGCGCTCGTGGAGAGCTCACTCGCTTGCTTCGGCTTACGCGCACTCGTTCACAATTACTAACCAATTAATTATCTTACTAAACTGCTAACTACTTTCAATACTCTACTTTAATATTAACATTTTTCCCTTATGGTCCGTTTTCACGCTCAAGCAATTTGCGCAAATGTGCCTGTGTACAAAAGGAAGTCGTTGCATGAAATCGTATTTTTTGCTTGCACAAGCTAAAAACTGCATGCATTTGTATGCGCAAATGCTTGCACAAATCCATTTGCGCAAATTGCTTGAGCGTGAAAACGGACCATTACTCTCGGCCATCGATTCTTATCTGTTTTTTTTTTCTTTCGGGAACAATTGTCAGTCACCCCGTATGAGAAAGCGTATTATCGTTATGTCTAAGCCACTTTAATACGCTAATATTCACCGTATGTGTTTTCATGGTAATAGGAATGGATGGTTATACGCATTTGCATACGCCACGAAAATTATTTTTTCCCGGCGCGGCGGCTCAAAATTTACGAAATAGTGTAACTAGGATAAGCAAAGATGTACAGTTGAGATTAAGTCAAGCATAACGTAAACATAAAACGATAACATAAACAAAAGATGCCTCCGTCGAAATTATATAACGTATGACTCACCCGAGATGCAGCTGCACTCGTACGGGTCGTGCGCAATATCTAATGAATCATCTGCAGGCACAGATCAGCGCGGAATCGCGAATACAAAATGTCAAGGTAACAATTGACGTCACACCCCGGAAACAAAACCCCTATAAAAAGGCAACGAAGCCAACGCTAGCAGAGAATTAGAACAAATCTCTTCAGAGTGTCATGTAGTCTAGTTGTCTTTTAGTGCCCCAAAATGATATGTGAGTATTAGTTGTAAATTGTTGATAATAAATGTTTTGTTATATTAAGCTACGTCCCTTATTTCATGTTACTTAAATTATTACCGTAACAATAGTAAGGGCAATATCTCTGGATTTTGTGTGTGCTGTGCGGTCTCATAAAAATCCGATATCACTGCTTACACGTTAATCGAAGGCGAAGGTGAATTATTGCCGCAAATTAATTTTCGCGTAGTGAAGCAGACTGTACATTCTCGTAATGTGAGGCGGTTACAAATACTGATTCGTCCGAATTATCGCCAAACCTATTTTTCTACAGGATGTTCATTGCTGGAAATCGAAAGCTGAAACTGCCCTCGTTAAGGGAAGCTCAAGTGAGTGTCTCACAAACGAAAAAATTAAGTTTGTTGTCACCTCCGACATGACTAACGTAAACAAATATTGCTTTTAAAACGAGGTTAAAAAAAGGCAGTTCAAAGAAATTCAATGCAAAAACTTTAAGAACTGCAATCGAAGTGAACGACAAAAAAAAGTAAAAAAGTTTCATGTTTCTCATTATACAGGGTGTAATCGATTAAGTTTGACTTATTAAATTGTCACTTAAGAAAATTAATTCTACAAATACGTATATATTTCAATGGTCTAGATCACGGATGTTCACGAGAGGGGAAGTGTAGCCCCACCATGTTATGCGTTGGACAAGGAGAATGACAGCGGTCAGTTTTGTCCTTTAGAGTAACTCTTATTAGATTTTCATAGAGATGTATTAATAACAGGAGATTCCAATGTAGACACTCTGACTTTTGATGCTAAATCAGAAAGTTTTCACTGAAGACTTTCTGATTTAGCATGAAGACTGAAGACTCTTCATGAAGCATGAAGACTCTTCAGTCATTCACCGAATTGTTGAATTCGGAATTGCTCGAGTTACACTTCCTATAAAAACCCCGCGATCTGCATATAAAGATAAGATTATAATCAGCTGTCAGTACAGCATGTAACTTGTACTTTGATTTGTGTTGTGAATTAAGGATGTAAGTATTTATGTTATATTTGTATAATTAATGTTACTAGCAGTGTTCCGATCCGCTTTAAATCGCGGTTTTGTAATCGCCGTTATTTCAATAACAGTGCAGCTGGCGTTATCAGCGATTTGGTAATAGCGGCGATTAAATAACCGGTAGCGAAATATGGCTCATCACTAGTCTTCAGTCATTCACCGAATTGTTAAATTTGAATCAGCTCAACAGTCAGTACAATTCAAATGGAAAGTTACTAGACTTTGTTCTATCTAATACTGACGGTATTGTCGTTGATAAAACAGAAAGTCAAATATCAATTGTTGACTCGAATTTCCTCAGGGCTTTTAAGGATATAAACTTAGCCTGTGAAGTTTTTTATAGTAAACTAAATGAAATAGTGGAAATTTGTTTTCCACTTACTGTTTCCAAATATTTCCGATTTCCAAATTGGTACTCTACAAATTAAAAAAGCAATTTTACTTCAAGCCTTGTTGGCTTTCCGGCATTTTTTTGTTAAACACTGTGCTTCAGTATTGGCATTCGCTTTAAGTCGATTGTTCTTTAAAAACAGCATCTTTTCCGGTTCTGTGGAAACATACTAAAGTGGTGCCAATGCACAAGAAAGGATGATCGGAATGTGTAGAAAATTATAGACCAATATCTATATTAAATAATTTTGCCAAAAGTATTTGAAATGCTCATATATCACAATGTAGTTGGGGCGTACAAGCATAATTTTATTAGTTTAAATCAACATGGCTTTGTGAGTGGTAGATCTACAACCTCTAACTTATCTAATTTCGTACAATTTATTATGAATACGTTGGATAAATCGGGATACGTCGATGTTATTTATACCGATTTTGAGAAGGCCTTTGAAAGGGTACATCACAAACTGTTACTTCATAAATTGTCTTCAGCAGGCTTGCCTCCCGATTTAGTTGAGCTTTTCAGTTCTTATTTATGTAAAAGGAAAATCCGGGCTGTCAATTTTAAATCTTATTTTCCAAACTCGGGAGTACCACAGGGATCTAAACTGGGTCCTCTCTTGTTCACCAATATTTATAAATGATCTCCCTAATATGTTAGACTGTGCCAATTTATTATTCGCAAATGATGTATCAATGAAGTTACAATTTTTTAATTCTTACAGTATCATTTGGATCAACTAGGGCAATGGCGTTCAAATAATAAGCTAAATTTGAATGTCGCTAAATGAAAGATCGTCTCATTCACCAGAATAAGGAGCCCGATTGTATTCAATTATTGAATCTTAAGTTACTGAGAGGTTAGACAAAATTAAATACTTAGGAATTGATTCTCGCTTAATATTCGCAGACCATCCATTAAGGAAATATGTAACAAAAGTTTACGTATGTTAGGCTTCCCTAATATTGGTTATCCCCAATAAAGTAATAAAAATATTATATTTCGCTATGGTGAGTTCTATAATCTGATTTACAATTTATAATTATCAAAAAGACATATTGGAAAATGTACAAAATTTTTTAATATCTTCATTATAGACAGTTGTGTGTATCCTATTAGAGGAGAGGAATCACTACCCTTCTTATGTAATATGTTTGAAATTGATGTCTTGAAGTACAATCATTATATTTTATTGCTTACGTATCAGTAACTACTAATCTCCGTATTGCATACGAAACTCATAAATGCTTGCCTAAACATTTTTTTGTATTACATCTGCGGATTTACTGCATCTTTAGGAGGCTGAAGACTGCGAAAGCCGAAACTAGTTGGGACGAAAGTTAAAAATCATATTCAGAACATAACTGATCATTTCAAATATTGTTGATTTTGATGTTCCTAAAGAACACAACTTGTCTCAAAATTACGAAGGATTATATCACAACTATTTGAATAATTTTTTAAAAAATTCGAAAATCTAGGTTTGTTTTAATACACATCTGCAGCAAACTGAAGATTGCGAAAGCCGTAACTAGTTGGGACGAGAGTCAGAAACCATATTCGTCACAATCAGAACAAAGAAAAAAGAACACAAGTGATCTGTGCAACTTTGCGAAACAAGGCAATACAACGATTTAAAAATATTTGAAATCCCATGTTAACTTCCTGTAGCTTAAGCAAAATCTAGGAAAACGTTTCCAGCGATGCCTTCGATTAACACTCACTCGCAAGTGCTCTTCACTAATACCACTACTACTACTACTGCCCTCGACTCTACCTGCGGGTCGATCTTTTATACATCCCTATCTCTACGTCACAATTTGTTCCTTTGCTCTGGTGGCTGGGGGTTCGGTTCAAAGTACAAAGTGCATCAGCATCAAATTGATCCTTGCCAAATTTGTTTTCCTTAAAGCGTTCTAATTGCGTCGATCTTAATTGGCACATGTAAACAACACGCTCGCATTCCGCATTCATGCGAGTAAGTGTAACGCGACTTTGATCTACTTCAATGGTTGCTGATTCGGCATAATTTTGAAATGCACATGATTGCAATAATTACGAAATAAATTTAAATTTATTTATTTTCCCAGATTACCAATACGTGTTAATCCGAGAACACTCGCGCACGAATCACTCTCCTTTTAATCTTTCGCGGCGCCCGTGTGTTGTTTTAATTGCTCTGTTTCACTAAACTTAACCGTTCTCGAATAAACGAAGCAAGCAACCGAGTTATATAAAGATACAAATCTCTTGACATTTCAAATTGTTTTTCTAAACTCTTATGTATAGATTGCTTGGTCAAAACTGCAAACGTGCGAGGCAAATGCACGAGGATATCACGAGTTTAGTCAGTCAATGGCAGTCTGGCTTGTCTCAGTCTGAAAACAGGCCTTTTAAAAACGTCAATTTCCACACTTGAATAAGTAAAATTTATAGATGTTCGTGAGACAGGAACAAGACAACCCCATGGAGGAATAAGGACTACAAGCGCCTAAGAAAACTGCGGAATCAAACTCAAAAGATTCAATTCGACCGTTTTGCAGCGAAAATTCAAAATCACCTCAGCCAATCCCGTTCGTGGTATTTTTAAATTAATGGCTTAGATTCTGGTAAATCAAACCTGATATTGAAATGCCCATTTATGATGATTGTTTTTTCCTCTCTTCATAATACTTCTAGAAGCCTAGTCTAGTCATTATATTGATAAATTTATGAAAATCCCCTAAAGAAAACCGGTACACCGTTACTATTAATAAATTTACTCAACTCTTTTTTTACTAGAATAGTAACATCTCTGTGACAATGCTTAGATCGTGCAAAATTGTCTTTAACAATAAAGTTCCCCACAACCATATTAGTGATTTCACCTTTCTTCATCCAATGCTCGGAGAAGCAAGTGATGTCATAATTATATCTACAGGCTTCAAATTCCAATAACTTATTTCTTAGTGACGGAATATTTAAATGAAAAACACTTATTGTTAGTTGGTTTCGATTTTTTCTAGCTTGAATCGAACGACGATTTAATATTTCTCTTTCTTTTTCTGGCGATTCGATAGAAAATTAAAAGAAAAAAAAATCTGGGTATAGTAATTCTGCGAGGCCAGAAATTGGAATTCATAACTTTTCCTTCCATTTCAAAATCTAATCCAACTTTAAACGATCGATTCATGCCTTTACTTTGTAATTTCTCAGTTTGCAAGTTGACGACGTTCGGGCACTTGTTTCGAATGAAATGTGAGACGTCTTCAGTGGTGGTTTTCCTGTTCACCTTTTCTACTTGGAGCCAAATATTCTTTTGAGCAGCCGTGAAGTTGTCCATGCTAGATCTAGGAGTAGAACTAATACTTGAACTGAAAGCCTGAATAGAAAGGAAGGCGTCCCAAAACGGCGTCAGACAATTTGCCCAATATTTTACCTGAGATTTGTGGGAATCCCAAGCTTGGGATGGAGCTGAAAATATCCCAAAACTAGCTCGGTGACGTGAACATTCTTCTCACTTTCAGAGCAAGAATTTCGTCATCACAAAACACGCAACTACACACTACGAGAGCAGTTTCAACACTTTCAACGAAACACCAACGTAAAGCGGAAGGACGCCGACATATTATTACGTCATAAGCGGTAACCAACGGCATGATTACGACGTCACGAGTTCTGAATAAAAGAACCAATACGAAAGCGGGATTTCAAACAAATAGATGTTTCCGGCACGGGTTAACAGTGTTGTCAGATGTTCAGACAACATATAGAGACGGGAGACGTTGCCAGCTCGCTATAAAATGCGTCGCAAATTCATTGAAATTAAATTAGGCTGTAACATCTTTAATCAAACAAAAACGCAAAAAAAAAAAACAATTCATACGAAGACTGCTGCACGAGAAGAAAAGAGAAACAAAAGACGATCGCCTGATTCGCACTTTCTTCGAGACGATTTGATTTGGAAAAAGGAGTCGCGAAAAGTTTGTCTTGATAAAAAGTTAGATGAAAAATAAAAAAAAAAAATTCCACACTAAGACTGCTGCACGAGAAGAAAACAAAAACAAAAGACGAACGCTCGATTGTCAGTTTTTTTCGAGACGATTTGATTTAGAAAAAGGAGTCGCGAAAAACTCGTCTTGATGAAAAGTTAGATGAAAGATCAGACAAAAATGCGAAAAAAAATCACGCTAAGACTGCCGCACGAAAAGACAACACGAACAAAAGACGTTCGCTCGATTGTCGGTTCTTTTCGAATCGATTTCATTCGCATTTAAAGTGAATAGTCCGGAGTCAAGGTTAAAACCACTCAGATGTGCGTCATTGTGATTGTTTTACTTTCATCTTCATTTATTGCTTTTTTTTAATATTTTGAATTTGCCGCCAAAACGGCAATCGTGTGAAGGCGTCCTGCACGTACAGTCCTCTCTTGCACACGTGATTTTCGTATGTGTACTTATTCAAATTCGAAATCACCTCAGCCAATCCCGTTCGTGGTATTTTTGGTTCACATGCTGCCTTTGCATATGTTAGAAAAATTAAGAGCACTCTACTACTCCATGGGGTTGTTTTGTTCCTGTCTCACGAACATCTATAAATTTTACTTATTCAAGTGTGGAAATTGACGTTTTTACAAGGCCTGTTTTCAGACTGAGATGAGCCAGACTGCCATTGACTGACTAAACTCGTGATATCCTCGTGCATTTGCCTCGCACGTTTGCAGTTTTGACCAAGCAATCTAGTACATATATAAGAGTTTAGAAAAACAGTTTGAAATGTCAAGATAGGTTGTTTTATGTTGTTTGCATGGCTCTATCGCTTACGCTTGTCGCCTACAGTGACTGTGTGATGATATTCGTACATGTACGGAAATGCCAGATAAAAGTTTATTGGACAGATTTACAACCCGACCCTTCGAAAAGAAACAGAGGCACTGAATTCCTGACCACCCACGTAAGCTGCAAGCCCGGCGGAATATGCAGTACTCGCTTCTTATTTTTAAACAAGTTATCGAAACATTTCAATATTAACATGTTAAATCCAGATAACCCAGCAACAAATTTATTAGGAGACATTTTGGAGTCACTGCGAGCTAGAGCAGCAGACGATTGGATACCACTCCTACCTTCACTTAGGACTACCATCTAGGACTAGGACTAGAGGAGGATCTAGACGAACGGTCTCCTTCCTTACACCATCACAACACCCACACCACGAATGAAATTACTCACCCACTCACGAAGAAGTTGAAACAGAAAGTGAAAATTTTGAAATTGACCTTGAACATTGTTACGGTAGATTAAGGCACATAGCCATTTATTATCAGCAATAGACTTACACGGTTTACTTTACACTAAGTTACAAGACGGGGAAGCCTCCCCCTGACAAAATGTACAATCGAATGAATTACAAATGAATTTCACGAGTATTTATAGGGTTATCGTTTTAGAAAACCCGACGGGAGAGCTTATGCAATCTGTGGATGATTAAACAATAATCCCAGTCCCATCTGAATGACCACATATCCCGTGTTGAGACTGGACCATTTCCCAGCGCCAGTTATCACCTGCGATTGTTTACGTTTGAAATTCTTTCGCGAATTCGGGGGGGGGCAAATGCGATTCTGATTTTGATTTAATCACTTAGGGTTCAGAATCTTTGGCCGTCACCAACGTTATCAACCCTTCATCACCGCAAATGCTCGAAATTAGAGCCCCCTCGTAATTTTTACTGCCCGCTCGTCGAATCATTTTTTTTCCTTTCGATAATAAAAACATAAATCCGGGACCCAATCGTCTAGTAAATTCGCCGCGAAGGCAGGTTTTGCGTCCGCCACCCACCAAATTCCATCGACGCGACGCGGCTCAATGGGCGCGGGCGAAAAAACGACGCTTCCGATTATGCGGCATGATTTATCGCGTCGTTTCCGTCACAAGAGAGATAACACCCGGCGCCCGCGTGTATTCAATAAAACGCATTAGCACATCAAAACTAATCTCGAAGGAGGGTGTTTTCGCGGGGTGGGGGGGGGGCGAACGCCGAAAAGCCCGCTCCGCCGCCGATTTAGGACGGACAGGGGCACTCAAGGAGGTGTAAAATCTAAACATGGCCCCTGCGAAAGAAGGATTCGACCGGAAAGGACCTGCCCGAGCATCGCCAAAGATGAGGTTAGGGAGAAGTTCCATGATAAGTAGGGTACGCATGAATTTTTCATCGCGCTCGCTTCAGTACGCATCAAGCGAGCTGGGGGGGTGTGTGTTTTTTTTTTCAACGGACAGATGTAAGGGCGAGGTTCACAAAAACCCTTGCTTTGAGTTGCTCGGAATTTAATATCGTTACGACAATTTTGCTTAGCTGGCAGACGCACCAAACGCAAGCAATGTAATTATGTAAAACTAGACGAGGTACCGCAATTACCGCCATTTTGAGTCAAAGTAATCGCACAAATTTAACACTGAACGTAACGGGCGTGTCACAAGTAATGTGATTTCAAATTTGGCGCGCTTATTTCCACTCAAAATGGCGGTAATTGCGGTACTTTATCTATCTAGGGACTTTAACTTGAATAAGGAGACCTTTCGAGTTCCCACGCAATACAGAGTGACTGGCAATACAGAAAATGATTTAAATACATTTCTCGCCCGTAACACGCAGGGCAAGAAAACCAAAAATTAATTAATTTTGCGCCCCTCGCTTTTTCTTCTAAGAAGGTCCTCTGCTGCTGCGTCTCATCCTCCTTAAAAGGTAGCAATCATTTATACCCCATTGTACACTGTTAATTAATATACTTCAATACTTCAATATTGTCCGCAATATTTTGGGTATATTTAAGCATTTTAATTCACTTTCAACAGCTTTCGAGTCCAAGGACGACGCTAAATGAGGTGAGTGAAATCTTTAGCAAATGTATAAGGGCCCGGTGTCCTTTAAAACTCCGGCGGTGGTAACGTAATTAATTTAAATTTCATGAATTCCTTAACTTCAACGCCGCATAAAAATTCGCCGCTCCTCTCGGAAAATGAAAATTATAAATAATGAAATGAGGTTAATCCGTGGCAAATGTATAACGTATTCATCCATCCATCGATCAATGTATGACATCTTCGGATGTCCCTTGAAACTCCGGTGGTGGCAGCGTAATTAATTTAGACTTTATGAATTCCTCGACTTCACCGCCATATGAAAATTCACCTTGACTTAAAGTAAGTCCGACCCTATTGCGTACTGAGGTCCAAGACCCTCTAAGACAGGACTCAGTCGAAACCATCTCACAGCAAGTCTCACAATCAGTTCTCAGTGTAAAGGGTTAGTACCTCATCAGCCAGAAAGAAAAAATCCAAGTCACCTCGCAAGGCCGATACCAGCAGGCCATCGCACACCACCTGCACCAACTAGAGAGCACGTGAGTGACTCTAGGATTCTATTCGTCCCTTGTAGTGAAATCCAAGACTCTGTAAGGAGAGACTCAGTGCTCGACGACCAGAAAAAAAAATCCGTCACCTCGCAAGGCCGATACCAGCAGGCCATCGCACACCACCTGCACCAACTAGAGAGCACGTGAGTGGCTCTAGGATTCTATTCGTCCCTTGTAGTGAAATCCAAGACTCTGTAAGGAGAGACCCAGCGCTCGACGACCAGAAAAGAAAACTCCAAGTGACCTCGCAAGGCCGATACCAGCAGGCCATCGCACACCACCTGCACCAACTAGAGAGCATGTGAGTGGCTCTAGGATTCTATTCGTCCCTTGTAGTGAGATCCAAGACTCTGTAAGGAGAGACCCAGCGCTCGACGACCAGAAAAGAAAACTCCAAGTGACCTCGCGAAGTACCGAAAGCGAGTCCTTGCATACTAAGCGGCCTACTGGGAAATGATTGAGTGGATTGTTGCTACGTAAGCCAAAGGGGCGAAGCCTCTGGACGCTAAGACAGTTTACTTTGGTCCGAGATCCTGTAAGACGACACGATTAGATCGAATTGGCAAGTAATACGAGAGCCTCGCCACGTGTTCCAAAACGGACACGGGTGTGTTCATATCGACGGTACGATTTGCACTCACCGGAATTACTTACGCGTTACAAAGTTATGTGTGCCCATCCTCTATTTTTAATTTGTAATTCTCCACGGCAGCGCGGCGCGTCGTAATATTTTCACATTCCGGATAATTCCGTCCGAAAATATTTGCACAGCCAAATTAAGTTTGAGCAGAGACAAAATTCCATCAGTTCCGAGGGGGCGCTTAATATCGCGGAAGGCTCTCCGGTCCGCCCGCCCTGCATTTTTTTTGCCCCCCGACGGGGTGCATGCTCCTCGACGATCGAGTCGGCGAGCGGCCGGCGAGAGTTTTCCATTAAACAAATTCCTTCGGGCGGCGAAGACTGAATAAAATAAGGGTTGCCGTAATTTAATTGCTTCGGGGCAGACCCCGGATATGCTAATAAGTCATATTTCATAATCTGCATGGGGCGGGGGGGAGGGGACCTGCTGATGAAAGGCTTTCTCCAAGACGGGGGATGAGGTTCGTAATTTAATTCGATCTGGTTTGGTTGCTTCAATTAATTTTCGATTGTGTTTTGATTCCATTATCGATATCAATCGAGCATGACACTCAAACTTTTTTTCTTACAATTTAAGGCCGCCTTTTATTTTGAAAAGCTGCAACTAGCGCGCTTAAAGTTTAGTTTGATTTTCACTCGACGCGCGAGCGGTTCCGCGGAAGCTTTTAGCATAAATTTGCCTTCGCGCTGAACGGGCGGCTAATAACGTCGGGCCTACAAATTTGAATACGATGAGCTTACGGCCAGGTACTCGAAAGCCCGTTAGGCCGACCTCCGCGCAAATCCAGGTGAAACGTTTTTAACTACAACCACAGGCATCTCTAAGAGGGGAGAAATGACATCACCCAATCACTTCGATTTAATTACTTTTTATTCCCCGCCTAACTTCCGATTGACAGAGTATAGTATTCAACAACGGGGGCGGGGGGGCGTACGATTGTCCTTATCCCCCTCTCAATTTTAAATCTGCGAGTAAAACACCGATGAACGCAAGGAATTGAACAAAGAGAAGAAGATGTTAGATGTACGTGTTTATGCAACTCCCGTCTTCGAAATTTACCAGAGATACCTCTAGAGGGGGTCGCAAAAACTGTACGTCTCGAGAGCGCTTCTTTTTGCGCGCTCCGAATTTCCCGTGCGACTTACATACATATTTACTGCTTTGATCTCGCGCCTTCTGCCGTAAAATCGCAGCAAACGATATGCGTCACGCGAGCGCTCCGCTGCCGAGGAAGGAAGCGCGCGGGCGGGGGGGGGTGAGTGGGTGGACGGGTCCCGGCCCGAAAGGTAATTCCGCACGCTAATGTGCACCGGACGAGAGTAATGAGAAATGTCTCTGGTGCGTGGTGAATTCGCTCGCAAATATGTTTTCGCTTTGAAGCGGGGGGTTTCAATTTGCGATGTGCAGCGAGAAACTAATGGGTAACAGAAAACCGATCTTTTCGTCGTTTTTGTTGTTGCTTTCGAACGTGCGCCGATTCAAAACGGGCGGGGTGACTCGGTTTATTCTAAAATATTCGCCGCGTTGCAAAAAAAAATTCCGTTCAAGTAAAATTCGGAATAAACAAAGAAATTAACGCCTGACGTTTTGTTTTGTATTCCGCTAATTCTAAGAGGCCTTTTCAATACTCCCAGCGAGCCCTTCATTGGGAATATTGGTCTCTTGGTTTGGGGTTAACTTGACTGGCGCCCCGGAACATTTTTTTGGGTGCTCGACTAACGTTTCACCTTCGACCCCGCTCTCCGCTGATCTGTATTTCGAGCTGGCCGAGCCAAGAGTCTGTCTGTCCCGTTTTAGACCCGCTCTCCCCTTCGGGGACACACGCCGCAGTTCACCGAAAGGTAGATCCGTTTCTGCAGGCGAGGTATCGCATAACATTATCGTTTACTTTCGCGCAGTAACTCAAAGCAAGTTGTTACCACCGAACGTGGCGTGGGATAATAAATCGACGTCTTAATAAATTGACCCCAACGTGGTACCAGCTCACAAAAGGGGTACGGATAGTGAATGTGAGAGATCGCAAGCCGTATTCAAAAAAGCGTCCAAAAATAAACTGAATCACGCAATTCCAGAGGCGAAAGACCATGCTTGGGAAAATATACGCGATGAGGTAGAAGAGGACGTCTGGGGGAAGGACTACCGAATTGTTACTAAAAAAATTGGTGCTCCCAAAAGAACCCTGCACAAGGAAGATAAACCAAAAATTGTGAAAAACTTGTTTCCTCAATGTGAAGGAACGACCGACCGAGTAGTTGTAGATTGCACACCAGTTCCGTTCAGGAAGGAAGAAGTTCTAGCAGCCGGTAAGAAAGCCTGCGGTAAGGACGGTATACCGGCTGAAATTCTCAGATTAGTTGTCGAGGCGGAACCCGACTTTGTACTGGCTACGTTAAATGGAACCTTGGAAATAGGAATCTTCCCCCCAATCTGGAAAACTGCCAAGCCAGTGTTGATTGAGAAGCCCGCGAAACCCAAGCGTAGACCAATATGTCTTCTAAGCTTATGGGGGAAACTGCTGGAACACCTTGTCGCCAGCGGGATACCTGAACCAGCGCCAAATAGAAATCGAACTAGGAACCGTATGAGAAACAACCAGCGGAGTGCCTTAGGGGTCTGTTCTCTGGCCACTTTTGTGGAATTTACTTTATGACGGCGTGGAAACGATCGCTTTTATCAACGACACCTGAAGGAGTGCTTTTGCCAACGACCTGGCAGTGATGGAAACGTCCAGAAAGGTAGAAGACTTGGAATACAACGTGGACGTCATGCTGAAAAGAATGAGTTCGTGAATGAGGCTTAGCAAGCTAGAGCTAGTTCCGGAGAAGACCGAAGCGGTCATCCTTTCCGGTAGGAAGAAATATAGGCCTCCTGAACGGAACTGTTATTACACCCAAACCAGCAGTACGATACTTGGGGGTCACCTTGGACAGACGTCTGGAATACGGCGAGCACGTAAGACATGTACTGATACAGCTAGAGGAACAGCCTCGGCCCTCTCGGGACTATTGCCGAGAACATACGGCGCTTCTGAAAAGAAGACGAGGATCCTGGGTTCCGTCGCCGAGTCCATAATTCGATGTGCGGTCCCTGTCTGTGGGGGAGGGGGAGTCTGTACGATAGCGAAATGCAGAGAAGAACTTCTAAGACGCCAGAGAATCCTCGCGGAGTCTGCAGAAGCTATCGCACGGTACCGACGGATGCGCTGCTGGTGTTAGCCATCGATCTGCTGGTTAAGGAAAGACCCAAGACATCCGGTGAGTCCAAAGAACAAAAGAAGCTACTCCGAGAGGGGACTATGCTGTCTCCTGGAATGGCAAGAAAGATGGAATAAGTACCAGAATGGTTCCTGGACTAGGAGATTGACCCCAAACCTCAGGACCTGGTACGATAGGACACACGGCGAAACGGACTATTATATCACTCAACTTCTGAGCGGCACAAGATCAAAAGGGTGCAGTCGCCAGCATGTAGATACTGCCAACACGTCGAAGATACTGTGGACCAAGGTGGAAGACGCTAAGAAATGCAGTTTGTCACAAAGTCGATATCCTTCTAAGGCCGGAAAATGTAGTGGCCACCATGATGTCGAGTGAAGAGAAGTGGTCAGCAATCGCCGAAATGACGAGAGATATCTTGAAGACCAAGGAGCGGGACGAGAAGACAGATACCGAAGATCCGAGGACATGACTGCTGCTACGAAGTAATACTTTAGAGGTTCCGTGTCAGGTGAGAGGATCAGCCGATTTCTCTACGGTGTACTTGGTACACCTAGGGCACCCATCAGCGTCAGCCCATCTCCCTTGAGAAATGGCAGCGGGGATCCCGTCCGGCACGGTCTTCCCACTGTCCTCCAGCTACTAGGAGGCCAACGCCAATGCGAGGAACTGACAGCCGGTACCGGTGGGCTCCCCCTCACCCCCAGAACTCATGTCAGCGTGGTTTCCCTAGATACGTTTGATGAGTAACCGTCGAGAACGCTCACGCGAATCTCTACTAACCCCAGCATCCATTACCTATACACGTATACCCGCGTGTATGGGATAGGGCAGCTAGGCAGGTTAGTTTTAAGGGTAAACGGCGTGTGGTCTGCATCGGTTCTCGTCTCGGATACTAGGCTTCCACACACGGGGTCCGACACCTCAAACGATGCCTACCTACAACTCATCTCGGATTCTAGTTCTTTCGGCACGACACCTCAAGCGACTGAACCGCCGTCAACGCCAAAAAGCGACAACCGGTTACCCGGAGGTGAGAGGGTCAGCCGATTCGTTTGATGTACCTAGAGGTACACCTCGGGTACCCGGGCGTCAGCCCATCCCCCGCTGTATGCAGACCTTTCTTAAGGCTGACCGTAGGGCACAGCATCGTATAATCCGTCTCCTAACCACACCCTCCCTACCTACTTTTTCTTTTTTTTTTTTTGTAGTTTTAAGTCAACTTGCCTCAAGTGTGCCGTTGGTGCAGGTCTCTCTGCAGTACTTATGTGGGCCGATCCGTTGGTCTGTCTGCTTTTCTTCTGTCGTTTTTGTTTCATTTCTTCCATTCTTGCCTCTCTATCTGTATCTGTTCTTTACTGTTCCTCGTGTCGTTCTTCAGTCTTCTGTCTGACCCGTTTCTTCTACCTATACTATCTTCCGTGTACCATCTTCTTCAGTTGTTATCTTCTTCTCTTTTTTTTCCTGTAGATCATTTTGGCCATTTTGTAGAGTTTCTCGGCGCTGTCCTCGAGGGTACGGATAGAAGCCACCAGCCCAGTCGGGAACAGGCTGACGCGGAGTTCTCATATCGTGAGCATCTCAGGAGGACATGCTCCCAGTCCTCGGTCTCCCCAGAGACGCACGCAGAAGATTCCCGAAGTCCAAAGGAAGCCAGTTTTTCGGCAAAGGTACCATGGCCCGTCAAGAAGGAGGTAAGTTCGTAGTTGAAGTTATTGAACCTTAACCTGTGCCAATCCTCTATTTCAGGCAGCCATTGGAATGTTGTTCGGCCCTTCGTCGATTCGTTCCATCTTCTCTGCCACTCCTCGGTTACAAGTTCGTTCGCTCTTTGCCGGGCCGCTTGTTTGTTTCTAGCTTCAATTTCGGTGCCTAGAAGGTAAGTATTTCGTCCACTGTTTATCAAGATATTAGCCGCACTACGTCTTATCTCCAGGTCAGGAGGCGCACAAAACCTGGAGGGCGTCGTTGGACACCGTCCTGCAGGCTCTGGTGATGGACAGCATAAATGGTCTTTGGCCCGCCGTCAGAGCTCGCTTAATGTGGGTATGACTGACTCTCTCGTGCCACACGGTTGCCCCGTAGCACATGATGCCTTTACCTATGCCAGTATAGATGCGACCCTTCAATCCCCATTCTCCGATGGTTACTCTTCTGAATTTCCCAGCTACCGTTTTTAGTTTTTCAGCAACATACTTGGCGTGTGCGGAATGAAAGACAGTCCCGTATCCAGGATCATGCCTAAATATTTGACAGTGCTGTTCCACTTTAGCGTGTTCGGACCAAGCTTTACGGTAGGCGGTCTAGCAGCATCGAACTTACCCTTCAACATTATCCCGCAGGTTTTTCCTGTGGACAGAGTCATCTTGTTCTCTCATGTCATGATCACCTGCATATTTGTGTTGATCTTGCTCTCTATTTCGGCTCGACTCTTGCCTTCGACTATTAGTGCGAGATCGTCAGCATATGCCACCTTCCTACCAGTATCTCCTGGTCTAGGTCTTACTACTTCGTCGAAGAGAAGGTTCCAGAGGAGCGGGCCGAGGACGGATCCCTGTGGGCAGCCCTTTGTCATCAGTCTCTTACAGGAATTAGCCCCCGAACAATCTCCATGGAGCGAGAACAGAAGTAGGAGTGAAGGAGTCTGTACAGATTACCAGGAATCCGGAGCTCCCGCAGACGTCGAAAAATAGAAGGCCACCACAAGTTATCAAATGCGCCAGAGATGTCGATAAAAACTCCTGCCACGTACTTGGCACTCGATCCTCTCACCAGTCCGACAACCGCCTCCAACGCGTCCATTGTGCCTCTTCCCTCTCTGAAGCCATATTGGTTATTGGCAAGTCCGCCATTGTTTTCCAGATGACAATTCAGCCTCATAGCCAGCAGTCTCTCCACAAATTTGCCCATGGCTGGGTGCAGCCAAATTGGCCTATAGGATGTGACTTGGTCTATTGGCTTATCTGGCGACTTCAGTAGGATGTTCAGGCGTCCGCATTTCCACAGACCAGGAAAAACGGCCTCCTCAAGGCACCTGTTAGCAATGTCCAGTAGAAGGTCCGAAAACTCAGAAGCCAGGTGCTTGATCACATGACCAGGGATGCCGTCGAGACCAGGCGCCCTCCTTGGTTTGATTTTTTCCGAGGCGGATCTGATTTCGTCCCGAGTAAACACTTCTTCAACTCGTTGGTCAGATAAGTATGCCAAGTTATCCTGTCTTGTTTTTTCCTGTGTTTCCGTTTCACTTTCCAGGTCGTCGAGAGGGACCAATCTTCTCCAGCAGGGCCCCAGTGGTATCCAACCAGGATGATGTAGAGTGATCGCCCAGCTTTATAGTTGAGGTAAGTTCTCACGCTTTTACTTTACCAGCAACAATTTTATATACGAGACTCCATGGGTCTCTGTTCCCCTCGTCAGAGACAAAACTTCTCCAATGTTGCTCCTTGGCAGATAGAAGCTCCCGCTTGTAACGACTCCTGGCCACACGGAGTTCCCCAAAAAGGGCCTCAGTAACGTCTGCACCTGCAGCTCCCATCCTACGGGAAGCCTGGTATCCTTTCCTAAGCCCCTAACTGTGAGTCTAAGGTTGGTTAGGTGGGGAGACCACCAGAGAACCAGCTGCCTTTTACGCTTGATGACAGGGATGGAACGCTTGCATATATCTGTCAATCTTGACTGGAATTCTGCTACTACCTCCTCGGCACCCGACTCAGGCGGAGTCCAACAGGTAAGTTCGTTTTTTACATTGTTGTCAAATCGTTCTTTCCATACGTCGAACTAGAGGGAGAATCTAGTGGTTAGCCCTTCTTCATCGAATGGCAGCTCCACGGTATCGAGTGCTATACCAATGCAGTGAGGGTGAGAGGGTCAAAGAGAAACGTAGTTTAGTTGGTTGGCGTGCCGGGGATCGGATGGTCGGGGTGGCGTGAATTCGGTGCCCCGGCCTGTGGGCTCGCCGGTACGAATCCAACACACCCCATGGCATTGCACCAAATCCTCGGGGCGTCTTATGAAAATTCTGTAAACCTTTATAAAAAAAAGCACTTGGCAACACAACTTTATTCACAGTGAAGATTATATTTGTGTATTCACCACTTGGAAATCAAGTATAAATCGCAGCCGATTAAACATAACTAAAACTCAGTATTTAGCGGTACTGTTTGGGCTGCAGGAATCGGGCGGTGTATACGAGGCGCCCGTATCTGGAAGGTAAGGGCGAGACACCCACTCAAAGGGACGGTATAAACGAGATATCCGTATCTGGTAGATACAAACGAGACACCCACTCAAAGTGAAGGTATATACGAAACACCCGCACCTAGTAGGTACGAGCGAGACACCCACTCGAAGAGACGGGATATACGAGACGCCCGTACCTGGTAGGTAAGGGACTGAAACCAGATAGCTTGGCGCGTTGAGCTCAAACACCGACGGGCAGATGGCTACGCTCTCACACGTTTATATAGGCACGTGAGTGGTAGGGAGCCCCACTCTGCTGGAACCCCCTCCCCAGAACAACACTTTTAATTATGCGCGGTAACGAACTTAAGCTAAACAATATAAAGTAAAGTGACGAAAAAGTTTACTTCGTTACCAGTTTTTCTTATTCTTTACGAAAATTCGATCGTGCGATGACGCACAGCGCGTTTTATGTACATCAAATAAAAAACCTAACTTCAGTAAAAAGGTACGGCCTTTATAAATTAACGACCTAAGAAGACGTTCCCCCCTTGGCCTCGCCGTTCGACTTACGTAACTCTTTGCCATTTAGTTCCCTCCCCCCTCCCCAAAAAAAAGAAGAAAAAATTACTCTCGTAAATAAAAACAAAAGCGAAACAAGTTCGAGCGCGCGTCGTTTGAACGACGCGGCGGGCGCCCATTAAAAACTTCCCGCTTAATTTACGTATTCAAAGTTTCGGCACTAAACAGTTATTACGAGGGGGAGGGGGGGCGGGAAGCGGAGCTTCGTCGGCGGATAAATCCCAGAAATTGAAAAACTTCTTTTGTTTCGTTTGCTTCCGCGATCAGGTGAAGAAAACGAGTCGGCGGCGGAGGGGGGGGGGGGTGCCGCGAAATTAAACCCAACGACATTCCTTCGCCGTCTCGACTCTTTTTCCTTCCGCGCGGTGGAAATATGAGCGCTTAATTTCGCCGCCCCCCAACTGTGCTAATAAGAGTTAGATCCGGCGGGGGCGCCGGGGAGGGAGAGGGGGGGGGGCGTAATCGAACTTGCGCCCGTAGAACTAACTAATAACGGGCCAAGTTTGAAATTGAAATAATTTAATCTAGCGCTGAACGGCCATTAGTGAGGCATTTGTATTGCACGTCCGTGTGTGTACCGTGTTTGGTGAACGTAAATTAGTTTTGTTGATGTGAAACGGAGGGGGGGGAGGTGGTTAAAAGTTTCCCGATCGCGCTTACACGAGGTGTTAGAAAGTAGTCGACAGTCAAGTAGTACGCTCCTTGCATGGCCGAGAGTCTAAACGCAAGGATTTATTTTTCGAGTTAAAACGTAAACAGCAATTTGAAACTGTCGTCGTCGTAAACAATTCCCTGAAAATGTGCGTTCTCATGGGAAATCATCGGTTCTACATTAGATTGAAAACTGAAATATTTTGGACTTAGGCCAGATAATTGCACAGAAACTTCGTTTCCCTAAAAACTCTTGATTTTATGTTTTTTTTTTTCGTGTTTTGATAAATTTTAAGTAAGTCGTTAGTGAGCTCTTGGAGTGAGAGATGTAAAAGGGGGAAGAAGAGGCGCAATTTCGACAAGGGCCGAATTTAAAATAAAAAATCCAACCTGAACGGCTGGGCGACGTCATTTTTCCCCTTCTAGAGACACGCCGCACAGAATATTGAAATGCTCGAAGCCACGCAGTAAAGTTGAAGATTTCAACGACTGGGCGATGTCATTTTTCCCCTCCTAGCGACGTCACACATTATTCAAATGCTCGTGACCATAAATCAATCAATTTCTCCTCAGTTTTTATTTTATACCGAAGGATAGAAGGAATTCTTTCCTGCCGGTGTTCTCTTTTTTCTTTTTGGTGTGTTTTGATAAATTTTAAGTAAGTCGTAATCGAGCTTTGAGAGAGAGAGAGATGTAAAAGGGGGAAGAAGAGGCGAAATTTCGACAAGGGGCGAATTTAAAATAAAAAATTCAACCTGGACGGCTGGGCGATGTCGTTTTTCCCCTCCTAGAGACGTCGCGTCGCATAGATGATTTATTTATTAAATACTCGAGACCACGCGGAAAAGTTTAGTTTCCTTCAAGGTAGGTCGCAATCGAGCCGAGAGAGATATACATATAAGAGAGTAAGGGGGGAGGGGGGACAATTCCGAAAATTAATTGTCTAGGGTGTTCCGGCCAACGAAACACGTAGTTATTATTCAACGCTCGACGCGGGGGCGTCTCGCTGGAGCTAAAAAAAAAAGGAAAAGACGCGGCGACAATAAAATATATTTTATTCATCGGCGTCGGGGCGCGCTGACACAACATTGATTGATAAATTCTATTTGCCGCCGCGCGCTCGCGCTCGTCTCGCAAAATAAATGTCATGTTTAGATTGAATATTTCCATTGCAAATTTTCATTTCCTCTATTAGATGTCGAGGGGGCGCCGCCGCGCCGACAGACAGGGAGAGGAAAAACAGATTGTCACGCCTCGCCGCCGTGATTTACATCCACGCGCGTTTTCGACGTGGCGCGGCGCGGCGGGTGAATTTCGTCACGCATCAAAAAAAGAAAAAAATACAGTCGTCAGCGCGACGCACTCGGTGATTAATTAATTCACTTTTACAACCCCTAGGGCCGCGTGAATTATTCAAAATTCGGCGTCCCTCCAGGTGAACGCGGAATTAAACGCGCAGTAAGAACGTAAAATTCGGCGATCGTAAATTTCAACCCCCGACAGGGCGAGTTCATTCCGGGGCGGTGTGTGTACTGTAAGGGGACGGGGGTTGGAGACGAAGCAGAAGAACGAGAGGTCGCAGCAAATTCAGGGTTCGGCTTTGATCGGGAGATTTCAATACAGAAACGTTCGCCTTTGATGTCGGGAATGAGACTTGCAATGCGATTTCGGCGCGAGCGCGAGCGGAGCAAACAGGGCCATCCCGCTTTTACATTCAAGGCCGTGCACTTTTTCTTTTCGCCTCACAGTTCCTCCTTTATAACATTATTCGCCGACGACGTGTTAACCGTTACGTTTCAAAGTCTCGCACGAAACAAGTTGACAACGTTTGGGTACGTCACCCGTTTCGTTTTGCTGCACGGCGTCACTTTTCGCCTAATTGTGTCGGTGCGTAAATCGCTCCAAGCGCGCGGCGGCGCTGACCTCATTTGCGATTACCCCGCGTCAAACCGTTTCGTTTTGCTGCACGGCGTTACTTCACGCCTAATTGTCCCGGTGCGCATATCGCTCCGAATGCATTATTAGTTCGGATGATTGGGTTTTGGTACGTAAAAGGCAAAGAGACACGAATTTCCGGCGGTCCCGCTTCGAAAGAAAATGAGAGAATTCCCGTCGCTTTCAAAGAAGTGTCGCCGTCCCTCAAATTACGGTCGGGAGAGCAAAAAAAAAGCGCAGGCACGCAATAAAACATTCCGGGGCGAAGTGAGCGCGCACAGATAAAGGGATAAGTGGTAACGACGTAGTTATTCGAAACCCTTTGAAACGTCGAGCGCGCCTTTGCGCAATCGAACGCAATGGGAGACGGAGCCGACGTCTCATTTCGTTACAAGAGCGACGCGTCGGCGAAAGAGATTCTCCGAATGTTTCCGCAATGTATAATGGAGTGACAAAGCGGAGATTGAGATTTATAATCCCCGGCAGACATTCACAGGGTGATTCACGTCTCAACCAACGAACGGCAGAGCGGTATCTTGGACGTGCGGTCAATAAACGCACCCACTTGAGGGGCTCAAACGTTCAGGTCCACTCAACTCATTACAAGGGCGACTTTTCTGTAGTTAAAGCCTGACGACCCGCCCGTGTATTAAATTTTAATATATTTTAATATATCACCTTATGAGTGATCGAGGAAAAGGAATGTGCTTTTTTGAGAAGTCTCACACATCCGGCTCGAAGGACCAGACGCCCTGTAGCAACATTTTGGTGTTTAATTGTAGTTCAAGTTTAAATGAAGCGAAGCAAAACGGTTAGGATTCGAGCTTGCCCTTTTCTTTGTTTTACTTAAAGACCATGAAATGAACTCGCTTTCCACGAAACAGGAAGGCCACGGGAGTCTACTTTTCTCTTCCACTTTTCTCTCATTTTCTATTTTGTAGCATTTTTTCTTAGAATTGGGAAGAAAAGATGTCCTCCTCCTCTTCTACGGTCCAGGAAGGCCTACCAGTTCATCTATTTTCCAATTGCCTTTCATTTTCTACATTCCGAAGAAGACATCCTTTAAGTTTCTGCAAGAATTGGGAAAAATCCAGCGTGGTTCCCTCTTCCCCCATCCGTTTGTTGACCCTTTGGACGATCATCTTCCAGATTTTCCATTGAGCTTCAAACTTTCATTTCACACCTGAGTTAGAAGGAACACAACAAGTTCCTGCTTTCCACGTTCCACGCAAGGATTCTTGTAGGTCTTCTTCTTCTTCTGGGAAGCAAGAATTTTTTTCTGCCAGTATTGGGAAAGCGCTGCTGATTTTCGTTTCCTCCTCCTCCTCAACCCTCTCCTTCGCCTTCCTTCCAGAGTCTCCACATTTTCTTCCATCTTCTTCTGGAATTGGCTCTTCGATTTTCAACTTTGCTTGCTTTTTTTTAACGTCCATGGCTTTGGGTGCTTACTAGATTCCGAGCACCTTTCAAATTTTCCGTTAGCGTTAGCTCGCCCTAAAGAAGAAGAAGAAGGGACTTCCTCGCCCTCGATTTTTCCTCGCCTTCGCTTTTTCCCTTCCCTTGGATTGCAAGTCTTTCACCGGTGGTAAGTTGAACCGTAAAGAAGAGAAGAGAAGGAAAGACCTTCACTTCCTCATCCTTATTTTTCCTTTGCTTCGATTGCAGATCTTTCACTGGTGGTAAGTTGAGCCAATAAGAAGAAGACTCTCCATTTTATGGTCGAATGGGAAAAATTGCCGGTTTGCTCTTCTCCGTCTAGACGTCATGTATTGAAGACATATCATCCAAATCTTCCATTGGGGGAGGAATCAACTGCTTTAATTAAAAAAAAATACAACCGATCTTGTTTTCCTCCTCCCCAGTCTTCTCTCTCGCGTGGTCTTTCTTGATGGCCATGGGGAAGTCTGGACTTCTTAAGTCGAAGATCTGCTTTACTGGAGCTGAGTTAATCTTGATGTCCTCTACCTCGATCTACTCCTTCCCTTTGGTCTTTTTAATGGATTTGAGAGAAAGAGAGAGAGTTTTGTTTTCTACGTGTCATGGACTTCATATACCAAAGGCTTGTCTTCAACCTTATGCTCCTCCTCCTTGATCTTTTCCTTTGCTTTGTTTTCCTTAATGGCCACGGGAGAATCGTGTTTCACACTTGTGACGGGCCTGGTCCTTGCGTGTCCTCCATTGGCCCTTAGGGTAATTTTTGGAGAAGATTCTTCCCCTTTCCTTTGTTTGCCTTAAAGACCGTTGAAGAGAGAGCTTCACTTTGCAGGCCTTCCTTTGAAGTTTACTCTACTTTAATCTCCGTTGGATTTGGGTTAAGTTCTGAAGGAAAGGTATCTCCATCTTCTGCTGAGATGCTGCCTCGACCTTCTTCATCGCTTTGTTCTGCCTAATGGCTTCGAGAGAGTTTGCTTTGCACGTTTATTGGAGTCCATTGGAGTTAAGTTAAGCTTTGAAGAGCCATGTGGACTTCGTCCACCAAAGGTCAACCGTACAAGTCATCCACAGGTTTTTCTCCCTGCGAAAAGAGGCTGGTCTTCATTTGGTAGGTCTTTCCAAAACCTTTTTCGGAAAGGAGGCCAAAGGAGAACCTTTTTATTTCTTCAGGACTTGTTCAATGGCCTTCAAGTTACCCTAAACCATTTCCTTTTTTTCCTCGAAGGCCATCGAACAAGTCCCGAAGGAAAAAAAAGTTTTCCTTCGGCCTCCTTTCCAAAAAAATATCTGCTGGTTTTGCCAAAGACCTGCCAAATGAAAACCAGCCTCTTTTCACAGAGGGAAAAACCTAAGAGAGATTAACGAGGAGCCTTGAAGTCCATCAGAAATGAACGTGGATGCAGAAGATGCCCCAAACCTGACCCGATCAAGGCTTGAAGTAAGAGTGAAACGGTTGAGAATCGAAACCAACCCCTTTGATAGATAGGAGAAAGAGAAAGGGCCGTGTTACGTTTCGAAATATCGTCCTTTGCGTTTTTTAAACCTAAATCCGTATACTAAATATAAACGTAAGTATCAAGCGAGCAAGCATTTAATAGTCCAGTCCGATTTTACGCAAAATGAATTATTGGTCCTTCGAGCAGGATACGACGACGCTCTCTTTGCTCAGTACGTACGTACGAGTGAGGAATTGAACTACAAGCGTCAGCATCACGCAAGCGAGAGGCGTGACTTAAACAAATTTTTACTCTGGAATCGTCCGAAAATCCAAATCGCTCAAAACTCGAGTCGTCAAAGTAAAAAGAAATAAAGCGAGTGCATAATATGATTACATAAGGTCTTAAGACTCGAAAAAATCGTCATTTTACTTAACGAACAATTGGTCCTTCGAGCCGGATATGAATGTGAAATGGACAACAAGCTTCCGCTTGATCAGAAAAGTGGATTGAGCGTCTGTGTGGAAATTTTTAAATCATCTGGAAATTCGCGTCACCCAATCTCAAGACAAACAAATCAAGAAAAATACAAGACAAAGTATAAATTCTTAAATTAAAAAAAAAAAATGGCCAGAATTTTACGTTTGCGAATAAGAAAAGATGAATTCATAAATGAACGTTTTAACTCGACATGATATGTCGCCGATTGGTCCTTCGAGCTGGATGTAAGACGCATTCTTTGGCAAGTGTATACGAGCAGTGACACTTGGAACAATAAAGCAATAAACGCTTGCGCCAAGCTAAGACGTGCCGTCCAAATTTCATGGCAAAAGTTGATTAAAAAGAAAATCAATCGATAGAATTTCAGGACAGAAAACAAGAGACGGCGGCTATTTTGAAAATACTGAAATTATTAAATGCAAGGTGTGTGCATTTTGCTACTAAATTCAATTGTTTCCAATTGGAAACTGATAATAAAATGAAAAATGCAATAATTAGGAAGTACAGGCTGTTACCGGGCTTTGCACGACAAAGAAAGAACTAAAATAACTTGACATGATATGTCGCCGATTGGTCCTTCGAGCCGGATGTAACGACGCTTTCTTTGGGGAGTATATACGGAAAGTGACAGTTGGGACAATAAAACAATAAATGCTCGTACGAAGCTAAGACGTGCCGTCCAAATTTCACAAGAATGGATAAAAAAGAAATAAAAAAAATCAGTCGATATAGTTTCAGGACAGAAAACAAGAAACGGTAGCCGTTTTGAAAATACTGAAATTTTATTAAATGCAAGGTGTGATCGTTTGGTATACGTTTTGTTTCTAAATTCACTTGTTTCAAACTTTTGTGAGAAATACAATTAGGATATACAGGGTATTACCGAGCTTTACACTTTAAAGAAAGATAAATTCATAAATGAATGATTTAACTTGACATGACGCGTCGCCGATTGGTCCTTCGAGCCGGATATAATGACGCTCTCTTTGGAGAGTGTATACAGATAGTGACAATTGGGACATTAAATCAATAAACGCTCGTACTAAGTTAAGACGTGCCGTCCAAATTTCAAGGCAGAAGTTCCTAAAAAAAAGTTTAAAAAATCAGTCGGTGTAACTTCAGGACAGGAAACAAGAGACGGTAGCCATTTTGAAAATACTAAAATTATTATATGCAAAGTTGTTTCAAACTTTTGCGAGCAAAAACAATAATTAGGATGTGTACAGGGTGCTACCGGACTCGAGTCGTTAGCTCGTCTTAATCGGTTTCACAAATGATGACGTCACTTCGACGTAACTTCAAGGTCAGCGTGCGGGAAGTTTCGATAATTTACCACGCGAAAAAAAAAGAAGAATAAACTCTTGGAATCTCGTTTCTAAAAATTAAGTGGAGGCGTGAGAAATAAGACGGTTAGGGTATACAGGGTGCTATTGGGCTTGAATCATTTATGTGCATGCGTTTTTCTTTTGACAACCGCGTGTCTTAAACTTTAGTAATGATGCTTCAAGTGATGTCATTGGGGGTCTAAGCCGCACGTCATACGCCGTACGTCACCTTAAATTGTGTCTGTCAGTTCATGTTTAATTTCTTTGGCAGCTTCTTGCCTTTCGGTTTCCTTGACAACTGCGTGTGTCTTGGCAAAACGTCTAACCTCAACCAAACAAGTAGGCTTGCTTGCATGGGTTTAAGTGACGTAATCGAGACGTCAAAAGTCTAAAAATTTCTCTCTCGTGTGTAAGCAGCGCTTTTTATTTACAGGACGAATTTTCGGTTAATTCTTCCTGTTTTCACATGGGTTTTAATTGACGACTCAAGTCAAGCATCACCCTGTATATAATAGCCGCTAGGATGTCTGAAGAATACTCACGTAATTCAATGGTTTTTCTTTGTTTGCAGGTGACACTCGTGATTTGCCGATTTAGTTCAGAGAACAAATGAGATTCATAACTCAAATGCAGGATCACCCTGTAGGGTGCTAGAAAAAATCTTAAAATGAGACGGCAACGTTTGAGAATTTCGGCCAATTTAGAGCTTATTGCGGCACCCCCGTGGGAAAATTAACGATTGCTACTGGTCCGTGCTGACCTCATTTGCGATTACCCCGCGTCAATCCGTTGCGTTTTGTTGCACGGCGTTACTTTTCGCCTAGTTGTGCTGGTGTGAGATTTTCTGGAATACCTTCAGCGCACAAGTGAGTGAAATAAAAGCTCCTGGTTGTTGTAATGATCACCTGCAAAACCGAGACGGGGTTTTGGATGCCTTATTTACCCCGGCGCCTGTTTTTAATACATCAAGTTACCCACCCCATTCTTCACTGTTGTTAGTCGAGGGGGGGAGACTTGTTTTCCATGTAATCAACGCAATTGTCTGCTCTTGTTCCAAAATTGGCTTGATACAGATTTCGTTAAAGCCGATTAGCTAGACCTTGGGCATTATTTGCAAATTACGTAACGAGTTTGGCCGATGATACGTAATAGTTAGAACCGAAATGGAAGTACAAAGCCACCCCCCCACCATAACACGTACATAATTATTGACATAACATGCTGCGGGAATGAAAATGGGAATGGCAACGGGAACGGGAACGGGAATGAGAATGGGATTGGGAATTCCGAACGCGATGCCTGAAAATTTGTTGTCCGGGCTGCTAATGGCGCCGGCGTTGCATTAATTATAAACCGAACGCGCTCGTTATACTAAATATCAATCTTGCTAATAAATCCGCGGAGGGAAGGTTTCGATCGATTAGTTACGCGAAAACAAGCGACGACCTACTTCCAAATTGCAGTTTATTTTTCGAGCGGAGCCCGCAAGAAAAAAATCATAATCGCAACAACAAATCGGGGGGCTCTCTTCGCGAAGGTGCCTCCATTGTATAAAGCTTCCGTAATAAATCAGTTGAAGGGAGGTGGGGGAGGGGGGGGGGCGCTCGTCTATTGTGCAACCACGTACGATATAAATCCAATATATTAGATAGTATCCATTAAGATATGACGGGGAAGTGAAATTCACCGCGCAACGCGAGTTTATAAATAAACGAGTCCGTGTGTCTTTAGTTTCTAAAGGAGGCCATTCATATTGTTAAGGAAGCGTACCGGAACGCCAGGGAGCAAAAAAATTAAAACTCTGATGCTAACGTGTAAACATTCCCGGGAGATAATGGGCTCGAGAGGAAAGTCCCTAGTCTAAACGCTGACTCCTTAATTTTTTTTTTTTTTTAATTAAATTATTTATTCAATCATTCTTTCTTTCTATAAACAAATTATAAATTATGAATTAAATTATGAATTCTATAAACCAATTATAAATTATAAATAAATTACAAATTACAAACATTCTATCAACTACAGCTACAGCTGTATGTAATTAAATATTACAATTCCTTAGTCGTAAACCTACCCAACAAAAGTATATGATAACTCAAGACATAATTTGTAAATTTATGAATGATAACTAAAATTTATAACGTTTGGTCACTAAGTCAAATGACTTGTCAGTGACCTCCTGTTTTTTAATCCATATCAAAAGAAAAAAAAACCTAATTGAAGCTTAATTATAAGAAACACAGTTTCAAAACTTAAAAAGAAAAGCTACATACAATATATATGGATTATTGATTAACGCGTGCGAGTTTATTTGAAGCACAACACTGTTCCCAAACCAACAGAAAACAATGACAGCAATATACAATTACACATTGGTTAAAATGTAAGCCAGCAAACAGGTAAGTTCAGGTTTATTGAATCAACCATTCTTTAACTTCGCGTTTCACTCTGCTTATAGATTGTAGCTCCAGGAGATCAGCTGGCAGTTGATTGAAGATTCTTGGAGTAAGCACCTCATGAACCCTATCACCGTATTTATTGTTCGATACCGGTACCACAAATGTCCCAGCCTCGCAGGACCTTGTCCCATAATTATGATTTACCAATATCTTATTATCAGATTTATAATAGTTTTTCATTATGTAAGTAAACACGAAAAGGTTTTTTATATTTAACAGATTACATACTTTGAACATGCTTTTATATTGCAATCCCACACCAAATTACGTACAATTTTGTTCAATGTTCTTTGAATTTTTTCTAGGTACCAGTTGGAAGCCGTCCCCCAGACCAAGACACACCGATTCCACCAGCGAACAATAGATCAGTCTCAGAGTGTGCACAGGTAATATTTTAGACAGGTAGTAAAATTTTGACGCAAAATAGTTTAGCCGCAAGCACAAAGAATTTATGTGTTCGTTCCAAAGAAAATTCTTATCGATAATAATTCCCAAGTATGTATGTTTATTTACCACTTCGGTTTTCTTCTTACAGCTGCAGGCCTTGATAACTGTGCCCAGGTTCTGATGCAGACAATCCATGGAATGAACTAATAAACCATTCACAAAAGGTCTGGATTGATGAGATGATGTAATGTGCATTAACTTGGTTTTGTCTGCATTAATTAAAAGGTCCTTATCATGCGCCCATCGTTGGAATCTGAGGAAATCCATTGCCAAGCGTTCGTATGCCTTATTAAAATCTTTATGCACAGAGATAATGGTTGTGTCATCTGCATACAAGAAATAGATATAGTTTTCAAAGCAGGGACCAATATCGTTTACATAAAGCAAATAGAGCAGAGGCCCCAATATGCTACCTTGTGGCACTCCTTTTCTTAACCTAAATTCCTTACTATAGGTATTTCCAATCTTGACGACAAAACTTCTTTCTTTCAGGTATTCTTCAAACCAACTATGAACATGTCCTCTAATCCCATACCTCTCTAACAACTTTAACAGTTTGCTGTGATCTATACTGTCGAAGGCCTTGCTGAAGTCGACAAATAAACTGAACACATGCATACCACGGTTTAATTTCCCGTTGACTATGTTAGCGATGGTATCCAGTAAATCTGCTGTGCCTTTGTTTTTTTGGTATGCAAATTGATTTTTGTCTAATATATTATATCTTTCTAGGTAGTACATTACATGTTTTTCCAGAATCTTGTCTATGCTAGGAAGGATTGAAATCGGCCTGTAGTTCGAATAGTTGTTGTGTTTCCCTTTTTTATAGATCGGTTTAACGACCGCAGTTTTAAGGCCCTTTGGAATTGATGAATTTTCCAGTGAAAGGTTCAAAAGTTTTGTTATCTGAGGGTTTATCACATCGTAATTGCAAACTATTTCCTTCAAAGAAATCATGTCAATTCCTGGTGATTTATTTTTGTTTAATTTTTCAATCAGAGATTTAAGATCTATTACTTCTGGCAAATACATGGATTGTACTTGATTCGGAGTCCATACACCTTCAAACAGATGTATACTGCAATTATGTGTAATCTTATCCACTTCTTCCAGTATATTTTTTCCAAAATTATCTGCAATCTCCCTTCTTCTATTATTTTACTGTCCGGGTTGGATTTCTTACCGAGTCCCACAACTTCACTGATTGTTCTCCAAGTCGCTTTCATGTCCCCTTTCTGCTTATTGAAGATATCGCAATAGTATGCTTTTTTTCTCGATATTATTTCTCTGTTAATTTTATTTCTTATTTTCTTGTACTCTTCTCTTACCTTCTTCTTTCTTTCAATATCGTCTTCTTTTTTCCATCTTTGGAATATCATATTCATGATTTCCAGTAAGTCCTGTTTTATCCATGGCTTGAGTGGTACTATGAGTCTTTTCCTGGTATTTTTTTCATACATCGAGTGTCTTCTTGCATCATCAAAAATCTTCATAATATCCTTGTATAAATCCTCGACCGTACTAACAGAATTGTTCATCAATTTTGAAAATCCTCTTCTCAAAATTTCCGCGAAAACTTGATAGTTCACATTTGTTTTTCTTATTTCCGCCCCCTCTATGCTATTAGTTTTTGTATAAGGTGTTGCAAATGTTATGACATAATGATCTGCTATCTTATGTTTACAGATACATCCTATGGATTCAGGATTGCTGTAAATGTGGTCAAGGCAAGTGGAAACAATTCGTTCTCCTAAGAATTCCTCCCTTGTGAAGGAGTCAATTTTTCTTGTGAAGCCCGAACTCATTAGTAAGTTTTCGTAATCTAGGACCACTTTAGAAGGTATGTTGAAGTTGATGTTAGTGTCTCCAATTAATACCATTTTTTTATTTTTAGAGTGATTGATGATTTCCTCTAGCTCGTCAATAAAGGAGCTCACATTTAACTGTGGAGGCCTGTATACGGCTAAAAGATCAAAATTAAGTTCATTGTCCACAATCTTTAAATATATATTCTCAAAGAAAGTAGTATTGATTATTTTTTCCTCATAACAAATGGTTTCCCTTATATAAATCAAAATTCCACCTCCTCTTCTGTCAGTTCTACATCTGTGTATAACATTGTATCCCGAAATTTTAAATAGTGTTACCGATTTAGTGAAATCTTCATTCTTAACCGATATTTCACTCAGGATAATGATTTTAAATTTATTCAAGTGGTTAGAAAAGGTCACAATGAACTCATCAAAGTTTTTATATAGAGACCTAATATTAAGGTATGAAATAAACATATAATCCCGTTTTTTACTTTCCAATTTAGTGAACATTTCCTCGAAATTACCAGTTGCAAAACAGTTAGTTTCATTTTTTTGTTGAACATCTATTAATGACCAATCCATACTTAATAATAACTTAAATACTAAGCTAAATATTTTATTTTGTTGTCGACTTTATTGTATTTTTTGTAATTCGTCGTAGTCTCTTACTTGCCATATTTTTGAACCTTCCTCTTTTCTTACTAATATTTTTCCGTTCTGAACCCACGCACATTTCCACCCCAATTCCTTAATCTTATTTTTTACAGACCACAGCAACTGCTTATTGTATGGAGATGATTGTTCAAATACAAGTATCTTTCCTTACCAATATCCTTGTTCAGCACTGCTCTTTTCCTATTTCTTAACACCTCTTCTCTCTTTTTCTTAGAGATAAGTTTAACAATTATTGGACGATTGTTCTTCGCATCTTTCTTGGGTTGCCTAAATGAATCTTCTATATCTGATTTCTCAATTTCAACACCGAATTTCCCAATTATATTACAGACTAAGACTTCTACATTTTCATTTTCCGTTTCGTCGACACCATGTAATTCTACTCCCTAGTTGTACACAGTTTGCTCTAAATCTGTGACTCGATAGGTGACTCGATTAATAATAATAATAATAATAAAGATCTTTATTGCCTAATTTTACAAAACATAACAATAGAATGTTGTAATGCAAAAGGCGGAGTTCAGTATTTATACTGTTCTTCCACTCAACCTTGGAAGAAAAAGGAAAAAAAAAACAATAAAAAAAATGGAGTAATAATAATAATAACAATAATAGTAAAATCTGATTGGTATCATGCCGCAATATAGTTTTTAAAGAAAAATACACTGTGGATGTTATCTTAACTCAAACTCTGGATGAATGAATCGTCCTGCAAACATTTCTTTGTTGGTTTTTCAAAAGTATTTTATATTTTCTTTTAAAGGCTGTTTTAGAGCAACATTTCAAATTCGATGGAAGTGAATCATATAAGGAGGACATATAATAAGAAAACGATCTCTCAACAAAGAGGGCAGTGCTGTGCAGAGGGGGTGTTATTAGATCTTTATTCCTAATATTAATATTATGTACGTCAGTTCGAAAACGTATCTTGTGATGTAGATGCAGGTTTTTGATTATTTACTATATCCGTAAAAAGGGTAGCACAATGAAGTTTGCGACGATTAACTTAATTAATTACGTCTGCATAGTTGAAATGCGATAGTACGAGCGAATCACTTCTTTAAATTTTTGTCCAAAATTGACTTATTTGAGTATATTGATTTTAAATTTGTGTAAGCCTTTCGGAGACAATTATTAACATGCTCATGAAAGCGTAACTTTACATCAATAACCAGACCAAGGCTACGTGAATGATCTACGCAATCAACTTTACCATTATCAACTACAATGTTCAACTCCGGCGTACATCTGACCCGGTGTGTTGGTCTACTAAATAACATTACCACAGTTTTAGAAGGATTTAAGATCAAGTTATGTTTAATAGATGCATTTATTAGATTATTTATGTCAGTATTGATTATGTTATCAGCTGTATTAATGTCATTAGGGAAAAAAGAATAATAAAGTTGGGTATCATCCGCGTAAAAATGACTAGATAAATTGTTAAGGTAAGTTTGTAAGTTGCTAGTATAAATAGCAAATAACAAAGGCCCTAAGATTGATCCCTGCGGAACTCCAGAGGTGATCGACCTTGACGAGGAGAGAGTATTATTAAACTTTACAACTTGTCCTCTACCAGAGAGGTAATCTTTAACTAAACAGCAAGCTTCATTAGAGAATCCGATAAAGTGTAGCATGGCTATTAATAAGGTGTGATTTATGGTATCAAAAGCCTTAGAATAGTCGTTAATTTCCCTTGATCAGCCGCTGTAAGAATATCATCAGTAATCTGAAGTAATGCAGTAGTACAACTAAACCCTGGCCGGAAGCCGGACTAAGTTTCTGGAAGTATATGATGTTTTTCATATTTCATGATTTCTCATGATTTTTTCCATTAATTTAGACAATACTGGTAATAAACTGATGGGACGCAAGTCTTTAAGATCTGTAGGACTGGAGACCTTACCTATGGGTATGATCAAGGCTTGCTTCCAAGAATTTGGAAACACATTGAATGATAAGCAGTAGTTGACAATATACGTTAGATAATTTATTACGTAAGGGCAGCAGTAATTAAGCATATGTAAATTAATTGCATCTAGGCCTGTTGCATTAGATGATATGGTCGCTAATACTTTAGCTACTTCAGTATCAGTCGTAGTAGAGAAACTAAGTTCTGTAATAAATTCCGCAAAATGGTTACTGTTATAAAAACTTGTAGTTTCACAATCGGTGCTATTATTACCGGGTATGGAGTTAATAAAATAATCATTTATAACTTCTGCATTCCAATTATGTGGAGATATAATCTGTCTATTAGACTTACAGTAAATATCTAGCTTTTCTAATTCTCTCCAGATTGTTTTAGATTTACGAGTTCGTGCTTGATAACTTAAATATGCTTTTTTTTCTCTTTTTATGGCCGCATTGGCGAGGTTACGTAAGTCTCTGTAGTACTGATAATGATGTATATTACGTGTTTTTTTGTAACGACTATAGGCTTTATCTTTAAGATCTATCATCAGTTTTAAATTGTCTGTTAACCATGGTGCCTTTGGTTTATTAATCCGTGCAGTAATTACAGGAGCATGAATATCAAATAAATGTATAATCAAACTGTTTAAATATGAAACCATCATTAAATTCAAAAATGTAAAAAAAGGTAAAGATTTCAAGTCTTGAAGGAAAGAGTTATAATTAAAATTTTTAAAGTCTCTGAATGTTTTAGTAAATGGGATAAAAACGCGCTTACGACATAATAAAGTACAATAGACTAGCTCGTGATCTGTAATAGAAGGCATAGGCACCACCCCAGATTTATTTATGTAATCTTTATTAGAACAAATAATTAAATCAATTAATGTGCTACTATTGGCGGTTATTCTTGTAGGTTCAGAAATTAACTGATTCAATCCATATGCTTCTAGTAATTTATTTATTTATTTATATTGAAAATACAGACAGTAATTTTCCACTTTTACAGATTAAGTATAGCAGTACTATATCAACATTAATTCTATGCAAATGCAAATAACTGTGACAATCCTTCTTAAAACTAAATAATTTTATTCGTTTATTAAAGTTATTAAATTTATGAGTTAAAGTGTATTCGTTAGTTTAAGTTTACATCAAATAAAACAACATCCAGAATATTAACATAAATACAAGTTCGAGTAATGGGATTGTTACAAGTATACAACGACTTGTAACATTAAATCAATGAAAATATAACTAACTGCGACAATCCTTCTTAAAACTAAATAAGTTTATTCATATCTTAGGGTTATTGAATTTATGAGTTTGAGTGTATTATTTAAGTTTAAGTTTACATCAAATAAATCAACATCAAGAGTATTAACATATGTACACATTCGAGTAATGGGATTATTACCAGTATACAACGACTTATAACAGTCAATCACAAATATAGAGTCTTGTCTCGTCCTTTGTAAAGGAACTCTGAATTTCAATTCATATAATAGCTTAGAGCAATCAATAAAACCACTAATCAATTTACATAAGAATTTTACATCATTTGATTTACGCATTGAAGATAAAGACGGTATTTTTAATGAAGATGCTATAATGGTGTAATTATGATCGATAAAGGGATCAGGTAGACCCATACGTGGGGCAATTATTCTGAAAAATTTATGTTGAACAGTTTCTAATCGCTTGATATGCACCTGAAAGTAAGGGGACCATATATTAGATGCAAACATTAAGATTGGTCTCACTAATGATAAGTATAAAGTTTTTAAAGTTTGGGGTTAATGAAATTCCTGGCATGCTCTTTTGATAAAACCCAGTTGCTGGATAGAACTATTAATGATCTTGTCAATATGCGCATCGAAGCTCATCTTAAAATCAAAAATTACTCCAAGGTCCTTAATCGATTTAACATTTTCTAAAATAATATCATTAATAGTGTACGTGTTTATATTGATTGACTGAGCCCTTGAAAAGGAAATAGATTTGCATTTAGTAAGGTTTAAATAAAGATCATTATTATTGCACCAAGTAAATAGGGCGTTTAAATTGTTTTGCAAAACATGTACATCTGAATCGGTTTTTATACTTTTAAACAGTTTCAGATCATCCGCAAAAAGTAAAAATTCCACATTATGAAAGATGAAAGTAATATCGTTAATAAATATGTTAAAGAGGAGTGGGCCCAAGTGAGAACCTTGTGGTACTCCAGATAAAACATCAATTTTAGATGAAACAAAATTTTTGTATTTTACATATTGTATCCTGCTGTTTAAATAACTTTTAAACCAGCCTAATAAAGGTCCACAAAAGCCAAACGATTGCAGTTTCTGAATAAGGAGGTCATGATTGACAGAGTCAAACGCCTTACTGAAATCAGTGTAGATACTATCGACCTGTATTTTATTTTCTAACGATCTTAAGATATATTGAGCATAACACGATAAGTTAGATTCCACACTTCTTCCTACCATAAATCCACATTGGTTTACGGATAAGTAAGGACAAATTAAACCTTTTATTTTGTCAGTAATTAATGACTCAAATATTTTGGGTATTATGTTCATGATAGAAATAGGTCTATAATTGGTAATATCATTTTTCGTGCCAGATTTATGAATTGGTATAACATAAGCCAGTTTCCATTCAATAGGAACACTTCCTTCAGATAACGATTTATCAAATAAAGTTTTAAGAATATTCGAAAAAATAAAATTACATCTTTTTATTAAGATTGGCGGAATTTTATCAGGACCAGCACTTTTGCATATATCGAGTTTATCAATCTTGGATAAGATATCGGAAGCTGAGATTTCAACCGAATTAGTAGTGTGTGGAGTTTGTTCGTTCAAATTGACACTTAAATTTTTTGATGAGTTATAAAATGTACGAAAGTAGTCTGCAAAAGCATTTACAATTGAGTTACCGTGAGAATAAGATTTGGAATCATAATACATAATATTAGGTAAACCATTATTGCCTCTTTTTCCATTTACATATTTCCAAAAATATTTTGGATTATTAGTTATAGAGTTTTCCAGATCAGAGCAATACTTTCTGTAGTCTCTTCTTACTAAAATCTTGCACTTATGTCTCAAGTCAGAAAAAAGGATATAATTAGTTTGAGTTTTATCAAGTTTATAGTCTCTGTGAGCTTTAGACTTGAGAAAAATGGAAGATTTCAGTTCACAACTATACCAAGATGGAAATTTTGGAGTACATATTCTTTTCTTCGGGACATAAGTGTCGATACAAAAATCTAGGGAGTATGACTCCGCATTAATACAAGCATACACAATTTCCAAGAACTGTACAATGTTTAAATAATCAGCAGCACTAAAGTCATAGTCCCAATCATTGTAATTTATTCCTATATCCGCAGAAATGCACATTCCTTCAATAGATAATGAAGGGTGAAAAGCATCGCATGGCACAATAGACTCTTGAGCAATTTCACACTTAACATTATTGTAGTTAGAAAACACCAAGTCCAACATCACTCCGAATGAATTGGGAGTTGTGTTGATTTGATACAAATTCAACAATCCGATTGAATCAGATAATGATTCAGACAGAGTTCTTTCACGAAGAGTTGCATTTTGATTGAAGGCAGGAAAGCTTGCATGATCACCAAACTACCAAGTAACATTTGGAAGATTATAATCGCCAAATAACAACCAATTTACCTCGGGATACTTCTTGTCCAGGTTTTCAAGGGCTGTACAATGCGACTCCATGACATCTTCTGAAGTTAGAGGGGGAAAATATGAAACTATGAAATTTATTTTTAATTGCAATTAAGACACCACCTCCTCTTGTGTTATGACTGTTTTTGCTATTTCTATCTTGTCTATATAAATCAAATTTTGATAATTGTAACTCAGAGTTAGATATTTCAGGACTTAACCATGTCTCAGTTAGAACAATTATGTCGAAATCATCAAAAATGTAAGCAAATTTTTCAATTTCTTTTAACTTAGTTTTTAGTCCTCTAACATTTTGATAGTAGCACTTAAAGGCTACTTCTGTCTTCCGTTTTTTGAACCTCTTCCGATGTCCACAATTCTTGGTTGGCCGTTAATGTACTTTATAGTTTTTATGATTCCATCTTTGTTAATAGTATTCAATTGATTTCTTAATTCGTTTAAAAGGTTCCTTTGAATGATAGTCATATCAGCTGATATTTTAATGGGACTTTTACATTTGTATTTGTTTTTCAAGATAGCTAGTGCTGTTTCAGAGTCTCTAAAGATTATTTGACCGGTCGCCTCTTTTCGTGATCGAATTTACCCAATCGAATAAGCTTGGAAATCATTTGATCATTAACCTTATACACATTCTCCAAGGTTTCGAGAACTACTTTTCTGTCATATTTAACTCTTTCACTGGAAGTTGTTAGGTTTGATTCATCAATATTGTATAGAATGATGTTATTTTTTCTAAGATTCCTGTCAGTTATTTCCTCGATTATTTTGGTATGATCAAACAAATTTTTGTTATTAGAGGTAACGTCAGCATTTTGCTGATCGATAAATTCATTTATTTTGCTGACATTAGATGTTAGCTTTGCTAGTTGAGACAGGACTTTCGGCAGCACTCTGAGGCCCTCTTGGCATTCCTTACAGAAAAATTTAAGAGTTCGTTTCTTCAGTTCAAGGCATCTGATTTCTGTTGCAGTCAACTCGATACAGTCGACATGATGAGGTCTATGACAACTATCACAATCAAAGACTCTCGTAGATGCATTTTCACACGTAAGTTCACAAACTGCACAAACGGATGACATAACCTCAATGAAGATGAACTGCTTCCAACTAATATTTCTTCACTGATTATTGCACTTAAAACTTTTCTCAACAATTTACATTGTTCAATTTCGAGATATTGATCATTTTCTACATTATAAAGCAAGTTAAAAGCAGTAAACGTTAAAATAGATCACCTCAATACTGCATGACACATGACACATGACAATGATATCATGACATGAATTTATTAAATTTCTCGGTTTTACTTTCATTGAAATCTAACATATTTAAATTTAAATCCCCGGCACACAATAAGTCATCATAATTTGGCAACAAGGTGGATAAAGTGTCCTCAAAAAGTTCACAGAATTTTCCATAATCAGTACTTGGAGGTCTGTACACCAATGCAGTATTTTATATTTGCAACCTTTAAACATACCCACAATTGCTCCAAAGTCTCCTCACCAACAATATTCAAGACAGTATAACTAATATTTTGTTTTAAATACATTCCGATTCCACCACCTCTGCGCAACCTGTCCCTCCTCAGAAGATTATAACCCTGAAGATCAACTGCCGTAGTCAGAATATTTTCGTTTAACCAAGTTTCACTTAATAAAATCAAATCATACGTCCCTGAAACAGCTTCTTTAAATTCTGTAAAACCAGCTATTAAAGATCGTACATTAATGTGAGCAATCTTCAACTCATACATCCCTTAGATAATCATTCAACCCTAAAACGTGAATGATTTATCATTAAGAATAAACATTCTACGTAGTTAATTAAAACTATTAAGCTAAGATTTAAGCAAATATGTTACGCAATACATGTGTTTACTTACAATGTGTGAAAGCTAAACACTAAACAGATTTAACTACAAACAACAAACTAAATTATATTTTGTTAACTTATATTGTAGAACAAAAATTTCTTCGTACTAATCAGCAAACAGTATTCAATTTGCCTAGTTAAACTAAGATTGAGCAGATAACAAAACTAAATTAAATTTTGTTTACTTAATATTGTAAAACAAAAAAAAAATTCTTTTTTTTTTAATTTTTCTTCTTGAGATAAGTGAATTATGACACCTTCAAGAATAACTGCAGTAAAGACGACGTCAAAAATCAAAGCGCACCTCGATCTGTGCGCCCGTCATCGATCCATAAACTCTAATATAAACAAGCGAATGCCTCAGGTGGTTCACGGTTGATTTGTCGTCGGCGCATAACCGGTCGAAAGCAAGCAAACCGACAAAAACCGCGCGCCGGATTGGTTTCCGGTTGCCCTCGCCCTAATTCCCCCCCGAATAAATATTTTATGACGTGCGCGATTTGCCTCGCTATGGCTGACTGTCGCGCCCGTAATTTTAAATTCTATTTGACGTTATTTATCCCGCGAGGGAGCGCGCGCTCCGCGGGAATTAATAGGCGGGCGTAATTAACATTCAAGGATTGTTTACGTGGAAGCTGCTGTTGGCTTTAGTTCATTTGCCGAGGAGAGCCGCCGAAGCAGTTCGTCTTTTTTGATTAATGGTGGGCGACGCGGTAAAAAAAAATTAAGTTTTGATAAATGAACTCGAAGACGTCACCGCCGTCGGTTAACCTCAATGGTAACATCAAAATATTGAAAGCAACTCATTAGCCATTGGTTAAGCCCCACCTCCTGTTCCGGTATACGTATTAGCCCCACCTCCACCCCCCACCTACGTGAGTAGAGCAATTTAAACGCCTACACAACAGCGACTTTCATCTTGGAAAACATTTGGACATTGGTCGAGAGCTACCACTTGCTCCGGTATAACCGTCAGCCCATCCTCCTCCACCCCTACCTATAAACGTGACAATTCGAACAACCACTTTCATCTTCAAGACATTTGGATTGGCCCCACCTACAAACGTAGCAATTCAAACAACCACTTTCATCTTCAAGACGTTTGGATTGGCCCCACCTACAAACGTAGCAATTCAAACAACCGCTTTCATCTTCAAGACATTTTGAAACATCCTGTTGGACATCGGTCAGGCCCCACCTACAAGTAAAGTAATCCAATTGCGCTATGTGAGAGCGGTTCGTCCTCGAAACGTTTGGAAACAATTCATTGGACATTGGTCAGGCCCCTCCTCTTGTTCCGGTATACCTATCGGCCCCACCTCCGTCCCCACCTATAAGCGAAGTAATTCTGAGGCATGACCACATCACAGCGGCAACGTTTGAGAGTGCACCGTCACGGAGCGGAGATTAAAATCAGGACAGATCGAAAAAGTTAATGACGTGCACTTTATTACGGTGGTTGATTGCGTTCCGGAGCGGTTCATAAAACCTGTCAGCTGCAGGCGAGATGCAGCGACGGCGGCGGCGGCGGAAATTACCAACTTCATGTAATAAAATCGACTTTAATTGATGTAAATCGCCCCCCCCCCCTCCCAAATAACGCACGCTTTGAAACTGTTCGTAAATTCTCGCGCCCCCTTCGAATTTCAAAACCTGCACTTGATTGGCGACGCCGGAAACAAGTAATTAAAGGAAGAGGAGGGGCAGGGGATTGGTCATGCGATGGGACCTAGAAGGTCTTCTTATACATAGATATGAGGCGCGGGGGAGAAGGTAACTTTGACTTACGACAAGGGCCGCTCCAATTTGAGCCAAAGACGCTACTATTACTTACTACTACTAAGAATATAAAACTTCTCGTGTGTGAAGTTGACTTGAGGCACCCTCATTTCCTAGGAGACGGTTCGAGATAGAGACCTCCGGTTTTCACCATTCGATTCGTCTCGGAAAAGTTCCATAGAGACGACGTTTTACTCCTTTCCGATGAAGAAATCACAATTCAATCAAATTCGAGTGTTTACCAAGGAGACGGCCTCAAATGGTATGGGCGTCAGCCCATACTCCGATGTGCGCAGTTCTTTCTCTAAGCAGCCGTATCAACGGTAGGGCACAGTATCGACGAATCATTCCCCCAACCTCACCCTCCCTACCTAGGTATTTCCTGTTCTTTACAGATTTTTTTTAATTATCTTAAGTCATTTAATCCTGATGGGGTCCTTTGCCTCCAACCCTTTCCCTGTCTTCACGTCTTCATCACTGTTCTTCTGTATTGGCACCGTAGTTGTGTATCACATCTTCATACTTCGTTCTTCTTCCTTCTTTTTCTTGGCTCTTCCTTATTCTTCTTCCCTTCATTTTCAGCGTCTATTAATTTTGCTAATTTACAGGTGGCGTCACCGTCCTCACCAAGTGTACGGGTTGAGACCACCAATCCAGTCGTACTTCTTCATATCCAGGCCCTCTCAGAAGCACGTGATCCCGGTCCTCAATCTCACCGCATCTGCATGCAGATTCATACAGAATTCCAAGAGAGGTGAGCTTCCCAGCGAAGGAACCGTGGCCGGTCAGGAAAGAAGTGAGTTCGTAGCTGAAATTATTAAATTCTAGTTTCTGCCAATCCCCTACTACAGGTGTTCATCCGTATGTTGTTCTGCCTTTTGGCGATTGGTTCCATCTCTCCTGCCATTCAGTCTATCAACCTGTTGACGGGTTGCTTGTCGGTTTCTTGTAAGTATGGGAGTATCCAGTGGAGTAGACACAGTTCTACACGCATGAGCAATGGACAGCATGAAAGGCCTCTGTCCTGTATCAAATCTATATCAAAATAGTCGACCTTGAATAGATTGCGAAAATTGGGAGAAACTCCTTTACATCGGTGAACAACCTACGTGAAGTTATACCCAGCTCAGTGGGGATGGGAGTGGGCTACACAATAGGATCGTCAGTAGCTCGTTATCTAGTTGTTAATTAAGAAAGGGGCGCCACCTAGCGTTATATTTATTCCAGGCATAGGTAATACGTGTTACTGCTACACTGATAAAAGTGGTAGTAAATTTACACTATTTTTACTTAAAATTCAATATTATTTTACGTGTATTTTTAATACTACATAGAATTCTATGTATTATTACTTAATAGTAGTAAAATAACATGAAATTTTTATGTAAAAATGATGTAATTTTACCACCACTTTTACTAGTGTAGGACTACACGCGTGAATGTAGCATATGAGGCTCTTACCCTCAACAATCAGACCGAGGTCATCTGCATAGGCTACCTTCGCTTCAGTTTCCGCTGCATCAGGTCTTACGATGTCATCGAAAACGAGATTCCACAAAAATGGGCCAAGAAGGGAACCCTGCGGGCTCATCCGTTTCTTACAGGACTCGGACGACTTCCATGGTGCGGGAGCTAGGACTGAAACGGTATCCGGGATACCAATCTCCTTCAAGCGCCGGAAAATTGAAGACCACCAGAGATTGTCAAAAGCTGCGACGTATTTAGCGGACGAGTTTCGAATCTGGCCAACGACCGTCTCCAGTGGGTCGGTCATGCCTCTACCCTCCCCTCCCTGAATCCAAACTGGTTATCCGCTAGGCCACTACACCCTTCCAGGTAATGAGCCAACCGCAGGGCCATCAACCTCTCCACGAACTTGCCAAGGGTGGGCCTATACGAAGAGATCTGCTCAATTGGTTTATCCGGAGACTTCAAGAGGAGGTTCACTCTTCCAAGCCTCAGGAAAGGAAGACATTGGTTTCCAACTTTGAGCAAAGGTTCCGGGAATTCAAGGGTCAGTCGCCTGATGACATCACCCGTTACACCATCCCAAGCAGGGAGGAGCCTTTCTCGTTTTTATCTTGAAGGCTACAGACTTAATTTTATCCGTCGTGAAAGGCTTTTCGGCGGGCTGCTCGGATTTTTCTCTGTGCGTCCGTTTCTTGTTCTAGGTTGTGAGATGGAACAAGCTGTTCAAGAAGGGCCTCCGTCATACACCGCCGTGAAGAAGTATAGCTCACCGAGGTTCAGCGTTGAGACCACATCCCGGGCTTTTAACTTTCCAGCGACAAATTTTTATGAACCACTTCCCACACTCGGCAACGTCAAGCCTAAGGTTGGTAAGGTAAGAAGACCAGTTGCCTCTTACACGGGCATGGAGCGGTCACATATTCTGGTAAGTCAAATGGTACAGACCAGACCAGACGAGTTTCCCCTAAACACACCGTACGCTCATCAAGCGGTTCCTAGGGGAGTTAGCCCTTATCCGCTTGGGCTCCGACCAGAACCATCTGATTGAGATACGCCCAATCAGCGCGCAGAGGTGGGCCCAGCTTCCGGTGGCTGCCCCCGTGAGTCCAACCCAGTCGACCGGCGGAGGTCTCCCTCTACACACTCCACTCCAGGGAAGGTGACGGTCCCCACGGTACCAGTTAACTTCACCGGTTGGAAGTTCGGGCACGTCCTAAGACGCGCCCTGCAGATTAGGTTTCGTGCAAAACCAGGCGCTCGTACGCCAACTCGGGACGGTGGGCTCTCTACACCCATAAGGACTCTATCAAACGTCCACAATGGTCACCTACGGCCGAAGCCGTTGAATCCAAGCTTCGGTCAGCAGGATTCCCCCCCTGCCGGGGGTCAAATGGTACCACTGTCGACTATGAGCACGGCCAGCAGAACCGAACGTGCTTCGTTGTTGTAGCCGTTCCGTTTCTCAAACAAAAGAAAAAGTTTTCGTAAAGTTAGCCGTGAAGAGTAGTCATCTCTTTCTCTAAATTCTAAGCGATCGACGAAAACAAAAGTTATCGCGTGAGGTTGGACTTACCCTAAGTTTAACAGATGGCGGAACACTCTTTACCGACCTTGTGGAGCACCCTCATTTTCTTGGAAACGGTTGGAAGGAGAGACCTCCGGTTTTCAGCGTTCGACTCTTTTCGAAAACTCTCTAGAGAAATGGCATTTCCCCTCCTTTTCGGGTGAAAAAGTCACATCAAATTCGAGTGTGTCCGATGAGATGGACTTTAACGGTACAGACCTCTGGCTACCCAATTGAAGGTCACGGCGATGATTTGCGTTTCTAATACTTAAGTCTCGTTCCTGACTCGACATGAGCATTTTTCGATTATCGCTAAAGAAGCACCCTTGTTGTCTCGGAAACGGTTGGAGATAGAGACCTCCGGTTTTCACCGTTCGATTCGTCTCGAAAATGCTCCATAGAGATGACATTCCCTCCTCCCTATCCGGTGAAAAATGACGCTGTGCTAAATTTACTGGTGAAAAGTGTCGGAAACAAAAATATTTGCTGATTTTTCCTGAGCGAAGTGCAAAGTTCAAGCTACGATGTAATTATTCGCGCCAAGATTTCCTGAAAACCTGTCAAATACGGAAGGCGCCTTTTAAACGAAGCCAATTAAATAAAAAACCCGCTATATTTCAAGCGCCCCGACAAATGCGGCGGCCTCAGTTAACGAAGACGGATCGACCGAAACAAGGCCAAAAAAAAAACTGGAACGCAGAAAAAGCGCAACGCGCGCTCGGATAAAATACGAAATTGATGGCGGGAGGCCGGCTAATTGGGCCACACCTTCGACGTCGGAATCGCTTCGCGCTTCGGTTGACTCGCGCGTCGCGTACAATGGAAACCGAACAAATATTTGGACCGCCGGACAGTTTTGTCAATTAGCGGCGCTAAAAGCGACGTTTCGACGCGACGTGTTTGCTTACCCGACGTGTTTTTGCAACATTGCTCATTGTTTACCAAATTAACCGCGCCAGCGTTAGCTCATAACTGCGCTCGACCGAATCAATTCCGTTAGTTTTTGGGTGGGGCCTCTCGAGATTACGTGAGAAACGATATCAAAGAAACGTTCCGTATGTCATCAAATTAAATCGAAGCTAACGTGCCTTGCGGTACGATAGGGGTCGGATTGCGCAGGTCGGGGGAGCCAGGTTCGATGCCGTATGGCCTGTATAGAAAAGAAAAGAGAAGGCTGACCAGTTGAAAGATCGACGCGTAAGTGAAAAGGAATCGCCAACTACACAAAGCGCGCAGCGCCGTTATTTCGTGATTGCCATCGTTCCACGTATTCCACGTCTGTCCCGCAATCAATTCTCAAGCAAATGCAGGTAGACGCAGCGGCAAAGTGTCAGCATTGATTCGGCGAACTCTGCTGCAAACCGAGAGCGAACTTGCTTGCATTAACCAGCAACGTCTGACTTAATCACCGTCCTGCAGTAATGCGCTTACCCACACCGACGCGACGACGAGACAATGCGCAGACCCGGAGGAATTTAATTTTCCGGGGCGGCGCGCGCGTAGCTTTTTCCTAATTAATCGCGGCCGAACACATGCTCTTAATTAAGCACGTTCTCGGAAGGGCGGAATCAGGTGAGGACAAGGAATTGCAAGACGAGCGTTATCCGCAGGAACGCCCCCACATACACGTACGATTTAATTCAATTTAATTCAGCGAAATGCCTGCCAAGCAACGGGGCATCTAGTTCGTATGCCCGCAGATGAATCGCAACGATTTTCTAACAGATGGCGGAGTTTCTCGCAAGTGAACAACATTTTTAACTGTCAAAACGAAAGGAAATTGCAATAACTTAAGTCGAGTTTGAAGGTTTTACACTCATTTGGCTACCAAATACTTGTTCAGGTCAAACCGAGCTCAGCGAAACTCAAATTAATCAAGCTCCACGGCTTGACAGGCTCAGGAGTTTTACTGAGCTCGATCAAACTTACTTCGACCAAATTCACTCAACGAAAGTCAACGAACTTAATCGAATTCAAATTTTAGGAACTGCCATGGCTTTAAGACAAATGATAGCGTTAGGTCAGATAAATTATTCTCAAATCTTACCCGAGTCTCAAACTCAGAAGTAGCGGCAATGCCTAGTCGCTTATTTAATTAAAATTCAAAAAACTCAAGAAAAATTCCGAAGCTCTGCGCTCAATATAACCGAAACTACAGAGATACAAGCTCTTAAGACAGTCAGCAGGCTCAGTAGTTTAATTAAACTGAAATTACAAAAGCTTTGCCCGAGTGCCGAGGCTCAGGAAACTCAAAAACTTAACTTGATTCAAATTCCGAATGTCTTAGCTAAGTTTCGGAGTCCCCAGCTGCTCAGAAGTTCAACTGAGATAAACTGAATTCGAATTCCGAAGACTTCAGCCAAGTTTCGAGGCTAAGGAGCTCAGATACTTAACTGAGTTCAATTAAACCTGAAATTCCAAAAAGTGTACCCAAGTGCCAAGCCTCTTGTCTAAGTTTCGAGACTATGAGGCTCAGAAACTTAACTGAGGTGAATTATACTCGAATTCCGAAGGTCTTGGCTAAGTATCAAAGCCCCAAGCCGCTCAGAAGTTTAACTGAACTCGAATTCCGAAGACTTCAGCCAAGCTTCAAGGCTAAGGAACTCAGAAACTTAACTGAGTTCAATTAAACCTGAAATTCCAAAAACTGTACCCAAGTGCCAAGCCTTTTGTCTAAGTTTCGAGGCTATGAAGCTCAGAAACTTAACTGAGGTGAATTATACTCGAATTCCGAAGGTCTCGGCTAAGTTTCAAAGCTCCAAGCTGCCCAGAAGTTTAACTGAGATGAATTCAACTCGAATTCAGGAGGCTTCAGCCAATTTTCAAGACTACGAAGCCCAGAAACATAACTGAGTTCAATTAAACATGAAATTTCAAACACTTTACCCGAGTGCCAAGCCTCTTAGCTAAGTCTCGAGGACTATGAAGCTGAGAAACTTAACTGAGGTGAATTATACTCGAATTCAGAAGGTCTTAGCTAAGTTTCAAAGCTCCAAGCTGCCCAGAAGTTTAACTGAGATGAATTCAACTCGAATTCAGGAGGCTTTAGACAAGCTTCAAGGCTATGAAGCTCAGAAACTTAACAGCGTTCAATTAACCTGAAATTTCAAACACTTTACCCGAGTACCAAGCCTCTTGGCTAAGTTTCGAGACTATGAAGCTGAGAAACTTAACTGAGGTGAATTATACTCGAATTCCGAAGGTCTTAGCTAAGTTTCAAAGCTCCAAGCTGCCCAGAAGTTTAACTGAGATGAATTAAACTCGAATTCAGGAGGCTTCAGACAAGTTTCAAGGCTATGAAGCTCAGAAACTTAACTGAGTTCAATTTTAATACTTTAGTCAGATATGTAAACGTTAAACGCAAACTTCTGGAACTTAACTTGGCTCAGTTCAACTCAATGTTTGAACGCGTAACTTAACGTTACGATGTTGAAGGAGAAAACCATTTGGTAAGTCGATCGCAGCCGCAATCGCGCTTGCAGTACCTGAAAAATAAACGAACTGACTATTTTTCATTCTTTTCGTCGTCCGCTTTTCTTCAGGGGTAATGGTTCGCGTTCGTTCAAGTCGCCGCAGTCTTGGCGAACGATTTCCTTGCCTTTCCTTTGCGTTCCTTGTCCAAGTGAGGCCAACTGAGGTTATCAAGTCCGCGCACAAATAAATGAGCTCATTTTGAAAAGCAGAACGACAGTTGCATCGCCTCCTGGAATACGACATTCTGTGTCTGCCGTGTTAGTTTTCGGTCACCATGGGAACCGACTGGGGCGAATTGAGGCTAGGAGGTCCTCGTTCAATCACCTTTGATTATTATAACTACCATGCAGGACAATTTCAATCGGCCGTAGCCAACTATTCATGTTTCGTTGGTAACCTTAGTAACCGAATGAAGCCAACTGAGGCTCGCAAACTGTAGAGTTACAATAATTAAGCTTTCGCCGAAAACAAATCTATTTCAATCCAATCACCTGAGAGTAGTATTAAAAGATGATTTCTGTTTTCTTGCCATGGCAACCAAATGAGGCCAACTGAGGCTACTGAATGGCCATCGTCGTTTTACAAATTTGACTTCAGCTGGCGGAAAGGCGATTCGAACCAGGTGGGCGTAGCCAACAAGATGACTTCTATTCATGTTTCGTCGCCTTAATATAATCGACTGAGGCCAATTGAGGCTACCAAATGATAGTGTTAACTGGCAGTTTTAACAATTAAACTTTAGCTGAGAAGATTCCACTTCAATTCATTCACGTGAGAGTAGCATTAAAAGATTACTTCTGTTTTGTTGCCATGGCAACCAAATGAGGCCAACTGAGGCTGCTGAATGGCCATCGTCGTTTTAGAAATTTGACTTCAGCTGGCGGAAAGGCGATTCGAACCAGGTGGGCGTAGCCAACAAGATGACTTCTATTCATGTTTCGTTGTCACGATAATAATCGATTGAGGCCAATTGAGGCTATAGTGATAGACAGCAGTCGTTTGATGGTAGCATTACAAGATGTTTTGGACCGGGTGAGGCCAATTGAGGCCACTAGATTCCAGCTTAGATTCGTTACTTCAGAAATTTGACTTCAACTGATGAAAGGGCGATTTGAATCGAAATTACTCTGCTTATGTTTTGTTGCCATGGTAACCAAGTGAGGCCAACGGATGCTACTGAACCACAATTTCAGAAATTTGATTTCAACTGACGGAAAGACGACTTCCATCAGTTGACAGTAGTACTTCGAGTAATGATGTTTTGATGTCATGGTAACCAGGTAAGGCGATTTGTATCAAGATGATTCTGTTTACGTTTTGTCGTCACGGTAACCAAATGAGGCCAACTGAGGCCACCGAATTATGGTATTAAATAGCAGTTTTAATACTCCCGAATCATATCTCCTCTTAAGAATTCCGGTATAACAAAAGGCCTAAATGAAAGAGTGAAAAGCAGCGTTACAACATGAGCTGCGCGCTTCGTTGCTTGTATAAATCCTACCTGATTGTCTGCAGAAATCAGGCTTCGAAAGGCCTAGAAGTAAGCCTACTTAGTAAGTAAGTAAAACAGTTTGGTAAATTTTTCAAAATGTAAATCTTATTCATTAACAATAATAATGGTATCATCCTAATTACGTCATGTAGTCACACGTTGCATTTGATTAAAGCTTGGGGCGCGCAATTCTCGTCGACTGCCGGATAATTCCGCCAGTGCTTTAAACCTAGTTCCGCGTTTTATATTTTCCGCCCTCGTGCAGGCGCTCTGCCGCCTCCCCCTCCTCCAGGACCGGACGTAAACGTTAACTGCACGTCCGCATGCAGACGTTAAAGCCAGGCGTGTCCCGAATGGTCAAAGTTACGCCATCACCGGGAGCTGCTAACTGTTTGTGTTTCGCCGTGGCAACGGGCGAAGTTTTCCCGACGTATGCATTATTAACACGTGCTCCCCCCCCCGCTCCAGGCCGGCCGCCCATCTTCCCAGTCGCAAACGAGCCGGTTCCATTTGCCGCCGGCGTTAAACGACACAAAGAAAATCTCTTGTTAGCTTAATTTATATAAAAAAAAAAAAATAAGTGAATGTAACAGCTTTTTTATTATTTTCGACCTTAATCGCTTGCTACGTAATTTGTTGAACGGGTAAATTAAGTTAGGAAGGATCCCGACCGTCTGCAATCCCAGCGGGATTGGTCGGGGTCATGCGTAACCCCAAAAACCCCAAAGGACCGAATCTTAAAAATAAATAAAAGTCACCTGCGATTAGACACTTGTGCATCGAGAAGGAAAACGTAAATTCGAAACGCGGATTGAATAATCGCAAATAAAAGAGTTCAATCGGTTAAACCTTATCGCGCAAGACGCGAGGCACGGATCCGTTTTTCGTTCACGAAAGAGCTAAAGCTGAATTCTTGCTCAAACTATGCTCACTTGCGCCACGTTAGAATTGTCTAAGTAATCTACAACGCCTTTTCGAGAATAAATCGGAAGCTCCAAACTCATCGCGATCTAAAGGCGCGTGTCCACCAGCTAAATCAACGAGAGACTGAAGCGATGTACGGCGGCTTCTTGTGAGCACGCTTTAGCTCACTGACGCGCTATCGTGGGACCGGGTGGCTGAATCAATGAATGAGTCCTCACGTCCGCCCGTCTTTGAGCAGGATAGACCCAAACGGTTACGACCTGAACTGAATTGCTTGCATAAATCCTACCTGATTGTTTGCAGAAATCAAGCTTCTAAAGGCCTAGATGTAAGCTTTCATTGCTTAGAACGCACTTATCAAAACTCTGAACTTCACTTTTAACAAAACAGTTTCGCCAATTTATCCAAATGTCTGAAGAGCCCAGAAGCACGGGGAGCAACAATACTGAGCGGAATTGGCGCTGTCGTTCACGAGCGGGGGTCGACGGGATGAACACCGTAAGGGGGGTCGTTAAGAGATGACCGCTGAATTACGCAGAGGAATGAGTCAAATAGAACAATACAGTCATGCATCTTCGACTGATGATAATCATAATTAATTTTAAAACCGTAACGCACTGACAATTAGCTAAAATTGACAAGATTTTACAATAAGCGCGTAACAAAGTAGCTTCGTTATTATTTTTTAAAATCTTTTTGTATCATATTTAAGTTCGTATACTGGGTGATACTGAAAGGTGTACAGATATTTTAAATGACGATAGTACTCTTTAAATAGATGCTAAATACCTATACTTCCTTTATAGAAAAGTTACCGGTTTCAGAGATACACAATTTATTGTTTTTGTTTGAGAGCCACAATAAATCGTAAGCATCGTAATCGTACTGACCGAATCGAACCAAACTTTCTCACACGCAAGTTAAGTGCGTTTTTTCGTCTGGGGGGGGTTCGGATCGAATTGAGCTGCGCGTCATCGTACGGCAGAAAATGACGAGGGACGCGATGCCGCCGCGCGTTTGAAGATCTGACCATCCGCTACAGCACCGGACTCCCGGAAAAGGGTGGGGTGACAACTGTTGTATAAAGGAAGCTTAGGTACTTAGCATCTATTTAAAGAGTACTATCATCAGTTAAACTATTTGTATATTATAATTATGCGCAGAATAAAGTTTTGGTGTGGGTAGGGATCGCTCCTGCGACTATATCTTTAAGCGAAATTCGGGCAGAGCGCAAGTAGTTCGTGGTTCAAGCGCGCTCGTGACCAGTGCAGTTCTTTACCTGTAAACCGTCAGCAGATGTCCTGCTAGCCCGATGCAAGCGTCTAGTGTACCCCATCCGACTTTCACCCACTACTAGCGTCTCGTAACCTCCGCTCTTAGAGTGAGTGTGTCACTCTTACCCGACACGAGTGCCTCGTGCATTCCGTCCCTTGAGTGAGTGTCTCACTCTTACAGGCCCGACACGAGTGTCTCGTATACTCCGTCCTTATACTCATACTCATACTCATACTCATATTTATTTCCGGTAACAATAATAACATTGTATGGAATATGTCAGCACAACACTTCCTAAAACTAAATCTTAAGTAGAGAATGCACATAATAAGAGGTACAAAAGTCATCATATATCGTAGCTGAACAAGTTCATTGTCAAATTGATTAAGATAAAGAGAAGATGCAAAGAACAAGAGGTCAAGATCATGAAATGCATCACTCAAACAAATTGCTTTAGAGAGTAAAGACATTTACCTAATAAGTATTTTTTTAGTAGATTTTTAAATCTAACTAAATGAGAAACATTTTTAATTTCAGCAGATCAGGCATTAAAGACTTTCAGGCCTATGTTATCAGGGAAGTTATTGGTTACAGAGAGTCTTCCAAACGGAATATGATAATCATCTTTACTTTTAGTATTATAGTAATGCACCTCATTGTTCAATATATAATTTGATTTGTTTTTATACATGTGTACACATAACTCAAATACAAACACACCATAAATAGTTAAAATATTATATTTCCTAAATAACCCATTGCAGGAGAAAGTGGCAGGGACATTAGCAATTGATCTAAGTATCCTTTTCTGGGCAGTAAAGACATCTTTTATGGAAGGTGGACTTCCCCAAAAAATAATAGCATATCTCAATCTGGTTTCAACATGAGCACAATAGAGAGACACCAGTTGTTTTGTTGTGAGAATGTTTCCTAGAGTTTTGAATAAATAACAACTAGAATTTAATCTGGAAACCAAAACACTGCCATGCTTGTTCCAATTTAGGTTCTTGTCAAGATGAGTCCCGAGAAAAGTAGCACTGTTACAACTACTGATTATTGCATCATCTATTTTCAAATCAATTTCCATTTGCTTCTGCTGACGAGCTTGAGTTTTTTGTAAGTTTAAGTGTAATTTATTAGAAGTAAACCATTTATGTAATTTTTCTAAGAATGTATTGCATTTTCTTTCGAGATTATTTGTATATACGACTGACAAAACTACACTAGTATCATCAGCATAAATTGTAAATTTCGCGTCAGGGTCAACAGAGGAAATGTCATTAACAAACAATGAAAACAAAACGGGGCCTAAGACAGTTCCTTGAGGAACACCATTTGTTTTTTATCCTATTCATAATAATTCCATTCAGCTCACTTTCAGTATACGGATATAAGAATAATGAAGCGGAAGGAGAATTAAGACGATAATTTTGTTGATCAGTTGTATGATTACCGGAGACATCAATTTTACTTGATATATTCAAAGGAGTGTCTTTAAAGTATTTATTAAATAGGTTAACAATCTCACTAGGATCATGTATGTCAGCGTTATCAGCCACAAGGTTAACATTTCGAAGTCCCTTTGCGCTCTTAGTATAAGTATTAATTATTTTCCAAGACATTCTTAAGGGATTTTCTGATAAGAAAATTTTATTTTGATAATATTCTTTTTTGGTTGATCGAACAAGGTCGTCGTGTTTCCTTTTCGCCAGTTTATGACTGTCATTAAGAAAGGGATATTTCTTTTTTAAATTAAACAAATTGCGAAGTTCAGCACTAGAAGTTCTTACAGAAGAATTAACCCAATTTTTCATTGTACTTTTACATTTTTTAGTTGCTATAGGGAGGTTCTCGTTAAAATGTAGTGAAAATAGATTATAGAAGCAATCGTTTAAATTATTATAGTTGGTGAGAACAGACCAATCAACAGATCTCAAATCATTTTCAAATTTCATGATATTATCATTGGAATAACTTCTAACTCTGAAGCTCTATCGGCTTTTTATAGAGGTTTTGTTTCCGGGGTGTGACGTCAATTGTTGCCTTGACATTTTGTATCCGCGATTCCGCGCTGATCTGTGCCTGCAGATGAGTCATCGCACGGCCCGTACGAGTGCAGCTGCATCGGGGGTGAGTCATACGTTATATAATTGCGACGGAGGCATCTTTTGTTTATGTTATCGTTTTATGTTTACGTTATGCTTGACTTAATCTCAACTGTACATCTTTGCTGGTTCTCTTATCCTAGTTACAATATCATAGCAAAGTAAAAGATTGCTTAATTTACTGTAATTGCCACTTTTATCCTGCAATGAGTCAGCATTGAAATCACCGCAGACAACAAAATATAGATTAGGTTCATACAGGAAATGTAGAACATCATCAAACAATTTCAAAAAATCATGAAACTGACTACATGGTGATCTATAACACGTTAAAATTATTACAGTGGAGTTAGTAGTTGGTTTCCATTTTATAGCACACACTTCAATTTGCTTATCAATACAGAACCGTTCAAGGTTAACCGAAATTACGTCAAGGTCATCTCTGGTCCAAATACCAACTCCACCACCCCTGAACTGAGTTCTACAGTAATAACTGCGTAGTGTAAAGTTATTAAATTTTAAAAATTCTACAGCGTCAGGTTTAGCATTTATTTCAGTGAGACAGTCAGCATTTTTAAACTCAATCTCTAATTCATTAATTTTATTGTCATTCAATGTCTGAATATTTAATAAAAAAATATCGGGCTTGTATACTACACCGTTTTGGTTATGCGCGGGCGTAGGTAAAAAAAACTTACTGATACAGGCATCTTTTGGCCACATGTCCGGGTTAAGAGCGTTTTGCAAATTATGCTCATAGAAATTAACTTTAAAAGACGAGTACTGATTTTTATGTTTTGCTTCTAATTGTCCACAGGTAACTTCTGCAAAATCACTTTTTAATAGCCTCGTCACATCCTCAGCAGTGGTTTCTGGATGAAGTCTGTACACGTGAACAGCTGCGGTCTTCGGCACAGTTTTAATGTTGCTAGATTTACTCCCAATTATTCTCGTTCGATTAGTTTGTTGCTTAACTCTGTCGTGTGACGGCACGACTCGTATACTACCCGTGTGATGATAATGATCCCGTTCGGTGAACTTCTATGCAGTCTAATTAGTTACGAAAAATTGCGCAAGTTTTGCTTTTCAGATGTTATTTCATCGCACACGTGTTCCTTGATTAACACAGATTGGCTCCAGGCAGAGACCACTTTCTTAGCAAACTCGTCTGGCGACTCGACTCATATACTACCCGTGTGATGACAATGATCCGGTTCAGCGAACTTTTGTACAGTCCAATTAGTTACGAAAAATCGTGCAAGTTTGGAAGAGATGTGATTAACATAGATTGGCCAAGACCGCAGTCACTTTCTTAGCAAACTCGTATGACGACACGACGCGTATACTACCCGTGCGATCACAGTGATCCGGTTCGGGGTATTACGTTCGCGCGGACTTGAGGTAATAAATAAATAAAATAAACAGAAAAATTTAGACGCATCCTCAAACCTGTCAAATATTAAAAGGGTTTGTAGAGAGTTTTGGGAAAACGGCGTCGCGTTCGACTTTGAGAGGCCTCAGGCGTTAATCGAGGTAAATGTTTAAATTTCCTACTTTTCATTCTCTAAGTTTTCTTCCTTTCTGTCTCCATTTTTACCGGAAGGTTTACTTGAGCTCAAGTTTACTATTTCATTAAATTTTAAATTTGTTTGTGCTTCATGGATCCGATTGCTGGACTGGCATTTTTAATAAAAGTTTATTCAACACATTTATTTGATCATGTAATGATTTTACGTTGATTTACGTTTAATTATTTTTTCTTTATCACACAGCACTTGTTTTAAGTACCTAATTTCTAAGTTATCGACATTATGTGCACTTGTAGCCTGACCGCCATTATCACATTTACCCTCGGATTCGTCTGTACTGCAACAATTAATAAGCATTTGCTTTTCGTCGACTTTTATTATATGGGTAGAATATTTTAGACATCCAGGATGCATGACCGTGCCACATATTATACATTTAAATTCACTAACGGGCACTATATTGCATTTCTTGCACTTCCGAATGGACATCTGCACCGAGCGCCATCTTACCACTCTGTCCTTTGAGTTAGTGCGTCACTCTTACCCGACATGAGTGCCTCGTGCATTCCGTCCCTTGAATGAACGTCTCACTCTGACCGGCCCGACACGAGTGTTTCGTCTACTCTGTCCTTTGAGTTAGTGCGTCACTCTTGCCCGACACGAGTGCCTCGTGCATTCTGTCCCTTAAGTTAACGTCTCACTCTGACCGGCCCGACCCGAGCGTCTCGTGTACTCCGTCCTTTGAGTTAGTGTGTCACTCTTACCCGACACGAGTGCCTCGTGCATTCTGTCCCTTAAGTTAACGTCTCACTCTGACCGGCCCGACCCGAGCGTCTCGTGTACTCCGTCCTTTGAGTTAGTGTGTCACTCTTACCCGACACGAGTGCCTCGTGCATTCTGTACCTTGAGTGAACGTCTCACTCTTACCGACCCGACACCAGTGTCTCGTGTACCGATTACCTAAAATGAACCTAACGTGCTCGAAGCTTTTAAAACTCTGAAATCTGCGCGCGTTCTATTTCGCCAGTCCGATTTTCAATTCGGATTTAATTCACCCTCTGAACGCCAGCGTCGCTTTTGCCTTTTTTTTTTTTTCGTTGCAATTGAAAGGCCCAATCACAATACGGCCGCGGCGGAACATTTTCCCGGCGCAGCTGAAACAACAATTTACGTGGTCCATTAGGCCAGGACGAAAAATACGAAATTAAAGCTGCGGGCGGCGGCGACGGATATCGCCGTCATTTTTATCGCGAAATTTGGTTAATACCCGATATTAAGGCCGAGTGACATTCGAGCCAGATGCTCCTTACGCGCTTATTAAAGCCGCCCCCGGGACGAAACGACTTCCGGAGAATAATGGGGGAGAATTTACCTGACGTTGACAGCAACGTAGGAGGAAGCGAAAACACAGGTGCTTCGTCGTCCGGAGATTTTATATTAAAATCTGTCATAGTGTTTCCCCCCATTTCTGTTCTCTTTTTGCCCTTTTCGCTTATGAAACGACGCGACGAGAGAAAAACAGCAGTCGCCGGCATAATATTAAAAAAAAAAAATACATCCCCGCTAAAAGCTAACTTAAATTCAACGCGCAGATTAAATTGTACAACACATTTGACCAACACGGCGAGACCTTAACTTTATTCCTTCCCCCTTTCGGTCGAGGGAAGGGAAGTCACAATTTTCCGTCTTCCGAACGACGGAATAAAAAGGAGCCACCGCGCCCTCACGTCAAATCCAGATCGCTGTAGAAATGACTTACTGCATTACGTCGGCGGGCGGCTTGAAACGACGCGCACACCGTTCGTCGATTTTTCCTCCCCCTTCAAGTCTTTATAATTCATAGAAATTTAGTAAAAGTAATATTCATACAGATGTGAACGTGTATGACACAATGCTCTGCGGTATACAAGTATCAAGGACTCGAGAGCTCAGTAAATCGCCGCGTATCCAATCTGCCAGGATCACAGTCAATATGTGTTCAGGTCATTTGGTTTGTTTAATGTTTAGTTATGCCCCTCACACTCCATTTTAATCTCGTAAGCTCTTACGTCTCAAAACTCAATCGTGGCCATAGAGAGTGCCGTTAAGTTCACGAGTTACAGTGGCCCATCGACTTTACATTTTCCTCATCTGAATAATTTAGAATTGTTGCCGGATGGCAAGAGACGGTATTACAATCGGGGTAGACTCGCGTCGCAAGCGGACTATCGAAAAGCTTAGGCCGCATGCATATGAGGGCTAAATTAGAAACAGCGCCGTTTAGATTAAACAAACGATTACGAACCGGATTACGGTTACTACACGAAAGGGATCCAGGAAACGCGCAATGGATTGGGACTAATAAAATCCTATGTACTAGGTCTCCGTTCCCGTGGTAATTCCACTTGATATTCGCCGCTCTCACTGTAAAGGATGGGGGTTCAAGTATTAAAAAAAAAATAGCCGGATTTGATGAGAATCAACCGTAACCGGTCACGTCAAACACGTTTTCTAATGATAATGATCATCGTAGTGGAACCTCGCATATTTCCGGTATGGTGACAATGATCCGACCTAATTCGGTCGAGTTAGTTACGAAAAATTGCGCCAGTTTTGAACAGTTTGGCTTTTCAGACGTTATTTCACGGCGCACGTGTTGCGTGAAACCTTGGATGCAGGTGACTTCAGGTCAGAAGAGTCGCAATTTCCTTTCTCTTCAAAATAAACCACGTACAGACTTGTAGGTTTCCATCTAGCTGAAAATCCTAGCTTTTGCAGTAAACTGTCCCTATCGAGACCCACTTTCAAATGCTATTAACGTAGATTGTCCCAGATCGCGATCATTTTCTTAGCAAATTCGTGTGACGGCACGACTCGTATACTACCCGTGTGATGATAATGATCCCGTTCGGTGAACTTGTATGCAGTCTAATTAGTTACGAAAAATTGCGCTTTTCAGATGTTATTTTATCGCACACGTGTTCCTTGATTAACATAGATTGGCTGCAGGCAGCGACCACTTTCTTGGCAAACTCGTCTGGCTACTCGACTCGTATACTACCCGTGTGATGACAATGATCCGGTTCGGCGAACTTTTGTACAGTCCAATTAGTTAGGAAAAATTGCGCAAGTTTTGAAGAGATGTGATTAACATAGATCGGCCAAGACCGCAGTCACTTAGACTTAGCAAACTCGTATGACGACACGACGCGTATACTACCCGTGCGATGACAGTGATCCGGTTCGGGGTATTACGTTCGCGCGGACTTGAGGTAATAAATAAATAAAATAAAGAGAGGATTCACTTTTTCAAACAGAAAAATTTAGACGCATCCTCAAACCTGTCAAATATTAAAAGGGTTTGTAGAGAGTTTTGGGAAAACGGCGTCACGTTCGGCTTTGAGAGGCCTCAGGCGCTAATCGAGGTAAATGTTTAAATTTCCTACTTTTCATTCTCTAAGTTTTCTTCCGGGATCTTCCCGGATCTAGCCTTCTTTCATCTCCTAGTCTAAAATAGAAGAGACATGAGTTGGATAATGTAGACAACTCCAATTGGAATTCAAATCCGCGCATTGTACGTCGCGTCGGAGCGAGAGAGTTTTTTTATCTTCTGTGCTTCAGGGTTCCTCTTCGACAACCTCAATCGTCGAAGGAACTGATCTTGACCCCAGTTCAGGGATCAGACTATAACCGCTGCGTTAAAAGGACAGGTTTTTCCCAAAACTTTTGTTTGCAATTTAGTAGAAAAAGTTACGTTTGTATAAGAGTGTTCACACCCTCCGCTGTTTGTACTTTGTTCAACCACAAAATCGAATTGTTGAACTGTTAGAATTTAGTTATCAAACTTATTTTAATTTTTTTATTATTTATTAGAATTGGTTTTTGATGAAAACGATAGTCATAGCTATAAAAATAAAAAATTTATGTCATCCCAAAATAAATCATTGTAATTTGATGTACACTTATTATTAGTAGTTTTTTTTTTTATTGTTGGAAGTTCGACTGGGTACGATCTTTTACTAGAACCATACTGATGCCCACTGGCACCCTTTTCCCAAATACAGAGGACCCACGCCGCGCCGCTTCCAAAAAAAAAAAACAAATAAAATAGAGCTTGCCGCCGTCGGTGTATTAATCATCCTTCTACATTTTTTTACTCCTGATATCTATCCATCCAACAAAAGGAGAACATGACAAGGGAACTTTCATACAGTCTAATTAGTTAGAAGAAATTGTACAAGTTTTGAAGATTTTACAAGTGTTCCATGAACCTTCGACGCAGGTCGTTTTCTATTACAAATAAATAAATTCTCATACAGAATACCGGTTTCTTACATTACGTATGGGCTTGAAAGTTTCCACTAACCCGTTGTAGTAAACTGTCCTTATCGAGTTCCGGTTCCAAATGTGATTAACAGACCACGATCACTTTCTTAGCAAACTCGCATGACGACACGGCTCGTATACTACCCCTGTGGTGACAACGATCCTGTTCGGTGGACTTTCATGCAGTCCCGTTAGTTACGAAAAATTGTGCAAGTTTTGCTTCTCAGCTGTTATTTTATGGCACGCGTGTTCCATGATTAACATAGATTGCCCCAGAGCGCGATCACTTTCTTAGCAAACTCGCATGACGACACGGCTCGTATACTACCCGTGTGGTGACAATGATCCTGTTCGGTGGACTTTCATGCAGTCCCGTTAGTTACGAAAAATTGTGCAAGTTTTGCTTTTCAGCTGTTATTTTATGGCACACGTGTTCCATGATTAACATAGATTGCCCCAGAGCGCGATCACTTTCTTAGCAAACTCGCATGACCACACGACTTCTATGCTACCCGTGCGATGATCATGATCCGGTTCAGTGAACTTTCTTGCAATCCAACTTTTGTTCAAATTCTGTTTTTCAGATGTTATTTTATCGCACACGTGTTCCGTGGTTAACATAGATTGCCCCTGACCGCAATCACGTTCTTAGTAAACTCGTCTGGCGACACGACACGCATATTATCCGTGTGGTGACAGTGATCCTGTTTGGTGCGGTCCCATTAGTTAGGAAAAATCGTGCAAGTTTCGCTTTTGAGATGTAACTTCATCGCACACGTGTTCCCTCAAACCTTGAACACAGGTGACTTCAGGTCAGACGAGTCGCAATTTCTTTTCTGCTTGAAATAAACAAATTTTCGCGCAGATCACGTACGGGCTTGAAAGTTTCCACTAAGCTTTCGTAGTAAACTGTCCTAATCGAGTCCCGGTTCCAAACGTGATTAACATAGATTGCCCCGGACCGCGATCACTTTGTTTAGCAAGCAGGGTCTTAGTATAAGATTAGTGCCTCGAGTACAAACACTCGGTCCTCGGATCCTTTCGTTTACACGAGGGGCATTAAATTGCATTAGGGCCACCTTGACCGTACGTCTCGTGTCTCGAAGGAGGTAAATCCGCGCTCATTAGGCGAAACAGAGACGGAAAGTGGGTCGGGTGGGTTTTTAACGGGCGCGCGCGCGCGATTTAATTTCCGCGTCGGGGTCCTCCTTTTCTTCGTTCCTGCTCGCGAACAAAAGATAACGACACTTTATTGACTATCTGAAATCTCTCTCGCCCTTCGCCGGCGATGTTCCGTTTCGCATTAGGGACGCTTAAGATAATAAAGCCGCACCGGTCCGTTAATTACGTTTTTTTTTCTTTTTTTTTTAATCGCGCTCCTCGACAGCGGGAGACGATGAAAAGAAGACCGTAAAATTTTAGCGGCCGTCGTTCCTTGAATTTGCATAAAAGTCCGACTTTGTAAAAAAAATTTACATAGCGATCGTAAAGGAATTTTCTTTGGGGGGATTGCTTTGAAGTTTCGGATAATAAAAAGTGATTAACGGTTTATTATTTCGTTGTGTATAATTTTTTTCTGTTGCATTAAATTTCGAATAGACGAAAAAATTAACGCCTGACAGCATCACACCAAAGTCGGCGCAAGGCCCGTCCCTTTATTGCCATAAAGTACCGCGCGCGCAGCTTGCCGGGATCAGGGTCACCGTTAAGGAAAAAAACGGGTTTGGTCGCGAGGTGACCAAGTAGTTACATGACTCGCGTCTAATAATGTACGTGCGCAGAAAATTTTATGTGCTTAATGTTTAGTTGTGTGCTCGTGCTTCATTTCGACCCCTCAATTTTTTACTTTTCATAAAACTCAATCACTGACAACGTCTTTCGCTATTAATTATTGCACGCGAGTCCCTAATAAGTTTAGAACGTTAAAAATTCTCATATGCTTTGACAGCACATGGCCGCCTTGCATTGGGATGACTTATTATGTGGCGAACTGGCTTCAATTTGTCAATCCTACTGCAATATCATGTCAACAAGCGATCGAAAGATGTCGCTACTTAAATGTCCGTTAAAGATGTAGATAATTGTAGATAAAGTTTTGCGTGTTGCCACGATGCTTAGTTTTTGAAAACCCGGAACGGTTAGGAACGTGAAGGACGATTAATTTCATTTGTCGGGAGCAGAGTCCGGGCGCTTGGGAGTCATTAAAAACGCGGCGGTGATTCATCAACTTTTTTGTCGCCTTAAAAACTGTCCCGAACAGACCGGCGGGGCGCGCACTTTTTAATTCTAACTTCTCATTAAATAAATAAGTAAAGAAAAAAACTGCTTTTGCAAGCACGTGACTTCCCGTGCAGGAAATAATAAGTAGAAGCAACATTTTTTTTCCTTTTTTAAGGGGGAAGGGATGATTAAACTTTTTGTAATCAATGATTCCTTCCGAGCGATTCATAACTCATACGTTCGAGCTCAAAGGAGAAACGAAGGGCGGATCGCAATTGGGGCGCAAAATTAAACTGAAAAAAAAACAGAGAGAGAGAGAGAACGAGTAAAAGGGACTCACTTGAGTAGTGATTGTGGTTGGCGGCAGATGGTCCCGAAGGCTTCTCGCGTGTCATCTCCTCGTCGGATTTCATTATTCCAGAGCCGCAATCCAAGTCCATAGGCTCCACTGCGGACCACTCCACTATACGTCCCGCGCACCAACCTCCTGCACCGTTATAAACGTGATTTACCAAATACGATTAAACGCGATTACGTCTTATCCTTTTGTGTGTGCACCCCCAAGGAACACCAGGTACGGCGGCGCACTCGATCGGAAACGCTGCAACTTCCAGATTAGTTCGCCGCCTTTGTTTGCTGCTCGTTTGTCGGTTGTGTAGTCCTGTTTACGTGCTCGTTTTTACTTCTTGCACAATCGACGGGGGGCGCCGGCGGGGGGGCGAACTTCTGCAACGAAGAGAACAGCTTTAGTATTAACCTCCTTACGTAATTGCTTCGCAGTACATTAACGACTAAACATAAACACAATTAAAGTATGACTAAGGACCGGTCTTTAGCGATACAGTTGTGCTCTAGTCTTCAAATTTGTTTTCATGACTGCGTCGCAACATAGATGGAGTGACCAGTTACAACTGTACGGTTAGGCCATACTTTCAAGAGGACCTAAGCGTAGGTGACTTTCCTTATCTAGAAACGACTGCACATTCTGCGAGGAAACTTTCCGGGGTTATTACAAATATTTCCGGGGATTTATCGGAGAAGTATAAAAGCGAATCGTCCAATTATCGAAGTTGCCTTTTATCGTCTCCCCCCGACTTTTCTTTTATGAATGGGGCTTTCGCCATAAACTCGCCGTCCCGTTTTAATAATGATCGCTGCGAGTCGTGTAAACATTGTCGGGCGAAAATATAAACTCCATTAATTCTTTTTATTCTCTCGGTCGGAAGCAGCAACTTCGCCGCGAATTTTATTTTTATAAACGAGCTTTTCGATAAGGAAACTCAGCGCCGCCGTTCCGATCAGATTTAATGTAAGCGGGGGCGGAACGTTTTGTGTCCGCGAGTTCAAAGTTTAATACAGGGCGTTTCATCGCGAACGCCACGGCACATTTTCTAACTAACCTAAAAAGTTCCACGGCCGGGCGTTTCAGTAGAACGTTAAAACAAAAAATGTGGAAAGAATTCGGCATGCACGCAAGGTAATTACTTCATCTGATATGGTCCCCACGATACGACCAGATGGAAATCATATGGAGATTTCAGACCTTTAAGTATTCTACCCGCCATTTCTAAGATACTTGAGAGAGCTGTAGATAGTCAATTGCGACGGTATCTAGATCACCACGCGAACATAACATTAACATAACATAATAACATTTTGCCTCAGCATCAGTCTGGGTTCAGACCAAGTTATAGTTGTGCTACTGCCCTTCTAAATATTACAGACGATTTGATCACGGCTCTAGACGGAAAATACTTAGCATTCTTAGTCATGTTAGATTATAGTAAGGCTTTTGACATGATAGATCATGATATACTATTAGCAATATTGTATCATATAGGTCTGAGCACTGGAGCTGTTAGCTTCTTTCATCACTATCTAACTGGTAGATCCCAAAAAGTAAGAGTTGAAAACAGATTTTCTGTATCACGACATCTTGATTTGAAATTGGTAAATTCATCACTGTGTGAAGAAATTAATGCTCTAAAAAAAGCCAATGAATTATGTGTCGCTGATCTGGACAATTTACAACAATATTCTCGTCGCAGTAATATTAGAATATTTGGAGTGGCTGAAGAATTGCAAGAGGACATTGGTCAGAAAGTCTATAAACTATTTAATGAAAAAATGGGTATCAATGTACAAATAAATGCCATCGATCGTGCTCATCGTACGGGTGCCATTAAGGAAAACAAGCCTCGACCAATAATTGTGAAGTTTTTTGCTTCATCAGTCAAGAATTCTGTTCTTTCAAAAAAAAATGCTCTGCGAGGTTCCGGCATATTTGTCAAAGAAGACCTAACCAGACAGCGTTTGGAATTGTATAAGAAGGTCTGTGCGCATATTGGATATAAGCTAGTATGGTCCAGAGATGGTAAAATATTCGCCAGGGTAAATAACAAAACAATTGTGGTTCGAGGAGTTAACGATATTGATGGGCTGGTTTAATACATAATGTAAAAAAACTTTTCTTTTTATTATTTGTCATAGATTTATGTTAGTTTCAAGTTGAATTTGGTAAATATTTATTTTATTTTTTTTACAGGACATTTCACTCATGCATCGGCATATTTGTTTTTCTTTTTTTGTTCATTATTTGTGTTCATCAGGAACGCTACACAACGTAATTTAGATTTATTCTTTTGAAATTTTGTTTTAATTAATACTTTACATATCTGTTTAGCATTCTTAAAAAGTAGGAATAAGGAGTAATTTTTTTTTACTTTTTTCTTTGTATACTTATAAGTATTTAACTTTCATTTGCTTGTGTAATTTGGTAAATGAGTTCGAATGCGCATTTAAGAATTGCTCATCTAAATGTTAGGTCCTTGTTCACTGGTTTTAATGAATTGAATTTTTTGCTTACTGACAACTCCTATCATTTCTTAGGTGTTACGGAGACATGGTTGAATTCTCGTATAACTAACGATGCTGTAAATATACCCGGATACAGATATTTCAGAAACGACCGTTTAGGCAATGTTAAGGGCGGTGGTGTTGGTGCATATGTAAGTAACATTATTCGTAGTGTTGAGATATTTCAGTTTGATGTTCATACAGATGTATCTGAACAACTATGGCTTAAACTTAGGTTTAAGACTAAAACGATTGCATTCGGAGTAATATATCGACCACCTAAAGTCAAATTGTCGAATTTCATTTCCAATTTGGATGATATCATTAGTCAAGTTATACCATGCGTTGACGAAATCATATGTGTGGGGGATTTTAATGTAAATTTCTTATCCCCTATTTGTGAAGCTACGGATCAACTTACATCTTGCTTTGCAGCTTACGGTTTAAAGCCTATTATAAATGAACCTACAAGAGTTTCTAGAACTACAGCCACTGCTTTGGACCAGATTTTTGTTAGTAATGTTGAAGTGTGTTCTAGCGGTACTTTGGATGCTGATTTAGTTTCTGATCATCGCTTGATATTTTGCGAATTGGATCAAAGAACTATTGTTAAAAAGCCCAAAATCTACACATTTAGAGATTTCAAATATTTTTCAAATAGTGATTTTGATTCTGATATTCGTAGAGTTTCTTGGGATTTTATTTACGCCATTGATAACATAGATGATAAAATTAATTTTCTAACAACTGAACTTCTAAAATTATTTGATAAACATTGCCCATTGCGCACGATTACAATTAATAAACCACATAAACCGTGGATTACGGATGTAATTAAAATCATGATGCAGGATAGAGACAACGCGATGAGTAAATTTAAAATAACTAAGTCGCAGGATGATTTGGCTAGTTACAAGTATCTTCGTAATTTCACTTTAGCAGCCATCCGTCGTGAAAAACGCGCTTACATTGAATTCATTAGTCGTACGAAAGATTCGAAACAAACTTGGCAAACTTTGCGCAGAATGAATATTAATAACGAAAACATAACTGAAATACCGCCACATTTGGCTGATGTTGCAAAAATTAATGATCACTTTACTTCAATTTCAAATACTTCAGTACAAGACTGTAATCCGTCCATCATTTATTATTCTAATCACAGATTTCAACCTAATTGTTCATTTCATTTCTCACCTGTAAATGTAAGTGAGATTGAAAAAATAATACGAGGAATTAAATCAAATGCTGTTGGATGTGATGGTATTTCAATTAAAATGTTAAATTTTTGTATTCCTTATTTATCACCATACATAACTCATTGTTAATTCTTGTTTGCTATCTGGTTACTTTCCTGATTGTTGGAGTGAAGCTATAGTGCACCCTTTACCGAAAATTAAAATTCCTGAAACCTACGCTGACCTCCGTCCCATTAGCATATTGCCTACCCTGTCAAAGATATTGGAAAAAGCTGCACACTTTCAAATTTCCGAGTATGTGGAACGTAACAATATTCTTCCGGAAGAGCAGTCGGGTTTTAGGAAAGGACATAATACGGCAACTGCTTTGTTAAATGTTGTAAATAACATCGTTACTGCTTATGATGGTGGAAAAGCTACGATACTAACACTGCTAGACTATTCAAAAGCATTCGACCGAATTGATCACCAACTATTATGTGCAAAACTAAGTTTCTTTGGTTTCGATTTGAGTGCATGTAATTTTTTTAAGTATTATCTATTGAACCGTAGACAAAAGGTAACTTTAAACAGTGTTTCATCTTTTATCCAGTTCTCTTCATAACGGTGTACCTCAGGGGTCAATTCTTGGTCCTCTGTTGTACATTATTTATACGTCTGATTTCACCAAAGTTATTAAGCACTGTACTACTCAGTTATATGCTGACGATACGCAACTGCTTTATAGCTTTAAACCAAATGATTTAGCTGATGCAAGCGATTCAGTCAATTTTGATTTGAAAGCCTTAGAGAAAATCTCGTGTGAACATAATTTAATTATTAATCCTCAAAAATCACATATAATGTTATTTGCTCCTAAAAAATATATGTCCTTATCCACGGAACTAAAAATTGAAATAAACAATAGTCAGATTCAATTTAAATCACAATGTAAAAATTTAGGGGTCACATTTGACTCTTCATTGCGTTTTACATCATATATCAACAGTCAAATTTCAAAATGTTATTATAAATTAAAAGTGCTCTATGCTTCCAGAGATATCTTAAATTGTAATCTTCGTAAGCTCTTATGTGAATCACTTGTTTTGTCAACATTAAACTATTGTGATGTAGTATACAGTACGTGTCTTTTTAAGATTGATAAAAATCGCATACAAAGAATACAAAACAGCTGTTGCAGATTTATTCTCAATGTCAACAGAAGAGAACACATTAGCCCTAAACTAAATCAACTGTAGTGGTTGTGCATGGAAAGGAGACACATATTGCATTTTCTTACCCTTGTGCACAAAATAGTTTTAACTAAAAATCCTTCTTATCTGTATAGTAAGTTTGTCTTTAGAAATACTTTACACAACACAAATGTTCGATCATCTTACCTCCTGCATATGCCCCGACATTTTACTGCCTTTTTCAATAGGTCATTTGTATTTAATGCCATAAAACGTTTAAATGGATTGCCACGTAAATGGTGGGATTTGTCAGTGAATCGTTTTAAATCCAGTTTTAAATTCTATCTTTTGGATGAGCAATTGAATGCTTGAATTCACTCTATTTAAAACTATTTCTTGTATTTATTTAATCATCTCTATTTATTTTATTTTGTTATTTATCTATTTTGTTATACATTGGACATTGGTATTATTTTCATTGTTTTACTTTGGTTAAGTGTAAGAATAGCTGTATAGCTAAACTTCGCCAAATAAAGAAGATTTATTATTATTATTATTATTATCTGCTATCCGGTGTACCTCAAGGTAGTATCTGCGGTCCTTTATTGTATATTATTTACACTAGTAGTTTCCATAAAAGCTTAAGTTTTTGCAAGATGTATACTTATGCAGATGACACGCAATTAATCTATACCTTCCACTCTGATGATTTAGAGTTGGCAATGTCGCGGCTGAATGCAGATTTGGAAGCAATCACTGAAATATCTGAAGGTCATGGTCTTAAAATAAACTTCTCTAAGTCATCAATCATGGTATTTGGAGAAAAAGTGTTAAGAAACCAAATAAAGCAATCTCAAATAATACATATGCGTGGTACTGAGCTTAATTTTGTAGAGTCTGCAAAGGTGCTCGGGTTACTCCTCGATACCGAACTACGCTTCAAGGGTCACGTCAACAGTCTATTACGCAAAGCCTATAGCACATTAAAAATATTATTTTCAAACCGCCACTTATTAACTCAGGGTCTCAAACTTTATCTATGTAATTCGCTTATACTAAGTTTATTCAACTATTGTGATGTTGTGTACGGTACCTGCTTGGATGCTTCAGACAAAAAAAGAATTCAGCTGGTTCAAAATTCGTGTCTACGATTTGTCTACGGCATCAGGCGACGGGAAAGAATCTCGCACAAACTTGTCGAGACTAAGTGGTTAAATATGCAAGCAAGGCGTTATCTCCATTCTGCCACCTTATTTCATAAAATTATTACTTATAAAGCTCCGCAGTATCTTTATAATAAAATAAGCTTCAGAACTGATGTGCATCATATCAACATCAGACATAAAAATGTCATTACAATGCCAAGACACTCTACTGCTTTATTTTGTCGTTCGTTTTCTTACAATGTGGCAATTCTTTGGAATAACCTGACTGAAGGTCTTAAATCTAAATCTACTTCATCTTTTAAGAGAAATATGTGGGTGGCGCTTTTGGGTGGGTAGGGCGGGGTGCCATGCCATACCATGGTTAGCTGGTAGTGCTATATTTGTGCGAATAAGTGCACTCTCTTTTTCTTCTATTTTAACTCATATATACAAATGGGTTACGGGTTGAAAAGCAGCAATCGCATTCATTTGTGACAAGCTGAACCTGCACCCAATTGGCTTGTATCTAAATACTTTTTTATTTTTGCTAATATATTAAACTGTAAATTGTAAATCACGAATTATACCTATACTTACTGTTTATGTAGCTAAGCTAAGCCAATAAAGTTACTATTATTATTATTATTATTATATTCCGAGGAATATCCAAACGGACAATGTAAGGAGTTTTTCAATAAGGATTTCAAGAAATTGATGAAAAAATACCGAATTAATTACCGCAGCGAATTCTCCGACTTAAAAAGTTCTTTGGCCGAGCGTTTCAATAGAACATCAAAATAAAAATGTGGGAAGAATTCAGCACGCAAGGAAACTGCATAAAAAAATTATTTCATCTGGTAGGTATGTTCTGGATGATACGACCAGTAGTCCAGTCGCTAAGGGAAAAAAATCGTTTTCTCATGTTTTTTAGAACATATTCTGCTTTCACGAAGCATAGACTACATCACAGGAAGCTTCTTCAACTAAGTTTGCAACACTTGCGAACAGTGATTGGGTTCAACCGATAAAGCAGTTGAGCCGTTAAATTATTTTGAACGGAAGCGCCACGTCGGGTTAAACTGAATTATTTTGGACGCGCTTAAATAACTTTCCTCAAGTATATTTATTTATTGTCGGAGGCATTTGGAAAAAATAGTTGCGTTCAACAGACTCAGCAGTTAAGTTACCGAGTTCACAGCGTTATTCCGCTGGGTAATTCAACGCTGGGTTAAGTTGATTGCTTTTTTTTAATTTAGGAACAATAGTTGCATTCAGCCGTCAAAGCAGTGAACGGTAGCTGTTATCCAGCAGCTGCCAAAATATTCCGACGAAGAGACAGACGCGTTCAGATAACCAAAGCGGATCAATTTCTATTAATTACTCCTTCATTTATTCTTTTCTGCTTTAACAAAGCACAGTCTACATCTCTGGACGTTTTTTCAACCAAATTTGCAACACTTGCGAACAATGATTCCTTCAGCCGATAAAGCAGTTCAGCTGTTAAATTATTTTGAACGGAAGCGCTCCACAGCATATCCACAGCAAGTCAATTACACGGTCATATGTACGTTTCTGTTTTACAAAGCGCAGGCTACACCACTGGACGTTTTCTCAACTAAGTTAGCAATTTTCGCCGGCGGGGACTGTGTTCAGCGACAAAGAAGTTGAGTTGTTTTGAATGTTTTTTTTTCTATCAGTTATGTTTGGACGCGGGACGGTGCTTGCGACCAATAGTTGCGTTCAGCCGTCAAAGCAGTCGAGCTGTTATAAACGCGAGCTATCATCCAGCAGCTGCCGAAATTTTGCGACGAATAAACGCGTTCTGCAAATCACTTATCTTCTCTTACAAAGCGCAGACTACATCAATGGACGTTTTCTCATCTAAATCTGCAATTTTTGCCGACTGCGTTCAACGACAAAGCAGCTGAGTTGTTGAGGACAGTATCTGCGTACAGTAGTTGCGTTCAACCGTCAAGGCAGTTGAGCTACAATCGGAGCTGTTACCCAGAAGTTGCCCAAAATATGTTCTTAATTAAGTTTGAACAGTGTTTTGAACAATTGATTAGAACAAAAACAAATGAAGATAGGGAGCAATATGAATTAACAAGGAAGCTATGTAAAAAATAATTAAGAAAATGTAAGAGAAAGTGGCAAGAGGAAAAAATAAGAGACATTGAAAATGAGAGGAAGAAAAAGAATACTAAGCTTTACTATCACAAAATCTATGAGCAGAAAAAAACGTACAAACGTAAAATGACTGGTGTAAAGAATGACAGAGGACGAGTGATAGAAAATGTGAAGGAGTATAAGGAGGTGTGGAAGAACTGCTTTAAAAAATTGTTAAATGATAACCAAATAACGAACGACCTAATGATGGAGGAAGATTTAGTAGACGAGCCAACAGAAAATGAAGTGAGAGAAATAATAAGAGGACTGAAAAACGGGAAAGCACCAGGAAAAGACGGAATAAATAATGAGTTAATAAAATATGGAGGTGAGGCATTACAACAGCACATATATAAACTAATATCAAAAATATGGAAAGAAGAAGTAATGCCAACGGAATGGGAGTCTGGGCAAATAATAACAATACACAAAAAAGGAGACCAACAAGACTGCAGAAACTACAGAGGAATCACCTTATATGCACTCTCTATAAAATCTTATCCTCGATTATCCAACGAAGACTCACAGATAAAGCAAGATATGTTATAGGCCAATATCAGTGGGGATTTACGAAGGGAAAGTCTACAACAGATGCTATTCATAACTTAAAGCAGATAATGGAAAAAGCATACGAACACAAAATGGAATTAGAGGTACTTTTTATTGATTTTCAGCAAGCATTCGACACTGTAGACCGGAAGTCTCTTATGTTGGCAATGAAAGAACTTGGGATACCGGCAAAAATAAGAAGACTAACGGTAATGACAATGAAATCAACCAAGATGAGTATTAAAACAATAAAAGGAGAAACGGAAGAGTTCAAGGCAAATAAAGGTGTAAGGCAGGGGGATGCGCTATCTGCAACGTTATTTAACTTAGTGCTTGAATACGCAACAAGAGACATTAACAAAGGGACACTAAGATCAAGGGGGAGTCAGCTGATAGCATATGCTGATGACATAATCATTATAACAAAAAAAAGAGAAATACTGGTCAAAATGCTAGAAACAATAAGCGCAGAAGGGAAGAAACTTGGTTTAAAGATAAATGAAAAGAAAACAAAAATAATGAAATTTGGTGAGAAAGTTGTAGGAAGTAATAACGTCAAAGTGGGGGAATATACATTTCAGCAAGTTGATAGAATTAGATACTTGGGCGTCATGATAGCTAGTGATAGATGCAGGGAGATCGAAATTAAAGAAAAAATTATGGCAATAAACAGAGCTTTCTATGCTAATAAGAAGCTCCTGACAAACAAGACTCTATCACGAAGGACAAAGATAAACATATATGAGACTTTAATAAGACCAGTAATGTTATATGCAGCCGAAACCATGAGCATAACAAAGAAATATGAGGAAGAAATAAAAATAGCCGAAAGGAAGATATTAAGAGCAATAGCAGGACCAGTAAAAGTGTCGGAGAATGAGGTAAGAAGAAGAATGAACGACGAGCTTTACGAAGAGATAGAAGAGGACATAATAACAAAGATTAAGAAACAGAGAATACAATGGCTTGGACATGTTTGGAGAGCGAAACCAGAAGAAACAACCAAACTAATGCTGACATGGGAACCTAGCGGGAGAAGGAGAAGAGGGAGGCCCAGAACAACGTGGATAGAAGAAGTAGAAGAAGGCGCAAAATAGAAAGCAATGGAGCGAAATAGGCAAGATGATCTAGGAAAACAAATGGGGACCGATCCACCCCGGAAAAAGGATCTAGAGAGCTTCTTAAAGAAGCGGCGCTGCCCCACATGGGGCGTTTAGCCACTATATATATATATACAGTGTTTTGCGTTCAGTGATTCCGTTCAACTAGCACAGCGGCTGAGCTGCTGAATTAATTGTTTGCCTCTAGACACAACAGTTGAGTGCAGCATTATTTCTAGAACAAGCGCCCAAAATGTTCTACAATTCCCATTTTCAGTCATTTGGGTTTGCCGTATTTACATTCAACAGCTCACTACTTACGTTTAGCGGACGCAACTGTTTCAACAGTTTACTGCTGTGATAGAGAACGCCACCAAAAGTACCGCTACCTTTGCGATTTGTCCTTGACACAAAAAAATCACAAGAACCAGCAACAGAGGCGAATTCCCTGTCGGTAATATTACACAGTTTTCGGTGATGGACACTGACAATAGTTGAGAAGCAATCGGAATCGGATTCCGCTGATTATCTGCTGAACGTAAGCATCTCTTAGTATTCAGTTATCCAAAATCGCTGAGTTGGCTGAACGCACCCGTGCACTTTCCAAAGAGAGTTTGTTACATTCAGCTGACGCAGCCGCTGTAGGTCAGCGCTTTATTTACTGAGTGCATTGATCACAGTTTTCTTCGTGTTCATAACATAGCTGTTGGCAGGCAATTTAAGTGGGTTTAGTTTATAGGTTACCCATGTTAAGGTGTTTTAACTAGGAATATATCTATCTTTCTCTAAAAGCGCGTAGTTTTCAACTTATAAGCAAGAAACTGGGAATGGAGCAAGTTTCTGGCAGTTTCTCGCAGTTTTCTCGAGACGCAGCGCTTTTACGAGGTGGCGCGAAGTTTAAATTCGGATTCGGCACCTCAAGAAACCCCCACGCTACCGTATCACTGGACTACAGGTACAGAAATCTACAAGAAAATAATAGTGAGGAGTTTTTCAATAAGGATTTTAAAAATTTGCCAAAAAACTACGGAATTGATCACCGTAACGTAAAAAGTTCTACAGCTAAGCATTTACAAGGTGGCGCGAAGTTGAAATTCGGATTCGGCACCTCGAGAAACCCCCACGCTACCGTATCACTGGACTACAGGTGCAGAAATCTACAAGAAAATAATAGTGAGGAGTTTTTCAATAAGGATTTTAAAAATTCGACAAAAAACTACGGAATTGATCACCATAACGTAAAAAGTTCTACAGCTGAGCGTTTCAATAGAACTTTAGAATAAAAAATGTGGAAAGAATTCATCCTGCCAGGAAATTTTCGTGCCAACGCTGCTCGCATCCGGTAAACGCTTAACCAAAACGTGTTTTGTTTGATGACGTCGATGATATTACGACTGATTATTACAATCAGGTTTCTCGACCGTCGCGTATAATTCGGGTAATATATTCATTTTCGGTGCTCAAACAAAATAAAGAAGAGGAAGAAGAAGAAGAATAAATATCAAAAGAAGAACTAGAAACAGCCCTAAGGAAAATGAAAGCTGGGAAATCACCTGGACATGAGAAAATTACACCAGAAATGATACAAAAAATGGGAAAAGAAGGATTTAAAATGTTGTTAGACCTATACGACAAAGTATGGGTCGAAGAAAAAATCCCAAAGGACTGGGAAATAAGGCAGATTGTCCCAATACACAAAAAAGGCGACAATAAAAATTGCAACAATTATAGAGGGATCACACTATTAAGCCAGCCACTTAAAATCTACGAACAAATTATCGAAGCAAAGCTACAGGCAGGGATAGAACCAACACTACAGGAGGCACAGAGCGGATTTCGTAAAGGTAGAAGCACACAAGATCATGTTTTCACAATAAAAGAATTAGGAGCTAAAAGGATACAATATAACAAACAAACGTACCTTGCCTTCTTAGACCTACAGAAGGCCTTCGACAGTGTTCCACGCAATAAAGTATGGGAAAGCTTAAAGAACAGAGAAGTAAATACAAAACTAATACGAGTAATAAAAAACCTGTATAGAAACACAAGGAACTACGTCATCAGCAACAACAACACATCAGAGGAATTCCAGACATTAGAAGGACTGAGACAAGGAGGAGCTTTAAGTCCCGCCTTGTTCATAGTATTCATGGACGATATAATTAAAAAATGCCAACAGGAAACGAAGAGCATACATGTAGGATACAAGAATCTACAACCAATTTCTCTGTCAACATGTGCCTTTGCGGACGATGTGGTTATACTGGCAGAGACTGAAAATGACTTACAAGCAAACCTAAACGTATGGGACAAAATACTAACGCAAAACAAGATGAGCATACACACGGATAAGACAAAAATAATAGTAGTAGGAAAAGAACACCGAGATACTAACATACAGATAAAAGGGAGTCAAATAGAGCAAGTCACAAAAATAAAATATCTGGGAGTAACATTTGATGAAAAAGGAAATCAAGAAATAGAAATAAACGAAAGGATAGAAAGAGTTAACAAAATGTACTATGCCATGAATAAGAATTTTATTAGTAAAAAAGAAATAATACGGAAATCAAAATTAAATGTATATAAGACAATATTTAGGCCAATAATGACATACGGATGTGAGTCACGGATACTAAACAAAAAATTGAAACAAAGACTGGAAGCCACTGAAATGAAATACATGAGAAAGGTTAGAGGAGTAACATTAAGAGATCGGATTAGAAACATACAAATCAGAGAAGAATTAGAAGTAACGCCAGTAACAGAATTCGTTGAAAGACGACAGCTTAGCTGGTGGGGTCACCTACAGAGAATGGATGACAAACGACAAGTAAAACAAATATGGGAAACGAAGACGACGGGGAAAAGAAACAGAGGACGACCACAGGATACATGGAACAAGATACTGAGAAAAATACTGTTAAATAAAGATAAGACATGGAATGAAGCAAGAATAATAGCACAGGATAGAAAATTATGGAGGAAGTTCGTACATGACATATAGAACGGACAATTTATTAGTATTAAGTTGTTAAACTAAAACAAGAATTAGATTTTATTTTACTTTTTATTTAATTTAAGGAAAATAGAATAGAAAACTAAAATTAACCTAGAGTTAGAATAGCTATGATACATAGTTATAGTTATTAGAATAAGTATTACGTTTCAATAACCCCACACCGAAAGGTAGAGGGGATATGATTATATATATTCATTTTCGGTCGTGTTAAATTTACGGCTCATCAAACAGCTGGCAGCTTGACGTGCACACCGCAAATTAATCAATCCGTTCGTTTGCGATTAATAAAAATGAAATCGTTGTGTTGTAAGTCTAATTGAGATAACGTCTTTCATTTCCCCCCTCCCCCCCGCGCGCAATAATAAGTTGCCTCTGTTGTAGAAGAAGCAATTTCGTGGCGGAGGAATTACTTCGTTATTAAAAAAAGGCAAGCCCTTCCCGCCCCGCTCCCCCGATACATCTTTCAAAGGAAATTCGACCGAACAAAAAAAAAGATCATCTTGACTCGACTGGATCGTTTTATCTTCGAGTTTGCATATCTTCGATCGGATAGCCGTTGCTGGTTCACCCCTTCGCTTGAAAGCGTGTCACGTCGGAGACACTTCAGAACGTACCCCCCCGCTTATGTGGTACGGGAATCGTGTTATTTCGAGAGACATGCGGGGCGCGTCGCGAATATTTGGGCCATGCATTATCTCGCATTAAATTTAATTAATGTTGCGAAATGGAGGCTTTTAAGCAGTTGCTCGGCGTGATGTATCTGTCTCAAGTTCTTATGTGTTGCGGCGGCGGCGACGTTAGTTGGAACAATTTCGTAAATTCCGAACTAGCAAGCGTCTATCCAAGCCGAGTGGCATTTACCAACTGCAACTTCTGCCATTGTTGTACGTACCTCGCCGCAACGAGATTCGTGCACGAGGAAACTTAGGGATCTTCATAATAACTAGAGTTATCATTAGACCCGTCTGTTTACCAGCGACGGCTGCCCCACTACCTTATTTATAATCTGCCTCCACTTTCACTTTGATAAAATTGTAAACAGCCGAAACATTTTCAACTCGACATTATTAAATTAAAACGGGAGGCGGGGTGAGGAAACGGCTCAGTCAAGATTCTGACTCTCCTTCAGATAAGTGACCATTCAGACGTAATTGGCCAATTGTATCGGTGCCTTGAGATGAGTGCGTCGTAGCTCTTGAGTCCGAGGACTACGTCCTCCGACAATGACGAAATATAATTAAGTAATGAGGGTAGCACGTGTACGATTTCAACTAATGCATAATCCGTATGAATTTTTAAAATGCACTTTTAAAAAACAATTGTTTGCCGGGCAACATTTTTTTTTAAATTCGATCAGTTATGGAATTTATGGACTGATTTAAGGTCTGTCCACGAAAAAAAGTGGTCGCGTTAGCCGTGGAAAAATTGCAGTAAAACAAAACTTGATCAATAATCACTTTGACAGCACATTGTCTAGATACTGAAAATTCATCTAAAGTGGAATTGCTGGTAAACTGAAATACAATTAATGAAATGTCGTCAAGACAAGTCGAAACCCGGAAACAAATAGTGTACACGTACAACCAAAATAGGAATATATCTCAGTCGAAGTTAGCAAAATCTTTAGGAGTTGCGAAAGGTTCAAAAGGTGCTGGCAAATTATAAATTGACGTTGTCCGTGGAAAGAAGAAAGAGTTCTGGAAGAAAATCGGGTCCAGTGGATAAATCAAAAGCAAAAAGGATAATGGAGCAGTTTAAGAAAAATTCAAGTCTTTCTGTCCGTGATGTTGCAAGGAAATGTGGTGTATCAAAATCATATGTACAGAAGATTAAAAAGAATAAAGGATTGCGAACCTACAAAGTATCTACAGTTCCAAATCGCAGTATCTACAGTTCCACAAAGGAGCAGTTGTGTAAAATGCGTGCACGTAAATTGTATGAAAATTTTTTGACGAAAAGTGGCTGCATTTTAATGGACGATGAAACGTATGTAAAGGCCGATTTTAAACAACTACCGGGTCAACAGTTTTATGTTGCATATCGACGAGGCGATGTTGCTGATAAATTTAAAACAAAAAAAGTTGATAAATTTGCGAAGAAATTTCTTGTATGGCAGGCAATTTGCTCTTGCGGCCTGAAAACGGAGACATTTTTTACTTCTGGTACAATGAATCAAGAGGTGTACATAAAAGAGTGTTTAGAAAAACGTCTCTTACCACTAATTCGAAGTCACAAAGTCTCTGTGATATTTTGGCCTGATTTAGCGACTGCTCATTATGCTAAAGCTACCCTGGAGTGGTATTCAAACAATAACGTGACAGTTGTACCTAAAATTGCCAATCCTCCAAATTGTCCAGAATTACGTCCCATTGAAAGATATTGGGCAACTGTTAAACGCAAATTGAAGAAGACGGAAAGGACTGCAACGGATGAGAGAAATTTTAAACGAATGTGGAATGCAGCGAGTAAAATGGTAACTACTAAAGATGTACAGACATTGATGGGAGGTATCAAAAGAAAAGTTAGGGTTTTCTTCCAAACTAAGTTGTAATTGCAAGAGCATGTTTTTAATTTATGACTTATTTAGTCGTGTATTTATTGATAATTAAATGAAGTTTTGTTTAATTTTTTTTCGTTTGTTATTTCCATTTTTTATTGACCACTTTTTTTCGTGGGCAGTCCTTATTTCGACTTCGATCCGCGTGTCGAAAAAAACTCATTAATTGGCTCTTAAAATAGTCTGGCTTCGAGCTGATTTATTTAGACCTCGGTTCGTGTACGACGTCAACTACTGCATAATCCACAGCAATGCGCGAAAAATGCGCGTAATTACACCCGTCTTGTGTTTACTTCTTGAGATTATGGCATACGGTGTTTACATAAGAAGCGATGTAACAGAAATCAATTTAAACGGCGGGGCGCCAAAAAAAACTTTAAAAAACTTTAGTCTAATCTAACGCTTATTACATTAAGTAATAACAATAGTAACTTCGTCCATCTTATAGATCGTTACAATGATGCCTTACAAGTGAGGTTTGAAAAAACACACTCACACACGCCCACACACAGTTTGACAAAGTAATTTGGGACTTGAAAGATTCGCAGAGATATATACAGGGTGGCTCAGGTTCAGCTTAACAAATTCAAAGTTGACTTTCAGAACTTCGAAGCAAGAAATGAAGTCTTCGTTAAATTACGCAGGCCAACAAATTTTTACCTTTTTATTTTTTCGTACATTTCTCTAGACCTAAATATAACGTGAAAAATAAAAATTACTTGTAGCACTTTAGTTTAAAAAAAAAAACAATCGAGATGGAAAGAACCGTTCGATTTTAATTTTCGTTTTAATTGCAATTTGATTTAGAATCAATTTCATAATGATTTTCGGCCGTGATACTCTTTCTGGAAACTAAAGACGGTCATAAAAAAAAAGAAATAAAGGATAAACACATTCGGAACGATTCACTTTTCGTAACTTCAGACTTAAAGCCGTGTGGCGCCATCTGGCGGAGAGCGAGGAATTAAAAGTGCAGGCAGCTACGAACCAAACTTATTTTATTATACTTTTATTTTTTTTTTTAATTTAATTTTTTTCTCAATTTTGACGAGAATCCACGAAAGGAACGCGCTCATAAATAAAACGAATAAATAAATAAATTATGACATATTTTGAAAAGCATTTAAATTTCCAAAACGAATCATTTTAAATCGAGGCAAAATTCGATGATTTTTAAAGCGATCCGTACGGCGACATCTATCGGCGTAGTTCAAAAGATGTAAGTACCAGGTTGTAAGAAAAGTGCCACCGCGTGCCATCTGATCCGGATGATAACCCCCCTCCCCCCCTCGAGAACATCGTGAAATAAGGTAAAGCAAATTTAAGAAAGAAAAATTCACTTTTCGTAAATTCAGACTTAATAGTCGTGGAAGTCGCGTGGCGCCATCTGAAGGAGCTCTGGAAATTAAAAGTCCAGCTACAAGATTTGGCGCGTGAACTGAATTTATTTTATTATATTTTTATTTTTTTTATTCCCCAAAATAAGTCAATTTAAATCGAGGCAATGCCCTCTGGATGGTAACCCCTTTACCCCCCCCCCCCTCTCCTGATATGAAATAAAGCAATTTAAGACACTTTTCATTAATTCAGACTTAAAGTCGAGTGGCGTCATCTGGCGGAGCGCGAGGAATTAAAAGAACTGTTACAAAATTTGGCGCGCGAATTGAATTTATTTTATTTTTATTTATTTAATTCTATTCTCCGTTTTGAGGAGAATTCAAAAAAGGAATGCACTTACAAGTAAAAAAAATAAATAAATAAATTACGACGTATTATTAAAAGCGATGAAATCCTCAAAATACATAAGTCAATTTAAAACAGATGTTTCAAGCGATTTTCAAATCGATTGGTATAGCGCGACATCTAACGACGTGTTTCAGAAGTCGCAAGCACCGGGCGGTAAAAAAATGTAGAAAAATACGTGGTAATCCCTTTCCACCCAAGAACACCGTGATGTGAAGTGAAATAAATTTGGGAGACAAAAAATTCACTTCTCGCAAAGTTTGAACTCAAAGTTGGCGCCATCTGGAGGAGAGGAGCAAGGAATTAAAAGTCCGTGACAACAAAATTGGACGCGTGTAATAAATTTATCTGTTTATTTAATTTTCTTCTTAGTTTCGAAAAGGATTCAGAAAAGGAACGCGTGTGCAAGTAAAATATTTTCAAACTATTTTCAGATCGATTCTTATAGCGACATCTATTGGCGTAATTCAAAAGGCGCAAGTGCTAGGTAATGCGGAGGTGATAATCCCTTTCTCCTGAGGGGGAATTTAGGGGGAAAAAATCGTCAGTTTCGACTTAAAGCTGAAACAGTTCCACGGCGCCATCTTCTGTCGGTGAGCGGGGAATTAAAATGCGGCTACGAAAATTGAATTTTTGACCAATTTTGACGCCATTTTTATTTTTAATTTATTTATTTTCCCTCTCTCTCTCTCTCTCAAATTCAAAGCTACGTCAAAAGGGAATATTTTTAAGAAACGAATGAATAAATCAGGAAGCTCCTTTGAAGACAATTAAATCCTCAAAACGAACCGAGTTTAAATCGACGCAAAATTTAAATATTCCAAGCGATTCTTTCAATTTATTCCTGCAGCGACATCTATCGGCGTAATTCAAAAGTCGCGAGAAGTACAGCAAGGCAATAAAAAATATGCCTTAGTTGGTAATCCCCTTCTAATAAATTCTTTCAACGCAGGTTATCGAGGTTATGTTACGGCATGACGGGGGCGGGATAGCGCGAGGGGGAAACAAACAACAAACTAGATGCGGCAATTATTTCGATGACTTTAAAATAAACGACGGCATTAATTTGTTAATACGTTTGGAAACGAACGAGCGTTGATTAAGACGCTTCAACACCTACTCGACGCCGCCCGGCGACGACGGAATATTATGAATGAAAATTATTTTTAATAACCAGAGCGACCCAGTTGCTCGCACGTAAGTCGCTCTCTTTTTAAATGCAGCGCCTTCCAACAGTGCGATGAAAGCTCGTGCAAGTCACTCGAAGCGCGTCAGCTCGAATTCAAGTGGACAGCCCTGATGGCCGAGCGACAGGCCCTCGAGTTAATTGGATAAACCGTTATGATGTGCTATGAGTGAGATAGACGATGAGATACCGCCCCGCCCGCCCGCCCGCCCGCCCCTTGTTTAAGCCGAACGTTTTAATGTACTCGAAAGAAACAAAACAGTATATTATTATACTATTACGAAAACGCTCGAACTTGTTGACCGTTCGGATTGCACCTTCAAAGGTGGGCCGACGTCGACGCCGACGTAAACGGCCTGGGCGTATATTGTACACGAAGAAGTCGTAAATAGAGCAATATTTGTGTCGAACATGTGTTTTTTAAAATAACTACAGTAATGAGTAAAAATAAGCAGCGCGGTCGATGAAAACAGCTCCCGCCAGGAATAAGCGCCGGCGAATTACGTGTGTGTACATAAAAAAAAAAATAGAAAGAAAGGATCGCTGGGATCGTTCGTCCGTCGTTGCCGTCGCTTTGCTCCATCTCTTCTCTGCAAATAATAATTTAAAAAATGACTCCGAAATTAACGTTTTTTTATATGAAATTAAATTTCGCGCTCGGTTCTGCTTTCACAGATGGACCCCACTGTCAGGAAGAGTTTCAAAAGCGACGACGAAAATAATTCGTGTCGTTTCCGGAATGCGCGCAAACTACATCCATCCTTCTTGAATTACTGCGAAACCGCCTTACATTGCGAGAGGGTGCGCTCCTTGGAACGAAAGTGGTCACTGAAGTCGTCGCAAGTGGTATCACGAAAGTGGTTACAACTGAAGTTGACGCAAGTGGTCACTTAACGCGGTGCCACGAAAGTGGTTACATCTGAAGTTGATGCAAGTGGTCACTTAAAGTGGTACTGTGAAAGGGGTTACAACTAAAGTTGGCGCAAATGGTCACTTAAAGTGATATCACGAAAGTGGTTACAACTGAAGTTGACGCAAGTGGTCACTTAACGTGGTATCACGAAAGTGGTTACAACTGAAGTTGACGCAAGTGGTCACTTAACGTAGTGGCACGAAAGTGGTTACATCTGAAGTTGATGCAAGCGGTCACTTAAAGTGGTACTGTGAAAGGGGTTACAACTGAAGTTGGCGCAAATGGTCACTTAAAGTGGTATCACGAAAGTGGTTACACTGGACACGCATCCTGTCGTTCAGACTCCCCCGCGTTTTCTCTTTGGGCGAAATGTCCCAGAACGGCCGAGAATTCCCGCGGAGCTGCTAGATGTGGCAGCAATCATAAATTGGTAACTGTCCCGGTCAAATTTGACGAAATAAAATAAATTAAAAAGTAAAATTGACAAAAAATAAAATGTGAAAAGTAAAATCGACAGAAATAAAACAAATAAAATAAGTCGGAGCCTTCTTTTTCCGTTATTTTATAATAAAAATCAATTTTACAATGAAGTAAATAAAAAATAAAATACGTGAAAAATAAATAAAATACATAAATAGAAAATAAAATAGCTATAAACGTCAAAGCCTTTTTTTCAATTTTTTATAAAACGACGCCAGATACATACATATATGTATGGTGTCCAACAAGGAAACAAAAATCAATTTTACAATAAAGTAAATATGTACGTGATAAATACAATTAACAAAAAATTATCAAATGACTTTAAAATAAATAAATGTAATAAAATAAGTTAAACAGTAAAAGTGACAAAAATAAAAAAAGCGAAAAATAAAATTGACAAAAATAGAATAAAAAATGAAGTGAATAAAAAATAAAATACGTAAGTGCAAACGTTAGGGTCCTTGTTCAATTGTTCCATGAAACGTCATCAGATATGCGGCGTCAGTCAAAGAAATAAAAATCAATTTTACAAGATAAAACTGACAAAAAATAAAATAAGTGAAAAATAAAATAAGTGAAAAATAAAATAAGTGAAAAATAAAATAAGTTAAAAATAAAATAAGTGAAAAGTAAAATAAATAAAAAATAAAATATGTCTGCCAGTTTTTTTTTTTCAGTTATTTTATAAAACGTCGTCAGATATGCTGTGTCCGTCAAAGAACTAAAATCAATTTTACAAAAAAGTAAATAAAAAATAAAATAAGTGATAAATAAAATTAACAAAAAATTATCGAATAACTGAAAAATAAACTTGACATAAAATAAAATAGTGTTAAACAGTAAAAGTGACAAGAAATAAATAAATAAAAAATAAAATAAATACGAACGTCAGAGTAATTTTTTTCAATTGTTTCATCAAACGTCATCAGATATGCGGCGTCAGTCCAACAAATAGAAATCAATCTGACAATAAAAAAAACAAACAAAAAAAAATACGTAGATAAAATTAACAAAAAATTGACAAAATGAAATAAGTTTAAAAAAGTAAAATCGACAAAAAATAAAGTAAGTGAAAATAAAATTGACAAAAATAAAATAAGTACAAACGTCAGAGTTATTTTTTTCAATTGCTTCACGAATAATGACATCTGATTTTTTCAATTCGACAACTGTCAAAGTTTTCTAGAAAACATTGTCGGAGATGTCAATGTAATTATTCACGTTAATATAAAAAAATCTTACATTTTGATTGTCAAGCCGATTGACAGCTGATTATAACAGTTGTCAAAGTATTCTAGAAGATTATTGATGACGTCAGTCTAATTAATCGCAGTAGTCACTTTATGTATATATTTGGTAAGCTGACTGACAGCTGATTTTATGATCATTGTGACAGCTGTTAAGGTTTTAATAAAGCTTTCTACTAAACTACCGATGACATACTAATTAATCGTGTTAGTAAAAAAAACTTAATGTTGATTGTCAAACTGACTGACATCTGATTTTTTTTTCAATTCGGCAGCTGTCAAAGTATTAATAATGTTTTCTAGAAGACTATCAGCGACGTCATTCTAATTAATCACGTTAATTTAAAAGAAATCTTATGTTTTAATTGTCAAGTCGATTGACAGCTGATTTGTTTGCAATTAAGACAGCTGTCAAAATTTCTAGAAGATTATTCATGACAGTCTAATTAATCGCAATAATAATTTAATTTATATACATAATTGGCAAGCTGACTGACGGATCATTTTTGATAATTGTGACAGCTGTCAAAGTTTTAATAAAGTTTTCTGCTATACTGCCGATGACATACTAATTAATCGTGTTAATAAAAAAAAAACTTAATGTTGAATGTCAAATTGACTGACATCTGATTTTTTTTTTCAATTCGGCAGCTGTCAAAGTATTAATAAAGTTTCCTAGAAGACTGTCAGCGACGTCATTCTAATTAATCACGTTAATTAAAAAAATTTTACGTTTTAATTGTCAAGTCGATTGACAGCTGAGTTTTTCGCAATTATGACAGCTGTCAACGTTAGTCTAGAAGATTATTGATGACGTCAGTCAAATTAATCGTGATAATAATTTTATTTATATAATTGGCAAGCTGACTGAGCTAATTTTAGGACAACTGTGACAGCTGTCAAAGTTTTAATAAAGTTTTCTACTAAATTACCGATTACATACTAATTAATCATGTTAATAAAAAAGACTTAATGTTGATTGTCAAACTGACTAACATCTGATTTTTTCAATTCGACAGCTGTCAAAGTATTAATAAAGTTTTTTAGAAGACTGTCGGCGACGTTATTCTAATTAATCACGTTAATTTAAAAGAAATCTTACATTTTAATTGTCAAGTCGATTGACAGCTGATTTTTTTGCAATTATGACAGCTGTCAACGTTAGTCTAGAAGATTATTCATGACAACAGTCTAATTAATTTTAGGACAATTGTGACAGCTGTCAAAGTTTTAATAAAGTTTTCTACCGAATTACCGATTACATACTAATTAATCATGTTAATAAAAAATAATTAATGTTGATTGTCAAACTGACTTAACATCTGATTTTTTCAATTCGACAGCTGTCAAAGTATTAATAAAGTTTTCTAAGAAGACTGTCGGCGACGTCATTCTAATTAATCACGTTAATTAAAAAAATTTTACGTTTTAATTGTCAAGTCGATTGACAGCTGATTTTTTCGCAATTATGACAGTTGTCAACGTTAGTCTAGAAAATTATCGATGACGTCAGTCAAATTAATCGTGATAATAATTTTATTTATATAATTGGCAAGCTGACTGACAGCTAATTTTAGGACAATTGTGACAGCTGTCAAAATTTTAATAAAGTTTTCTACTAAACTACCGATGACATACTAATTAATCATGTTAATAAAAAAGACTTAATGTTGATTGTCAAACTGACTAACATCTGATTTTTTCAATTCGACAGCTGTCAAAGTATTAATAAAGTTTTCTAGAAGACTGTCGGCGACGTTATTCTAATTAATCACGTTAATTTAAAAGAAATCTTACATTTTAATTGTCAAGTCGATTGACAGCTGATTTTTTTGCAATTATGACAGCTGTCAACGTTAGTCTAGAAGATTATTCATGACAACAGTCTAATTAATCGCAATAATAATTTAATTTATATACATAATTGGCAAGCTGACTGACAGATCATTTTTGATAATTGTGACAGCTGCCAAAGTTTTAATAAAGTTTTCTGCCGATGACATACTAATTAATCGTGTTAATAAAAAAAAAGCTTAATGTTGATTATCAAATTGACTGATATTTGATTTTCTTTTTTAATTCGGCAGCTGTCAAAGTATTAATAAAGTTTCCTAGAAGACTGTCAGCGACGTCATTCTAATTAATCACGTTAATTAAAAAAATTTTACGTTTTAATTGTCAAGTCGATTGACAGCTGAGTTTTTCGCAATTATGACAGCTGTCAACGTTAGTCTAGAAGATTATCGATGACGTCAGTCAAATTAATCGCGATAATAATTTTATTTATATAATTGGCAAGCTGACTGACAGCTAATTTTAGGACAATTGTGACAGCTGTCAAAATTTTAATAAAGTTTTCTACTAAACTACCGATGACATACTAATTAATCATGTTAATAAAAAAGACTTAATGTTGATTGTCAAACTGACTAACATCTGATTTTTTCAATTCGACAGCTGTCAAAGTATTAATAAAGTTTTCTAGAAGACTGTCGGCGACGTTATTCTAATTAATCACGTTAATTTAAAAGAAATCTTACATTTTAATTGTCAAGTCGATTGACAGCTGATTTTTTTGCAATTATGACAGCTGTCAACGTTAGTCTAGAAGATTATTCATGACAACAGTTTAATTAATCGCAATAATAATTTAATTTATATACATAATTGGCAAGCTGACTGACAGATCATTTTTGATAATTGTGACAGCTGCCAAAGTTTTAATAAAGTTTTCTGCCGATGACATACTAATTAATCGTGTTAACAAAAAAAAAGCTTAATGTTGATTATCAAATTGACTGATATTTGATTTTCTTTTTTAATTCGGCAGCTGTCAAAGTATTAATAAAGTTTCCTAGAAGACTGTCAGCGACGTCATTCTAATTAATCACGTTAATTAAAAAAATTTTACGTTTTAATTGTCAAGTCGATTGACAGCTGAGTTTTTCGCAATTATGACAGCTGTCAACGTTAGTCTAGAAGATTATTGATGGCGTCAGTCAAATTAATCGCGATAATAATTTTATTTATATAATTGGCAAGCTGACTGACAGCTAATTTTAGGACAATTGTGACAGCTGTCAAAGTTTTAATAAAGTTTTCTACTAAATTACCGATTACATACTAATTAATCATGTTAATAAAAAAGACTTAATGTTGATTGTCAAACTGACTGACATCTGATTTTTTCAATTCGACAGCTGTCAAAGTATTAATAAAGTTTTCTAGAAGACTGTCGGCGACGTCATTCTAATTAATCACGTTAATTTAAAAGAAATCTTACGTTTTAATTGTCAAGTTGATTGACAGCTGATTTTTTTGTAATTTTACAATGAAATTAATAAAAACTGAAACAAGTAAACAATAATAAAGCGTATTAAAAAAATTAAATTAAGTACGAAATAAAACAATTGAGGCGAAAGAAGGTAAAATACGTAAAATAATTTGTAAAGTACCAAAACCAGAGATGACATGACGCTAACGTCAACCGACTGATGAAACTCAAAGCCTTTTTCAATTGTTTCATAAAATTTTAAGTCCACATCATTTTAAAAAAAGTTTTTTTTTTTCGTTTGGAATCGATTGTCGTGTTTTTTTTATTGTCATCGAGGGTCATAATCGCCGCCAGTTTGTTAAATCATAAAAATCAAATCAAATTGTGTTTTTTTTTCTCTCGCAAGCAGCAATCGCTGTAAATTCCTTTCTGATTGACGTTTTTATTGGCCCGGGCAGTAAAAATGACAATTTACTGCTTCTTAATTGTCAATAACACAATAATCATAAACCGTCAATTGGTTGTAAACAATTCTCCTGAAATCTACGAGTGCTAATACATAATAGATTTCACAAATAAACTATACAATTATACAATAAAAAAGAATATAAAAAAGAAATTGCGAAAACGACTTATAACGTTGTATGTTGTAAACTAATTGTTCTTATTTATTATTTTTTAAGCAACACTTGCGAACACTATTAACTATAATTAGCAAGCCCCGTCGCTGCTGATTTGAGATAAAACGAGCGAAACGCCTGTGCACGTACGTGTTTTGATTCACGTACGACGTGCCACGTGTTTTTTTTCTTAATTCTTCGCGCATTGACGTCTATAAAATGTTTGTAAACATTAATTTCGTTTGATTGACACTTGACGTTTCTCACAGCTCGCGCTGATGTTTGTTTGTACCTCGACCGTACAAAAAAAAGTGACCACTTACCCCTTTCTGTTTTAAATAAATGCGCCCTGTGCGTTATTTGCTCGCTTAATCCTCGACTAATTTTCATAATCTCATTTTATACGAGGAATTAAAGTAAATTACGTACGCGTTGCACAACGAGCCGCGCAACTTTTTAATTGGGAACAACCTCACATGCATATACAACTTGTTACTTAGGAGTTCCGTGCTAAAAAGACGAGGCACGTTTATGAAATGTTCGTGAACGTTACTTTGTTTGATACTTGACGTGTCTCAGCTTGTTCGGATGTTTGCAAAGACGAATGCCGACATTTATGTCTCGCTCGTACGAAAAAGTGACCACTTACCCCTTTCTGTTTTATTAAATAAACGCGCCCGCTTGATCCTCGTCTAATTCTCATAATCTCATTTAATACAACGAGCTGAACTAAATTACGAACGCGTCGTAGGACGAATCACGCGATTTTTTTAGTCCGGGGCAAGCTCGCGTGTATATACAACTTGTTACTTAGAGGAGTTCGGGTGCTAAAAAGTTTTTCATCGGAGCTAGGCAAATTTAATTTGCTCCTACCCTCCGAGCGCAGCTTTAGAATTACAGACCAACTTCGGCGAGGACTGTTTCCAGGACACGTCTTCCCTCTTTATCGACCGGCGACCCTTCTTCGACGCTGCTGTAGGTGAATGTAAGTCGGATTCGTTTGAGATCCACGACCTATTCAACTAAACTATATATTTCTCTTTTGCTTCGCCGTAATAACAAATCGCGTTATCTTTATGAAACCTCGCGTCTCTGTAATAATAAAACGCGTCGTACATTCACCAAAAGATTTTGGCGCAAAGGTAGAACTGAAAAAAATAGTAGACGAATAGAGACGATCCTGCAGAGGTAGAAAATGCACAACCAATAAAGAATCCCTTTATGTATAAATAGTGCAGTGCAGTTGTGCAACCTTGATGTTGTTTATCAGGTGTTCATAGCTTGCAGCTGCGCTAACCTTGGTCTTGTTTGCTAATACCGTACTCCATGAGTATCTAACAGTAATTGTCAACTTCCTAAGCAACCTTGGGTTGTACACACGTATAAAATAAGTCTTGATTAGGTCGGATGCGAAATATAACCATTAAAAAAATATCCTCACCACTCTAGCATAACAGCTGAATGTTCGTGCGCGCCGAATACTACCTAAGCGCACCATAAGTAATAAAACACCGCCCGCTTTCTCTCCGACTTTACCCGAACGCATTGCGGCTTGCAGCCAAACCTTAATATGTGTATCGGCCTTAAGGTTTAGACGAGGTTAGACTACTATGATATAATTCAGGTTTAAATGGAAAATTACAAATAACACTAACAATTTTTTTTTTTTTGCAATCGAGAATCGAACTCGAGTCCTTCTGGTTTGGCCCCAGACGCTCAGACCACTGAGCTATTACGACACCGAGTTCATTTATCGTCTAATAGAAATTAGAATCAGGTAGTAAATATTTATATTGCCATATGCAGGACAAACATTATTTAAATAAATTAAATATTAAGGATGTTGTTAGCGAATATATAAATGGAAAATTACAAATAACACTAACAATTTTTTTTTGCAATCGAGAATCGAAATCGAGTCCTTCTGGTTTGGCCCCAGACGCTCAGACCACTGAGCTATTACGACACCGAGTTCATTTATCGTCTAATAGAAATTAGAGTCAGGTAGTAAATATTTATATTATTTAAATAAATTAAATATTAAGGATGCTGTTAGCAAACAATTTTTTTTTTGGTGGAAAAATTTTTCCGCCGCAATCGAGAATCGAACTCGAATCCTATATATATAGGACTTTTTATATATATTATATATTCCTATATACACCGTGATTCATAATAAGTGTCCGACCCGTTAACCCCACGTAGTACATGAACAAACAAAGCGAAAAGTTTATATGAATAGGGGGTCTTAAGTGCATAGTTTTCAGGATAAAATTAATTGAAGATGCACATGTAAAAAGGTTCGTTGGCACTGGAATAACTGACCTAAGTCACAAAATCATTTACCCTTGAATAAAATTTTAAAACGCCTGTGTTTACAACTTCTCCGAGAAATTTATGAGGGCAATTCAATTATTGCAGACACGTGTTTGGGAATGCAGACAAAGTGATTCACAAAATTTTTAAGCCCAGCTTTATTTTATCAGTGCATGTTAGTTCATGGTAAGATGCGAAAGACTTCATTAAATTGTGCGTTTAACTTTTTAATTTAATTAGTGAAATTAATTGGATATTTACTATTCCATCATGGCTGCATACAGCAATCAAGAATTGACGGATATGATTTTAATTTATGGTGAATGTCATTTAAATGCGAATGCTGCTGCAATGCTTTATGCAGTGCGTTTTCCCGAAAGAAGACACCCGTCTGCTAGGATATTTTTACGCACGACGTACAGACTCCGCGAAACGGGTTCATTCTTGCCGCGCTATCGACAACGCGGACGTATCAGAGGTGACAACAGATTAGAAGTGACTGAGGAGATACTCCAACGTATCGAAGAAGACCCAACAGTAAGCACTCGTACTCTAGCCCGACAATTGAATGTGCCACAAACAACCGTGTGGCGAATTCTTCACGAAAATTCCTTTCATCCTTTCCATTATCAACGCGTGCATTCTCTTGAACCAGCAGATTACCCTCAAAGACTGATTTTTAGTAGATGGTTATTACAAAAAATAAACCAAGAACCGCTATTTCCCGGTTACATTCTTTTTACAGATGAAGCGTGCTTTACGCGAGCGGGAATCTTCAATTCACGCAATAGTCACGTCTGGTCAACAGAAAATCCACATGCGCGTCGTAGTACACATTTTCAAAGACAGTTTTCCGTCAACCTATGGGCGGGAATAGTCAACAATTTTTTAATTGGACCTTATGTACTACCTCAACGATTGACCGGAGAAGTGTATTTGGAATTTATCCGCAACACGGTGCCAGAACTGCTTGAAGAAGTTCCTCTGCAGATACGACGGGACATGTGGTGGTTACACGATGGAGCACCTCCCCATTTTCAACGTAATGTGCGGGATTTTTTAACAATTCGCTTTGGGAATCGGTGGATCGGGCGCGGTGGGCCAGTAGCTTGGCCTCCCCGGTCTCCCGATATGAACCCTTTAGATTTTTATTTGTGGGGACACATGAAAAGCTTAGTTTACAAAGATCCCATTGACACAGTTGAGGAACTTCATAATCGTATTTTTGCCGCCGCACAATTCATTCGAAATAATGCAAATGAAGTATTTCCTCGTGTACGTGCATCATTCACCACTCGTGCAACCATCATCATAGAACAACAAGGAGGTCACGTTGAGCATCTGTTATAAATTAGTGTAAGTTACTTTACATACTTTACTTTTAAGCTAATTAAATTTCAATTAAACTACTTCGCATTTGATAATAATTTGATAAAAATTATTAATTATTGATTTCAGATAAATTGAAATTTCTATGCTTCACATAAGATTCACGTATTTTTACGTTGTCGGAAGTCATACCGTTCCTAAAACAAAAATTTACATTTTACAATACTAGGTAACAAAGCGCATTTTTTTTGTTTCTAATTATCGATATTATTAATATGCCACCCCACCGCACTGCCAAGTTCATTGTCGATTAGAATAATTCGCATTCGAAATCTTCGTTTTTACTACGCGTTTATTGCTACAGCTGCTGACTGCCAATAAAGTGTTTTGTCGTTATAAAAAGATTTCTCGACGGTAACAAACGATTTTCTTACGTAATTTTATAAACACATCATGAATCACATGCTAATAATCATCAGCGGTACTTAATCGGTTTCAATTTAGGATTCATAAGAGGCTGATTTTTCAAATGTCTCCAATAAATTTATTCTTTGCAGTTTCGTACTTGCATGGCTTTAGTGAATACGTCCCTAACGGGTCGGACACTTATTATGAATCACGCTGTATATATAGAATTTTTCCGCCGCAATCGAGAATCGAACTCGAATCCTATATATATAGGACTCGAGTTCGATTCTCGATTGCGGAGGAAAAATTTTTCCTATATTTTTCCTATATATGTATAGGACTCGAGGGGTATAGGACTTTTTATATATATTATATATTCCTCTATATATATATATATATATAGGAATTTTTCCGCCACAATCGAAAATCGAACTCGAATCCTATATATGTAGGACTCGAGTTCGATTCTCGATTGCGGCGGAAAAGTGTTTCCTATATATATAGGACTCGAGTTCGATTCTCGATTGCGGCGGAAAAATTTTTCCGCCAAAAAAAAATTAGTGTTATTTGTAATTTTCCATTTATATATTCGCTAACAACATCCTTAATATTTAATTTATTTAATTCAGGTTTATTTCGAGTTACCGGCAGAGGATTAAGGGGATTTAAACGGAGCGGCGCGGCGGGCGACACGATTTTATGTAATCGCGTAGCGCGTAGTTTAGAAAACAACGCCGCTGGCAGGAGGTTCCTTTCATATTTTTAAATTCCCACACAGGTATAAAAAAATAATTACGCGAACGTTTATTTCTGCGCAAGAATTCGCGTAAATAATGTGTTATATGCGCTCCGTTGGCAACCGGCAGCCGGCCGGTGTCGTAACCGTAAACAACTTTATATGAGGTTCGAGCGGGCCGAGCGGTGGTGGAAAAAACGCGCTCCCGCGATTCGATCGCTCGCGCGTCCTGGAGCTCTTCCAAAACCCTAATGAAACGAGCAATCGCTCGGCAAATTTTAATTTCGTTCGGTTAATGAGATATATTTAACTCTCACGTACGATCCGATGACTGTTCGAGATCGGCGTGGGCGTTGATTCCTTCTGGCAAGTTTTCCGAGTGACACTTGAAGCGCTTAATGAGATTCGCTAGATATTTTTGTGACAATTGAATAACAAACAGAAAGTTATAAACGAAACGTCGCTCGGAAACAAAAAAATGTCGCGTTTTGGTGTGTTTATTATGTATTTTATATTCTTAGTTTAAAATGATTACAAAGTTTGATATTTACAACGTTTTTTATATTTTCTTTTTCGTCGTCTTCTTTATTTTCGGTACATTTTCACAGCTTTCTTTTTTACCAGCGTTTACTTTCCTCAATTATTTTTTTGTCTTTTTATTTGTCAGTGTAGCTTTGTATTGTTCTTGTTGCTGCTATCAGTGTCACTCATTACATTTTATTTGTTATTTAAAAAAAATTTCGGTCGTTTTTTCCTTATTTTTTATACCCTGCGTTCTTATCGATTTTAATCTCGCTTGGATCTTTCTTTTTATAATTCTTTTTTTTACATTGATGGACCCTGTTATTTCTGGTGTGCTTTATTACGTTTTTATATTTCCCCATTCTTTCTTTCCATGTATTCTTCCGAACTTCGTTTTCCATACATTCTCTTTTTTTACTTCACCTTTTAGTTCTTTTTTGTTTCTCAATTTCAAAAACCATCGGCCATGTAAAATAAAAAGATTTTATTTTTCGCTCCTGAAGCGATCAGCGGAGAGTGAAACGTTGAGCGATTGTGCGATTTTTTAGAGTCCGTTTAACCAGAAGCATGAAGATGTCTTTGCTTAAGTTGGCTTCTTTTCTAAGATGAAAAACATGAAATAAAAACAGAACACGAGACAAAAAATAGAAACAGCGCCACCTTTTATCGTCCAAAAGCAACTAACTAAATATTAACGTCGAAATGTCGTACAAGAGAAGTCGTCACTTTTCCTTCCATTACGACACAAAACAGCGCCATCTTTTATCGTGTCAGCTAATCAACTAATACTTTTGTACGATAGTCCAAGGGAAGTCGTTAAGAAATGAGTATCATAAAGAAGACAACGTCATTTGCTTTTCGAGAGAGCGCCATCTGTTGCCATCACGGAGCAACTAAAATATTTTTTGAATTTTTATTTATTTTTTAATAAGAGATGTCAATGAATGAACGACGAAAACTTTGAAACTACCATCTTGTAAGGCAAGTCGTCGAGTTTTCCTTTTACTACTAACGGCAAGGCAGCGCCATCTATTGCCGTCACGAGGCAACTCTGAAGAAAACAAAATTTGTACGTCAATTTCACACCAGAAAAAATTGCCTTTTTATACTTTGGTAGACCTCGAACTGCGCGTACTGTTGCTGCTCAAGAAAACGTACTGGGATTAGTAGATAACGATCCCAATCTTGATAATTCAAGAGAAGACATCAAGAGATGAATGACGAAAAGTGTCAGAAGGAAGACAACGCCGAACTACGTTCTCATAAGAGAAGTCGTCAAGTGCTGCTTTTAATATTACAAGACAAAACCAGCGCCATCTATTTTCATCACGCGATAACTAAAAACAAATGATACTTAAATTAAGCGGAAATTTTCCGATCCGCGTTAGTAAACACATAAAAGAAAAAAGAAACATTTTAGAACGGTGATGATAAAACTGAGGAAAACAAAAGACGATCGGCTATCTGGCAAATATCAACAATGCAAATAAACATAAGACGATTCGTTAAAAACAAAAGAATCGAAAGACAATCGTCTTCACTTAAATTGATTTCTTTTCTTTAAAATGAATGAAAAAAATAATGAAATAAAAACAGAACGCGAAACAGTTTCGATTCGAAATTGTCAAACACTCTGACGATGCAAGCATAAAATCTAACTGTCAAATTGTCACTCAGCTACACGATATTTGGCAAACATTAACTATAACTGTCAAATTGACAACCGTCGTTTGACACCTAAATAAATCGTGTTTTCAACATTACTTTGACAGTAAAAATGCTAAAGAGCCAACTTTAGAACATTTTCACGTTATTCTAAGAATAACGCTTATCCAACGATTGTAAAATCGGGCCTAATTGTATTCAATTCGTTTGTAGCGGAAAAGTAAATGCTACTTTGTGCACACTTCGGCATTAATCTAATTGTAGTAAATCAATCACATAGATATGTTATTTATTGTTTTATAAAGTTTGTATTTCACTCACAAATTATGTACCAATAAATTCCCCACATTCGCCCCGCTGAAATGCAAGAAAAATAGATTCGGAGCTATTATCTACAATTTGCAATGAAAATTGCCACAGATGATTAAAAATTAAAATTCTGCGCATGCGTGTAAAGACGGCTTTACACGATACAATTTGTTTCGCTGCAAGACGCAAGTTCTTCTGTGCGCATGCGTACAATTACAGTTTATGATCAGCTGGTGCGAGATTTCTTGCATTGGCATCCCTTGGGTTCTGCTGTAATTTTTATTGCTTTGCAGAATGTTTTTGTTTTTAAAAAACAAACGAAAAACACTGTTTTGCCTTGCAGGTTACGTTTTAAGTGCACATTAATTTTTGTTACGTTGACAATAAACGTGCAATGCAACATAACTTGTCATCATGTAAAGTTTTTTTTTTTTCAATTATTTTTCAATTTTTATTATTTGTCACCATTCTTTTCAAATTATTATTATTTTTTTAATTTATTAATCTAGTAAATTGTGCTGAAAAATAGCTTGTCTTTTCTTTCTATTATGATTTTTTTTTAATTTGATTATTCTTGAATTTTTTATTACGTACTTTGTTTCGTCACCATTCTTTTCAAATTGTTTCTTTTAATTCGTTAATCTATTAAATTGTGTTGTAAAATCGATTGTCTTTTGTTTTTGTCACGTACATATATTTTTTTTTTAATTTGATTATTTTTCAGTTTTTATTATTTGTCGCGACTCTTTTCAAATTCTTTTTTTTTTTTTTAATTTATGAATCTAAATCTAAATTAAAATTGTGTTGTAAAATAGGTCGTCTTTTGTTTTTATTATTACATATTTTTTTAAATTTGATAATTTTTGAATAAAAATTTATCAAATCTATTAAATTCTTTTGTAAAATCGATTGCCTTTCGTTTTTGTTATTTTTTTTAAATTTTACTACAACTTGAATTTTTATTATTTTGTTTCGTCACTATTCTTTTCAAATTGTTTTCTTTTATTTATAAATCTATTGAATTCTGTTGTAAAATCGATTGCCATTAGTTTTTAATTTGATTATTTTTCGACTTTTATTATTCGTCACCATTAATTTGAAATTCATTTTTTAAATTTATTAATCTATTAAATTGTATTGTCTTTTCTATTTATTATTATTATTATTTTTTAATTTGATTATTTTTTATTATTTTATTTTGCCACCATTCTTTTCAAATTGTTTTTTTTTTAATTTATTAATCCATTATATTGTGTTGTAAAATCGATTGTCTTTTGTTTTAATATTTGATAATTTTTCCGTTTTTATTTTGTCATCATTCTTTTCAAATTCTTTTTTTTAATTTGTTAATCTATCATATTGTGTTGTAAAATCGATTGTCTTTTGTTTTTATTATTTTAGTCGATTTGGTTATTTTTCAATTTCTGTTATTTTATTTGATTTGACTAGTTTTCAATTTTTATTATTTCGTTTTCTTGTCGTTTTGTCATATTCTTTTCAAATAGTTTTTTTTTAATTTGTTAATTTATTGAATTGTATTATAAATCGATTGTCTTTTGTTTATATTACATATTTTTTTCTTAATTTATTTTTAAATTTTTACTTTTTACCGTTCCTTTCAATTTTTTTTTTTAATTTATTAATCTATTAAACTGTGTTGTAAAATATGTTGCTTTTTATTATTATTATTTTTTTAAATTTGATTATTGAGATGTTGTTTTGTCACCACTCTTTTCAAAATATTTTTATTTATTAATCTATTATAATAATAATAATAATAATAATAATTTTATTGGTTCCATAAGACATGGTTATACATGTATTGGGTTAGTCTTAAATTACAACAATAGTTGTCCTAAGTAAAAAAACAGAAGATTTCATAACATTCGTTAGTCACTAATACTAAGTGTTATATATACAACATCATACATGGTTTTACAATACTTATTTAACAAGATGATGGTTAAAAATTAAGCATTGGCGCGATTTAGAGCAAAAAATTATATTAAATAGTATTGTAAAATCGATTGTCTTTTGTTTTAATGTTTTTTTAAAATTTTATCATTTTTCAATTTTTATTATTTTTTCACCATTTTCAAACTGTTTTTTTTTAAATTTATTAATCTTCCAAATTGTGTTGTAAAATCGATTGTCTTTTGTCTTTGTTATATTTTTTAAATTTATTTTCTTTCATTTTTTTTATTTTTCTTTATTTTTATTATTTTGTTTTCTTTCTTTCGTCACCATTCCTTTCAATTTTTTTTTTTTTTCTAAATTTGTTAAACTACTAAATTTCTTTGTAAAATCGATTGTCTTTTGTTTTAATATTTGATAATTTTTCTGTTTTTATTTTGTCATCATTCTTTTCAAATTCTTTTTTAAAATTTATTAATCTATCATATTGTGTTGTAAAATTGATTGTCTTTTGTTTTTATTATTTTAGTCAATTTGGTTATTTTTCAATTTTTATTATTTTGTTTTCTTGTCGTTTTATCATATTCTTTTCAAATAGTTTTTTTTTTAATTTGTTAATTTATTGAATTGTATTATAAAATCGATTATCTTTTGTTTTTATTATTGTAATTTTATAGAAAGTAGAAAGTTTATTTAATGAGAATTTTTTGTTCTGTAATTTTATTTAATGATTTTTTTGATTTTTTTCTAATTTAATTGAATGAGATTTTTTGAGTATTTTTTTGAATTTTATAAATTTGTCGATCGTCTTTTGTTTTATTTTACCTAGGAAATTGCACAAATGTCAAATCTTAATTTTAGAAAGTTTTGTTTATTTAATAAAAATGTTTTAATTTTTATTTTTTGTAATTTTTATGATTTTTGTAATTTTCATAATTTTTTGTAATTTTATAGAAAGTAGAAAGTTTATTTAATGAGAATTTTTTAATTTTAATTTTTCTGTAATTTTATTTAATGATTTATTTATTTATTTTTATTTTTTTCTAATTTAATTGAATGAGATTTTTTGAGTATTTTTTTGAATTTTATAAATTTGTCGATCGTCTTTTGTTTTATTTTACCTAGGAAATTGCACAAATGTCAAATCTTAATTTTAGAAAGTTTTGTTTATTTAATAAAAATGTTTTAATTTTTATTTTTTGTAATTTTTATGATTTTTGTAATTTTCATAATTTTTTGTAATTTTATAGAAAGTAGAAAGTTTATTTAATGAGAATTTTTTAATTTTAATTTTTCTGTAATTTTATTTAATGATTTATTTATTTATTTTTATTTTTTTCTAATTTAATTGAATGAGATTTTTTGAGTATTTTTTTGAATTTTATAAATTTGTCGATCGTCTTTTGTTTTATTTTACCTAAAAATTTCACAAATGTCAAATCTTAATTTTAGAAAATTTTGGTTATTTAATAAAAATTTTATAATTTTTAATATATGATTTTTTTTTATTTTTATAATTTTTTTGTAATTTTATAGAAAGTATTGTTTATTTAATGAAAATTTTTATTTTTTTGTAATTTAGTTAATGAGATTTCTTTTATTTTTATTATTTTTTTCTAATTTTATTCTAATTATTTCTCGATCGTCTTTTGTTTTATTTTACGTCAAGAATTGCACAAATGCCAAATCTTAATTTTAGAAATTTTTGTTTATTTACCAAGAATTTTTTAATTTTCGATCGTCTTTTGTTTTTGTTTAGCGTCAAAAATTGCACAATAACTGTCAAATGTCTTAATTTTAAAAATTTGGACCCAGTCTTGTTTGTTTCATGACAATTTTTTCAATTTCTTTTTAAAATGATTTTCAAAACGGATTCAAGTGGATTGGCAACACTAATCTGGAGAGATCTATTATCGGTGGCCATAGTCACGTGTGCCATAATCATTTTAGTACAATTAAAATGGTTCCAATCGCAACCCTGGTTGTGATTTAAGAACTAAATGCCCCCCCTCTTTGCATTTTCTTTGTTTAATTCTTGTGTTGCATTGTCGTCTGTTTGCGCAATAATTTTTTTTTTCGATTAAATCATTAATTAATTAATGAAGGAAACTTCGTTATTGATTTCCTATCACTTCACAAGATTGCAAACTATTGCCCGAGGGGGTAAGCCTTCTATGGAAAAATCTTCAGAAGAACGAAATAAAAAAAAATACTCCTGATGTAATAAATAAAATTTCCCCTCGCAGAGTTTATCCGTCAGCCCCCACTCGTGAACGACCGCGCTATTTCCGCTCAGTCTTCTTGCTCGTTCGTTCGTTCGTTCATTTTATTTCATTTTATTTATTTAAAACAGAAAAGGAGAAGTGGTCACTTCTTTTTGTAAGACTTTCGATTGGTCTTGTCTTTATCCTCTCTGTAAAGGATCTTGTGCTGTATCGCTGCGCAACGCCATCTGTCGGGAATGTTCAGAAGCTCCGCTTTAAAGCTCCTTCGTCAAAGCCATTTTTGCGCCAGGCCGTCGTAATAGGCGTACGTTCCTGCATTTTTTTTTTAAATAACTCGCTTAACATCGGGTTAGATAAATATTTAATAAAATAAACAAAATAAATTCCACGCGAATCATTGAGATTAACGGATGTTTAATGCGAAACGTAAAGTCACGTCGCACAATAAAATAGAATAATTTACGAGAGCAGAAGCTGGCAGGTGAAGAACCGTATTTATTTTTACCCTTACGACACGACAGTTGGTATATAATGGCAGGTACTTAAGTAAGGAAACGTTCGGCTCGTTGCCAAATCGAAGCGGCGATCTTATTTATGAGCTGTCCTCGTCCAGCGACAATGTTTCGATTAAATTGATAACGACATTTCAAACTACGGAAGCCATTTATGTACTCTGAATATAATTAATCGAAATCAAGTTGTGAAGCGTATACATTCGGCAGCTGATTCGTAAAAGTTGGTAAAATAGCGCCCCACGTTGGGCGTCAAATTTTTCTGTGTAATTCTTGTTAATGGTCCCACGCCGAAACTTGCCTGCTTGCTCGTGAATAAAACTCTTTTTTCGTCTCCAACATTTATAACGTATGCAGGTGAGCACGATGTACACGTACAGAACAGTGTGGGGTGGGGGGGGGGGGTAATAAATAGCCGCCGGCTTCGAATAATCTGACCTGCGGGGGCAACCTCGCGCGTTCCCATCGATTGCCTCTTCCATTAATTTTATTATGGGCAGCCCGCAGCTCCGGACTTGGCTCGTCGGTACCGTAAAGAAGGCCGGCCTCTCATAAACACTCGCCGCTCCTCCTGAAATATATACGGTTTTATTGTCGATCTGGAGGCCTCGCTCCGTTTAAAAAGAGTTTTCGTCACCGTTGTTGTTACGAAACGCTCCACTGTTTATATGAACCGGTCGCAGCCGAGCAATAAAAACGACCGACGCGACGGTTGACAGACTTGAGCGTGTTTTAAACATCCTCGATGACATCGCACGGGTTTGGCAACGCAAACGTCTAAAAAAAAGAAATTTATACCCGAAACGAGGTAATCTAAAAATATATGTGTGTGTGTGAGAAACAAAAAAAATACGCTTCGCAGAATGAGTACATTTTTTTCCTGTTACACTTACGTAGTGGCGTCCCCAAGTTGGGCGCCAAATTTTGCTCTGTAGTGGATTGACTCAGTTGCCCCACGTGATGTCGTTACGTTACGTAAGTTAAACTCGATGGAACGTCGCCTACGCGATCTCGATGAAAAATATGCCCACCTAAAACTTTTTCTATAAATTTCCAGTAGATAAGCCAGCGGAGCCTGAGAGATGAGAGAGTTAGAGCAAGTTGGAGGGTTCAAGGTATGCTTAAAATAAGTTTGCAAGATGTCTGAAAGAAAATTACTTTATTCGAATCGATCATAGATTTTTAAAATCATTTAAGTCGTTTTATTTATTTTAACACTTGGAGATACGTTTCAGACATCGGTTTTTATTTGGAAATTATATTTCGTTTTTGTAAATCAATCCTTTTATGTTAGCTGTGTCTGCAGATGAGGAATCACGAATTTTGTACTTACGAATGAGAATGAGGCGCATGGTATGCACGCACACACCATGAAATAAATTACCACATGAAACTCATTCGCACTTATTTTCACCATCTTTCACAACATTCGGTGTTACGAGCATCTCGCACCGTAGTTTATGGTGTACACCAGAGAAAAGGAAATCGAAAACGGACGGTCAAGTATCTCGCTTTAATTAGACGGTACTTAATTAACCTCAACTCGCCATCTTACGGCGACCCCACAGAGATAACCCGGTTTTAGTCTCTGCTTAAAAATAACGAGTGTTTTTTTTCGATTTTTCGTCAGGAGAATGTTGTAGGGCGCCATCTTTTGATCATCGGCGAAAACTGTTCGATTTATTGTGTTTCAAGGATGCTCTTGTTTTAATGCAATCTTATAGATGGTGCCACCGATTAGTTTTTTTTTTTTTTCAAGAAGTCAACGTATATTGCCATTAACAAGACTTTGAACGACTATTGAAACAAAAGAGCGCTGCTGTATTGCTGCTATTTTTGCTCCATCGGTTTGCTTCTTTGGCAGGACGAATACGAATGTATTAGGGCGCCATCTATTGGTCAAAGTCGAAGGCCTTGTGTTTCAAAGGTCTTGTTTTAAAAAACTTTTCTTTTTATTAAAACATTAAGACGTCAGTTTAGGAAAAGTCTTGTAGGTGGCGTCACCAATTGATTAAAAAGTGCAGTCTTTTTTTGCTTGAACGCAAAAATTCCAACAATTTTCGCCGTTAATGAAAAGATGGCGCTTTAAAAAATTCATCCTGAGACAGTTTTCATCGTTGACCAAAAGAACAACCTTGAACAACTCGCCCTGGTAGTCGCCCTTACCATCACTAAATAATTACAGTACCGCAATCAACCGCCATTTTAGTGCAACATATTGGCGGGAAATATAAACATCTAACCCAAACAACGATACATTTGGGCATTTTAAACTTTTATTTGACAGGCGTTAAATTTGATTAAACTTACCAGAAAGAAAATCACTAGAAAAGTCGGCAATTTAAACTTGCCGGAAAAAAATCGACCATTTAAGCTTGCCGGGAAGAAAATAACTTTTTAGTGCAAGAACGTTTTCTTTATCTTACACATTGAGCATATGGACGAAAATGGTCACTAAAGTTGACCAAAGTGGTCACTGGAGTTGATCAAAGTGGTCACTGAAGTTGACCAAAGTGGTCACTGAAGTTGATCAAAGTGGTCACTGAATTGACAAAAGTGGTCACTGAAGTTGACGAAAGTGCCATTTTAGTGCAAAAACGCGGTTTCCTTATCTTACACATTAAGCATATGGGTTGCGGTACTGTATTTATTTAGTGACTGTACATGAATGTCCTTTAATGCGCCATCTTTTGGTCGACGGCGAAAGCCATAGACTGATTAATTAGACTTTTCTCGTTTTGATTAAGAATCAACGAAGAATGGCTATTTACAAGGTTTTGGATAAAACATTCATTAATACGAAAGAATGCCATGGCGAGTTGTTCAAGGCGCCATCTTTTGGTCCACGGTGAAATCTGGGTGAGTTAGGAAGAATCTCATAGATGACGCGCCATTAATGGTATGGTTAAGGTTACTGTATCGAGAAGGTAGCGCCAACTTTCTACCTCTTTTAATTTGGGGTTAATCAAATTCATTCATAAACTCCTTAGCAACGGTAACTTGTTATGTACCCATCCTTTTTCTTCTTTAGCGTTTCATCGCTTCCTTTTTAATTTGGGGGATGAAGCCGCGGAAATGAATGGCGGTACCTTCTAAATACAGTAACCTTAGTAGGTATGGTATAATTAGATTGTTCTCGTTTTGATTCAGGAGGAATTGTTTAAGGTGCCATCTTTTGGTTAACGGTGAAAACTGTTGGAATTTTTGCGTTCAAGCTAAAGAACTTGTTTTAAAAGACTGCTCTTTTTAACAAAACATTTTAAAACAATCAGTCTAGGAAGAATCTCATAGATGGCGCGCCACTAATGAGTTACTTTTCTCGTTTTGATTAAAAATCCTGACTCAGGGCGGATTGTTTGGGGCGCCATCTTTTGGTTAACGGCAAAAGCTGTTGGAATTTTTGCGTTCAAGCCAAAGAACTTGTTTTAAAAGACTGCTCTTTTTAACAAAACATTTAAAAAATGATCTCGTAGGTGGCGCGCCACTAATTAATTAGACATTTCGTTTTGATAAAAAAATCCTGACTCAGGACGAATTGTTTAAGGCGCCATCTATTGGTTAACTGCGAAAACTGTTGGAATTTTTGCGTTCAAGCCAAAGAACTCGTTTTAAAAGACTGCTGTTTTTAACAAAACATTTTAAGAAATCGGTTTAGGAAGAATCTCACAGATGGCGCGCCACTGGTTAATTAGACTTTTCTCGTTTCGATTAAAAATCCTACTCAGGACGAATTGTTTAAAGCGCCATCTTTTGGTCAACGGCGAAAACACTACGGCGACTTGCTTTATCAAAAGCCTTGGCCGAGATGAGTCATGACTGACCTTTGCAATAAAACTGCATTCGAAGGATATCAACTGCATATTGCATCGTCAAGCAGCTGCTGAGGTGACTCATCATAGAAACCGGCATTACGCAAGCCTAAACAAATACGACTAACAGCGGACGAGACTAGGCAAACCGCGATGGCCCAAGGAAAATCGTGCAACTTGATCCCACGTGCAAGGTTTCGTTCGTGCATGAACTGTATAAAAAGGACTGAACATCAGGGAAGATCATCACATAACTACAAGCGGTATGACCGTGCACATCATCAGAAGAGTCAGAAGAAGTATTTGGTTTTCACTGAGTGTCACAGTCTGTGATCAAACCCCGAAAATCCGTCAACCTTTCTGCATCTAACGCCATGGTTTGGGTGAGTGAACATTAATTTATTTGCCATCAGTTGCCTTAATACAAACTTGATCTGCAAAATGCCGTTTCTTCTCGTTATAAAATTGTATGATATCTTTTGACCTTGTGTGATATCAGACTGAAGAAATGAAATCTGTTGTAACAATAAAAACGGATAATAAGAAAATAAGATTTACAACAATCAAAATTGTGGTGCATTCACAATAAGCACCTTGTCACGGCCAACTTCGAAGCCAAATTTAAAAAACATTCGTTTACATATTTATTTTTGATAAAAATAATGACATACATCAGAGTTAGAAATTGAAAGTCACTTGTATTTCTCTCTTTTCATTTTTTATTCTTTTGCAATTGCTTTTCGTTTTCTTTTCTACTCATCATTTACTTTTATTTTTTTGTTAGTTTTATTTTCCATTTTAAATTTTGTTCGTCTTCATTTTTCATTTCATTTTTGGTTTCCATTTGTTTTGTTTTTTAATCTTTCCTTTCGATTCAGTTTTTCATTTGCCTTGTCGTTTGATTTCGTTTTGTTGATATCGAAAAAGGTGGTGATCCTCATTTGTTTATTTTTTTTTGTTTTCGCTTTCAGTATAACTTCGTTTTCTATGACACAGGCGAAATCAAACTTACAAACTGTGCGTATTTTATTTGCAGAATAAAATTTTTCTAATTGATCATCAATTAACGGCATAGACGTGCATAATTCATTTACAGATGATCGTACGTCCAACAAATCTTTCAACTTTTTAATTTAGTATACAATAAATCATAAGATGATCTGATAATTCGTGCATATTTACTATACCAACTTCATTAACTTGACAAGTATCACATGTAAATATTAAATCAATAAGAGACGAACTATTGATAGTGACTATGTATATATATTTTTTTAATATACGGTGTCTATTCCCTGGGGGTCATCAAAGATCTTTACGGACGCGTTGAAGTGCTCATGGTCATTTTACTTTTTATCGACGCACCAAAAAGAACCAGGTTACCACAACGTGAGTCCAGATTCACAGCAGTCACGAGTTGAAAAGAAAAATGTCGCAGTTACTACCCAGGATGCCTTCAATTTTACTTTGTGAACTTCATCACGCAACAGAGTTACATGTACATGTTACAGTACGTTAAGTACAGCGCCAAACTCGACGATCCGCCGAAACAAATGGCCTTGAGCGTACGCTTCATGAACTTGAACGAAAAATTGTTATTATTATTGGCATTATTTATTTTTAACAACATACGAGGTGTATTAAAGAAACAACGTAACGGTTCAGTGACCTTATTTTTTTCTGTGCATTTTAGTTGGATGGTTTTACCACAGGGTACAAAAAAAATATACCTATTTGAAGTCAATCAACAAAACGAGTTTCAGGATACATTTTAAAAACGTCGACCGCCAGCGAAACGTCGACATTTCAAATGTTTTGTTGTCCGATTGATTATTTCTAAAAAAATCGAAGAATCTTAATTTTTTTCTTTTTGGACACACATCGTATTTATAATACTGTATTCCGGAAATTAAATAGAATATATAGTTTGTGTTTAATTTCTAAGAAGGCAATTTTTTTAAATTCAATTTCTTACTGGAACGGACCTTTTTCTTTGTGGGCACACCTCGTATTTACAACAGTGCATTCGGTAAATAAAAAAAATAGAAATTTACTTTTTTAATTGTTTCTTGCAGGGTGAACCTTTACTTTTTCGGACACACCTCGTATTTACAATTGTGCATTCGGGAAAACAAAAAAAATATTAAGTTTGTATTTAACTTCCGAGAAATCAATTTTTTTTTTAATTTGATTTCTTACTGAACAGACCTTTTATTTCATTCAATTTCTTACCAGATAGACTTTTTCTTTTTTGACACACCTCGTATATAGTGCACTATGCAAAAATATATACAAAATTTGTGTTTTCTAAAAATAATTTTTTTAAATTTAATTTCTTACTGGATAACCTTTTACTTTTTGGGCACACTTCGTATTTATAATAGCGCATACAGGAAATATATTTTTTTTTTAATTTGTTTGTATTTAACTTCTGAGAAATCAATTTTTTTTTTAATTCAATTTCTTACTGGACAGATCTTTTTCTTTTTGAACACGCCTCGTATATACAGTAATAAATTCGGAAAATATATAAAATTTGTCTTCAATTTCCAAGAAATAAATTATTTCAAATTAATTTTTAAGAAATACTTTTTTTTAATTTAATTTCGCACTGGATAGACCTTTTTGGATACACCTCGTATATACATACAACAGTGCATGGGGAAAATTTTGATAAATACATAAAATTCGTTTCTAAGAAAGAAATTATTTAACCTTACTTCCTAAGAAATAGTTTTTTTTTTAATTTAATTTCTTATTGGATAGACCGTTTTCTTTTTGTATACACCTCGTATTTACGATAGTGCATTCCGGAAATATAAAGAAAAAATAGTTTGCGTTTAATTTCTAAGAAATCCATTTTTTTTAATTGAATTTCTTACTGGATAGACCATTTTCTTTTTGGACGCACCTAGTAAATTCGGGAAATAAAAAAATATATAAAATTTGTATTTAATTTCTAACAAATTTAATTTCTTATTGGATCTTTTCTTTAATTCAATTTCTTATTGGATAGATCTTTTGCTTTTTGAAGACACCTCGTATATACAATAGTAAATTCGGAAAATATTTAAGAAATGCATAAAATTTCTGTTCGATTTCTAAGACAATTTTTTTTAATTTAATTTCTTACTAGATAGATCTTTTTCTTTTTGGAAACACTTCATATGTATTTATAATAGTGCGTACAGGAAATTAAAAAAAAATTTAGTTTGTATTGTTTTGATACACCTCGTATTTACAATAGCGCATTTGGAAAATTAAAAATATATATATATAAAATTTGCGTTCAGTTTCTATTTAAAAGAAAAATTTATTATTTAAATTTAATTTCTAAGAAATTTTTTTTTTTTTAATTTAATCGAATTTCTTCTGGAATATTGTTCCAAATCATCAAATTTATGTTGCAATTTTTTAAAATCAGATTCGAGTAGTTTAATTTTCTCTTCGTGCACTTTGTATATTGGCTCGAAAACAGCTAATAGTTCATTTTTAATACTCACAGCAATTTTCTCAACGAAAAGTTTATCCTCTAGTAATATTTTAAAAGTGTCCCGCATGGTTTCAGAAATGTCGCCTTTATTAGTGTTGTTTCTACTCATTTTGGATTTAAATTTCACACACAAGTTACTATAAACGTTCCAACGTGAAACTGCTCCGTACGACGTGAAACTGCCCCGTACAACGTGAAACTGCCCCGTACAACGTGAAACTGCCCCGTACAACTACTGCTAAAGGAAGAAACGTGACGATAAGTTTGACGAATTCAAAGTTGAATCGGAAGACTCACCCCTTGCTTAAAAATAAGGGCCTATTAAAACCTGTGACACATCCGTTTGATTGTGTGATTAAAGTTGGAGTTCGTGACGACGTGAGTTTTATCTGGGGTTACGGAAAACAGTTGGAATAAAATTTGGTTGTGAATTAAGGTCACGAGGCAACGCTGTGAAAATAAATTTTTTCATCGCGGTTCGTTCATCGTAACGCATTCGTCTATGAATGCAGTTTTTTTCCCTCCCCCCGGTTCGTGAAAACGCAGATGTTTCCACGTTGATGGCCCTCCTGAAACAGCATTTCGTGCGGTTTTCGTCACGGAACGGGGGACGTTTTCCTCTCGTTTTTCCCCCGCAACGAGTTCGCGAGCGAACACGTCAGCGTCATAAACGGTTTTCGCTTTCAGCAGAGCCGGCGGAGTGTGTTTTTTAATTGAAGACCGCGGCGCTCGCATTAACATGCAAATGCGAATCAAGAGGGAAGCGGCAACGCCGGAGCTTTCGGGCGTGAAATTTTTTTAACCAAACGAATTTTGTCGCTGCCCTTCACGAACGAGGCCAATCGACTAATACAACGCGATTAGTTGGCCTCAACCAAGTTTTCCTTTTTTGTGAATGTAAATGTGAATGTGAATGTGAATGTGAAAATTTCTTCTCGTGCGCGTTCGTCTCATCAGGAACTCGAACAGAATCGAGGGGTGATTTAATAACGTGCAAAACAAACAGAGGCGTCTCTCCCGAGGAGTTCCTCGGGCCGCAGCAAAAAGAACAACACGAGTTAACGACTCCGCACCTGGGGAATTCCCCGCGACGCCGCCATCGCCGCCGCCGCGTCGTCGGCCCAGGATTAAAACTTCCGTCCTTTTCAATTAGCGCGAACTTTTTCCCGCGGCGCTCTTGGAAAATATTTGACTCGGAGAGCAAACGTTTTCCTGCCCGTCATAATTAATTACGTCGCTCAAACTCCTTTCGAAAGAAAACTTAAGGTGAAACTATCTTTAAAGAGAGAGAGGGGGGGGGGATTAGAAAAGTTTCGTTTTAAATGAACATTCCCCAACGATAACTGGGGCGAAGGAAATCGTTTAGACCAAACGTTGAGCCACTCATTGCTCGAGTGTAGTGCATATTCCTTTACATATACAAAATTTATAAAATTATTATTACGTAATATAAAATTTAAAAAATAAAAATGAAAAAATCTCAATGAATAAAATTAGAAAAAATAATAAAATTAAAAGAAATATCATTAAGCAAAATTACAAAAAAATTAAAATTAAAAAATTCTCATTAAATAAACAATACTTTCTATCAAATTACAAAAACATATAAAAATTAAAAATTTTTAATTAAATAAACAAAACTTTCTAAAATTAAGATTTGATATTTGCGCGTAAAATAAAACAAACGACGATCGACAAATTTATAAAATTTTTAAAAAAATAAATATTAAAGAAAACTCATTGAATAAAATTAGAAAAAAATAACAAATATAAAAAATCTCATTAAATAAAATTACAAAAAAATAAAAATTAAAAAATTTTCATTAAATAAACAATACTCTCTACATTCCATAAAATTACAAAAAATTAAAAAATCTCGTTAAATAAACAAAACTTTCTAAAATTAAGATTTGAACTCTAGGCAATTTTTCGCGTAAAATAAAACAAAAGACGATCGACAAATTTATAAAATTAAAAAAATCTCATTGAATAAAATTAGAAAAAATTACAAGAATTAAGAAACCCATTAAATAAAATTACAAAAAATTATAAATATTAAAAAATTCTCATTAAATAAACAATACTTTCTACTTTCTATAAAATTACAAATAATTATAAAAATTACAAAACATTATAAAAATTAAAAAGTTTTAATAAATAAAACTTTCTAAAATTAAGATTTGATATTTGTGCAATTTTTGATGTCAAATAAAACAAAAGACGATAGACAAATTTATAAAATTTAAAAAAATTATTAAAAAATCTGAATAAAATTAGAAAAAAATAACAAATATAAAAAAAATCTCATTAAATAAAATTCCAAAAAAATAAAAGTTAGCAAATTCACATTAAATAAACAATACTTTCTATAAAATTACAAAAAATTATAAAAATTAAAAGAATCTCATTAAATAAACAAAACTTTCTAAAATTAAGATTTGATATTTGCGCCTAAAATAAAACAAAAGACGATCGACAAATTTATCAAATTAAAAAAAAATAAATATTAAAGAAAACTCATTGAATAAAATTAGAAAAAAATAACAAATATTAAAAAAATCTCATTAAATAAAATTACAAAAAAATAAAAATTAAAAAATTTTCATTAAATAAACAATACTCTCTACATTCCATAAAATTACAAAAAATTAAAAAATCTCGTTAAATAAACAAAACTTTCTAAAATTAAGATTTGAACTTTAGGCAATTTTTCGCGTAAAATAAAGCAAATTTATAAAATTAAAAAAATCTCGTTGAATAAAATTAGAAAAAATTACAAAAATTAAAAAAACCCATTAAATAAAATTACAAAAAATTATAAATATTAAAAAATTCTCATTAAATAAACAATACTTTCTATTTTCTATAAAATTACAAAAAAATATAAAAATTACAAAAAATTATAAAAATTAAAAAGTTTTAATGAAATAAATAAAACTTTCTAAAATGAAGATTTGATATTTGTGCAATTTTTGATGTAAAATAAAACAAAAGACGATCGACAAATTTATAAAATTAAAAAAAATTATTAAAAAATCTGAATAAAATTAGAAAAAAATAACAAATATAAAAGAAATCTCATTAAATAAAATTCCAAAAAAATAAAAATTAGCAAATTCACATTAAATAAACAATACATTCTATAAAATTACAAAAAATTATAAAAATTAAAAAATCTCGTTAAATAAACAAAACTTTCTAAAATCAAGATTTGAACTTTAGGCAATTTTTGGCGTAAAATAAAACAAAAGACGATCGACACGTTTATAAAATTTAAAGAATCTCATTGAACAAAATTTTAAAAAAAATACAAAAATTAAAAATCCCATTAAATAAAATTACAAGAAATTATAAAAATTAAAAATTCTCACTAAATAAACAAAACTTTCTAAAATTAAGATTTGATGTTTGTGCAATTTTTGACGAAAAAAAAAACAAAAGACGTGCAATTTGCTAATTTTTTTTGTTTCATAGCCTGCAGCACAGCCTGAATCTCTTGGTGTACTTCTTTTTGTTTAATTGTCCCTATTTGGCGGGCAATTTGTAATGGCACTTGTTCGTTTTGACTTGGAGTTTCGCAGGTTCTTGTATTTTTGATTTTTATTTCGATTCTCCCAAGTTGGCAGTCGATTTATATTGATTGTTACGGTAATAAATTAAGTAACATGAAATAAGGGTCGTAGCTCAGTATAACAAAACATTTATTAACAAGTAATTACAACTACAATTACTTACATCTTATTTTGGTCACTTACAGACAATTCAGACTACATGACACTCTGACCAGATGGTAATCTGGTAATGCTGCTAACGTTCGGCTTGCCACCTTCTTATAAGGGTTTTGTTCCCGGGGTATTACGAAAATTGTCGCCTTGGTATTTGTCTTAGGATTTGCACACGGCACACAAACGAATCATACGCCTTGACATTTGCATTCGGACGTGCACGTGCAGATGTGCAACGCGGGTGAGACATAATTGCATATGAGTCATTCTTATGTTTATAATAATGTTCCGCCCGGATTCCCTGTGTTGGCGGCGTGGCGTTATCCTTCTCCTTCTTACACTATGTTGCCTTTTCTTAACCTGACACGTTGGATGCCTAATTAGAGCTCGAGAATTTATTTGCTTTGCGCCGAATCAAATTTAAGTAGGAATTTTTAAGTGGGGTTCCCCCCTCTATACTTAAAGGCAAGCGTACTCGCCGTTTAGTTCAGTTCCGCATGTCGCGCTATATGGGCAGGTCTTAGTGCTCTAACCACCAGTTTCCAGTTCCTGACTAACATCCTCAGGCCTTCACTCCTAGGGCAAGCGTCTTGAACATTCTACCCCTGACAAGACGCTTGTGCCAGCAACAGGGGGCACGAGATACCCGTACGGGGTAGAGTGGACAAGACGCTTGTGCCAGCAACAGGGGACACGAGATACCCTCACGGATATCTCGTGTCCCTCACGGGTATCTCGTGTCCCCTGTTGCTGGCACAAGCGTCTTGTCCACTCTACCCCGTACGGGTGTCTCGTGCCCCCCGTTGCTGGCACAAGCGTCTTGTCAACTCTACCCCGCACGGGCAATATGTAAATAAAGTTCAGTTGTGGTAAGCAATCTTTTATTTATGAACCTGGACATCGACGAGCTGAATCCCGGACACCAGACGTCGACCTGCGCCATGCACAACAGAAAGAGAGCCATCCCGTTACGTCTTTACGTATTCCTTCTTTCTTTTTCTTTTTATTGTTTTTTATTTGTGTATGAGTGAGTGTTAGTAATTCGCTTCACAAAATTTGAATGAACTGGTCATGGTCCTTGCAAATCGTCAATAATGCACGTCAGCAAGTTTAGATGATTTGGTTGTGATCCTTGCAAATCATTCCCAATATATTCATTATCTGAAATTTTACCTCGTTTCAACTTTTAGATTGGTGGTCACGTTTTCAAGGTGTTCAGCGCTGTCCTGTGCAATATCGCAACGAGCAAGAGTACCGCCGAGTCACCACCAAACTTATATAATTATTATAATACCGTCATCTACAAATACTCCTATAATTGATGTTGTGGCATATCCATTAATTAGGTATTGTAATGTTGATTGAAATAATACGTCCTAATTTTCAGTATTTTTTTTTTTTTATTCTAATGGCTACCGGTTTCGGTCTAAGACCTTCATCAGGCCTACAATCGAAGAAGGAAAATTATTAGCTAGATTGTTTAACATGTTGTAAGGTTGAATATTTGTAATAAACAGGATATTTGAAATGTGAAAATCATGAAAAAATTTTTTGACAATATTAGTTAAAATAAATTTCTATGATATAAGAAAGTTGTTTGCTTATTATTTGTGTATTGTATGGTGATCATGGATTAACTTTTACTTACCAATAACGTCAAAAACGAAATATATTAATTAAATTCATAAATCACTGGAAAGGAAGAAAAATGTAAATCTGCTGTCAAAATAGATGTGAAGTGTGTTTAGGTTAAGTATAGTGTGAAGTTGGTTAGTTATTTAGATATGTAAAAATTGGTTTTATGTTTAGATATATTTGATCGTTTATGCAATTTACGTTGGGATTTAGTTTATGTTTGTGTATCTCATAAGCTTCGAGTAGGTTAAGTTTATAACTTTTTTCATTTTGGTGTAAAAGTTTTGTATTGAGTGTGTCTATTGAGTGTCCGGTTTCTAGTATATGTTTGCCAACGTTGGAAGTGGTTTTATTACGTATATGTTCTTTGATACGTTTGTTTATGGTTCTGCCGGTTTCACCTATATATATGGCATTGCAGTCTTTACAATGAATTTTGTAAACACCACTTTTTCAAGTGGGGGTATTTTATCTTTGTTATTTTGTAATATGTTGAGTAGTGTTGTTTTTTGTGATGTAGCACTGTTGATGTTGTATTTATTTAGTATTTTTTCTATTTTGTAATTTATGTTACCTTGATAGGTGAATTGTTTGTAATTTTTGTTATTATTTATGTTGTTATGGTTTTATTTTTGTTAATAATGTTGTTTTGTATTTTGTTGATTATATTTGGGGAGTATTTATTGTTTATGGCTATAGCTTTAATAAAATTAAGTTCTTTTGTGGTGTTTTCTTGTGATAGTGGATAATTATTTAAACGTTGTATGTAATAGTTGAAAGCTGCTTTTTTATGTTTGTGTGGATGATGTGAGTCATTGGGTATGATTATGTCTGTTTGTGTGGGTTTGTGATAGATGTTAAATTGTATTTTGTTGTTGTTTTTTCTAAGTGTTAAATCGAGAAAATTTATTGTTTTGTTTTGTTCGATTTCTATTGTAAATTGTATGTTTTTATGTATGTTGTTGAATTTAATTAATATATTTCGTTTTTGACGTTATTGGTAAGTAAAAGTTAATCCATGATCACCATACAATACACAAATAATAAGCAAACAACTTTCTTATATCATGGAAATTTATTTTGACTATATTGTCAAAAAATTTTTTCATGCTTTTCACATTTCAAATATCCTGTTTATTACAAATATTCAACCTTATAACATGTTAAACAATCTAGCTAATAATTTTCCTTCTTCGATTGTAGGCCTGATGAAGGTCTTAGACCGAAACCGGTAGCCATTAGAATAAAAAAAAATACTGAAAATTAGGACGTATTATTTCAATCAACTCCTATAATTATTGACTTTGCATTGTTGTAGAAAATACATGGGTCGTCATCGGTATTTTCAAGTTTCAAGCAAAAGCTATTTAAAAATAAATATATTAGATATGATATTTGCAGTAATAATTTAATTAATATGTGATAATATGTGATAAGAAACTTTCGCATAAAGCATCATCAGTAGAATTACAACAACAGTATCTAATGTAGAAGCATGTGTAGAGTATTCGAAAATTCTTTTGTAAAAATAAATAGTTTGTAAATTTGTCATTCCAAGCTTTTGAAGCTTGTTTTAGGGCGTATAAGCTTTTTTTAAGAGGCAAACTTTTCCAGAATTATCATTAAAACCCTCAGGCTGGAGCATAAAAATTTCTTCTGACAAATCTCCATTTAAAAAAGCTGTTTTAATGTCGAATAAGCAATCTTTCACTTGCAGCATGACTCAATAACAGTCGAATACTAGCATATCTAGCAACAGGTGCGAATGTTTCGCTGTAATCAATTCCTGGTTTTTGATCAAAACCACGAGCAACGATACGAGCTTTCAGACGACCATCAGGTTTTTCGCGTAGAACCCATTTGCACGTTAATGGTTTGCGACCTTCGGGTAAATCAACTAACTTCCAAGTCTTCATGTAAATTAGATAATCGATTTCATCCTGCATTGCCTTTCTCCACCTAGGTTCTTCCAATGCATTTTTAACTGATATATCTTCAACTTCACCTATCATGAGATATTCATTATATCTTGGGTGCGGCTTAATATTTTGACGATTTCGTAAATTTTCATTCGTTTCTTCATTTGACTCTAGCTGATTGTCACTGTCACCACCATCATGAAACTCCTCCTGACGATTCGTGTCATTATTTATTTCTGACTCGCTACTAGTCTCTGATTTATTTTCTTCAGTCATCCTGCATTCAATTTCAGTGACACCTTTTTCGGTACCAATTTTCTCATCAAATATAACATTGCATGAAACTTCAACACGGCGTTGATCTGGAAAATAAATACGACAACCGTGTTCTTCAATATCATATCCGACGAAAATTGCTTTTTCTGTCAAGTTTTTGACGTTGATGTTCTGGTATCATCATGTAACATTCACAGCCAAAACTCTTCATAGATTTCAGATTAATTTGACGACGAAACCACAGTTCAGTCCGTTAATGCTGCTGTGCCAGTTTGATTTATTGTGAACACGGAGTAGTTCAAGGCTTCTGCCCATAGAAATTGTCCAAGATTTTTGGCATAAAGTTCAGTTCGTGCAGTTTCAACAATGGTACGCATTTCTCTCTCGATCCTTCCGTTTTGCTCTGGCGTGTACGCAACCGACCTCTCATGAAATATACCTAAATGCTCAAAAATATTCCGACTTCTCACATCTTTAATTTCCGTTCCATTATCAGAGTTCAAAACTTTTACTTTACGATCGAATTGATTTTCAACTAACTTTAGATAGATATTTAGCTTATCAACGCCTCTGACTTTTGTTTCGGAAAATATACGGTACGAAAATGACTAAAGTCATCTTTAAATAATAGAAAAATATTTAGCACCACCTAGAGATGGAATATTCATTTCTCCAAGATCAACATGAACTTTATCAAGAGGGGCTTTTGCAAACGACGTTATCTTTTGAATGACAATTCGATGTTGCTTACCAAACGCACAGCCTTTGCAGACATAGTCTTCCCAATCATCGATGTGACGAATGTTATTCTTCTTCAGAATATCTTTTACATATCGAATGTTCTGATGTGCAAATCTTTCATGCCAGAGTTTTAGTTTTAGTTTGTTCCATTGGTTGAAACATCATATAAAACAATCCTCCAGACCTTTCAGCTACTAAAACTGGTTTATTATCCTCCAAAATAAAAGATGTTCTTGCCGTAGGTTCTTGTGAATAACCTTCATCAAGTACAGTTGTAACTGAAAACAAATTAAATGTGAGATCTGGCACAAACAAAACATCTTTCAGAACAATAGGATGATACCATTTCTTGCTGTCGTACGCATGTACATAGATGAACATCCCCAAATGCAATTCCTTTCAATTTAGTTGAATCACCAATTTCTACCAATATGGGTACATCTAAACAACGCATATTTGTTAACCATTTTAAATTCCCAGTCAAGTGGTGAGTTGCGCCGCTGTCTTTAATCCACGATTCGTGACTGTTTGACAAACTTTCGAAAACTGTTGACGAAAGTGCAACTGAGATGAATGATTTTACCCTTTTCTTATCTTCACTTAGCTTTTTAGGGCATTCGTTTGCAAAATGTCCAGTCTCTCGATTACATTTATAATTTTTCTTACAATATTCGATGTATTCAGCACAAGGTTTATTTGAACCATCAGATTCTTTCCACCTGTGCCTTTTCGACCCTTGTGGGCCTAGAGGACTATCAATGTTTACCTCGCTTTAACTTTTAGGGGAGGCGGTCACGTTTTCAAGGTGACATCAGCAAGTTTAAATGAATTGCAAATCATCCCCAGTGTCTTCGTTAGCGGAAGCTTTCCGTAATCACGTAATTTTAAATTTATGTTTAAAAACTCCTCGTAGTCCGGTGCGTTGGACATTTTCACTCTACGCGTCCCCCATCCTCCGGATAAACACCTCCTTTTGCGATGGTTTCCGGGGGCACGCACCCCATCCAATTTCTTGCTGGCGGTGAGATCTTACAGGGGACGTATGAATTTTTGAAACTTAGCGAATTCGGATGGGTTATCAACGCAATCACGAGGTTACTCCTACCCGCTCCAGAGCTTCCGCTAACTATAGCACGGATACTTGATCCGCCGCTGCGATATCTATAAGTATAAGTTTAAACTTCATGCTTCGGGAATAACACGCGTTGGCGGGGCAACTCTTTTTAATCTTTAAGAATCGCACAATGTTGGTTGGCTCGACGTTTGGTCTAGGCGATTTCCTGCGCGCCCGTTATCACTTAGGCCGTACGGCTTGAATCGGAAACCTTCCACGGTGCTAGGCGTTTGGAACAACATATTATGCTTGTGCTCTCATTTGCTACCACACGTATTATACGGATGTGATCTAGCATCTAAGTAAATTGGGGCGATCCGGGGCGACTTCCGAATTTGCAATTTGACGATTATTTCGTCACATTTTGGTCACTGCTAACTAACAAAGGGACGAAGGAGGGGGCGGTACGTGAGCGCAATTAACAACATTTAATCTTTCTCCGGAATGAAACCGGGATTCACGTGTCGAGCTGGCGCCGCTGCGTGCTCGGGGTTCAGAAATCGAGCGGGCGACCTGTGGGGGGGGGGCTCCGCGATGTTCCGTAATCGAGAAAAATTGGTGATTAATCGGCCGGCTTAATGAGTTTCCCGGTGAAGTTTTAATAAAAGAAGTTGCCGCCGAACAAACTAAACTTCGCCTACCTTGTAATCTCGGCGGTAAACGGAATTTTAAAAGTTACACGAGTTAATTTAACCCGAACCGGCGAAAGTCGACGGCGTTATGATAAATAGTCCGAGGCGGAAGGGACGTAATTAAGTAAGTAAAATAGGTTCCGGTAAGTGAGTCGTAGGGAAAATCAAAAAGTGGTTCAGGGGGTCAGCTTGCCGCGCTAGCACCGGCTTGTCAGCTTGACTCCTCCTAAATTATGAGATTCCTTTAACTGGACCTGAAGCTCCTTCACTTAGCGCCTTCTCATCAGCACCTTAAGTAATAAATACATCCGTTAATGATGAATAGATGGCGACTAAAACATCAAAATTTTCTACGTGTGCCTAGATGCATTAATTTTTTGTTGCAGCCGTCCCAGATCTATTTATAAATCGAAAAATACGATAGGGGTTTTTAAAGTATGGCGGATACTGAATAGTCCATGCTGTCGGTCGTGCGCTGCTGCTTATTTGTGATTTAAATCCAGTTTACGATAACATTGCGCCTTCTTAGTTGACACCAGTAATTTATTCAATAAGTCACAAGTAGACCATATAAATTGTTTTGTGATAGCGTGATCGTGTTGTGTAAAAAATTGTGAGAATGGGTCTCACACGTGGTGAAAAGATCGAACTCGTGGATATCGTGAAAGAAACAACAGAATTGGCAAAAACATGCCTGACCGCAAGAAAAAAAGGCCGAAAATGGTGAAATTTGCTTCTTACTTGAGCAAACAAATTGTACTGCAAAAGCGATCATTGCTCAAAGGAAGCGGAATATTTATTTCGGATGATCTAACCCAAGTAAGGTTTGTTGTTATGAAAGCTGCAAAAAATAAATTTGGGCGACGTCAGGTTTGGATGTACAATGGCAATATTTGCTGCAAATATCAGGGCAAAACTCTAAGATTACATACTCTGGATGATTTGGTCAAATTGACACAATAATTTTAATTTTCTGGTCAGCAGTCACACGATTTGGTTGTAAATTATTTCCAAAACACCAAATTTCTGTAAGAAAGAAAAATTCTTGTTTTTGCTAGTAAAAAAAAAATACAAAGTTACTTATTTATAAATATTTCTTCTCTGTTTTGATTTATTTTCTTTTGTATTTTGAGATACATTTGATTTGATAAAAGTATAACTGCAAGCGTGTACTTATTTTATCTCAATTTACGCTAGAATTTTATAGGCATTTATTGTTAGTATTTATTACGAAATTAAGTTGCACGACCTGATTGTAAACAATTTCCAAAACAGATAATTTCTATAGGAATTAATTTACTTAAGTTACTTATACATATTTAAATATATTTCTTCGCTGTTTTAATTTATTTTCTTTTGTATTTTAAGATACATTTGATTTGATAAAAGTATAATTGTAAGCATGCACTTATTTTATTTTAAGTTATGCTAGAATTTATTAGCATTAATATTTATTACGTAATCAATTAATCTGCTTCTTAATACATAGTTACTTATCACACAATGTTAATTTAAATTATGTTTTCAATACTTGTTTCTTTTCTTTTTTTTTAGTTATTTGTACACACAGATGGCTAGCTGCATAAAAATTAATATACTACCTGAAACTCAATCAGGTTTCAGACCAGGCTACAGTTGTGAAACAGCATTGTTAAAAATAACTGACGATATTGTACGAGCAAATGATGAGAGCAAAGTTACCGTTCTTGTAGCTTTAGATTATTCTAAAGCGTTCGACTCTATTAACCACAAAATACTTTTATCAGTTTTGCATTATATTGACCTTGGTGATTCAGCCTGTAATCTGTTAGCTGATTTTATGAAAAACCGTAAGCAATCAGTTAAAATTTCGTCTAACCTATCGGCAGCTTTGAATGTTGAATGTGGAGTCCCATAGGGTTCCATATTAGGCCCTCTGTTATTTTCTGTTTATATTACTCAGTTTCCTATTTTCATTAAACATTGTTCATCACATTTCTATGCAGATGATTCACAAATTTATTTATCTTTTTATCCCAATGATGTTGACGACACTGCTTGTAATAAAATTAATTTGGATTTACAAAATTTATTTATAAAATCTCAACAACACTCATTATTTCTTAACCCATCTAAAAGTGTGGTAATTGTTTTTGGTAAAAAGAATGATCGTCGCAAAGGCTTAACATTAAAATAAATTCTCAAAAATTGCAATCACAGGAGACTATAAAAAATTTGGGTGTTAGATTCTTCCTTAAAGTTCACAGAGCACATAACTCGCATTATTCAACAATCTTATGCCAATTTAAGAGTAATTTATCATAATCGACAACTATTTAGTAAACAGGTGAAAACTTTACTTTGTAACAGTTTAGTTTTAAGCAAATTTAATTATTGTTGTTTTTCCGTATTTGGACCTTGGACCTTTTTTAAGTACATCTGATAAATACAGAATACAGAAAGTACAAAATTCATGCTTGAGATTAATACACGGCATTAGAAAATACGAAAGAATTAGTTATAAACTTAAAGGGTCGCACTGGCTAAATATGGAACGTCGTAGAATTCTGCACGGGTCTTGTTTATACCATAAGATATTAAATTTTAAACAGCCTACCTATCTATATAATAAGATTATTTTCTGAACTGATGTTCATACATTAAATTTAAGATTCCGTGGCCTACTGACCTTTCCCGTTCATAAAACTGAACAATTCAAAAAAACATTTAGCTACATCATAAGTTATTATTATTATAATAATAATAGTACACTCTTTAATATTAAAAATTTTTACAACTTTAAAAACCAGTTTCTTCAAAAGTTGCAACTGGATCAAGACCGTGTATTCTAGAAAGCTTCCTTAATATTTATTTTTTTTTTGTGTATAGTTATATATTTGTATGCGTACACATATTTCCTTTCTCTTCTTTTTGTGAAATGGATCTGCATCTTAAATTGTTTACTCTATTTCTGCACAGTTATATTACATTTTTTTTATTGTATAATTTGAAATAATTTTTCCAAATATGTATCGCCTAAATAAATAAATGTACATATTTATTATAAAGACCCGCAACAAGGTTAGTTGTAAGAGCAGCTTCTTCCATCAGACTGGGCTGAAACTCGCCTTGTTCTAAATTTAATTCAATTTAATTTCATTTCTATTATTATTGGCAATAAAGACATTATTATTATTATTATTATTATTATTATGTTATTTCTGCGTCGGGTCCTCGACTATACACTTGAAAATCAAATCGCGATTAGTCACGTGAACTAATGGCGCACGAGCGTTATCTCTGTAGGCTGAGCAGGCAGCACCGGCAGATGGCTCCGCTCGTAATTCACTCTTAAGACCACTCGATAAGTACACGTGCGGGTTCTAAATTCGACGAACAATGGCAGCGCGCAGTTAAATTGATTGCGAATCGAACACACCTCCTGGCGTCAAGCTACGTTATTAAAAAAAAACGCTGAGACCTGCGACGTCCATTTGTAATAGTAGGACGGTTGCACCCCATGAAAGACGGAAATCCATTGTAAGCAAGACGACGGACATGGAATTATGTTTTACTCCGGCGGGGGAATGCGCACTATGTTGTAGATAGATCACTTCTTGCGATGCTCGTCTCGGTGTTTGCGTGAACCCCGTTTTAGCTGTAGGCGTATTATTAACGTTGGCTGGGGTTAGGGTCGAGGTATTCCAGTTAATTTGGCGAAGTTTTTTTTTTTTCGAGGGCTCAACAGATGGCCCCAGTAACCGTTCCAATGGTAATCCGACCAGTTCGTAAGTATCAGTGAGGGCTTCGAGATGTTTTTGTAATCGTGAATCAACACTTGGACCACCACGGGGTCTATTGCCTCTTCGCTCTAAGATTTGTTGGGTGCCGCGCCTTCTCGGAAACGCACCGCCGATATTTTGTTCACTTGTGTCTGAACTCGCGTCTGTGGTTGGCGTATTGTTGTGTCCTTGTTGGCCGTACGGCGTTTTGAACGAAACTCCTCGGAGGAATGAGCCACAGGCGTAACCCTCGGGCTTGCTCTTATCCCGACGCTTTGCGGATTTTTGGTTGGAGTTCCACGACCGTCGAATTTTGTTGCTACCGCTCTCTTCACGCTCGTAAAAGAAAAACTCCATTATTTTGTCGACGACAAGCGTATTCCTGTGATTTTGTGCCTCGTTTTCTCTTCTTTAGCCGCACGTACCGGACCTCCATTTGTAGGGCCGCTGGTATCGGACACCCCTCCCCCTTCGTATCGAGTTTGTTTACCCACGACCGTCTTCATTGAGCTACTGGGATACTTGGCGTCACCACCATTTGAGAGCGTCGCAGGTAGGTCCGACCGATTTCGCCGATATTTCTTCTTTTAACTGCTACCACGCACAAGTGGTTGCCGCCTCCGACCCGACGTGTCGATTCTATGCCTTGCGGCAATAAGTTTGTTCGAACGTGTACAAAACCTTGCAAACTTTCACCTGCAGGCTCGGTCCATCAAGAAGACCTTCAACTCCGTCGGTGTCGCAACAAGTGCCTAAAGGTGCAGAACCTGGAATTTTTCCCACCGTCTAAGTCTCTCACCTGTGGGCCTAGAGGACTATCAACATTTACCTTACTGCAACTTTTAGGTTAGCTAGTCACGTTTTCCAGGTGTCCAGCGTTGTCCTGCGCAATATCGCAACGAGTAAGACTATCGCTGGGTCACCTCTAAACTAACCTGCTGGTTTCTGTCCCTCTCTAACAATTCCGGATAGATCCAGAAGTCCACTTTCTTTTGACTGACCTGCACCACCATCGGAATTGTCGTTTTCTTGCTTGGACCATCAAACCTTGTAAACTTTCACCTGCAGGCCCTCAGAGTACACCCGGTCCATCAAAAAGACCTTCAACTCCACCGGTGTCGTAACAAGCGACTAAGGGTTTCCCGTTCTAGGCTCTCCTGCAGAAGCTGGATTCTTTTTCCACCGTCAAATTCTCTCCACCTGTGCCTTTTCGAGCTGTGGGCCTAGAAAACTGTTCGCATTTCCGGAGAATGTAATATATCTTCATTACTGCTTTTAATTACTTGACTATGTACCTGCGAGTTGGTCTCCTATCTTTTATACATTTCTAGATCTACGTCACAATCGCTTCTTTTGTCCTGGTGGCTGGGGTTCGGTCCAAGTACAAAGTTCTAAAGGTTCAAGCGTTCAAATTGCCTCAATCTTAATTGGGACGTGTAAACACATACACGCTTATATTCCGCAGAGCTTGCATAAGTGTAATGCGAGCATGTACTAATTGTTAATGGGTGCTGACCCTGCATAATTGCATAACTACAAACGAAGTTTGATTTACTTGTTTTCCCAGATAAGGACATCGCGACAGACTCAAGAGCTGCCGACAGTAACTTAAGTACAGCAAGAAATCAAAATAAAAGAACGACGGTAAGTGTATTAATTAATAATCACCTAACAATGTACCATGTAATGAAAGATAGGGGGGGGGACCTTTAGGTCCCCTTGGCTGTCTGTAGTTCGCTGCTACTTTCTTTCAAGTTCTCTTCCTGCGCTTAGAGGCTGGCGCTCGAATATGGTTTCACCAGAAGGGTTTCACAGGAACAAAGAAAACAAGAATGGCTCCGACTGCATCAGAAATTCTGAATTTTTTTTTCACCGCGAAGCCTCATCGTTTGCATTTAGAAACAAGAAGGTCCTCTTTTGCAATTAACCCTCTATTCGGGTCCCCGTTCGGTCTCGCTCATTTAGATCACTGGAGAGACTAAAGTTGCCTATTCTACAGGCTGAAGTGACTTGAGTAGCCTACCCTGTAGGATAGTAATCGATGCGTGGGTGTTTATCTCATGCGTTAAGAGTTCTTCATCGAGTAGATCTTTGCTTTGCCGCCACTTTATCTCGAGGACTAGACGTTTAATCTGTTGTAACTTCATCCACGCCCGCGCCCGTTTGTTTGAAATTCACTCGAAAGTTGCTTAGCCCATAGGATAGTTTGTTCCGTCACCTTTCTTACGCGTCAGAGAGTTCTTCATCGAGAACGGCCACTTTATCTCATCGAAGACTGGACGTACGTTTAGTCTGTACAATTTCCTCCGCGGCCCCGTTATCAGATGGGAAAGTTTAAACGTTACGATCAAAGTTTGCAATCCATTCGACCGGAGCGATCCTTGTTTTCATTTAATAAGTGTTCAGAGTGATTTCGTCTTAAATAAACTGGCAGGCCCGCGGGGGTGATTTATCAAAACGCGGCGTGTGACATCCGAATGAGCATCGTGCTGTTCGTCGAGAGCAACAAGACGTCCGCGTTCGTTGAATTGATGGCGTGCGGAGCGGGCTCCGGTTTCAGGTGGCGTGCCATACATAAGCGACATGTGCGCGCGAGACGACCTGGCTTCCGGCCAAAATTGTTCTGAATGCACCGAAATGCAATAATTATTACGGGATTTACGCGTTTCCATCTCGGGCGGGAATTCCAACCAGAGCGGGGGGCGTTTCTTTAAACTCTTAAAATTGCCCCCGGCTACCACACTTTTAATCTCTAGAATCGAATTCAACAGATGCGCAAGTCGAAAGCAAACCTACAAGTTGGGGTCTCAGAATGACGTGACGTAAGGTGTCACGGCGCGTGGCAGGGTGTGGTAGGGTGTGTGTGTGTGGGGCGAACATTAAAATAAAACCTTTTCATGTATGTATAGTTTTCAATTCTAAAAGTCGATAAAACAGAATTGAAATTTAAACTCATTTAAATGAATCCTAGTTATCTCACCTCGCCCCCGCGCGACGACGAAAATAAATGCACGAACGAAACAATAACGCGCGGAGATTAAAAAAAAAACGCACAAAAAATGTACATATATTTAAAGCGCCCCTAAATGCGAGAAACGCGGACGGGAATAGCACAACGCAATCTGACCGGAACTGCCGGTATTAACGGCAATCAACACACGATGAATATTTATAACGCGATATTTTTCCCTGGCTTCGCGAGATAGGAGGCAACCAACAATGTCGGGCGGCACGTGAAAGGCATCCCTTTCAATAACGTTTGTTGTGTTGTTTGTATCTACGAGTAACATGATGGGGCGGCGGCGGCGGCGTACGGGATCACACAATTTCGCTGGACGCGCAATTAAAATATTTAATTGCGTCGTTCAGAGCGTGACGCCCGCCCTGTGTTGTTAAGAAGGAATTTCGACGTGTCACGTCGCTCGTTTGAATTACCGGAGGCAAGATGCCAAACTCGCCTCATTTTTTAAGATCACCATCGGACATGTAGCCTAGCTGCATGCAGCTCTTTGTTCTCACGCACGCTTTAATGGATTTTTGTTCTTGCCAAAGAGCAGGAGCCAAATTGACACCTAAAATTAAAACGAGTTATGCAAGTGATGGGGACGGCGTTGAAGGGTTTATAAGATCGCTACAGTCGATTTTCGATCGGATTTTCCAGTGAAGTAAATAGATCCTAAAGTAGGCGCCAGGGTGAACAATGTACCCAGCCGAAATGGTATTCCCAATGTGTCTCGGCTTTACAGTTGATTGTCCACAAATACACAAACTTTAATTACAATTGCACGAAATGATTAGTTTGTCACAAACAGGTTAAACAAATGAGACAGAAGGTCGCCAGAATACTATGTCTAAAGTCATTCGAGAACGTTGTACCTGAGTGTACGACTTATTTAGTTATTTAACTCGTTACTTCAGACTACCGAAGACACTACATAATATAATTAAAGGCGCAAGGTCTGTCGAGAATTCGCTCTTTAATAATGCAGCGTCATGAAACAGTTAATAAAGGATATTAAATAAACTCACGCAACCAACAGCGTGTCCAGTATGTCAACCAATCAGAAAGCAATATTATCGAAATGTCCACGTAGCGAACGCGTGTACATCTGCCAACCTTATCCTTAAGCGACTTTGGACCGTAACAATTTCCAACTTTGATTGTAACGTAAACTTTCTCGTGTGATGAGGGGCGCAGACTAAAACGTCCAGCCATCGAGATACGATAAAGTAAATAAACAAATAATTAATAATTTGTAACCCCCCCCTCCCGCCCCCCCCCCCCCCCCAGTTACATGGTCCGTTGTACGGTGTCTACTAATTAACGTACTTACTCGATCATCGTCCTTAGCATCGTTCTTTCATTTTGAGTTTTTTGCTGTTATTAAGTATAGTCACTTTGCACGGCTTTCGAGCCCAAGGACTCCGCCCTCCAGAAATGAAATGTACATAAATAAAAGGGGGTGGTTCTTTCTGACGCTTACAAGGGTTCACCCGCTTAGTTTTCTTGCGACGCGACGCGACGCGACAGTGAACTAATCAAAATAATTAAAAAAAAAAAAAAAACGAATGTTTCAGTGTAAGTGTTAACTTTAAATTCAGCCGGGACTGTGGCCGGGGGTGGGGGGGTTTAGAGTGGTCGCCGAATTGAATTCGGCGAAAATTAAAATTCGGCGTGCAGTCCGGATTATTACTTATTCTCCGAATGTAAATTTTTACGGGGGCTCCCCCTCGAATTATTCTCGCTTCAACTCGATGAAAGTTGCAGAAAGTATTCAAAATTCCGGCGGGCGGAAAGGGTGAATACTAAGCACCCGATAATAACGTTCATGGGGGGAGGGGGGAGGATTTCGGTGAATCGGACGACGAACTCGACGCTACCTCGTGTAACTCCTGACGTTAGTTCAGTAAGAGACGAATTGATTAAACGATTTAGTTGTTTATTCATTAATCTGGATAGGTGAAGTAAAAATTGGTCAATAGCAAAAACTTTTGCACTGCAGCCGTCAGTACTTGTCAGAATTCGAAATTCAATTATTTTCTTCTTTTGGTCGACAGCGACATCTCTGAGTTGATATTTAAACTATTGAAAATTGACATTTTTACATTGTTTACAACTACGTCATAGTGTAGGTATATTTGTGTTGTAAATTTTTAATGAAGAAAGAAGGTACAATAGTAAAATAATAATAACATGCAAAAATGTTATAACTAATGCGTAATGCATAGTAATTTATTTACAATGACACAGACGATGATCTATATGCAGCGCCACCTTTTGTTCAGCAGCAAACACTTATGCACAGCAGTCGTCAGTTCTTGTCAGAATTCAAAATTCAAATAGTGTTTTTTTTTTAATCTGGTGCCGAAGTTGGCCATGAAAATGTAATTGTGAACCATCATTAAAATGACAGCTGTTAATTGTCAACACTGCATCACCATCAATTTGTGAAAAAAACATTCGATTCTAAGACGAACCAAGTTTAATTTCGTAACTCAAATTGACTCGACACTCGACAGATAACAGACGTTTCAAAAATTGAGGCGCGTTCACAATAACCACCTTGTCACCGCCAACTCCGACGCCAAATTAAATTATTTTTTGAATTCTTCCAAAGTATACTTTGAAAATTTGGATAATTGATTATGGCGAATACCGTCACTAAATAATTACAGTACCGCAATCAGCCGCCATTTTAGTGCAAAATATTGGCGGGAAATTCAAATGTCTAACGGTAACAACGACACACTCGGGCATTTTAACCTTTTATTTGACAGGTGTTAAGTATGATTAAACTTGCCGGAAAGAAAATCACTAGATAAGTCGGGCATTTTAGTGCAAAAACGTCGTTTCCTTGTCTTACATATTAAGCATATGGGTTGCGGTACTGTATTTATTTAGTGACGGTAATGGCGAATGGTTGACAACGACATCTCTCGGTTGATATTTAAACTCGCTGAAAATTGACATTTCATTTATATAAGTTTCAGGTGGCGCTTTTGAATTATACGCAATTATGTCATAGTGTTTATTTATCTGATTAATTTTTACTGACGAAAGAAGGAAGTAACAAAAATAGTAAAAAAATAATAACAAGCAAAAATATAATAATGAGTAGTGTTCAGTATATTTTTTTATGGTGACTACAGTGACTTAATAGCCACAGTGATGACAATGAACTAAGAACCGCCATTAAGAGGCAAAATTTTTAATGCAAAAGTATTATTTTTATGTAATTGGAATTGATTTAAAAAACGAAAATAGACACTTATGCTTGTTTATTGACTTTTTAGTGCAGGTAATACAAAGTAGACACGTCTACCCTAAAAATACGCAAAATAACTTGACGCCATTATGAGGCAAAACCACTATTGTCATCACTTTCTATATAAAGTCACTGTACCGGTGACCATTATGCAACGCCACCGTTTGGTCAATACCAAAAAACTTGCACCGCAGTCATAGGTTCTTGTCAAAATTCAGGGTGACATCTCTTGGTCGTTATGGAAACTCTAAATAGGGGCTCCTTCAATTTCCACCTGAAATATTTTAGAAATGAAAAGGTGCTCATTTTGAGCGAACGTTTTTTTTTCTTCAGTGTTGATTGTTTATTCTGTAATAAAATGTCACTAACACACTGTTACTTCCAACGCCTACCGAGATGTTTAAAGATTTAGTAGACCAAGTGTTAATTTTTCAGTTTGTAATCAATTTCTTTTCTAAAAGACAGGTACGTTGGTGCATTCTTTGGAGGATATGCTTTCATTTGAGGCACCACATGATGGATCATTCCGTTAAAATTTTTTGGGAGGGTGTATGTTCATTGACGTTTTCCATCTTGGATTATCTTCTAAAAACCCAATCATGTTCGGGGAAATCCCGTAACTCATGTCTATTTGGGGTTTCCAAACACTTGACTGGACGATCTAACACACAAATATGTTGGGGAAACCCCGTAACCAAAGTAAATCATCCCCCTTACAGATATGTCTGGGTTTTTAGGGCTTTTGGGGAAAGTCCAAACATTTATACATAGACTGATAACACTTCCCCGGACGCTCTAGAAAACTATCATCTCTATTACAGAGATGTTTGGGGTTTTCAAAGCGTTTGGGGGAAATACAACTTCCTTGGACGTTCAAGCACATAAACATTTGGTGTACAGGTGGCGCTGAGGTACTGGCTAGGGAGGGGCTACGCGCGCAAAACATAATTAATTAAATAGAAGTAAGATTTTGACGTCGTTTGTCTTAGCCAAAATTTGGGCCACACGTCTGAGGTCACTTCGACGTAATAGGTTCCAGCATCGTAGCGAAAGTCAAGCGAAAATTGCCAATAGAAAAATCGCAGATGCCAAAGCAAACAACGGTTCAGACCTTTTGGACAAGTGAGCAAACTTTTTTTTTCGTTTCCTCGAGTCACAGACGTCGGAAACTGCGACGTTCAAGCTTGTTCGCGGGGGGTTTCGATGTAATAGGTTTAGCGTCGCGACGCGTTTTGTTTACTCCGTAGACAAAAGCCAGGCGACTCGAGACGCCGAATCGAAATAAAAAGTGACGGCGTTAGAGCGGCGACTACGCTCAAATATTGAGCTGGTGACGTGCCCGTAACTTACGACGTCTTTGTTGGCCGAGCTTGTGGGCGTTCGTTTTGTGCTAAAAAACAATGTCAACGAACATGTCCGATGATGATTTGATATCTAGTTTTCATACAATTTCAATTAGGTATTAAAAAATGAAATTGTGTTGAGCGGGCGCCATCTATGTAGATTTTGACGTACTGCTAGTTTTCGGCGCGCAATTTGAAATTATTTCTCGTGATTAAACTCGTCGATCGTCTTTCGTTTCCCCTCGTTGTTTCGTCGTTGACTATTCTTGTCGCGTAATTCCACATCATTTATTTAATTTGAAATAAAAAATTAATTGTCAAGTTAATAAGTTGCCAAACGACGCCGGTTTGATTTCCTAAATCTGAACTAAACCCAGTCGAGTTTGTATACGATTTTAATTACGTACTAAAAGTGCCATCTATGTAAATATTGTCGTACTACGAGTTTTTTGGCACAAAATTTGAAATTATTCTTCGCCTTTAATGGCGTTTACCGTTCATTACGCTCCATGTTGCACTGCCGTTTGTTTCAGTTTTCTTTTGTTGTGCGCTGCAGCTACGCGCCGCAATTTATTTGGGCGCGAAATTATCTAAGAATCATCGAAGTCGATAAAAAAGTCGACATTTCAAAGAAAGGTTTTCTAAGCGTAGACCAAAGAATATATAAAGAAAGAAGCGACAGCGTCGTATTAAAACCGTTGACCGCGTAAGCGTCATCTGAGAACATGTAAGGTACTAAAATGTGTAATAATGGTTGCAGGGTATCCAGGTATATATAAATTCCGTTTGAACTTTTATTTATTTTTATTAAAAAAATGATTACTAATACTATATTTTGATAAAACACATTTACAATTTGGACAGTCTTTGTATAATATAAAACAAATGGTCATTATCAAATTGATGTAAAATATTTTAAAAACGTTATTTTTATTTAGAATTTAGATGCATGTCTCAAATTCTAAACGACATCTAAAATTGAAATTCTTCAAAATGTTAACATTAAAAACTAATGTTTTAGATGAAAAACGTATATAAAATATGAAATCAGTTTGAAAAATATAGAACATTACACATAAAATTATTTATAACTTATAACTAAACTATATACATTTAGGAAATATATTATCATTTTTTGCTATTTATTGATAGCACAAATACACAAATCAATGTTTATAATAAGTTGGCCCATATTTTTGTAAATATTCATCAAGTGGAGGGTAGCTTCGTAAGTCTCTTAATTGAAGTTTTCTGTTAATGACTGTGATGAAATGCTTCACAAAAATAAAAATTGTAGTTTTAACAATGTTACTGATTATGCTTGTTTTGTGTTTATCACAATTGACAGACAAATTAATATTTAATTTTTCCTTAATTACCGAAAGTAATTGATAATGATTAATACTGTTTAAAAATATAGATAAAATTTCTTGTTTTATATTATCAATAGTATTTATCATTGGTAAAGAAGGATAAACTAATTTATTACCAAGGTCTTTTAACACAATAAATGCATGCGAATCAGTACATTCAGATGTTAAAAAGTACTGGCAACAGGTAGCACAATGCATATCTAAATATTTTTTAAGTACAAAACCTGCAACGTAGGATGCTCCAGCATGCGAAAAGGATTTCAAACCTCTTGGAGGAAAATATTGAACATCAGCATCTCGAATACTTTCATAAGCAGGTACATTATTTGATCTTGGTGGAGACGATAATGTTGTAATATTTATAAAGGATAGTAAGAAATCTGTCCCATCATCTTCACAATTTGTAGCTGAAGAATTTACTATTAAATTATTTAATAAACAAGTTTTAAATGCAGCTACGAATTGTATAGATGTAGGACGTAAGTTCTGTCCTGATAACCCACGCACAACACCGAACAAATTTTCTAAAGGATCTTGGTTGAGGGTGCGCGTGAGTAAGTATTTAACGCCCTTAGAATGTAAAAAATTCCACAATTTTACAACATTATTTATAGTGACAATCCACATTTTGACCGAAATTGGTGTTGCTACAATGTTATTATGTTGTGAGAAATTTAAATTTTTAATAAAAGTAATTGCTTCCACCCAAAACTCTAAATGGTCTGATCTGTTAGTTAGTGGACCATTTAGTGGACGTACAGAACGGCTTACTCCATTTAAAGAATTAAACAATCGGTCTATAAACATACATAAGTGAGCTGTGCCTTGACCATCCATTGCTTTACAATTTGTGGCAAACTGGAGACCTGCATAAACAGATTGACTAAATATTTGCGCTGCAAATTTGACTCTCATTTTTTGTTTAGATGTTGGATGAACATGAGCCTCGGTCAGCTTAGGAAACAATTTCGAATCTGCTGTCATACTGTCAAGGTGGTATAACATTTCAATGTCACTCCACTTTGCCACGAAATCCATAAAATGAATATTCTTATTCAAAAAGTTATTTCTGAAGCATTTTAGTAAGTGTGGAGGATCGAATATGTGCACAATTGTATGTTTATTAATTTCATAGACATATTCATCCATACACCCACTCTTTTCACTTAATGCACGAATTGCTGCTTGGTTGTTTGTGCCCATGTCTGAAATGGAAGCAACCACCTTAAACGTTGTCTTTTCATGAATGCAGTTAACAATTTGCGAAATTAATTGTTGCAATTGCTTAGTTTTAGTAGCTGATTTGACAAAGTAGTAAGCTATTGGTTGCTTCCATTTCTTTGTTATTCCTCGTAACATAAAAACAAGCACATGGTCCAGAATTGTTTGCGTTTTCCCACTTCCAAAATCTTCAAGACCATCGATAGAACCATGCTTCATGTTAATGTCTAAATGAGGTTGAAGAGCCATCTCATCAAAAATGAGAGTACAATAGCGGTCTACTGGATTAAACGAAGTGGATAATTGTTGCAGTTGCAGGATTATATTTTCATTAATACCTGGGTTAATAGGAATAGCATTTAAACATCTCTGTAACGTTTTTGGAGAAGGTAGTGTAAACATCCTTCTCAGAAAGCGATACCCCTTTGGAGAATGTTTATAAACTGCTACAAACACTGCTTTCTCCTCAGGAGTCCAATGAATTCCTTTCTTTTTCCCAAGTTGCTTAAACTGGGAAGCAATGAATGTACGTCCTGCTTTTGATATTTCATTAAGGGTGTTTAAATGCTTACAATTTAATAAATTCTTTGCATCACCCGAATCAAATAATTCTCCAACAGTAGATAGTCTTTTTGCAGCTTTGCTTTTATAAAACTGGAGAGATCTTTTTGCACGTTTATATTCTACATATAATTTTCTTTTTCTAGGAGTTAGTGCTTTTGCCTTAAAAACACCAATGTCTTTTAATATTTTCTTCTGGCGGTGAACTTTATCTGAAAAGGAAACAGTAAATAATTAAGATCCAAACACTAAATGTGACATGTATAAGGTTATTCTAAAGTAAGTTCCCAGTTTAAAATGATGGTATGGCCACCCCAAAACCCTGACTTGAATCCCATTAAGGGCCAGTATTTCATTCGCAGTTTAACTTTAAGCTTCGTTTTATTTCTACGGAAACAATTGTCTTAACAACTATTACTACGTGAATAAAACGAAACTTAAAGTTAAACTCCGAATGAAATACTGGGCCTAAGTTGTTGTGGGACGAGCTTGACAGACGAGTTCGAAAAGTGTGCTCTACTTCCACAATACATTTGTATTGTATTGCATTTGTACTGCATTTCCCTTTTTAAACTTTATATAAAATTTGAACATGAATTACATCTTTGCTTTATTAAGATTTTCAGTTAACATTCACGAGAACATTCAGTTATGCAAATTTGCTTTTATGAGACATGAAATGTAGGTGCATAATTTACCAATAGTAAAATCTGTTCCCTTTGAGGTACTTGGAATTGGATCATCATCAAGGAGTGATTCCACAGGTATTCTAGTAAGAGTAACAGGAGTAGAAAGTTCCATATAAGATTCATGGTTTCCATTTCTTATCTCGATATTTTCTATAACATTACCTTCATCTTTTGTTTGTGATTGAGTTGGATCGTCAGTACAAGTAAGTGTTGTTTCATGGTTTCCATTTTCTATAAAAACAATGTAATTAGTCACATAAAACAAGAACTTGCAAAATTGTCTTACCTGACAAATAAAGCGTTGGGCATGCACTTCTGTTCAACTTGAGACACTGCGGTGTTTGAAATTGTCTAATATCAAAATGCCGTTCACAAACACTATAGCAGTGTCTTATGGTTGCTAGAGATAAATTACTTAAATTTCTATTATTTATAGTTGCTACCCATGCCAAACATTTTTTGTCATTTGTAGGGAAACAAAAATATTTTATATTAGGATTTAAATCGTATCCTCGTTGACAATTGGGCACCGCACATTTTTGATAATTACGATGCATTTTTTTAAAACTTATATGTATATGATATATTAACTACACCCTACACCACTGAATTTGCGAGACCAACACACTTCGTCAACCACGTGCTCAACAAAAATGTTTACTGTTTACATCGGTGGTTTACATGTAGGAGGATAGGCTTTTGTTCATACATAACTACATTAGCGACCTCTCGGAACATATAAGGTATTAACAATCGTCATGTGACCCACGTTACAATTTTTCCCATAAGCCTGTCCAGGCCCTGGCGTAGACTAATTTGAGAAAAGACTTTTGCGCGAACGCCATCTACGTGAATTTTGCCGCACTACGAATTTTTCGGCGCGAAAATAAGAGTGTTTCGTTTCATCGTTTTATTAAATTTATTTCAATATCGATTTTTTAATTTAAGCCAATTTTTTTTCTTAAGTTGCAATATAAGTACATAAGTATTATTATTATTAGATATTTATTTTGCAACACAATTTTTTTACTACCTATTTATTTTTCATGTCTTAAAGTTTGACAACTAATTTTTTTTTTTTTTTTTTTTCAATTTCCAAGCAATTTTAATATGGAGTATTATTTTTTCTTTTCAAGTGATTAGACTATCTCTTGTTTCACTCTTCGATGATCATTATCACTTTCTATTTCTTTATTATTTTCCCCACCACAGTTGATCATCTTTTGTTTTCACCGTTGCCTTGCTTTCTTAAGTACTTTTTTCCATTCTTTCCTTTTTATTTGTCCGCAACCCGACGCGACGGTTTGCAACAAATTCATTCCCCCCTTAAAAAAAATTGTACGCGTTCAGTACTTACTTCGCCCACCGTCCCCCCCCTGAATGAAAAACGATATAAGAAATTCATTAACAAGTCGATTGATGATTACAAAATTAACTGTTAAGAATGAAGTGCATCATTAATTAAATTTTTAAATTACGGCTGCCGCCCAAGAGATGGCGCACTGTCACGCTTGCTTTCTCAAAATAACGATTGCTCACGGTTAGGATTTATAATATTCTATATTTTGCCGGCTCTAGAAAACAAACTTTAGCCATCGGTCGATAGATGCCGCTTCAATTAATTTGCTACGACTATAAAGCAATCGCGATTACAGATTTAGAAAAACATTTGCTTCCAAAGATTATTAACAAGATTATTTATTTTTGCTTGCGCTAAGAAAATGTAAAAAAAAACTTTCTCCTTTCGTCGATAGATGGCGCCTCAAATTATTTGTTGCAACTTTGTGGTAGACTTAGAAAGGCACAGGTTTTAACTTGAGCGATTATTGTGTTGTCGTTCGGCAAAAGGCTCATTAAAATGAGTCAAGAAACGTCTATTATTTTTAAGAAGATGGCGTACTTATCGATAATAGTCACTCTTACTATTCACCACCTCTGGGTGGCGCCTCCACATTCAATCATGTAAATTCAGGACGATTTATGTGTGAATTTTCGGTCTTCTTTATTTCCACAGTTGATTTCGTTGTTTTCTTAATTTATATTTAACTTCACCTGCTCGCTAAGAAAAATGAAAAAGTTTTTTTTTTTAATTTATATTTAACTCTACTTACTATGACAAATTAAAAAGTTGTTCCTTCTAACCTTAACCGAATATACAGTCACTAAATAAATACAGTACCGCAATCCATACGCTTAATGTGTACGATAAAGAAACCACGTTTTTGCACTAAAATGCAATTCAAAGGAAGGTTTTCTAAGCGTAAACTAATTTGAGAAAAGACTTTTGCGCGAACGCCATCTACGTGAATTTTGCCGCACTACGAATTTTTCGGCGCGAATTCTGAAATTATTTCCCGTGATTAAAATCGTCGACCTCCTTTTGTTTCGTTTTGCTGTTTCATCTGCTCGCAGTTGCTTGCGATTCTTGTCGAGACCCTTTTTTTGGGCGCGAAATTCGAAACTTCTAAAAATTATTGAACTTACTAAACAAAGTCGATTTTTTTTTCTTAATTTTTCTCAAATCTAAACTAAACTCGGATGTTTATGTTAGCATTTAAAAAACTGTAATAGTGCTGCGCTAGCGCCACCTATGTAGATTTTGTCGCACTACGACTTTTTCGCGGCGAAATTTACAATCGTCGATCTTCTCTTGTCTCCTGTTCATTGTACTCCGTGTTTCACTTTGTCGTTTGTTTCAGTTTTCTTGCGTTATGCGCCACTGCTGCACGCTACATTGTTTCGGGCGCGAAATTCGAAATACATGAAAAATTATTAAAGGTGCTAAAGAACGTCGATTTATAATTTTTTAATTTAAATTAAATTTGGATGAGTTTTTATGTGATTTTAATTAGGTGTTAAAAAATGAAATCGTGTTGCGCCAGCGCCATCCACTAAACTTTGTTACGGTACGGTTACTTCGGCGCGACATTTGAAATTATTGAAGTAATAAAATATTGAAACGAAAAAATTAATCCGGTTGTTCGCAGTAAACAAACTGAAACAACAAAGAAAGAGAAGGAAACATGACACTGAAAGTAAACAAAAAAAATGATATAGTTGTTTATAGTTACCTGGACATGTACGATTATTAGAAACAATTGTCTAGGAATGAGAAGGAAGACGTAATATTGGAAACCAACCAAAAAAAAATGCCGTAGATGCCTACAATGATTAGAAACAATTGTCGAGAAAAGAGTGAGATGACATACTATTGAAAAGAAATTTTTTTTACAGTTGTTTGGAACGATCGGAAACATTTGCAAGAAAAGATAAGGAAGTTATGATTGAAACAAATGAAAGAAAATTGATCTGGTTGTTTATAGTGATGAAAGACAATTGCCACAAAGAAAAAATGAAAACGTGACGTTGAATTTCTTTTACTGTGCGCCACTACTACACACTACATTTTTTTCGGGCGCGAAATTTGAAATGTACAAAAATTATTAAAGTTACTATAGAACGCCAATGTTCTTTTCAATTTTCTCAAATCTACTCGTAAATTAAATTTAGATAAGTTTTTATACGATTTTAAACGGGTATTAAAAAATAAAATTGTGCTGAGCGGGCGCCATCTATGTAGATTTCGACGTACTACTACTTTTCGGCGCGGAATTTGAAATTGTGTCTCGCGATTAAACTCATCGACCTAATTTCGCTTTCTCTCGTTGTTTCGTTATCTTGCAACTCCTACTATTCATGTCGCGCAACGCCATATTATTTCAGGCGCGAAATTTGAAATTAAAAATTAATTAAAAATTGCCGAACAACGTCGGTAATTTTTTTTTCCTCATTTCCCAAAACTAAACTAAACCCAAATGAGTTTGCATGCGATTTTAATTACATAGGTACGTATTAAAAGTGAAACTGTGTTGCGTCAGCGCCATCTATGTAAATATTGTCGCACTGCGATTTTTTTTGGCGCGGAATTTGAAATTATTTCTCGTGATTAAAGTCATCGATCTTTTTTTTGTTTTCTTTCGTTGTTTCATCTACTTACGATTCCCGTCGCGTAATTCCACATTATTTTTCAGGCGCAAAATTTGAAATTAAAAATTGCGCGATCGGCGAAGTGCAAGGGCGGCGGCTGGCGGTGACTTGGACACTCGTCGAAGTCGGCGTTGTACCGTCGCATCCGATAAATGTCGCGAGGAAAAATCCTACGTATTTATTTTATATAAACCGACTAATCTAGCCACGATGAAAAAATCGTGAAGCTCATCCCGCGCGGAGCCGATTAAAACAAACATTCGCAATGCATTCGTAAAAAAAAAGAATTATAAAACCCGACATTGTTGTATAGCATGCATACGTACTGCAGCGGATAAAATTGGCCGCTACATAATAAAAACCGCAGTCGCATTTCCATTTTAATTTGGTTAGCATCTGTTTTTGCGGCTGTCATTATAAGCGGAATGAAGCCGGGCCGCGTCCGAAACGCGGGCGCGCGGAAAAAAGGCCGCCGTAAATAAATAAATAGTAATTACGGCGGCGTAATAAAAGCGCCGGAGGGAACCCCCCCCCCGCGAGCCGCCCCTGGCGAAATTTCAAATTTATTTATGACGCGGCCGCGACACGATACTGTCGCATGTAATTGTGAGACTACAGTACTGGCTGGGTTTAAACTTGTTGAAAATGTGAACTCGTTTTCTGAAATCTCTTGGAGGGGGAGGAGGCAGGGGGGTATAAAAAAATCGAACAGGGAATCTCCGGGATTTTATACGCTCAAGAAAGTTGATTGGAATATCGCCAAGGCTTAAGTGGCAGATAAAACTCGCGTCACGAACTCCAACTTCAATCACACAATCAAACGGATGCGTCACAGGTTTTAATGGGCCCTTATTTTCAAACGAGGGGTAAGTCTTCCGATTCAACTTTGAATCTGTCAAACTTATCGTCACGTTTCTTCCTTTAGCACGTTGTACGGGGCAGTTTCACGTTGTACGGGGCAGTTTCGCGTTATGCGTAGCAAATTCACGTTATGCGAGGCAAATTGTAGGAGGTGATACTACCATCAAACACCGCGAAAGTTCGAACGTGCATGTAGGATCAAAGCCCCCTTTCAAGACTTCGATGTAAACGTCGTGATTTATGACATCAGACGACCAGACTTAACGTCGAGCGGTATCGTACACTTTTCATTCCTTACTTCGGCTAATCATCAATTAGGCTGCATAATTAGTAGTTAAGGGCTTGAAAATGTTCGCAATCTATTCAGGGTCGACTATTTTGATATAGTTAGGTAGGTAGACGACCAACCGTGGCAACCAGATGCTTCATGTTTATGCCTATTTTCGTTTTCGCCGTCTTGGTCCCCTGGACCCTTTTCGTTTCGTACGGACTCGTTCTTAATGGCGTCCTCAGTGCTCAAGCAGTATCTTCGATCTGTTTCATTTCGGAGAGGTCACTTGCCTTCTCTCTTTGGGATTTATCATCACCTTGGACTTTGGCAATTAATTTTTCGTTGCCATTCGTTAGAAGGATTTTCCTCCTTTTCCAAACAACTGTCTGGTATTTTGGTGTTCTCTTCAAGCCCCAATTGGTTTCCATTATCTTCACCGTGCTTCAGCATTATACATTCAATGATTGTTTTCTCAAAGATTTTCTTATGTAACGTATCAAAATTTTTATATGACCGTTCAGAGGTTGAAATGGACAAAGCGTACAACTCAATACAAACAGAAGAAAAAAACCTAATCTCGAACTGCCTAGACTAGGCTTGGACAAGCATTAAACAATGCTTACAAATGCAGGAGTGACGATTTTTAAAATTCGCTAGTCAAAGTACCGTAAACATTCATCTCCGGGCGATTTCAGCCAAATGAATTGCCAAGCACAACACAGTCTAAGTAACTTTGGCTTTGCAAGTTAGAAAAGTTTTCTAAATGAATTGCCAAGCACAACACAGTCTAAGTAACTTTGGCTTTGCAAGTTAGAAAACTTTTCTAACTTAGTTAACTAACTTAAGTTTCTAACTAAGTTAGAAAAGTTTTCTAACTTGCAAAGCCAAAGTTACTTAGACTGTGTTGTGCTTAGCAATTCATTTGGCTGAAATCGCCCGGAGATGAATGTTGCATTGCAAGTTTTCTAACTTGCAAAGCCAAAGTTAGGACGTCGATTTGATCGACTTCATTGGACCAAAGTAAAGAAAATCATTGATTGAAAACGCGTCCAGTGGAACAGGAGTTGAAATTGTGATTTGTATATTGGATACCAGTAGTCCAAGACAAAAGATTAGATCAGAGCGAGTACCTGTTGAACTTATCCATGGGAGAACCTATTGGGAGAGGCAGAAGCCTCCCAAGAAATCCAGACACCCCAAACAAGAAGTGCCGGTCCAGCAGAAGAACGTCCATGGGTGATGTCGAGGCGTTTAGCCAGATTTGGCCGAGATTCAAGTTCGGAAGAAACCCAGTAATTTCCTTACGGATTTAAGTGCTCATTTGTACAGCACAATTCTATTTTTTTTCTCTGTCTCTCAAACAACGTCTCCACCAATCATCTGAACGATATTTCGAAATCCTCCATCGAATTTCCTAAGAGGAGACTTTTATCCTTTATTTCGTCCCTGTTGTTACCTTTGATGGCAATAGCCATATGTCTAACCTATGACCTAACAATACGCTGGTTAAAGGTCGAGAAGCCTCGACGCATGCCAAAAATCGTTAAATAACTGTGTACATTCCTCTCCAACATGAATTTATCGATCGCAATAAAAAGTATTTTCGGCACGTTGGTATTTACCATCAGAGACAATAGGCATTGTCCGAGAACATCTATTACTTAATTTTTTGTCTGTGCGTGTGTGTTGCCCTCGCCTCGACGGGCGACGTTGAGTTCGGGGGCGGGCGGGCGGGCAGGGGGGCGATAACGAATGGGTGTACTGGAGCGCAATGTATCGAAAACAACAACATTCCGAAAATAAAACATGGACGCAAGCCATATGAATGAAAGTGAAAATAAAACGCTCGTCATCGCGAGTTATCGGTTCCTCAGCCAGCGCGCCCTTACGTAAGCGAGCACCCGGTATTTTTGCGTGGCGCGTTATTTTTTTTAATGTATGTAGATTCAACTTGGCCCAGTTGGAACGCGCAGGAAGAAAAACGTTTTTTTTTCTTGTTTTATGTGTTTTTGGCCGAACGGCGCGGCGCGTCGCTAATATTTTTCGGCTAACGTCTGGTCAGGCAGGCAGGCAGAGAAATTCGTGAGTCAAAGCTAAAATAAAACGCGCATTGTAAAAATAGGCGGCGATCTTGCTTGTTTGTTGTTTAAATAGAGTGCCCATTTGTTTGTATCACTTTTCAGCGAGCGCTGTCACATTTATTTATTTGTTTTTTTTTTTAATATGCTGTACCGACTCGAGGAACGCTATCTAAATTTTTGGCCGTTTTTCAATTACGTTAGAGCATTCCGTGGTTCTCATTTTACATACACAGGGTGGGGCATGTATTTTAGAAATTTATTTTATTACTTATATACTGAAATGTTCCGATAATTTGTTTTAAAAATAAGAAGCGGTCACTGCATGTTTGATTTCGATAAGCACATGTTCATATTCCGCCGGGCTTGCAGCAGTGCTTACGTGGGGGGCCTCTGTTTCTTTTCGAACGGTCGGGTTGTAAATCTGTCCAATAAACTTTTATCTGGTGGCATTTCCGTACATGTACGAATATCATCACACGGTCACTGTAGGCGTCAAGCGTAAGCGATAGAGTCATGCAAACAACGTAAACTTGACATTTCAAATTGTTTTTCTAAACTCTTATGTATAGATTGCTTGGTCAAAACTGCAAACGTGCGAGGCAAATGCACGAGGATATCACGAGTTTAGTCAGTCAATGGCAGTCTGACTTGTCTCAGTCTGAAAAGAGGCCTTTTTAAAAAAACGTCAATTTCCACACTTGAATAAGTAAAATTTATAGGTGTTCGTGAGACAGGAACTTATTTTCTCCTTAAAAAGAAAAGAATATTTTGAAGAGAGATCTTTAGAATTTCTGGGGGTGAAAGTTGATTCTTCCTCGCGTTTTATTGCTCATACTGAAATGATTGCTGAAAAATTAAGCAGCGGTATTTTTGCACTTCTTAGGCTTAAGCATTGCATTGCAGATGATTCTTTGAGAACGGCCTATTTTTCATTATTTTCATTATGTCACTATAACCTACGGTATAATTATGTGGGGTCATACTAGCTCCCAATCTTTGATTTACCATTTACAAAGACGCGCTTACGCTTTGCTGCAGAGAAAAGAGGAGTAAAATGGGAGAGAATAAAGGAGCTAGCATCAGACAGAAAGGGGTGGAGGAAGATATGGAAGAGAGCAGCCCCCGAATATTCAACTCCAACATAGCTTTACACCGAGAGATAGGAAATTAAGTAAGTATTTATCTTTCCTTAATAGGACATCTTCTTCATTATCTCCATATACATATTTCTCCCAATCCTTCATCTCCTTTATTTACTTTTCTTCCTTTTCCTGTCCAAATCTGTTTTAACACTTCCTGTTATTTTATTTCTTTCTCAACTGTTTTTCCTCTTATTTAGAACTTTTACAAAGTCGTTACTTTTCCCTCACTAATTTATTTCTGTTGCTTCTTCCTAATTTTTTTTTTTTTTTTTGATAATTTAAAACGCTTCTCTTTTTGTAATCTTATTCTTCCACACAGTCGAATGTAGACAGAAATTAAAAATAAAACTTGTTCTAGTAAACCTCAAGACAAAGCAGAAAACTGTCAGTAAGCAAATAAAAAAGGGGGTCAGTTTCCTCCAATCTTGGAAAAAATTAGTGGCGCCATCTATGTAAATATCTCCCGATTAAGAAAGAATTTACCGAACCGTCTATGGAAATTTCGCATCTCAACTGTTTCTCGAGGGTAAATTTTAAAGGCCACTAACTTTTGAAATTCCTGCCAGAAAAACAAAACGAAAAATTTCCGCGAAGAAATCAAAATAAAAACGTAAAATGTGATTTAAGACAGATTCACGTTGAGACAAACTTAAAAAGAATGAAAATTCAGTGGCGCCATCTATAAATGCCGCCCAAGCAAGGGAAACAAAAGTTTAGATAAAACATATTTTTTAACGTCAGGGTAATTTTACTTGCGAATTTCATCTATCAATCAGGGAAAAAAGAGAGTTAATTGCGCCATCTGTGTAAATTTCCCCCAATTACGGAAAAAATAGTGTCGCCATCTATTTAAATATCGCCTAATTAAGAAAGAATTTAGCGAACCATCTGCGTAAATTTCACCTGACGATTGTTTCTTGAGCGCAAAGCTTCAAGGCCACTAACTAACTTTTTAAATTCTTGCAAAAAAAAAGAAATATTTCCGCAAAAAATATGAAAGAAATCAAAATAAAAACGTAAAAGGAAGATTCAGATTCACTTTGTAGAAAAAGAATAAAAATCCAGTGGCGCCATCTAAATAAAGCCTCCGAAGCAAGATAAATTAGAGTTTGGATCAAGTATTTTTTTTAACGTTAACGCTAATTTTACTCGTGAAATTTGTCTGTCAATCGGAAAATTAAAAAAAAAGAGTTAGTGGTGCCATCTATGTAAATTTCGCCTAATTACTTTTCAGTGTAAGTTATAAAGTTATAATTTATTGTTGAAAAGACCAAGACAAAGCAGAGAAGAATGACGCAGTCTGTCGATAGAGTTAGTGGCGTCGTCAATGTAAATTTCGCTTAATTCCTTTTTAAGCGCAAATTGAAGAAAATAGATAATTGTTGGAAAGATCAAGACAAAGCAGATGAGAATGACGCCGCCTGTCAATCAGCAAATTAAAAGAGAGCTAGTGGGGCCACCTATGTGAATTTCATCTATTCATCTATCAGAATAGTCGCTGGTTTACAATATAGACAAGACCGTAGAGAGGCTTTCAGGAAACTTAGGAATAGAACTGTTTAATAAATTACCTTCGGGTATAACTAAGCTGACATTAAGCTGCTTTAAAAGAACAATTAAGAATTTTTTATGCAATAAAGCCTACTACTCTTACGAAGGATTTTTAAAAGATTAAATTATTATGAGCGATGACAAGCAAATGTACTAATGTCTTGTGTTATGTGTTTTTGTGTCTTATTTATGTATTTATTTTTAATGATACTAACACTTATCCTTAGTGTTTTGACTTGTGCAACAAACTTCTGTTTCCTGGCATCAATAAAAATTATTATTATTATTATTATTATTATTATTATTATTATTACAAAAAGTGAGCAAATAAAAATCACATTAGAGTAGGCAATGGTGCAATGTCTGTGATTAATTGAATTAATTAATGTAATACATTCATGGACTGTCAAATTTATTGACTTTTTATTCAATCATAGACATGCATTTTCTTTGCACCACCTACTCTAATGTGATTTTTATGCAATAATGTACGGGATGTTCTATTTAAAAAGTATCATTTTTAACACAACAAATTTGAAATTACGCCTTTTACATTTATTATTGAATTTTTGAATTGTCGAGTAAATTCTAGCCTGAAATGATGTGTCGCACCAGGGGTCTATCTTGATTGGTTTTCGAGCTGCACTGGTAGAAACAAATGAAAAAACTCGGAAACCAATCAAGATAGACCCCTGGTGCGACACGTCATTTCAGGCTAGAATTTACTCGGCAATTCAAAAATGCAATAATGTACGGGGTGTTCTATTTAAAAAGTTTCATTTTTAACAAAACAAATTTGAAAATACGCTTTTTACATTTATTACTGAATTTTTGAATTGCCGAGTAAATTCTAGCCTGAAGTGACGTGTCGCACCAGGGGTCTATCTTGATTGGTTTTCGAGCTGCACTGGTAAAAACAAATGAAAAAATTTTCTTTTCCATTAAGACCGGAGGAACTATCGATTTTTTTTTCGAACATCTACGAGGGAAACTAAAAGCCTAGAATCAGTGAAGGAACGCGATTTCTCTCAGAAATTTTTTCGTCCTTCTAGCACATGCTCGATGTGATGTTAGGCCCCCAGGTTACCCCCTCATTTTCATCGAGACTGGAAGACCTACCGATTTTGTTTTTATTCGAACACCAATTAAATTAATTAATAAATAAAATCAATAAATTAAAAGCCTAGAATCAATGAAGGAACACCAGAAATTTTTGGTCCTTCGAGCCGGATGGATCTACGAGACGGAGACGGAAAATTATCTTGCTAAAATTGATGTGAAAAATCGTAAAAGCGACGGCCCAACTACATCAAAATGGTTAAGAAAGTCAAATATCAAATCGCCTTCATTTTTTATTTTGAGCAAAGGCCTTTCGACGCACGTCTATCTAACTTTGGCAACCTAGCGCCGCGTCATTTCTATTGGCCCTTCGTCTTCATCGCATTAAGTTGTTTTGCCGGAGAGTTGGTTTTCCTTTTAAAAAAATCAATTTTTTTAATTCGTTCTTGACATTTTTATATTCTAAACTGCCAAGCTCATATCGCCATTAACGAAGCAACTGAAAGGCTAAAATCAGTGATGTATTGCGAGTCCTCACAGAGATACGTTTGTAATAAGTTTTGTGTAATCTTTTGGTCCTTCGAGCCGGATAGATTTATGGCGGAGCATCAACGAGCAACTAAAAGGCTAGAATTAGTCCCCACAGGGTTACCGTTTGTAATAAGTTTTATGTAATCTTCTGGTCCTTCGAGCCGGATAGATCTGCGCCGGAGAATTATCTTGACGTAGAAAATAGTAAAGTCCCCTCTCCTCCTTTTTTTATTTCTTTCAAGCAATTTTTCAGTCGCTCAAGATTCCATAAACAAATCACCGCGTGTTTATAGCTTCAAACTCACCGTGTGATTACGGCTTCAATAATAGAGGTCGCATTCAACTTGACGAGCTTCGTCGAATCATCTTGAAATATTGAGAGCCGCAAGGACAAGCGTCACCTTGCGCCGATGCGTTGACTTTTTTATGAGCGAGTTACATACAGCGTGTAATTTGGACCGCCCCGAAGGCCACTTACTTACGAGACGACGACGCAAGAATAATTTAATGAAGCCGTTAAGTCTTCATATTTTATTAAGGTGACGACTCGGCGCTCAACAAACGATTTGTTTCTTTGCTTCTCTCTGCGCCCATTCTGCTTTTGATCATCTGGACAGAGTACTTGGCGCTCTACTTACTCGGCACACCCTGTATGTAATGAATTATAATTACTTTTTCTCTGCGCCTTTCATTTTTGATCGTCGCGTTAATTAACGTTGAGTTAAATTTTATCGAACCGAGTACGTAACGCTTTACTTACTCGGCACGCCCTGTATATAATGAATTATAATTTCGATAATTCATCATTCATGAGTCATGAACTCGACTCAGGTGCTCGCAGGGGGGAAAGAGGTTGTTTTAAAAAGACTTTTTTAAATCATTTTAAAATCGGATCGTCACATCTGGGACACCCTGTACATCGTGAATCATCGGCTCCTAGTTTCTTAACTTTCCCTCGTATTTCACCGTACGTCGCTTATATCTGATTTTTATTTGCTCACTGTTTATTATTATAATCTAAGTCGATTTATTTTGATCTAAAGAAGCCACCCTTGAAGTATGGCCCATTCTTTACCGGACACCCAGTTTAAATAATTTTAAAAAGTGAGGAAATTAAAGAAGACGTCAAAACAGACGTTAGTCTTTTGTTATTATTATTTTTTCTTACACGCTATCGAGGGCCCGAATAAAAAAAATTGAAAGAGTTTCAATAATTAAAAAGAAATGAGGAGGTATTGAACGAAACATCAAAATGAACATTAGTCTTTTTTTTCTACACTCGGAGGGCTCCAATAAAAAAAGTAATAGCGTCATTTTTTTTTAATAAACTTTTGTTTTGTTTGTTTCGTTTTTTTTTCCTATACTCGTAGGGCTCAAATAAAAAAAAATGAAAAAGCGTCCAAGAAATGAGGAAATTAAACGAAATATCAAAATAAACGCCGCAGTCTTTTATTTATTTATTTTTTTTGCTACACTCGGAGAAAGCCCAAATTAAAAAAATCGAAAAAGCGTGGATAATTTTGAGAAAACGAGGAAATCAAACAAGAAGTTAAAATAAACGTCAGTCTCTTGTTTTTTTTTTCTTCTACAATCGGAGGACTTCAAAGTAAAAAAATTAAAAGAACCAAGAAATTAAACTCCATACTCGGAGGGCTCGAATAAAATAAAATGCGAAAGCGTCAATAAACGATTAAAAAAAAAAAAGAGGAAATTTAACGAAACGTTAAAATAAACGTCGGTCTTTCGTTTCTTTTTTTTCTCTACACTCGGAGAAAGCTCAAATAAAAAACAATTGAAAAAACATCCAACAATTAAGAAATAAAAGCAAAAGTCCTTTATTTTATTTTTTTCTACGCTCGGAGAGGGTTCGAATAAAAAAAAATTGAGAAAGCGTCAATAATTTAAAACAGGAGAAAACGAGGAAACGAAACAAAAGCCTATCGATTAAACGTTTGTAGTGAGAAGGGTCAGGGCGACGAACAAATCGGTCGACGTGTAAAACAAAACTACCCGTCAACTCTGAAAGAAAAAATCGAGAGAGAGAAGGCGAAACGAAACGGATTACGTTCGAAAAACGCAAAGAGGAAAAAGAAATAAATCTATGTCCTACAAAGAGAACGACGCAAACGAAAAAAACGAAAACCGTCGAAGTGACAGACGAACCGGTCGACGTGAAAAAATGAAAAATGAAGATCGAAAGCACGAAAAACAAGAAAACGTAAATAATAAGAAAAGACAATCGATCCGGGCAAGGAGCCCCCGCTCTCTTCTTCTTTATTTCCTTGGCGATCTTAATCTTTTGGCCTGCAGTGTATACAAAATAAAATTATTGTTGTCACACCGCGGCGCTTTCTTAAGCCTGCTGGCGCGATGACGTCGAAATATGTTACTCCGATCCCTGATTATAAAAAAAATTATTTGCTTCGTTTGAAACTTCTTAATTAAATGAAAATAATGATAATAATTTTATCATGCTCTTGATTGGCTTTTGATAATAATAATAATAACATGAGAAATATCTCGCATGCCCAAAAAAATAATAATAATGATAATAATTTTTATCTTGCTGCTTTTGATTGGCCGGCGCTTGAAGGAAATGATGAGCTTCGATATGCACAAGTAGAAATGACACAATTTTAACACCCCCCCCCCCCCCCCCGATACTGACGCCATTTCCAGCAGCCAAAGGTCAAGGCGCTTCGTACACGCCAGAACACCACCCAGCAACAAGTACTCTGAGTGTACATTTTATTTTTACGTGTCACCACATTGCGCATGTAATGACAACAATCCAGCAAAGAAGCACTTCCGGTTTTTAAGGGTAGGTATTTGAAATAAAATTCCCTTCACGCAATAGATATTCTTATCCAGGGTGAGCGGCGAAACTCTGGGGCTTCATCGAGTTTAATTTTTTTTTTTTTTTTTTGTAGATGAGGACCGAACAAGAACGGACGCACGCTCGGGTTTCCGGCGAATTCAAGACGAGCTTCCGGTTTTTAAGAGCACTTAAAATAAAATTTCCTCTGCGCAATAAATAAATATTCTCATACGGGGTGAGCGAAACGCTGGAGATTCATTGAGATTTTTTTTTTCTTCGGTTAAGGAACTTGGTTTTCCGATGAATTCAAGACGAGTTTCCGGAAGTGACGTCATTTAATCAATGCCGAACTTAGCCTTTATTTTTATGAGCTTCGACTGCTTTTTATGTGTAACACACACGCAGACATTAAAAAAAAAGAAGCAATGTTATAAATTCCATCCGAGTGCAAGTTACAACACAAATAATTATAAGCCGAGTAACTAATGAGTACCTTTGATCTCGCCTCGGCTAAACAAATCTCTGCGATAATCGACGTCCAACCGTCACAGGCGAAGAAGAAGAAGAACACGTGCGAATTTGTTTGGGCAACAACATCGAGCCGGAGCTTAACGAACAAACACAGAACGGCGAGCGGCGGCGTACGGCGACGGCGAAAGCTCGGGAGGTAAAAAGCACGCCTTTTCAGCAGCACGATTTCAGAGGGGGGGAAAACAGCACGCGCGTCTCCGCAATTCGGCGTCGACACGTAAGGCGTCGGTGAGCGTCGCAGCCGGACTGCCTGGGATTTCGGGCACCGCGACGTTTTGCAGAGCGCGTCTGACAAAGCGCCTGCGCCCCCCCCAGTTCATTCGGTTACACGACGCTCCGGTTTACTTCTGTTTTTCCCCCCACAAGTTACATAGTTGCAATTACAAACGCACACACAAAAAAAAGAGGAGAGAGAGACGCACGCAGTTAATCTCTTTCTCTCTCGGCGAAAGCTCCTGACATGTGAGTGAGTCGATAGGTTAGCGGGGCTTCTTTTTTTTAACTTGAGAAACACGAGCCAGCCGAAGTGTCTGGTGGTTCCCCCCACAAGTTACATAGTTGCAATTACAAACGCACACACAAAAAAAAAAGAGGAGAGAGAGACGCACGCAGTTAATCTCTTTCTCTCTCGGCGAAAGCTCCTCACGTGTGAGTGAGTCGATAGGTCAGCGGGGCTTCTTTTTTTTAACTTGAGAAACACGAGCCAGCCGAAGTGTCTGGTTCCCCCCACAAGTTACATAGTTGCAATTACAAACGCACACACAAAAAAAAGAGGAGAGAGAGACGCACGCAGTTAATCTCTTTCTCTCTCGGCGAAAGCTCCTCACGTGTGAGTGAGTCGATAGGTTAGCGGGGCTTCTTTTTTTTAACTTGAGAAACACGAGCCAGCCGAAGTGTCTGGTTCCCCCCACAAGTTACATAGTTGCAATTACAAACGCAAACACAAAAAAAAGAGGAGAGAGAGACGCACGCAGTTAATCTCTTTCTCTCTCGGCGAAAGCTCCTCACGTGTGAGTGAGTCGATAGGTCAGCGGGGCTTCTTTTTTTTAACTTGAGAAACACGAGCCAGCCGAAGTGTCTGGTTCCCCCCACAAGTTACATAGTTGCAATTACAAACGCACACACAAAAAAAAGAGGAGAGAGAGACGCACGCAGTTAATCTCTTTCTCTCTCGGCGAAAGCTCCTCACGTGTGAGTGAGTCGATAGGTTAGCGGGGCTTCTTTTTTTTAACTTGAGAAACACGAGCCAGCCGAAGTGTCTGGTTCCCCCCACAAGTTACATAGTTGCAATTACAAACGCAAACACAAAAAAAAGAGGAGAGAGAGACGCACGCAGTTAATCTCTTTCTCTCTCGGCGAAAGCTCCTCACGTGTGAGTGAGTCGATAGGTCAGCGGGGCTTCTTTTTTTTAACTTGAGAAACACGAGCCAGCCGGAGTGTCTGGGGCCGCTTAATAATTTGACGGGATGAGGTGGAGACCGAAATAAACTGACGCGCCGGAAATGAATCGGTCCTCTCGTTGCGTTGACGGCCACGGCTGAAAGTTTCGAAATTTGAAAGCTTTTGTAAAACACCTAAAAAAAAAAAATTCCAAGTCGAAATCTGCGGCGCAACTGACACGGTAAAAGGCTAAAAGTTGTATGCTACTTGATCACAACAATAAATATAATTGTTTTGTGTTTGTTTTTTATTGCGAAAGTAAAAGCCGAAGGACCATTTTTGATATTTTATTGCAAAGTTATTGCACACAAAGAAACTATAACTATAATGATGTCGGTACGCTAACACACAAGTTCATTCTTGCCTTGTTGGAAACCCCCTTTTTTGCGCATGTTCTCCTTCAGTCGGTAATACAGGTTGCGCATGACAAGCTTTACACTAACATGAAATATGATAACTGACGGCTGGCGACATCTGTTAACGCGCAACCATACCCCACGCCTTGAAAGATAGTCTTTCAACACAGAAAAATTACTTCAAAGTTCTTCGATAGGCAAAGGACACACACTGGAAAGCGCTCTCTTCATTTCTCCTCTGGATGTTTTCAAGGTAGCAACTCTTGGAATGTTGTCGGAACCGTAGTGAAGATGCGTTATTTTTGCCATCGGCCACTTTAATGGTGGTGAATTGTCATCCTTGATGACCACTAGATCACCGACCTTGGGCAGTTGAGTTGAACGTTTCCACTTGCTACGGTTTTGCAGATCACTGAGGTACTCTTTTCGCCACCGCGCCCAAAAATGTTGTTGAAGCTGCTGGATTTGGCGAAATGACGAAAGTCGATTGGCGGGCACGCCAGTGACGTCTTGATTCGGTGTTGTAAACAAAGGTCTTCCAATAAGAAAATGTGCTGGGGTGAGTGGAGTCAAGTCATCAGGATCGGTTGAAATTGGACTTAGGGGACGGGAGTTCAAAATGGACTCAATTTGCGCAAGAAGTGTGTACATTTGCTCAAATGTTAAGTGAGCATTGCCCAAAACTCTTTTCAGATGGTGTTTGACGGACTTAACCCCTGATTCCCATAGACCTCCGAAATTGGGTGCACGGGGCGGAATAAAATGCCAATATATCGCATCTTCCGCTAAATTTTTTGAAATTTGACCCTCAGAGTCCTTCAAAAACTTTCTAAGTTCCTTGCTGGCTCCTACGAAATTCGTACCATTATCCGAGTAGATGTGCTTTGGTTTACCGCGTCTAGACATGAAACGTTTTAAACTCATTAAAAAGCATCCAGTTCTTCTTTCGAAATTACACCATTACGGTATAAGAGGCACTCCTCTAGATTTGTTGAAAAGCTATCTGTCGGCCCGCGTGCAATGTACTAGGACAGATAATGATTTATCCAATCTTGGTAGGATCAAGCACGGAATTCCGCAAGGATCCGTACTTGGTCCTCTTCTATTTTTACTATACATTAACGATTTTAGTAGTTATTTATATCCCGATAAAAGATTTCTATACGCAGATGATACTAACTTGGTTACATGTAGTAATATCTTACAAGAACTTGTCAGTAAAATGAATCAACTTAAATCTAAAGCTAATATTTGGTTCATGTCAAATTCTTTAGTACTCAACGATAATAAAACACAATCTATAATCATTTCTTCGAATTATAAAACACAACAAAATAAGAACATTAATATATTAGGAATCACATTAGACGATAGATTAATTAGATAGATAGTTAGCGGTAGGAATTTACATAATAAGAAATTTAAGTAAAATATTGTCACGAGACTTAATATTAAAATCTTATTACGCATTTTTCAATTGTCACTTAACTTACGGTGTAAGAATTTGGGGAAACAGTACCCACGCAATTAACATAATATTTAAACTGCAAAAACAGGCGGTACGTGTTATCTGTGGACTTAAACAGGGAGATCATTGCAAACCTTCTTTTATCGGGACAGGCATACTGACTTTGCCTGCCTTGTATCTATACAGCTTAATTACACATACCCACAAAAACAAGGATAAATACATCACTGTAAATTCCAGTCATAATTACCCTACCCGTTTTGGTAACGAGATCAGAATAATCCGTAATCGACCAACAACTACAAAAAACAACTCTGTAAACTTCTCACTATATAATAAATTGCCTTCCAGAGTTAAATCGATGAATCACATGCTATTCTGTAAAACTTTTAAATCTTTTTTAAGTAAAATAGCTCCGTATTCAATAGATGACTTCACTACAATGTGTGACAAAATTTGATAATAATTTAATGATATTTATATAGTCAACTTCTATAATGTAATATTATTAGGATTGTTAGGTACTTATTATTGTATTTCTGCACCTAATTTATGTTATCATAGTGACGCGCCAGAAACATCTTAGTTACATCCACTTTATTGTGTGTATTTATGTATGTATTGATTGGCTAAATAAATGTATTCTATTCTATTCATGAACAGGTCGGCTAATAGGGGGGAGAGATTACATCCCATGGCCAGGCCATCCACTTATGAGTAGTATTGGTTGTTGAAAACAAAGAAAGTCTGCTCTAAAGTAAGTTTAAGTAAGGAGTGCAGAAAAACCGCGTCAGTATCCGAAACGTCCGAAGAGGTGTCACCCAAGTTTAAATTAAATCTACTTGTCTCTACTTACCACGACTCCTGGTGACAAGTCTGCCGATTCTAAATCAGCTGTGCCCCAGCTAGCAACAGTGGAAAAGGGGGCAGGTTATCTCAACGATGGTAAGTTATAACGGGCGCCAGAAGACGATTTAAAAACAACTAATCGAAATTCGACTGGCCGACGTCTCCAATCGGCCAAGTCGTGCAGAAAGGAAACTACTAAATAGAGACTAGACTTATTACTCACTGTGTGTATGAAAGTAGTTAAAATTAAAATCGTACTCAAGTTAATACAATTTATTATACAACTATAGAAATAAAACAAACAGTTACACTAGTGCGTTTAATTTCTAGCGTACCGTTGCAATTGCTTTAAATTAAATCCGTTATTACGAATGCATGCGCAACAAACACAGAAAAAGGTTACCTCGCGACCGATGTCAAATACCGTCTGAAGTTGGCTGTCACTACGCCATCTAGTGGTCTTGTCAGAGTCGATGACTTCACAATGGCGTACTCACACGACGGGGAACGACAGACGGGCAACAAGAATTGTCGGGGCACCAACACGCGATGAACTGGGAAATCCCTCGCGTATACGCTTGCGGGGATGACCTGGGCCTGCGCTGTAACTTGCGAAAAGCCAAGCAGAAAAGGGACAAGCCCGAACTAAAAAGCCTACGTGGAAAAACGATATGCGTTAGCGGCCATTTTGATGGTGATATGCGTCGTTACATATTACCTGAGTGAACAGGAGCCTCAGGCTTGGTACGGAGATTAAAATTACCTCCGCTCGGTGTTCGGCAGTGTCGAATGAATTTCCAGCCAAGCTGCGATTGATTTCTTCTCCAAAAGAGCAAGGAATCCGACAATTTTATCACACGCGAAAAGATACGTCCTTACGGCACAATGCACGAACAACAAAAGAGAACGACCAAGCCGCTCAATTACGCAGATCGCCTTGAGGCAAGGGAATTACCAATGGTAGGCGGCCTGAAAGTCACATGGACCCCCAGAACCTATCAGAAATCAATGATCGCAGCGTGCAGGTTTTCCCCCATAGCGCTGTAAAGGAGGGGTACCAGGGTTGCCACGACGCGAAAACGAAATTATTAGTCGCTATATTCTAGCGCTAAATTTAAAATGTAACAGAGGAAAGTAAATTGTTAACTAACTCTAAACACTCAGACAAATAAATTACAAACGTCCAAAGAGACCAAAATACTATTATCAGTAATTTTTAGAGAATATAGGTTATGGACAAGTTCATTAGAATTTTTTATACTGTAAGTGTTGTTGAAGTTAAGTACATTTTTGAGGGTAGTAGCTAAAAATCTAGCGGAATTATAAGCAGGTGAATTCACAAACGAAACCATAGGTCTCATGGGGCGACTTAGGTAAGCCGTAAAGTTTAGGTGTGGAGGGGTTCATAGTCTTGAGTTCGGACACCCTGATGTAGTTGTTATTAGCATTCTCAGTTAAAAACGGGAGCAGTAAACGGAGAGGGGGTTGGATTGCAAGCAAATTAAGCCGTCGTTGTTTAAGAACACTTCAACTTTGTCGAAGTAGTCCTGTTTATCCAAAATAACCACACACTGCCCTTTGTTAGACTTAGACACCACAACATTAGAAGAAGAACTTCGTTCCCGCAAAGATTTTAGAGACTTATTATTGACAAAATTATGTTGAGAGTTAGGTTCGTTTGCCCGAGTGGAAGAATTGATGATGTGAGTAATTTCGTTATAAACAACCTGTTTATTTTCAGTTCGAGACAAAGAAATAATGTTGTCCACATTAATGACCAGGTTCTTTAATGAGTTAAAATGTGAAGTGGTGGGGGGTGAGAACATTAAACCCAAGCTTAAAAATGAGACAAATTAAGAACAGGAGGGTGAAAATTGTGTGGGTACTGAAGTGGGTACTTGAACAGGTCTTCAACATGATGGTTGAGATTATGTAATTTAGGGTTGATAAATGAGCTATTGTAAATGTTATCCAACGCGCTCACAGTCCGAGGGGGTACTACCAGTGTAGATATAATTAAAATGGGAACAATCATCACAATTGTTTATGCAAGGTGCAGCATCAATAACAACAGATGAGGGCGTTATATTAACTAAGCTACTAGTGTTAGTGTTTGAGCCGTGGTTGCAAGCTAAAACAGTATTACAAGCCGTATTAAACACATCATTAACAGTGGAGTTCAAAGGAGAACTAGTCCTGGGGGAGCATTGGGACAAGCATTGTCAACTAAAAATTTTGGGGGTCACTACAAACATTTACAGGTGGTGCTATACAACTACCGTCGATTAAGTTATTGACATCAAGTAAGCTATTAACTAGAGGTGTTCTAGCATTATCAGTACTTAAGTTAACTACAAGCGTGTTGTAATCACAATCTAAACAACTGAAAGCCTTTCCAGCAACGGGTACAATACTACTATAATCAAAGCATAAATTACCATCTAAAGGCGTTCTAGTGTTACTATCTACATAAGCTTCGGAAGCACTTAAAGATCTGTTACTTACAGTTGAGTAGTCAGGGCGAAGGCAGAATGAATCCGAAGGTCTGGAGCGTGATTCAGCAACGGGGTCAGTAGTCTAAGCAACGAGAACACTCAGTTTCTTATTAAGGCAAACACGCAATACCTTATTCCTTGTTTGTTCGTCAAAAATGTCCCATTCTTGATTATGTAAAACGCCGACCAATCTCGAGCGAATAAAATACATCGATCTGGATACATTTTGAAGGCAGCTGTAGCTGTACCTGATCTCATTATTATTCAACCAGTAGTTCCTGGCCACACCAATTGACCGTCTCGCCGGGATGGTGTTGAGGTTGGACTTCAAGTTTGCAGTAATAAAATTGAGCCGTGTGCAAGAATGTCAAGGCAACAATTGACGTAATACCCCGGAAACAAAACTCCTATAAAAAGCGACAAATCGAATGCATCTGCACTTCCAGATGTAAATATCAAAGCGTATAATTCATTCGTGTGTCGTGTGCAAATGTTACGACTCATCTGCGTGCGTAGATCTAAAGCCAAAAGTCGAGCCGTGTGCAAAAATGTCAAGGCAACAATTGACGTAATACCCCGGAAACAAGACCCCTATAAAAAAAGCGACGAATCGAACGTTAGCGCATAATTAGAATAAATCTAGTCAGAGTGTTGTCTAGTCTGTTTGTCAGTAAGTGCCCAAAATGAGACGTGAGTATTTGTAGTTGTAATTAATTGTTAATAAATGTTTTGTTATACTGAGCTACGATCCTTATTTCATGTTGCTTAAATTAATATGTTAAATAACAGGTTTCGCGTTCTGAATTTTACCTCGAGAGGAAAAAAATTTCGATTCTTTTTACGACCGCAGACTTTCTTCAAATTTTCCAAACTGATTAGTTCGGGGTTGCCTTCCGGATATCGTCTGGATGCCGGTGAATGAGCGAAGCGCGCGGAAAATTTGTCTCTTGTATCGAAACGAAATACAAAAGGGCCCCTGTGATATCGCGCGCCAACTCCATTCTCCGAGTGTATCGCAAACCTGAAGACGCCGAGCTTCCTGCCTGCAAGAGAGATAAGGACGGCCGCATAAAAATGGCGCTTTGTCCCGCCGCGTCCGAGGGTTACCTGTATCGGAAAACCGTATTACATTTTTGCATCGGCGACGAAGAAAATGCATTATGTACGGCCGGGATAAGCGCACGATATCCCCGGCGTAAACGCTTTCGGGATATCTCGGCGCGGGAATAAAAGCGAAGAGCGCCGTTTCATTAATGAAAAATTTTATCGCCGAGCGGACCGCAACCGTGGAATAATAACTCTCGATGGATCCGGATAATTAAGCGTTTCGTTTCTGGCGAATTTAGGTCGATAAAATATAATTAGCGCCGCCGGATGGAACTACGAACTAATGAAAACGTTCGGGTTTGTTTCACATCGGGATAGTTTTCGTATTAAAATCAAAGCGTTCCGAATTAATTACATTTTCTCCAACGTCATTCCTCATTTTTATTAATTTTGTTGTCGCAAATACCTTGATGCCGCCAGCAACACTTCCGCTGACCACTTACCTCGGAATAGTTGTTTCGCGCCCGCGACCTGAATTCTGAGACCTTTTGAAATCCGTAAGAGTACAATGGTAGAGGCCACTCCAATACAAAATCCCATAAGAAGTAAAAATAGGTGTTCAGATGCATGACGTCTTCGTAAGATAAGATCGTTGTGAATATGATGAAATACGTTCGGCCGCCAATCTGGGCCAGGTGAAAGAGACCATACTCATTTTCGGTTTTTTAGTGTTGAAAATCAACTAAGTGAATCAAAGGGTCTTCAATCCTAACTCGCCTGACCTTCCCGCATCCCCCCTAGTACCTTGACGCCGCCCACAATAATCCAGCGCTGATCGACTAACCGCTACCTAGTTCACGAGAGCTGTTCCACGCCCGCGATGTGTACAATGAGTAGAGGCCCCTCCAATCCAAAATCCCATAAGAAGTAAAAGTAGGTGTTCAGATGCATGACGTCTTCGTAAGATAAGTTCGTTGTGATAGGATGAAATACGTTCGGCGTGAGTATGATGAAATACGTTCGGCGTGAATATGATGAAATACGTTCGGCGTGAATATGATGAAATACGTTCGGCGTGATCCGATTAAATACGTTCGGCGTGGTTATGATGAAATACGTTCGGCGTGAATATGATGAAATACGTTCGGCAGCCAATCCGGGCCAGGTGGAAGAGACCATACTCATTTTCGGTTTTTTTTATGTTGAAAATCAACTAAGTGAATCAAAGGGTCTTCAATCCTAACTCGCCTGACCTTCCCGCATCCCCCCCTAGTACCTTGACGCCGCCCACAATAATCCAGCGCTGATCGACTAATCGCTACCTAGTTCTACGCCAGCGATGTGCATTTTGAGACCTCTTGAAACCCGTAAGAGTACAATGGTAGAGGCCACTCCAATCCAAAATCCCATAAGAAGTAAAAGTAGGTGTTCAGATGCATGACGTCTTCGTAAGATAAGTTCGTTGTGATAGGATGAAATACGTTCGGCGTGAGTATGATGAAATACGTTCGGCGTGAATATGATGAAATACGTTCGGCGTGAATATGATGAAATACGTTCGGCGTGAATATGATGAAATACGTTCGGCGTAGGTACGATGAAATACGTTCGGCGTGGTTATGATGAAATACGTTCGGCGTGAATATGATGAAATACGTTCGGCAGCCAATCCGGGCCAGGTGGAAGAGACCATACTCATTTTCGGTTTTTTTTATGTTGAAAATCAACTAAGTGAATCAAAGGGTCTTCAATCCTAACTCGCCTGACCTTCCCGCATCCTCCCCTAGTACCTTGACGCCGCCCACAATAATCTAGCGCTGATCGACTAATCGCTACCTAGTTCTACGCCAGCGATGTGCATTTTGAGACCTCTTGAAACCCGTAAGAGTACAATGGTAGAGGCCACTCCAATCCAAAATCCCATAAGAAGTAAAAGTAGGTGTTCAGATGCATGACGTCTTCGTAAGATAAGTTCGTTGTGGATAGGATGAAATACGTTCGGCGTGAGTATGATGAAATACGTTCGGCGTGAATATGATGAAATACGTTCGGCGTGAATATGATGAAATACGTTCGGCGTGAATATGATGAAATACGTTCGGCGTGGCTACGATGAAATACGTTCGGCGTGATTATGATGAAATACGTTCGGCGTGAATATGATGAAATACGTTCGGCAGCCAATCCGGGCCAGGTGGAAGAGACCATACTCATTTTCGGTTATTTTTATGTTGAAAATCAACTAAGTGAATCAAAGGGTCTTCAATCCTAACTCGCCTGACCTTCCCGCATCCCCCCCTAGTACCTTGACGCCGCCCACAATAATCTAGCGCTGATCGACTAATCGCTACCTAGTTCTACGCCAGCGATGTGCATTTTGAGACCTCTTGAAACCCGTAAGAGTACAATGGTAGAGGCCACTCCAATCCAAAATCCCATAAGAAGTAAAAATAGGTGTTGAGATGCATGACGTCATCGTAAGATCGTTGTGGCTAAGATGATATACGCTCGGGCCAGGGAAAGCTTGAAGAGATTTTCGTCACTTCTGGGTTTTTAATGTTGAAGATCGACTGAGCGAATTTAAAGTTACAAAATCCTGACTGCCCCGACCTACCCGCAAACCCCGAGCGTAAGAAATACTCAAATTGAGTTCGGGAACGTAACGCGTATATATTAAAAACGGAAATAATCGCCGTTAGCTTCGACGACGTAAGCAGATCCGTACCGTTCGAACCCATCTCTTTGTGACCACTCGAATTTGATGTGATTTCTTCGTCGGAAAGGGGGGAAAAGTCAACTCGTTTAGAGATTTTTCAAGACGAATCGAATGGCGAAAGCCGCAGATCTCTATCTCTAACCGTTCCCAAGAAAATAAGGGTTAGTTAAGGGTACTCTGGTGATCTTTAGTGGTAATCGATTAATTTCAGTTCAGCGTTCACCCGGAGACACTCTGCACGTGCGTTTTGAGACCTTTTGAAACCCGTATCCCCCGAGTACCTCTTTACACCCCCCCCCCACCCACCCACAACAATCCAACGCAGGCTACTCCCCAGCTGCATCGAGTCAGGCAGACATATTTTGAGGCCTTTAAAAAATATCGTAGCACGTAAAATTTCGGGTTTGCAAAAGGGGGTGAATTTTTCGTTTGAAAATCGAGCTCGCCCGTCAATTAGCGCAGATGATGAAAAGGATCGAGTCGCAGGGAACACGAAAACACAGAGGGCGGACGCATTTGCGGCTTTGTTAATTGCGCGGGGTGCGAAGAATGTATCTTCATTACCTTAATTTTCGAACGTCGACGGATGATAACGCGTCCCGCGATTTATGGACGTCGTCCGGGGAGCTCGAATTGAATACGAATAATATGACGGGCGCTTTTTCACCCTTCGTTTCTAAAAAATTGAAATATCTTCTTCGAATAAGAGACTTAACTTAAAATGGACTCACCTGAACCTCCCCCTGACTCGACTCTTTAGTGCGTCCGCGGCGAGCGAGCTCCGCTTTTTTTCCTTCGTTCGTTATTAATTAATGTATGTATCGCTCGGGCCCGCTTTCAGAAACTTACACAATGGGCCCGCCCGCTCCCCTCCCCGGCCGAGCTTTAAATTGAACCAACCTCGTTACGCCCAATTTATCAAACGCGAGGTTTTAAATTCGCGGCCAGGTCGGAGAAAAAAGACGTCCCGGGAGAGACGGGCGAAGTTAATTTGGAACGCCGTTAAGGGCGGGATCGTGGACGGCGCGGGCGGGAAGACGGCGGCGTTATTTGTTTTCGAGTTCGTTTTCGATAGGAAGGGTCACGGTTTCCGTAACTTTCGCTTGTGTCAACTCGGTTTCCCTTGCTGCGGCAATTTGCTTATCTTGATTCTTGCAAAAGTCCGCTCGCTTTCTCCGAATCGTACACCTACTCGCATCCGAACTATTCGGAACTACTTACTTATACTTAGAGTATCTTAGTCAATTGATACCTACCAAACATTAAGTTGCTGCACACCGTGGAGTTAACATTACCTGGGTCAAACCTTTCGTAGCCCATCTCAGTGGAGACGGTCGTGGGCGCAGATGGGGACCAAATAACCGTGACCACAATATGTCGTTTTCGGAAAAGGCCACCGCCAGCGATTGAAGGTGACCCAAGCTACACCCAAGGTGATATGGCGTATCGAGATGGTTGCAGTTCCACACTGGAAGGGTCGGTCGAGACGTCGTTCCACAGTTAAGAGAGCAATCGTTGAGTCGGACGACCTGGGGCCCCGCAGGTCCATCCAGTGGATACTTTGTCGGCTAATTAGATTCGTAGGGGCAGTAGTTTCTCGTGACTTGGCTAAGAACCATCCACCTGACCCACACCAAGACGTACGAGAAGCTTTTTTCTCCCGAACAGTCAACCCGACCGTGGTAGTAGCACCTACTGGGGTTTGACAACGTACCCGTCACGGATCAGGGCAACCGGTTTGGTGAAGAACTTGGCTTAAAAGCCCGGACGCAAACCGTCGCTTCGTCGCCGTCTTTCGCAGCCACGACTCGACTAGATTTATTAATGTGGTTGCGTGACCTAATAAAACTACAAACATTAACGATAAGAGCCCTAATGGTGGTCGACGTAATTAGGGTCGAGTACCACCCGATCGTGTCCGCGCGAACTTGTCTATTTTTTTTTCGCCGTGAGCTTTAACGAAGCGTAACTTTTTAATTAAATTGTCCGCGGTTGCCGGGCCGGGAGCAGCACTTCTGCCCTATTCAGGTATCGCATTATTTATGCCTTAATTAAGAGTATGGCTTCGGTTTAACTAAAACTTTTCGGTAAATGTTGTATTAGGCGGGCGGCGCGGCGGGCGCCGAGTGTTTGATTTGTGCTGTTGAACTCGCCCAACATTGTTCCGTGCAAATGAACAAACTTAGTAGTTTCGGGATTTTTTTTCTTGTAGATTTTTGAAGAGGCAGCGGAACACTACCCCCAAGTCACGCCGTAGAAGATAAGAGGGGTATTCAGGCGAAGCCGGGGCCATGCTATTTCGAGTCCGACCAGTGCGAGAAAGAGAACGCTATAAATAAAAGAAAAACAGAGGCAGTGCGCGGGCGGGGTAGAACAAATTATTTCTTACGTAAGTTTATGCAGTCTCGAGCTTCATACTGTGATTTCTTTCGTCAGTTGACAAACGTGTTACTCGAAATGATGCCCCGCCTGCCGTACCGTACACATTTTGACACGTAGCTCGACCATACAAATTATGACACATGTCTCAACCGTACAAATTCTCTTCCACTTCATATACATAGAAACTTGGTGCGGCACAAAAAAGTTTGACTCTATGCAAATTAAAGCCGAGCTCTATTTAATCCAATATTTTTCTTCTTTAGCGACGAAATTAACTCGCCCGGCCAGAGCTAACAATTCCGGACGAATTTATCTATTACAAACATGTGCGCAGCGCAATTAAATTCTTCTCCGCATCGTCGAAAATCCGTCATATTTAAACACCATTAGTCCTAGCTCGCGGCGTGCATATTAAAGCGGTTTTAATGAGATGTGTACTTTAATGCCTTTGCAGTAGTTAGTATGTCATATCAATGCAGAATTATTACGCCCCGAAGAGGACCATAAATCAAAACGCGCCATGAATTATGTACACGCGACGACCCCATCCCCACGCCCGCCTCCATCGAGCGGCGGAGACGTCAACGCAGATAAACTGTCACTAATAATTAAACAGCGATTAGTCGCAGAGCGCGTAATTGGGAAAGTTTTCCGCGAGTCGACCGGATCGAATGAGACGATAATTCGGTTACGTATTAAACGCAAACCGGATTAGAGGTCCTCTCGGACCGGCGGCCGGCGGACGCTCATTCGTTTCGAAGTTGGATTATGCACGTAATGAAAGCTGCTGCATACAGTTTCCGGAGGGAAGTTAAGTTTAATTAGCTGTTTGTTTGTGGGATGGACGTTCAAATATGAGCGAGCCGTCGCGTCGCGTCGGATTATCACGGGACGTGACTCATTGTGGCGACTGAAAATAATTACCTAGTCGGAAGTTGCTCGTCAACTGACTTGCCACGTGCACATCTTCATTTTAAACCGAAATGTATGACATATTTTTGTTATTCTTCCCTCTTCCCGCCCCCCTCACTACCCCCCCAACTCGCCGGTATCCCTCACCGCCTGCAAACGACTGATGACGTCATGCCACTCTTTTTTGCACTCTCAACTTCTTTTTTGGTTTTTGGAAGTGCTGAATATTATCATGCTAAGGGCCTTCACCATGTCGCGCTAAGCCTCCACTATGTCGCGACGGTGTGTCCTTAGCCTTCGGTTTGATTGGAGTGCGTAGGTTTACCAGAGGGTATTTATTATGTTAAATAATTAATTTAGTTGAGGGTGGTTTGTCCGTTAAAATTGGGGGTGCGGTCCTGGGTCGTTCGCGGCGACTGGGGTTGTTGATTCGTCTAAGAGGTAACAGCGGGCGACGTTTCCTTAGCTGGGGAAGACTGGCGAAGTTCGAGGCCGGTCCGCGACTGGCGTGGTGGGTCACGGACAATGTTCCGTGGCTGGAGCACGACACGTCCTTGCTCAGCCTATGGGTGATCGGGTTGGAACAGCGTGGCCAGGGCAGGACTTCGGCAATGTTGTCGGCGGCAGTGGCAGATGCTGGGGTGGCGACGACGGCGACGGCAATGTTGGAATGTTGGGGGTCCCCTCGTGGGTTGGCACTAGTGCCCACTGAGTCGGTCCGGTGGCAACGACTACATGACTGCATCAATGGATCACTCCCCGATTGGCTTCCCAATTTTGGCCCACACGTTTTTTGCCTATTTGCGCGTTGCATTTTTCGTCACTTGCTTTGTGTCTGTTTGCGTCATTAGTATACGCGCGTGTCCCTGTTTGTAACAAATTACGCTGATGTGTTATTAGCGAGTTATCGCAACCATTACGTTAACTCTACGGTAAACATTAAAATTACGTGGCCCCGTTCATTTTCCATTGGATCACATGACCTTAACGTTTACCGTAAGTTAACGTGATGGTTGCGATAACTCGCTATTATGAAATATGAACCTTTACGTTACGTTGTATTAGTTACCTCCTTATTGTGTTTACATTTCCACACAGAAAAACACAGAACAGAAAAAAAAACCCTTCGTGACAATATGAACTCTAAAATAGTACCGACCGGACAATTAATTTTCATTTTCAAGAAAATAATCCAATTGGAAAGTGAACAGGGCGGTTCCTGACTAGTTCGAAACTGTCCAAAGCAGATGGTATCGAAGTCGATCGTAACTCCGACGGGCAACTAATTATAAGTCTATAAAGACAAAGGGGGTGGACGAAGTCACGGGAGCCGCAAATCTTAGGAAATCGAAGGCGTTGAGTCCGAGCCTGAAATCCGCTTCCGCGTGGTGGTTTTCCTTTAGCCGAGGGGCGCAGGAACGGACTTATATCTAAGTCCTCAAAAGGAGGCAAAGACTGTACTACTTACCCGATGGTTTGCAAATGTATGTTTGCATCCCATTGACCGGCGGCTAATCGGATGGGATGGGTCGAGGCCGGGTGATTCCAAATCAAAGATCCGGTAAAAGGATTCCGGTAAAACAAAAAATCTAAGTGAAGGAATTAAAACCAGCGTTACAGCCTGAACTGCACACTCAGTTGCTTGTATGAATCCCACCGGATTGTCTGCAGAAATCAGGCCTCGAAAGACCTAGAAAAACGCACTTATCAAAACTCGGAATAACATCCTCGGTTTAAACTTCCCTTCGAACAAAACGATTTGGTGAATTTTTCAAAACGGCCCCGAAAACACGAGGCGTAGGCTAAGCAACAATACTGAGCGGAACTGGCGCGATCGTTCACGAGTGGGGGTTGACGGAATGAACACTGCATGACGCAGGAGAGTGATTGAAATAGAGCATCTCCGTGTGACGGAAGCTATTGCGTTTGTCTATATTTTGTAACCTTGTGAATCGAAGGAAAACGGGCAACGGTTTCTGCTTCCACGCAAGTACAGAGTGATCGGGAAAACTAGAAATAATTATAACGAAATTGTTTGGGGGTAAGAAAAAAATGACGGCGATGCTGGTGCGTCGAAGCTATCGTTTTATTTCTAAATCCTCAAAAGGAAAGGGTGTGTCAATCAAAGTTTGGAGATCACAATCATTTCACTCGTTCTTGTATTACATCATTCTGCTATTGGTTCGTGTAATCATCTACGGCGATTCCAAGGTCGTACGCGGACTGAATGCTGAACGCAAAAACCTGTCAACGCCTTGAAATTGTTGAATTTGTTTTTTATGAAATAAAGCAAAGAAATAGGGGCTCCAAGTCTTTCTCTTGCTGACGTGTTCGGTTCATGCACTATTCATTTCGGCGAGTATATTCCATGCGCGGACGGGAACTGGAATGACTGCGGCTTAAAACACCGAAAACTTTTGTTTGCGTGCCGTTCTGTCTTCGGCTCGTGCCGGATAGTTTACAGGCGTTAAAGAACGTGCACGGGCCGAACTCTAAACACCAGAGACACTATGTTTGTAGTAGAAAACAAAAAAATTGAGAATTCTCTTGTTGTTTCATGTTACTATATTCTATCTTCGATTCGTCAGTGCGTATTTTAAGCCATGCGCAAGCTGAGACCACCTGATTTGGTCCAAAAAGATCTTCCCGCTTCCCATTTTAGTTTAATTTGCTGATGTATTCGGTTCATGCACTACTCATTTCGGCGAGTATATCCCATGCGCGGACGGGAACTGGAATGACTGCGGCTTAAAACACCGAAAACTTTTGTTTGCGTGCCGTTCTGTCCTCGGTTCGTGCGGGATAGTTTACAGGCGTTAAAGAACGTGCACGGGCCGAACTCTAAACACCAGAGACACTATGTTTGTAGTAGAAAACAAAAAAATTGAGAATTCTCTTGTTGTTTCATGTTACTATATTCTATCTTCGATTCGTCAGTGCGTATTTTAAGCCATGCGCAAGCTGAGACCACCTGATTCGGTCCAAAAAGATCTTCCCGCTTCCCATTATAGTTTAATTTTTTTTTCTATCTGATGATAAACAATCCATTTCGCTTTGTTTAATCAAAAGCCCGTATAAAATCAACAACTAAGACGTACAAATAAAAGTTACAGTAAAACGTCCGGAATACAGCCTAAATTACGCTTACCGGATTTAAGTGCGGAAATCAGGCTTCGAAAAGCACAACTGTTGGTGTTAACAAGGAAGTGTATTTTGTTTGATTTGCATGTAAGCCCAGGCGTACGTCCGGCCGTGCTGAAAACAATGTAGCCTAACTAATTGGCGCACGTAAACGCACGGAACAGAAAAAAAAATGTAAACAAAGTGTTACGCGTTTTTATAATTGCGCTTACGGCGCGCGGGCAAACAACATTTTGCGGGCTTTCGTTTCGCGTAATTAACTCGGCGGGCTTAAAAGCGCAACTTAATTAATTGGGGCGAAGCGCAAAGAAGACGCGATTTAATATTTTTGCTGCGCCGTGCCCCCCCCCCCCCCCCCCTCTTAATTAAATCTTTTTCCGGCTCGCGTCTCGCTTTTAATTAAATACGTCCCTGACAAAGATTCGCAGGTAACAGTGTTAAGTAGCGGGGGTGAGATGGGGGGGGGAGGGAATTGCATAGGGAAACTGCGGGTAAATGGATGGAAGAGATTTCAACGACACAATCCAAGAACACGTTATGATGTTCGCGCCAAGCAGAGTAAAATTCTTGGAGCGGAGAGTAACCGCGTGTCCTTGAGAGTGAAAGTGAAAATTTTATTCGACGTTGCGTTCAAAAGATACTTCAAAGCGGGTGGATCGTTGGTGCAAAAATTTAATTTAATTTTGAACGTTTCCTCGTCGGTTTTAATTAAATTTACGCCGGCCCGAATGTTTTTAACAATTAATACCAAACAATTGCGAAACTGCTCGCTCTATTTTCTTTAAGACGTCACACTCACTCACTTGTAATCGCTTTTCCTGGCCGACGCAGAATAGAAATCGCCGAAGCAACCAGAGTGGTCTACTAGCAGAGAGAGAGAGAGAGAGAGAGAGAGACAAAAAAAAATAGAGTGGTCATAGGTCCTAGTAGGCGTGGAAATGTTCCGCCTCTTCCCGACTGTGAAATTCTTCCTCTCGATTTAGGTATTCTATTAATTTTTCAAGATTTTTCTTAATTGGAATTTCCGGTCTGAAACCACACAAAAGGCAACTGAGTTTTACGATAGGTATCACGTAGCCAGCAGTCGGATACATCTCCCACTGGGAGACTCGCAAGATCCGAAGCCGGAAACTTCCTTGCAAATAATTTCTAGCTTTCGAGTCATCCTGTACCTTGGCGAAAGTTTTAGCGGGTTGCAGTTTGGCCTTTGGAATCTGAACAACCCCGGACGGCCCCTTTTCTTGTAATGAGACTGTTGTATGTCGAAAGTAGGAATTATTACAGGCTTGTCATTGGCCGAGGGAGCTTTCGCCTACCCGCGAACCGTTCACGTCGCACACCGACCCGATTGAGATTTCGTCTCAGTTTTGTGACCGCTCGCTTTGCAAGCAAACCGCGCGGAGAGTTATACTCGCTTCTGTGTAAATTCTCATTAAACGGTGTTTGTTTTGGAGTGAAAAAATAAACGGATATAATGTCCGTACAACGTGGAACTGCCCCGTACAATGTGAAACTGCCCCGTACGACTTGAAACTGCTTGACACCCCTTATGTTAAATAAAATGGGAAGTTGGCCCGGAATCCCTACAGCTTTTCTGCTGCACCTTCTCTGTCACCTTAGTCGTTGGTACTCTTTCCGTATCTTGTTTTGATACCAGTTTATCTGACTTAACACGAGATGTCACATACTGATCAGGATATATTGCGAATTTTCTTCTAACAATTTAATTAAAAGTTCCTGCTCCTCCACCCTTCTTTCTAGATGGTGTAATAGTTTGGACTGAATCTCATTATCACTTTCAGATTTAATTGATTTAGTATTACAATTTAGGGCGTTTGCGTAGTTATTCTTTATTTTATGCTTAGTATTAGAATTTACATCATTGCTGTTTTCTTGCACAACACTACTTTTTTCACTTTCTTTTGCCACAAATTTATGTAGCTCGTCACTATAACTTTGTCCTGCAGGTAGCTTCTTGTAAACTATTAAGTCTATTAATTCGTGTCTCTTCAATTTGCTGAGCTCAGCTATTAACGTGACTGCACTGTCCGCCATTAAACTCACCCACTATTGGAAACTTGGAAACCCGCTTTTTTTCTTCGACTGGTCCTGTCAAACAGTATATCAAATATTATTGTCGTTATGTCGACGACATTTTCTTGATTTTCGATGGCTCACTGACTGACCTAGATACTTTACTTTTAGAATTTAACTCACTCCATCATAAGATTAATTTTACTCTGGAAAGAGAGGATGAACTGACTAAATCCATTAATTTCTTGGATCTTACCATAACCAGGTCTAGGGATTCACTACATTTTCGTGTGTTTTCAGAGAAAACCATCTTACACACACTCTTGCATCAATTACCATTCCTCCCATCCGTACGAACATAAGTTCGCCTCTTTTCGATCTTTTTTCAATAAAGCTTGTTACAGTTTATTTTCCGCCTGTGTACAAACACACCCTGTATAGTACACATTTCAACGTTCCGATCTATTTTTAACACGCTTCGTTTTGTTTCCCCATTAGGCGTAGGAATGTACAATTCTTCGTCTGCGTAATTCACCCAAAACTTTCTTTTTAACATATTTTCGTCAAGTGCTTCAGATCAGACGAACAAGCTCATTTTATAAAATTAGCCCCATCCTTGCTTAGATGTGTATTTGTCCAATTTAAAAGGGTCCTACTTTGCGCCGCGGATGGAGACGGATGATCGAGTTCCTGGCTTTACGAAAAACGCTCGCACTTGAAACCGATGCGTATGTCTGTAACCCTTGCCCTTTACTTTGGTTGGTTTCCGCTGATGTCACGAAAATCAGCTATTGGTAAATTCGAATGTGTCTCTCTTGTTTGATATTTTATTCTTTTCCGCCGACCGAGAGACACGCCATTGTTTCATTAATTTTCTGTTCGTCCCGTGAGCCGCACGTTTTCTTCGCGGAAAATTTTGTGTTGTGTGCCCACTTCACCTAGGGGGTGAGAGTGAATTTGTACGGCTGTGTGCCGAATTTGATTGGCTCATTTGGGGGCGAAAAAGCCGCGTTTTTTTTGCGGTTTGTGCCAGCCTAGCCCGACGCGACTAGGTAAGTTTTACGTGCTGTTTCTCTCGATCTGGCCCTTATGTTCGCTTTTTTTTTCTTCTCGCTTATAGATTTTAGCGTTAGCTGCCGTTCTTGGTTCTGTTTTTTTTTGTGACCTCTCTGATTTATGCCGTTGGGTATCCCTCTGCCACTCGCGACTACGAGTTGTCCCGCATATACGCCGAGAAGGCTGGCCATCCACGGAAGTGCCTTACTGCTGGCCATCTCTGACGCCGCCGACAGACGCATGGACGCTGCGTAACCAGGTCGGACTTTTTTTATTGATACGCTTACGGTGACTTTGATGTAGCCGCGTTTGTGCACGTGATTTTGCGTATTGTTCGCGAGGCAAACTCCCTTTCGGAGGAACTTATACAGTATCTTGAGTTAATTTATTTAACGCAACTCGGTGAATGAGTTCTTCGGCATTAGTATAAGCGGATGTTATCCTTCTATGTTGAATTAACTTTGTAATGATTTCGGATCCGAATAATTAGGAATTTTTGCTGCAATTTTCTTTTTTTGTATTACGTACTTGTTGACTAATTTTGACTGTTTGCGTTTATTTATTTAATAAATTGTTTCGTGCTTTGGACGTATCGTTTTTTACGCGATTCCCTTAAAAAAAATTAAGTGGCGCCTATTTTTGGTTTGGCCTTCGCGTTATGGAATAAGAACCCTCCCCCCGTCCCGCTGAAGCTGCTGGCGACACCGGATTAATTCCGCTCCGGTGTTAAACTAGGTAGGTAGGTAGGTAGGTAGCAAGCTTTGAATATTCCTATGAATTTGACCGATTTCAGAAACGAAATTAGTATTATTTTACAGATTACTCACTTGAACGACTTCCCCTTAGGATCCATTTTAAATGTTTTCTGCAGAACCAAAAATAAACTTTTGAACAATATCATACATCCGGGTATATCGAGTTCACTCCCCACTTCGGATTATTACTTCGCATTGCCGTATATAGGTCCAGTTTCTATAAAAGCCAAAAAGTTTTTGCAGTCTCTAGGCCTTAACATCTCTCTGAAAGCCCAGCTTAACCTTAAACAATTACTTTCCCACTGTAAAGAGCCGTCAGATCCTTACTCCCGTAGTGACACTTAAATGTGACACGTGCTCTGCTTCGTACATTGCCCAAACTGGCAGAAGCCTTCAGATTCGGCTTAACGAACATCTGAGATCTTTTAGGCTGGACAAGAATGACTCCAGTTTTGCTTCCCACCTTTTGGACACTTCGCATAGTTTTACCCCTGACAGCACTAATGTCACTTTATTACAAAGCTTACCCAAAAGCAACCTACTCACTGTGGCGGAGAGTTTGGAAATTTTCCTTCACTCAGTCTCAGTCTTAAGACCGTAACTTTGTCCTGGCAGACGATCTCTATTAACTTGGTTTTAATTTAAGTTTGTTCAGTTGGTGCTCCCGTTTTAATTTTAGCTTAGTGCAATTTTGTTTACCTTAAGGTGCGTTTAGACTTGAGCACGCACGCACTGAGCATACGCGCACGGTATTCGTTCGCGCTCGCGAAGAGCGTTTAAATTAAAAGTCATTTTCCGACGCATGGGCTGATCCAGTTGTTCGCAAACGTGCGTTGAAAATGAGCGACAAAATAGCAGCAGCCGCGTTTATTATAATATTTATATAATATAATATTTAATATTTAATATAAAAAAAGAAATTCGAAAACGTAGACGTCGTTGGTGGCAAACGCCAATTTTTTGTAACAGACAAAATAATTTATTAAACAATTTAGTGTCAGAGTGTCATTATGACCAATTCAGAGACTTTACGAGAATGACTAAAACCGATTTCGAATATTTGCTCAGCTTGATAGCACCAAAGATTATCAAAAAAGATACAAGTTACCTCGAACATACGCCGCAAATTCAGTATTGTACAAATTGAGCATTCGCGAAACAATTAATTCTTTTGAGCGTGTACCCGAGACCGACACCAAGCGGATCGCGCTCGCTGTTGTTCGCGCATAGAAAAACACATAGTGAGCGTGCGCGCATAACCGTTTACACTTGAGCATTCGCGGTGGATCAGTGCGTGCGTGCTCAAGTCTAAACGCGCCTTTAGGTTGGTGCTCCTGCTTATGCCCGCCTGCTTGCCTTAGGTAAGTTCTCTTATTTAATTTTAAGGTTCTTGTGATAAATGAAGGTCTTGTATGTTGTTTTAATTAGTTTATTTAACAGGTAACACATTACACAGACATTGCATCATACAACACGTATCTTATCTGGTAGGTTCGTATATACTATATGCGCATGTTCATGAGGGACACCATGTGGCGTACACCGCAATATAGATTTAGTGGCGAGAACATTTAAACTATACTTATGACAGTTCTTTACTTTTAATCTTTGTTATTAGGCGCTTGAGAATGCTAATCTAGCGAAACCGGTCGCGCCGCCAATAAATTTTATGCAGAGCGACACCGTCGTTTCTCTTTACTTCTTGCCCTGCAACCGCCACATGGAGAACATAACCTTTTTAAGGAACACCTGCATCCGTTTTGGAACGTGTGCTCTGAATGGCAACTTGGTTTAACCGGTAGAGAGGTACGAAAAGATAGAATAGAGAGTCTCCAGGTGAACGCTGCAGTGAAATCGATCGATTACTACTAAAGATGACCAATTGTTTGGAGCCCCTCCCTTAACCAACCCTCCTTTGAGGCACCCTTGTTTTCTTGGAGTCGGTTCAAGATAGAGACCTCCGGTTTTCGGCATTCGCTTCGTCTCGAAAAAACTCCATAGAGATGTAAGGAAATTGTGAATTCTTGGAAATTTTTTAATTCAATTAATCGGAGTTTTTCAGTTTAGTAACTTTTTTTTATTTGACATTCGGGGTTTCGGCCCCATGCAACGTAACCATCGGATCATCATTTCAAGTATCATCATTAGGACCGACGACCGGGGATTTAATAAAGGAATTGGCCGACGGATGGCTCCCGCGAGGCCGTCCATTTTTAGCCGGCGGCCGGCGCAAGGATACGGCAGGATGTACGGTAACGGCGCGCGGCGGCGGCGGCGGCGGCGTGCGGATTACCTCCCGCGAAACTTTTACAATGAAGTATTGTTGCGAAGATTGCAGACGTACCTGTTAGTTATTAAAGTCGAGGAGAACTCGTCGTTTCTAATAATAAAATAATTGTATAAATGGCTTGCGCCTTCTTGAAAGACTACCATTTTCGAACACAATGGCCATTGTCGTTCAGATCGGACGAGTTTACTTTCACTTCCAGAGCGTTCTCGAGTTGTTTTAACCTCGCGCGATAATAGGAGGTGGACGGGGTAGTGAATCGAAAAGCTGTTGAAGTCATGCACTTCATTGTCATTTCTTATACTGTGCGTCCACAAAACCCATCGCGTCCATTAATTAGGGTCATGTCGCGGCGGGTCCGATTAAAACCTCCCATTGTTCGCCTGGTCTCACAAAGACCAGGTAACGCCGAAAACAAAATTATCAATTACACGTCCGCGCGGTTGCATGGTGACAGGTGTGATGTATGGCCGCGAAAAATAACAATAACGCGAGCGAGCGAGCAACAGTCAACTGCAGGAACAAAGCTCCGAGGATAATTACAACTATTTATTGTTGCGATGATAAATCGAGCGATTTTCGGACGCCCTCGCCGCAAAGCGCGCGATCGATTCGCGCGAACGCTCACGCGCCCGCCAGATTAATCGTTTCGTGTCGGGTTTCGCGTGTGAAATGTGTGTAATTTAAAAAAAAAAACAACAACGACAACCGCGCTTTTTTATGCTTGATGTCTCTGTTCAGTTGACGCACGAAAGTCATACAATATCGGGTTGAACATACGAAAAAAATTAACGTTATTCTGCGTGCTCTATGTTAAGTGTACCGGCTTGTTCCGGTCAATGAATCCCTCTTCCTCCTGCCGCGAACCGTTCGCGCCGCACGCCGACCCGATTGAGGTCCCGTCTCGGTCTTGCGACCGCTCGCTTTACAAACAGACCGCATGGAGAATTATTCTCGCTTCTGAGTAAATTTTCGTTTGTTTTGGAGTGAAAAAGTAAACGGGTATGATTAATTGTTTGTTGCGGGTCCTAGGCCTTTCCAAGCTTGGCCGTCGAATTTACGGCAGGTATGTTTTTAGAGTCACGTCGGTTCTTTTATCCAGGTTTTATTTTTATTCCGTCTTCTGTCCACCCCTCGCCCTCTCATTCCGGACGCTTTTGGTAACCGGAGGCGAGCTGACGCTTCCCCCCTTATCGTTTTTGACCCGCCATCTTGATGTTGGTTACCCGAATGCTCAACAATCCTGCCGCTAGAGGACACCGCCTTCAGAGTGGTAACTGGGAGCACCTTTCCCTTATTTCTGTCTTGTTGGACGGAAGCCAAACTGTCGTTTGGAATGACGCGGCGCTACTATTAGGCCTAACCTCGACGGGCGACACTTTGGCGCTTTAAACACTTCACATTAAATTGTAAGGAAATATCTAAAATAAATAAAAAGAAAGGTTGGATCTGACCTTCGTTTGTCTAAAGGGCAAATCTTTAGACAAACAAGGAAAGTAACATTCGCCGTATGTGGTTAAATTTCGAAAACCCGTCCGTCTCTCTCCGTGTCTAGTACCATGGTTTGGGTGAGAAAACATTAATTTGCCGTTTTCTACCCGTTATAAAATTATTTTGAATTTGCTTTGTTATTAGGTGCTTTCCTTTTAACAATTTATCTGAGATGAGTGAAACTGAGATGGACTCGCGATCTCAAATCACGATGTAAGTTAAATGGAACGACAAAATCTCTGGACAAAACTAACTCCTCCTTCCTCGCAAAAACAAAAATCAAATCAAAACAGAAACCTAACCTTAAGTGTTTGTTTGCTGATCGTGATCAGAACACACACGGTTTTAAGTTTTTTGCAATGGATTTGTTTGGTATAATTATACAGGTATTTATAGTTAGATTTTGTGCATTAATTTGTTAAGCAACAACATTAGGAAAAGTATTGTGACAGCAAAGTAATAACACTGAATCTGATACATCATCCTCAACCAAAAATGAAAGTTCTGAATACATCAATAGACACATATGTACCTAAGCGAAAATTACATAGAACACAAAATTTTATTGAAGAGGTAGTCCATAAATGCGATGACAACGAATTTAAAAAACATTTTCGGTTAACAAGAAGAACATGTACTGTAATGATTGGTAGGTCTGATGTTTAAAGTAACAGAACGTAGGTATAAAGGTAATATTAATGTCTTTTGTAGAATTAATCGAAATTGATCAAGGATTGCCACAACATCTCTACGGAAGAGAAAAAATCACTCCAGAAAAAGCATTTCTCATGATAGTTTGGTACCTCAGTAATACGGAAACATTCAGGCAAATTTCAGACCGGTTCAATGTTTCAAATAGTTCTGCCCATTGCGTTATCAGCAAAATAGTCCAATACCTTGTAGATAATAGTAATAAATACATAATATGGCCAGATGCAGAGACCAGTAAAAACATCACAAAAGGCTTTAAGGATATACAAAATATCAGTGGAATCATAGGTGCACTAGATGCTTCCCATATTAAAATGAAACGCCCTGTAAAAGATGCCCATGTATACTGCAATAGAAAAAAATTAACATAGTATAATCCTGCAAGCTGTATGCGATAATCAAAAACGTTTTATTGATATTTTTTTTTGGGAATGTGGTTCCTTGCATGATGCTGGAGTGTTGAAAAAATCATCTCTGTATAACAGAGGCCTAAGTGGTGCCCTTGAACCTAATTTCATTCTTGGTGATTCTGCGTACCCGTGTTTAAATTGGTTAATTACACCATTTAGAGACAATGGTGCTCTAACTGAACACCAGAAAATATTTAATTACCGGCATTCAGCATCACGAATTGTAGTGGAAAATGCTTTTGGTCTCTTAAAGGGACGATTTCGACGCCTTCATTTTTTTGAAAATGAAAATATATTGTTTATAGTGAAGTGTGTTGTGGCAGCTGCAGTCTTACATAATATTTGTATTAGTCAGAATGACCACGGTGGCCATTATAATAACAATGAAGAGAACCAAGAAGCAGAAGATACCACACATTTAGTTGCTGATATATCACCAACATGCAACATGAGAAATAAATTATTTAATGAAGTGTTTTTCAGTTAATTATTAAATTTCTTAATTTTATTACTAAATATATATTTTTGGTACTATAATTTTTTGTTTGACTCAAATTAGTTAATTTCTTTATGTTATACATATTTGTATTTATTTTTTAATTAATTATCAAATTCTTTATTGTATTACTATATTTTGCAGTGCTTATTATTTCTTTATATGACTTGAATTAGTTTACTTTCTTATCTTACTATTTGTTTTATTATTATGGAATGAGTGTTTCTTTTTGATTTTATTTTTTTTTTTTCATTTTTACTAAAGAGTCTGATGCTTTTCCTGACGTCGCTGGCTCTGAGCCATTGTATAATTCCTAGTTAGCATTTGATTTTGTTTATTTTTTTTTTTAGTTATTTTGTGTTATGTCGATAAATTAGTTTAGTTACACTAACTAATTAAAAATTCACTTTTAAAGATATTTAGAAATGAAGTTTGATAACATTTTCGACTCACTATTCTAGAGCATTTCCAGAGTATTCTCACCTTATTTTAACCTCATTTAATTATAAGAGATGGAGATATTCTGGGAGTGCTCTAATAGTTAATTGAAAATGCTATAAGAATGTGTTAAAATTGTCGCATAGTGGTATTTATGGCTGAGTAATTCCAGCTATATTTCGTGCTTGGCACAATTTCTGTTTCTTAAAATTAAAGTAAAATTTTTAAATTTACTTAAATTCGACGTCTGAAAGGCAGCTTAGCAATTTGCTATTAATTCCAAACAAGTTAGTAAATGATGTACATAATATACAGATTAGTCTTAGGAATAAATTCTCTTTTCGTAACAAGAACATTGCGTACATATGTATAGTCACGATCATGTAAATTGAGACCCCCGAAATGGCAATCTGTCCTTATTGACGCTGGCAGCAAGGGTCACAAAATGCTCAATCGGTCTCGATTTACATGATCGCAACTCTACGTACATACTGTAAAAGGGAGCATTGTAAACAAAAATTTTATATGTTTATTTACCAACAGTGTAATCAAGTTTTTCGTTTACAAATTAAATAATTTTTATTATATGTTCCTCACAGCTGACATCTTGATGAATGTGCTTGTATTGTACAAATTTAAATGAATGTTGATTCTACTAGAAAACTTAAAATAAATGTAGATTCTATTACAAACATTGAAAACCGTGTACAAAAAAAAACAATTCTATCAAACAATTATAGATGATGATTCTGTTTACACAAAATGTTCTACTGTTACAAGAAAACAAAATAATTTCCTTCGATATAAAATTTAACTATTTCGTAAATGGCAAATACCAATCAATTCTTCATTTTCCTTCAGTTGTATGTAATTTAACTAGTGCTTCTAACGCTGTTACTCGTCTTTCATCAAGTTCACCTTTTTTTCTATATAATTCCAACTTTTGTTTCTTTATATTTAATGCTTCTGCATTGTAATTTTTTGCTGTATTTTCCTTTTCTTGTAGGCCTTTGTGTTTTGTGTCATAGTACTTGTTTTTCATTTTTAAATATTCCACTGTATGATTTTTGCGTTTCTTTTTTTGCTGCGTAGTATCAACATCATTTATATTATTGTTGTTGTCGTTTCTGTTCCTGTCATTTACAATATCATGTATACTACTGTTATTGACAGATTTATTTAGAGAAGCTACATCTATCGCATGTGGACTAGAATTATTCGGTTTATCACCCAGTAATTGATCTAGCCTATCAAAAAATACAAATCTTGTAGGGCACCTACCAGTCTTCAGTTTATTATCCTTTGAAGCTTTATACGATCTCTGCAGATTCTGCCGTTTTTTTTTGACAGGCAGAAGCTGAGAACTGAAAGCACACAACAGAATCAATATACAAATGTATTGGATGGAAATCGAAGATCACTTAGGTCCTCTTGTACAATTCCAGTTTAAATTTAAGCTGAAGCTTAAACCCTCAACAATGATTATTCAACTGTCGTTAAGTTTAAAGTTAAGCTAGAATTGTACAACTGGGCCTATGGCTAGTATTTCATTTGGAGTTTAACTTTAAGCTTCGTTTTATTTCTACGGAAACAATTGTCATTACAATTATTACTACTTAAAGCTTAAAGTTAAACTCCGAATGAAATACTGGGCCTTAGTAAACTGTTTTGATTTTGCTTTCATGGAATAAACAAAAACATTCATACTGACCTCTATAGCTTGACTGCACAAATCCTCACTTATCACTTTCTACACTTGTTTTTTTTTTTTTTTTGACATGAGACATATCTTCATAGTGAGATTCCACAGCAGCGATCAATGCTAAGGTAGCATTATGAGACCATACTTGTTTTTCGTTTCTGTCATGACTAGTATTTCCTTCATTTTCATTATGTAACAGAAAACTATCACTTCCTCCTTCATTTTCATTATGTAACAGAAAACTATCATTTCCTGCCTGCACAACAATTGTATTTTCTGTTTCCTCAGATATATCACTTGCAGGAATTGAAACCCCCACATGCTTATTTTTTTTTCTCTATTTATGTGCACAATTTCAATGTCTTCGTATTCATTCTGTCCGGTCATATTTTTGAAGTAAGGGCAGTTTTTCTTATCAAAAGCAAATTGATTATTTTCAATCCACAAACTTGATTGTAAATCTAATAACACAATTCATCGATTAATTAATTAAGAGCAAAATAAATATCAGTGTTGATGCAAACATACTAGAATCTCCGTTTGCGTTCATGACCCAGCCGTCTTCTGTTCGAATGATTTGATATGGCATTTTTAAAAGCAATTTTGCAGAAAATAAAGACCAGACTGACCAGACGTTACTCACAACATAACCTATAAAACCGCATCGATCATATATGTAAACAAAATATTTCCCCTTCCCTTCATATGAGCGCGAAATCTCAGTACTGAGTTTGGTTTAAAGCAAGTGCTCCAGCGGTAAGGGGGGGAAGTGAAAATCTCAGTTCAAACTCACTTGTCCGTGCTAAAATGAACAACATTTATATGATCTGAGATGAGCATATCTGAGACTTGTGGCAAAAGGAATGCAGCTATTATCTCGTATATCGTTCTGAAGTAGTCTATACTTGATGGGTCGGAAGTGAAAGATAAGAGAATTTACCCCGATTTTAAACTCGCCTTACCCAATCAAAAAAAATGTCTGCGATTTATTGGGGTTTGTAACACGCCGAGGTGCTACTATTGTTTGTTGTCTTTAGGGACAACTAAATAAGTAATAAATGAATCCAAACAGATAAACAAATTTAATTTATTAGCCGGTTAAATTACTGGCAACTGAAAGGTTATCGTCTGCAAGGATTTAACGCGTATTTATTTTCGGAGTAACTCGGCAAACTTCCAGGAAAAGAAAAGGTCAGTTTTATGGTTACAGGCCACCCTGGCTAGACGGATTGTTACCTGACACTACGGGGCCCCTATACCATGCAATAATAACTACAATAAATTTACGCCAGGCGCCAGCCTTCAAAGAAATCTTCCGGGTTACTTTTGTTGATATTTCTAAACAATTTTCAATAATTAAAAATGGCTCGTGATCGCTAATTCGGACGTATTCTACTCGTGCCGTTAACCTGTTCTTATTTGATCCCGGTGAGACGGTTATAAATATGAGATAGCAGGAAATGGTATACTTAAAATAAAAATGCGGATTAAATTTTAATCAAGTATTTATTGTAGATCAAGGGGAAAAACTCCGTTTTTCAGGCGCTATGCAGCCTGAAAATCTGAGTATAAAAAACCCCGTTTTTTATATTAACATACAAGGAAACACCAAAAAATTTACACTCGCATAAGAAATACAGTAGAATTCGTTTAACGGTTTTCTCGTTCGGATATCGTGACGAACTACCTAATTCCAATTACACAACTGGTGGGTTGTTTTTATGCTTGTCCCAAACAATATTTGTGTACTGACTATTCAATTTAAATGAATAATTAATTTGTTTCCAAAATTACGTTATCTTGGTACTCGTGTTTAACACTTTAATCGTACTCTAAGACACGCTCTGTATATCGACCAGTGCACAGCGGCGTTGTGCCTACAGTGTACTTACTTAATGAATGTAGGGGATTAATTAATCAGATACTGGGGAAGTATGTGATACAAAATGCAACCCAGGCGATCGATCTGCGAGAGAATCAATAGTAATCGCTCGTTTTTCAGGGGAGCCTCCCTTGGAGGCGGGAGCCCGATTTTTGATAACCTACTAACGCTACGAAGTGGGGAGACTCGCTCAACCGCTACTTTCGCTATTTTGAGGTGCAGGGTCAATGCCTCTGGCTTTATTAATTAACCTCTGATTGCGTTGTTCGACGAAGATCTAACCTGTACGCAATGGAATATTTTGACCGTTTTTTACGACGCTCTACTATGTGTAGTTATGGCCTTACGGTCTCGAAGCAGATCCCTTCTGATTCCCTACAGATCCCCCGACAAAGGCTACACCTTGGTCCACTCACAGAGTGTGATGGAACTCGGCTGAGAAGATGGCACTGATTACGTGATTCAGAATTGGTTTGGCCTCTCAATTTTATTGCCCTAGTAATACAACTGATTGGCCTTGATTCAGGTAATTAATCTGTGCTGGTCACACCGGGGTTTAGTGGCAGATCTGAACTTGCCTTAGACCAGTGGTATGAAACAATCGATTTCACTGCGCAAATCGAAAACCACTCTGTTTCGTGTTTCCAATTTGCCAGCAAATATCGCAAGAGGGAATTAACTAATTTACGAAGTACCCTGTATATGAATTTGCACTAGAAATTGGAAAAACGTCGGCTGACTGCCTCTGGTCGATTTAATTCACCGAAACGCCAAGCAAACTAGTTTAATAATTTATCTAACAATAGTCAGTCAACGCCACTACAGTGGATGCCCCTGATTTACTTTGACTTTGGTTCGGATGCAAATTAAGACTAAGACTAAATTTCCCAAACCAAGTAAGTACTGAAATTTATAGATTATGGAAATTTGATCATTTAACGCCACCAAATATGTAACGAATAAGATACAAATTAGAGCAAATTACCTAGCTCCGTGCCGCGGCATACAAATCCCATTTCACGCACAACACAAATTTTAGATTCACTTCGCGGATTAGATTTCGCGCCACGACCGTGATATTTTAATTTTATTTTAATTGCCTCTCAAAAATCACTGGTATTTTTAACCGGACAGGATTAATTAATTTATACCCTCTAGTGAAAATAATTAAAGAAATCAGTAAGTAACTCAAAGCAAGTTGCCCAGCAAAAATAGATACGACTGACCGTCTTGAAAGCGCGTGGCTATCTGCTTGTAATTTTCAAATTCATCTTCCAACTGCCCCTAATTAATGCCCCTTCCTTTGACCCGAAAACAAATGCAAAATATACTTTGACCAATCGGATCGCGTCCTGTGTTTAGAAGAAGCACGCCTCCGCGTTCCACGAAGTGTTTTTCTAACTTTCCAAAACATGCCACCCTGAAGGGCTCCGCGTCTTTAACGTCTGCTTCTACTAAATTTCAACATAGTTGACGTTTTTATTATTTCCTGCCTTTTGCAAGTGTCCCTTTCAATGCTGTATTATCTTACGTTTACTTATGCGTATCGAATTGCAACTTTTAAAGAATAGCAGACTCGTACCCGAAACTCTCGTGGCCCAAAATTTATGTGACAATCCCTTCAAAGTCCATTGAACGATCTCAAGTGCGATAGGATTTATGGCCTTTCGTGTTTGTTAAATGGTTATTGAATGATCCTACGCCTTCTTTCCGGCCGGCAACTTGCCTTCAGTTTCAAATAAATGTACATTTGTTTGTGATTTATCATTTTCAAAACAATTTTCGACTACCGTGACAATAACCATAATTGCAAGTATGCGTAACAATTTTAGTTACATCAATAACATGCTTATTTGTTTTATATACAAATTCGCGACCGTTTCAGGTTCCTCCACACGAATGTAGCAACGTCCTCTTAAAAAAATAAAATAAAATCTCCTTCAATTAAGGAAGACGACTTCAGCAGAGCTAATTAGCTCTCGTAACGGAAAAGTTCCGGCCAAATTACAAAGTCCTCGGCCCCGCCCGGCTTTTCGGAGGCCTAATTGTTATAACGTCCCGGAAATTAAGAAATTAGCGGCTCGATTAGCGGAAGCCCAGATGAGACAAAGAGGAATCCGCACGACGGGAGGGCGAGCGAGGAAAAAAGAGCCGGGCGAAGACGCGATTTAAATAATTGGAGATAAGTTTTGAACTCGACGTTTTTTTTCTAAGTTAATCAGAACTTTTCTTATTGTCTTCATTATAAGCTTGCTTCAACGATGACCTGGCAGGTTCTTCTACTGAAACGTCCTTCGATTTGTATGCAATAAAAAAAGGGACGGCTCCCATTCTCGACGACGCATTGCGTCCGATATATCATCTCTGAGTGGTTTTAAAGTTCGGGCATTTCGGCTTAACGATCTTTTAAGTTGCGCGCCGATCGTCGCGGCGAAAGTTCGAGCTCGGTAAACAAAACATCCCCATTCCCGAAGTTGCGCGCACGTGATTTACGGACCCTCGCGGTGGAACTGCGAACTGGAATTACGTCGATGTAGTTCGGCATTAAAAAGCCGCCGATAATTTACGACGCCGATCGATTTATGTCCGTGGATTGAGCACGAATTTGCTGCTGACGTAAGCGGCTTCGTCTTCTTAGTTTCCGATCGCAAGCTCAGAAGTAGTTCTCTTTTTAACGCAGATCGCCCAGCTTCAAATAATCTCAACTTAAGAACCGGTCGTGAATCGCGCGGCTTTCGTCAACGACCCTCACTCACTACGTAAATTGGCGCCGCCCAACGTGGGGCCTATCTATAATCGGAGATCATTACAGCAAGTAATTACTTCCTATCCCCCACTTTCCTCCTTTCTCACTTCGTTGAGGTATAAGCGACCGGAAGTCCATAACAAAAGCGCAGAAAAAGGATCGTCGCTGTTTATCATACCCACGCTCGGCTTCGTATTCCGAACTTTTCACCGACGCGACGTCGCGCCGCTCGCTTAAGAACGAATTGCGAATTTCGGCTGAACAGAGGTCCTTATTACTTCCGTCTCTTTCTAACTTATCGAAGTATATGGCGAGAAATCTCGACCGGAAGTCCATAAAGGAGCGGAATGGAAAATTTTGGCGCCCGATGACGTCTCAGTCTGTAAACTATCGTGTGTTTCGAGGGCGTTCCGGTGAAGTGCGTTGCGTTTACGACGCCTGCCTCCTTGAAATACGACCCGAGTAAACACGCCGCTAACGCCAAGCAGAGCGGCGGCACGCGAAAATAAATTTAATTGACGCGCAACCAATTACATATAAACGGCGGAGCTGCGGCACTAAACCTCGAAAATTTAGTGCCATTACGCGGACGTAATTCAGCATTATCGTGCGACTTTAACGAGCGCATGCAAAAAGCTGCACGCCGCAAATGTATTTCGTAAAATTAGCGGTGGTGTGCTGCGCTTAATTAAAAACAAACGGCCGAGGATTTGAACGCCGTATGGGGAAAGTCCCGCGGATTTACGAGCCGGCGGCTTACGCGAAAGTTGTAATTGCCGCAATCCCGTGTAAAAATTATGAGTTGTACCTTTTTCAAAAGAACTCGTTCGGTTGGCCAATGAAACCCGAAAAGAAAATAAATCTCCTCCTATTGGATTGTCCCTCTCTTACTCATTTGAGTACATGGCGAGAAATCTCGATCGGAAGTGCATGTGAAAAGTGCATTGCTGTAGTATTTTACCCTCAACCCCGTGCGCCAAACAGTAGAGCAGAACCAAACATTTTAATTACACGTCACACGACAAGGATTGCAAGAGGTAGAGAAAGTCGCGCCAGGTGCGGTAACGGCGAATCAGTGATGTATACCTATATATGTGGTAATGGGAATTTTAACCCCCCCCCAAAGTTTACGCTCATCCATAACGAGCAGGCAGCAAATTACCTCGTCATCATGTATGCGTAACATCCACGTACGTCGTAAATAGCGCCGCCGAAGATCGCACTTTCAGATCAGGCCTCGTCATAAATCGGCTTTTACGACTGCACGCTTTGTGAAAATTCGTGGGGAACGCGCTGTTTCATAACGCGATATGCAAATGCGGCTCCGCAAATCGTTACTCTCGGAAACAACGTATTAACCACGCCGGGACTAACGACCTTTGCATAAACAATCTCCGAAATCGGTGGCTCTCGCTCTTTACGAAACTCGTCGAATCCTATTTTTCGTGGTGGATTTAGTACAGACAAATACATCACGTCACTGTATTCTACCCTCGGTTCGTGCACAGCCGGTTTAGGCGTTGGAAACATGCACGGACTGAAGCGGAAATGATGGCCGACCAGCAAACTTAACTTTTTCTTGGTCACTAATACGTGCTCGGACCGAAATCAAAATGGACTCTTTGTCACCTTTGGTGCGCGTCGGGCGGCGATTGTCGCCGATGCGCGGGATTCTTCTGTGGGAATATCTGTATCTGACACTGGTAAAAAAAATCGATTTAAGATATTTTAAATCTACTTTCTTTCTCCCGATTGGAGTCTATTCAAACGGGTTTCTTTTCTTAAATGAACGGCCAATTACGGAAGAAGATCGTCGGCATTGGGCGGGGCCTCTGAGATGATGTAATAACCATCAAGAACCGAACACAAAAAACGAAGTCAATTCCTCGATTTGTAACTTGGAGACCTCGTCGAATTATTTATGATGATGACATAATGAAGAAAATTTTTGCTTCTTAGCTCTTAAGAACGGTCAACAAAATGTAATTATAAACTTGAGCCACGAAACTTCAAAGATTTTGACATTTTTCTCGCACGAACCGAAGACCAGACGGATTTTCTTTTTAAAACGAGTGGCCAATTAGGAAAGAAGACCGTCGGTATTGGGCGAGGCCTTCACGTTGGCTTCACGAAGCTTTTGGATTTGATGTCGCACAGAAGACCAAACGGATTTCTTTTCAAAACAAAAGTACGCGGGCTGAAGCTAAAAATCAATTCTCGGATTTGGTGATCACATCGTAATATAAAAAAATATTTAAATAATTTATGAGATCACAATGAAGAAACTTTTTTGTTCTTATTCAAAATTGGAGAATAACTTCGAAAATGGCCAACAAAATATAATTATTAATTTTGAGTGACGAAGCTTTTGACGTTTTCCTCGCACGAACCGAAGACCAAACGGATTTTTTTTAAAACGAGTGGCCAAATAGGAAAGAAAACCGTTGATATTGGGCGGGGCCTTCACGTTTGAATTTTTCGTCGCACGTACCGAAGACCAAACGCATTTGTTGTCACCTGGTGCACGTCGGGCGGCGATTGTCGCCGATGCGCGGGATTCTCCTGTGGGAGGCGCTTGCGCTTGCGGACGGTGTCCTTCTGATTTCCGATTGGTCGGTGTGTTGGACATCCGGGAAACGTGCGAACGTCTCGGAATCCCTCTTCCGGTCAACGGCTACAGATACTGTAGCTCGGCTAGCTCGACCGGCGGACTGGGAGTGGATAGTGAGAATATGGTGAACACGAAAAGAGTGCTGGTTGTCCAGAAGTATATTTACAATAATATATACAGAGTGATATGTACACAATTAATATATGATATTAAAAGAATGTAACGTTCCGACGCGGAGCGGTTTGAATGCCAGAGCGGCGGTCAAGAACGGTGGCTGATATGCCGGAGTGTAAAACACAGCCGGGGCGGCAAGGTAGACCCTTGTGTCGGCAGCGGTTAGGTTAATGGCTGGCGGGTGCCGGGCAGCACAAGTAGTTACCGTGGCCAGGGCCGAGCGGCAAGGAAGCGGCGGTAAGCCGTAGGTTAGGAAGTCGATGGGGGCGATCTCAATCTGCCTACTTCGCCCCAAAGATCGTTACGGTGGACCGTTCGGATCTGACGACTGCTTGAAACGAGCGCCCTTTTATATGGTTAAAACTAATCCGTTCCAAGAAGGGCCCTCGCTTCTGACGTCATAATCCGCTTAGCGCTAATGACAAATACACAAAAAACGGTATAACTTTCTTATATCAACCGCGAGGTATGTTTTTGATTGTGCAAGCAGATAGAGGGATGAAAGACCTTTAATTTGATCCGTGACATGCCAGGTTTTATCCGGCGGAAATGTGAGAAAAATTGCTCGGAAGTGTGGAAGCACTTCCGGCGGGATAACTTTATTTCCAGCGGTGCGAATGGACTGAATTTTTGTACAGATGTTGTCTAAGGCATAGCAAAGCTTGCGACGAAGTTTGAAAAGAATCGTACCGTGGGAAGTGGGTAGAAAAATGCGGAGCTTGAATGGCGGCCTGTGATTGGCCGGGCGGGAGAACTGCGAACGGCACATGATGCAGCGTGGCTATGTGTCTGTGTGCTTAACTTATGCTTAAAACTAAATGATTAACGTGACACATGATAAAACATGTAAAAATGAAAATAAACATTTGTTCGCGCGTAATTCGCGGTCGCGTTTAAAGTCGCGGATTACGTGTTGGTAATCCAAAAGGAAACCAACCAATTGCAGGTGAGACCTTCATCCTCCGCCCTACTTATGTCTTTTCATTCTATTTTCGGTTCGTGTACGCTCATTTATTAGAAATGCATAAAGCAGACTGACTTAATTGATCGGAGATGAGGTTGACAGGTGGAAGCCTTTTATTTCAAGAATAGTTACGGGTTAGCGAGCGAGTTATAGCGACCTTGTGGGTTTGAAGATCCAAATTGTGGGAAATAATTGAAGAAGGAAGTGAAGTAATTCAAAACGAACCCCGATAATGATCGCATTTGAAGGTAAACGTGTAGAGATGGGCGCGATACCGAGCAGAGCGTAAATAGTACGCGGAAAGTTGCCAATAAAATCTTATCACCTGTTATTTTCTCAGCAGCGACAGGCTTAGAGACGCTTATAAGAGAGCTTGTATTGCTTAGCGTGCACTTAAGCAAATCTCGGAATAGATAACTTCCGTTTAGGCTTCGCTCAAAAGATCCAACAATATCAATGCACAAGATGGTGGGCACTTCACTGACGATAGGTGTGCACGTGAAGACAGCGGCACTGACTAATTAAACCGGGACGGTGGTATTACGAGCCTCTGTTTTAACCGGGCGAAAGAGTAGAATAGAACATCTCCTAGCGGTGGTGCTTATTGCAACAGTACAGTATCACCTCATGTTGAAGCATGCCGGCAGTCGCGTAGGCACAAACGACCGTCGAATTTCCCACGCAATGTACGGGGTGATTCAGAAATATTAAAGATATTTTTAATGAACATTCTGGCGCCGTAACAGACATCCAACCCCGACAATTCTCGCTCGGTGGCGTTGGTCGTTCACTATAACAGGTGACGTGCATTCGTAATTAATTAAAACCGGTAATACCTCATCGTAATCAGTCCGGGCGGGGGGGGGGGGGCTTAAATTGCAATGAGAGCGGGTCCGAGTCAATTTCGCGTGTCCATCCGCACCGACATAACCCCGACGTCGCCGTCGCATAAAACTTGATTAGAAAATTTATTTCTACATTCGCCGTTTCGATGATGCGGTGCGGGGAGGGAGGGTGGGGGGTTGAAGCGCGCGTTAAACTTTATGCGGCCAACTTTAAACGTCCGGTTTTTCGAGAGAGGCTCGAACGAGCTCGTCCTTCATAACAGGAGGTCTTATCGTCGGACAAAGAGGAAGAGACGACCGCAGAAAAGAACCGTCGATGTTATGAAAGGCTAGACGAAACGAGGAGGGATCCTTTCTTAGGCCCACGTATTGAAAACGCAGAAAGATGTGTGCCGGTGTTTGTGGGATGGGAGGAGGGGAGGAGGGGCGATTACGTTCGAGTGAGAGATAACTTTATGGCGCGGATATGAATTTACGGGCAAGTTTAGAAAGCCGACTTTGCGAAAGTCACTTCGTTCGCTCTTCCATTTTGTAGTTGTAAAATAAAGCGGATTAGAAATGACATGTTGTATTGTTACACTCCCGTGGATAGGCCTGCTACCTACATGGTTGTGAAATTATTGGGCGAGCAAATTAAGTTGCGTTCCCAACCGCCGGCTAATCAGTGGGACGAGTCGAGGTCATAACGTAACCCCAAAACACAAGTCTGAATTTTAAATAATTTATATAGTTGCCCCTCACCCACATCCGCGCAAAAATCGCAATTTCGAGGCCCATGTTAAAATCAAAATGTTCAAAGTTTATTAAACGCCAGCACACATATTAAATAATCAAACGTTCGACGGAACGTGCAAGGCTTTAAAACTCAAATGACGAGAAACGTCAAATCACAAAATACAACAAATACAGACAAATACATCACGTCACTGTATTCTACCCTCGGTTCGTGCACAGCTAGTTTAGGCGTTGGAAATATGCACGGACTGAAGCAGAAATGATGGCCGACCAGCAAACTTAACTTTTTCTTGGTCACTAATACGTGCTCGGACCGAAATCAAAGATGTGTGCCGGTGTTTGTAGGGTGGGAGAAGGGAGGGGGGCGATTACGTTCGAGTGAGAGATAACTTTATGGCGCGGATATGAATTTACGGGCAAGTTTAGAAAGCCGACTTTGCGAAAGTCACTTCGTTCGCTCTTCCATTTTGTAGTTGTAGAATAAAGCGGATTATAAATGACATGTTGCATTGTTACACTCCCGTGGATAGGCCTGCTATTGAGCAGTAGCGGTAGCGGCGAGTGGACCACGCCAGAGAGAAAAGACGATGAGTAATAACGGTAGCGGCGGGTGGACCACGCCAGAAAGAAAAGACAGTGAGTAATAGCGGTAGCGGCGGGTGGACCACGCCAGAGAGAAAAGACGGTTCGTATTCTGCGGTTGACCAGCAGAATACTGACCTAAACAGTAGGTAGTGGAAGCGGCGGGTGGACCACGCCAGGCAGGAAGGGAATGGCGGATGACCACGCCAGGTAGGAGGGAAGACCAGCAGTATACTGACGGTTTTCTATGAAGCGAGGCGGCTTTTATAAGGATAAGCGCCTCCTCTTCGTGACGTCTTCTAAGGTAGGGCAGCGCGAAGATGTAGCGCTGTCGATGCACGGTGTTGACAAACCAGTTCAAGCGGAGGGTGAAAGGTCACGCGTAAATACACTTCATTACAAAGTGCATCAATTGTATCGTGAAATTTGTGACTCTAAACTTCTGAGAAGCTTAGCACATGCTCTGGTCTCTAAAGCTGATCCGAAGCTGTAATACGTAGGACTGACTTTGGACGAGTGTGGTGGCCACTTTGAAGATGTGATGAAATTTGCAAAATTGGACTTAACATCATCTTGGATTGGGTTACATTTCGAAGTGGCCACCATGAACACTAATACAGTGTTTCAAGCATGTCGTGAAATTTGTAGCCACGCGCCGCAATCCCTTCACCGACACGCGATTTCGCTACCGACGCAGGGATTGCTTCAGTGGCCCCAAATCTTTGTGGAGCTTAGCCCATGTCTTGACCTCTAAAACTGGCCAAATACTGTATTTCCAACAGACTGACATTGGGCGAGTTTGTTAACTATTTTACAATGTAACGAAATGACGAAATTTGTGTGTGTGTGTTTTGCTGAAATGTTCAGCCGCAATGTGATCAGCGAGGAGCGTTTGTGCCTAGAAAAGTACAATAACATCTAAGATATTGCGTCTAAATATGCATTTCTTTCCTATTTATATATATATATATATATAGGGTGACTGATAATTTCTAAACACACAGGGTGACAGATAAAATTATTTTTGTTAAACGCGGAATTTCAAACTTGAGGGTTACTCATATGCTACATTCACGTGTGTAGTCCTTGCGGTAACACGTATTACTTACACCTGGAATAAATATAACGCTAGGTGGCGCCTCCCTTTCTTAATTAACAACTAGATAACGAGCTACCGACGATCCTATTGTGTAGCCCAGTCCCATCTCCACTGAGCTTGGCATAATTTCAGGTAGGTTGTTCACCAACGTAAAGGAGTTTCGCAATCTATTCAAAGTCGACTATTTTGATATAGTTAGGTAGGTAGCTACCTATTCGTATAACTTCAGACCTTTGTTTTGGGGTCGCGCATGACCCCGACCTACCGCACCGAGATAGCCAGCGGTTGGGATCGTAACTTAATTTGTTCACTCAACAAATTTGCAACCGGATACGTAGGCGGAGGCCTCGTGTTTGGGCTGGGCGATTTCCTTCGCGCCCGTTATCACCTGGGAATGTTTAATTTTGGAACCAACGTTTAAAAAATCGACTGTAATTAAGGCAAATTAATTTAATAAGGCTTAACGGATAATAAATTCGTATTGGCTCCCTATAAATGAATTAACGGGCGGTCGATGTTCTTTGTTCCGCACCGGTAAAAATGATACGTCACGCCGTGCGCTCGTAAAAGTCCGTCCGGGTTAAAACATTATGAATAAAACAGCTTTATTATTGTAGCTCTTAACGGCCGTAGTGCAGCGAGCAACGTCACCCCCGTTTTAATTGCCCTCCGCCACCCCCATCCAGGTACGGCGAAATGCGCAAATTTTCGTTTTCATTGCCCCGGAAGTTTGAAACAACCGCGCCAGAGGGCACTTGTTGTCATTAAAAGCGGGCGGCGCGTTGCATAAACACTTCCCGGCGGCGTAGGATTTGCTCGCCCTGATGATGGCCGGATCGGAATGGAATTTTATCGGCCGTTAATCTCTTGGTTTTGCCAAGTTTCGAGTGGAATTATGACCCGCCGGGGATTAAGTTTATGGAGGGAATTATTTTCGTAAGACTTAATTAATTGAATGAAGTATTCTTCTTTTTCTGCCACCATCGTTTTGATAGTGCGTACTGACGTCGTCAGGAAATCAGACGACCTAAGGAATGTTATGGTCCAAATGAAAGTTGCTACCTACCCTAATTATATCAAAATAGTCGACCTTGAATAGAGTGCGAAAATTGGGGGAAACACCTTTACGTTGATGAACAAACTACCTGAAATTATATCCAGCTCAGTGGAGATGGGAGTGGGCTACACAATAGGATCGTTGGCAGCTCGTTATCTAGTCGTTAATTAAGAAAGGAGCGCCACCTAACGTTATATTTATTCCAGGTGTAAGTAATACGTGTTACCGCTAGGACTGCACACGTGAGCGTAGCATATGAGTAACCCTCAAGTTTGAAATTCCGCGTTTAAAAAAAATATTTTTATCAGTCACCCTGTATGTATCGAAATTATCAGTCACCCTATATATAACGAAATCTAAAAGGAAAGTATGACAATTCACGACATTCAGTTTATTGATCGTTTTAAATGAAAATTACGTAAATTTACCTTAATCACTTTAGATCGAAATAAAATTAAAATTCACAGAACAAGTGTAGCACGTAAATTTATAAAATTAAAAAAGTACCAAAAAGTTTTTTTAATTTTAATTTTTTTGTAATTTTTTCAATTTTCCTTACTTCTAGATCGTCTTTTGTTTTATTTTAGAAAGTTTTGTTTATTTAATGAAAATTTTTTAATCTTCGTTATTTTTTCCCAATTTATAAATTTTCATTGTTTCTCGATCGTCTTTAGTTTTATATTAAGTCAAAAATTGCACAAACGTCAAATCTTAATTTTAGAAAATTTTGCTTATTTAATGAAAATTGTTTTAATTTTATAATTTTTTGTAATTTTATTTAACGAGTTTTTTATTTTCGTAATTTTTTCTAATTTTATTCAAGGAGATTTTTTTAATTTTCTAAATTCGTCGATCGTCTTTTGTTTTATTTTACGCCAAAAATTGCCTAAAGTTCAAAACTTAATTTTGTTTATTTAATGAGAATTTTTTAATTTTTACAATTTTTTGTAATTTTTAGAATTTTTTGTAATTTTATAGAAAGTAGAAAGTATTGTTTACTTTATGAGAATTTTTTAGTTTTTATTTTTTTTTGTAATTTTATCTAATGAAATTTTTTATTTTTATTTTTTTCTAATTTTATTCAATGAGATTTTTTTTATATATATTTTTTTAAATTTTATAAATTTCTCGATCGTCTTTTGTTTTATTTTACGTCAAGAATTGTACAAATGTCAAATCTTAATTTTAGAAAGTTTTGCTTATTTAATGAAAATTTTTAATCTTCTTTATTTTTTCCCAATTTATAAATTTTCATTGTTTCTCGATCGTCTTTAGTTTTATATTAAGTCAAAAATTGCACAAACGTCAAATCTTAATTTTAGAAAGTTTTGCTTATTTAATGAAAAATTTTTTAATTTTATAATTTTTTGTAATTTTATTTAACGAGTTTTTTATTTTCGTAATTTTTTCTAATTTTATTCAAGGAGATTTTTTTAATTTTCTAAATTCGTCGATCGTCTTTTGTTTTATTTTACGCCAAAAATTGCCTAAAGTTCAAAACTTAATTTTGTTTATTTAATGAGAATTTTTTAATTTTTACAATTTTTTGTAATTTTTAGAATTTTTTGTAATTTTATAGAAAGTAGAAAGTATTGTTTACTTTATGAGAATTTATTAATTTTTATTTTTTTTGTAATTTTATTTAATGATTTTTTTATTTTTATTTTTTTCTAATTTTATTCAATGAGATTTTTTTTATATATATTTTTTTAAATTTTATAAATTTGTCGATCGTCTTTTGTTTTATTTTACGTCAAGAATTGTACAAATGTCAAATCTTAATTTTAGAAAGTTTTGTTTATTTAATGAAAATTTTTAATCTTCTTTATTTTTTCCCAATTTATAAATTTTCATTGTTTCTCGATCGTCTTTAGTTTTATATTAAGTCAAAAATTGCACAAACGTCAAATCTTAATTTTAGAAAGTTTTGCTTATTTAATGAAAATTTTTTTAATTTTATAATTTTTTGTAATTTTATTTAACGAGTTTTTTATTTTCGTAATTTTTTTCTAATTTTATTCAAGGAGATTTTTTTAATTTTCTAAATTCGTCGATCGTCTTTTGTTTTATTTTACGCCAAAAATTGCCTAAAGTTCAAAACTTAATTTTGTTTATTTAATGAGAATTTTTTAATTTTTACAATTTTTTGTAATTTTTAGAATTTTTCGTAATTTTATAGAAAGTAGAAAGTATTGTTTACTTAATGAGAATTTATTAATTTTTATTTTTTTTTGTAATTTTATTTAATGATTTTTTATTTCTATTTTTTTCTAATTTTATTCAATGAGATTTTTTTTATATTTATTTTTTTAAATTTTATAAATTTGTCGATCGTCTTTTGTTTTATTTTACGTCAAAAATTGCACAAATGTCAAATCTTAATTTTAGAAAGTTTTGTTTATTTAATAAAAATTCATAATTTTTTAAAATTTTTGTAATTTTTATAATTTTTTGTAATTTTATAGAAAGTAGAAAGTATTGTTTGAGAATTTTTTAATTTTTATTTTCTTGTAATTTAGTTAATATTTTTTTTTTCTTTTTCCTAATTTTATTCAATGAATTTATTTTTATTTTTTTAAATTTTATAATAATAATAGTAATTTTATAAATTTTTTTTATTTCTCCATCGTCTTTTGTTTTATTTTACGTCAAAAATTTCACAAATGCCAAATCTTAATTTTAGAAAGTCCTGTTTATTTACTAAGAATTTTTTAATTTTATAAATTTTCTTTATTTTTCGATCGTCTTTTGTTTAGCGTCAAAAATTGCACAATAACTGTCAAATGTCTTAATTTTAAAAATTTAGACCCAGTGTTGGTAGTAGAACTAGATGACTCTAGTACGTCTTTTCTGTTCACTGCCCATCACCTGCTACAATTTGCCTCGCATAACGTGAAACTGCCTCGTACTACGTGAAACTGTCCCGTACAACGTGAAACTGCCCCGTACAACGTGAAACTGCCCCGTACAACGTGAATTTCCCTTTTTTGCGGCTGGTCTATTCACTAGGATGTAAGAACATAGTATGCAGAGTCTCGGGGTTGGGTTGCGTTGGAAATATCGGGGCTGTAGGGTAGCCACCCTTAACTCTAATGTTAGTAGTTCTCAAGCGCGCGGCTTTTTGTCTTAAGGAGTCTGGTGTTTTGACTGGGCGATTTCTTTCTCTCGCCCGTTATCGTCTGGGAATGTTTAATTTTAAAATCAACGATTGAAATCCTTCCAGGAGGAACTTCGTAATTTTATTTAATTTTCGGCTGTTGCGGCTCGAAGCTAGCCGAAACGTAGCAAGTTCATAATACGCATTGTGCTGCGCATGCTGAAACTTTTTTTTTTCTAATTACGATCGTAAGGAAACCCAACCAGGTATTCAAGCTGGTTTACTTTCTTAATAATGTAACAGAATATGCTCGACTTTCCGAATTCAATTTCCAGCCGGGCGTCGGCGTCGTGGAACACAGAAATCAATCCCCGAAAATAAATTGAAAACAGCCGGGAACTTTTCGACTGCAGGTGTCATTCCTGAGGGCCGCGGCGTTTTTATACACAAAAAAAGAAAAGAAAAGCGGACGTACGGAGTAAGAGGAAAGTTAACGGCAGGCAACGAGACAGCTGAATCCCCCCACGTCAGAACTCGCAAACGCAAATTCGCCTGGCGCGGCGCTAAATCCAATTACACTGACGCACATTGACGTTTCTGAGAGAACAAGTATTACTAATAAATGCTCCGCTCTTAATTAATTCTTTTCGCTTTCGCTCTGCTAAGTGCTCGGCGCTGCTGCGAACAGTAAAAATTAATTCGAACGCGAAGCCGGAACACCTATCCCCCCGAGATTATAATATAGTGCACTTTTAACGTTATTAGAAGTCCGGAGTATTTTCACAAGCTTCACAATACACGCAGGCGGCGTTGTTGTGTCGGCAACAGTGCAAACATCTGTTGCTTTAATAATGCTTCCTGTTTTACATATTTAACGAGAGCCGGTGGGCTTCGCCCCGATTAATATAACGCTGCGATTTCTTTAACGTAGCTACAATTCGTTGCAAATTGGTGGCAGCGGTTCGATTGTCGAATTGTTGATCCCTTCGTTACAAATTGGTGGCAGCGGTTGAATCGTCGGAATGTAACACCCGTCGTTACTTACAAAGTGGTGGCAGCGGTGGGATTGTCGAGAACGTCGATGCAGCCGTTCCACCGGAAACCACTTCATTGATTGGTTTCTGGCCTAACCGCAAACCTCCTGCAATATTTTCGTGACCTTGTTGAATGACTAAAGCCCGTTACGTCTACGCGTCATTTAAGATTCAGCATCTGTACTGTATGACAGGATTAAACTAATGGCAAAGCACTGTCCGGCGTGAAAGACGAATGAAACTTTAAATTGCATCCGCGAAGTTTTAAGTGCATATTAATAACGTGCGCTTGCCGCTTGACACGAATAATTAAAACGTTTCTTTCAGTGCCGTTTTTAACAGCTTCAGTCGCTCTCTCTCTCCCGTGGTATCGAAAAGTGTTCGCGTTTCGATCCATTTCCATCGTCGCTGTGAGGTACGGGTGATGAAAATGAAGAAAAAAAAAAGAACCCTGGCATAGGGTTGCCACCTTTCAGAAATGCCAGCCCAGGACATCCCTGCCTGATCACTGAACCACTGTTGCTAATTCACTGATTTTCTCTCTGGATCAGGTGACTTTCTATTGAAATTCGAGACAAACTTTAATAAATTCAGACAATCTGAAATTTAGTGATTTTTTGACCTGTTTAGTGACATATTTACTGACTTTGTGACCTGCTTCGATCACTTTTGGATGCAACGAAATACATAAATATAAACGCCATCCACATCCACTGCCGCAAACGGAAACTTCCGGATATAATGAATTACGTTTAATTAAAATTTAGAAATCCAGAGCCAAACTAAGTTCCAGGTGCACCCTCTACCGGTCACCTTCCGATACAATGAACCACATTCAATGAAGATCCGAGTTAAAATAATTTCCAGTGCTCCATCTATTGGTCACGAACGGAAATTCTTGTACACAATAAAATACTTTTAATTTAAAATTTAGGAATCGACTTAGAGCTAAACCAGGTTTTCACTACGCCATCTGTTGGTCACTCTTCGATGCAGTGAAATACGTTTAAGATTTGGAAAGTAAGTTTCGGCGCACCATCTATTTGGTCGTGAATGGAAACTCTTGGACAAAATGAAAAGTTTTAAATGTAAAAGTTTGTAGCTTAAAATTTAGGAATCGACTTAAAGCTAAAGTAGGTTTTCACTGCGCCATCTGTTGGTCACTATTCGATGCAATGAAATACGAAATAAGATTTGGAAAATAAGTTTCGGCGCGCCATCTACTTGGCCGTAAATGGAAACTCTTTTACAAAATAAAAAAATTAAAACGTAGAAGTTTCTAGCCAAACTAAAATTCAAGTGCGCCCTCTACCGGTCACTTTTGGATGCAATGAAATACATTTAATTAAGATTTAGAAAATCAGAGGCCGAAATAAGTTTCAGTGCGCCATCTACTGCCACAAACGAAAACTTTTGAATAAGTTAACAGACTAAGTTCCAGGTGCGCCCTCTACTGGTCACTTTTCGATTCCATGAAACGCATTTAATTAAGATCTGAGCTAAAATAATTCTCAGTGCGCCATCTATACATAATAAAATATGTACTTTTGATTGAAATTTACGAATCAGCTTAGTGATTTTCACCACGCCATCTATTGGCCACTCTTGCAGTGAAATACGCGTTTTCGACTGACTGCTTCAGACCACTCCGAGAGTATCTCTATCTCTTGTTATTACATGAGGTTAAAACAAGATTGAGATACTCTGAGAGTGCTTTAGAGCAGTCAGTCGAAAACGCTACACAAGATTTAGAAAATAAGTCTCGGTGCGCCATCTACTTGGTCATGAACGGAAACTCTTGGATAGAATAAAAAATTAAGAACGCGGAAGTCTATAGCCAAACTAAGTTTGAGGTGCGCATTGGGATGCAATTAAATACATACATTTAATTAAGATTTAGAAAATCAGATCCGCAATAAGTTTTCAGGACGCCATCTACTGCCCCAAACGGAAACTTTTGGATGCAATCAAATGCGTTTAATTAGAATTCGGAAATATAGAGCCAAACCAAGTTTCAGATGCGCCCTCTGTTAGTCACTTTTCGTTATAATAAAATACATTTAATTAAGATTTCAAAAAAATTAACGCTTTCAATACGCCATCTATCGGTCACTCTCCGATCGATGCAATAAAATACGTTTTATTAAGATTTAGAATTCACTGCGCCATCTATTTGGTCATGAACGGAACCTCTGGGATAAATGAAATGGGTTTAATTAAAATTTAGAAATCTAGAGCCATCTGTTGGTGGCAAACGGAATTTTTTCGTATCAACAAAATGTCTTTAATTAAAACTGAATTTCGGTCAAATTTTGGATACTTACAATAAAATATCTATATTTAATTAAGATTTAGAAAATCTGAAAGTTTTCAGTACTCCATCTGTTGATCACAAACGGAAATTTTCAGATAAAATGAAACAGAGACAACAATAGTGTGCGTATGGTTTGATGATTACATCAAACCATACGCACACTATTGTTGTCTCCATTCATTACATCAAACCATACGCACGCTATTACCAAAAACATTCTCGAGGTTAGGTTAGTCATTGCCCACGTTGTTTTTACAAATGACTCAAATTCGGTTGCACCCTGTATAATTATTTTCACAACATTCACTTGCAGAGTTCAAAATTCTTACGTTGAGGTTATGTGGTGACTCAATAACTGTAAAATGTTGCTTTAAAAATTGCAATTTGATAAATTTATATAATCATACAAGGTGCCATCAAATATGAGCCGTCTTATGGAAAGCGTAGGCCCACTCTTCTATAAAAGATTGAAATTCGGCAGCACCCTGTATCATCATTTTAAAAGCGCGTACTTGTGCACTTCGAAATTTTTAAACTGAATTAATTATACAGAGCGTTACGTAGTAATTGATTAATGGCAACCATTGTATAAGAAATTACAGTTCGGTTAATTTGAATTATTATACGCTAATATATAGGCTCTTTTATAAATGGCTCAAATTCGGTAGCACCCTGTATATTTATTTTAATGACGTGCACTTAAGGGATTAGAAATTCTTAAATAGAATTAATTATACCGAGCGTTTTGTAGTAAATGATTGGTAACTGTTGTTGTACCAGATACAGCAGTTATAAATATACAGGGTGCTACTAAGCTTAAGTCATCTATACAGGGTGATTGAGAATCGTCTCCGGAAATGTTCAGGATTGATAGAACATCACAAAATAAGGCCACCTTTCATATAACTTTTTTCCAAAAGTGAATAATAAGGGAGTTATAAGGGGGGGTTGGGAAAATATCGTTTTTTGGCAATATCTTTTAGATCCTTTAAGTTATCATCGCGAAATTTGAAACGCACGTATAGGGCACCTAATTGCGCATTCGCATCATATTTGTTGGATCTTCCCTTCTTTTAAAAGGGTAGTTCAACGGGGTGACTTTCTTGTTTTTGATATATTTCAGAAAAACTTGCGAAGAAAATGTTCTTTAGATTATGTGGCACAAAAATGCTCTCTTGTTGCATTTCGATATGGCGGACCGTTTTCCAGTAATTGAGGGTTGAAAGTTGGCGAGTCACCTCCACCCCGAACTACCCCTTGGAAACGACGGAGACTCCGACGGATGCGTTGTAAGTGCCTAGTTGGGGGGCCCACACCTGAGTTTCGATTATTAGTTTGATGACTTAAAGGATCCGGAAGATATTGCCAACCTGTCACTTCTCTTTCGGGGGATCATAACTCCCTTATTATTCACTTTTGGAAAAAAGTTATACGAGAAGGTGGCCTTATTTTTTGATGTTCTGTCCACCCTGAAAATATCGGGAGACGATTTGAAATCACCCTGTATAGATGATTCAAAATCGGTTGCACCCTGTGTAATTATTTAAATGACGCGCATTAATTAATTAACTTAATTAAAATTTGGCAATCTAGAGACAAATATAGGTTTCGGTACGCCATCTACTGATCACTCTTCGACGCAGTAAAATACATTTGATTGAGATTTAGAAAATCAGAACGAAAATAACTTTCGGTGCGCCATCTTTTGGTCATAAAAGGAAACTTTTTGATAATTAATAAAATATGTTCCATCTAAGTCGGTAGCAGCCGCCACCCCTCCCCGACAAGCTCTGAGCTTGGGGTTAAAAGTGGATGGAAAAAAAATTAAAATTTGGAATTCTGGAACAAACTGAGTTGCAATACTCCGTCGTGACATATCTAGTGACTTTTCTTATTTAATAAAAACTAATTTAATTATTATTTTTAAATTATAATTAAATTAAACATAAAAATCGCCTTCCTCTTCAACAACAACATGTGCAAGCCAGTGCAAACAATTGGTAATTTGTAGAAGCAGTAAGAAGACAACGAAGAAAAATCGAGTGACGATTTCAAAACCAAAATGTCAACAAAAACAGTGGAACAATAAAATTGAAAAGTAGCATTCGAATTTTTCATGGCATTCTGAAGCCTGGTCTTGAATCGTTGTTATAAATAACAATCAATGATGTTGTACATGCACGTACATATAAAAATAACAAGACGAAGAGGTCCCAATATTGAACCCTGCGGTATTCCAAACAAATTATTAAGAGAGAATGAAACTTTAAATTGCATCCGCGAAGTGCATATTAATAACGTTCGCTTGCCGCTTGACACGAATAATTAAAGCGTTTCTTTCACTGCCGTTTTTAACAGCTTCAGTCGCTCTCTTTCCCCCCCCCCCCTCTCTCTCTTCCGTGGTATCGAAAAGTGTTCGCGTTTCGATCCATTTCCATCGTCAATTCCATCGCCATTCTGTACATCAAGTGAATTTTTGTGCGAAAGTTTTTTCTCCACCTCGAAAGGTTTGAACTTTTTGTGTTAACGCCCGCCGTCTAGTAACTCAAAAATTAATCAAGATACGATCTTCTGACCGTAGTCATGAAAGCAGCCGTCTTTTATACGGTTCATGCCGGAAATTCCGATTACGAACAAGACCCTGCATGTGGGTGCGAGTTGTAAGTCGATGCACATTTCTTCCATTCGCTAGATCGAACGCTCTTAGCCATGTTTCTTTGACATTTGTGCAATTCTTGACGAATTTTAAAACAAAATACGATCTAGAAATAAGAAAATTGATAAAATTACAAAAAAATAAAAAATTGAAAAAAAAAGTTGAGTTCAAAATCGGTAGATCTACCGAATTATCGGTAGAGTTGGCAGCACTGATCGACAATGTGGATTTGGCTTTCAGTTACTTACTTTAGTTTTTGTCGGCTTCCGGCTTTAGTGATTTCTTTGTTGCCAATACATAGTAAAGCTGAAACATCACTAACAAGTCGTCAATCAAAAATTTAAAAATTAATTTGTTTTTTTTTCTTCCTTGAAAATACCCATTTTTACCCACGAAATATTTCTACCCGCAAGGTTGCTTAAATTATCCGTAATTCGGGTAATTCCCCGCACATTCCCCGCTTCGCTCTCACATCATAGTAATAGATGTCGCCACCACAAGTTATTTTAAAGTTCTGCCAACTAAAATTTTATCATTTACATTTTTACAAGTCACATGTCATTTTGAATAATAGATGGCGCTAAATTAACCGAAACTGCCGATATAGAACCAAGAGTTATCAAGTCGCTAAAGCAATATGCAAAAACTGAAAACGTTACAGGTTTTGGCAACTTCGTGATAGTGTATCAAAATTGACAATCCTGACGCTGAATGTTTACTCTAAGACAGTGTTGCCAACTGATGGAACTGATTCACCACCAGATCGATGTTATAAGGCCTTCAAAATGTACTAGATTCCTTTGATACAAAAACCAATAAATACAATGCAATTGAAACTAGAGAAGTTTGGTGATTTTGTGTCTCGTTTAGTGATATATATAGTGATCTTAGTTAATTTTTTTAAATTTTGTGATAATTTTTGTCAAGAAATAAGTAGTGGTGTTTGCCAAGCATAAAAATCGAGTTCTTCTTTACCAACCTAACCTAAAAACTTAGGCCAACGTTGCCAATTTAGTGATTTTAACACCAGATCTAGTGACTTTTTGTTGAAAAGGATTTCAATTTGAATTTAAATTTGCCCCCGTGCTGAATTATTGATATATTGGCAATTTAGAACTTGTCCGAATGCACCAGAACAGTGGCTGTGAGCTCTTGCATTTATTAAATTAAGGAACTGCACCTACTTAGAAACTGCGCAATTTTTAAAATTTAAATTTCCCGCTTTAATTTGTTTGGCACGCTGCGACTAGAGTCTCTAGATTTGATTGGCCTTTAACTCATCTATAAAATCTAAAATCTAAGTCGGTGTTGAACGTTAATGTCAAAACAGGCCGGACAACATAAAAACTTGAAACTAACATAAATGACGGTGTGCTTCTAAAGTTTGCCACTAGACAAATCTACGCTCAGCGCAGGTTCGACACAATAAAACATTCACTGTTGTACAAAATTTATTGTAACACAAAATATAAATAAATCCTAAAATAAGTAAACTGTTATTCGGTAACTTAGCCGACAACAAACACTAAAAGTTAATACGTACCGATAATCAGATCTGATTTTACATAAGTCAAGATAACTCTCTACGATATTGCAATTGACTCCTTAATTATTATCTACGGTGAATGTAGTCCGTAATTCGGATTCGCAATTTAATTATTTATGAACAACAACTAAAATCTAAATTGATTGGCCCGTATACGTCAGATTGAATTACGTTGGAAACCTAACCTTCATTTGACAGCTAGCCCAGTCCGAGGTTAGTGTCGACGTTGCCAACCGAGACGCGGTGGTCGGTGTAACACACTCCGAACAAGAAAGGCCTTCAACAAGGCGAATTGGTGGCAAGTGGAGGTTGCTAGGATACCAAACCGAAAAACCAGTCACGTGGTGTGTCACACGGATAAACATGGAGCCGTAAAGAGAAAGGATGTTAACTGTGTCAACTGTGTTAAAACGCAGCTGAATGTTGTTATATCGCCACGATATTTTGGCGCGAGATTTGAATGTAACAACAGATGGCGCTAAATTAACCGAAACTGTCAATAACATAAAGTCATCAGGTTTCAAAAGGAATTGAAAAAATTGGAAAACTGAAAACATAACAGATGTTGTTAACTTCTTGATAACGTATCAAAACTGGCAGTGTTGACACTGAATGTATACCCCGAAGCAGTGTTGCCAACTGATGGAACTGGTTCACCACCAGATTGATGTTGCAAAATTTCGATTTGAATTAAACAAACTTCTTTTGCCGTAATACCGGCTTCTTTTATGAGTCACATCGGTGACGATGTTCGACGATAAAATGTGCAGATGGTTTGTTTGTCGGCATTCTTCGAATGACGTCAAAGTTGCCTTCAGAAAAGCAAGTCGCCGAACATTATTGTAGGTGGGCGTAATATCCGAGCTCGCGCTGGCCACGTCCTATCGACTATTTGTTTAACTTGTCGTTTCTACCGATGGGTTTACGACCATACGCCTTCTGACTATGTGATGCCGTTCATACCGGAAATTCCGATTACGAACAAAACCCTGCAGGTGGGATCACATTTTTCCGTGAGTCACCGAGGCATCCCTAGATCGAGCGCTCCTAGGAGATGGAAAAGAGAGAGGGAGAAAGCCGAAAAGAAATACAGGGGGAACTTAACAAGGAGCAGGTTACAGAAATACATTGCATAGTACGTAGTAGCTAAATCCCAAGGTAGCTTCACAAGCGACGACAATCCGTTCATGTAGAAATGGCGCCCAACGTGGGGCACTCGTCCATCAATACAATCATTACACAAAAACTGGCGCCCAACGTGGGGCACAGCAAGACGGCAGCCGATTTTTCAAAAGCGATGAAACGTAGGTTACATACATTTTACAACGCCCGCTGCATAATACACACCCTCAATTACAAATTGAAAGCGAGTCGATTTAAATAAACAGAAGTTTGCCAATTATTGGAAGTCGGAGCTGGTCGCATGAATATTAGATGTTGCGATCGCGGCAGGTATTGAGCTGATTAATACATGACGGAACTAAATTCAAGTTGCAGATTGGCTCGGGGCGACGTTCCATAACTGTCAGTTGTAAATGGTATTCGCAGATTAATAGCGCCGCTTTATCGCCTGGCAAATAAATGATTGACTGCGAACGCAAATAACCGAGGAGGCGTGCGCGCATTGTTTCAATCATTAAATACTACAAATTGTTCTAGCCGGTTCTACGAAAACAACTGCACATTGATTTGTACTCGTCGAGCCCGATTAATTAAAAACTTGTATTGTTATGCTATTAATGTCTGCGTGGGTCGATAAATTAAAATCGCGTTGGGTATTATCGGTCAACGAAACCGAGTGCTACCTACCTAACTATATCAAAATAGTCGACCTTGAATAGACTGCGAAACTCCTTTACGTTGGCGAACAACCTACCTGAAATTATGCCCAGCTCAGTGGAGATGGGAGTGGGCTACACAATAGTATCGTCGGTAGCTCGTTATCTAGTTGTTAATTAAGAAAGGGACGCCACCTAGCGTTACATTTATTCGAGGTATAAGTAATACGTGTTACCGCTAGGACTACACACGTGAATGTAGCACACGAGTAACCCTCAAGTTTGAAATTTCGCGTTAAAAAAAAAGTTCTTATCAGTCACCCTGTATGCATCGAAATTATCAGTCACCCTATATATGACGAAATCTAAAAGAAAAGTATGACAATTCACGACATTAAGTTTATTGGTCGTTTTAAATGAAAATTACGTGAATGTACGTTAATCACTTTAGATCGAAATAAAATTAAAATTCACAGAGCAAGTGTAACGTAACACCGGCAAGGATAACCTATTTGGTTTACAAAGGTGACGTACAAGTTATAAGCACCTGTCAGTTATTAATTTTCTTTATGCAAAATATGACATGTTCTTAAGGAACCGCGGCTTGAAATATACGATTACAAAATTTTCAAGCCCTTAACTACTCATTATGCAGCGTAATTGATGATTAACCGAAGTAAGGAATGAAAAGTGTACGATACCGCTCGACGTTAAGTCCGGTCGTGTGATGCCGTAAATCACGACGTTTACATCGAAGTCTCGAGAGAGGGCTTTGATCCTACATGCACGTCCGAACTTTCGCGGCGGTGTTTGATGGTAATAGAACTAGATGTCTCTCGTACGGCTTTTCTGTTTACTGCCTATCACCTGCTACAATTTGCCTCGCATAACGTGAAACTGCTCCGTATGACGTGAAACTGTCCCGTACAACGTGAAGCTGCTCCGTATGACGTGAAACTGCCCCGTACAACGTGAAACTGCCCCGTGCAACGTGCTTGAATCGGAAAATTTACCCCTTCTTTAAAAATAAGGGCCCATTAAAACCTGGGACACATCCGTTTGATTGTGTGATTGTGAAAATTTTAACATTTCTTAAAATAAAATCGTTAAAGCGAAAACGAACCGTAACAAAGTCACCGGTAATTACACACTTGTCTTTATTTGTGAGAATTGGAGAATAGAAATCAACGGAAAACGACAAATGACATGACGTCAAAAACGCGAAGCACGGATCCGTTTTTCGTTCGCAAATGAAACTTTAAAACATATAAATATATAATTAACGTTAAAGTAACTTCGCGACGACAAGCAATGTCATAATATATCGTCATAGGGATATTGTTAAAACTAAAATATATATAAAAAAACTAAAAGGGTTTGACCTTCGGTTGTTTAGGACCACGGCAGAAGATATAGAGGTGCTCCGAACGCGAGGAGTCAGTGTAGGAGTGAGGTAGGTAATAGTTTAGTTTCCTCCTGAAATCGAACGTCCTGATCCTCCGAGTAACAAACTAAACAGGAGGTGACGTCAAGTGAATCGACCAGCGTTCCGAAACACCAACTCCCTCTTCCGGGCGGTGGAGTCAAGCAACAAGGGTGCGGTCTCTTGTTCGTACGTCCGGTGATGTACCGCAACGTTGTTCCGTAATTTTCTATAACGGCCCGCGATGAAACGGCCAAGTAATCTCAAGACAAAAGAAAAACCTGAGTGAAAGGACTGAAAGTAATAGTTACAACCCCGACTGCGCACAAAATGGGGCACCATAAATACCTGAGCTATCTGAAGTGCTCAGGCTTCGAAAGGCATATGGAACTGCTTTAAATCCACGTAGGGGCGTCTTCGTAACACGGGAATAATCAATCCGTTGAGCATTCTTATAAACAACACCGATTGAAGTAAAGGAATCGATGGCTACCGCCGCTAGACTGTGCGCCCTGGGTCACATGTTCCGAGTTGGCCGATGGCAACATTCCAATTGCATAATAATTTTAATGAATTTTGCAACCGCAACACCCCTTAAGACAGTGGCTATTTAGATCTTCCCAAAATAAATATCTTCGCCATAAGTAAGCGTCTTCATGTTCCTAAACAAGGTCACTATAACTCGCTAACCTGTTACTGTCTTTGAAATAAAAGATTCTCGTCTGTCAACCTCATTCCGACCAATCAAGTCACTCTGTTTAATGTATTTATAATAACGAGCGTACACGGACCGAAAACAGAATAAAAAGACATGAGTAGGGCGGAGGATGATAGCCTTACCTACAATTAGTCGATTTCCTTCTGAAACAGTGTAAGAGTCCATTTTGATCTCGGTCCGTGCATGTATTAGTGACCAAGAAAAAGTTAAGGGAAGTTAAGGTGTTTGATGGTAGTAGAATTATATGACTCTCGTACGGCTTTTCTGCTTACTGCCTATCACCTGCTACCATTTGCCTCGCATAACGTGAATTTGCCTCGTATAACGTGAAACTGCCTCGTACAACGTGAAACTGCCCCGTACAACGTGAAACTGCCCCGTACAACGTGTTAAAGCAGGAAACGTGACGATAAGTTTGACAAATTCGGAAGACTTACCCTTATTAAAAAATAAGGGCCTATTAAAACATCCGTTTGATTGTGTGATTGAAGTTGGAAGTTCGTGACGTGAGTTTTATCTGCTACCTAAGACTTGGCGATATTCCAATCGACTTTCCTGAGTGTATAAAATCCCTGTTGACTGCTAGGTGGTCGAATCCATAAATTAGCTTCTACCGGAGCAAGAGGTGTGCACACGGCCTTAACGAACGAATTTCGGCGACGCGTTAAGCGCGAACTATTTCGAATAACTTCCTAATTCAACCGAATTGATAAATAATCGTGCGAACAAATTATCTGCGAAATACATATTCACACACACGTGTACATACATTACGGGTCATAATCGTGCGCAAATGATTTCCGTAAATTAGCGCAATTAGCGGTTTACAAGTGAATAATTTACGAAGGGGGAAAGCGACGCGAGTACGTCGCAATTTCGATAATAAATTTCTTGCAAAATCGTGCGACACAAGAGCGATCATGATCGAGGGGATACTCGTAAACGTCTGCATTTCAATGGTTTTCGAACAACTGTGGTGCGCATTATTTACGAAACGTCCTTCCGCGAGTAAAACGAATTTGTTTACCTTGCGCCCTTGGAGTAATCTGGGCCGGGTGGCATTGTTCGCCAGGTACGCCGGAGTATTAGCATGGAAATTAATTATTAAATTGCATACGACCAACGCTAAGTCCCGCTCCTGGAGAATGTTAACGACCCGGAAACTTTTCGGCTTAGTCCTGCCTTGTCCTAGTTGAGTTAATTTAAGTTGTTTACGTTACGTCTAACGAGGTAAGTTTCGCGTATGCATATATACACATCGCTAATTGCCTCTGCGTATAAGAACAATGTCGTCATCAAAGAATATTTCGCAAAGGTGACATTTATTATTAGGGTTGGAATCACCTCCTTGCAGAGGGGGGTAAGAAGTTTGTATGCCAAAACCATTCGGGTAACACACAAGTAGCTGGCGCATAGCGACAATGACCGTGTTGTCAAGTCAAGCTCCTTAGCCGGGTTCAGCACCTAATGACGTCACGCGCGCCTTCTTAGCATAGAACTTCACCATCGACATCAATTTGAATCGTCCCAAACTTCCGTGGGGAAACAGCGAAATGACGTGACACTATAAATACCGACCGAATGAAAGTAAAATAATGCTTGATACGAAAGAAGAAATTTTTCAAGTAAACGTGATGATTTTATTGATCATTGATTGAGAAAGCAGAGGCGCTCGCCGCCCATCTCCGCCGACGGTGGAGGGGGGTGTTAGATGTGGAAAATTTTTCACCTCTAAGGGCGCCCCTAAATTATTTGCGGAGGTGCGATTGGAAAACCGGGCGTCGATATATTCGCCGGCGGTCATCTGTTATTTACCAAGTTTTTGTTTGTTCCTCCCGGTTTTCTCTCGCGCGCCCAACACTTCTCGGTGATAAATTGATAAGACGCGGCTCGTTGCGCTAAGCGCCTCTCCTGTTCGAACGGAATTGAATTGTTCTCTTCCGAGCGAAGCCTTTTCAGTTTTATCGGCAGAAGGAACACGTTGCGCTGCCGCGAGGTGTGAAGCTGCGAAAAAGTCAGACCGAACATTTTCTTAGAATTGTTTACGTCAAACGCAGGGCTTCTATTGTTTCAAGCCGCCGCTTCCAATTTATCGCGTAATATGGCATGTCCCCTGGCCCTTTCTTTAACCTTGAAGGGAAAACTCGACCTCTGTGTTTACGATTTGTCAAGGTTTGAAGCTTCTTCGAATTACCTAGTCGAGAACAACTAAGTTCAGTGAAGAAGTTGAATAAGATCTTACATGGGAAGAAATTATGGAAGAAAATTGCAGAGGAAGAGATCAAGTTCAAATCATCAAAGATCTAAAAATAATAGACACTCGAGGATAGAAATACGTGTCGAAAATCAAACGGCAAGAAAGAAAGAGGGAAGATGATTAGGAACATTACAGATTGGAAACTGCACGCGGCAAGAACTAGAGGAAAAGAGATGGGAAGATCTAGAAAGAATCGTGGATACAAGAGAAGCTCAAAGAACAAGAAAGGAGGAGAAAATGACAGAACGGAAGTCCCAAGTGGCGAAAGCTACAGGAGGACGTCGGAAGAGATCAAGCCCAAGTCATCAGAGACCTGGACAAAATAGATAGCACATAGTCAATCCATTAAAGTTCAAAGAAGAAGAAAGGAAGAGGGAAAATGGTTCGGAAACTTACGGAATGGAAGGGGCAGGCGAGAAGAGCTAGAGGAAGACCTTGGAAGTCCTCAAAGATCTAGACATTCGAGAGAAAAAACACATAGCGAAGTCATCAAAGCTCAAAGAACGGAAAGACGTTGAAAGAGATCAAGTCCAAGTCATCTAAGACCTGGAAAGAATAGACGGCACATAGTCAATCCATTAAAGTTCAAAGAAGAAGAAAGGAAGAGGGGAAAATGGTTCGGAAACTTACGGAATGGAAGGGGCAGGCGAGAAGAGCTAGAGGAAGACCTTGGAAGTCGTCAAAGATCTAGACATTCGAGAGAAGAAACACATAGCGAAGTCATCAAAGCTCAAAGAACGGAAAGACGTTGAAAGAGATCAAGCCCAAGTCATCAGAGACCTGGACAAAATAGATAGCACATAGTCAATTCATTAAAGTTCAAAGAAGAAGAAAGGAAGAGGGAAAATGGTTCTGAAACTTACAGAATGGAAGGGGCAGGCGAGAAGAGCTAGAGGAAGACCTTGGAAGTCGTCAAAGATCTAGACATTCGAGAGAAAAAACACGTAGCGAAGTCATCAAAGCTCAAAGAACGGAAAGACGTTGAAAGAGATCAAGTCCAAGTCATCTAAGACCTGGAAAGAATAGACGGCACATAGTCAATCCATTAAAGTTCAAAGAAGAAGAAAGGAAGAGGGAAAATGGTTCTGAAACTTACAGAATGGAAGGGGCAGGCGAGAAGAGCTAGAGGAAGACCTTGGAAGTCGTCAAAGATCTAGACATTCGAGAGAAAAAACACGTAGCGAAGTCATCAAAGCTCAAAGAACGGAAAGACGTTGAAAGAGATCAAGCCCAAGTCATCAGAGACCTGGACAAAATAGATAGCACATAGTCAATCCATTAAAGTTCAAAGAAGAAGAAAGGAAGGGGAAAATGGTTCTGAAACTTACAGAATGGAAGGGGCAGGCGAGAAGAGCTAGAGGAAGACCTTGGAAGTCGTCAAAGATCTAGACATTCGAGAGAAAAAACACATAGCGAAGTCATCAAAGCTCAAAGAACGGAAAGACGTTGAAAGAGATCAAGTCCAAGTCATCTAAGACCTGGAAAGAATAGACGGCACATAGTCAATCCATTAAAGTTCAAAGAAGAAGAAAGGAAGAGGGAAAATGGTTCTGAAACTTACAGAATGGAAGGGGCAGGCGAGAAGAGCTAGAGGAAGACCTTGGAAGTCGTCAAAGATCTAGACATTCGAGAGAAAAAACACATAGCGAAGTCATCAAAGCTCAAAGAACGGAAAGACGTTGAAAGAGATCAAGCCCAAGTCATCAGAGACCTGGACAAAATAGATAGCACATAGTCAATCCATTAAAGTTCAAAGAAGAAGAAAGGAAGAGGGGAAAATGGTTCGGAAACTTACGGAATGGAAGGGGCAGGCGAGAAGAGCTAGAGGAAGACCTTGGAAGTCGTCAAAGATCTAGACATTCGAGAGAAAAAACACGTAGCGAAGTCATCAAAGCTCAAATAACGGAAAGACGTTGAAAGAGATCAAGCCCAAGTCATCAGAGACCTGGACAAAATAGATAGCACATAGTCAATCCATTAAAGTTCAAAGAAGAAGAAAGGAAGAGGTAAAATGGTTCGGAAACTTACGGAATGGAAGGGGCAGGCGAGAAGAGCTAGAGGAAGACCTTGGAAGTCGTCAAAGATCTAGACATTCGAGAGAAAAAACACGTAGCGAAGTCATCAAAGCTCAAATAACGGAAAGACGTTGAAAGAGATCAAGCCCAAGTCATCAGAGACCTGGACAAAATAGATAGCACATAGTCAATCCATTAAAGTTCAAAGAAGAAGAAAGGAAGAGGTAAAATGGTTCGGAAACTTACGGAATGGAAGGGGCAGGCGAGAAGAGCTAGAGGAAGACCTTGGAAGTCGTCAAAGATCTAGACATTCGAGAGAAAAAACACATAGCGAAGTCATCAAAGCTCAAAGAACGGAAAGACGTTGAAAGAGATCAAGTCCAAGTCATCTAAGACCTGGAAAGAATAGACGGCACATAGTCAATCCATTAAAGTTCAAAGAAGAAGAAAGGAAGAGGGAAAATGGTTCTGAAACTTACAGAATGGAAGGGGCAGGCGAGAAGAGCTAGAGGAAGACCTTGGAAGTCGTCAAAGATCTAGACATTCGAGAGAAAAAACACGTAGCGAAGTCATCAAAGCTCAAATAACGGAAAGACGTTGAAAGAGATCAAGCCCAAGTCATCAGAGACCTGGACAAAATAGATAGCACATAGTCAATCCATTAAAGTTCAAAGAAGAAGAAAGGAAGAGGTAAAATGGTTCGGAAACTTACGGAATGGAAGGGGCAGGCGAGAAGAGCTAGAGGAAGACCTTGGAAGTCGTCAAAGATCTAGACATTCGAGAGAAAAAACACGTAGCGAAGTCATCAAAGCTCAAAGAACGGAAAGACGTTGAAAGAGATCAAGCCCAAGTCATCAGAGACCTGGACAAAATAGATAGCACATAGTCAATCCATTAAAGTTCAAAGAAGAAGAAAGGAAGAGGTAAAATGGTTCTGAAACTTACAGAATGGAAGGGGCAGGCGAGAAGAGCTAGAGGAAGACCTTGGAAGTCGTCAAAGATCTAGACATTCGAGAGAAAAAAACACATAGCGAAGTCATCAAAGCTCAAAGAACGGAAAGACGTTGAAAGAGATCAAGCCCAAGTCATCTAAGACCTGGAAAGAATAGACGGCACATAGTCAATCCATTAAAGTTCAAAGAAGAAGAAAGGAAGAGGGAAAATGGTTCTGAAACTTACAGAATGGAAGGGGCAGGCGAGAAGAGCTAGAGGAAGACCTTGGAAGTCGTCAAAGATCTAGACATTCGAGAGAAAAAACACGTAGCGAAGTCATCAAAGCTCAAAGAACGGAAAGACGTTGAAAGAGATCAAGTCCAAGTGATCTAAGACCTGGAAAGAATAGATAGCACATAGTCAATCCATTAAAGTTCAAAGAAGAAGAAAGGAAGAGGGAAAATGGTTCTTAAACTTACAGAATGGAAGGGGCAGGCGAGAAGAGCTAGAGGAAGACCTTGGAAGTCGTCAAAGATCTAGACATTCGAGAGAAAAAACACATAGCGAAGTCATCAAAGCTCAAAGAACGGAAAGACGTCGAAAGAGATCAAGCCCAAGTCATCAGGGACCTGGACAAAATAGATAGCACATAGTCAATCCATTAAAGTTCAAAGAAGAAGAAAGGAAGAGGGAAAATGGTTCTGAAACTTACAGAATGGAAGGGGCGGGCGAGAAGAGCTAGAGGAAGACCTTGGAAGTCGTCAAAGATCTAGACATTCGAGAGAAAAAACACGTAGCGAAGTCATCAAAGCTCAAAGAACGGAAAGACGTTGAAAGAGATCAAGTCCAAGTCATCTAAGACCTGGAAAGAATAGACGGCACATAGTCAATCCATCAAAGTTTAAAGAAAGCAAGAAGAGGATTAGGAAAATTACGGAATGGAAGCCGCAGACGACAAGAGCTAAGGGTAGACCAAAGGAGAGAGGGGAGGTTCGAATCATCAAAGATCTAGAACAACCTGAACGTCCCAGGTTAGAAAAAGTCGGAATACGAGAAAGAAAAAAGGTAGATGAGATGGGAGAAAGGGAGAAGAGACGAAGGAGGAAGAAGTAGGGGGATCAAGTCATTAAAGATCCAGCGACAAAGAACATCAGAGGATGGAAAGTTAAAGAGGACCTCGGGGAAGCAAAATGAATCCTCAAGACTGTAATCGCTTAAGCAGATACAGATACAGTCAAAACTCGGAATGCGAGAAAGAAAAAAGGAAAATGAGACGGGAGAAGAGACGAAGGAGGAGGAAATGGGGAGATCAAGTCATTAAAGACCCAAAGCACATCAGGGGATAGAAAGTTAAAGAGGACCTCGGCGAAAATGAATCCTCAAGACTCATGAAAGGGACTGACTGTAATCGCTTAAGATAAGTACAGCCTTGTGGTTAATACAAGCAAAAGGACTTACATGATGTTATATCGAATCCTTTACAATGGTTGACGTTCCTCGTAATTTAATGTGAACCAAATTGAAGACCCAAAAAATTTTTATAAAACTCGATAAGACCGAATATTTTCTGTGAATTGTTTACGTCCAACTCAAGGCCTTTATTGTTTCAAGTCGCGGTTTCAACTTATCGTGCGATATGGCACGCTCCTCCCCCCCTCTAACCCTGAGTGGAAGAAACGCTTTGTCAAGGTTTGAAGGTGCGAGTATTCTTCGAATAAGTCAGTTCTGATAAGACCGAATATTTTCTTTGAGTTGTTAACGTCGAACTGAAAGCCTGTATTGTTTCAAGCCGCGGCTTCAATTTATTGAACAAAATGTCACGTCCTCTGCCGCGAGCCAAACGGAGAGCTCTCTGTTTGGCTCGCGGCAGCTAGCGTCTCGAACTCATCCTGTAAAGAATTTTATAATATTGTAACAAGGAAGTTAGAACGTCGCCGACGCGCGACCTCGGATGACGCAGCTATTATCAAACGGTCCGCTTAGGCGTTGCAAAAATCCAACAAAAATAGAGTTAGCTTAAACACGGTTTATTCCCCAGAAGAATGCTAGCATGAGTCACCGAAAATTCCAGCTAGACGACGAATCATCCACGGATTGCATGAGCTCTCCTGTTCAAACTTTCTAAACTGAACCCTATAAATACTTGATAATTTCATTCGTAAGACAGTCAAGTTTCTTCTAGTCGGAGAAACGTTTCCTCCTCTTGCAACTTAGTGTAGTCTAAACCATGTAAGTTATATTTACCTTTAATAAATTAATCAATTATTTAAACCTGTCTACGTCCCCTGTTTTTTACGATCCCTATAAACACTTGGCAATTTCGTTTGTAAGATATTTCAGTATCTTCCTCCTCTTGTAACTTAGTGTAGTGCAAACCATATAAGTTATTTACTTTTAATAGTCGAGTGTATTAATTAAGCTGGGCTACGACCCTTATTTTTCTTACTTAAATTATATCGTAACAACATTTGTTTGTTAGATGTTTGGCTATCGCTAAACCTACAAATTTACAATCCTGTCGTCGTCGTCGGCAGAATATTAAAAAAGTTGTGGGGCAGTAACACGCACCGGATTCGCCCGACTTCGGGCATAACGTGAATTTGCCTCGTTTAACGTGAAACTGCCTCGTACAACGTGAAACTGCCCCGTACAACGTGAAACTGCCCCGTACAACGTGCTAAAGCAAGAAACGTGACGATAAGTTTGACAAATTCGGAAGACTTACCCTTATTTAAAAATAAGGGCCTATTAAAACATCCGTTTGATTGTGTGATTGAAGTTGGAAGTTCGTGACGTGAGTTTTATCTGCTACTTAAGACTTGGCGATATTCCAATTGACTTTCTTGAGTGTATAAAATCCCTATTGACTGCTAGGTGGTCGAATCCATAAATTAGCTTCCACTGGAGACGTCAATCACCAGCGAGACGTGTGAACACGGCCTTAAACCTTAAACCTACAAATTTACAATCCTGTCGTCGTCGTCGGCAGAATATTAAAAAAGTTGTGGGGCAGTAACACGCACCGGATTCGCCCGACTTCGCCCCGATTCAATTTCCGGCGTCGCAAATCCAACTTCCCCCCCCCCCCGCCGTATCAAGCAGGCATCAAAGTATGCACATGGAGTATCTAAACTCCGCGTAAATGGCGGCGGCGAGTTTCCGGGAACTTTCTCAGAAACTAGTCGAGTTCAATTTTTTGCGCCAGCCCGAAAACACTCCAGCGCTCCTTCTGTTGTTTTAGGAGGTCCAATCGAATACGTTCCTGCGGGGGCGGGGGGCGATCGCATTTTCGTGTCGCGTACGGCCGGGCGTAAATTACGAGCGCCATCAAAATTCTTGTATTTACGACGCCCCCCCGGACTAATTCGGTTGTAATTGGGGGGCGGCGGGTTTACGTTCCGGGTGATGTCGAGTACACGACACTAAGTTCAAAGTTTAACGAACCGAATGCGGTCGAGGTTTAATTTTAATTTGCCCAAGCACTTTCGGGTAATTCTCAACCCCCCGCCCCGCTCAAACGTCCACGGTTACTTTAAATACCACGCCCAGCGTTTATTGAAAGAAAATATTCAATAATTAATAAATGAAAAACAAAGAGACAAAGGCGACCAATGATTTTTGGCCTGGGCGGGGCGAGACGTCTTAACCACGCCCTCTACAAAGCAGTACAGTTCATCCGGCGGCCAAATATACTCAGCCAAACAATCCGTGATTATTTTAAATACCACGCCCAGTATTTTTTGCAAGATGATATTAATTCGCGAGGCACGGCTATGCAGGTAAATGAAAGAGAGCAAAGGCGACCAATTATTTTTGGCCTGGGCGGAGCGATGTGACTTAACCACGCCCCCTGCAAAACAGGGCCAATTATACTCGTGTTGACCACTCACGGTGACCAATAATAATCGCGGCGACCTAATCGCAGTTTACTAGCCAATCACGTGGCGTGACAATGCAGATAAATCAAAACGGTCGAACGGATGAGCCACAGAAATAATAAATAGGTACGCTTTCGTAAATAAGGGCCCGTTACGAAAGTATTGTGTTATTTATGTTGTCGGGGGGCGTAAATTCGTAAAATATGACTCGTCCGAACGGATGTTGCGGATCATTTTTCGGAGGGCGAAGAAAGGCGACCGCGGAAAGACGTATGGGATGCTCGGGATGATAAATCGGTGGCTCGCGCGCGGATCAGGGCCGGGGACCTGCCAAAACAAACAATACGTTCCGTTATTATTAGCCTCGTTACTCTCTCGTTTTGTTTCTTTGTTGCCCGCCTCGTTTCCGTGATGTATGCGACGCAGTTCTGCTTCCGGTTTTTGTGTTACGCGAAGTGCTTCGTCTCGTTTTTCACGGACAAAGTGTCCGGAAAATTAAAAGCTGTACTTAACTGGAGAGACAGAGAAAAAAATAGACACCCCGTGTTAAAAACTGGGAACATATTGTTGGAAACTGCAGCCAAGACCAAAAGCACTTTTAATTAGATACGTCGCATGCCCATTTTAGAAATTTAAGATGGCGGTTCTGTGAAAAGTCTTGTCCATTCCTCATATTCATTGGTACGCTTACGCGAGGCTGTGCCAGCGATTCAGGGCCGAATTCCGTCGGGCGTCTCTAAGAGGGGAAGAAGTGACATCACCCGGCCATTCAATTTTAATCCCGCGCATAGCTTCTGATTCATTTTCTCGAGATCTCTAATTTCTAACTTTCTAACTTTCTGTAGATGCTGGGGGTTTTTGAGCCATCTCGGAATTTAAAATGGCGACCCGATCTTTAATTTGATACACGCGTTACTTCACCATAAACAATGTCAATCTTAAGTTCAGCATCTTGGTGTTGTAACGAACGAGGTGATGGGCGGCGGAGGTTGACTTGAAGAAAGTAGATTAAAGAAATTGAATTCGTCTTCCCAGGATTTGTAATATTGAACATGACGACGAATTTTCTGCCAGCGATAAGTGTCTTTGGGGCCGGGCGTCCCTAAGAGGGGAAAAACGACATCGCCCAGTCATTTAATTTTAATTATTTCTTTATCCCACAAATTTTCGCCGGCGATTTCACCGAGATCTCACTCAGAGGGTTCATTGACGTCACAGGGTTCATGACGCCACTCATTTTATTCGACCTCCGGCGTTAACGCCGGCGATTATTCTTCTTTCTACTTCTTCTTCTCGCCCCCCCCCCCCCCCCCCACCAACTGAATGTTTTCGTCAGGTGCGACGGAAAACAGAAGCTAATTTGCTACAGCCGCCGGTTTTACGGCCGCCGCGGGCGCGTCGCGTCCTCCGCCGGCTCATGGCGTCATCAAGAATGCATTAGGGTCCGTTTTATTCAGTTTTTTTGTGCGTAAGTTGAATGCATAATGGGGTATTGAATTTCAATGGAGTGCGAGCGGGGTTGTTACGTAGTTTTATCGTCGGGTGCTTTGAGTTAGGGGGATAATTTAGGCGAAAATAAATTCGTGACGTCTCGCCGCTGATGGCATCCTCTCCTTTCGGAGCGAGCCCCGACGCAACCGCGAGAGATTTTTTTTTTCCATGGAAACATGGAACCTTCAGACAACAAGAGATGGCGCCACCACCACTTGTCAATTTATTAAACTTCAAACGAATCCGGATATTTACAAATTATAAATTTTATTATTTCGTTTTCTTGTAGATGGCATCAGTTACGTTTTGATTGGATTTCGAGTGATATCTATCGACTATGACGTTGAACCTCCTTAAGTCTTGAAGAATTTAATAGATGGCGTTGTTAGTTACGTCTTGATCGACGCAGCCATGAACACTTCGCAATAAAAAATCACTTTCGTGACATTTTCAAAAAGTGTTGATAGATCGGGCTTGCGTTTTCTTTTGTCAAATCTTAATTTTAGAAAATTTTATTTAATGAGAATTTTTTTAAATTTTCGTTAGTTTTCGTAATTTTATAAAGTTTCTTTATTTCTCGATCGTCTCTTGTTTTATTTTTCATCAAGAAATGCACAATTGTCAAGTTTTAATTTTAGAAAGTTTTGTTTATTTAATAATTTTTTAATTTTTATTTTTTTGTAATTTTATTGACATTTTTTTAATATTTACTTTTTTAAATTTTATAAATTTGTCGATCGTCTTTTGTTTTATTTTTCGTAAAAAATTGCACAAATATCAAATTTCAATTTTAGAAAGTTTTGTTTAATGAAATTTTTTTAATTTTTATAATTTCTTGTAAAATCATGGAAAGCAGAAAGTATTGTTTATTTAATGAGAACTTTTTAATTTTAATTTTTTTTGTAATTTTATTTAATGAAATTTTTTTATTTTTGTTATTTTTTCCTAATTCTATTGAAAGATATCCTTTTTATTTTTATTTTTTTTTTAATTTTATAAATTTGTCGATCGTCTTTTGTTTTATTTTACATCAAAAATTGCACTAATGTCAAATCTTAATTTTAGAAAGTTTTGTTTATTTAATGAAATTTTTTAAATTTTTATAATTTCTTGTAATTTTATAGAAAGTATTGTTTATTTAATAAGAATTTTTTTATTTTTATTTTTTGTAATTTTATTAATGAGATTTCTTTTATTTTTATTATTTTTTTCTAATTTTATTTATGAGATTTTTAATTTTTATATTTTTAAATTTTATGATAATACTTTTATAATTTTTTTTTTATTTCTCGATCGTCTTTTTTACGTTAAAAATTGCACAAATGTCAAATCTTAATTTTAGAAAGTTTTGTTTATTCACTAAGAATTTTTTTATTTTTACTTTTTTGTAATTTTATAAATTTTCTTTATTTCTCGATCGTCTTTTGTATTATTTGTCGACAAACATTGCACAAATGTCAAATCTTAATTTTAGAAATTTTGTTTATTTAATGAAATTTTTTTAATTTTTATAATTTTTTGTAATTTTATAGAAAGTAGAAAGTATTGTTTATTTAATGAGAATTTTTTAATTTTTATTTTTTGTAATTTTATTAATGAGATTTTTATTATTTTTTTCTAATTTCAATCAATGAGATTTTTTTATTTTTATTTTTTTTTAATTTTATGATAATACTTTTATAATTTTTTTATTTCTCGTTCGTCTTTTTTACGTTAAAAATTGCACAAATGTCAAATCTTAATTTTAGAAAGTTTTGCTTATTTAATGAAATTTTTTTAGTTTTTATATTTTTTTGTAATTTTATTAATGAGATTTCTTTTATTTTTATTATTTTTTCTAATTTTATTCAATGAGATTTTTCTATTTTTATTTTTTTAAATTTTATGATAATAATATTTATATAAATTTTTTTTATTCCTCGATCGTCTTTTTTACGTTAAAAATTGCACAAATGTCAAATCTTAATTTTAGAAAGTTTTGTTTATTCACTAAGAATTTCTTTATTTTAATTTTTTTGTAATTTTATAAATTTTCTTTATTTCTCGATCGTCTTTTGTTTTATTTAGCATCAAAAATTTTCACAGTAACTGTCAAATGTCTTAATTTTAAAAATTTGGACCCAGTTTTGTTTATTTCATGAGAATTAAAAAAAAACTTTTAAATGATTTTCAAAAATAAAAATCGCCTGCATAAAATCAGGGATTTTAAACATGATTTTAATCAAATGACTTAAATTAGCTCAACCGAAATTCAGAGACATCTATCGGAATTTTGCACAACTATCTGCCGAAATGCTTCGCTTGGTCGGTTGGCAACACTGCACTGTTGCCAATTGCCGCCCACAGTACACAAATTAGGTATTTAAATAAAATAAATTTTCATTACTCAATGTGGGTAAGAGCTGGTTTTTTAAAATTTGAAAAGGGTAATCGGCTTAGAGTGGATTGGCAACACTGCTGTTTATTCCCATAGTAACAGTTATGAAAACAATAATTCCTATGGAAATAAAATGAAGGTTAAAGTTAACTTGTGATTGGAAAAACTGGCCCTTATAAATTAAAATGACAAAATGCAAATCTAGTAAAATTCTAATATAAAATAACTACACAAAAAAGATGTTTTTAGTGGGAGGGATGAGCCTGATGCATAGCTCTGGTACAAGTCTGCTATTTCACGAATGCGCGCAACATATTAATACATTTATGGAAAGCCAAAATTTCGGTCACGACATGTTTAAATGAGATCCATGCCCATGGACTCTAAATCGCATGAGAGCTTAAAGATCTTCTGCACGTCGACTTCTTGGTTTATTGAGCAACTTACACCCTTTCGAGGGTGACATTCCAATGACGTCATCTTCCTTATCTTCTCATCTCATCGCCTTTCATTCCTGTCGTCTTTTTAGTCACCGAAAAGGCGGCCGTTGTTTGTTTTCTATTTTCCCAATAAGTTGCCGAGTACTCCTCTTATGTCCTCTCATGTTTTATTCGATCTCACTTTGTGGTTTGAAGCTTTGAAGGTTTTTCCCCGCCGGAACTGCAAGTAACCGTCATTCTGTACAAAAAAAAATTAATTTTTTTAAGATGGAACGCAGTTATAAACAAAGCATGTTGAAACTCGCCCATTCGGAAGTGAGCTGACTCGACTTTGCGCGGTGACACCCGCATCCGTTATGGAACACGTGTGCAATGAGTTACTTCTTGATTCGACTTGCAGATTTTTTCGAATAAGGGACGTAGCCAGACCAAATAATACGTTTAAGATAAATAATTACAATTGGTTATATAAGAGGGGAGCACTTCACAATGTCGAACGTTTTACAAATGAAATCGACAAGTATTTGTAGTGAAAGGGACGGCTGGTTAAAATGATAAAAGAAAGGGGATGAATCATCGTTTACTTTAAGATTTATCAGTTTTACGAGGCCTCGTTGAGACACTAGGTATCACGATGAGAGTGACAGAAAAGTTATGCCTTAATTCACTTTACAGAAATAATTACACAAAAATCAACAAATCAAATAAAGCAGTCGTTAGTTTCTAATAAGGTAACAAATTGGCAATTAATGTTTTCTCACCCAAACCGCGGTGCTAGATACAGAGAGAGACGGACGGATTTTCCGAGTTTAACCACACGCTATCGCATTCGGTGAATGTTACTTTCGGCTTCGGACTTTGGGAGTCGCCCACTGGGAGACGTACACGACTACCGGCTAGGCGATACCCGTCGTGAAACTCAGTTCCCTTTTATGTGGTTTCAGGCCGGAAATTCCGATTATGAAAAAATCTTGCGTGTGGAACACTTGCCCTGTGAGTCATCGTGATTGTCCTGGATCGTTTGAAAAAAAGCTTTTATCTTAACGGTCGAACTGAGTGACGGCTATTTTTGACAGTCGTGATAACTGTCAGAGTTTCCTGCACATCATTAATCACGTGAGTCTAATTAATCACGTTGTTAAAAAGAAAGCTGATAAAAATTTAATAAAATATTTCGTGTATTTCGTATAAAAAAAGTTTATATTTTAATTGTCGAACTGATTGACGTCTGATTTTTTTTCTGACAATCATAACAAACGTCAAAGTGTCAATAAAGTTCTCGAATTAATCACATTTTTTAAAACGATATATTAATTGTCAAACTGATTTGACATCTGATTTTTTTGACAGACATGAAAAACTGTCAAAGTTTCAATAACAGCAGAAGTTTAAATAACAAAGTTTCAATAACAACAGAATTTTTGCAATTGTGACAGATCTCAGTTTTATTAATTTTTTTAAATAGACTATTAATGACGTCATTTTTGGTACAATGTTGATGACGTCATCATACTAAATGATCATTCGTATAAATAAAATTTTTATTGACTGCTGAATTTTTTATAATTGCGACAAACGTCAAAGTTTCAATAATTTTTTTAGAAGACTGCTGCCGTCACCTTAATTAATAACATTAATAAAATTTGACAGGTGTCAAAGTTTTAATAACGTTTTTTCAGGAGCCAGTTGATGACGTCATTCCAATTAATCACGTTAATAAAAAAAATACATGTATACGTATTTCAATCGTCAAACTGATTGACGGCTGATTTTTCCATTGATAATTTGGACAGCTGTGGAAATTTTAATATAGATTTGTACTGATTTGACATCTGATTTTGTTTGACAGACATGACAACTGTCAAAGTTTCAATAAAGGTTTCTGGTAACCTGTTTATGACGTAATTCTAATTAATCACATTAAAAAATGATATTTTAATTGTTAAATTGTCTGACAGCTGATTTTTTTGACAGTTATGATCGCCGTGCACGTTTTCTGGTAAACTATTGATGACATCATTAAACTAAATGATCAACCATAAAAATCTTTACTGACAACAGAATTTTTCCAATTGTGACAGATGTCAGTTTTATTAATTTTTTTAAATAGACTATTAATGACGTCATTTTTGGTACAATGTTGATGACGTCATCATACTAAATGATCATTCGTATAAATAAAATTTTTATTGACTGCTGAATTTTTTATAATTGCGACAAACGTCAAAGTTTCAATAATTTTTTTAGAAGACTGCTGCCGTCACCTTAATTAATAACATTAATAAAATTTGACAGGTGTCAAAGTTTTAATAACGTTTTTTCAGGAGCCAGTTGATGACGTCATTCCAATTAATCACGTTAATAAAAAAAATACATGTATACGTATTTCAATCGTCAAACTGATTGACGGCTGATTTTTCCATTGATAATTTTGACAGCTGTGGAAATTTTAATATAGATTTGTACTGATTTGACATCTGATTTTGTTTGACAGACATGACAACTGTCAAAGTTTCAATAAAGCTTCCTGGTAACCTGTTTATGATGTAATTCTAATTAATCACATTAAAAAATGATATTTTAATTGTTAAATTGTCTGACAGCTACTTTTTTTGACAGTTATGATCGCCGTGCACGTTTTCTGGTAAACTATTGATGACGTCATTAAACTAAATGATCAACCATAAAAATCTTTACTGACAACAGAATTTTTCCAATTGTGACAGATGTCAGTTTTATTAATTTTTTTAAATAGACTATTAATGACGTCATTTTTGGTACAATGTTGATGACGTCATCATACTAAATGATCATTCGTATAAATAAAATTTTTATTGACTGCTGAATTTTTTATAATTGCGACAAACGTCAAAGTTTCAATAATTTTTTTAGAAGACTGCTGCCGTCACCTTAATTAATAACATTAATAAAATTTGACAGGTGTCAAAGTTTTAATAACGTTTTTTCAGGAGGCAGTTGATGACGTCATTCCAATTAATCACCTTAATAAAAAAAATATATGTATACGTATTTCAATCGTCAAACTGATTGACGGCAGATTTTTCCATTGATAATTTTGACAGCTGTGGAAATTTTAATATAGATTTGTACTGATTTGACATCTGATTTTGTTTGACAGACATGACAACTGTCAAAGTTTCAATAAAGCTTCCTGGTAACCTGTTTATGATGTAATTCTAATTAATCACATTAAAAAATGATATTTTAATTGTTAAATTGTCTGACAGCTGATTTTTTTGACAGTTATGGTCGCCGTGCACGTTTTCTGGTAAACTATTGATGACGTCATTAAACTAAATGATCAACCATAAAAATCTTTACTGACAACAGAATTTTTCCAATTGTGACAAATGTCAGTTTTATTAATTTTTTTAAATAGACTATTAATGACGTCATTTTTGGTACAATGTTGATGACGTCATCATACTAAATGATCATTCGTATAAATGAAATCTTTATTGACCGCTGAATTTTTTATAATTGCGACAAACGTCAAAGTTTCAATAATTTTTTTTTTTAGCAGACTGCTAACGTCACCTTAATTAATAACAATAAAATTTGACATGTGTCAAAGTTTTAATAACATTTTTTAGTACCTAGACAGTTGATGACGTCATTCCAATTAATCACGTTAATAAAAAAAATACATGTATACATATTTCAGTCGCCAAACTGATTGACCGCTGATTTTTTCATTGATAATTTTGACAGCCGTGGAAATTTTAATATAGATCTGGCGACGGCTATTGATGACGTCATTCAGATTAATCCCACTGATATAAAAAAATGTTGTCCAACTGACTCACAGCAAATTTTATTTTATAATGATGACACCTGTCAAAGTTTTTAATACATTTTTATAGTAGTACATCGTCATTCTGCATTCTAATAAATCGCAATAATTAAAGAAAAATCTAATGTTTTCGTTGTTAAATTCGCTGACAGCTGATTTTTGGACAATCACGACACCTGTCAAAGTTTTAATGTATATACTTTTTTGTAGACTATTGATGGCGACATTCTGACTGATCACTTTAAATAAAAGAACTTATACTTTACGTTTGTCGCACGACGAGTATTATGTATTTTTTTTTGTTGTTGACAATTGTGACAGATGTCAATTAATGCTTTCAAAATCGCTAAGTAGCATGAACGTCATTATCATCAAGGTGAAGCGCAGGTCTCTCTTACTAAATTTTTTATGGTTTCATAAAAAGGTAATCTCCAATTGACAGGTGTCAACTAAATTTCGAGATCTCAAATGCATTCAGACTCGCGTAAAATTTCAAAAGCTTGAGATCTCAAGTGCTTTCAAAATCACGCAGTACAAAATTGGCTTACCTTTAGCGCATGCGTTCTTTATTTGACAGAATGTCAAAATGTCAAAGCTATCAACGAGAAGCACAGATCTCTCTTTCCATTTCTTTGTACCTTCAGTGCGAGTTGGAAAGTATTGTCGTAAAGTGACAGGTGTCACGAATTATTGCCAATGATTGAAAATCACGTGATCTCTGATTCATTCGCGTTTACCCGTAACTGAGAAACCACGTGACTTTCAATCTTTGTTACTCACTCTGTATATCGTAAATTATTTATCTGTCACAATTATTCCGAAAATTGTTGCCATAGAAATAAAAAAATAACAGCAACAATAATAAACAGAATATTATTATTGTGTTTACATAGATGGCGCTGACTACGGTTTTTTTTTCGAATCGCACAAATTTAAATTTACCGCTCGGACACCGAAACAATTTTTTTTTCTTTATTTTATGTCAAAGTAAGGAAGGAACATGATTAAGGAAAATTTCTGTTAGATGGCGCCACTGGTATCGTTCTATTTTTTACTTGTAGTCCGCGAAAGTTTTCACAGATGGCGCCACAACGGGAAATAATACTGACGCAACAGAAACAAATCAATTAGAGACAAATTGCGTTTGTTCAATTTCCATTTGGTTTTGTTTCACACTCGATCAAGATATTTTTTCCTTTTCTATTAACACGTCTTGCGTTTTATTTGTTTTCTTTTTCTTTCGGTTCAGTTTCTTTGTTTTCATTTGTTCTTCCACTTAACGCGATTAATGGGCGCTTACGTTTCCCATTAACCTTTTTCTTTGTTCTATGCATCCTGAAATAATTTAAGTTGCAATTACAAATTTTATAAATGTAGTTCCTCACGTCGTTAATAGATGGCGCACCGTTCATTTCCATTATTTATTATAATTTTTAACTTAAAAATCTTAGCCATGTTCGATTTTGTTTCATTTCTGTATTAAAAAAATCAGTTGCAATTTCAAGTGATAGTGCTTCATATCGTTGATAGATGGCGCCCGGTTGAATGCCGTTACTTGTCTTATTTTTTCTTAATTTCAAAATCTTAAAGCCTGGTAGCCATGTTCGATTTTGTTTCATTTCTGTATTTAAGAAAAAAAATGCATCCTGAAATAATTTGTTGCAATTACAAGTTTTATAAAGATAGTTCCTCATGTCGATGATAGATAAATCACAATAATTAAAGAAAAATCTTATGTTTTCCTTGCTAAATGGACTGACAGCTGATTTTTGGACAATCACGACACCTGTCAAAGTTTTAATGTATATTTTTTTAGTAGACTATTGATGACGACATTCTAACTGATCACTTTTAATAAAAGAACTTATATTTTACGTTTGTCGCACGACGAGTATTATGTATTTTTTTTTGTTGTTGACAATTGTGACAGGTGTCAGTTTTATTTAGTTTTTTTTAATATAAAAATTGTTGATGGTTCCTATTAACGCTTTTAGTTGTGTTTTCATGAGCCGGTTTCTGTGATGGATCACCTCGGCGATTCGGTTGGTATTGTGACAAGTAAAATGAAACTTAAATCAATCCGTTCATTTAACATTTAAGTTAAGATACGCAAATAGCGTTGCCAACGCGACTTCGCCGCGTGAGTCATATGCAGGTGTGGTGTACGAAAGCCGAACTTGCTTGAATTAATTAAAATGTACGTCTTTCCTTCGTGAATGCTCGGAAGTGTTCGATTTCAAAGGTATCGAATCAAGATAATTCGCGTAAATCAAATCAGAACGTAATTAAATAGTTGTCGTCAGAGCCCGTAAGCTCTTAGTGGTTAAGGTGTAGTGTGGGGCTGCTAAACCATGTAAGTGTAATATTGTTCAACTGTTTTAAATTACGTACGATATATTATCTAAGCTACAAGCCCAAGCCGAAACCGATTAATCGGTCGGACTGTACCTGTACGATATGTATCGTGAAACCCAGTCGCCTTTTCATATGGTTTATACCGGAAATTCCGATTATGAAAAATCTTGCACGTGGGCTACTTGCCCTATGGGTCATCGTCTCCTTCCTGGATCGTCCGCTCTTACTCTTGCATAGTGCCCCTTCATAACTTGCAGATTTTTTGATACTCCTTTACAACTTGATTTGACTTGCAGATTTTTTAATGGTTTTTACAAACTGCAAAGTTTTTATTGCCTCATTGTGGAGTAACAAAGCTGTCAGCCGCTATCATGTATTATAGTCACGTAGGAACAAGGCCTCAGATTTCTCGCTTATACGCAACCGAACTAACAGAGCCAAAGAATACGAGCCGTTAGAAACAGTTCGCCAAGAGTAAATCCTTATAGCATCATTAAGCGTAGATTTACAGTAACTGTAACACACTACTGAAACGGGCCGTAAAAATAAGCCTGCCATCATTTAATTAAATCGAAAATTTACTGTCGAACCTTCGCTCGGGGCGACGCGACGCGACGAGGTCGTAAACGAGCGGACCGTCTCGGTGGTACAAAGCTGCACGTGTGATTGAGCTTAACGATAAACCATGCACTTGCTTATTAGGTTATCAGAGAAAATGCAAATCGGAAACTCCTGCATCACGGCCCTCCCCGCCCTCGTAATTGGAACGCGTAAATTTCTCGGCGTTAATTATGAACGCACTCACTCGCTCACTTTATTAACTGTTAATATTAACGGTATCATTAAAGGTGGGTAATATTTAAAGCCCTTTGAAGATTTCACTCTGCGCATTCCCCGGGTGGGGCGGACGGCGGCAACAGGCGCTTGAATAAATTAAGAGCGCATCTGGGCAAAGCAACCATCGCTAAGCCGTTCAAAAGCTTTATAATTTGAGGCGCCGCATCATTGTGAAAATAAGCGAAAAGAATTACGGGGTGCGTGTCCGGTGTAACCACTTTCGTGATACCACTTTCAGTGACCACTTGCGTCAACTTCAGTGACCACTTTCGTTCCAAGGCTTAGCGCGCGGTTCAGGATGTGACAAAGGGACGTTGGGGTTTTACCCCTCCGACGCGACGTGTCATTTATGTAATTCGATTGAGCGTAGGAAATTGTTCATAACCGATTATTTTTTCGTTAATAAAAATTTTTGCTCGAGTTAAAACACCCGATATTTATTCAGTTGGTGCAAAAAAAATTAATTAATTATTTTTAGATAACTTGATGATATAGTTCGTTTCGCGAAAGGATGCACGTACGTCATCAGCGTGTTACTAAATCTTAGGCTTACGTTATTATTTTTTTTTTTTTTGGATATTTGACAGGTTTGATTTGTGTTAGACCGTTAGACATAAACATAACCCAATAAAAAATGTTGTCACCTGTCAATGTCAAATACGTTTCGCTTTCTGTTTATTACGTTGTTTTTATTTCGACGTTTCGTTGATTTGTGTTAGACATAAACATAACCCAATAAAAATATTCTCATCTGTCAATGTCAAATACGTTTCGTTTTCTGTCTACTGTGTTTTGGACTTACGTTGTTCTCTCTTTGACATTTCTTTCATTTGTGTTAGACACAAACATAACCCAATTTTGTCATCTGTCAATGTCAAAAACGTTTCGCTTTCTGTCTATTGTGTTTTAAACGTACGGTGGACAGGTTCTTCAATTTGTGTTAGACATAAACATAACCCAATCAGAACCCAAAAGGTAATACTTCTGTCATCTGTCAATGTCAAAAAGGTTTCGTTTCTGTCTAATACGTTGTTCTTATTTTGACATTGCTTGATTTGTGTTAAACTTAAACGTAACCCAATAATGCCTAACTTTGACATTTGTCAGTGTCAAATAGTATCGCTTTCTGTCTAATGTGTTAAATTTACAGCGAATCAAATAAAAATAATTTAAATTTAATCTGATAGCGCCAAAAAAAAAAGAAACGCCTTAACCGTTTGTCTGTCTTTTATATTTCTTCTTCTTCGTGCTGAATTTGACAGCTTTCGATGTTCTTTCTTGGTGGTTATGATAAGGTTTATTTATTTACTTACTTATTATATGGTGTATTTTTTTAAAAATGCCATAAAGGTTGGCAATGAAAATTAAAACTCATGTCGTAGCTTGGCATTTAACGCATGCCAAAACTGACAATTTAAAGTACATGAATGGAGCTAAGACATGAATTTTCTTTTCCACAGCCACCCCTTATGGCATTTTTAAAAAAACACATAGTATAATATTCGTGAGTCTGAATATAAGATGTCCATGATTCTAGATACGTAACGTCCATCGACTAATTAACTCAATTCAGAAGAGTAACATATCACCGTAAAAAACCTATAAAGAGTGTTGTTTTTTTTTAACTGGCGTCGAAGTTGGCCATGGAAATTTAATTGTGAACTTCAATATATGACGTCCGTGATTCTAGATACGTAATGTCCATTCAGAAGAATGCCATGCCACCGTACAATCACGATCATTTTTGTTTTTACTCGTAACTGTGCAATCTCTATGACTCTAGACGTGTAACGTCCGTGATTTTCGTTATGTGACGCGTGAGTCTGGACGTGAGACGTCCATGATTCTAGATTCATAACGTCCATGGATTAATAGTGTGCTTCAATTCAGAAGCTGGTCGAAGCTTATGACAATCATGTCCAATACTCGCGTCTGTACAACATCTATGACTCTAGACAGTCTAGACATGTAACGTCTGTGATTTTCATTGTACGGTGTATTTTTTTTAAAATTGCCATGGCAATGAAAATTAAAACTCATGTCGTAGCTTGGCATTTAACGCATGCCAAAACTGACAATTTAAAGTACATGAATGGAGCTAAGACATGAATTTTCTTTTCCACAGCCACCCCTTATGGCATTTTTAAAAAGACATATAGTATTTATAAAACAGAAACAAAAGACGGTCAATTTAACGGCGCAATTCATTTGATCAATAATAAATTTTAAAACGAAACAATTTGGAAAGAATGACGTTAAAACAACAAAAAAAAAAACAAAATAAAAATTTTAAAAAATAATATTGAAAACAAAAGACTCGATTTTACGATACGATTTAATAGATTAATAAATAGAATTAAAATAAATAAAAAGAACGATGAGAAGGCAAAGAAAATGAAACAGTAGAATTTTTAAAAAATGTTAATTACAAAATGAAAAAAAAGAAAAAATCATTTTTACTTTTAAAAACTGTTTGGGAGGAAAGATGACAAAATAAAGAAAACAAATCAATCCAACTCAGGGCAAGAAAATAGAGGAAAAAAGAAAGAAAACAGAGCAAAATTTAAAAAAAAAATTACGTTAGAAAAGAAAAAACCTAGAGGGAAAACTTTAACAAATTTTTAGGAGGAAAGGAGACAAAACAAAAAAACAAATGAACAAAATTTAAAAAATAACAATAAAAGATAAAAACAATTTAATTTAGGAAAGGTGAAGGTCAACTCAACCCAAGGTAAGAAACGGAGGAAAAAACAAAGAAAACAAATGAACAAAATTTAAAAAAATATATAATAAAAACAATCTAATTTAAGAAAAATCAAGGTCAGCACAACCTAAGGCAAAAAATAGGGGGACTTATAAAAGTTTTTGGGAGGAGAGGTGACAAGACAAGGAAAAAATGAACAAAATTTTAAAAAATAAATACGTAACGACAAGAAAATAAAAACAATCTAAGATAAGAAAGGCAATCAACCCAAGGCAAGAAAATAGAAGAAAACCAAAGAAATTAAACGAGCAAAAATAAATAACTATAATAAAAAAATTAAAGCAACTTGCCTTAAGAAAGGTCAATCAACCCAACCCTAGGTAAAAATAAGGGGGACAACTTTTTGGGAGGAAAGGTGACAGAACAAAGAAAACAAATGAACAAAATTAGAAAAAAATAAGTGGGCCTCTTCTGTACTTAATCTACAACACGGTCGACGCGATGCGCCGCGTGATGAACTGTCGAACTACCAAATACCAAGATAGACGACCAAAGTCGATTTACAACGACGCCGTCAGATTTTTCAGCAAGGAAACCACGAAGAAGAGCGCCAGGCAGCTTCCAGTTAGCGGAACTCCGGTGAAAGGCCCGGTATAAATGGGGGGAGGGAGGGAGGGAGAAGGAAAACACGGCTTACGAACCGACCGACGCCCAACGTGATTCTAAAAACATACCTGCCGTAAATTCGACGGACAAGCTTGGAAAGGCCTAGGACTCGCCGCAAACAATTAACAACAGGGCAACATACCCGTTTACTATTTCACTCAAAATCAAACACCGTTTAATGACTACCACCCCTACGATGTTATTTATACTTACATCTACCTGTAATTACGTCTTTGTATTATAATTTGGACTGTTTTTTTTCTTTCTCTTCTTTCGTGGGAACCATTTAATTGTAAGGCCAACGTTTGTTTTTTCTTGCTAACTTGTATTTTTGGTCTCCTCAAGAAAACCCTTCGGGGTTGAGGAATGATTATTTTTTCAAGGAGGAATTTTCGCCCATGTTGGGATTGGTTTGTGTTCCTCTTTTCGCAAGTGCTTGATTTGGGAGCGGTGTTGCCAAAGCGAGAGGATTCTCTCTTCTTTGGGGGAAGTTTAGGCGGGAAGAGGGGGAAGGGGGTAAAAAGGTTTCACTCTTCCATCGAAAGCTATTTCTGCGTAATTTTTATTTAGGAACTGACTGGTAGGTACATGTTTTCCGCAGAGGAAAATGGCTTGAGTTGGTTAAAGTCAATTCAATTGTTTCATGCTGCGTTTCACAAAGAATATCGATTTATCATAGCGTATACCAAACTGATGGGATTTCTCTTTGACCTGCAGAGGTTTTTGATTTGTGAAGAAATTTGAAGAAATTGTCTTTTCATTTTTCCTGGAAAACTAATAAACTTGATTTCTTAAGGGCTTGTCTTTTGAAAATAATTTTTTTGCTTCCCCGGCAGGCACCGTTGCCAAATTGGGAGAGTTTCTCCTATTTCTCAAGAGGACATTCTTAAGCGGTGGTTTAATTTTCAGCAAAGAAAATCTTCAGGGATCTACTTTATCAGCAAGAAGAAAAAAAAAGCTAAATATGTTAAATTTCTAGAGTAAAGCTTCAAAAAGGTCAAAGGCCAACCAACTCATGGCAAGAAATTGGAAAAATCTTTTAAAGAAATATAATTTCATCTGACAAGGGTAAAAAAAAGGTCAAAGGTCAAGGTCGATTCAACCTAAGACAAAAAAATTGGAAATCTTAAAAAGTGAAATTTCGAGAGGCGAAGTTAAGTGTCTAAAGCGGTCAAGGACAATCGAACCCAAGGGGAAATTTTAAATAAATTGAAATTCCAAAAGGTCAAAGGTCAAAGGTCAAATGAAATTTCAAGGTCAATCCAACTAAACGTAACTATAATTATATGTTATATTCAGCTCAAGCAAAAAATTGGGAAAATATAAAAAATTTTAAGGTCGAAGACAAATTTCAAGGTCAACTCAATCTGTACTCAATCAAAGCAAGAGATTAGAAAAAACTGTAAAAATTGAATGAAACTTCAAGGTCAACCCAAGTCAACCCAACTCTATTCAACGCAAGCAAAAAATTAATACTTAAAAAAATTGTGAAACGTTAAAGGTCAAGGTCAAATCAAATTTCAAGGTCAATCCAGACAAATTCAACGTAACTACTCAACCAAGCAAAAAATGAAGATTGAAAAGAATTAAAACTAAAGAAACTTAAAAAGTGAAAGGTCAAAGTCAGGCGAAAGTTCAAGGTCAACCTAACTCTGCTCAACCAAAACAAGACACTAAGACTGGAAAAATGTCAAACAGCCAAGGGCAATCGAACTCGAGCAAAAAAATTACACAGAAGCGAAAATAATTCTCATAAAGTCTGTATGCAAAGCGAGCGGTTACAAGTCTGGCGGAATTTCAATCGGGTCGGCATTCGACGTGAACGGTTTGCGGGTGGGGGAGAGGTCCATTGGCCTATGACAAGCGATTTGTTCTTCTCATCCGAACCCCGATGAATTAAGACGAGTGAAATTTATAATAAATAGGCTACAAGTTCACGGCGGCGCTTGCTGACGGTCCACAATTATTAAAGGCAGCATGATCCGGTTCGAAGGACCAAATGTTTGATGGTGGTTTCACCGTTTCGTTTATTGATCAGGTGCAAGGCATCGTTCAGGGAATTTGAATTTTATTATTTATTAAGTCCTCTTTTAGAGAAAGAAAGAAAAATCGTCGCGGATTTAAATAAAATACAAATGTAAAGCGAGGGCGCAGATCATTTAAGATAAAGAGCCCGAAATTCTCTGTTTTTAAACAACAGTTTAGGTTGCGACATCTCGCGGCCGATTTTTGAACTAGTAAAATCGTGTTTGAGTTGAGAACCAATTCGCTGCATAGTAAGCCATCCCACACAAAGCCGGTCAAATAAGTCCGCCTTTAATTTCTTAATTAGTTGGTTCAAGAACGTATGGTTCGGCTCGAAGGACCAAATAATTCACTTTGAATTATCATCGTCATTATTCGAAATAAGTGTTGTGTACACTGGATTCTAAATTGATTAACATTTTATTGCGCCCTTGAAACGCAAATTCTTTATCTCCTTTTCGAAATTTCTTTTAGGTGAAAAAAAAATAATAAGGAAAACCATGGCGAAATTAAATAAAAGAAAAAGGACGATGAAAATCATTATTCAAGAAGAAAAGAGAGAATTTCGAGATCTCAAATTTGTAATACATGCACGCAAGATCCCGCTCGAAGGACCAAACGTCTCAATTTCATCTCGCAGTTTCGTTTTGTTTGAATTAGGTGAATTAGGTTTTAATTTAACACTGCCAGCATTTGGTCGTTAAATTCGGATGCGAGTGTATTATTTTTGCTTGGAAATCCAGCTCGAAGGACCAAAACATTTGAATTTCATTTCGCAGTTTCGTTTTGTTTGAATTAGGTGTCGTTCACGATATTTTCATTTAACATCGCCAGCATTTGGTCGTTAAATTTGGACGCAAATGTTATATTTTTGCTTGGAAATCCAGCTCGAAGGACCAAAACATTTTGAATTTCATTTCGCAGTTTCGTTTTGTTTGAATTAGGTGTCGGTCACGGTGTTTTCATTTAACACTCCCAGCATTTGGTCGTTAAATTCGGATGCGAATGTATTATTTATGCTTGGAAATCCAGCTCGAAGGACCAAAACATTTGAATTTCATTTCGCAGTTTCGTTTTGTTTGAATTAGGTGTCGTTCACGATATTTTCATTTAACATCGCCAGCATTTGGTCGTTAAATTTGGACGCAAATGTTATATTTTTGCTTGGAAATCCAGCTCGAAGGACCAAAACATTTTGAATTTCATTTCGCAGTTTCGTTTTGTTTGAATTAGGTGTCGGTCACGGTGTTTTCATTTAACACTCCCAGCATTTGGTCGTTAAATTCGGATGCGAATGTATTATTTATGCTTGGAAATCCAGCTCGAAGGACCAAAACATTTGAATATCATTTCGCAGTTTCGTTTTGTTTGAATTAGGTGTCGGTCACGGTGTTTTAATTTAACACCGCCAGCATTTGGTCGTTAAATTCGGATGCGAATGTATTATTTATGCTTGGAAATCCAGCTCGAAGGACCAAAACATTTGAATTTCATTTCGCAGTTTCGTTTTGTTTGAATTAGGTGTCGTTCACGGTGTTTTAATTTAACACCGCCAGCATTTGGTCGTTAAATTCGGACGCGAATGTGTTATTTTTGCTTGGAAATCCAGCTCGAAGGACCAAAACATTTGAATTTCATTTCGCAGTTTCGTTTTGTTTGAATTAGGTGTCATTCACGGTGTTTTAATTTAACACCGCCAGCATTTGGTCGTTAAATTCGGACGCAAATGTTATATTTTTGCTTGGAAATCCAGCTCGAAGGACCAAAACATTTGAATTTCATTTCGCAGTTTCGTTTTGTTTGAATTAGGTGTCGTTCACGGTGTTTTAATTTAACACCGCCAGCATTTGGTCGTTAAATTCGGACGCGGATGTGTTATTTTTGCTTGGAAATCCAGCTCGAAGGACCAAAACATTTGAATTTCATTTCGCAGTTTCGTTTTGTTTGAATTAGGTGTCATTCACGGTGTTTTAATTTAACACCGCCAGCATTTGGTCGTTAAATTCGGATGCGGATGTATTATTTCTGTTTGGAAATCCAGCTCGAAGGACCAAAACATTTTAATTTCATTTCGCAGTTTCGTTTTGTTTGAATTAGGTGTCGTTAACGGTGTTTTAATTTAACACCGCCAGCATTTGGTCGTTAAATTCGGATGCGGATGTATTATTTCTGCTTGGAAATCCAGCTCGAAGGACCAAAACATTTGAATTTCATCTCGCAGTTTCGTTTTCTTTGAATTAGGTTCGTTCACGGTGTTTTAATTTAACACCGCCAGCATTTGGTCGTTAAATTCGGACGCAAATGTTATATTTTTGCTTGGAAATCCAGCTCGAAGGACCAAAACATTTGAATTTCATTTCGCAGTTTCGTTTTGTTTGAATTAGGTGTTGTTCACGGTGTTTTCATTTAACATTGCCAGCATTTGGTCGTTAAATTCGGATGCAAATGTTATATTTTTGCTTGGAAATCCAGCGCGAAGGACCAAAATATTTGATTTTCATTTCGCAGTTTCGTTTTGTACGAATTAAGTGTCACTTACGGTATTTTAATTTAACGCCGGCATTTTATCGTTAAATTCTGGCGTGAATGTTTTATTCTTTGCTTGGAGGTCCTGCTCGAAGGACCAAAACATTTTATTTTTGTTTCGCAGTTTCATTTTGTTCGAATTAATCGTCGTCTGCGGTATTTCAACACCGCCAGCATTTCGTCGTCAAATTCGAACGTGAACGTTTTATTTTTCCTTGGAGATCCTGCTAGAAGGACCAAATATTTGATTATCATGTCGCAGCTTCTCGTTTTGTACGAATCAACGGTGTTTCAATTTAACATCCACATTTTGTCGTTAAATTCGGACGTGAATGTTTTGTTGTTCCTTGGGATATCTTTCAAAAAAAAAAAAGAAGGAAAACACTGTCGCGCAGTTACATAAAAGGAAAATTATCGTCATCATTATTATTTAAGGAAAAGATCGAAATTCAAGAACTGTATATGTATTTCATTTTACAAAAAATTCGAAGTCGATCTCCTGACCTAAGCCAACCGCAAGGTCGGAAACTCCTCACCCGAAGCCAGTCGTAAGGTCGGAAAATCCTTGCGTCCACCGTGCACATAACCACCAGACGTTCTGACATATTAATAGACTCGTATTGTTGTTATTAAATAATTTTCTAATTTTTATTTGAGAGGGGGATGTAAAAAAGTTTAAAATAGAAACAATTGCTTACTTACGCGGCTGCTGCACCCAAATAATTGAAAGCACTTTTACAAACGCTTTTAAATTGTGCGTAAACCGAAGTGTCTCGATTAAAATTGGAAATGGGCCTGAAGTACGCGGCAGACAGTGCGAAACGTCGTAAATAATTCACACGTCGAAAAATACAAAGGGACTTAACCCATAGGCCCCGGCGCTAATTACAAATTTAACACCTTTTCCCCCCTACACATTCTATTTACAAGATGGAAACCGTGTTAACTAGAAATTCGTTTGGAAAGGTGCGGCGAGGGAGCGTGTGGGGGTGGGGGAGGGAGAGGGGCGCAGAGAGTATCTTATTTACAGCGAGAGGAAGACGTGTGTCCAATATCTCTTTATATCTTTTTTTTTAATTCTTCCCATTAGTTTGCCATCGAAAAACTTTCACCGCGGAAAGGAAACAGACCAAACCTCGACGATATGTTGCAAGGTCATCCGGACGTATCAAATTAAAGACCCATCGATTCGGGAGTTTTTTTTTCTTGCTTCGCGTCGAGTAATTGCATTTAAGGAAGCAATCTGGCAAAGTACCAAAGTGGAGAAGGCCGCGGGTCGCTTGAGTGACTTACGGCGCCCGTTGATTTCTTTTTAAGACCTCCTCGCACTCCTCGGGGTTTACGAATCGCCGCGCATCACGTGCGAGGAGCCCTTAGCCTGTTAGCCAATTTAGCACCGAGGATGATGTATCACCGCCACAAATCAGGGCGGCTCTTAATTCCTTCCTGTTAGGTTGCATTTCGCCGAAAGCTCCAAATCTCCACGTGCACAAATCCGTTTGTGTATTGTCGCGCCATCTATCAGCAATCGTTTGAATTTCCCGCCGCCGAAGTTATTCTTTTATATAAAGACTAGGGCTGACTAGTGCTGCTTCCTTTACTTCATCGAGGATGATGGGTGGGCTTCGAGGTACGTTACGGTTCGTTTTCGCTTTAACGATTTTATTTCAGAGAATGTTAAAATTTTGTCTTCATTTAATGGTCTATTTGATAACAGACTCTAAAGTTCTGTTCTGGCTTCACTGATCGCTCTATTCTGAATTCAAACTCTAAGGGCTACCTTTCTCGTGCGTGTAGATTGGTTAATTTCGGTTTTGGAACGAAAGGAAACGTATTGGCGTTTGTTTGTTTGTTGATTCGAAAATAAAAATTAATATTAAAATCGCCATTTTGGTGTTCGTGACATTCCTGAGTGTAGCTGTAGAAGTTAATTTATGTGATTCGTGTCGAATTCGACCAGCTAGCGGTCAATAGGGATATCATACACTCAAGAAAGTCGATTGGAATATCGCCAAGTTTTAAGTAGCAGATAAAACTCACGTCACGAACTTCCAACTTCAATCACACAATCAAACGGATGTGTCACAGGTTTTAATAGGCCCTTATTTTTAAACAAGGGTAAGTCTTCCGAATTTATCAAACTTATCGTCACGTTTCTTGCTTTAGCACGTTGTACGGGGCAGTTTCACGTTGTACGGGGCAGTTTCACGTTGTACGGGGCAGTTTCACGTTGTACGAGGCAGTTTCACGTTATACGAGGCAAATTCACGTTATGCGAGGCAAATTGTAGCAGGTGATAGGCAGTAAGCAGAAAAGCTAGGTAGTTCTACTACCATCTAACACCGCGAAAGTTCGGACGTGCATGTAGGATCAAAGCCCCCCCTCGAGACTTCGATGTAAACGTCGTGATTTATGGCATCAGACGACTGGACATGTCATGCGGTATCGTACACTTTTCATTCCTTACTACGGTTAATCATCAATTACGCTGCATAATGAGTAGTTAAGGGCTTGAAAATTTTGTAATCATATATTTCAAGCCGCGGTTCCTTAACAACATGTCATAATTTGCATAAAGAAAATTTATAACCGCCTCCTACTGTCAAACTGACAGGTGCTTATAACTTGTACATCATCTTTGTAAACCAAATTGGATATCCTTGCCGGTGTTTACGCGTTAGACCTGCTCTGTGAATTTTAATTTTATTTGGATCTAAAGTGCTTAACGTACATTTACGTAATTTTCTTTTAAAACGATCATTAAACTTAACGTCGTGAATCGTCATACTTTGCTTTTAGATTTCGTTATATATAGGGCGACTGATAATTTCGATATATACAGGGTGACTGATAAAAATATTTTTTTAAACGCGGAATTTCAAACTTGAGGGTTACTCATATGCTACATTCACGTGTGCAGTCCTAGCGGTAACACGTATTACTTATACCTGGAATAAATATAATGCTAAGTGGCGCCCCTTTCTTAATTAACAACTAGATAACGAGCTACATACCAATCGACAGAGAATAAAATTCTTAATTAAAATTGTTCTTTATCGTTTTTTCGTAAATTAATAAATATTTATTTGTTTTTACGCATCTAAAAAAATTGCCATAATTTTTGTTCACTTTACTAGATGCCTGCAAAAACCTTTAAAAAATGATTTAGTGCATCTACAAACGGAAATTGTACAAAATCGAGTCACGCCTGCGCCATCTATGAAAATTTTACCGAACTACAATTTTTCTTGGCGCGAAATTTGTAATTAACTTTTCATATTTACTTTATTCACCGCCGAATCAGAATTGTCGATCTTCTTTTGTTTTCTGTCCATTAAATTTCACATTTTATTGTTGTTGATTTCGTCGGTTTTTAATTTTTTTTTTTTTTTGTATGTCTGTATAATAAAGTGAATTTTGTGTATTTGTTGACTTATTTTTCTTATGATTAAATAATTTTTGTTTTTTGTTAGTCTGCAGATTTTCAATCGTCGATTTTTTTCGTTGTTCATTCTTCAAAATTGTCAGTTCTAAGTTTTTCATTAAAAATTATTTTAACGTTTTGCGCACAATTTCAGTTAGGTACAAAAAAAAACAGAAACTACGAAATTGCACTGGCGCCATCTATAAAAATTTTGTCGAACTACATTGTGCAATCATGGTTTAACTTTAAACTTATTTCTATGGAAACAATTGACAATTGATGCTATGGTAAAGTAAAGCGAAGTTTAAAGTTAAACCATGATTGTACGTACAAGCGGGCCTCAACGTTTCGCACACAATTTTAATTAGGTATAAAAAAAAAGAAACTAACGGAAACTGTACGAAATTGTGTTGTCCGCATTGGCGCCATCTATGAAAATTTTATCGAACTACATTTTTGGCGCGAAATTTGTAATTACCTGCTTCGATAATTTTATCCGTCGATCTCCTTTTATTTTGCTTTCACGAATTTTGCATTTTATTGTTTGTTTCAGTTTTTTTTTTGTTTTTTGTTTTTTCTTAAGGAATTAATTTTCTAAGCGTCAAAAGAAACTAACGGAAACTGTACGAAATTGTGTTGTCGCATTGGCGCCATCTATGAAAATCTTATCGAACTACAATTTTGGCGCGAAATTTGTAATTCCCTGCTTCGATAATTTTATCCGTCGATCTCCTTTTATTTCGCTTTCACGAATTTTGCATTTTATTGTTTGTTTTAGTTTTTTTGTTTTGTTTTTTCTTAAGGAATTAATTTTCTAAGCGTCAAAAGAAACTAACGGAAACTGTACGAAATTGCGTTGTCGCATTGGCGCCATCTATGAAAATTTTATCGAACTACATTTTTGGGCGCGAAATTCGTAATTACCTGATTCGATAATTTTATCCGTCGATCTCCTTTTATTTCGCTTTCACGAATTTTGCATTTTATTGTTTGTTTCAGTTTTTTTTTTGTTTTGTTTTTTCTTAAGGAATTAATTTTCTAAGCGTCACAAAAACATCAAATGTGAAATCAGATTGTCCGGAGGATTTTTTTACATTGATCAGAAAGAAACGAGACGTTAAAGAAACAAAAGAAGATCGACTTCGTAATCTGTTGTCTTCCGTCAAAAAGAAAGAAAAGAAAAAACGAGAAGCTAAAGAAACAAAAGACGATCGATTTTGTAGTAATTATCGGACAGGTTCGAGAAAGAGACAGAGAACGGAAGAGGTCTGAAACATTTCGTAATAAAATTGCAAACTTTTTCTCAAAAAAAAAAGACGGCAACCAAAAGAAACAAAAGACGATCGATTTAGCAAAAAAATAAATTGATTTCCAGATTCATTTCAGTATGGAATTACCCGGAGAACAATTTCTAGTTTTTTTTTTTTTCTTTTTTAATATTTTGTTGCAAATCGCTTTTGATTAATAATAATCATGACAATATAATTTATCGGACGTTTGTGAGTTTGATGATATTTGTAGGCTAATTGAACTTTAGTTGTAAATATTGGCAGATTTCAATAATTTTGTTCGCAACTAAAGTCCGTTTTATATTCTTATATACCTGCGGAGCAGAATTCATTATTTATTCAACATATTCTTGTATGTTTTCCTACAGCAATTCCAAATTCTCACCACATAACCCTATTGCAACTGCTCATATCTGTTCTAACAGCATTCACTTTAGGACTTAGATTGCGCGAGACTTCGTCAATATTCTGTCACACGTACTGGAGTGCATTTGTGTTATTTTTGTGTATGTTCCCTTAAGTGGGTGTGCTTGAAAAGTAAACGAACGGAGACCTAATCCGCGATATGATAAGAAGCACTCTACGTGACAGGCAAGCATCTTTTGTTGCTTTTCGAAGCCCATTGCTTTGTCGTCTGATGAGATGATTTGTATGGGCGACTTGAATATCGATTTGTCGGATACTAACAGTTATTTTTGCTACAAATTCTTCACTTTATTAGAGATCTTGTGCAACTTGTTAACAAGGGTAACTGATTTATCCTTGACTCTTTTAGATTTACTAATAGCATCAAGTAAGGATATTTTTACTACTGCTGATACAGTTTGCATGAACTGGTGTTTCGGAATTTTGGCATAAACTTAGGAGACTTAATTTAAAAAAAAAAAATCAAAATCACAATTTACTTGCACAACTGACTGATCCAGATAAGATAAACACTTTCTTTACTTTTCCTGATATTATACCAAATGTTAACAAACCTCAGCTAATTCAATTTTATAAAAATAATACAAAAAATAACTCAGATTCATTTGATTTCAGCCCAGTTAGACTCAATCTTTAAGTCATTGCTGTCAATTAAAACTAACGCTTTTGGCTCTGATGGTATAAGTATTCTGTTTTTAAAAATAAGCTGCCCTTTCATTCTACCTTACATAACTCATATTATTAATTTTAGTTTGAGATCCGTCAGTGCGGAAGATTGCTAACGTTAGCCCGTTACCTAAGATTAGCTCACCTACTGATCTTAAAGATTTACGCCCAATAAGTATTGCACTTGTAATGTCGAAAATATTAGAGTAAGCAATGGCCCAACAATTATAAACCTATTTGACAAAAAATAATTTATAGCCAATCAACAGCGCGTCCTGATTGGTAATAATCAGCTGCTAGAACGATTCTTTCAGGAGTTCGTCAGGGCTCGGTTTTGGGTCCGCTACTGTTTTCCATATATACGAGTAACTTTACATAGCAACTAAAATTCAGTAACATTCACTTCTATGCTCACGATACACAGATATATTTCTCTTTCATGCCAGATCGTGTTATTGAAGCTTGTGCAAAAATTAATGAAGATCTCTGCAATTTAGTTAAATACACAACTATAAGTATAAATACAGATAAATCTTCAGTATTACTAATTGGACAAAAAAAATGCGTGAACATGCATTATATAACGTCAATGTAACTATTTGTGATATATAGAAAAGATCGGGATAATCAGAATAATAATCAGAATTACTTCTGTATGTATTCTTCCAAATGTTAATTATTTAGTGTTCATTATTATTAAAGAAACCCACAACGATATAGTCGTCCAAGTTCTGTATCGGTTTTATGATCTTGCTATAAAAAACAGTTTCAAAGAGACCGGCCTGCGGTCACCCTTCTGTCGCTTTTTTTGGCAAGGCCATAAAACCGCTAGCAAATTAGGGCGACTATAACATAGTGTATTGACTACGTTACATGGTGTCAGGCGTGTGTATTTGCCAGAACTGAACAAAAAATATTAATAATGACAGATTCAGCAAAAATTAAGGAACGTTAAATACTTCAACTACAGGAGCTACTTACGAACACGAAAATTTCTGGAGCCAGAGGAGGCAATCGGGTGAATCAGAACATCAATGGCCAAATTCCAACCCCCGCGAAATGTACCTTCATTGATAATGATTGGGGACCATAGAGGCAGCATTACAAAAGATACGGAAAGCCGCAAATCTGATAGAAGCGGAAGAGGAAAATCAAATTAATATAATTTATTGTTATACATGGGTTCAAAAGTCAACTAAATCTTCGAACGAATACAAAGAAAGCCGGATGATTTTCAGACGTATGCAGAATTGAAACAAGCTTTCGATATACATTATCAGAAGAAAAATGAACGCGCAAAATTTAATTCTAGAAAACAGAAGGAAAATGAATCAGCTGCGGAGTATAGTCATGAAATAATTACTTTAGCAAAAAGTTGCAAATACGGCAATTTAGAGAATGAATCGATTAATCGTAGGAATAAAAGATCAAACATTATCTGAAATTCTTCAGCTATATGACACTTTAACACTCGAGAAGACAATCGATAAAATTAAACAAGCAGAAACCATCAAATAATGTCAAAACGAAAAGCTAAGAAAACAGTATAATCCGCATTGACGGAATCAAGAAAAAACAATATCGCTGGAAAGAAGACGAGGCGCTACTAAAAATAATAAACAAGAGCCATCAGTATTCAATCAATTGAATCGATGTAGAAGATGTGGTGCCAAACCGAGTCATCCATTTAGAGAATGTATTGGAACCTGAAAAACTTCGAATATAAAATTCAACTGGAAAAAAATGCAACACCATATGTCATGTCGTAACTACTCCTAGAAGAGTACCAATTCCATTACTGGAAGACGTGAGAAAAGAACTACAAAGAATGACCGAGCAAGGAGTTATTACAAAAATTAATGAACCTACAGATGAACCTACCACCGATGGTGGTGGTCAAGAAAATTCGGAATTCCAAGAGTGGTAAGAAGTGATAATGGAAAACAGTTTGACTGCACAGAATTTAAAAAAGTCGCAACTGAATACGGATTTAAATGGAAACCAAACAGTCCAAAACATTAAAAGTCGACGTTCGAAATTACAGATTTGTTCCATGGCGTAGTCCAAAAGAATTGGCGCACCGAAATTTTTCTCTCCCGCAAAAAAAAGCGACCGAAGTCGCATAACTACCACGGCAACCCAGCGAACTTAAAGTAACTACTGTAATTAATCCGAATTAAAAGTATCGGCGACATCTTAATAAACTAATCGGACGAATTATAAAGCGAGCGAATTATTTAACAAGTTTATAGCTGCTCGGTGCTAGTTCGACAAAAGATTTGAACTTGGTGAGGACGCTTTTCGTGTTGGTCGGTTAAAAAAAGTCGGCGTAATTCAAATTTGAAAATTCAACTAAACTTGGAGTCAAGATGGCCGACGCTTGCGGTACTTCGCGATTTTTCACGCGCGCGGTTGTATCGCGTGGCGCCGTCTCGTCGTCGGCAGCCGAACTATCGGTAAACAAGCTCGGGAGTTGCTGTTTGTTTCGTGCGCCATATTGACGACGCGTCGCGTCAGTGAAAGTGCGTGCTCCCGTAGAAAATGGCAGACAAATACGATTCCAACGGCGACTACGCGAGCTACCCGGGCGACTTCAAGCGCAAGAGCATGGCGGAGAAGTCCCAGGACGGCGGCGACGGCGACAACGAGGAGAACAACCCGGCGGCACAGAAGGCCAACGAGTACATACGCGAGCTGCTCACCGAGAAGCTATCGATCGACCAGCAGAAGAGCCCGCACGCGTACAGACTCATCGACCAAGGTAACCGGAATTAATTAACGGCTCATTAATTAATCGAGTCCGTTTGTTGTGTGCCATTAATTACGAGAGTAATCAAATAGATTACAACTGAATTAGAGCAATAATAGAAACGCCTAGGGATATACAAAGAGTGACGGCACTCCAGTGTTGCCAATAGTCTTGCATAAAAAGATCAAGTTTTCTGTGCGTTTAGTTAAATAAAAAGAATCTCTGATGCTGGATTTCACCAACGTCACTTAACTTTAATCAACGATTAAGAATTATTATTCCTATACCTTCAACACATGTAACCATGGTAACGTTTACTGTTAACGGATGCATAAATTTAAGTAACGTTAGTGAAATCCGCCATGAAACAGTGCGGCTGTAGTTTTTAATTTTTCGAATGTTGGTAACTCAAGATAAGGTGAGAAAGAGTGTGTTGACTTGCGCTGAATATACATCAGTAATAAAAATATAATAGTTTTTTTGTGTTATGTAAAAAAAGAAAACTATCAAAAAGTCACTAGTAATAGGTTTGTTCGTTTGTACTTTAAACTCTTTTACTCTATTTTTCTCACTCTTACTTACATTGTATTGTAGACATCTCACTCTCTCAGGAGCGGTTGGTTGGTACAGAGTGTAGTAGAAAAAACTAATGCAAAAGAAATTTTGTTTTCCATTTTATTGCACCTGTGCTTTACGTGTACAGTCTTCTTCTTCTCCTTCGAATGCAAACAGAATTAGCAAGAATTTCTTGGTAACGTTGTACTGCTCGACGAGCGACAGATGTCGCCACAAATCGAACGACAGATGTCGCTTATAAACTGGCAGGGTTAAGGCACTCGATCTCTGTCTAGGGACACAGGTACTGCCATCATATGTTTTTGACACTGACAGTGGCTATTTGACCTTGAACGAATGGGTTGTCATTGTGACAGTTATTCTGTTCAATTTTCGCTTCTTGGCGTAATAAATTTAAAAACAGCATAGATAATGCCTGAAATATGTTGTGTTGCCCATTACAGATCAAATGCTACAAATTTAAACTGTTTAACATTGCTAGAGGTGCATGTAACTTTTCTTTTTAAAATATCGTAAGCCAGAAATAGATACATTTGTACATTTCATACAATTTAATATATTTATTGACTTAAGACAAATTTTGTTGCATATTTTAACTAAATTTGTCAAAATACAGGAGAAATCGTTTTTTAATTTGACCCAAAGTATGTGTAGGTATATAGGTATATATTTATACGCAATTTTCTTTGTAAATGAGAACTTTATGCAAGAAAATTTGTACGTCAACCAGTTCATTTGTCGCCAGTAAAGCTAACAAACATCAGTGAAAGCCTAACACATTAATAAGTTAACTTTTAGTTTGGAATATCTCAGGTATTTATGTTCTTTTGGTTAATTCTTACAGTTTTCTATTTATTATGTCATATTTTCCTATAAACGCTTAGATTTATTGTAAGCTTACATTTTGTAGCAATAAAATGGAAATTTAAAGTAATTTGTGCCTTAATTTACATAAAGTATTCTAGTTTGTCATTTTTGACAACTAATTTCTTCAAGGTCAAATAGCCACTGTCAGTGTCAAAAACATATGATGGCAGTACCTGTGTCCCTAGACAGAGATCGAGTGCCTTAGGCAGGGTTAATGGTTTTAATTATTTCTGAATGAGATCGCTTGATCACTAGCACAGAATAAGAAACAATCAGAATGCAAGCTCGTCGGTGCCGCCTTTGATCTCTGTCAGCCAGCGAGCAGCAGCCATGTTTTGGGAGGAGAATATCAGGTCCGTATTTATAAAATGTGTGACCGACGTTCAGGTCCGGACTTTCGCAAATTATAAGGCTTACGTAAAAGCCGAATCGAAAGATGAAAATAATGTTTAGATTAAGTAGAAGGAAATGTGCAATAAATGAATTATTCTCGCTAAAACCAATGGCGTGCTAGAATGCTGTTCCATTTTCTAACTGGAGACAGACTTCCTCGTCACCTGAATCAAGTTGTAATGTAGACAACAACAATTAATGTAAAAATTATTTTATTTATATTATTGCAAGGATGTTGGAAGGGAATGTTCTTACTTAAGTGTAGACATTGTTTTATAATATCTGAAAAAATACAAATATCTTCAAATTAGCTTTGGTAGACGATGTGCAACTTTGAAATACAAGATACAAAATCATGATCAATTATGTTTTGTAAGCGAAGGACAACATTTCGAACGTTTATTGAGATGTTTTGACATTAAAAAAGGTTGAATTATTTTGACGTTTGTTTTCAAAGTAGGTAATCTTACCTAAGACGTAAGTTTGCATATTTCATGGCCCACTCTGGCCTGTTTTCAATAGATCGCATGGTATTTTTATTGATAAATATCATAATCAAATTGGTTATCAAAAATAAACAACAACGTTATCCCCGTCTTATCTTTGCTGTAATTCACAAAATGTTTCAAACCAATTTAAAACAAACAACATGTGCGCCCTCTGCCGGATAAAAATTGTTCGTGGTGCTTTCGCCGCATCATGTCGGTATGTCATATTTGATAAACTTGACGTCGCGTCGTCCAAACAAGTTTCCACCTATTAACGAACGCCAAACTAAAAACTATTTACAGTTTCTTTTTTTTTTTCATATTACCTGACAGTGTCAACATTCTAGGGTTTCTGTTGGAAGCCTATCATTTTATCATTAAATGTACAAACTGATCAAGAATAACTGTTTGAGTTGGCAACACAATTAAGAGCATTTATTTATTCAGCTGTTTGCAACACTGCAACCGGATAATGTTTCGTTGGTTTATTTGACGTAACCTGAACAGCGACAAGATTATAGGTTATGTGAATGAAAATTTGCGTTTTCATTTGGAATTTGGAATGTCAAGGTGACGTTGTCAAAGTGACGACTGTCTGTGTCAAGCCGTCAACAACCGGAAGTTACTCCAGTTGTGCCATTTAAAAACAAAAGTCAGTACTGCCAACTCAAACAGTGATTCTTGACCACCTTGTAGAACAGAAATTTTTGAAATTTCCTAACATTCAGAGTTTTGGCACGGGATTAGAAATCTGACTATTTCATAAACTCATATTTTTTGGGGCCTTTTAAATTCCTTTAAAGATGAAAAGAAATTCTTCATGGAAGATTCCTAAAATCTGTTACTAAATTCAGGAATAAAATTTAAAAAAAAATAAATAAATAAAAGACGGTAGATTTTACAGAACAATTCAGTAGAATAATAAGTTAAAAAAAACACAATAAAAATTTGAAAAGAATGGTGACAAAACGAAGAAAAAGCCAAAAGATTGAGATGTAAAATTAAAAATTACTAATAAGAACAAAAGACGATCGATTTTACAACACAATTTAATAGATTAATTTTTTTAATAAGAAAAACGACGAGAAAGCAAAGAAAATGAAATGAATATGTAAAGAATTTTTTTTAAGTGCGTAATATGTACATAGTAAAATATAAAAATCAATAAAAACAAAAACAATCGATTTTATACACATTAGGATTCAAAATAATTCAAATGTCAATAAGATTTGATTTTTGGAGAGATGCTCTGCAGTGAAAACAGAAAGTCGCTACCTTTTTCTGTGTTTGAACAGTAAACGAAACTTGTCTTTTCCGACTTCCTGTCAATCACGCGTAAACAAATGAGAAGCAGTTTTTTCGACAGTTTTGCTTTTAACGGCTAATAGTTTAGCTTTTCACAGATACACTGTGTTTATAAGACATAGGCATCCAATTGACGTACTTCTAAAGTATGACAGTTTTTTTTATAGACATCCTGTATTATAATTTTCAATAAATTGAATTTCGCCAATACATATTTCTTTATTTATTAGTTACAGTCATTTAAACCATTTATAACTGTTACAATCAATTTTAATTCATACCTAATAGTTACTTATTTTTTTCCTTCAGTTATTTACAGTTGTATTGACACAGTTACAGCCTACTAAGCAATTACTTAGGACAAACAGAAAATTGAAGAAAAAAAGTAATAAACTATGCATTAAAAAAATGTGTCAAATAAATTCCTTGATTGATTCGTAAAAATATTTCTGACAGTTTGACAGTTGTCAAGTACATGTGTTAAGTAAAAACGTCGTGAATATAATGGGCTACATTCGAATGTAAATTAGGACAAGGTGTAAAAAATTGTCACGTCTTTAATTGATTCACACAAGCATTTGAAAAACGAATGATTAAATGAACTGTCAATCTGACAGTTGTCAAATATGTGTGTGTTGTGTAAAAATTGCTCTTACATTTGAATTTCAACAAAGAAAATAAAGTAACGGAATTAAAAAAAAAACACGAAATAATAAAATTTAAAAAACAATTTCTATTACAAACATAACCTATATCTTGAGTGTTACGTTAGTAGTGCCTTTTGTTCTTATTGTTTTGTTTTTTTTTAAATTTATTATTTCGTATTGTTTAAGAATTCTATTACCTATTTCGTTTTCTTTACTTTCTCATCGTACTCTTTATGAAAAAAAAATTATTAATGTATTAAATTGTAATCAATAGTTTAGGTCGCGGCATCCTGCGGTCGATTTTTGACCTGACATCGTGTGAGAATTGACAAATAGCAACTCTTCTGTTGAGGAGGCATCAAATAGAGCCGAAACACCTGTCTAGAGGATACCAGAGGAATCCATTTTCACGTATTAAATTGAAAAAAATAAAATAATAATAAAAACAAAAGGCACAACAGAGCAGAATTCAGTATATTCATAATTAAAACAAACGAAAACAACTTTCGGCATGTTTCAACAGATGGCGCTGTTGAGTATCTTATAATACAGTCCCTAGATGGATAAAGTACCGCCATTTTGAGTCAAAATTAAATCTACATTGGCCTAATGAAAGGCAGTATTTTATGTATTTACTATTTAGTGACTTTATCTAGATAAACCTATCTGGGGACTTTAATTACGCGTAGAGTCACTAAATACATAAAGTACTCTAGTTCATTAAGCCAATGTAAATTTAAATTGGACTCAAAATGACGGTAATTGCGGTACTTTATTCATCTAGGGCCTTTATCCTATAACAACGCAAGTCATTTTTTTGCGACCGTCCAGAAATGATGGTTTTAAACATAACCGTCCATAACCAGTGGTTCACCATTACCTAGACACAATTTACTAAAAGCAGGAAGTACAATGGGTTGCCTATCATTTGCTTATTTTCAACTTTTAAGGGGTCACGATTTAAAATACGCAACCATATATACACGAATCGACTTGACAAGAGAAATTTTACGTCAAAAAGAATATTCTTTACGAAAATTCTGATTGTCAAGACACTTCAGAAACAATACAACTAAATGTGGCCTGTGGAATTGGTGGACATAAAAACACGCCCATACAATATGTAGGTAACGTCAAGTAAATGTCAGTTTGGAGGTTATTTTTGTTTTTTTGAAGCATCAGTCCCTATTTACGTACGCTTTGAAGTAGCAAAGTAACGTTGTGTCGTCTAAATCTTTGACACGATGGGCATAGTCTACACAAACAGGACAAGTATAATTTATAATTTTTTTTTTGTTCAGTGATCGCAAAAAAACGATATAGAACACGTCATTTTAATACACAGAAGTACAGTTTTAAATACAATGACACACATCACACGGTAACAAACATTTTATAAATAGTTCTGCGTATTCAATGATGGCACTCTTGTAAGAATTCAGACAATGAATAGAAACATTTACTGTTTAGCCGCTTAGTAAGTTCAGTTTTAAATTGAGATAAATTAGTAATTTTGGTTACAGCAGATGAAAGGTGATTATAGATTTTTATGCAGCTGTAATGAGGATCTCTTTCAAACAAAGAGAGTTTATGAATGGGAAAATTTAGACTTTCACCGAACCTGGTTTGATAACGTTGCTGAACATCTTTATTTTTGATAAAGAGTGACGTATTTTTCATTACCATACATGGAACATTCATAGATAAAAAGATTATATACAGTTAAAATTGAAGGTTTACAATGAGCGAGGAAACCTTCACTTGTAATGTTACGTAAAATCCTCTTCTGAATTAAAAAATATACGAATACATTAGAGGATACTCCCCAAAACATTATTCCATAACGAATACGTGATTCTATATTTGCTGTGTAAAATAACTTCATAGTGTCGAAGTCAAGGACATTTTTAATCCTAAAAGACAGATGATTTTTTAGAAAGCTCATGTACATACATATATGATTGTCCCACTTACGATATTCGTCAACATAAAGTCCCAGAAATTTTATCACTTCAATTTGTCTTATAGAGTGTTTATTCATGCGAACTAGTATCCAGCGACACTCAAATATTTTCGTTCTAAAGCGTTATTTTTCGACGAAATAAAATCAACTGAAGAACTAAAGATAGCACAAAATCATTTTAAATCAATGGAAGCTGTAAAGTCTTCAGCAGAATTAACCAATAGCAGTTTTAAGGTGAGCAATATATTGAATCAGTCGATGTCCACACTGCCTCCAAATAAAAGAATTTGCCCACAGCCACTGTTTTCTACACAGAAGAAATTTTTAAAAAATCCTGAAAGCATAGTTAAATCGGATGCAGAAGAGCAATCTAAGATTTCTTTGTCTTTATTTGTTACAGTAAAATTCTGCGCAATCTAAAACGCAGAATTAAATTTTCATCAAATAACTTTTAATAATACTGCACAGTGAATCAAATAATTGAAAATACAGAATTCCATTTCATTTGACATTTTTGTTTTATATTAAATTCCTTTTCATTGTTACCGTAGAGAGAATCAAGTAAAAATGTAAACTAAAAGCAACTTTAAAAAATAAACGTCTATTCTTAAAGGACCTACTTTACACAATGCTTGCTTATTCATAAATAACTTGTTTACCTCTAAGTTGGACAAGCTACTAATAAAACTACACCACTGAAAATAATTTGGCTAATGGTTATAGGTAAATAATTTAACGTTCCCGCGTTTCGTTTAAACCTGATTGGCTGTTGCTGACCTGCATGTCACAGGCTCTAAACGCTTGTGTTATTTTAGACCAGCGATGGTGAAGTAACTTTTTTTATTATTATTATTATTATTATTATTATTATATATAAGGTCGGCCGTCGGGAAACGTGCTGTGAGCGTGCCGGGGGAGAGGGTGACGCAAGCGATCGCAAATTACGCTAGATAGCGCGGGGCCCGAATTTTTGGCAATTTCCTTCCCGAATGATTTACTTAAGCGCCTAAATGTTAATAATCCCGAAAGCTAATTATCTTATCGAGCCAAGGAAATTGCCGCCGCGACGTTCAAAGGAAATGAACGAAACGAAACTGAAAATTGGATTAGTGTGCAAAAGTTGGGTCGGCGGGGGAGACGAGGGGGAGAGGGGCGATGCCTCATTTAATCGTTTGTCTCCCCTCCCCAAAACAACGACATCATTTCAGCATCGATTTAAAGTTTACTCTTCCAACAAGTTTTTTTTTTTTGGTAATCGGAGATCGGATGTCACCTTGCCCCTGCAAACGTACGAGTTTCAAATAATTTCAATGAGGCGGCGGCAATGTGTCGACGGCCCCAACATGCACGCTTGGAGATGAGAGGAGAGAAATGGTGATATCAGGACCTCTATTCTTGAAATAATTTCGAACAATTTTCTCGTGAGAAGTAGGCGGAGTTCTCTCGAAAACGTATAGTTGGTATTCCTGAAAAGTTTGCTTACTCCTATCGTGTGAACGTCGTGAGAACTTGTTTCTACTGACTAGTGATAATAGAACTTTCAATTCTCAGGAGAAGCGTGTTTATGTTATTTTAACCGCTGAATAATTTGAGGTTACCATCAATATTCTAAAGTAAGTAAATTCTCTCATAGCTGTTTCATAATAAATTTTTGCGTAGTTGTATTAATATCATAATTTGATTTAATGGATTAAAGGTTATTGGACATTTTAAACTTTTTCAAGACATGGATTTGGATGAAATTTTGGAGGCCAATGCAATAATACAAAACTTAGAAGATGCTGAGGAGCAAGTAGAATATGAGCGTCAATTACTTAAACTGACAGACCCATTTACTTTGTCTGATGACAAATTCATGAAAAAATTTCGTACAACCAAAGACTTAACAAGAGAAATAATTGAGCTTGTTACTCCTTATATGCAACCCGCTACAAGACTTTCAGCAATTACAATAAAGCGAAAGGTAAGTAACAACAAATATAGAATGTTTAAATAAATAAGTACATTTAAAATTATCTTTTAAGGTTCTTGTAGCTTTGCGATTTTTTGCAATGGGTAGCTACCAAGAAATAACAGGCACCAATAGTTATACAGCTGTTAGTCAGGCTACAGTTTCTCGGGCTCTGCATGAATTTTGTAATGCACTGTTGCAACCACAAATTTTTAATAATTGGGTTCATTTTCCCAATAATATGAGGGAATTGCAACAGTTGAGAAACAGGTAAATCCGAAAAAATTTTAAGAGGGCTGCAATAAGTAATTGCTTATATTTTGTAGATTCTATGCTAAACATCAATTGCCTGGCACAATAGGTGTAATTGACTGTACCCATGTGGCTATAATAAGACCTGTTGGCAACGATCCTCTCCATCCAGAGCATATATACATAAATCGTAAAAACTATCACTCAATTAATGTGCAACTGGTATAGTGTGTTACAACTTCATTGTAATTTCTTATAATTTACATATTTGTTTGTAGATATGCGATGAAAACCTGAAAATTTTAAATGTGAATGCCCGGTTCCCTGGCAGCTGCCATGATGCATACATTTGGAGGGAGTCGCAAGTTTCCCAGTTAATGGAGCAACTGTACAGGCGAAATGGTCAGAATAATTTTTTTTTGTTGGGCGATTCTGGTATGTCATTTTAATAATTTTATTATGAAAGGTGTCTTAAGTAAAAAACATTTCAGGTTAGCCCTTGAGACCCTGGCTTTTGACACCTTTACGAAATCCTGTACCTGATATTCCAGAGGACGCATTCAACAATGCTTTTTTATCTGCCAGGAGTGCAATTGAACGGTGTAATGGTTTACTGAAGAATAGATTTAGATGTCTACTGAAACACCGAGTACTTCATTACACTCCTACTACGGCAGCAAAAATAATAAATACTTGTGTAGTGCTGCACAATATGTGCATTCAGCACCGGGTACCTGAACCAGAGGCTGAAGATGAGGTAGACGAAGAAGATTTTGGCATGGATATTCCCGCAGAGGATTACCAAAATGATCATATTGATAGAATTAATCCTGACCTTGCTGCTGCCAGAATGTTACAAAGACGCATTATAGCTACACATTATACTTGAGAAGACTTTATTATTGTTATATGTCATAATATGTTCTAATTTTAATAACAGAAAATAAAAATAACTTCTAATAAACTTAAAAAATCTTTGGTGTATCCCTTACAATACTAAATAACAAAAAAATTATTCTAAATTATATCTTTTAAAGTAAGCTTGCATTTAAAAGTGAGAGTAGCAACTTTCAATAAATCTGAAATTTGAAGCTCACCATAAAAAAAATTTCGAATAAACAGCAATAAATTAAATTCATTCACAACTTCTTTTCAATATTTTTGAGGGTAAGTAGGATGTTACTTTCAATTGTGTTTCGCTCCTTTAAAATCAGTAGTTTCTTTTCGTGGTAGTTCTTTTTTTCTTCCATTTTCATCTTCATAAATTTCAATTTTTCTTTGTAATAATTGTCAACATTTTCCTTTTTTTCTTTCGACACTGTAAGCAGTTCTTTTGTTAGAGTTAGTGATTTTTCCAAACGTTTTGTTTTGGTCATCCTGCTACTCTTTTCTTCAGTTTCACGTGTTCGTTTTTGGAAGCTGGAGCTGGTGCTGCCTTTATTTATTTCTTCATTATAGGTACATTTAGGTGTCGTACATTTAGGTGTCTCCACAGATCTTTGCAATTCGAAGGTCTGCAAAAAAATAAGAATATTAAGTATGCACATTGAGAAGTAACTTAAAAATTAAATAGAAAAGCTTCTGCATATAAATTTTTTACTTTGATAGAGAGAATATCTTACAATGTTTTCCACAAATTCTGAAACATCACTCATACTGAACTCTCACTCAAATTTACAGTTTCATCTTTCATTTGCAATTTAGAAACGCTTCAATTTTCATTTTAATGATTTTTTGACTACCTTTGTAAATCAGTGATGATCAAAATACCCTACACTGACCATATACTTGCTTATATAAATATGTGAAATCTCTAATTTCAAATAACGTCAAACTATCAAGCTTAAGTGTGAGTTGAGTATGAGTGATGTTTCAGACTTTGGCCCTTAGTCTATCATTTAACTCAATTACTTCCAACATTCCTGACAACATACTAAGTATCACAACCTTACCTCAATTTCTATTACTTCATTCGTTACTTCATTTGCACTACCATGATCGTGATCTTGGAGTTGTGGCAAAGGTTGCTCTTGCTCCTGCAATAAAAAAAAATTTCAGTAATGAGAACATTTTTTTAACTATAATGATATAATAATATAAAATAAATAGAAATCGATATAGCTTTGGCCAGTATATTTATATTTAAGCTCCTGCAGATGCTCAGGTTTTTACTCCGGTTTGTCTGCACAGATATAATTTGTTTACGTAAATTGGAATGTGTATGTGTTACATAATTGTTTCAAATTTCCCAAAAAATTTCAACAATAAAAAAATGCCAATTGAAACACTCATGTTAACACATTCACGTTATAATTTACCTAAACAAATTACATCTCACAGACAAATCGAAGTAAAAAGCGGAACATCTGTAGGGGTTTTCAAAGGCAACAGTAAGAGAGTTACAGTAGACCTCGGTTATAAAATGACGGGACTTGAAATGTAGTTCGTTATAAGCAGTGGATCGCTATAACCGAGGTCTACTGTATTATATTGATTATAGAAATATTTTCATTACAGTTAGTGCAGTTAAGAAAATGATGTAAACGTGTTCAATGAAAATTAAGAAACTTACATCAAGCTGAAACACAACACTAGATTCTGTGATGGCATTATTTCCTTCAATCACTGTAGACACAATCAAATTCTGTACAATATCCTGTTCAGTCTCTGACATTTTTGTGCTACATACTGCACCTCCACCAGTGCCCATGGCATGTTATCTAATAAGACTATTTTTTGCCTTCGCATTCTTTTTGAGATCCTGCCATGTCTAAAACAAAAACAGTGGTTTGGTGGACTTATAAACTTTGCGCTGCCGTTGCAGTTTACTGTTGCAGCTGCTGTTCAGTGTTAAATTATTGTGAATAGCTAGGATCGTTTATAAATTCAGATGTGGCTGCTGTTCGCAGTTTATAAATGATCCTAATCGGTAACATTTTTTAACAGTGAACCGCAGTTGTAAGTGAATGCAACGACAAGGCAAAGTTTATAAACTCACCTTTTTATCCTTCACAACAAACAACACTTTATTTAAACAAACTATTCAAATAAATAATAGCGAGTACATACCTTACGCCATTGCGTCCACGTTTTTTGAGGGGCTGCTGGGACAGCGTTCAACATTAAAGTTAATTCTTCCCATAACTTTTGGGCGTGTGTTTTTGTAAATGATGGACTAAATTTTCCGGTCTGAAGGTCCTGATGGCTTTTTATAAAGTTTACTATTATGTCTTTCTGTGTTTTTGTTACTTGACCGCTTCGAACGTTTTCCATTTTCTTACTTTACTCACGCACGTGTTACATACAACAGCTGATAGAACAGCTCAATTTTGATTGGTTAAAATCTCAAAGCAGTATCGGCAACACTGTAAAAGTTCTCGCATGAATTTCATCACCTCCCCATTCAGAAATATATTCAAGAATAGCAGTTTGACAAACAAGAGAAAGGAAAGTGAACTTTCAGGGAAGTGATTTCATATTTTCTCATGAGAAGTGTCAAGTTCTCTCAATGTCAGGAATAGAGGTCCAGGTGGAACGCAAGAAAGCGCACGAAAAAAATTACACTCGCTCAATCAATGTTTCTCTTGTCGTTGCGCGAAGTCTCTCAAGGTCACAACATCAGAGAAGGAGCAAAGAGAATAAATAACTGCAGAACATCTAGCGTTTGATGACCTCGATGACATCTGATCGCGGACGTCAACGTAGGGCATTTCGAACACTTTCAGATTGATTTAATTGGCCATAGTTGTATCCCGAATAAATATTTCGTCACTGTACGTACGTCATAATACTAGAGAAGGGGTGAAGAAAATAAATAACCGCAGAACATCTGGCGTTTCATGACCTCGATGACATCTGATCATGAACCCCAACGAAGGGCATTTCAAACACTTTCAGATTGACTTAATTGGCCAAAGTTGTATCCCGAATGAATATTTCGTCACTACGTACGTCATAGCACTAGAGAAGGGGTGAAGAAAATAAATAACCGCAGAACATCTGGCGTTTCATGACCTCGATGACATCTGATCATGAACCCCAACGAAGGGCATTTCAAACACTTCAGATTGACTTAATTGGCCATAGTTGTATCCCGAATGAATATTTCGTCACTGTAAATACGTCATGACATTATGAGAGAAGGGGTAAAGAAAATAAATAAGTAATCGCAATGCATCTAGCATTTGATGACCTTGAAACATCTGACCACGGCCGCCAACGGACGGCATTTCGAACACTTGCTGTAAACGTCGCGGTAAGCAACGAGGCGACGCACAGTGGGGTATTTGTCCGATTTAGCTGGCCAAAATTATTTTTATTATATATTTCATACATAACGCGCTTAATAACTTATATGAAGTATTTGAAGGCAGCACGAACAATTCTTACAGAAAAAAAAAACATTTTGCTGTTTTAATTATTTCATTACTTTTTTCAGTGAAACGTATGGTGTGGATAAGAGTCTGGAACACCTTAAATATTTCCTAAAGTATTTACTTTTTTCAGAAACGCTCGGATATATCATTATTACCATAAATTCGTCACATTTTGGAGTGGTTCGTTTCTTTATGCAGTGGCGTACCGTTGGGGTACAAAAATAATTTAATTTTTTTTTAATGGAAACATGCATTTTTTATTACTAATTCCAAAAGGGCATCTTTTTTTACGTATATCTGCATAAAAATTTTGTAGTATCACATAAGATTTTTTTTTAATAAACGCAATTCAAAAATGAAAATTATATTTACCTAATATTTTAATAAATTACTTAATATTAAATGAAACAAAATATAAAATTCTTTCTCGTTTACTATTTAACAATGATCTAACCGTCAAACGATTGCATTTTGGACATTATTCTGCTTCGTCTGAAGAAACATTCTCTTTATTTTCATTAACGGAAATAGGTTCAATTGGAAGAAGCATTTGTAATGTTTCCGTCAAGAATGGTTTTGTACTTTTTCTTGGTACAGGTCGCATACCAGTTAAAAGAGGGTCTGAAGTGAGAAGCAATCTGTTAAGCACGTCCATATCACACGATTCTCTCGAAAATTTTCTAGCGTAGTTTAAACGGTACAAACGAAAGTGCTTATTTCGTGCTTCAGCTGCTTCTTCTGATAGCTGTCCAATGGGTAACAAGGCGTTCTCTATTACAATGGGACCATGTATTAGTACTTTGTGCATAGTAGGTGTCATGGGGTACCATGAATATAGCTGAATATACAGTTTCGCTGTGTCCATAGTATATTTACGAAATTTCTCAATATGAATTTTGTGGCCACCAGATATTGTTTCTAAAATAGCTTTAAAGCGATATATTAGATGAGGCTTTAAACCTGTTATTGTAGCTGCTAAATCCGGATCCGCAAAACACCTACGACTCGTGTTACCATCATTGGAGCTGCCAAAATCAGGTTTAGGAATATCTACAATCAGACCCATTTTCTTTCTGAATTTCTCTTGAATAGCTAATTTCCTTTGTTTCACAATATCTTTTTCATTTTCTAGTCGTAATTGCCACTTTTTTTAACGGGGAGTTTGTATGACGTATATATCATAGTTTTATAGTCTTCTTCACTTAAAGTTAGTACAATTTCTTGTAAATATAATAACAATCGTTCGGTGGTATGATTCAATAGATCCTGTAGATTTATTTCAGCACAGGTAGCAGTTACGTGATATGCATCCTTATTTAGGTAACAGTCCATTTTTGCTTTTTGTAACATGGTGTAGCAAGGATATAATTTTTTGTTAATTTCATATTGTCTTCTAGAAAGACCCGCCTCAACATACATCGATAGTGCTTCCAATAGTGACAATTGCACAGGGTCTGGCGAATTACTAGAGTATGCTCTCTTGTATTTATTTGGGCGATTCGGAGAACTAGTGATCTCTTTTAGTACTTTGGAAGCATCTCTCATTCCTGTAACTCGTAAAGACATTTGAGTAGCGAATACTAATTCGTCCGTATTTGCAATACTACGTAGCTCTTCTGTCTTTCGCCTCTTGGTTCGTTGACTCGACTCACCGAAAGTCTTCTGCGGTCGTCCCGATCGCGTTGATATTTTTGGAATCTCAAATGTTCCTTTAAGCCAAGTATGATTTTTTTTCAAGAAAATATCTTCTCTCTTTCGTGCTATGTGCCATCTACGTTTGATTTCGGATTTAATATATGAAAATTTATGCCCGATTTCTTTGGTTTGCTCGTCCGACTAATCTTCCCGACTCAGCACATAATTTTCAACAAATTCCAATTTATTGTTAATATTAGAATTGTTCTGCTGTTGCATTATATCGAAAATTTCTCGTCGAGTCATCATTCTGACTCTTGACGGTCCTAAAAATAATAAAAATTTTTAAAATAAAATAGTCAGTGCAAGAATGGTCTGTGGTGAAAGACATGTCTGTATGGAAATATTCACATAAACCTTCACTACAGTTTTTAAGAAAGTATCTAATTTCAGTAGAAATCGAAATTGAACCTTAAAATAAACAAATTGATAATGATTTCCGATTTAACTGGAAGTGAATAGAACTAATTTTACTTTGTTTAGAAAGATCTCAGTGGAATACCTCTACTGTTTAAATTTACGATATCTATCTAAACTTTACAGCTTAAGGCCGCGAATTTGAGCTTAAACTGTGCGAAATAAAGCGAATAACAGCCATGCTGCTGTCTCATAAGTTATCACGCACAAGGCGGTCAATGCGAACACGTGTGATCGCATAATTTTAAGATTGTTGCAAGTCGGCTTGATTCCAGTGGGGCTCTCCAGCATCCTCTATAGCTATTTCAGCCCTAACTGGGGCCTTATCAGTAGAAGAGTAGCTCGAAAAACTCTACCGCAATCAGTCCGATTCGCCTTATTTAAACGGGAAGCCCGTAACAGCTAAAGGCACGCCATAGAGATTGCCGTTCGTAAATAAAGCCGGTTGTCCAGATTGTGGTGGAGTTTCTCGAGCTACTCTTCCACTGATGAGACTCCAATTAGGGCCGAAATATTTATCCAGAAGATGTTTGGGAGCCCTACCGCTATCAAGCCGACTTGCAGCAGTCTTAAAAATATGCAATGACATGCTATTGTATCCGCATATTTTGCTTTGTGCTATGAGACAGCAGCATGGCTGTTATTCGCTATATTTCGTACAGTTAAGGTCAAACTGCCGGCCGCGGAATGGCGCGCCCTAAACTGCAGTCTGCTATTACGGACTTGCCGCTCGTAAATCAGGCGAGTCGGACGGATTGCGGTTGAGTTTCTTGAGCTACTCTTTTGCTGAAGAGGCCTCAATTAGGATCGAAATAGGTGTACAGAGTATGCTGGAGGGGCCCACTGCAATTAAGCCGATTTGCAGTAAGCTTTAAAATATCTAAGCGTTTCTTTGAAATGACTAATTTATGTGACTAGCTATACTTTTTGTTTCATCTAATAAACAAAAAGTTGCGTAATTCAGCGGCCATTTTTTTAATAATTAAGTAGTTAGAACCGGGACGCACCCTGAACTATAACAAATACGTTAATATCGGTTTTCAAATGTATTAAAAAGTACTTTTTTCAAAACGATTTAAGTACATAAAAATGAATACAATTATAAATAAAATGATTGAAATACATTTACACTTACCTGCTTCAGAACAATGCATTATTAATCGCTCTTACAATTTATTCATAAAAATATAATTAATTTCTACAGTTTAGTACCGTAAAATGCGCTGACAAAAGTCAAGAGAACTTTGTAAATGATCGGGTTCTAAAGTAAGAGGCAAACAAATTACGGCCTATTGTTTGACAGACATTCAAGACTGACAAATGGTCATTTGTTTTTATTAGGAACAAAGTTGATGAAATTGAATTTTAGCCAGCTAGATCGCACAAATACCCCACTGTGCGACGCAACGATCGGAGTCCAAAGACCCCAGCGAAACGCGTCGTTATGTTGAGCAGGTTCGTTTTACTATCGTTTTACGTCACACCAGCGTGCCGCCAATGACGCCTTAAGATTTATTTACAAACAAGACCATATTCCGTTCGTAATTTTCACAAAAAAAAAATTGTAGTTATCATTGAATTAAATATTTAAGAAAGATATTTCTTAAATATTTATAACAGAATCTATAAACAGCATGGAGAATTTCAACATTAATATCATTGAATTAGTCCTTGCATTATGGCCCCTTACTGACGGGACATCCCGAATAAAATAAAACAGGCGTTATTCGCTCTCATTCGAATTACCGTGCATTAAATAATCCGCCGTCGCGTCGCGCCATAAATAACGCCGACGGAACAAGGACGAAAGAAAAGGACACTCACTTTTTTTAAGTAAATTTACGACGTTTTAAAATTGCGCGCTTATAAAAAAAAAAGAGCGTGTTTACGCGGCCCGGAGGGTAATCCTCGTTTAATTTTAGTACGGTACTGGAGGTATGTTTTATCGCGTTTGCGTATTACATTTTAAACATGGGGGGTCGTTGATAAATCGCCGCGCGGCAGCTAAAAAAAAAGGGGAGCGCCGGCGTTCCAAAAAAAAAAAAAGAGAATCCTTGTTTTGTTTTATTTACGGGCGGGGGGGATTAACATATTAATTAAAAGTGGGATTATTGGGCAACCGGAAAAACAGGAAAGAACGGCCTCTTGATTTTAGCTGCCCATACGTTAACGGGATTACTGACGGGCTTGGCCCGACGGGACCGGATCCACTAACACAAAAATAAAAATCCCGTACGTTTGCTTATAATAATATACAGAGTGATTCCCAACAAAACTTTGTTAAGCGGATTCAAAACTTGACGGAAGGAATCTCTTGCAAGGGGGCGCCTTCACCCCTTCCACCCCAGTGAATCCAAGAAAGTTTTCCACGGTCCGCCGCAAAAGGAAGCCGAACTAACACAATGCGTAACGGTAACGAGCGTCTTCCACGCACAGTGGCGCCCCCCCCCCACCGCCCACCTCGTCGAATTAAGCTCGGCGAACAATTAATTTCGGGCAATTAATTCCATCCCTTGGCGGTGCGCCGGTAATTCTTGACCCGTTTACTTTACGACCGACGCGACGGCGACGTCTCCCTCGCCCTCGGTATTAATTAGGATCTTAAGGGCGGAATTGCCGGCGACGATTCCGATAATGATCTTTCGGAACAGCTACATTTACCCGCAATTACAGGACGTACATCCCGCGTTATCGAGCGAATTACGAGGACATCTCGTTTACTATCATTACTATTATTAGGGATCGGAATGAAATATTTCGACGATCAAGGGAACGCGCAAGTACCTCAACAAAATTAAACACGCGTGTAATTCGATGATGTTACGATGTAATCAATTAACTATGTATATCAGAACTAAGGCCCTCCCGCCACAATCTCGTTTTGTAAAAATAACAACGATTCGACGATGGATGCCCTCCAATCGGGGAAAAATGGAATTGCACGCAGGTTTAAGTACCAGCCCAGGTAGGGCTTCAATAGCGCGCGGGTCCGTGACAATATCTCTTTGTTCTCTATTGCATTCGGACTACGTAGATAAAAAAGAATGTCCAGACGCCGCTCGCGTTGATCGTTTTAACCATTCATTGCATTGGGAATTTCCTTTTTGGTAATCGAACGCGTCGCGTGGAACGAAGGTAGACGGTGCGGCGGTGACACTGACAAATGACGACGAAGTGTGATGATGTTATACATCACACCCCCGATCCTCGGAGGAATACGGCGACATATCTCTAATGCAAAGCGGCTACGAAAGAAGCACCGTGACAGGGCAATAGATGGCCGAGCGCTCTCGCCGATGCTAATTTAAACGCTGGCGCCATCTCTTGTAGACGTCGGATTCTCATTAAGCGCGAATAAATCATGAGGACCGGTTCGATCTTCAATAATCGGACCTTCCTGTACGTTACAGAACTTTACGTGTTCGCACAGAGCAATTTTAAAAGAAAATTATTGACGCTTTTTAATTTTTTTTTTATTTGAGCACTCCGAGTATAGAAAGAAAAAAAAAGAACGAAACAAAAGACTGGGGTCAGTTGGGAATCTTCAACGTTGTATGTACAGGGGGGATACCAACTTAAAAGGTAAACGATATCGAATTGAAAGGTAAATGCAGTGTGTCTATTTATCCCTTCCTTGCCCCTTTTGCTTTTGATTTTGCCGTATTTGTACATGTTTAAAGTGGAAGTTTCACTCTTTCTCACCTGGTGCGGGCGTTTCGCACGTCTTATCCTAGAGCGGGAGTTTCACTCTTTTTCACCTGGTGCGGGCGTTTCGCACATCCTGATCCTGAGTGGGAGTTTCACTCACAACCATACCAACGATCCGATCCCTGGAGCCTACACCGGAACGTATGCACAAGGCGTTGACATTAGTGTCCGTGAGACACACCGTATATTACCATTCCCGAAACTACCGTCCGGAAGTTTAACGTTCGTTTACAAGCCCGTGAGTTTTGTTACCGGAATAGAAACTTTCCATTTTGTAAACACCTGTAAATGTAGACTATTATTTACGCTTCGAAAACTCAGCACCATGTAGGAAGGGCCGATGGAATGTTGTGTACATTTGGTTGAAGGACAGATCATCAAATTGTATAGGCAGATCGTCTAACAAAGATTCTGTCGATACCATATTATGATCACCATTTATTGCATCCTCGGGTTCGGGTGTATCGGTAGGTGCCGCCTCTTCAATAGCACATCTTTGATAAACGCTATAAATATCTGAAAATGGATCACTACACGTGTCTTTAAAATAATATTGCAGAATCTTCATTGTCGCTTTTAGATCATCTTCTGTGGGTAGCTGAGGACCATTTGAAGTCAGTTCGTTTTGGAATATTTCATTTCTTCTAAATGTTATTGTTTTTTCGTAGTCTATTGCATTTGGAACTACATAGAGGGTATAACCCACAACATCGAAATTCATGCCTAATGACATCAGCCTTGATTGATGTGAATATGCCTTCTCAAAAAGAGATGCGAATGTTCCTTTCGTTATGTATTTATTACTTGTTTGTTGATGTTCGTGGAACACACGCTTCTAAGGTATCTTCAGGGGCTTAAATATTGTAACGTCACATGGTTGAAGTATGTGGGTCGCATTAGGCGGTAGACAAAATAAGTATATCAACTTTTCAATACAAGCTCCACGCTTATATGGGATTTATGGCCATCCAGAAAGAGAATAACTGGTAGTTGAATATTATTTTCTATTAACCAGGGGTAAAAGCAATTTGTAATGTACTCATAGAATGTTTCAGAGGCCATCCAACCCGAGTCAGACCTTCCAAGGAAATGGGAATCTGGTATTGACATCGCTACATCACGTGGTACTCGCTTGTAGGGCACGATAAATTATTGGCGGTACTACTGAACCAGCAGCTGAGAGATTGCAAAGTACCGTCATGCTTTCTTTTTCTGGACCACTACTCACTGTATAATAGTTTTTGTAACTTTTGGGTCCTAAACGCTTTCCCGTTTTTGGGCAAAGCTGCATCCCAATTGAATATTCTTGCCGGATCGCTCATAATCTCTTCTTTTCCTTCCTCTCTGAGGAATGCATTCAATTCAGAAAACCAGCTCCTGATAGATTCTTCGGTAGCCTTTGCGCGAACTTTAGAAATAACTTCTGTATTTCTTTTTACTATAAGTTGGAACCATTTTCTTCCTGGTTTGTCATCTGTGAAAGGATTTTCACGGCCGGTTGCTTTGACTATATTTTGAACAGCTAATTGAACTTCAGTGTGGCGCATGGAAAATCCTAGTTTTGCTTTGGCTATAATCCAGTCTTCTAATCTTTGCTCCTCTTCTTTAGATAAAATAGAAGACGGGCCCATTTTTCGCTCCAGTGGTACAAGATTTCTTGTTTTGTTGCTTAGGGTAGACTTGGGCATGTTGTATTTTATTGAAGCTGCATTCAAACTTATTTTGCCAGTACGAATTTCTTCGATAGCCAGTTTTAATTGATCTTCGGTATACCGAAATCTGATGTAGAGTCTTTGCGTGGACATCTAAAAAACAAAAAAACAGTGTTAATTCGGGTTCATTTCGATTGACCCAGTCAATGAACATCCCCGTTCATCTACTGGGTCTAAAAGTTAGATGCTTGTTTTGAGGTTAGATTCGCGATCTCTACCTTATATACTACCACATAGAGCATAAAACCGTGAAATATGTGACTTAGACTGAAAACCCAGTTTTAAACATACCATGAACCAGTAAATGAACACAATTTGATATAAAAGTTAAACTTATCTTTTTTAAACATTTATACGTGATAAAGTTCAATAGCTAGTAGCTTAATGCCAAAGTAGGAAAATCTACATAATTAAAGTGTTCATGGTGCATCAGCACTTACCTTACTACGGTCTCCTCTGCACAGCTCACCACACGTCGCCTTTCTAAACTACAGATTTGACAATGACTGGTCACATGACCGACTCAAATCAGTGAATGAACATGAAAGACAAATGAACCCTCTAGCCTAGTACATAAAGACTACTTTTGCTAAACGAACGGATTCCTTAATTTTCAAAGATTAATAGGACATTGTTCATTCACTGGTTACTGTTCATTCACTGGTGCCCTTACCCTACACTTCTTCATTAATTTTCTAAATTAATTTAATGTTGATGCGGGGAAATGCCAGTCGGGGCGTCGAGATGTCGCCTGAAGGATGCCGCGGCGCAGACAGGGTTGTCATCAACAACAACAGTGCCGATACGTGGACGTCAATGAACGCCTCGGGGGTTGCATAGATCCAGTGAAGTGATGGAGATGACGACGAAGGATGTCTTCGGCCTCGGGGTAAAGAGTCGTCCAGAGAGCAACGACGCTGTAGCGATCTGGTCGGCAGCAAGGGATGTCTTCGGCCTCGGGGTAATAGTCATCCAGAGAGCAGCGATGCTTTGAAGTTCTGGTCAGTTCTTTTGGATGCGTCGGCAGCAAAGGATGTCTTGGTGCCTGGTGTAGATGACTGGTCTGGAGCTGCGGTGTAACGACGTCAGTTATTCTATCGTGACATGGAATTTACTGCTGCACTTGATGGGCGAAATACCTAAGCAAGTAATCGTTGTGCAAGATCCTACTAAAGTGTTGCGCATTAAGTGCAGAAGTTGCAGTCGTCGGATACGTAGAAATGAAAACACATTACCGCATCCAACTCGAAACTTTCGAGCTTAAAGCTGCCGGAGTCTTAACGCTAAAGATGAAAAACGACCGCTCACTGGCATAGACTTCGCGTAATTTATGGTTCAATTTATTAAGGCGGAACTTAACGTAAAGCGCCGCACACATTACGAGTTTAAGGTTCGTCGAGCTTCTTGGGGTTTGTAGAGTTTTCAGTTGCGGCCTTCAACCTTTTATCTAAAAGAGACCGACGCACGACGACGACGGATTAAAAGAGACGCTCACAACGTGTTTATAGAATCTTACGGCGGACGTCCGGGCCCTTGCCAAGCCCTAAACGGTCGTGATGTTTTTTCATGAGCCGGGGAGCCACTTTCATTTGTACGATTCCTCTAACTCCGGCTTTATTAAATTACATCGGACGTCAAAGAAGCACTTCGCCAAATTAAAGCCGAAGGCCGGGCGATCGCCTGGCTTGTAAGCTAAACAAATCACGTACGTTTGAGGAGTTCCAATTCAAGGTTGGTTCTACCCCAAAAAATAATCATAAACAAAGGATTCTGAGACGCTGATTCGAATTTGCTTACCTACGTCATAGCAACATACATTATTAGAAGAAGTCGTTGGCGAAAGCTCAACGTCGAAATAAACTATTCCGAGGTGCGACGATCTCCTGCGAGCGACAGATCCTGTTTCGAGATCGCTGAATATTTCAGCGGATCGTTAGAATTAAGGAAGTGACATGTAAATTTCGTTGATGCATTACCGTTATCTTTCGCAATGTATTCGGGACATGCTTTGGCGTAATGAAGTCGGAATATTTCATCGTCGAGGGGAATACATTAACATTTTGATGGGAAAGTCGAACAATCGCGTTGAATAATACCCACGCGCGCTCTCTCTCTCTCTCTCTCTCTCGTTGTGTTTTTTTCTTTACATGTCATCACCAAACGCCGCCTCCGCGCAGAGCCCGTCCCTGGAGATCCCTTCGAATGAATACATCACGCCACATATAGTTTTCATATTTGTACGTTATTTAAATACGTACATATATGAATTGCAAAATGTCAAATAAAGGTCGCAATCAAACGAGCTTGACGTATACAAAAAATTAATGAAATAGATCCACCTTATACATAATAATGAGGCTTCCCCTCACTGACTTTGCTTAAAAATATCGATAAGGGCCCAGGAACTCGCTGGCTCTTGTAAATGAAGACCAACAAAAGACTGGCGATCAAAGACTGTAGGTCAAAAATAAAACCGAACTTAGAATAAAAGAGAAATTAAACGACGAGAAATTAACGCGGACAAAAACTTAGGAAACCGGGAACTTTATTTTTCCCTCGTGGCGGCCATTTAAGCCTTCGCCTCTATTTTTCCCTCGCGGCGGCTATTTAAGCCTCCGCCTCCACTCTGAAGAAAACCAGAGAGAGATTTTTCAAAAGTCAGCATTATTTCCGAAAAAACATGTTTGATGCTTTTACTATTTTTAACCACGTGCCGCGCGGTCAAGGCCGGAGATGCTGGCCAAACGGCGGCGTTTTCCATCTCCGAATGCTGAATCAGTGGGAATGAGAAATTTTATCATCGCAACCTAATATCGCCTCTGATTTGAAAGCACGTTCTAGTCTCGTTTCCTGTTCTCTGGTTTCTTTCAGGAATAACAGGTAGAGCTTAAAAAATTATTATTGTATTAATTTTTTTAAACATCGAAGTTTATTAATAATAATAATAATAATAATATTGCTTTATTTCAAAACATCTGTAACAAAGCTTGAGAACTAAACTACAGGTTTGAAACGTCTGAAGAATGAGGAACTTAAATAGTTACATAAGAGATATTAAATTTGCTCATGGAAACTGATAGTCTGCCAAACTATACAGTTCCATTTCTACAAGTAACTTAAATATTTTTTTCCTAAATTCCTTAACACTGTTTGTCTTACGGATATCTAGAGGTAATTTATTATACAATTTCATACAACTGTAGAGTGGACCACTTTCAAATTTTGTTAATCTGTGAGTTGGAAACAGATAGCAATCGATTTTTCTGGTGTCATACCTATTAGAAATATTGTTCTCGAATTGTAAAAAGGAATGCTTATTCTTAACTAAAAACATAATACATTTGTAAATATAGACACCGTAGACGGTTAAAAGGGATTGACGCTTAAAAACTCCATGGCACGATTCATGACATGACATTTTGTTAATAGTTCTGACTGCCCTTTTTTGTAGTACAAAGGCGCTCTTAACATTGGCACTGTTACCCCAGAACATAATACCGAACTGAAGGAGGGAATAGAAGTTTGCAAAGTAAACTGTTTTCAAGGTCTCATGATTTGAGCATTGGCTGAGAGTTTTTAATCCAAAGCACGCCTTGCTCAGTTTCTTACACAAAATGTCCAAATGCACTTTCCAAGTTAGGTTTTCATCAATATGTTTACCTAGGTATCGAACATTCTGTTTAAAGTTTATATCACTGTTATTGAAAGTTATGTAACTGGGAGATTCACAATGATTTGTAGTCTTGAATAAAATACAATTAGTCTTGGTTTCATTTAACTGTAATTTGTTCTGAGAAAACCACTCATCTGCTCTTAGAAGACAATGCTCTCCGCGTTCAGGTAGAGCCATGAAGTTTTCACCTTTAATTAGGTAACAGGTTTCATCTGCGTAGTTGAAAACCCTACAGAAATTATTTTGTGTTGGGTCCGACAAATCGTTCATAAAGAGAACGAATAACAGGGGTCCAAGGATACTGCCCTGTGGTATTCCTTTGGTGATTTCCACAAGATTAGATGTTTGATTTCCCGTGCTGTGTTGTAAGACCACCCTTTGTAACCTTTGCGATAAATACGAGGTCATCCATTCAAGGGCAATTCCTCTTATGCCATATTGGTGTAGTTTTGATAATAAAATATCATGGTCCAGGCTGTCGAAAATCAAACAGCGCTGTTTCTACACTTTTTCCCTTTAAGAATCCATGTTGACTGATGTTCCATAGGTTGCAGTTTGCAATAAATCGGTGTAGCCTCGTAAACATAACTTGCTCGAAGATTTTAGCAAAAGATGACAGTAAACTTATGGATCTATAATTTTCAATTTCAGCTGCATTTCCTTTTTTAAGTATTGGTTTGACGTTAGCAATTTTAAGGCTATCAGGAAAAATTCCATTCAATAACGAGCAGTTAATTATGTTGACTAATGGGTCGATGTATGCCAGGAGGGTCTTTTTTTTAGCAGAAACATGGGAAAGTCATCATGACCGGTGCTCTTTTTGTTCTTGAAGTTGTTAACAATATCAAAAATCTCTTCTTCAGTAGTGGGGAACATGTAAAAGGTCTTCTCGTTCGTGGGAGGTTTATAAGAATTATTATAGGTGCGTTTGGTTTGTGAGTTCTGAGCAAAAGATGCAAAGTAAGCATTAAATTCTTCAGCGGACGGACCATCAGTATGACTTTGAAATGAATTTCCACCCAGAATGGATGATACTAATGACCACATAGTTTTAGATTTATTATCGGATTGGGCTATTAAGTTATCATAATGTTTATAACGTTCTCGTTTTAATAACTGATTGTACCGTTTCTTAGTCTCTTTATAAAGGACTAGTGCCTCGGAGTCGTAGTTTTTCAGAACGTACAGTAAATCTAACTCCTTTTGACATTCAACAATTTCAGGTGTTACCATTACTTTTACATTTTTAGGACGTGTTGTTCTGTTAACAAGGGGAAAGTAAAAATTGAAGTGCTCGAGAATTATGTTTGAGAAAGCATTAAATTCGTGAGTAGATAAATGATGTTGCAATCAACTGCATAGAGATCATTTGTGAATTTGTTAACATTGTCATCACTATAAGTGCGTTTGGAAACTAATATTTTGTCCGGTATTAGAGGACTTTCCACAACAGGAAACAAGTTGCGCTGTGTGATCCGAAAAGTGTGAAGGAATTATTTCAACTTCGGAAATTTTTATGCTAGAAATTATATTATCTGTGCATGTCATGGTGTCAGTTGTAATACGGGTTGGACTGTCTATAACAAATTGCAGGTTGTAACTGTCTAGTAAAGCGGTAATCTGTCTCAAAGTAGTTGAGTCGACAAATTTTGCTTTTGTGCCGTCAAAAACTCAAGTAAATATTCAAAGGCTTGCAGAAAAATGTCAAGTTTTCCACTAGGAGGTCTATACAAGGCGACGATTATTATTTTTTTCTTCAAGTAGACTTCAGCTCCGCAAACTTCAATCTCGCACGGTATCGATATATTATTTATATTAGGGTTGATTTTGCATTTGAGGGTATTATGTACTCCTACATATAATGGCTGTGCCGCCATGCTTCTGTTTTTCCCTACAAAAAGCAGATACTAGTCGGAAATTTTGAATTTTCAGGAGACTAAGTCGATCTTCCGATTGCCAATGTTCAGATATGCAAAGTATACGACATAATTTTAAAGAATTAATCAAAATATTAAATTCGTCGACGATCTTTCATTGCCAGGTGGAATAAAAAACGATTAAATTTTACACCGACTGGCCATAAGTCTGGAGATTTAAGTAAATCAGCTTTATCCATAGGCACTGATATTTTGAACGAAGAATATTCGTCAGGTCGTTTGGATTTAATTTGCTCACATTTAATATTAAGTATTTCTTTGTTTTGGAGGTATTTTTGCAATTCTTCAGACGTCGTAGAGGTATCAAACCCGAAAAAATGAAAATGTTCGAATCTTGTAGCACCACGTATTGTAGTATTTTCTGCCGTTCCCTCTTGGGCTGCATTTCCTTTTTTATTGTTGGTTTTCCTGTCCTTACGGTTAGTTACGAGTATGAAGTCATTTGTATTTGGTTCTTGATCCTGTTCGGTGTGTTGGGCATCCATATTAGGATTTATTATCGGAATTGACGGGGTATCAGTTAACTGAAGAACATTGTTCATGATTTTCCTTTGCTCAGATTCCATCTCAGAAATACTGTAGACTGAGTTTAATTTAGATCTCATAGTTTTCTTTTTATTGGAGATGTTTTGGCTCACATTTTGTTCTGGAGTAATCTTGTCTGAGGGAGTATGTTTCGGATCCATCCCTAATTCCACTTTCTTTGTCGAGGAGACTGCTTGTCTGTAGGATTTGGTAGCAACATTTTGCCTAGTAGGAATGGGCGCGTTTAGCGAACCGCAGCTGCTGAGTTGCTTACTCAGCAATCGTTTGTGATTGGTTCACATTAAGGTAATAGCCAATCACAAACGATTGCTGAGTCAGCAACTCAGCAGCTGCTGTTCGCTAAACGCGCCCAATGTCTTTATGTGGTGGTAAGAAATACGGTAATTCAAGAACATTGTTTTTAAGCGAAATTACTTCAGCACGAAGTTCTTGGTTTTCTCTTCGTAATTCTTTATTTTCTTTTTCTAAATTGTCCAATTTTATGTTAATTTTTTCGAGTGTTATTAAAGTGTTCTGTGAGGTTTTTTTCATAATTATTTATTAGTGCACCCATATCAGTTCGGTATTTAAGCTCTTCTTCGGAGTCATTTTGTAACTTGATTTCTGATTGTTGGTCATTGCAAACGGTGGCTTCTTCTGCGGCTGATGACGCACTCAGTTTCCTTAAGGGTTCACAATTGGAGCATTTCCAGACGCTCTTTTTCATGTGGAAGCCCCTCTTATTGAGAACTCCTCCACAGCTATTATGGAAATAAAATTTACATTCCGTGCATTGAATTATCGTTTTCACGTCATTGAACGGCTGCTTGCAGGAAAAACAAGTGTCCCCGGGCATCTTAATTCACCGGATTTAAATTTACTTGTTTTACTTATGTTTATCAAATATAAATAAATTTGGGTTTAAGTTTAGTATCGTTTGGTACGATTAATAAAAAATAAGATTAAGTATTGTTCGTTACACACAGAGATATGGATTTAATCCGAACTCGTGTCGCGACACTTTCTCGCTGTGACCGGTTTCACGGGTCCGCGAAAAAATCGACTAAAGTTCTCCACGTTTTACTCACATAATTAAAAAAGGAACACTGATAACGGAATCTGCATGCTGAAAGTCATTTGTAAATCAAAATTCGAAAGTTTACAAACACATTTAACCACAGATATATGGAAAAAACTTAGGAGCACGTTAACGCGTGCTATTGCTTCCAGCCAAAAAAAGAAAAAGAAAATTTGCTCACGTTTTGTCTTCTTTTTTTTGGCAGAAATCCAAAAGGCCCAAACCACCGGGAAAGTACCCCCGAAGGACCTCAAGTACGTCGACATATACCGCGAACGCCCGATGAAGGTTTCGGTCAAAGTACTGGTCCCCGTCAGGGAACACCCTAAGGTATACCTTACGATATACCAAAAATGTTAAATTAATTGGAGTTTTGCTTCAGTTTAACTTCGTCGGGAAACTGCTGGGGCCAAAGGGCAACTCGATGAAGAGATTGCAGGAGGAGACCATGTGCAAGATGGCGGTGTTGGGGCGCGGTTCGATGAAGGACCGCCAGAAGGAAGAGGAGCTGAGGCAGTCGCTCGACCCCAAGTACGCCCACCTCAGCGACGACTTGCACGTGGAAATTTCGGCGCTTGGGCCACCCGCCGAGGCGCACGCGCGAGTCGCGTTCGCCCTTGCGGAGGTCCGTAAGTACCTAATTCCGGACAACAATGACAACATCCGTCAGGAGCAGATGAGGGAGATGGAGATCATGACCAACACCGATCCGGCCATGGAGGAAGGCCGCCCGTCCCGGAGGCCCCCCGGAATCCTGAGAAGTAAGTCTCCCTTTCTCCTTTTTTTTTGTCGGGTGGTTTTCATTGCGAACGTGTTAGTTTATCCTTGTCGTCCTCCCTGTGTTATTCAATTCACTTTTGAAGCTTCTTCAGTGCCGCGTCCTCCAGTGCCCATGCGCACCGCTACGCGTACGCCGGTGGTGACGCCACGTGTAATGCCGGCTAAAACCAAGATCATGTCGATTTTAGACCGAGCCCGGATTGCTATGGAGGAAAGCTACGGATACGAGGAGGCTTACGAGCCGAACGAACCCACTTACGAGCACTATTCCCCGACCCCGCAGAGCCACTCGCGTTCCGCCTACAACGCCCACCACTACGAGCCGGAATACGAGCCCGAGTACTACAGGGAGAGCTCGTCGTCCTACGGTGAGTTTTTGTTTTACGCTTTACTTATACGGTTGAACGAAAAAACAGAAAAAACTTCGGCTAAATTTTTCTTAAAAAAAAGTTTTAAACACCCTGTACATTATTTTTCTGTAATATTTTAAAATTTTGTCTTAAACGTTTTCTCCTTCGTCATGTCAAATGACGGGTAATCGCAGTTCGAAATCGAAATACCGAATTGGTTTAAAGTCGGATTTTAAAAAAATATATATAGGGTCTTACTCAGCTTGAGTCTTTAATTATACATGGTTTTAGTTTCAATGAACTTGAATTCCGACTTATACAGGGTTTTAATGAACTTGACTGTTGAATAATACAGGGTTTTACTGAACTTGAGTCTTGAATACTACTGAAAAGAATTTGTAGTACAATTTTCTGCGATGATGACGATGATCGTAGTTAAGGCGAATTATAACCAAACCTTTCTTATATTCAGAATCAAATTTGAAACCCAAAAAGGTCGTTATTGCGACTAAACTATTAGTAATGGGGCATTTTTAATTATATGTTTCAAATCAGTTTGTGAATCAAAATTAAATTTAAAAAAAAAATGTGAATGAGTATACAGGGTTTTACTGGACTTTAGTTACTTCTTGTCACGTGTCAAAAGCAGTTTGTGAATTAACAATGTATGTGAATATACAGGGTTTTACTGAACTTGAGTCATTTATTGAATGGTTCTTATCGAACGGGACGAAATTATAACTTTGCAACTTATGCATGTCAAAGTTTGATAGATTTTTATAAATGTGAAGGTTTGAATAAACTTTTTCGATAACATTTTGACTGTCAAAGTTTTATTGAATTTTAAATATGTCAAAATCTGAATAGTTTTATTATGTCAAAACATGATTGAATTATAAAAATGTCAAAATTTTATTTATACGACAAAATTTGAATAACTTTAAGCGGTAAAAGTTAATTGCCAAAATTTTATTGAATCCTTAAAAAACACCAAAATTTTATTGAAAAGTCAAGATTTTATTGAATTTTAACAAACGCCAAAATTTTATTGAATATTAAAAACGTCAAAATTTTATTTTATTGAATCTTAAATATGTCAAAATTTGAATAATTCTAGTGTCAAAACACGACTGAATTATAAAAATGTCAAAAATGTATACGACAAAATTTGAATAACTTTAAACGGTAAAAGTTAACTGTCAAAATTTTTTTTGAATCTTAAAAACCGTCAAAATTTTATTGAATTTTAAAAAACGTCAAAATTTTATTGAATTTTAAGTCTAAATTTTGTTGAATTTTAAAAAACGTCAAAATTTTATTCAATCTTAAAAAACGTCAAAATATTATTGAATCTTATGTCAAAACACGACTAAATTATAAAAATGTCAAAATTTTATTTATACGACAAAATTTGAATAACTTTAAACGGTAAAAGTTAATTGTCAAAATTTTATTGAATTTTAAAATCAAAATTTTATTGAAACTTATAAAAGGTCAGAATTTGACTGAATCTGAAATATGTCAAAATTTGACTACTTCTAGTATGTCAAAGCATGATTGAATTATAAAAATGTCAAAATTTTATTTATATGACAAAATTTGAATATCTAACGGTAAAAGTTAATTGTCAAAATTTTATTGATTTTTAAAAAACAGCAAAATTTTATTGAATCTTAAAAAACGTCAAAATTTTATTGAATTTTAAAAAGCGTCAAAATTTTATTGATTTTAAAAAACGTCAACATTTTATTGAATTTTGAAAAACGTCAAAATTTTATTGAATTTCAAAAACAGCAAATTTTATTGAATCTTCAAAATCGTCAAAGTTTATTCACAATTTTCGCTGAGAAATCAAACAATAACTCCTCAACACAACTCGACAACATATGACGCCATTTTGAGGTTTTGAGGTTCCTGTGATTAATGATTAAAATAGTTAGATAGTTAGACCGAATCGGGATAAAATTGAAACAAAAAAAAAGGTGTTGCTGTGCCTGAACATATTACAACAAGAGTGCGTTTTTGTTTTCACATTTCAAAAAATTAAATTGAAAAAAAAGTGTTCGGGAATATACAGGGTTTTACTGAACTTGAATTACTTCCTGTGACGTTTCAAAAACAAAATTAAAAAATGTATATGAATATACAGGGTTTTACTGAACTTGAGTCACTTATTGAATAGTACTTAAAAAGTGTAATTACAAGTTTCGCTAAAGAATCAAACAAAGACCCCTAAGGAATGTCATCAACATACTGACGCCATTTTGAAGCTTCTGCTATTATTTATTATAGTTAAATCGGGCTAGAACCAGGATGAACCAATTGAAACAAAAAAGGTGTTACTGTGGCTAAACGTCTTACAAGGGTGCGTTTTTGTTTTTATGTTTCAAAAAATTGACTTAAGAAAAAAGTGTTTCTGAATATACAGGGTTTTACTGAACTTGAATCACAAAAATTTTAATTAAAAAAAATTGTTTACGAATGTACAGGGTTTTAGTGAACTTGTGGCACAAAAAGTTGTCCACGGCATTCGCTTAAAAATCAAAACAGACTCATACGGAACGTCAACAATACACTGGCGCCATTTTGAAGGTCCTGCGAGTGATTATAGTTAAGGTGGACTAGAACCAAGGTAAAATTAAAAGCGAGAAAGTCTTAAACGTTGTGCATTTTATCATCTATTCTATTTTCTATTTTTACGTTTCAAAGCAGTTTATGAATTCAAATCAGATTTGGAAGAAAAGAAATGTTTGTGAATACACATTTTATACAGGGTTTTACCGAACTTAAGTTACTCATTAAATGGTAAAATCAGAAATCATACTGACGCCATTTTGAAGGTCCTGCGATTAAGGCAGACTAGAATCAAGATCAAACAGCCCAAAAAAATGTATCACACCTTGCAACATTGTATTTTTTATTTTTACGTTTCGAATCAGTTTGTAAATTAAATTTAAATGTAGATGGACAAAAATGAGCGAACACTTATACAGGGTTTTACTGAACTCAAGTCACTTATTGAATGGTTTTAAAAAATAAAATTGTAGCACAGCTTTCGCTCACGAACCAGACAAACTCCCACGGAATGTCAACGACATACTGACGCCATTTTGAAGGTATCGTGATCAAGGCCGATCATCACCAGGATCAAATTTTGGCCAAAAAAACAAAAAGATGCTACTGAATCTAAACACCTCGCGACAGTGCATTTTTATTTTCACGTTTCAAGGCAGTTGATGTGAATTAAAATTAATTTATACAGGGTGTTACTGAACTTGAGTCATCTGTTGAATAGTACTCAAAACTCAACTGCGGCTTAAAAATCAAACGAGGACTCCTCCGGAACGTCAACGACATACTGACGTCATTTTTTGAAGGTCCTGCGATTAAGGACGGCGTCAAATCGGGGCCAGAAAAAAGATGTCGCTGAACGCGAACGCCTCGCCTATTTTTACGTTTCAAAGTACACCAGTTCGTGAAACCGCACGAGGTTCTCATCTCACAGTAGATCTCAGAAAATAATACCACGCGATCATTTAAATTTATAATTAAAGTAGGCGGGATTTTTTTTTATATACGGTTGTGCACCTTGCCAATCGACTTGCTGTGTAGATTAAAGGTTACGTAAATATTTTGACGTTTATAGCACTCTCATCGGGTTCAATCGTTTTAATTTAAAGGAAGTGAAACAGTTTTAGTGACAACCATAGCAAGTGTCCAAAGTGTTCGCCCCCGGTAATTAATTAAAACATTTTGAAGCGTCACTTTAACATTTCAAACTCAAATTAAGCTGTCAACAGTTAGGGCCATATGCACCAAACACTTTAATCGAGTTTAAATTTGACTGACGTTTATATTGTGACATTTGAAGTTTCATAACTTTGTGTACGTTACAATCTAAGTGACGCTTGAAGTTAAGCTGAGTTAATTCGTTCTGTGCGTACGGCCATTAGTGTTGCCAATCTAATTCAAAATTCATAGCCTACTCTAATTATAAATTAAAATGATCGCGTGGTACTACCTCGTGCAGTTTTCTCTACTGGAATTCCCCGGTTAGGAACCACTTGATTTCCTATCCTGCTGTAGGTCGTGCAATGAGAACCAAGGGAAATCGCACGATGTTCTCGCCTCACAGTCCACGGCGGGAAACCGCACACCGTAGCTTTCAGGAATATGTCAACTATGTAATCACACTACTGCAGGTTGTGCAATGAGAACCAAGGGAAACCGCACGAGGTTCTCGTCTCACAGTAGGTCCCAGAAAATAATACTACCTCGTGCAGTTTTCTCTACTGGAATTCCCCGGTTAGGAACCACATGATTTCCTATCCAGGGGGGTTATTCTCGAACTGGAGAGAAGTGATCGCTCTCAAAAATGACGTCAAAATGACGTAGGCTCTCGTATAAAAGTATACAAATCTTTCGAGATTTGCGTCATTTTGACGTCATTTTTGGGAGCGATCATTTCTCTCCAGTTCGAGAATAACCCCCCTGCTGTAGGTTGTGCAATGAGAACCAAGGGAAACCGCACGAGGTTCTCGTCTCACAGTAGGTCTCAGAAAATAATACTACCTCGTGCAGTTTTCTCTACTGGAATTCCTCGGTTAGGAACCACTTGGTTTCCTATCCTGCTGTAGGTTGTGCAATGAGAACCAAGGGAAAGCGCACGAGGTTCTCGCCCCACAGTCCACGGCACACAGTACACTTGCAACAAATTTCTTTCACATTTTAATTAGGCGTTGAAATTTTTTGTGAAAATTTCCATCGGATCAAATATTTATACAATGTGCTGAAGAATAAACGGGAACAATAAAAATCAAACATTAGTTAGACAATCGAAGTAATAATAATTTTATTGCGTTACGCCTCAAATGCAACAACAAAATTTGTAGCACAACAAAAACGCGTGCAGAACATCTGCGTATCTTAGCAAGCTTGCGTTAAATGACCCAAGCATTGTAGCACCCTGTACATACATACATATCTATATTTTTGTGAAATGTACCTAATTATGATTTTTTTATATCACAATTTTTTTAAAACGGACACTGAAAATGCGCACTACCACTTAACGTTTCGCTATCGTTTGACAGCTTCGTCAAAAGTGAAAAAATATAAATGAGGTTGTCAGAATAAACAAGGTATTTTTTTTGTTTTAACTCGTGTGTCATAGCAAGCTTAGGTTAAACGACTCGAGCATTGTAGCACTCTGTATACGGATATATTTTTTGGGAAAAGTGATTTTTGTCTTGTTTTATCATTTGCGTGTCTTAGGTTAAATGTCCCAAGCATTGTAGCACCCTGTGTATGGGAATATTTTTGTGTAAAGTGACTATGTATTTTTTTTTGTTTTAACTCTTGTTCGTCATAGCCTAAGTTAAATGACTCGAGCATTATGGCACCCTGTATGTAGGTGTATTATCGTGAAATGGGATCATCACAACCTTTGTGTATCGTAGCAAGCGTACGTTAAATGACTCAAGCATTGTAGCACCCTGTATATGTATAGGTATATTTTTGTGAAATGTGTTTGTGTATTTTTTTTATTTCAACCTTTGTGTGCCAAAGCAAGCTTACGTTGAATGACTCAAGCATTGTAGCACCCTTGTTTAACCCTTGCGTATCATGGCAAGCTTACGTTGAATGACTCAAGCATAGTAGCACCCTGTATATAGGTATATTTTTGTGTAAAGTGACTATGTATTTTTTTTTGTTTTAACGTTTGCGTATCATAGCAAACTTACACGTTAAATGACTCAAGCATTGTAGCACCCTGTATATAGGTATATTTTTGCGAGATGCGGTTTGTTTTTGATTATTAATTTCTGAATATTTTTATTAAAATAAAATTTAATAATTCGGTATTGAGGTCACGACTGCGATTAACGGCGCAAATAAAAGCTGAAAGCGAAAGAAAGAAATTAAAATAAATTTTTCTTTTAAACGGTCCCTTGTGCTGTGCCCTTCTCTTTCTCAGAAGAGACGAACATTAAAAGACGTCTTTAATTGTTTATTAAAAAAAAAAAAAAAAAAAACTGAAAGGGACGAGCTTAACCCGAACGAGATGTGTCCGAATAAATTTTTAAACTGAATACTTTTTCAACAGGTCAAAATGAGCACGGATTCAACTTTAAAAAGAGAAAGACGTATGGCAATTAAAAAAAAATGCTTGAATTAGAGAGGGAGGCTAACCGTTGCGTTACTAAACAGTTGTTTTCTCATCTCGACCGACCCCCCCTGTTAATTTTTTTCTTTTAAGTTTAATATATAAGCACAGATGCTACGTGTTACGTTTACGCAGTTTTTTTTTTATTTTGTTTTGTTGTTTGATGGAAATGGGGAATTATAGTTTCTAGTTTGGATACATTTTGTTTTCTTTTGTGTGTAAAATTAACACGTCGCACTGATTTAACATATAAGTGATCCGAGTGTACCTAAAATAATAACTGGGGCCCTTTAATTGAAAAATCAACTTGCCTGTATAAAACGTAAATTTAACCTTGTGCTGTCTTTAAAAACGAAACGAAACAAATCTGCTGTTTAATTTTTTTTAAAACCTGTGTTTAACATAATCTTTAAAACATTGTGTACAGAACCGTCGGCCCAGCGCTGGAAAGCTTATAAATCGACGAGCACCACGAGTTCGCGACATAGTGATTCGACACGCTACCGCTCGTCTCCATACACCCGACCTGCTAAGTAAACTTGTTTAATTTTTTCGTTTTAAACATTTAAACAAACGTTAAACCCCTTAACGACGTTTAAAATTAAATTTACGTTTTCTTCTTCCCTTTTTTTTTCTCTTTGTGGTGGTCCACTTATTATTTTTTTTATGTTTTATAAACATCCAAGGAGAGACTGTGTCATAATTGTATAGCTTTTTCTTTTATCTCATCACTGATCGAATAATTCGTTTAATTTTTCTTTCCTTTTATAAACCTGTGTGTATAATCAATGTAAAACTGTTTTGTAAAACGTAGAAGGCATTTAATTTATAAAATACTTTTATATGACAACTTATTATAAATATTGTAAAATTATAAAATGCTAATTAATCGAGACGACGGTTGTTGTAAACCTCCCCCCTTCAAAAAAAAAATTGTGCTTAACGACAGTTTATTTTACAGTATTTATAAACTTTGTTAACTTGCTCTAAAATTAAATCGTAATAAATCCCTTTAAATAAATAAAATACCTACTAATTAAAATGTGCAGTTAAATGAAAGCATTTATATGTGTATCTGTGTGTAAATTTTATAAACAAAAACAATCTGGGCCATTCCGTAAGCGCCCGAACCAATCGGTGTGAATCAATCAAAAAAAAATTTTTTTTTAAATAAAAAATTTCTATTTGACTTACAGAATGGCCCCCCCAGTAGATTAGCGGTTAGTACTGTTTAGAGTTCTCTGCAATTTATACTTATATGTAACCTTCGATGTAACTACATACTGCTTCTTTTTTTTTTTCTGGAAAATAAAATAGATGTATTCTAATCACGTCATAATTTAATACTCTTCAAATTTTAACTCCGTTAAAAAAACCAAAAAATTGAAGGGTCATTAAATCATTATTAATCAATAACGCACGGACGTTCTGTGGCATAGAACTATAAACCACCACCACCACCCCCCCTTTTTAAATTCTTAATTAAACATAATTTTTAATTGCTTAACTTAAAACGTAAATGCAGTTTTGGTTTTATCTCACACGAACGGACTTAATTAATTAATTAATTGATTTAAACCTTCTCCCCCCACCCCCACCGCTCACTTAACCGATGTAATTTTAGCTCCGTAGAAAAAAACTTAAATGGGCGGCGCCCCTCACGAGACTCGCTTCAAGGTAATGTATAAACACCGCGCATTCGATTAAATTCCTGATTAAAGTTGGCTGTGATTTCAATGTTTTATTTTATTTTTTGTCTCCTTAAGGTGTGTGTAGCACTGACGGCCGTCGCCCCCGCCCCGCCCCCCCCGAACACTTGGCAAGCGCGTTTGAAAACATGACGCTACGCGGGGTACATCTGTGACGTCATCATGAATTGACGGCGCCGCCAACTTTATTTAAAAAAAAAAAAAAAAAAAGAACCACGGCTTACTTTAATCAAGGAATTCATTTGAAGACGCGCGGTACAATCTAAACCTCTTTAAATTTAAAAAAAAAAAAAAAAAAAACGTAAAGCATGTAAATCTCTCTCTGTGTAAAACGTAATCGCTATTATAGTAGTTGTGCAAAACAAAAAGCAAAAAAAAAACAATTAATTAAAAAGGAAATAAACTGGCGTAAAACGAACCAAGTAAACTCTCTTTGTTGTTTCTCTTAAAAAAAAAAACTAATGACTTCCACTTAAATCATGCTAACGTGTAAACGTCGAACTTGCATGCTGTTCCTCACGCGGGATTTCCGGCCGGCCGTGTTTTGTTTGGACTGATGCGTTTTTGTTTTGCAGGTCTGAGGTAGCTGCGACGGTGTGAGACCAAAGAGAGAAACTTGCTCTGTGATAAGTATCTGTGATATTACTTTTGGAAATAAAGGCGTTCGAGTAAAGCTCTTGTTTAAATACGTACTTAAGTGCTGCCCTCTATTATCGATCGCCATTGACGTTATACGTCGTTCGAAAACAAAAAGTTGTAATTTACTGAAAACGCCGCCCTCTGTTGATTTTGTGGTCTAAATGGATACTTAAACTAATGCTGCCATCTATTGATGTTCTGCTTTAAGTAAATACTTGTACTAATGCTGCCATCTATTGAAGTTCTGCTATTTTACGCCGTCCAAAAGAGAAAGGCATAAATTACTTAAAGTGCCGCCTTCTATTGATGTTCCGGTTTAAATAGATGCATACTTAAAGTGCTGCCCTCTATTGATGTACCGCCATTTAAAAGCGAAAGACTGTAAATTACTTAAAGTGCCGCCCTCTGTTTGTCGTTAGTGTCAGTGTGATCATCAATGATTAAACTTGCCGCTCTATAATAATTGTGTGATAGTGAAAGTTATTATTGATGTCATTCGCGGAATGACGGATTTATCGAAATAATTCCAATCATTGTTGATCATCAAGAAAAATCATCCAGGAGGCTTGGATACTTGTTTTTAAAAAGCTGCCCGACTATTAGTATTAATTATCACCCTGTACATCCGAACAACTATTAACTTCTGACAGTATATGAGGTTATGTTTGAAAGAAACCGTCCACTATTTTCTGGCGTTTCCTCACCTTTCAAGGTTACTCTCGATAGACAAAAGAAAGCGACAGTTGAACGACAGGGAACGCCAATCAGAAACCGGAAATTGTTATTTTAAAAGGGAAATCGTGTCGGCTTGACTGTTACAACCTACAATTTCCGAACACATTTGACGTCTGACAAGTTGTATATGAGGTTATGTTTGAAAAAGAAACCTCAAAGTTACTTTCAATAATTTAAATAAAGAAATGCAATACGCTAACCGGATATTGCTTTTGCATAACCTAGTTTACTGAAAGTGCCGCCCTGTGTTGGTATTCAACTACATCATCGCCCCAAATCATAAATATTTAAACAAAGAAGTGGTCTTCGAATTTTATTTTAAATAAAAGAGATCGTGTTGGCACCTCTGTCGCCGTTAGTATTTGTTATTTCACGTCTGACAGTTTGAGGTTATGTTTAACGCAACTACCCAACTTTCAGATACCTAACAAAAAAAGACGCTTACTTTTAAGTTTCGCCACTTTCGCTTACATCTTACATTCACTTGTCGAAACGCTTACTTAAAGTGCTGCCCTCTGTTGGTACTCTCCTACATTATCATCTGAAGGCCCAAAACAAATATAAGAAACAAAAAATAGTCGCCAAGGGGGCGACTTCTGGATTTATTTTAAATTAAAGACGTTGTGTCGGCACCAATGTTAACTGTTACTGTCATTTAGTTTCTTCTTCAAGAGGACGATTCACGTCTGACAGTTTAAGGTTATGTTTAAAAAGAAACGTTCGCAGTTGTCCGGCTTGTCCACTTTCGCTTACATCTTGCATTCACCTGTCGAAACGCTTAGTTAAAGTGCTGCCCTCTGTTGGTACTCTCCTACATTATCATCTGAAGGCCCGAAACAAATATAAGAAACAAAAAATAGTCGCCAAGGGAGCGACTTCTGGATTTATTTTAAATTAAAGACGTTGTGTTGGCACCTCTGTTAACTGTTACTGTCATTTATTTTCTTCTTCAAGAGGACGATTCAAGTCTGACAGTTTAAGGTTAGGTTTCCCGGCTTGTCCAGTTTTCAAAGTAACTTTCACTTACACCTTACATTCACCTGGCGAAACGCTTACTTAAAGTGCTGCCCTCTATTGGTACTCTCCTACATTATCATCTAAATGCAAAATGTGTGAATATTAAAAAGAAAATAGTCGCCTGGACGTCTTCTAAGTTTATTTTAAATAAAAGAGATCGTGTCGGTACCTCTATCCTATCATCTATCACTGTTATCTTTAACCGTCTCCACTCGACAGTTCACGTCTGACAGTTTGAGGTTATGTTTAAAACGAACCGCTCGCAATTTCTCAGCGTTCCCCGAGTTCAAAGCAACTTTAAATAAATCATGTGCCATTGATCGATCGAGAACTGGAAATTGCTTTTGCGTCACAAATGGCTTACTTAAAGTGCTGCCCTCTGTTGGTGTTCCATTACATCATCGTCTAAAAACAAAAATCCTGTAGAGTCGAAAAAGAAATAGTTATCTGGGCGCTTTCAAAATTTATTTTGAATAAAACGGGTTGTTCTGTCACCGCTGTCGTTTACTATTTCCAACGGACGTTTCACACCTGACAGTTTGAGGTTATGCACCTATCGCTATTTTCCGGCTTACCCCCGTTTCCAAATCCAAACCAAGTCAAACGTGTGCCATATCCAAGCGAATTTCTTTTATTAAACTTTCTTCATGTTTAAAATGACAGTTCAAATCAGGGGGTGGGGGAACATAACCTCAAATTCCTTGTTGTTCTGCGGAGGTTGGCTCAACTAGCCCTCCGAAAGCCGGAACCATTCAACCCACCTTACCTGAAAGTCTCATGTGACATTTCAATTGAAAAGGAAAGTACCGCAATTTCTTGATCACACTGTATTTCGAGGAAGACTGAAATTTAACCCGCTTTGAATTTTACTATTTTATTTATAGTTAATAGTTACATACATAAGCTGAAATGTTATTCGCATAAAATACTTACGTTGTCTGATTACGTCAGTGCATCGCTGGCTCTGATTGGTCTGTTTTGAAAGTCGCGCGCCCGTATTGCAAATAAACATTTTCCAAAATCGCGATCACTGATAAAGCTCTAACTGCCACACGATAGATGAAGCTGCAGGAAATTTAATTGCACTTTTTTTGCTTTTTTAATCGTTTGGTATCACCCAGTATGGTTAACTTCAAGTGCTGCCATCTGCTGCCTCAGTACTGTGTTAAAACTAAAATTAAAAGAAATTAAAACTATTTTATTTGGCTACTTATAAATTGAAGTGTAGTATAATACACTGTGATCAACACAATGATTGAATGTGCCGCTCTACAATAATTTTTTATTGTCCGCACGGCGTTATTCAAATGCAAACCTACAATCAATTTTGAGTGTACTTAATCGAAACATATAAAAAACGTTGCATTCCAAGATGGAATTTAAAAATAAATAATTTACGGACGTAGTAACGTCCGCGATTTTCGTTGTGTAATATTCATGCGTCTGAATGAGAGACGTCTATGATTCTAGATACGTAACGTCCACGGACTATTAGTATGCCTCAATTCAGAAGAGTTACATGTCACTGTACAAAGCTTATGACATTCACGTCCAATTCACAATAGAACACTTTTCTCATTGTGTCAAAGAATGACATTGATGACCTTCTTTTTGATTTGCGACTGCACATCCATGACTCTAGACCTGTAACGTCGGTGATTTTCGTTTGAATGTAAGACGTTCATGGTTCTAAATTCATAACGTCCACGAATTAATAGAATGAAGAAGAGTGACATGTCACTGTACAACTCATGTCCAATTCACAGTAAGACACTTGTCACTGTGTCAAAGAATTACGCTAACGACCAATTTTCTTGCTCGCGACTGTACAACATCTGACTCTAGACGTGTGACGTTAGCGATTTTCGTTGTGCAACATTTGTGAATCTGAATACAAGAGGTCTTTGATTCTAGATACGTAACATCCACGGATTAATAGTGTGCTTCAATTCAGATGAGTGACGCGTCGCTATAGAAAGCTAAAACAATCACGTCAAATTCACACTAGAACACTTGCTTCACTGTGTCCAAGAAAGACATTGACCACCGTTTTTTCTATTCGCGACTGTACATCTACGACTCTAGACGTATAACGTCCGTGATTTTCGTTGAGTAATATTTCGTTGTGTCTGAATGCGAGACGTCCATGAATTAATTAATAGTGTGCTTCAATTCAGATGAGTGCCGCGTCTCTATACAAAGCTAAAACAATCTCGTCCAATTCACAATAGAACACTTGCCTCACTGTGTCAAGGAATGTCATTGACGACCATTTTTTTTTAAATTTGCTACTGTACATCTGACTAGACGTACAAGTCCGTGATTTTCGTTGTATAACATTCGCGAGTCTGAATATAAGACGTCCATGATTCTAGATACGTAACGTCCATGGATTAATTAACTCAATTCAGAAGAGTGACCATAATAAAAGCTTGTGACAATCACTTCACAATGACAATCATTTTTTTTTACTCGCATCTTTACAAAATTGTCGATTCGTCGATACCAGCCGGCATCAGACTGTCTCTTGCGTCACAGCCGTCTAGCCGACGTGCCTTATGCGACAGCCTAGAGAATTCCGGCGGCGGAATAAATTAGACCAGACCGTATGTCGCGCTCTAAAAAGTACGAGAACAACACCTTCGTCTTATAAATGCACGCGGCCGGGAGTGGGACACAGTTCGGCAAGAATTCAGCGTTAGACACTTCGACATTAAAGTTCGCGTTAAACTTTCGCTCGGCTGTTAAAATAAATTAGGTATAAGCTTGTAAATTATTAACGCTGGATTTCACAAACGTCACTTAACTTTCATCAACGATTAAGAATAATCATTCCTATACCTTCAACACATGTAACCATGGCAACGTTTACTTTTGACGAATGATTAAATTTAAGGGACGTTTGTAAAACCCGCCATTAGTGCTTAATTTAGTGTTAATTAGTTTGCTTTTAAACAAATTAGTTTATTAACTATTTCGTGTTTTGTTTGAAAATAAAAATTAATCGAACCCTTAAAATCGTTACAATATCTACGATTCTAGACCATGTTTTTCGTTATGTAACATTCGTGAGTCTGAATGTGAGACGTCCATGATTATAGATACGTAACGTCCACGAATTAATATTAATTAATGTGCCTCAATTCAGTACAGGGATCACGGATGAATAGGATTCTATTTTTGTGACGTCACGTAAAAAAGACGATAGCCTTGAAAAATGAAATCATAACGAAGAGTATTTTTTATTGCCTATTCTACACGGTGTGATGAAGTAAGGGGAATAGTAAACTCGATCCCAAAGTCGCACGTGGAGGCAACGTGACGTCACCAAAATAGTATTCTACTACACAGCGTGATTCCACTGCAGAAGAGTGTCGACTTGTCACTTTGTAAATGTCAAATTGAACAGAAATTTTTACTGCATTGGCAGCATTGATTTGTAATAGAAATAATTAATTGATATGTAATTTTATAATATCCGTTATTAACTGTTTTGCAAAACCGACAGTTAAACAATTAACAGTTTAGATCGTGACATCTTGCGGGCTGCTATTTGTCATTTCTTACACAACTTTTAAGTAAAAAAGCAGAAAAGAAATTAACGACAGTATTCTCTCGTTGTGATAATATTTACATTCGACAAATGTATCCTAACAATTATTTGTATGGCAGCTGACAGCTGTCAGTTTTATTGTTTAAAAAATTAATTACGCATGTACAGTACTGGACAATAAAATCCGGGTACATCATATGTGTAGTGTAAACCTGACTTTATTATTTTTTATGCTTAATACCATAACCATAGAGATAAATATGAGAGAAGTACAGAAAGCCTTACGAAGAGGCCTATTGTCACCCGACAGCATTATCATCAGGTGCTGCCATCTATTGTCTAACCACTGTGTTACTGTGCGATTCTATAATTTTGAGTGTAAATAAAATTGATTTATTTTTAAATTAAAACACTTACTCAAGTTCAAACATTTGCCGTAAGCCTTTATCAAAATTCAATCTACCCTCGCGACCAAAAAAAGGGCCACTTTCTTGACGTCATTCCAAAATGTCGAAAATTTTATTGGCTGACTATAACACAACCACAATATCTTGTGATGTACTGTACTGTGCAATCCAATATTTTTTAGATAATGGGAGGCTATGAAGAATCAAACCAGAGTCTTATCTTGATTCAAAACTTTTATGCCCGATTTCACCAACGCGGATTCAATCCAAGTGTTTGTTAACTCTGAACCACGAATTAATTCGTCATTCAATCTTTGTGCTGTTTCACAAAATAAACCGTATGCTACGACACGATGGATCAATGTCGCCAATACAATTTAGTTAAACTCCGTAAAATATCATAAACTCCCTAAAAATTTAGTAACTATATGCGTCGTTGGTACATAGGTACATAGGTAGTTGTTCAACGTCCTTCGTGTGACGTGTTAAGAATATGGATGATAAAGGTGTCATGGAACGAGGAAAACATTACAGCGAGATAGAAAAACAAGAATTGTTATCTGTAATTGAAAAATATCGCGGGATATTAGAAAATAAAAAAAACAGATGCTGTTACGAACAAAGAGAAGAACCGGGTAGGTATGGGTAGAAGTTACTAAAATATATAACTCAAAAGCCTTGCCTAGCGGACCTCGTAACGTAGAGCAGTTGAAAATATTATATAAAAATTTAGAAAGGAAAGCACGATCTGATAGAGCACATGACAGGGTAAATTGGTAAATAATTAGTGAGCATTGTGTGCGTTAACATTTTAGGCCGAAGCATTTAAAACTGGTGGTGGAACATACACACCCAAAGTTGATGTAATTTCTTCTAAAATGATAGATCTCATAAGTACACAGATTGAACCGTTATCAAATAAATTTGATAGTAATGCAGTATACATGAATGAGGTAAATAAATAAAATGTTTCAGTCATTTTTTTACTTCTACTTCTCGATTTTTCACATTTTTATGTAGGTTTCCTTAAAATATCACGATTATGACCTTGAAATAGAGTAGACATGCATAAATTTTGAAGTACATGACCTTGAATTTTCACACGACAAGTATAAATTCCGACATAATCCCTATGAAAATCTACAAACCTATTCCAATGTTTCATAAAAGAGATTAAACTCTTGACACAGCAACTTAATTTTGTGAAAAAAGTATGTAATTAAAGTAAAAAATTACCAATGTTTCTTGTAGTTCTTCTTTTACAGTAAAGCACAATTATATTCTAGCAAGAAATGGGAAATACGTATATTTGTCACAGTGAAAGTGTACAGTCTGGGCCTTCTAATATCATCGAGCACCTGCCTGTCGAATTGGTGGAGCATCCTGTGGAATTAGAGGACATTCAGGACAGTTCTACGAACCCATTAGCGCCTGTAAAAAAGAAGCAAATTTAACATCGCAGACAACATCACAGCATTAACGACAGCAAGAACCAATAGAATTACTCATAAAGAAACCATTATGCAGAAACTGAATGAAGAAAAACTGCAACTCTGCTACAAAGAACAAGAAGTTAGAGAGCTGAAACGAATGTGCATCCAAAAAGAACATAATCAACAAATAAAATTGTTGCTTCTTCAACAAGAAAACGAAGAACTGCAACAGAATTTATTGAAATATAAATTGGCCACATTAAAAAAAGTCAATAATTAATGTAGCTAGTGCAAATTTATGTTGAAGTTATTCAATAACATATATATTTAAATTTTTTTTGTTTTCTTTGGTGCTTCTGTGTATCATGCGTTCAAAAACTTCTAGGTTTGGAGTTGGTGTTGATTCGTATGTCGATGCTCTAGTCATAACTGGCTGATCTCACTTACTTTACTTGACGTCTTAATAAGTAAAGATATACCGTGTTTCTTGCTATCTGAAGTCATGGCCAATTCCAAACATGGGAATTTTTGAACGCATATCATAATACAACTCATCTATCATAATACTTCTCAATAATTCTCAATACTTTCTTACCTGCCAAAATAATTATTTATAAGTGCAGTTCGTACAGCATCATTACGTTGATCATTAGGCAGTGGAGCCAGTTGTGCACCATTTTCTTCATCAGGTATAAGTACATCATCTTCGTTTATTATTTCGTCACGCAAATTAACACTAATGTTATGTAGAACTGCTGTTGCTATAATTATAGTAACTGTCCGCCGAACATCTGTACGCAGTCCAATCGACAGACAGGGAAAACGCCTTTTCCATATACCAAAGAGTCTTTCAATTATATTTCGAGTCCTAATGTGGGCCTCCTTATATGCTACTTCTGATGAGGTTTGTGGATTTAACAGAGGTGTCAGAAGATATGATTTGCATGCATAACCATTGTCACCTAACAGATATGCATTTCTAAAGACTCCCGTTTCAAATTCAGTCTTTAGTGCTGAGTCATTAAATATTGTGCTGTCATGCTGTCACATACCACTTGGACGTTAATCGAAAAGTAACCTTTTCGATTTCTAAATACTTCTGCATTCTCTCCTCCGGGTGACTGTATTCGTATATGGCACGCAGCTAATAACTCCCGGAAATTGACTTATGAGATGAAACAATACCTACTTTCATATTTCCTTGTTCTTCCTCAGTCCGTGGCATTTTTATATAGTTGGGGCGCAATTCCGCGATTTGTTCACTAACTTTGTGTACCACTCTACACACAGTTGACGTAGAAATATTAATATGATCAGCCAGCACCATCTGAAAGACCCCAGTAGCATAGAAACGCAAGGCAATTAGCAGTCGATCAATTGCAGATATAGGTAAATTGCGCAGATCTTTCGGTTCCAATGCTGGACCAATAATTTCCAGCAATTCCCTTACGATGATTTTCGGAAATCTGTACCTTCTCCTAAATTCTATGTCATCATAGATATTCATGGGATGTCTTCGATTTCGCAGTTGCCTTTCTCTTGGTAACACTTCGATTAAATTGTTAATAAACTCATCGTCCTAGGAAGAATCTGAAGACATTGTGTAGGTACTTAGAGGAGAAACTGGAAATACTAATTTACGATTCGTCTACTTAACAACGCTTTATTAACGATAAACTGTTCATAAACAGCACTTACAATTTGCAAATAAACTCTGTAAATACGCGTGATTCAATTTTATCATATGACATACATACACAAAACAATGCCGATTGAGATAAATAAATAAATAAAGTGTCTTTTTAAAATTAAAAATTTACTTGTTTCAGAATTTTGCAAAAAAACATACCTAATGCCCGCGTTCAAGCTTAAATATGTGGAAAAATTTCAATTCAATCAAATCATTGTACAATTTCTTTTATTAAAATTTCTACCACGTTACAAGGCAGAATTATTTGAAATTTAATTTTTTTTCATATACCTATTTGTAGTTTTCATTGAAAGATTTGATTCTTAATTTTTTTAAATTAAAAACAGCCTTCTTGCAACACTAATAAAATTTACAGCAAAAACTTATAATACATACTTTTATGAAAAACAAAACGAGTGTTATTCAAATAATCCGTCAAAATCAGAGAGTTGATCTGATCTGAGTGTTGACACCAGCTTCTGTGTAATTCATATTGGTGAAACGCATACTTGGTGTTAACACTGGATTTAATCCGAGTGCTGGTGTCAATCCGCGTTGGTGAAATCGGGCATTAGTCTGACATTTGCTTTCCGATTCCGGGGGCCCAATTCTTGAAATTACTCGACAAATGTCGTATGCGACATGACGTCAAAATGACGTAGACTCTCATACAAAACTATACAAATCGTTCGACAATTGCGTCATTTTGATGTCATGTCGCATACGACATGATAGGTGAGTTCGGCAATGCGCTCGACGATTCGAGCAGAGCTAGTGAGATTTTAATCAGCTGATCACAGAGCGCTCCACATGAGCAAACTTAATGACGAACGATTTCGAGTTTCGAGCAATTGGCGTATAGATTCTGACAGTTGAGTTTGCAAATAAACAGAATTTTATTAATTCTTCTCTTGAAAACAATCTTAATATTTGAAATACTCTATTTTCTTCCAACAGTCACTTTTATTATTCACTTTTAGAAATTGGTTGTATTCTTCATCATCAAACACTATTTCTTGAAATTAATTATGCTCATTATAATGTAGAAATTCGTCTTAATTTCGTTATTTTACACTGTACAAACATTTATCGTTTAAATTAAAAAACGATTACTCTTAATTCATGAAAATATATAAACATAACCTACTTGACAAGTTCTAAATATGAGAGCTCCTCCAAAATATTCCGAGCTGAGCGAACGCGATCTTTTTCATTTGATCTGTATTTGCCGAACGTTCCAGATCTGTCAAAGTAAGCTCGACTTTTCATTACCGAACGATTAATGGAAAAGATCGCATTGCCGAACTCAGCTGATGTCGAATGATTTCAAAAATAGAGCCCCTGTCATATCTGTAAGAAATGTTGTTTAAACGATCTCGGACATTCCCACGGCATTTCAAATTCGCCGTCATCATATTAAAGAGTTTTAACCAATTATTGTGTATTCAATTGAAAGATTTATTTTAGGAGATACATCTTGACGTATCAGTTTTGAAGAGATAATAATAATAATATTTATTGCCCAGAGAAAAATACAAATTTTAAACTTAAGCTAGCTGAAACTTAAGCTAACAGCTACTAGGTCCGCTACGGCGTCGTTGGTTGATATGTTCGCTTTAAAGCCATACTGACGTTCAGATAGTATTTTGTATTTGTTAACAAAGGTGACTATCCTGGTTTTTAAAACTGTTTCAAAGATTTTGGATACCGTACTGAGGACTGAAATAGGTCTATATTTTTTTATAATTGGGCATATCCATTTTGTCACCTGACTTAAATAACGGTTTTATCACAGCCTGCTTTAATGGTTTTGGGAAATCTCCAGATTCTATAGACCTGTTTATTAGTACCGTTAAGGGTGTAGCTATTAAGTCCGCTATATCCCGTAAGACTTCAGAACTTATACCGTCTAACCCTGGAGATTTACCCTATTTTAGTTGTTTTGTTACTTCACATACTTCATATTCGGTAGTTCTGTCTAGATAAATCGAATTGCTTAATTTTTTTGGGGGATGTCGATAATTTTGATCACAAACAATTTGATTTGCGAGATTGCTTCCTAGTTGACTGTAGTAGATATTGAAATTTTCAGCGATGAGCAGTGGATCAGAAACGATTTGATTTTGTGTATTTTTAATCTGTTTAAAATAGTGGTTTACTTTCCGTTGACCGTGAATTTCTTTTACAGTATCCCATAACTTTTTCGAGTTATCTTTTTTTGTTTCTACTAGTGATTTGTAGTAGTTGACTTTTGCTAATTTCAGGAGCTGCGTAAGTCTATTGCGATATGTTTTAAATTCGTTATAGAGTGCAACATCATTAGGGTTATTTTGAATTTTCTTGTAAAGTACGTTTTTATTATGTACTGATTTCACTAACCCTGCTGTAATCCAGACACTTCTTTGGTCAATATAATAGGTAACAATATAATAGATAACAAAGAAAATCCTTCAATTTGTTACTAGATTAATAAATAAATTACAAAAAAAAAACTCCCCGTTTCACAAGTTCCGGAAGAGGCGCTACAGTTATTTGAAATGGCCAATAGCCAACCTACTAACTTAAAATAACGGCCTACTACGATGGTAAATAGATAATGAATAGTTTACACCTCTGCGATTATCCTAACATTGTTAACATCAAACAGCCATTTCATGGTGAATCCAATCAGCAACACGTGCGATTGATTTGCAATTAAAAAAAAAACCTTCCCATTACAAGCGCGGAATTTAAATAAACAATTCAATGACGTCATCGATCACCTCACCGGTGCGGTGGAAATGCAACGGGCGTGTTTCTCGCAAGTAAATAATAAAATTGGCGAGTTTGCATTTTGAACTCTGGCTTGGCCCACGAAAACGTAAATAAAAAACACGCGGACGCATAAAATACGAACTTTGCACCGCACGATGGACTTTGATCAGTTGAAAGGTGCAAATGGATCCATTTAGGTTGGCAATGGAGACGGGAAATAAATTTTGAAATCATTCAAAGTCAACGGAAATAACATTTTTACGTGCTCCCCGATATTATAAACCGAGTTTAATTCATAGACGCACCTGAGAAGCCAGAAGTTACGAATGAATAAGTATTATTTGGGGAGGCGAGTTTTTTACGTTGGCGCTCCTGCGGTTCAAAGTACACACGTCAGTTTAGTTCGGTTTCGCCGTTAGCGGTAGGGTTTTGTATTTAGTATTTTAATTAATTTTATTTCGCCCGACATGGCCTCTCACATCGCAAGGAATTTGGTGAAGAGCCCCGCCGCCCTTGGATTGGCCCAGCAACAATACGGTAAGCCACGCCGCCCGCCAATTAATTAATTAATTTCCGGCAATCGAAATTATTTTGCAACGAACATCCTTCCTTCCAAAGTTCATTGTATTTATTAATAATACGTAAGTATGTCACGAAGATGCAAGAAATTAATTCGAAATGACGTTCGTTCCAGTAGGGCTTAGGGCGTTTTCGGTTGGTAGTAGCAAACACACTAAAAAAAGCATTCCCGATAAAACAGGTAAGAACGTCGTGCTGGTGGATGGCATCCGGACACCGTTCTTACAATCCGGGACTGACTATGCGAAGCTCATGCCCCACGACCTGGCGAGGCAAGCTTTGATGTAAGTGTTTACGGACGGCTTCGATTTATCGATGATGAAAAGCCGTCGTTGTCTGTTGTTGCAGAGGTATCATCAAGAAGACTGGAATTAGTAAGGAATTGGTCGATTATATTATATATGGAACTGTCATTCAGGAAGTGAAGACGTCTAATATTGCCCGTGAGGCGGCCTTGGCGGCGGGGTACAGCGATAAGACCCCCGCACACACTGTTACGATGGCTTGCATTTCATCGAACGTCGCGATGACGACCGGTAAGGTTTTTTTTTTTATTACAAGATGAAATAGAAAGGGAAAATTGCTGAAATTAATTGTGGGCGGGGAGGGACATCACTAGAGATCAAAAGTGTTTAGGAAAACACATGGTGATCAACAATGATTGAAGGTTTGCATCTAAAATAATATAGTTCATTTTTTTTTTTATAATACCTGTCAAAATTCTAGGGTTTCTGTGGGAACCATGCTTTTATCACTAAATGTGGAACAGAAATTTCCTATCTTTCAGGTAACAGGTACCAACATCAGAAAAATTTGACAGGCATTATTTAAAAAAAAAAAAAGACCGCGTTATCGATTCCATTTCATTCCATCTTTTGAAACGCCCTGTATAGACTTTTATGCTTGGTTTTCATCACTGAATTTATATTCGAATTTACGGAACACTTTACCAAACACCCTGTATACGTACGTGTAAGGATACCTACCAACAATAATTTCTACACGATGCAGTGCAGACAATAAAGAGTTATCGCAGGGCTACACATTCAATTATTGTTGATCACAGTGTACTTTTTTTTTACTTAAGAGAACGATTGGAGGGGAAAAAATTTGATTTCTTACTTAAAAACAGTGTCACCAACTCGCAAAAAGCAGAAGTCCCACAATTTGTTACTAGATTCGGGAATAAATTGAAAAGAAAAAGAAAAACGTAAAAAATACATAAATAAAACAAACAAAAGGCGATCGATTTTACAGCTCAGTTCGGTCGATCAATAACAAATTTTAAAAAGAACAATATTTGAAAAGAATGATGGCAAAACAAAATCATAAAAACTTAAAAAGTAAATACATAATAAATTTTAAAAATTTCATAAAAATAAAAGACAAACGATTTTATGACACAACAATGAATTAATAATTTAAAAAAAAAACAAGAGAGGAACCATGAGATAGCAAAAGAAATAATGGAATTTTTTAAAAATACGAAATAATAATTTTCTTAAATATGTATGTACGAGATGACATAATAAATAAATAATTTAAATAATAAAAACAAAAGACAATCTACTTTTAGCACAATTCAGTAGATTAATAAATTTTAAAAAACTGTTTGAAAGGAAAAGTAACCAAACAAAAAAAAACAAATAACAAAACAAAATACATATTAAAAATTCGAAAAATAAATAATGAAATTTAAAGAAATAATAAAAACAAAAGACGATTTGACAACATAAATCCGTAGATTGATATATTTTTTTTAATCTAAGAGGAAGAGTAACAAAACAAAGTAAACAAAATCATAAAATCTAAAAAAATAATAAAGCAAACCTTGAAAAAATACTTAAATAAAACAAACAAAAGGCGATCGATTTTACAGCTCAGTTCGGTCGATCAATAACAAATTATAAAAAGAACAACATTTGAAAAGAATGATGGCAAAACAAACAAAACAAAATCATAAAGACTTAAAAAATTAATACATAATAAATTTTACAAATTTCATAAAAACAAAAGACAAACGATTTTATGACACAATAATAAATTAATAATTAAAAAAAAAAAACAGAGAGGAACCATGAGATAGCAAAAGAAATAATGGAATTTTTTAAAAATACGAAATAATATAGAATTTTTTTAAATATGTATGTACGAGATGACATAATGAATAAATAATTTAAATAATAAAAACAAAAGACAATCTACTTTTAGCACAATTCAGTAGATTGATAAATTTTAAAAAACTGTTTGAAAGGAAAAGTAACCAAACAAAAAAAAACAAAATGCATATTAAAAATTCGAAAAATAAATAATGAAATTTAAAGAAATAATAAAAACAAAGGACGATTTGACAGCATAAATCCGTAGATTGATATATATATATTTTTTTAATCTAAGAGGAAGAGTAACAAAGTAAAGTAAACAAAATCATAAAATCTAAAAAAATAATAACAAAAGCAATCGATTTTACGACACAATTGTTACACAAATTGTTACTAGATCTAGGAATAAATTGAAAAGAAAAAGAAAAACGTAAAAAAATACATAAATAAAACAAACAAAAGATTTTACAGCTCAGTTCGGTCGATTAATAACAAATTTTAAAAAGAACAATATTTGAAAAGAATGATTGCAAAACAAACAAAACAAAATCATAAAAACTTAAAAAAATAAATACATAATAAATTTTAAAAATTTCATAAAAACAAAAGACAAACGATTTTATGACACAATAATAAATTAATAATTAAAAAAAAACAGAGAGGAACCATGAGATAGCAAAAGAAATAATGGAATTGACATAATAAATAAATAATTTAAATAATAAAACCAAAAGACAATCTACTTTTAGCACAATTCAGTAGATAAATTTTAAAAAACTGTTTGAATGGAAAAGTAACCAAACAAAAAAAAACAAATGACAAAACAAAATGCATATTAAAAATTCGAAAAATAAATAATGAAATTTAAAGAAATAATAAAAAACAAAAGACGACTTGACAACATAAATCCGTAGATTGATATATTTTTTTTTATCTAAGAGGAAGAGTAACAAAACAAAGTAAACAAAATCATAAAATCTAAAAAAATAATAACAAAAGCAATCGATTTTACGACACAATTTAATAAATTAATAGTTTTAAAAAATGAAAGCAACCATGAAAAAGCAAAAGAAATTTTAAAAAATACGACATAATAAATTTAAATAATAATATAAACAAAGGGCAGCAGAATTCATTAGATTAATAAGTTTAAAAGAGAAACTGTTTGGGAGGAAAGGTAATAAAACAAAGAAAACAATTGACAAAACAAAATAATAAAATTCAAGAAATAAATAAAAAAGAAGACAGTCGATTTTACGACACAGTTTGATAAATTTAATTAAAGCAATAATAATAATAAGAATAATTTAAAAAAATGAAAGGACCCATGAGAACTCAAAAGAAATATATAATGGAATTTTTGAAAATACGAGATGATAGAATTTAAATAATAGTAATAATAATAAAAACAAAAGACAAAGATTAATCAAGTAAAAAAAAATACTTTGGAATGAAAGGTAACAAAACAAAGAAATAAATAATGGAAATGACAAAACAAAATAATAAAAATCCAAAAAATGTAATGATAAAACTTAAAGAATATGTAATAATCGGAACAGAAGGCAATCGATTTACGAAACAATTTAATAAATTAATGATTTAAAAAAAACAATAATAAAGTAACCATGAGAAAGCAAAAGAAATACGAAATGCATAATAGAATTTAAATAGTAATAAAAACAAAAGACAATCGATTTTACAGCACAGTTCGGTAGATTAATAATTTCTTTTTTGTTTGAGAGGAAAGGTGATAAAACAAAGAAAACAAACAAACGAAAAAAATTCAAAAAATAAATAAAAGAATCGATTTTACGACATAATTTAATAAATTTTTGTGCAAATCAGGTCAACAAGCAATCGAAAGATGTCGCTACTTAAATGTCTAATAATTTAATAACTTTAAAAAAATTAAGGGAACCATGAGAAAGTAAAAGAAATAATGGAATTTTAAAAAAATGCAATCGACAATCGATTATGCCCCCCCCCCCCCACACTGGAATCGTTGCGCCTAGAATCAGCATTTTCTTCCTCTTGCTTGACGCGCCCCCAGGAAGCCTGCGCCTCCCCCCGCGCGGCGGCGTTATTTACGTCAGTGACAAAATAATAATTCATTAAAAATATGTACATACATAGTTAAAGAAAAAGAAACGAAAGACGATCGATTTTACGGCGCAATTCGGCAAATTAAAAGATAAGAAAGACGAAAGACAATTAGAAGAAGAAAAATGAAAGGAACGATGAGAAATAACAAGATCTTTAAAAATTCGAAATAACCAAATTTAAATAACAATAAAAACAAAAGACAATCGATTTTACAGCACAGTTCAGTAGATTAATGATGTTTCTAAATTGCTTGAGGAAAGGTGACGAAAACAGAGAAAACAAATAATGACAAAACGAAATAAGAATTCAAAAAATATATAATGAAACAAAAGACAATCGATTTTACGTCACAATTTAATAATAAAATTAAAAAAAAAATAAATGAATCAAGAAAAAGCAAAAGAAATACATAATAAAATTTAAGAAAAAAGAAATACGAAATAGAATTTAATTGTAATAAAAACAAAAGGCAAGCACAATTCAACAGAATAAATTTAAAAAAGAAATTATTTGGAAGGAAATGTAACAAATTACACGGAGTGTTTCAAATTGAGTGTACAGGGTGGATCAATTTCGATGTCTCTTATGGGCATCTCTGTAAGTCTCGATCTCTTTTTTAGAGATAAAGTCAATAGACTAAACAAAAATAGACTTTTCGTCAATCAGTCATATCTCGTGAAAAGTGCGATCGTTACCATGGAAATAATGTAAACACAAGACTTCTTGAAACAGATGAGCGAGATGCAAAATGAATTAGAAATCGTGCGTAAAAGAGATGCGATACGCGCCCAACTTGCACTCGAGGATGTAGTTCTCGAACACAGCCCAGTGTTGCCAAAAAAAAAAACATAAACTTCATAATAGATGGCTCTCTAACGTATATCAATAGAATATCATAATATTGCATAGGTATGTTATTTTAAATTTCCACAAAGCAAAATTTTGACATTTAATTACAGTAGTAATTAATTTAATAATAGATGGCGCTAAATTAACCAAAATTGTCGATACGAAGCGAAAAGTTGTCAAGATGTTTTTTTACAAAGCGACGGAAAAACTGAAAAAACTGTTTAAATCAAAACACTAATACTCGTAGATCTGTTACGAAAGTGATAACATTGGCAACACTGACTTGTAACATAACCTCACTTGCAGTTTAGAATGACGTTTGTCTGACTGAGAAATAAAAACCTAAACGTTAAATAAAATGCTGCAGTTTACACATAAAAAGAAAGTCAAATTTTAAAATTTTGTTTTGAAACAAATTTTTAATTAATTAACCACAAACACACAAATTTGAATAAAAATTGTGTGTTTGACAGTTATTCAAAAGTGTATGTTTCATAATTGTAGTAAGTTGTGACTGTTGCAAGGCAGTTGGTGACACTGACTGAAGTCGAACTGTCGAACTTATGAATTTTTTTTAATATTTGAGATATTTTAGATCAAATTAATTTATATGTGTAGTAGACACTGACTGTCGTCAAATTTGAATAACTGTCAAACTAAGCAATTTTTATATGTTTGAGATACTACGCCATCAAATCAATTCATAAGTGTAGTAGACTGTGATTGTTGCAAAGCAATTGGGACTTTGACTGACGTCAAATTTGAATAACATTTTCTCGCACCTAATTTTCCCCTGTCAAAGTTATGCATTTTTTTTGCAAGACTTGGAATAATTCGGAAGTTGTCTTGCATGGCATTTGAAGACATTGACTGACGTCATATTTGAATATCAATGGCTTCGTTCAGATGATGGAAAATGTCATAAACGGTTTACGATTTTTCATCTGAACGTTTACGCTCCAAGGATCGCGATGAAACATGTTTAAGTAGCGGACGCCATTTTTTGGAGCGATTCTATTTTACGCTACCCTAGCGAAAACGTGTTTAAAAACATGGCATCTACAAAGTCTGATTTATACAATAAACGGAGTGTAATATGAAGTGTTTGGTATAGAGAAGTTCATGAACGATTAAGCAGTTTATTAATTCTCATTTCGAGGCCATTCATTTCTGCTCTGCAAATTTTGCATGAGTTTCCAGAGGTTTATTGCGCCCAAAATAATTATTGTTGGATTCACTTTTATTTAATTTAGCTCGAAATGCTTCATAGACAAGACTTACACACTAGGCACTAGAATATTTATATTTAATAAAACGGTCTACGCTACCGATCGTTCAACTGAAAACTGTATTTGCAACGTAAACAGTTTATGATTAATCATAAACTGTTTACGATATTTTCTTCATCCGAACGAAGCCAATAACAGTTGATGACATTGACTGGCGTCAAATTTGAATAACTGTCAAACTTATGCAATTTTTATATGTTTGAGATACCGCGAGATCAAATAAATTCATAAGTGCAGTAAGCTGTGATTATTGCAACTCAATTTGTGACACATACGGCCGGTAATACCAACATTTTAAGGAGAGCTTAAATTTAAATCGTTTTAAGAATGTGACAGTTAAGCATGATCTGGTATAATATCAATCACATTCTGACCGGTATTTTTAGTAAATCCACAAAAATGTCACATTCTAAACACGACTTAAATATAAGGTCTTCTTAAAATGTTGGTAAAATCGGCCGTGACTGTCATTACATTTGAATAACTGTCAAACAATTTTTAAATGTTTGAGATATTGCGAGATCAAATAGGTTCGTAAGTGTAATAAATAGGATGTGATTGTTGCGATAAGGTTGAAGACACGTTAAATTTGAATAATTATCAAACTTATACAATTTTTGAATAACTGTCAAATGTATGCAATTTTTATAAATTTGAGATACTTCGAGATCAAATGAATTCATAAGAGTATTAGGCAGATATTAAAAAACTGTTTTGACATTATTAGAACACTTTTTGGAATACAATTCAGTGGTGTAGCTGGTTTTTTTATATTTAATTGAATTCTCGAGTTATAGCATAGTTATATTTTTTTAAATGGAAATCATAGTAGGCAATGTCATCATTAAATAGATTTTTTTTCTGTTTTCAAAAATATATACTTTGTTGGGTTTATTTCTTACAGTTAATAGAATAAAACGTCTTTTTTTATTATTTTTGGTGCATTCTTTTCTTAGTAGGCTAGTTTCAACAAAAGCCGACAATTTTCTTTTGTTTTTATCTCTTTTGACTTTATCTCTAAAAAAAGACATCGAGACTTGGCCACTAGTTTTTTTCTATCTCTTATAGTTACAGAGACGCCCATAAGAGACATCGAAATTGATCCACCCTGTACAGAATTAAATTTTTAAAAAACGTTTTGGTCTTTATTAAACACCTCTTTATTTTAACCGATACGATTAAGAGCAATCTTACGAAATAACTCCATATACGAAAACCATTAAAACGGGCGAATTCATAGAGACTTTATTTCTGAATATAATTAATTCATTTTTTTTTGCCTATATACCTGACAACTAGCACTACAAAGTGACCATAGGAAATTTCTCTATCATCATCTGGTAATTAAGAAAAAAATAATTAACATTGAAAAATTGTAGTTGAACTTTACAGCGATAGTAAAAATACTTCCAGATCGAATTTTGAAAAACGCGTTGGTCACTTTGTAGATTGAAATTTTGTTAACAAATCAGTGAAAACAGCTTTTAAAAATATGTAACCATAATTAAGTTATGAAGTCGCCCGATTTGTATGTTTTTAGTGAATTATTTCTGTAAGGCGTGAATATATTCTCCCCACCTTAAGAGCTGGGGGCGGTAACAAAATAGACAATCACGTGATCTTTTTTCACGGCCTGAGAATATATTTTACGTTCCGATTTTTTAGGGGTTATTGCGCATGATCTCAGATAGTATTAAGGCGGGTAATTTAAACATATTTAAGTTTGTGCATTGCTTTTTCCAGTATGTTTTTGGTATTTTAATATTTATTTATACATACACTGAGGTCTAGCAACAAGTACATTTATTGCTAGTCAAGAAAAGATCAACTTCACTATCTCTAAATAGTATTCAAAGGTACGGCTTTTTCCACAGTTTGAGAAAAAGGTACTTTTAGCCGGCTAAATTACATCATTAGGAAAATTACATTTTTATAGAATCATCGTCTTGCCTATTCTGACGTACAACTTTTTTGTGTGAACTTTCGCGTCTGGCATTCTTCGTTGATTAAACTTAAGAAAAAATTTGAGACGCATTTCACTTCGAAAACATCATTTTGTGTAACTAACTTTTGCATCAACTCCTTTTTCTCGTTATTAATTTAAATGCACTCCTTAAAATTTGAAGTGGGACACTTACGTTTTTTTCTTTTTTTTTTTGTAAATTTGTGTTCGACTCAACTTATGTGTATTAGAAGCGAAATAGTAAATATATAAAAATGTACATTTAAATAGAGTTCAAAAAAAAGTTCAAATGAAGTTGGCAATAACTTTGAGCAATTAAAAAAAATCTAAAACTACACCAAAACAGTTTCAGTATTTATATATTAGTATAAAAATCTACTAATTAAGTAATATTCAATAATTTAAAATGAATATTTTTAGAAATTGATTCGAAATTGACCTATCAAGTAATTTTGCGTTAGGCGTACTCAACTTCTTCAAAAATGACAGCGTTGTCTTATTTTTAAATCAAATATTTTTAGACGAATATAATCTATTAATAATGGGCTTTCGATAGTGTAAAAATAAAAAGGGACATATTTTTTGTTTGGCCACAATTAAATCTTAAACTTTAGCTCCGCGTACAGTAGGACTCTCGCTTCGTTTTTCTCAAAAATGACAGCGTTGTCTTATTTTTAAATCAAATGTTTTTAGACGAAAATAATCTATTAATAACTGGGCTTTCGATAATTTAAAAACAAAAAGGGATATATTTTTTGTTCGGCCACAATAAAATCTTAAACTTTCATTCCGCATTCTCCAGGACATCGAAAATCTAAGGTGATTTGACAACTTGTTCAAAATAAGTTGTATGTAATTGAAAATAAAAAGATACACAATGCTTTTTTTACAGTACTAAACGCCTCTTATTGATTTATTTGATTTAAAAATAAGACAACGCTGTCATTTTTGAGAAAAACGAAGCGCGTGTCCTGCGTAACTAAAGTTTAAGATTTAATTGTGGCTGAACAAAAAATATATCCCTTTTTGTTTTTACACTATCAAAAGCCCCGTATTGATAGATTATTTTCGTCTAAAAAGATTTGATTGAAAAATAAGACAACGCTGTCATTTTTGTAGAAGTTGAGTACGCCTCGCGCAACATTACTTGATAGGTCAATTTCGAATCAATTTCTAAAAATATTCATTTTAAGTTATTGAAAATTACTTAATTAGTAGATTTTTATACTAATGCATAAATACTGAAACTGTTTTGGTATTATTTTAGAATTTTTTTTTATTGTTGAAAATTATTGCCAACTTCATTCCGGCTTCAAAAGAAATAAACTTTTATGATATTTTCTTAAACTGTGGCCTTTTGTTCAATCAAAAATTGCAAGATGCGAAATATTTTTACATTCTGGATTTAATAGTTATTTATGTACCATTTATGAGCAAGCAAACGAGGTCGATAAAGACACTTTGCTTACCTTAAGGCCCATTTACACCAGCCGAGCATTATTTGCGAACACTGTTTGCAAACGTTCGCGAACAAGATGCGCGGTTGGTGTAAACACTCGCCCGCTCTGAACAGGGTTTGCGAACCCTGTTCTAGAACGTTCTCGAGCGTTCCGCTACTTGTCGATAAACTGACGAATGCTCAAAGGGATTCAGTGTTCGTTGCGCGTCCAGTGTGAACGGCATATCTAGAGAGAACTCGAACGGCCGTTGTTGAGTGGATAAACTTTTGTTGTTTTCATTTAAACGAAGATTCCCACATTCTGCGTTTCTTCCTCTGGCGGCGTTTCTCGATTTCTGATAGTATCACTATCGACGCAGCACAAATAGAAAGTTTTGATAACCCGGATGCCATGTTGGGAACTTTGTCGAATGTTCGAGAACAACTGCTCGTAAACGTGCTCAGGCCGTGTGAACGGGAGCCCCTCCTGCATGTTTGCGAATGTTTTTGAACGTTTGAAAACGTTTGCAAACGTTTTCGAACGTTCGCAAACAATGCTCGGCTGGTGTAAATGGGCCTTTATAGTACATTATAAACGACACTGGCGTTTGGATGACACCAAATGATGTGACGCACAATGTGACGCCAGCGCAAAAAGACTTTTACGTTCTGGAAATAAAAAACAGTCACTTCGCGTCATGATATTTGTCATGTACTTAATTATCAACATTTTTTAACAATTTTCGAAAAAATATATGTAGATACATTTTTACATTTACATTTACATATTTACCGCCGATTTTTCTTTTCCTATATGTGACCTTCTTGTTAATGGAGTTTAATTTACCCATGTTTACAATTTAAATAAATAAAATAATGAATTTCATTACAGTGTTGAGCTGCAGGTAATATTAAAATTGCGCATTCGTATGAAATAGGATTATACGTAAAATTGCAGCTCCAATCCTCTTCAATATTTTACAAATATAGGTAACTACTTGTTCCTTTTCCTTATGCGACGCATACGTGCAATTAAAAATAAAGTCTACTTTGAACGATAATTGCGTCTTATTACAATTTACCGTAAAAAATGTGTAAGTATTTGAATATAATTATGTACATGTATGTGTATTTCTGAACCCGTTGAATACACCAACATTATGACCGAACGCAGCCTAGTAAGTTGCTCATGATGACGGAACCACCGACACGCGAGAGTTATTATCGTTCTTTCTCAATATGTGTTGAACAGAGATAGCTCTAAGCAACTAATGTTGGTGGTTTTCAATAGCCGCGTGGTCGAAAGGCGACTGCCAACCAACCAATCATATCACAAATATTTCCCCTTAACGTAGCAAAGTAGGGATAGTAAAATGCGAACTTCTGAGGGGTAACTCTGTACGATTCCTCTTAACACAGGCGTTGGCTTGATTGCATCCGGCGTGTACGACGTCATCGTCGCCGGGGGCGTCGAATTCATGTCCGACATACCGATCAGGCACAGCAGGAAAATGCGAAACCTCATGTTGAAGGCGAACAAGGCGCGCACACTAACCCAACGACTCCAGTTACTGGCCACCCTTCGCCCGGACTACTTCGTTCCGGAGGTAACTAACTTCCCCCATACTTATTTCCTTTCCTCGACGTCACAATTTCGAACAAGTCACTTCCTTTAATTACCCAGGCATGACAAATTTGATTACGTTTACCTAGCTACCGTCAGTGGCGGAATTCTCCTCGGGCGAAACGATGGGGCACTCGGCCGACCGTTTGGCCGCTAGCTTCGGCGCGTCCCGCAAGGAGCAGGACGATTACGCCCTGCGCTCGCACACCCTGGCGCAGCAGGCCTTCGAAAAGGGCTACATGACGGACTTGATCCCGGTGAAGCTGTCCGGAGTCGACAAGGCCATCGAGAAAGACAACGGCATTCGCGTGTCCACCCCGGAACAGCTGGCGAAACTCAAGCCGGCCTTCATCAAGCCGCACGGCACCATCACTGCGGCGAACGCGTCCTTCCTGGTGAGCCCATTTTTTTTTTTCTTTTTTCTTTTAATTTTGATTTAATTACATGATTAGACCGACGGTGCTTCCGCCGCCCTCATAATGACCGAGGCGAAAGCGAAACAGCTGGGGCTGAAACCGAAGGCCTACCTGCGCGACTTCATCTACGTATCTCAAGACCCCATCGACCAGTTACTCTTGGGGCCCGCGTACGGCACGCCCATCGTCCTGGAGAAGGCGGGGCTCACGCTGAAGGACATCGACGTCTGGGAAGTACACGAAGCCTTCGCTGTAAGCATTTGCTAGGGGTGGGGGGGGGAGGCACAGAATTTGATGATGGGTTGTGTTTCAGGGGCAAATCATCGCGAACCTGAAGGCGATGGACAGCGACTGGTTCGCGCAGAACTACATGAACCGCAAGAGCAAAGTCGGCGTTCCGGACATGAACAAGTTCAACAAGTGGGGGGGCTCTCTTTCGATCGGACATCCGTTCGCCGCGACCGGCGTCCGCCTGGCCATGCACACGGCTCATAGGCTCGTCCGAGAGGACGGACAGTTCGGGCTCGTCGCGGCTTGCGCCGCAGGTGGACAGGTGAGTGGCGGCATCTAGCGGCGTTCAGGCTCACTTCCTTATGGAAAATCAACATCATGTATCGAATGTGTACGTATGGTTGCCTATCGTTTAGCTTTGCAACTGTGTTCGGCTCACAATTGCCTAGTCGTCTTTTCACCGTCTTCATTTTTGAGGTTTTCAATTGTTTTCTTAATCGCCTTCATTTTCAGTAGTTTGTTGTTAAATGCCTTCGGTTTTTTAAACATTTTTCCCGTAATCTGTGACGTCGATTCTCTTATGCGTTTTTTTTTTGTCGGAACAATTGTCATTCACTCTGTATAACATCACCTGAATATAAATAATTCGAATTCAACTAAGTAAGTATAATTTTGCTAATTATTCCTCTTTAAAGAGCAAATAGCTTTCACTACTGGTTGAAAGATGGCGCCCTGGAGTGGGGTTTTTATTTCTTTATAATTCAGAACAAAGACAAGATCGGGAAAAATTGCACGTAAATAATGATTATGATTGTCGGAAATATAATATTTTAAAAACAGATTTCTGTCAAAGAAAATTCGTTGAAAAAAAAATGATTAGTATTTGAAAAATTAAAGTTGGCGCGCAAACCAGGTCACATGCAAATATTTGAAAACAGATGGAATGGCGTCAAGTAAATAAAATATAAACAAAAACCCTGTACATAAACACAATTTTTTTTATAAAAATCTATTGGTAGTTGTCTCCACAGTAAAAGAAAATAACTTTCACCGTTGGCTCAAAGATGGCGCGCAGAGTGGGTTTTTTACCGTCACCGGTAACCGGCCGCCATTTTAGCGCAAAATATTGGCGGGAAATTTAATTGTCTAACGCTAACAATGACACACTCGGGCATTTTAACATTTTATTTGACAAGTGTTAAGTTAGATTAAACTTGTTGGAAAGAAAACCACTAGAAAAGTCGAAGACCATGTGGTGGTTTCTTTATCTTACACACTAAACATATGGATTGCGGTACTGTATTTATTTAGTGACTGCAGGGTTTTTATTTTTTTATCATTCAGAACAATGACAAAATCGGGAGAAAATAGAAAATAAAAAAACTCACGTAAGTGAATTAAAAAATACATATGTATATTTTAAAAACTCCAAAAAAAAATGTGGAAAGAAATTTTATTGAGAATTTTTCGAGTTCAGAGTTGAATAATATTAGAACAATTAAAAATGTCGCGCAAACCGGTTACATGTATTTGAAGATAGATGGCGTGGTGCCACGCAAACTTTTTTTTCAGTACATTGAATGCTAAGAAATTTTTTTCTTCAAATTTCAGTATACAGTCAACGAAAAAAGATTGAATAGTTGAATAAGCTTATTAAATAATGACAAAAATTAATTTGGCCAAGAGATGGCGCTACTGATCATTTTTCTTCACTGCACGATAATTTTACTAACAGACAGACTTAATTAATTATGGCCTTAGTGGTTTGATACATTCAACATCAAATCACATCATCAATTAAAAATATGTTTTGTTTTGCTATTAGTAGACAGATGGCGCTGTGGTATTTTTAGTAACGAAATAAGTATGTGCATTACGAATTTATGGTTCTGACGATAACTTTACATTTTGTTTTATAACGTAACTATGTAAATGCTTACAAAAAAATGCAACGAATAATTTACACACCTACTCTAAAGTTTAGGTTTTAATATTAAACGTAGTTGTCAAAAGAAACTTTGGGTAGAAATTCAAAGATGTCGCCCGCAACGAGTTCTAGTTAAAGCCACTAAATAAATACAGTACCGCAATCCATATGCTTCATGTGTAAGAGGTGTAACGTTTTTGCACTAAAATGGCAGACATTTCTAGTGGTTTTCTTATCAGCAAGTTTAAATGGCCGATTTGTCTAGTGATTTTCTTTCCGTCGAGTTTAATCAAACTTAACACCTGTCAAATGAAAGGTTAAAATGCCCGAGTGTGTCGTTGTTAGCGTTAGTCATTTAAATTTCGCGCCAATATTTTGCACCAAAATGGCGACTGATTGCGGTACTGTAATTATTTAGTGACGGTAGTTCTAGTTAAGGTTACGGCATTTAGAACATTTTCGCATGTTGCATCCCCCAAATTAAAAATTACGCGATGTAAGGCTAAGAGGAAAAAAAATAGATAGATAACAAGTTACTCTTGCTAGGCAGTTTATGAATGAATTTCATTAACCTCAAATTAAAAGAGATAGACTTGGTGCTCCCTTCTGAATGCAGTAACCTTAGTTCTAGTTAAAGTCCCTAGATAGCTAAAGTACCGCAATTACCGCCATTTTATGTCCAAATAAACGCGCAAATTTAAAATTGAACATAACAGGTAATGTGATTTCAAATTTGGCGCGCTTATTTTGAATAAGTTCAGAGTAATTTTATGACGAGAAAAACAGCATCTCATAATTAAAATAAACAAATGTTAGTTTATAAAACATAGCCAAAATAGCAAAATCAATAATTAAATTCTCACCCAACCATAGGACTACATAGATACAGAGACGGACGGACTCTTCTCAGAGATTAACACACACAATGACATTTTATAAATGTCGATTTCACCCTCGAGCTTGTGAGATGCACTCTGCAAGACGAGCACTAGCAGTCTTTACGACCAAACTGCTAGAAGCTGTCATGTCGGTTGCTTCTCGGACGGCATTCGCTCTTCAATAAATTGTTTTGGCGTTCGTCGTTCAATTATTTCGGCGTTCGTTTAATTCAATTGTTTATTAATCACCTTCGTTTTTCAATCGATTTCGTTTTTCAATTAGTTTTTTTTTTTGTAACCGCTTTCGTCTTTCAATTTTTTTTTTGTTTGCACAGCGATTCGTTTTTAATTGCCTAGTTTCAGTTGTCTTTCAATAACCGCCTTCTTTTTTTTAATTACCTACAGTACCGGCCAAAAGTATGGAAAGTTTCATAAGACCCAAGTTAAGAAATGTTTTAAATAACAAATAATGTAGAAAGTTTAATGAAATTAAAATTAATCTTAGTTGTAACAATATTTGACTTGCTATAGGTAGATGAAATATAATGATTATCCGGTGGACAAAAGTATGGAAACTTTTGAGTTTGACATATTAAACATATTGTCACGATGTCATTATCATCTGGAAGTAAATTTAAATTCGTTTCGTAATTATTGCAATTACGTGCGTTTCAAAATTATTATTCTTATTGAAGTAGATGTTCGCAAAGCTCAATCGGAACTGACTTTAGAATATGGGGAGAAAGGGGGCGTGGCTGTTTTAAAATTCCGAGCTGTCACGAACGAATTAGGAATTTCGGTCCGTGTCTCCTTCACAGTGGTGGATGTAATTGGAAAAATCGTCCGGAAGAGACTTTAAACTCTTGCAGAAAAAAAGGGGCATGACTTATTTTTACATTAAAAAAAAACCACGCCCTTTTTTGTCCAAGAGATCCGCCGTTCTCTTAGTCCCTTTCTTATTGAGGTGGATGGTTTTAAAGCTCAATCGGAAGTGACTTTAAAATTCTGAGGGGGAGGGGCGTGACTGTTTTTATGCCTCCCGGCTCTCACGAACTTCGGTTCAGTCTCTGTTCCTACTTTCTTTATTTTATTAACGAGTGTCCTCGGCCCTCGCCTTAGTTCAATTTCTCGCAAGAGTGAAGAAAACGCGCAGCGCCTTAAAGGCCGCTCGCCGTTTGGAGGGCTCGCAGCACCTGTTGATTTGACGAACCATGAATTTTTACTCGGCGCTCTTTTTTCCTTGATCTTTAAATTAAAAAAGATTAACTCTTTTTTCAATCTTCATTTCTTCCACGGGTTTAATTGGGTTGGGTTGGTACTAAAAGAAGAAGTAAGATTTTTGCTCTTTTTAGCTTTTCTCTGTGCTTCTAAAGTCCATCTGTTTCGAGTCGTCAGCGCCATCTGTGTAAATTTTGTGGGACTGCAGTATTTTTTCGGCGCGAAATTTGAAATTTATTTTACGCGTTCGCTCCATTTATAGTTCAATCGACCTCGGCCAGATGGGAATCGTTGATTTTCTCTTGCTTTGTCTTTATTTACTATTGTTGTTCGTTTCAGTTCTATTTTGTTTCCCTTTCAGGTTCCTGCCTTTTGTTTATTTTTTTTTACTAAAAAAAAATGGTAAGAGAAAGATAAATGCTTGCAATTTTTATCCTCTCTCAGTATCACTCTAATAATCACAATGATATGGCATATGTCACGGCAGATATTATCCGATCGACAGATCTGTTCTTCGTTTACAATTAACGTTTAAAGTGATTCGCTTGATTAACAACTAAATGAGAATAAAAATTAAACGCCGCGGAAAGGTGAATCGGCCCCAATGGAGTAATTAAAAATAATTAGAGTAGTTCCGACCTTGTAACCAGTCGACTGTCAACAGTGAAAGAGCGCCCTCCAACGAAGCTAAGTGCAGTCAGTCACGTACTTCGACGCCGATGTTAGTTACATCATCAAAGGTGCATTCGACATAACGTTCGGAGCGCTTCTTTATCTCATTCTTACATGCACCGAGACGCATTCGCTCTCCCTCACACTTCTGCTCAGAGCGTGCCCCGAACGTAATGTCGAACGCACCCCAAGTGACGTCGAGTCAACGGGTCAGGTCCACTTTCACGGCGGGGGTGGGCCGTGTTGCCGGGAGTTCAACTAGTTCCAAACACCGATTCCGGCCTTTTCCTTCACCCAAAAAAACAGAGTTTCTCTGATGGGTAAAACTACCACTAAAAGTCCAATAGAAGAGAGAAAGATGCGCGCTACGAATCAGCACAAACTCAAAATGGCCACAAGACATACCTGTTCCTTGTTTCAACGACAGGCCTTCGAAAAGCTGTTTAACGAGCGTGCTTTAACAAATCTCGGAGAGAATTTCGTTTCAGGTTTCGATCGCAAAACTCCATGAAAAAAACACAAAGATTGAAGACACAAACAAACGTTACGCTGATGCAGATATGACTGCGAGACGAGCACGGCGTTCTTTCCACTATGCGCCGAGTCGTTACGAATGAAATCAGTTTTTAACCGGACGACAGAGTGAACTGGGGATATACTGTAAGACTAAATAACAGCGTATGGTTTTTCTGATGTAATATTGTGCAACATTGAGAAATATGATCAAAATCATGTCCGCGTACAGAAGTTTAGCTTCCCGTGAGAATACAGGGTGTTCGGAAAATATTATGAATAACCTAAATCAATTGTTTTTAACAAAATTCGGTTTTCAATTGTTTTTCTTTTTAATCGCCTTCAATTTTCTGCTCTTTTTCAACCCCATTCGCTTTTCAATAGTTCGGTATTCGTTTTTCAATTATTTTCACGTATTCCTTTTTCATTTGTTTTGTAATCACCCTCAGTCTTCAATTGTTTGCTTAATGATCACTTTCGTTTTTCAATAATAGGTAGCAGTTTATAAATAACATCGCTACCTGTTATTTGTAAACTGCTACCAGCGCCTAACAAGAGTCAAGATAGGCAACCATACATACACATTTGGTACATAACGTTGATTTTCCATAAGAAAGTGAGCACTTCATTTAAAAATTTCAAAAATCAACCCCTAACAATTTCTTTCTTGTTTTCAGGGAGTTGCTATGATCTTGGAAAGACATCCGGACGCCACGGCTGTGTGATTTAATCTTATTATCTTACGCGTTTATATTTTTGTACCGGTAGGTTTAGGGCGCCGTTCTTCCAAGAGTTGAAAGCAATGCAAGTGTACATAACTTTTTTTTAAGGCGAATATTAATAGTCTGATTTTTCTTTCCAAATAAAAGGACTTGATTATTAATCATTACATGTTTTATTTGGCCACACAGTGTATAACGTTTTTCTTAAAAAAATATACATGTACATACATTAGGGAGTATCAAAACTGTAGGCACTTACGTTATTATCATCTGACTTCGGCGTTCCTTAGGACATTTCGGAGCCGAAGCGGATTGGTCTTCTAAATACACGTACGTTTTGAGACTAGTTCGAGCACGCGGACGTAAAAATTAAATTAAGATTTCCTCCTCGCTCTTGAGAGCATTAACCGAATCTAATTAGGATTAGATTAAAACTAAAGCCTCACAATATTTTGGCTAGTTTTGACTTACTAGAATAAGTTACTTAATTAATTCAACGGTTTTTCCGGGACTTACTATAGAAAAAATCTTCGCTTAGCCTCCTCATTTTAAGATCCAAGAATATTTTAGTGAGCACAATGCGCTGTTAGCACGATTTTAATTAATCAAACAATTAATAATTAACTACTGCTAAATTGGTTTACGAAATAAATAAATAAATACGAATCACATTGAAAACAATAATTAAACTAAACGTACACAATAAAATTCAAACAATCTAATAATACTTAACACGTATAGATTTGTTGTATAAATTATTGTGCCTCCACAGCTTTTGATTTATTTAAATTAAAAAAAAAAAAATTACGTCCTAAATAAATTCGGCTACCTCACAGATTGCCTGTGGTTATACCCTGTACTCGGATGACACACTTTATAATACAAGATCATGAACAGGATCCCGGCGAAGAATGAAATGAAATTGATGTAAACGATGGGTTTATAGTAGAGGCTCTCCTTCAAGACGGCGTCCGCCTTCAGGATCCATATGACCGTCGCGATCGTGTTCTCGACGCAGAGCACCATGTAGAAGAAAATGTACCGCCACAGGGTCTTACCTTCGGTCAATGAGACGTGCGTGAAGATGTACACGGTGCCGAAGACGGTGTAAAAGAAGAAGTCGTAGATCTTGTTGTTATCACAGAAGTTCAGTTCTTTCGTCGAGACTTGCAGCCACATCACCATCAGGAACCAGTGGATGAATAAAGCTAAGACCGTGTACTGGGGTAGTATCGACGCGACCACGCTTATGCACATGATCCTCGAAACTAAAAAAATTAAACCACCGTGAGTGGATGTACTACGCCGATTCTGGCTCGCTTCCTTGTGAAGTTATTACATGGACTTGGAAGTGCCTTCGCCTAACAAAAATCACGATAGGCAACCGTACATGCGTTCATGTAAAAATATTGCATAAGGAAATGAACCAGAATCCCGGCATAACTGGAGTCGTATTCAATTGAATACCTGTGACTAAAAAGTGCCACATGAATTGCATGATCGTTCCACCCCATGAGATGTTGCTTTTGTTTATTAAGGAGACTCGGAGTAGGCGGTGATACGAAGCCATCGACCATGCCATGCTGCCAAAGGAACTTCCAATGGAAAGTAACTGGTGCACGACTGCAACAGACAAGTGCAACAACTTGCAGCATTCGGCCAATGTTCTCTTAAACAAACTTTCTTACGAAACACCCTGTATATTATCGAAGTTTCGAATTCTCCGGTAAATTCTAGCCCGAAGTCATGCGTCGCACGAGGGGTCTAACGCGATCGGTTCTCGAGTTAAAACAAAAACGAGATCACAGTCTAAGGTCCTGAGAGCTCTGGACGTTGCATACTTCGTCGCTTAGACTGTGACGCAATTGCCAGAATTGAGTGTAAAGTCGTGTACATTATGGAAATTTCGAATTCCCCAGTAAATCCTAATCTGAATTCATTTGTTTTCTTGCGCCGTTCGCAACGAAACAATCGACGATCGTATTTTCCGCGAATAAACCGAACTCGTTCGTTTTTTTTTTTTTTTTTAAGAAACGCCCGGTATGGTTTTTTTTTACGGCACACCCGGTATATTTTCGAATTTCCCGGTAAATTCTAGCCTGAACTCGTTCGCAACGAAACAATCGGCAATCGTATTTTCCGCGAATAAGCCAAACACGGTCGTTTTTTTTACAAAACACCCGATATCGTTTTTTTTTAACGGAACATCCTGTATATTATCGAAGTTTCGAATTCCCTGGTAAATTGTAGCCTGAACTCATGCGTCGCACGAGTGGTCTAACGTGATTGGTTCTCGAGTTAAAACAAAAACGAGGTCACAGTCTAAGGTCCTGAAAGCTCCGAACGTTGCACATTTCGTCACTTAGACTGTGACGTAGTTGCCAGAATTGAGTGTAAAGTCACAGTCGTGTACATTATGGAAATTTCGAATTCCCCAGTAAATCCTAATACGAATTCATTTGTTTTCTTGCAGGAATTGTTCAGAAAAAGCGAACGCCGTGCGCCGTTCGCAACGAAACAATCGGCAATCGTATTTTCCGCGAATAAGCCAAACACGGTCGTTTTTTTTTACAAAACACCCGGTATCGTTTTTTTTTTAACGGAACATCCTGTATATTATCGAAGTTTCGAATTCCCTGGTAAATTATAGCCTGAACTCATGCGTCGCACGAGGGGTCTAACGTGATTGGTTCTAGAGTTAAAACAAAAACGAGGTCACAGTCTAAGGTCCTGAGAGCTCTGGACGTTGCACACTTCGTCACTTAGACTGTGACGTAGTTGCCAGAATTGAGTGTAAAGTCACAGTCGTGTACATTATGGAAATTTCGAATTCTCCAGTAAATCCTAATACGAATTCATTTGTTTTCTTGCAGGAATTGTTCAGAAAAAGCGAACGCCGTGCGCCGTTCGCAACGAAACAATCGGCAATCGTATTTTCCGCGAATAAGCCAAACACGGTCGTTTTTTTTTACAAAACACCCGGTATAGTTTTTTTTTTTAACGGAACATCCTGTATATTATCGAAGTTTCGAATTCCCTGGTAAATTATAGCCTGAACTCATGCGTCGCACGAGGGGTCTAACGTGATTGGTTCTAGAGTTAAAACAAAAACGAGGTCACAGTCTAAGGTCCTGAGAGCTCTGGACGTTGCACATTTCGTCACTTAGACTGTGACGTAGTTGCCAGAATTGAGTGTAAAGTCACAGTCGTCCATTAATTATGGAAATTTCGAATTCCCCAGTAAATCCTAATACGAATTCGTTTGTTTTCTTGCAGGTATTGTTCAGCAAAAGTAAACGCCGTGCGCCGTTCGCAACGAAACAATCGGCAATCGTATTTTCCGCGAATAAGCCAAACACGGTCGTTTTTTTTTACAAAACACCCGGTATCGTTTTTTTTTTTAACGGAACATCCTGTATATTACCGAAGTTTCGAATTCCCTGGTAAATTATAGCCTGAACTCATGCGTCGCACGAGAGGTCTAACGTGATTGGTTCTCGAGTTAAAACAAAAACGAGGTCACAGTCTAAGGTCCTGAGAGCTCTGGACGTTGCACACTTCGTCACTTAGACTGTGACGTAGTTGCCAGAATTGAGTGTAAAGTCACAGTCGTGTACATTATGGAAATTTCGAATTCTCCAGTAAATCCTAATACGAATTCGTTTTGTTTTCTTGCAGGAATTGTTCAGAAAAAGCGAACGCCGTGCGCCGTTCGCAACGAAACAATCGGCAATCGTATTTTCCGCGAATAAGCCAAACACGGTCGTTTTTTTTTACAAAACACCCGATATCGTTTTTTTTTAACGGAACATCCTGTATATTATCGAAGTTTCGAATTCCCTGGTAAATTGTAGCCTGAACTCATGCGTCGCACGAGGGGTCTAACGTGATTGGTTCTAGAGTTAAAACAAAAACGAGGTCACAGTCTAAGGTCCTGAGAGCTCTGGACGTTGCACACTTCGTCACTTAGACTGTGACGTAGTTGCCAGAATTGAGTGTAAAGTCACAGTCGTGTACATTATGGAAATTTCGAATTCTCCAGTAAATCCTAATACGAATTCATTTGTTTTCTTGCAGGAATTGTTCAGAAAAAGCGAACGCCGTGCGCCGTTCGCAACGAAACAATCGGCAATCGTATTTTCCGCGAATAAGCCAAACACGGTCGTTTTTTTTTACAAAACACCCGGTATAGTTTTTTTTTTTAACGGAACATCCTGTATATTATCGAAGTTTCGAATTCCCTGGTAAATTATAGCCTGAACTCATGCGTCGCACGAGGGGTCTAACGTGATTGGTTCTAGAGTTAAAACAAAAACGAGGTCACAGTCTAAGGTCCTGAGAGCTCTGGATGTTGCAGACTTCGTCACTTAGACTGTGACTCAGTTCCCAAAATTCAGTAAAATCACAGTCTGGACCCCCCAGAGCTACACATGTCATCCTAGACTGTGATTTTTAGAGAATGTGAAAGCAGAAAAAAGCAAAAATTATAAGAATTTGATGATAAAGCGAAAAAGGAACTTACAATTTAAAGTATCGCTTATCCCTTGCCCATGGGTATGAAATATAATGGCTAGCTGCAGGATTTGTTGGGGCGCTGCCTCCAGGAAGCACTCCAGGACCCTCAGCAGAGCGACGTCGGAGTCCTCCTGGATCATCATCTTGTAATACTTCTGCTGGTTTTGAATGTCCTTCTTCTTCTCGGCGTTCTTCGACTTGATGGCGTAAGTCAACGCGTCGAAGTACCTCAACACCGGCGCCAGCTGGAAAACCAGAACCACGATGTAACACAGCCTTCGCTTCGTTATCTGTTTGGTCAACGTCTTCGTCTGCTTCTTATCGCTCAAGTAATACCTGAAATCAATCTTGGGCTGTAAAGAAGAAGCAAACAGTTCAAGCGCAGTGACTTATTACATACATCCGTATGCTGAACGCTGTGTTTACAAAAGCCGGTATGAGGATGAAGCCGAGCGTAATGAAGAAGTAATCGTATTCTTCGTGGCTGTAATATCTGTAGGCTAGATTCAAGTCGAAGCCGACGTCCACCAGGTGGCTGATGATCGAGATGACGAAGCCTGCGATGTCGTAGTTGTCGGCTCTGTCTTTGGATGGTACGTAGTCGACGGTGTCCGTGGCATCATTGCACATCCTGGTTTGATACAGGGTCATCTCATTACAGTGTAAATATTTATTTGGCACGATGAGATCATGAGGAAAGGTTACATGACTTTGACACACACTTCTTCGTCGGTTCAAAAAGACAAAAGTCTTTCACCCTGCGCCAGCGCCATCTACAACATGCGAATGAGTCATGTTGAATAGATAACAACTCGGACAAAGAACCGAATCGTTCATTAATTTTAATTGTAATTGGGTTACCTTCAACTAAATTCGCGTAGAATCTGAGCCGCGGGCAACTAAAAACGAAATGGAAGAGACGCGCAGCGAACCAAGTTGAACTAGTGTTGCCAATCTAATTTCCAATGAAATTTTGGTGAATTCAGACATGTCGATTTAGTGCTAAATCCAATGACTTTAGTTGGAAATAACTGATTCAATTAAATCGTGTTGCTTTGTGGCGAGATAAAAGTAAAATTAGGCAGACATGAAAGTCAAGCTCTTCTTTACCGACAGAATCTCTTGGATCATCTTTCACGTTGATATTACACAGAACTTTAACTTTCAAGAAATGTTAGGAGAAGAACTAGACAATTTAAATCGAAAGGAAATGCGGGAAATGTAACGAAGAGGAATCGACGAGCGTCTGGCTGCAGATCCACCTACAGCCAATCAGAACAAGGATAGGTCAAATTACCAATCAGAAGCATATACCACGCTCTAGCCAATTAGAATAAGGCAAAGTAATTCAAATTTTTGAATTCAAACTTAGGAATTCAGTTTCAATAATAGTGGTGTGATTCATATTAAACGGAACTGGTGAACCAAAAGAACGTTTTAGCTTAAAGCTGGAGAAAGAAATACAGCAATGAATGAAAATACTTTTATTTGTCATGTTTGTGGCTCAATATATAAGTCAAATATAACTAATTTTAAATATTTCAACAAAAATAACATTGTGGAAAATGTTGTCAGCAAAATAAAAAGTTTAGAAACTAATGTGATTTTACATTTACAAAATTTGAAAAATTAGAAAATGAAAATTTAGAACGCCAGTTAGATGTCGATCTTAATGTTAAACAAGACGTTACATTTTGGCAGTATTAATGTACCATTGGCGACAGAAAAAATGAGGACAAGTCTTAGCAGTGATTTTAACGTTTTTTTTTACTAATGTAAGTGAAACTTCTAATTCAGTTTGTAGTCGTTTCCATAGCAATGTGTTTAATATAATTTTAATCAAATATGGCATTATCGAAGATAATCATGCTAACATTCTATGTTCCGGATTGAAAACTGCTACTACCTGCGACAGTATGTATATCACAACTGATGATGCTGCAGAACAAGACAGTGTTGTACAAGAAGTTACTAATTGGACTGTTCATTCTGATGAAAGTAATTATACTGTGAAAAAAATTAATTTGAGTAGCAGCCATGAATGTAAATTGAAATGTGTTATATATGAATGTTGCGTGCACGTATATTCTTGTACATGCACAGATTATTTAATACATGCTATTGTATGTAAACACATACATAAAGTAGGTATTATTTATTATTATTAACAAAAAAGGTATAGGTATCCACAAGTAACGAAGTTCACAATAATTAAGACAAAGAGGAAATTCAAATGCCTTTAAAAACTTTAAAAAGAAATAATAATTTACAAACAGTACACACAGAAATTAATAATAACATTACTGAGGTTTCAGAATATTGTAAAAATAGTAAAAATTAAGACTTATTATCTAAGATAAGCAATTACTTAAAATTAATGAATAAAATGGTTAACAGGGTCCAGCATTCATGCAAGACAAATCAAAAAATAATAATCAATAATAAATAAATAAGAAAATTGATTTTCAACCAAATTTATATAAATTATAAATATAAATATGTTCCATATAAATTTACTGGAAAATTCAATTTACAAACACTGAACATCAGCTTTCATCGTCTGATCATTAGATTATTCTTTCAAACTTCTATGTATTTATAATGCATACTCAGGACTTAATCACTTACCAGCAAATTTATATGGAACTCACCATAGGTACAGTGCTCGGCATTAAAAATAAAACGTTCTGCCAACCCAAAGCCTAACCAGCACTCAGAGCCTCACTTCTGTTGAAAAATTCTAATAAATTCTGCCTTGATAATATGATCATATTTACTCTTTATCAATAAGATTCATTATTTTCGAACAAGATTGTGGTTTTTTGGTTAGTTTTTAATGTCAAGCACTGTATAGGTGTTTTTTTTTTATATTTGCACCCTACCTAGATACTTTAACACCTAGAGAAAAACTGTAAATACAAAAGTTGTAGCGATTTATATGTATTACTTTTTAGAGTTTTCAAGCTCCTAAAGTAAACCTACATGTGGGGTGCAAAAAAAACCTGTACATACAAACATTTTAAATTGCTTCGTTTTTTACAAAATAATTTATAATTCATTTTAGATATCAATCAACAAAGAAAAAAGGAAATGCCATAATTCGTCTAGGAAAACCTTTCCCAAAAGAAGTATATTAGATTCATAGCATGTTAAATGAGAATTAGAATTATATTCCAGAAAAAAATGTGCATTTTCAGTGTCCGTTAAAAGGATTTGTATTACAAAAGATTAAAGTTAACTAGTAACTAAAGTACTAGCCTTTACAGTTTTAATAAAATCAATTCCAAGCGATTTAAAACTGCTACTTATATAGCTATTTAGTTGAAAGTTTCACTGAAATTAGAAATGGACCCCCTTTCAAATCTGTTTCTTCTGATCAGATGTTGCACTGAAATAAAACACGTCTTATTAGAGTTCAAAGTGTCATGCAATTTTCTTACTTATCATATGTATTGTATTTTAACGCCAGTGCTATTGATGCCGTTCTTGAAATATAACTCAGTATCCACCCTGACCCGATGTTCAAATGAATATTACGATTGGCATCCCAGTAAACATGAAACATCCATGTGACATCACAGAAAGTCGAAAAGCATTCACACTTGTAACGTTTCTTTGTGACGTGAATATGATATCACTGTGATATCTACGTAATAGGTTCTGTAGGAATAAAATTTAAAAACACTCCAGAAAGCCTCATGCACAATGAGGTAGAAATAATAATAATAGTAATAATAATAACATAATATATACGTTATATAATTAATTTTGCTAATATGTTAGTCACAGAAGACGGACATTTAACGTGAAAATGCCGTTATTTTCACCATTTGCTTACAGCAGGGTGATGTTATTTTGTTTACTGGGATTGGATATCATATTTTTAATTGCTGTAAGTAAAAATAATAATATTAATACAAAAGAAACATAGAGTATGGTATAAAAGCCAGGTTGAGTTTCTGCTGGTTTAAGGATCTCCGAGTTCTAACTGGTAGCATGCTGTAAAATATCTAACACGATTTGCTGTGTCGGTGCAAAATCCATATTCATGACATAACAGCTGATCTTGTGTACACTAAAAATTTACACGTTTTAATCATAATGTTACAGAATGAGTTTAAACTTTAAAATATTGCGGCCTGACTTACGTGTCAAATTATCAACTTCCAAAGTAAAAGCGAGGTTATGAGAACCATGACGGCCTGATTACGGCTACCAGTACCAGTCACCATATTATTTTTAAAGATTCTCTAAGTTTTAAACCTTATTTTGTTTCACCAGCTTAATTAGTGTCTTTTAATGTGAACCACACCACTATTGGAACTGTAATCGTAAGTTTGAATTCGAAAATTTGAATTACTTTGTCCTATTCTAATTGGCCACAGTGTATTATAATGTGATTGGTAATTTGAGCTATCCTTGTTCTGATTGGCTATAGGGGGATCTGCAGCTAGACGCTCGTGAGGAATCGTGATGAAGTAATTTCCTTCTGCCATAGATGGCGCTGCTCTTTCTGACCGAAAGTGATAAATGGTCAATGGTCAAAGTAAATCGTTGAATAAAGAGAGACGGGATGTAAAATACAACTTAACTGCGGATGATTAATTTCGCTATCGTTAATCAAACGGCGACGCTTTATTGACTGTGCTCATGAACTGTCGGTAAAGTAGTAAGCACCGGCTTGAAAATCGGTAAAATTTCTGGAGGAGAATTTTAAAAAAAGGAAGATTTACAATTACAAAGAAAGAGACAAAAACAAAAGACAATCGGTAAATTAAACTACTAATAATAATGAAATCTTCGGCCTAGAATTCTAGATATTTTAAAATTTAAAAATTATTTAGTGAAAACAGTATGAAATAATCAAAAGAAAATTGAAAATCCCGTTTTGTTAACAAAAGAAAAACGATGTGCATTTAATATCAAATTGATGAAATATGGGGGAAATCTTTAAAAAAATAAAATTTCAAGAGACCAGGTCCGGAAAGATGAAGGCAAATCCAACCCTGGGCAAAGAAATGGGGGGATAACTTTAAAAGAACTAAATTTTAAGAGATTATGTTCGGAAATGTCAAAGGTCAAGGCCAAGCCAACCCAAGGTAATGAAATAGAAGGAAAATCTTTAAAAAATAAACATTTTCAAGGACGAAGACTCGAAAAGGTCAAGAGTCAAGGTCAACCTAATCCAAGGCAAACATGGGGGATTTATTTGAAAAATTAAAACTTCAAGAGACGAGGTTCAAAGAGGTCAAACTTCAAGGTCAACCCAATCTAAGCCTGCTGCTCATCCCAAGCAAGAAACAGATATTAAAATTAAAACTTAAAAAAAAATTCAAGAAGGATCAAGGCCAAATGAAATTTCAAGGTCAAGCCAACCCAAGGTTCCAAAATTCCAAAAGAGACGAGGTTCAAAGAGATCAAAGTTCAGGGTCAACCCAACCTAAGCCTACTCATCCCAAGCAAGAAACTAAGATTGAAATTAAAACTTAAAAAAAAGCAAAACTCGAAAAGGTTAAAGCTCAAGGCCAAATGAAATTTCTAGGTTAACCTAACTCTGTTCAACCCAAGCAAAAAATTAGGAATGAAAAATGTTAAATGACAAGCTAAACTGAAATTTCAAGGTCAACTCGTTAGCCAACTCACTAGGTGCCGCGAGCCCTCAAACGGCGAGCGGCCCTTATAACGCGCAGGGCTCTCCTTATTTCTCTGCGGCGAGAAATGTGAAGGACATAGGTCAATGTCAACCCAATCCAAGGCAAACATGGGGGAAATATTTGAAAAATTAAAACTTCAAGAGACGAGGTTCAAAGAGGCCAAACTTCAAGGTCAACCCAATCTAAGCCTGCTGCTCATTCCAAGCAATAAATTGAGATTAAAATTAAAACTTTAAAAAAATTCAAGAAGGCTCCAGGCCAAATGAAATTTCAAGGTCAAGCCAACCCAAGGTTCCAAAATTGGGGGGAAATCTTTAAAAAATTAAAATTTGAAGAACGATGGTTCGAAAAGGTCAAGGATCAAGGTCAACCCAATCCAATTCAAAAGTTTGAAAAATTAAATTTCAAGAGACGAGGTTCAAAGAGGTCAAAGTTCAAGGCCAACCCAACCTAAGCTCAAGGCCAAATGAAACTTCAGGGTCCATCTAACTCTGTTCGACCCAAGCAAAAAATTAAGAATGAAAAATTTTTAATGTCAAGGTCAAGCCAGGTGCCGTGAGCCCCTAAACGGCGAGCGGCCCTTATAACGCGAAGCGCTCTCTTCTTATTTCAGGTTAAAATCATCTATATGTGGGACTGTGGGCGGCAATCGGCAACAGTGCTGCCAACCGACCAAGCGAAGCATTTCGGAAGATAGTTTTATTTTATTTTATTTTTAAAAATCATTTTAAAAAAATTTAAATATTCTCATGAAGTAAACAAAACTGGGTCCAAATTTCTAAAATTAAGACATTTGAGTTAATTGTGCAACTTTTGACGCTATTTAAAACAAAAGACGATCGAGAAATAAAGAAAATTTGTAAAATTATTATTATTACAAAATTTAAAAAAATTAAAATTAAAGAATCTTATTGAATAAAATTAAAAAAAAAATAAAAATAAAAGAAATCTCATTAAATAAAATTACAAAAAAATAAAAATTACAAAATTCTCAATAAATAAACAAAACTTTCTAAAATTAAGATTTGAACTTTAGGCAATTTTTGGCGTAAAATAAAACAAAAAACGATCGACGAATTTATAAATAAAAATATCTCATTGAATAAAATTGAGAAAAAATTACAAAAATAAAAAACTCATTAAATAAAATTACAAAAAATTATAAAAATTAAATTCTCATTAAATAAACAAAATTTTCTAAAATTAAGATTTGAAATTTGTGCAATTTTTGACGTAAAATAAAACAAAAGACGATCTAAAAATAACGAAAATTGATAAAATTACAGAAAAATAAAAATTTTAAAAAAAGTCGAGTTCAAAATCGGTAGATCTACCGAATTATCGGTAGAGTTGGCAGCACTGATCGACAATGTGAAATCGGCTGTCAGTTAGTTACTTTAGTTTTTGTCGGCTTCCGGTTTTAGTGATTTCTTTGTTGCCAATAGTAAAGCTGAAACTTCACTAGCAAGTCGTCAATCAAAAATTTAAAAATTTATCTGTATTTTTTTCTTCCGTGAAAATACGCAAGGTTGCTTAAATTACACCCGTAATTCGGGTAATTGCTCGCACATTGGCAACCCTGATCACAGTAAAAGAATCTATACAATAGCGTCACTCGAATGTAACTGTCACATTTGCCATTTTGTTTGATACCTATCGCCTTGCAAATTACATTGATCGCGTTCACCGGAAGTAATTGCTTGCAAACGGTTGGCAATTTTTCTGATGAACGGGTGTTCATATTGCAAACATGTTTGCCGTATGATTGCTAACAGACGTCATTTTTTAAGCGTGAAATTTTAACGCTGAATTAGCGCTGCCATCAGCAAACGTGTTGAAAACGTCAGACGTGACATCATTGAAGATACACGGCCTTATTTGCACAATAACCTAACTTATTAACAGAACCGAAACGGAAGATATGCATAAATTATTAGAAGTAATTGTTCACCAGACAGGCAACAGCAATCACAAACGTATCAGGGCCGCATCACAAGATGATTTGTTCCGGTGAACGCGACCGATACCATGTAGGTATCAAACAGTATGGCGGCCTTTTTTTAAACTGACGTTTAAATGACGCTACTCGGTAATTACTTATACTGTGGTAGATTACCAGTGAGGTAATATTAAAAATAAATTAACGGGAATTTAACAACACTGATTCAAATACAATTTGGTTCTTCTTCTGCGTTCATTTTTCTACCTACTACCCTTTGAGCTGAACGGTCAGGCCATCCAGGAAAGACTGTTGGCGACACTGCCGTCGCCGCATCTGATTGGTCGATTTCAAAAACAAATTTTTGTTATCTGTTATCAACGAACTTTTGCATCCTTCATTCATTCCGTGAAGTAAATCACTGCGAGAATGGCACAGAACCTGAACCCCTCGTACGAGCAGCAGCATTCCAGCAACGCCAAACACAACGACGACAGCAAGCAGTTCTCCACGGACAACCACGCGGTCACGAAACGGTAAGAAAAGTCGCCTTGTTTGTCCTAACCCCAAAACTAACGCTCCGGTCCGTCTCGGCGTTTCAGGCTCCAAAAGGAGCTGATGAGCCTGATGATGTCGCAAGACAAGAGCGTGTCGGCGTTCCCCGAGGGCGAGAACCTCTTCAAGTGGATAGGCACGATCACCGGCCCCAAGGACACCGTGTACGAGACCCACAAGTACAAGCTGAACATGCAGTTCTCCAACTCGTACCCCTACTCGGCCCCCCTCGTCAAGTTCATCACGCCGTGCTTTCACCCGAACGTCGACACCGGCGGCAACATATGCCTGGACATTTTAAAAGATAAGTGGTCCGCCTTGTACGACGTAAGAACTATCTTGTTGTCAGTCCAGGCCCTCCTGGCCGAGCCCAACATAAACAGTCCGCTTAACACCTTGGCCGCGGACTTGTGGAAGACGCCCGACGAGTACCGGCAACAAGTGAACGAGTATTACAAGGAGGTTTGAGGTCGATTTTGAAAGGGGGGAGACGTATTTATTTTCGAATTCGATGCACCCAATGAAATGTAAATGTGATGGTTGTTTCCTTTATCTGTTTTATGAGCGTGTGTGTGTGTATGTGTGTGTATTATAACTTGTTATTGAATTGTGCACGGGGCTGTTACGAATTCGGGGATTTTCTTGTTCCATTTTGTAAGTTGGCAAGGTGGTACAAAGTTGGAGCACAAAGTTGTATCGAAAGTGACACCCAAAAATATTTGGCTTTTGTTTCTGTAACTTCCTTGTTTGTTCAAACCATTTTCATCAAGTACTCAAAATTAAAAAAAAAAAATTGTTTAGTAATGCAAGTTCCTGCTGCCTTTATTTACAGTAATGGGGGGGGGGGGTAAAAAATGAAAGTGACTGACACTGACGAAGTAATTTCTTTTTACAAACCTTGCAAGTCAATTAAAAAAAAAAAAACGACTCGTTCGGTACAAGCATCCGAGCTGAGTTTGTTTCGTCTTCAAAAACGTCTGCGCCCACTTGTTCATCAAATTATACTTCTTTTGTTTTAAGACGCGTGACGGTTTTTGTTATAAGAGACCGGGGTCGAGTTGATTAAAATCGTTTGATTAAAATCACATTTAAAATCACGCGATTTTTATCTTTTAAAATCACGATTTTATCAAATTCGTTTAAACTCATTACCAAAATATAAAACAAAAAATAACTTAACACCGACGAAATCATTAATCATTTTTTGTTACAAACCTTGCAAGTCAATTAAAAAAAAAAAAAAAACCACTCGTTCGGTACAAGCATGTGAGCTGAGTTTGTTTCGTCTCCAAAAACGTCTGCGCTCACTTGTCCGTCAAATTATACTTCTTTTGTTTTAAGACGCATGACGGTTTTTGTTACAAGAAAGCAGAATTGAGCTGATTCAAATCGTTTGATTTAAATCACGTTTAAAAAATCACCGATTTTATAATCACGCGATTTTTATCTTTTAAAATCACGATTTTATAAAATTAGTTTAAACTCATTACCAAAATATAAAATAATAAATAACTTAACACCGTCGAAATCATTAATCATTTTTTGTTACAAACCTTGCAAGTCAATTAAAAAAAAAAAAAACGACTCGTTCGGTACAAGCATCCGAGCTGAGTTTGTTTCGTTTTCAAAAACGTCTGCGCTCACTTGTCCATCAAATTATACTTCTTTTGTTTTAAGACGCGTGACGGTTTTTGTTACAAGAGACCAGGGTTGAGCTGATTCAAATCGTTTGATTAAAATCACGTTTAAAAAATCACCGATTTTAATCACGCGATTTTTATCTTTTAAAATCACGATTTTATAAAATTCGTTTAAACTTATTAATAAAATATAAAACAAAAAAATAACTAGCACCGACGAAATCATTAATCAATTTTTTTTAAAACTAAAATCACGTTTAGAAAATCACCGATTTTAATCAACTTTTAAAATCACGATTTTGTCAAATTCGTTTAAACTGATTAGTAAAATACAAAACATGAAACAAGAAACAAACTGTTGAAATAGTAAACATTTAAAACTTAAAAGAAGTAACGCGTTGAAAACGACGAAAAATTATGAAGTGCAAACAAACAAATGAAAGCTCGATTTATTTGATATCTTGCTCACAATAAAAATGAAATGCAAAGAAAAAAAAAACGAAAGTTCGATTTACAAAAGCTTTCCATCGGAAACCGTCGATTTTTTTGTTCATAGAAAGATAACAAAAAATAATTAAATGCAAAGAAACAAATGAAAGTTCGATTGTCATCCTACTATTTTTTTCCCACTTCACGTCATGTATTTATTTCACTTTCATTTTCTTCTCGTCAAATATCGATTTTTTCTTGTTTTCAGAAAGACTATCTTCTCGTTAGTAGACAAGTCAACTAATAGATCTATTAGTTGGTCTATTAGTTTTGCTTATCAATTAGCCAACCAGTAGATCTGTCCGCTTGAAAGCGAGTCAACTAATAGATCAGTCGAGTTAGTAAATAATTTGCTTATAACTAAACCGACCAATGGACTTTCTCGTTCATAGACAAGTCAACTAATAGATCTATTAGTTGGTCAGTAATTTACAGAACAAATAAGTCAACCGATGAATTTGTCGCTTTGTAAACAAAGTAACTGATAGATCTGTTAGTTAGTTAATAAACCACACAGTAAGCTGGTCAGAAGCAGGCAGCAAAAACGAAACGGTTTGCTTATCAATTAGCCCACCAGTAGATCTGTCCGCTTGAAAGCGAGTCAACTAATAGATCAGTCGAGTTAGTAAATAATTTGCTTATAACTAAACCGACCAATGGACTTTCTCGTTCATAGACAAGTCAACTAATAGATTTATTAGTTGGTCAGTAATTTACAGAACAAATAAGTCAACCGATGAATTTGTGCTTTGTAAACAACGTAACTGATAGATCTGTTAGTTAGTTAATAAACCACACAGTAAGATGGTCAGAAGCAGGCAGCAAAAACGAAACGGTTTGCTTATCAATTAGCCCACCAGTAGATCTGTCCGCTTGAAAGCGAGTCAACTAATAGATCAGTCGAGTTAGTAAATAATTTGCTTATAACTAAACCGACCAATGGACTTTCTCGTTCATAGACAAGTCAACTAATAGATTTATTAGTTGGTCAGTAATTTACAGAACAAATAAGTCAACCGATGAATTTGTCGCTTTGTAAACAACGTAACTGATAGATCTGTTAGTTAGTTAATAAACCACACCATAAGCTGGTCAGAAGCAGGCAGCAAAAACGAAACGGTTTGCTTATCAATTAGCCAACCGGTAGATCTGAAAAGTAGATCTGAAAGCACGTCGACTAAATAGATCAGTCGAGTTAGTAAATAATTTGCTTATAGCTAAACCGACCAATAGACTTTCTCGTTGTTCATAGACAAGTCAACTAATAGATCTATTAAGCAGTTGATAATTCACAAAAGAAATGAATGGGTCTATTAGTTGTTTAGGAAGACAAGTAACAGATTTATTTGCTGCTAGTAAAGTTAGTAAATAATTTGCTTATAACTAAGTTGATCGAAAGGTTCGTAGACAAAGTCAATTAATAGATCTTTTAGTTGATCCATAATTTGCAGAACGAATAATAGATTTGTTAGTTAATTGGAAGGATGAGTAACTGATTTATTAGTTTGCAGTCAAGTTAGTTAATAATAATGTCTTTTTTTTATGTTGTTGAAACCCCACCCAACCGACTTGCCACTTCTTTTACGTCAAGCCAAGCGTCGGCGTCGACGCCGCCTCGAATTCGTAACGCCCCGTATTTAACGCGACGCATTACGCAGCGCAACTTAAAAGGGCGACGTTCGACTGATAGTAAATTTACTTGTGCTAAATAAAGGTGTTGTTATTGTACGAGCGGGGAATTTATTTAATTATTGCGACGCACGCTATACAATATTTATTTGGATATTCAATTCATTAGCCTTACATACATTATGTACACACCTTTCATATTCATTAGCCTTAAAACACGAAGAGTTCATCTTATAAGTTAGGACTTAATATAAAAATAAATAATAACTAGACTCGGGACGTTTCGGAGCGCCGCCGCCACTCCTCGCATTGCGTAACCACGGCAACGCTCCGATACGTCCGAAGTCTAATAACAAAAACGTCTGAATCGTGGAATGAAAACGATTAGGTTTTGACGGCGATCAGGATGAAGAACAGCACGCTGACTGTCACCGCGAGGATGATGATTGCGCACATCTTTCGGTTTTTCCTTTGGTACGCGTCGGCCTTCTGCAACTGCTTGAACCCCTCGTACACCTGGATCTGCGACTGCTCCACGTTGTAGTCTATTCGGTCGAGGATGGTGCCCTGGTCCGCGACCATCTGGCTGAGGTCTTTGAATATCGTGTTCAGGTCGACGATCGACTTGACTATCGCGTTCACCTCCTGCTCGCGCTGCTGCGCCGCCTTCGCGCTCTCCTCCTCGAAGTACAGCAGCTGCTGCTGGTTTCCTTGCCGCGAGTTCATGAAGAAGCTGTCGATGTTCTCCTCGCCGTTGGCCAGCATCATGTCGTCCTCGAGCGAGGGGTTCTCGAAGTACACCTTCGAGCGCTCCTCCCTCGACTGGATCTGTCTGAGGTAGCTGTTCTGGGTAGACCTGAACTGCACGGACAGGTCCTGGAGGGCGGTCGCCAGCGATCGCACCACGTTGTTCGTTAGGTGTCTTTCCTTTGTGGTACCTGGAATCGATCGAACAGTAAATCACTTATTAAAAAACGACAAGTTTATGAGGTCGGGAACAGCGTGTAACAAAAGAAAACCCGCATGTTTATAACCTGTGAGCAACTAAAAATCAGATTAGAGCAGGCGGTGCAAAGAAAATGTATGTCTGTGATTAAATGAAAAGTCAATAAATTTGACAGCGCACGAATGTATTACATTAATTAATTCAGTTAATCACAGACATACATTTTTTTTGCACCGCCTACTCTAATCTGATTTTTATTTGCTCACTTTTTATTTTGTTGTGTGCATGCTCCTGACGGTTCTGAACTGTGCTGACGAGAACCCGAACAAGCCTAATATGTGCTGTCTTTTTTTTTTTTTTTATTTTGTTTTAAAGCAAACTTAATAACAGTGTTGTTATGACTGTGCCAAAAAAGCACAAACTTTGACTATTCGCCTTCATAACAGATTTTCACGTCATGCAATAGATGTCGCCACGATAATGAGACTTGTCATTTGAGTGCTTTTGGAATCAGTGTTGCCAATGAACGAAACAGCTATTCCCCACGATCGACGACAAAAATATCCGCTTTTCCCCGATCCTTGATATAAAATGAAAAAAGTCAAAGGTGTGTTTTTTAGAATGATGCTCTGGTACTTTTCAAGAATAACAACTGTGTGTTGCCAACTTAAAGAATTTTTTGAAGTCGTTAGGTTTAAGAGATCTTTTTTTTTTTCTAAAAAAAAGGGGATTTTCAAATTTTATTTCGGGCCATATTTACAGGCCATTTTTTTTACTATGTATCGATCGAGCGATCGAAATGTCAAAGTACATACTTTTATATAGCTATCTCCTTCTAACTTTCGTGAAATAGCCTTGCGGCTTTTGTCATGTTATTGTCCCGTTTCATTGTATATTTTCTTAACTCAGATTTATACTATTAGCATATAAATAAAAAATGAACTTTATTTATCTAACTTATATAAATAAACCGCCATCTATTGAGCAAAGTTTCAACAGTCGACAGTCATTTCTGGATGACTGCGTAGTTGTAAGACATTCAACAATTGTTGTGTTATACATATTTAACAGTGCCATCTGTTGCATTTTTTCAAAATCTGTGACTTCTTATTTCTTTTGCTTTCTTATCGTTCTTTTCATTTTTTTAAATTATTAATTATTAAATTGTGTCGTGAAAGTGTTGTTCTTTTGTCTCTATTATTTTTTAAAATTCTATTAATTTTTTGAATTTTTTATTACATATTCTGTTTTCTTTGTTCTGTCATCATTCATTTCAAATTGTTTATTTTTTTTTAATTTATGTATATACTGAATTGTGCCGTAAAATCGATTGCCTTTTGTTTTTATTAAATTTTATTTTTCCTATTTTTTAAAATTTTCTTATTTCTTTATTTGCGTTCCTATCGTTGTTTTCATTTTTTTTAAATCGATTAAATTGTGTCGTAAAAGCGATTTCCCTTTGATTTTAGTATTTTTTTAAATTCTGTTAACTTTTGAATTCTTATTATTTTGTTTTCTTTGTTTCGTTTTCATTCTTTTCAAATTGTTTTTTTTTCTTCATTTATTATTAAACAACCTACGCCATTGCATTGTTCGTTTCAAGTTGTTTCTTTTTTAAATTTATGAATCTACTGAACTCGGCCGTAAAATCTTTTGTTTTTTATTTAAATTTTCCTATTGGTGTTTTTTAAAATTCTCTAATTTTTTTGCTTTCTTATCATTATTTTAATTTTTTTAAATTAATCTTTGGAATTGTGCCGTAAAAGCGATTTTCTTTTGATTTTATAATTTTTTTGAAAATTATTTTGTTTTCCTTGTTTTGTCATCATTCACTTCAAATTTTTTTTTTTTACTTTAGTAATCACCGTTCATTTCAAACTGTTTATTTTTTTAATTTATGTATCTACTGAATTGTGCCGTAAAATCGATCACCCTTTGTTTTTATTATTTATTATTTACCCTTTATTTTTCGTATTTTTTTAAATTTTGTTATTTCTTTATTTGCTTTCCCTTCGTTCTTTTAATTTTTTTAAATCTATTAAATTGTGTCGTAGAAACAATTTCCCTTTGATTTTAGTATTTTTTTTAATTCTATTAATTTTTTGAATTTTTATTATTTTGTTTTCTTTGTTTTGTTATCATTCTTTTCAATTGGTTTTTTTCTTTTTTTATAAAACTACTGAACTGGGCCATAAAATCGATTGTCTTTTGTTTTTTATTGTTTTACTTTTAGTATTTTTTAAAATTCTCTCATTTTTTTGCTTTCTTTTATTCTTTTCATTTTTTTTTAGATTAACCTATTAAATTGAGCCGTAAAACCGATTTTCATGATTTTATAATTTTTTTGAAAATTATCATTTTGTTTCGTTTTTTGTTTATTATTGTTCTGTTTTGTTGTTTTGATTTTAGAAATTTTTTAAAAATTCTATTAATTTTTTGTTTTTTTATTATTTTGTTTTCTTTGTTTTATCATTCTTTTCAAATTGTTTTTTTCTTTTTTTATAAAACTACTGAACTGGGCCACAAAATCGATTGTCTTTTGTTTTTTATTGTTTTACTTTTAGTATTTTTTAAAATTCTCTCATTTTTTTGCTTTCTTGTTATTATTTTCATTTTTTTTTCAATTAACCTATTAAATTGACCCGTAAAACCGATTTTCATGATTTTATAATTTTTTTGAAAATTATTATTTTGTTTTGTTTTTTGTTTATTATTGTTCTGTTTTGTTGTTTTGATTTTAGAAATTTTTTAAAAATTCTATTAATTTTTTGAATTTTTATTATTTTGTTTTCTTTGTTTTGTTATTATTCTTTTCAAATGGTTTTTTTCTTTTTTTATAAAACTACTGAACTGGGCCATAAAATCGATTGTCTTTTGTTTTTTATTGTTTTACTTTTAGTATTTTTTAAAATTCTCTCATTTTCTTGCTTTCTTGTTATTCTTTTCGTTTTTTTTAAATTAACCTATTAGATTGAGCCGTAAAACCGATTTTAATGATTTTATAATTTTTTTGAAAATTATTATTTTGCTTTGTTTTTTGTTTATTATTTTGTTGTTTTGATTTTAGAAATTTTTTAAAAATTCTATTAATTTTTTGAATTTTTATTATTTTGTTTTCTTTGTTTTGTTATCATTCTTTTCAAATTGCTTTTTTTTTTTAATTTATAAAACTACTAAACTGGGCCCTAAAATCGATTGTCTTTTGTTTTTTTATTATTTTATTTTTAGTATTTTTTTAAATTCTCTCATTTTCTTCCTTTCTTATTATTCTTTTAATTTTTTTTTATTAATCTGTTAAATTGTGCCGTAAAAGCGATTTTCTTTTGTTTTTATAATTTTTTTGAAAATTATTACACATTTTGTTTTCTTTGTTTTGTCATCATTCTTTTCAAATTGTTTTCAACTGAATTACGCTGTAAAATCAATCGACTTTTGACTCGTATGTATTTATAATGAAATTTTTAGTTTTTTTTTATTTATTTATGTTGAAAAAGGGATTTTGACAACTCTTGAGGAGGGATTTCTACTTTTTGCGCGTTGGTAACACTGACTGAAATGACAGTTACAAAAACATTTGACAGTAACCAATGTTGCCAACTCTATTGCAATTGTAAAATACATGATTTATTTTATTTACATTTTCCGAAGACTGAGTTCTTCAGTTATATCCGAAATTTGTTTTAAGATATCGCCAGCGACGGCTACGCCGCTCTGTGTGATTCAATTGAACTACTCAAAGTAGAGATTAAAAGTCGAAGACTTGACAGGAATTCACATATAAATGATGTGTAATGTTACGTCACGTCACATCACTGTCCCTAACCTCACTATCCTGTTCCCTACTTTGAGCGGCCATTATAGCAGCGATGGCGATAGCAAATTAGTTGAAATTTCATTGACTTCTTGACGTTGGTAGTGTGAGCAGCTGATGGACATTGTTGCCAACTTAGGAATTTTCCTCTCGACTTTAGGGACAAATTTTTCTGAGCGCTCTAAACTGTCAGACAAATTACAATACGTGCAAAACATAGTCGGTAATAGAGACTGCGCACAATAGCCGGTACAAACATATCTCAGCTCGTTTGACAGCTAACAGCACCCACGGTCACTCAATTCTATGCCCGCCCCCTTTAGAGATTCCGTAAACTACAGAAGTGATTAGTAAAAAAATCCCTGAACTCCTGAAAGAGTGGCTCCTGTCATAAAATAAATATAGACAAATAATGAATGTGTTTTTACAATCTAGAAATTTTTTTATTTTTATATCAACATTTGGAGGTATAAGAAGTGGCGGGTGTATAGTGCTATTGAACCCTAAATCTGGTGCTTTCGATTTTCCTTTAGTTGGCAACCCTGCAGTTCTAGTCTTCACATGCCCCTTTGAATAACAGATGGCGCCAAATCGACCAAAAACCGTCGACGTAAAGTTAAAAGTGAGCAAGTTCTCTTTTACGAGTCAGCAAGAGTAATGGATGTATTACGAAAGTAACAGCATTGGCAACTTAATAAATTAAATAAAAATTTTGTGAACGACAACGTACTGACCTTCCAACGAGTGACTCTTGATGAACTGTACGGACCGATGCACCGAGTTAAACATGACCGTGATCTCGGCGGTGCAGTTCTCTATCAGTACTTCGTCCTCCGAGCTCTCGTCGAACGTCGGCCTGTGCAAGTGCCTGGAGTGCAGCGACTTGAGCTCCTGTATTTTGTTTTTCAGTTTCGTTATCGTGAACTGTGCCTCCTCCAGCTGGTCTATCCAAGGCGGGGGCATGCGGTTATTAAAGGGGCCGTCTCCTTGCTCGGCGTCGCTCAGCGACACCAACTGCATCCGCTCCGAGGTGTCCTAAAAATTACAGCGGGTGATAACTGCCTCGGGGGGGAAAGCAAGTCTGTGGTGGTTGTTACTTGGTCGCTGTAGATGTGCCTGTTTCTAATCGCGTTGTTCCTCATCAGGACGAACACCTCTGTGAGACTCCTTGAGGCCATTCTTAACCCCGCTTTTAAATTACTGTTTACGTCTGCCGTGTTTTGACAGTTCAGATTCACTAATCCAACTTGACATTTGACATGGGGATGGGGATAAAAAGTAAAGTACTAACTTTTGGTACTTCGAGAATCAGCGCGGCCAACCACAGATAAAGAACTAATGTTATTGTTGTAATGGGTGTGTTTTTCAATTCAGCGATGAGTAAATCGAATTCCTTGAAAATCATCAACTTGTTCGTTCGTTGAGAATGACCACAAAATATTATGTAATCGGTAATTACAATTGGAGCCTCTTTATACGAAGTATCTGACCAATTTATTGTGATCACAGTTTGTCGTTCGAGAAATACTTGTCTTGTTTCTTGTTTTCACCGATGAGATAATCTGAAACTCATCGAAGAACGTTAGGCAATTACGAAAATTAACTCGGTGGATGCACCGTACTTTATTTTTCTCACTCTTACATGCACAAAGTCTCCAAATGTTCTCTCTCACGTTTCTAACCCGGTGAATTTTCGTAAACGCCTATTGAATTGAAGTTAATCGGTTGAGGTTATGTTTACAGAGTACCACATAAGTGACGGAAATGAACCTGTTTACTACTTATGGACACGTTTGGACAAACAATAATGTTTCTGGAGGACACTTCCCTTTCCCTGTTTTTAAATGATTCCTTTTTTCTTAAAGCGTGTGTCACGAGCGACTCATCGGAGGCGTTTCTTTATTCAACGCAATCGGCGGATCATTCTATTATTCATCGATTTGCGACCTAATTGTCAACGCGAGAGGTCTCTGTTAGTCGCAACATGGCCGATAAGAGGCTGAACAACATTGTAGTTGCATTAAACATGAAAGTTTGATCGGTGCATGTTTCAATTTAAACCAATCCGTGAAACGTCGTTCACCTTTTCGATGATATCAATATTGACCACCAGAGGTCGCTTTCTTTGTTTGATTTCGCGAATACAACGTGTTTTTGCATTGCAAGTTGCCAACTTCATGAAAAGAAATCCCAAGAAATCCAAACAAGAATTTATTCGACGGCATCGTACTAATAAAAATCCGCTTCCCAGTTATGAATTAAATTTAAAATCCGAATGGAAATTTGCACAGAAATATGCGAGTTGTTTCATTTATACCTATAAGCTTCATTGTAAAAGGAATGAAATTGCCGGTATAGTAGATTTCTGTAATTTTCATGCCTCAAATTTAAAAGACTACTCAGAACAGCTATATTTTTTATTATATTCTATAAAGTGTGGTTTCTTGCATTTCCTTTTGTTAGTGTATTATACAAATCTGCCTTTAGTGATTTTCTAAGCAAAATGTTCAGACGATTGGCAACACTGAGCGCCCGCACACAGTATAAGTAATTAGCCAGTAGCGTCACTTAAACGTCAGTGTCAAAAAGAAACGCCATACTGTTTGATACCTTTATGGAAATGTAATGAAATTTGCAAATCGGTAGGTATCAAACAAAATGGCAAATGTGACAGTTAAACTCTAGTGACGCTACTGTGTGATTTCTATACAGTGGCCCGCCCGGGTGCGTTCGAAATAAAAGATATTGGTTAGCATACAAGGAAGGCAAGTATACGATCAGGGTTGCCAATGTGCGGGCAATTACCCGATTTACGGGTAATTTAAGCAACCTTGCGGATTAAAGAAAGGCGTGGGTAAAAATGGGTATTTTCAAGAGAGAAAAAAAAAACAGATTAATTTTTAAATTTTTGACTGATTTCTTGTTAGTGATGTTGCAGCTTTATTATTGGCAACAAAGAAATCACTAAAGCCGGAAGCCGGCAAAAATTAAAGTAACTAACTAACCGCCAAATCCACATTGCCGATCAGTGCTGGCAACTCTACACAATTGTCAAATCTCAATTTTAAAAGGTTTTGTTTATTTAAAGAGAATTTTTTAATTTTTAAAAATTGCGCAATTGTTAATTCTGAATTTTAGAAATTCGAACTGGTTTAATGTTTAATGAGAATTTTTTTTTTAGTTTTATAAATTTGTCGATCGTCTTTTGTTTTATTTCACGCCAAGAACTGCGCAACTGTCAATTCTTAATTTTAGAAAGTTTTGTTTATTATTTAATGAGATTTTTAAAATTTTTTGTTATTTGTTTTTATTTTTACGTTATTTTTGTTATATTTATAAATTCTCTTTATTTATTTATCGATCGTCTTTTGTTTTATCTTGCGTCAAGAATTGCACAATAAATGTCAAACGTTTTAAAATAATTTGGACCCAGTTCTGTTTATTTCATGAGAATTTTTTTAATTTTCGTTTTTTAAATTTTATAAATTTGTCGATCGTCTTTTGTTTTATTTTACAAGAATTGCGCATCTGTCACTTCTTAATTTTAGAAAGTTTTGTTTATTTAACGAGATTTTTTAAACTTTTGCTATTTTTTTTATTTTTGTGTCATTTTTGTTAAATTTATAAATTTTCTTGATTTATTTGTCGATCGTGCTTTGTTTTACTTTGCGTCAAAAAATGCACAATAACTGACAAACGTCTTAAAACAATTTGAACCCAGATTCGTTTATTTCCATGAGAATTTTTTAAAATTCTATAAATTTGCCGATCGTCTTTGTTTTATTTTAAGTCAAAAATTGCACAACTGTCAATTCTTAATTTTAAAAGGTTTCGTTCATTTAATGATATTTTTTTAAATTTTTGCTATTTTTTTAAATTTTTGTGTCATTTTTGTTAAATTTATAAATTTTCTTTATCTATCGATCGTCTTTTCTTTTATTTTGCGTCAAAAATTGCAAACAATAACTGTCAAACGTCTTAAAATAATTTGGACCCAGTTTGGTTTATTTCATGAGAATAAAAAAAAAATTTAAATCATGATTTTCATAAATAAAAATCGCTTGAATAAAATCGGTGGTTTTAAACATAATTTTAATCAAGTGATTTAAGTTAGCTCAACCCCGATTTTAAACCATTTTAATAAATCAGAGACATCTACCGAAATTGTTTACAACTACCGAAATGTACGCTTGCCGCTTGGTCGGTTGGCAGCACTGTTGCCGATTGCCGCCCACGGTTCTACGGTCCCACATATGATTTTAACCTAAAAAAATCTGTCGTGCAACGTCCAAGTGTGTAAGGTTAGGTATTTAAATAAAATAAATTTTGTACCATTTATTTTCTGTTTCGGGAGTGCAGGTAATTAAAGGTCTGTTCGATAGCTGTGCACTTTTCTACACTTTTTGCACCAACCGCTCCTGAGAGAGTGCGATGTATATGACATAACATAAGTAGGAGTGAGAAAAATAGAGTAAAGGTGTTAAAAGTGTAGAAAGTGCAGAGCTATCGAACAGACCTTAAGTGAGTAATTTCATTACTCCATGTGGGTAAGAGCGGGCTTTTTAAAATTTGAGAAGGATCATCGGCTTAGAGTAGATTGGCATCACTGTCAGGATATCTCTATCTCGTTTTATTACATAACGCTGAACCAAGATGAAAATACAATCAGTGCACACACCAGTGTTGCCAGATTGTAGAGAAAATCCCGTTTTGCAGGGAAAAATCGAACAAAAAGGGATGCAGGGAATACCTTTAGAAAAGAGGGACATTCACTCAATTGAAACATAATAGCAATGATTTTTAAGTTGCAACTAAAATGCTGCAGCCGTGAATATGGAGACGAACCAATCCAATCACGGTTTCGTCGTTCTTATGGTTTGTTGGTTACTCGTTTCCTAGACAACATGCCTGCCACGTGCGATCTTGCGAGATAGCTTTAAGCTGGGTTCATTTATTCAACTCCGTTCACTCTATTTACTTTTTCCACACTCTAAAGAGCGAGAGCGAATAAGATTTAATATAAGTAAGAGTGAGACAAAAGTGCGAAGAGAGTAAATAGAGTGAACGGAGTTGAATAAACGAACGCAGCTTATGAGTGAAAATTATGTGGCAAGCTAAAATTGACAAGTGACAAGTTATAAAAAGTAAACAGTAACACAAAAGAAACGTGCAAAGTAGTGATTATATTTTTGCCTATTTTTTAACCCCTACAAGGAAAATTTTGCAATGAAAAGGTGTAAGTATATAAAAAGGGAAATGAAGTTACAAAAAGGGAAAATTCAACATTTTATTAGGGAATTTTTGTGGTAGACACCTGGCAACACTGACACACACTAGTCAGTGCGGGTAATTACCCGAAAAGTGGATATTTTGAGGCTCAGCGGGTAATCGTTCGGGGAAAATCGGGTATTTAAGTATTAAAGGTTAGAGATATCGTGACGTGATGTTCGCACGCCACTGTACGGATAGCTTGATCGTTGAAGTGATTGGTAAGCTTGATATTCGATAATTGGTAAACATCGTAACGCCGAACTAGAATTGGTCTTTGCGCAAATGTGACGTTTAAGATTATATTTTAACGGATCCTGCATTTAAACCAACCAAACATATCCATGAAATAATTTCGATTATAGAATATTTACTTTTTGTTCTATATTAACAGTATTTGCTCTTGTTTTATATTAAAAGTACTTTTTATTTTCGCATTTGCATTTAAATAAAAATAAATCTTCTGACTTTTTAGCGGTTTCGTTCATTGGCAACACTGATACTAGTGCAATCAGGTGGCAATCAGTGGAAAACGCTTAAAGCATCGAGTTTATATACCCTATTTCTCGAACGCTGCGGGTATAACTCTTAACCAATTTCACTCATTTTCGAACGCACTCCAGCGTAAACTGACATACGACCATAGGGGCCCGTTCAGGAACTGCATCGCGAGAGCACTTTGGGCGTTTAAAATGAAAAGCAAAATGCACAAAATCACTTACACGAGAGAGAAAGAACATTACCCAGAGCGCGCTCTTTTTAGTCGGAGCGTTATTCCTGAACGGGCCCCAGCATATGACTGACATAACCTCAAAATAATGAGTCGCCGTAAACATGAGCAGAAAAGAATTAATTTCTAGCGTGGGCTTACGCCTAGATGGCAGAAGAGCAGGCGAATTGCGACGCATACGTTGCAAGCTGGGCGTCTTCACCGAACCAGACGGAAGCGCATACATAGAGCAGGGCCTAACGAAAGTCTTAGCCGCCGTGTACGGCCCCCATCAGGTAAGCTAGTTTCACTTTCGCCCCCCCCCGTCCCCCCAACAACAAAACAGCACATTCTTTCAAGGTCAAAAACAGATCTAAAGCCCAGCACGACTCTGCCATCGTGAACTGCCAGTTCAGCATGGCGGTGTTTTCGACCGGAGAACGAAAGAAGCGACCGCGGGGCGACAGAAAATCCACAGAAATATCCCAGCATCTACGCCAAGCCCTACTAGCCGCAATCAAAATCGAGTTGTACCCCTGGTCGCAGATCAACGTGTACGTGGAGGTCCTGCACGCCGACGGGGGTGTATTCCCCGCCTGCGTGAACGCAGCCACTCTGGCTCTGATAGACGCGGGGATCCCGTTGAAAGAGTACGTGTGCGCTTGCACCGCCAGTTTGGCCAACAACGACACCCCCATGGTCGACATATCGCACCCGGAGGAGATCATGGGGGGGCCCACGCTCACCGTCGTCGCCCTGCCCATGTCGGAGAAGATCGTGCTTCTGGAAATGTCGCAGAGGTTCCACTTGGATCACTTGAAGAAAGTGATGGAGAAGGCGCTGCAGGGTTGCAAGGACGTGAAAAATATTTTGGACGAGGCGGTGCGGAATAACGTCGCCGATGTGGGGGCCTCCACCGGTTGGGCAAACACGACAGAGAAGATCAAGCGTTAATTTAAACGTTTATAAAGTAAGATTATTATTTGGAAGCCTAAAATAAATATGTATGTAAAACCTTTGGATTAATCATTGGATTAATCATTGGATTACAATAAGAACATCTGACGGGAGGGGGGGGGGGGCGTAATAAATCGACAGTAAAAAACGCATTCGAAAACTTGTGCCCCTCGCCAATTAAAAAAAAAAAAACCATTACGCTGAGACGGACTCCAGATTCGTACTCAAATTCGCATCTAGGATCTTAAGGACATGTGGCAATTAATGCATTCATAAATAAAATTTGATACGATTCTATTAACTTTGAACTTGGTTCAGTTGAACGTCAGATTGTCAGTCCTTTGTACAACTGGTAAGCATTTATTAAAAAGGTTGTTTGTTTTCTCCATCACACGGTTCAATAGACCATAGACATTCTGCTTTATCATTAATTCATTAGTCATATAATTGGTTATTCAACATATTCATCTCCACCATGAAGGTACTAAATCCGAGAACCTAACAACTAATGTGCTCTTGTGTCAGTTCCTAGGATAAATAAGTCTTTGTCAAAGCATTCTCATGGAGACTTTTTTATATACACGTTCATTCGTGGTCACTTTAGATTTTCTCGCTTAACCAAACACATTGTCACCAACTGCTTGTATTAGATCCTTATGCGTCTGAATGATTTACAAAGAATTTCGGAGTGCTTTCATGAGTATATCATAAAAAATACTTGTGAGTTCCTTAAAATCCATATAAATGACAGAAGGCTTTCTATAAATTTCATTGGACTTCTTTGTCTATAACTAATGTTAAAAAAATATAATCGTCTTTACTTAAGTAAACTGAAAAGAAAACTTTAATTAAAACAAATTTTTAATATAAAGTCGCTTGAAATAGTTTTAAAAGAAAACTTATAAAATTCCATTTATTTAATAAATTAAACACTACAAGATATGCAACCAAATTTGTAGAGCAGCAAATTAAAAACATTTTGTGAGACATGCACAAAACACATTTAATTCTTTCGATTTGGAATTTATTCACCAAGAAAAGAAAATTATTATTTTCGGTTTTAAACTTTCTTTGTAATGAAACGTAACCAGTACCAGTTTTTCCCCAAATCTCTTTCATACTTTAAACAAAAGAATAAAATACTGCGAGAGGCTTTTATTTTTCATATCCTGCGTTTGGCCAAGTTTAATTACTTACAGTCGCGGCAAAAAAAGTAGACACTTTCTTTTGACGTCAATTTTATACACTGAGAACCTTATAAGACTGCACATAGTAATTACCAGTGGAAGCTTTATTACATTATTATTTCCAAATTTATTTCATTCGCCATGGTTATCGTGCTTTGTTAGTAATAATGACACTACCGATTTTGAATTGTCAGATTGAATTAAGTTGTTCTTTTGATTTACTGTAAAGTAATGTATAAAACCGCCTAAAAAGTAGAAATGTACACATTATTCTTAAATGGAGCTTCGTTGAAAGAGGTCTCTGCATTATTTGCCGCCAAATTTCATTAATGTAATGTTATGTAACGAAATAAACCTTCCTCAATACTTTCTATGCGCAGTTTTTAAATGATTCAGCATAGAAAATTGAATAGTAGCCATAGCAACGTAATGTTAAAATCCCTATGTGCAATTTTATATGACTCAGAAATGTATTAGCGTTACAAGATTCTCACTGTATACTAAAACTTTTGCTGTGTGGTTGTAATTATGAGCTGATACTTACGGATGACAAACAATAAATAGTGCTTTTTGTCATTCGTAAATATCATCTCATAATTACAAACATCTAGCAAAAGTATATAGCATATAAAATTGTAAGAAAAAAGTGTCCACTTTTTTGGCCGCAACTGTGTCAATTCACGGTACGTTTACATCAAAGTTAAAGAGCTGCGCCACTATTTCTAAAACTAAAATTATACTGGGTATTCTATGAACCGTTGAGATGGTCTTCGGAGGCTGATTCTAGAATCTATCATATGTAAAAAAAAATCGTGCTCTCTGGGAAGTGCAGCTTCTGAGCTGAATGATATAATTCAAATCAGAACCTCTAACAAATTTCAGTGTAATTAGACGATAAATAACTTTAAATACTATAATAACAGATAAAAGATTTCTCCAGTTAACCAATGAGATGGGAATGAATGGACGCTTTAAAAATAGTTTGTCAAATACTCAATAGATGTCACATGTGTGCACAAATTCGAAAACTGAACATTTGTCACAAAGCATTTACTAATTCCGAAGCTCAATTGGGTTATTTACCACCAGATGTCTCTTTTAACAACAGAGAAATAAGTGTAAAGTGGGGCTAGGATACTAAAATGTGACGTACGGTTATAATATGCTCTTCATTCTCCTTATAAACTTTACATTCCATCACTTAGTTATAAAATTTGTTTACATGTTTTTTATATTTACAGGTTTCGGTTTTCCACTCTGCTATTGTGGCGGTAGCGCCACCATGTATTTGGTGAGCCAATTCCTAACTAACCGAGTTTAATTTCTAATTTAGAGCGTCACATATCGTATATGACATTGGCAATCTGTAAAGCTCTTTTATTTGTGCATTTACGGGTTTCATTTTTCCACTCTGCTATTATAACAGTAACGTCACCACGTATTTGGTGAGCTAACTCCAAATTAACACGGAGTTTGGCTCCAAATTAGGGCGTCAAATTTGAGCCAATTGCTTAGCTCTATTATCTGTGCCATAATTTAGTGGCATATTTTCAGTAAATTAATTGCATATCAGTAAAAGCGTGAAATGATTCTTTTTTATAAAATTATTTATAATTATTTGTATTTGCAAAAACTATCTTCAAAAATAAGTATTTACAAATCTTCCTGAAATTTGGTTACTGAGTTTGAATCGATTATTACATACCGAAGAAGTACGGGATACCATTGGCAATAAGAGTTTCAAAAGGAAATGTAAGAATATATATAGAATATATTTCAGCAATTAAGGTACTTGGAAAAAGTACTTTCGTTTCTTTCCAACGATTTATCACACATCCTGTGTGTTTAGAACAGGTCAATGTGTAAACTGGTATGTACCATTAACACAAAATTTAATATCTAAGAGTTCTCATTATCAAATCAAATATCATACTAAATCATAAAGTGTCTTCGATTCCCTATAATGGTACTATTCTTATTTGCTGCTTCCACTCAACTCTGTAACTCAGTATTACCAACTGGAGCGAAATTGTTAGTGTTGGGATCACTTGAGTGAAACATAACCTATTATCCGGTTATTGCAATAACCTGAATTATTCGTTTATCGGTTATGATTCAAGTGATAAATAACTGGTTATTTATTACTTGAATAATCGATAACCGAATAATTCAGATTATTAAAAGGTCATTTTCTTGTCTGTTTACAAAAACACTCACGCCTGACTGGCGACTCATTTCCATTGCCTAATATGTACGGGGATAATATTTAATTTTCGGGCAAAAGGGAAGGATATGCAAATTAAAATCACAATTACAGAAATCACGCAACACTTTAAAAATGTTATCTCGTGCCAGTAACACTGACGTTTTTCGGAAGTTGGAACAAAATTTAGAGAATTTCTTTAGGTAACTGATTTAATTATATCATTTAATGATAGCCATATAATATTTATTTCATATTTCAGTACGGTGCGTCAATACGGTGCAGCCAACATTAATCCTACTCCGCATCAATTCTTAAGTTATATGAAAACTGCAATAGTCAATAATTTATCATCATGTAAAACGTTGGCGAAAAATTGCGAAGATGATGAATGTCAAATGTTGATTAATTTAAAAGATTTTTTGGGAGCTGCAAGTAATATTCATACACCACCCGTTGTAACATCTGAATTACTTAATATGGTTAACATTAGTATTGATCGTAATTCTTTTGATGCCGAAAGTACGGCGTATGTTTGTGGATTCTTTATGAAAAAATTAAGGACAGATTGTGAAAAATGTTCATCGTGCTTTAAAAGTGACAGTATTGAAACGGTACACAATTTTATTAGTTTCAAAGAAAACGATCCCACAAATTTAAAGTTGTTTTACTGCCACGTTAGCATGATTCAATGTGTAACCTTGCTTATGATATAATTTACAAATGCTTAGAAACTCATCCCCATATTAATAATATCAAACAAAATATTCTTGAAGTCTTATATGAGCATGTAGATACTTCTTTCATTAATTGTGACGTTCATAAAGTAAGTATTACAAGCAAATTTTTTAATATCGTATGTAATTGTATTTTGCATAAATTCACGGAAGTTAAGCAAAAATCGTTTGTGGTTCAAAGCAAATCAAAATATCAAAAAATACTACATTTGTAAACTTTGTATTGTAAGTACACTACTCAAAAATGTCAAAGGGGCAATTACATTTTCGGATGTTTTCATTACGTATTTAATTTCTAAACAGATTCATACGTCTAGTTTAAAAATTTGTTTGGAGGTGTTTCAAGTAGCTAGTGAAACGATTATGATATGGGCCAATGTTGACCAATATACAAACGGATCTCTGTTTTTGTTCAGATATTTTTTTTCTTAATATAATAATTTAGTTTTCGACCTGTGGTTAAGTATTCATTGTGTGATTGTCCCTTGTACACTTTTGAGTACATAGTTTATATATTTTGGTTGATAGTTGAACAGTTGTAATTTAAGAAACTGTATAATATATGTATAATGTTTTCTAAAATGTTGCATTATTAAATTAGATATTGTATTGTTTTTTTATTGTAAATGCAGAAGGACCTAACAATATTGTTAATTCCTTCTGCATTAGTTAGTTCCTACAACTATCAATATTGTTAGTTCCTTCAATATTGTACTACAATGTTATTACTAAGCAATAATATTCATAAACCGTTGCTTTTGTTCTTATCATTTCATACATTTGAATATGCTACTGATTTCTTTATATAAAAATAGCAAACCCGTTAATTTTATACTGATTGCTCAATATTCATAATGCAAATAAATTGATACGAATTTGGTTTCATATAGTCTCTTTTGTATACTATATGGCAAAGATAAAGCCTTAGTTTAGATTTATTAGACTAACGTCTTTAGTCTTAAGACTTTGGTAAATATGTAAATCAACATTGTAATAAATTTGTATCCATAATTTTTTAGTGTTTTATAAAATCACCGTCCTAAAACATGGAAATCAACGTTTTTTGCCATAATGCCATTTAATTTAATGTCGTGAAAAATATATTGATAAGAAATTTAATGTGAAAATGATTAAGGATTAACCAAAGTAATAATATTATTGCTGTGGTTACTCTTTGCATATTTTCAAATTAAATTTCTTATCATTATATTTTTCTTGACATTAAATTAAATGATAAAATAAAATTCTGAATGGAAGCCATATTTTAAAAGTGGCGCTATTTGAATAGTTCGGTAGTACCGCCCGCGTCACCGTCGCTGTTCATTCATTGCCAGTGTCAAAGCGTGGGAATGAGCTGTCTTATAAAAAGTGAGCAAATAAAAATCAGATTAGAGTAGGCTGTGCAAAGAAAATGTATGTCTGTGATTAACTGAATTAATTAATGTAATACATTCATGGACTGTCAAATTTATTGACTTTTCATTTAATCACAGACATACATTTTCTTTGCACCGCCTGCTCTAATCTGATTTTTAGTTGCTCACAGGTTATTTGTCTATGGGTAATCGGCTTAGAGTGGATTGGCAACACTGGGTCACAGTCTAGAATCCCTAAAACTATAGATGTTGCAAGTTTTGTCACTTAAGACTGTGATTTTCTTTGAGAGGTAAAGTCCCATCAGTGAACTAATGACAGCAGCCACTTTTTTTAACGGGAAATTGACGAGAGCCTAACGTGAACGGCTATTTAGTGTCGTTCAAGGTCCGTACGTGACTTGTTTTCATTTAATTTGTCATCTAGGAGTCATTTTTCGAAAGAATCGAACGCCTCTTGCGAGGAAACCATCGACGATCGCATTTTCGAAATGCAAATCGAGCTCGTTTTGGTTTTTTTCTACGAAACACCCTGTATGTCGTCGAAGTTTTGAATTCTGCGGTAAATTCTAGCCTGAATTCATGTGTCGCACGAGGGGTCTAGCGTGATCGGCTTTCGAGCTAAAACCAAAACGAGGTCACAGTCTAAGGTCTTCGGAGCTCTAGATGTTGCAGACTTCGTCACTTAGACTGTGATGAACTTATCAGAATTCACTAAGGTCACTGTTTACGGCCCCCAGAGCTGTAGTTGTTGCAGATTCTGTCACTTGGACTGTGATTTCCAATTTTTAATCAATTATTCATTTCTTTTTTAATGGAAAATGCATCGCGAGTAAAAATAGGAAGATTGAGGAGAGCTTCTCGTCTGAGCCCAGGGCATTTAAGAAGTGGAAGTAAATGCGATTTATACACTAATTAAAGCAAAGCACGGAGCAAATGAGATAACAAAATGTTAAAAAAAAGAAAGCAACAAAAGAAATTGGGGACAACCTCACATCTAAATCAAAATCTATCAAAACAAAAAACACATGAAAACTGATAATGCAAATGAAAGAAAAAAACTTCACTTTCCAAGCTGAACTTCTATAATTTTTAAGTTTCCTACAAAACGACGTTAATTAATTTTAAATATAAAATAAATTAGTGTAAACGATAATACATAATAACAGAATGTGCAAGTGCCTTTTAAGTTGGTACAAGTGAGCGACGTCCTAATCCGTGGGATTCTGCACGACTATGAGTATAAACTCCTTGTCCGGGGCGACCATAATCTCGTGCTTCTTCGACCTTATCCGCAGGAACGTGAGGTCGTTGGCCGCATCCAAGTCCCTAACCACGCTCCTCGCCTTATCCACTAAAGAACTTATGAGGCCGGCGTATTGCACTGTCATGGTGTTATCCAAAGTCGTCTTGATCGGAATGCCTGAAAGACAAAGGCGAGTTACACGCTACAAGTTTGGTCAATGGGGACCAATGGCGCAGACTTAACCTTCTGAGTTGACGACGATCGTCCCCACGACCCCCTTGTGCGATTGTATACGCTTCATGGTTTCTTCCACCTCGTTGGACTGGAAATGCACGAGTTAATGGTTTTATGCGAACGTTTTAACACAGTATTTACCATTTTTATTTCGTGATTCACTCGTGTTGATTTGCCAAACGTCAGAAATCAGTGCTACCACAACATGATGAAGAGAAGCCCTAATTAATATGTAGTAACTGTAGAAACGTCAACTTAACGAAGCGATTTCTTTATTTTAATTCTGTTTATGATAGTAATGCTTATTCGTATTGAATCTACTACTAATTCTTGTTTGCATTGTATAGATTCATTTGGTTTATTTTCCAAAGCGCAGTGAAGGGCAGCCAATTTAGTGATTTTGACACTAGATCTGTTAAACAATTTTCAGTGACGTCAGGTGTGTCGTCCAAGTGGTTTCTTAATAAGCCAAAAATGGGCCAACATTTTTTAAAAACTACGGATTTGTTAAAAAAATTGATGAAAAAACTCGCGTTTTACTTTACAGTTTTGATTGGCAACATTGCGCGAAACGAAAGATTTTCTTTTGCATGCAACTCGTCAATCTTTTTTTTTTGTTTCTTCCAATCATTAAATAATCGATCGTCTATTGTTTGTGTTTTTAACGAGAAACTCGCGTTTTATGATGAGGCCAATGTTGCCAACTGTAATGCGCTTGAGGTTAAATACATACATAGAATATTTAACGCATTAAAAAAATGAAAACATGATATGATTTTTTGCAATATTTATTTCTAGTGAAATTTTGGTGATTTTTTTGCTTCTAAATGCTCAGACTCTTTGCGAATGTCTATTGGCAACACTGGTTGTCACCAGTTCGAAAATAACTTTCAAGAATAAAAGAATGTTGTGCCGTAATCAGGGTCGGACTGTTTTAAATCACGTGATTAAAATCACGTTTGAAATCACTGATTTTAATCAAGCGCTTTTTAATTTTTAAAATCACGACGAAGAAATAAAATTAAAAAAATTCACTTTCTTTCTAAAATAAAGATATACATAACTTGAGACATTTGCAATTATGCATTTTTTGACGCAAAATAAAACAAAAGGCGATCGATTATTAAAATAGAAAAAAATATAAAAAAATAAAAAATTTCTTTTCAAGAAATAAAACTTTCTATAATTAAGATACATTTTAAGACATTTGAGAAAAATTGTGCTATTCTTGACGTAAAATAAAACAAAGGACGATCGAAAAAAACGAAAAATTCATAAAATTTAAAACAAATCACATAAAAATAAAATTCTCATTAAATAAAGAAAACTGGGTCGACTTTCTCTAATTAAGATATATTTTAAGACATTTGACAAAAATTGTGCAATTTTTGACGTAAAATAAAACAAAAGACGATCGTGAATGAAAACAATTTATAAAATTAAAAAAGTACCAAATTTTTTTTTAATTTTAATTTTTTTGTAATTTTTTCAATTTTCCTTATGTCTAGATCGTCTTTTGTTTTATTTTAGAAAGTTTTGTTTATTTAATGAAAAATTTTTAATCTTCGTTATTTTTTCCCAATTTATAAATTTTCTTTGTTTCTCGATCGTCTTTAGTTTTATTTTAAGTCAAAAATTGCACAAACGTCAAATCTTAATCTTAGAAAGTTTTGCTTATTTAATGAAATTTTTTTTAATTTTATAATTTTTTGTAATTTTATTTAACGAGTTTTTAATTTTTGTAATTTTTTTCTAATTTTATTCAAGGAGATTTTTTTAATTTTATTAATTCGTCGATCGTCTTTTGTTTTATTTTACGCCAAAAATTGCCTAAAGTTCAAAACTTAATTTTGTTTATTTAACGAGTATTTTCTTAATTTTTACAATTTTTTGTAATTTTTAGAATTTTTTGTAATTTTATAGAAAGTAGAAAGTATTGTTTACTTAATGAGAATTTATTAATTTTTATTTTTTTTGTAATTTTATTTAGTTTTTTATTTTTATTTTTTTCTAATTTTATTCAATGAGATTTTTTTTATATTTATTTTTTTTAATTTTATAAATTTGTCGATCGTCTTTTGTTTTATTTTACGTCAAAAATTGTACAAATGTCAAATCTTAATTTTAGAAAGTTTTGTTTATTTAATAAAAGTTCCTAATTTTTTAAAATTTTTGTGATTATTTTATAATTTTTTTAAAATTTTTGTGATTTTTTGTAATTTTTATAATTTTTTGTAATTTTATAGAAAGTGGAAAGTATTGTTTGAGAATTTTTCAATTTTTATTTTCTTGTAATTTAGTTAATGAGATTTCTTTTTTTATTATTTTTCCTAATTTTATTCAATGAATTTATTTTTATTTTTTTAAATTCTATAATAATAATAGTAATTTTATAAATTTTCTTTATTTCTCCATCGTCTCTTGTTTTATTTTACGTAAAATATTTCACGAACGCCAAATCTTAATTTTAGAAAGTCTTGTTTATTTACTAAGAACTTTTTAATTTTATAAATTTTCTTTATTTTTCGATCGTCTTTTGTTTTGTTTAGCGTCAAAAATTGCACAATAACTGTCAAATGTCTTAATTTTAAAAATTTGGGCCCAGTTTTGTTTATTTCATGGCAATTTTTTTAGTTCTTTTTTAAAAATGATTTTCAAAAATTAAAATCGCCTGAATAAAATCAGTGATTTTAAATATGATTTTAATCAGGTGATCTAAGTTAGCGCAACCGAAATTCAGAGACATCTATCGGAATTTTCCACAACTATCTTTCGAAATGCGGGTTGTTTAGAATTTGAAAAGGGTAAGCGGCTTAGAGTGGATTGGCAACACTGGTTATTAATTTGACGTTTGAACTTGCCAGATCTAACCTTGCTTTCGAGTTCAACAGTACGACAGGGCAACACAAAAAGTAGAGAGAAAAAGTAAGAGAGTAAATAAGAATGTGGGTTCTGGTAAAGAATATGTCCATAAGCGCTGAACATTTTCTATGACAAAAATAGTTAATTTAGCTTAAACTGAATGTATTTCTACAATAAAATTTGCGGATTATCCGTAAATGTCGGAATTATTGCCTTTTAAAGTAACGATTTTTAGGTTATGTTCGTACGTATTTTATAGATATTTTCAAATAGGTTCTTCTTAAAACGTGCTATAAGACAAGGAAAGCCTTTTTTTTGAGTAGGTAAGTGTATTTCAAGGGAGAGAAACCATTGCACATAAACATTTTTTAATAGTACCTTGACGAGCAATACACAAATAATTTTTGTGTGATAGGCTTTCAGGGGTAGTGTATTAGTTTCAAAATTAGCATTTAAGTGTAAATTTATAACAAGGGTTTTCTTTCCCTTAAAATTTACACACAAAAGTTTCCCTTCCCTTAAAATACGCACAAAAGTTTCCCTTCCTTTAAAACTTATGTCCGTATTCACAGTACTTCCTCGAGACTTCCTTCAATAAGGAACCCCTTAGAATGGGATTGTACTCGTAGTAAGGCAGTTGCATAAAACAAGTTGCATTCTAAGGGGCTCCTCATTCAAGGAAGCCTTGAGGAAACACCATGAATATGGACATTTTACTCACAAAAGCTTCCCTTCCCTTAAAATTTACCCATAAAAGTTTCCCTTCCCTTAAAATTTACCCACAAGTTTCCTTTCCCTTAAAATATATTTGCACAGAGGTTTCCCTTATTTAAATACAGCTAACACACCAAGGCAATCCCATAAAAATTATTTGTATAAGGCCCAAAAGTAACTATAGAACTATGTATAGGTGCATTTTCATGACCAACGCCAGATGGGCCAGCTCACTTTAACTAACATATACACCTTCATCCATCGCCAAATGTGCCACTCTTCCCCCTTTAAGAAGAAATAGCGCCTGAAATTTTGGAGTTTTTACGAAGGCTCAAACTTAATTTCTCTACTTCGCAACATTCATAATCTTTCAATTTCTGAAAAAAGCTAAATAGAAAGTTTTAAAATAAAATCTGTAAATCTAGTATAGATTTATCATGCGTTACCAGCTATTGAGCTAATAGTCTCATAATTTGCCGGGTATGATGGGCAACAATATAATAAAATGTATTTATACAAAAGTTTCTCTTCCCTTCAAATGTATATACTCGAAAAAGGCTTTCCTTCTCTTTAACAGCACTTTTTAAGAATAACTTATTCGAAAATATTGATATGGAACATCAAACATAACCTAGAAATCGTAACTTTTAAAAGGTGATAATTTCAAAATTTACGGATAATCCGCAAATTTTATTGCAGAAATACATTCAATGCAATGTAAATTAACTATTTATGTCACAAAAAATGTTGAACGTTCATGGACATATTCTTTACCAGACCCAGAATGTGATCTGTGTAACAAAAGAAAAGAAAATTTACAACAAATAATCAAAATTGTGGTGCGTTCACGACACGACAAGCACCTTGTCACTGCCAACTTCGACGCTAAATTAAAAAAAAAAAAAACATTACAAACATAATTTGACATTTATTGAATTTACTATTTGGGCAGCTGTCAGTTCTACAAACCAGTAGGAGAAAAACATTTGATTTGAAATATGGCCTGTTTCAATTAGGAATGTGTCCGACGCGTCTAGTGGAAACTGCTCTCGGTTATTGGCAACACTGGTCACAGTACAGTTGGCATTACACTTAAACGTCTTTGAATGTTTTTGTAAGTCGTGATTGTAAGGCGTTCTTTTAATAATATACAAAATGCAACGAGATTTAAGATTAAAACGTGAACTCTCCAAGCTGTCGAGCGCCCCACCGAAAGGAATCGCCGTGTCCGCAAGGGACGACAACCCCTACGTACTGGAGGCGACGATTTCGGGGCCCGAGAACTCCCCCTATCGCAACGGCGTCTTCAACCTCGAGGCCACGATCCCAGACAACTACCCCTTCTCGCCCCCCTCGATCAAGTTCCTGACGAGAGTCTACCACCCCAACATCGACGACAGCGGCCGAATCTGCCTGGACCTCCTAAAGATGCCGCCGAGCGGAAGCTGGAAGTCCACCTACACCATCGAGGGCCTCCTAACCGCCATACAAATGCTGCTGGAGCACCCGAACCCCGACGACTACTTAATGGCGGAGATCGCGCAGGAATTAGTGAACAACAAAGAGGAATTCGAGAGGAAGGCCAAATACTACTGTGAAAAGTACGCGTCGTTGTAGTTTATCGTTAATAAATTAGGTTTCCGCAGAGTTGTTTTGTGTGTCCGAGTCCGAAGAGACGCTCTCGGTCCTCGGCTTCGACTCTTTGACCGCCGCGATCGCTTTGTCCTCGTCTTCGTTTAGGTTCTCGTCCTCCTGGCACTCCTCGGCCAGGCTGCTGCGCAACGCCTCGGCGAACTCGTCGGGGTACTGCGCCGAGAGCTTCGTCTTGATGGCGCGGATCTTCTTGAAGACGTAGTCGAGGTCCTTCTTCGTGTCGAGCAGCAGCTGGGTGTGTTTCTTGAACTCGGGGCCGACGGTCTTCAGACGCGAGGCGCTCAACGCGTTGCAGTTCGTCAGCATTTCGTTGGTCTTTTCGAACCGTTGTAACCTGCGGCGGTTAATTGTAATCTGAGGGGGCGCGGGCCCTAGAGTGATCACTTACATTTGCTTTTGCGCCCGTATCATGGTTTCTACATCTTGTTGATCCACGATGCCCGCCAGGCCTTGTATGAAGACTTCCGGCGCCGTGTAGTTCTGGAAACATTCGATGCTGAAGTCGCTCTCTGGCGTGCTTTTGCTTTCATCCATTTTATTTTTTATCCATTGCAGCTTGTATTGATTGAGATTGCAATTGCCGATTGATTTTCTAGTTCTAGGTTATATTTACATATAAGTTTGACGGATGATGTGGCATGTGGCGCCATCTTCGTTGAAATTGCCTATTACGTGTTATTTTTCCTGGGGTGTGTTCATAAAAACACCTCGGCAGTGTTGCCAACAGAATGAAATGAGAGATTTCAATTTCCTACTTTAAAAATCACCAAATTGAGACAACGTTGTACGATAAATCTCCAAACGTTTATATTGAATAGCAGAGAGCATTTGTGATCTAAATTAAACAATTCGTGGCGGGCAAGTGACCACTTTTCTTTGCTGCGACTGTACATACATAAGGTCTGTTCCATAGCTCTGCACTTTCTACCTTTATTCTACTTTTCTCACTCCCGCTTATGTTATATTATATACATTGCACTCTCTCAGGAGTGGTTGGTGCAAAAAGTACAGCGTTATCGAACAGACTGTTCAAACAAGTGAGAAGGAGAAGAGGAAAGTTTGATCATGTTGACTACCAACCTTAACATTAGAAAAAAATTTTTGCTTATCTATGAAGTCAAGGAAAAAAAGCAAATACAAACAAAAATCAAAAATGATTTCTCTTGATTTGAAAGCAAATAAAGAATGAAACGAGACAAGTGAAGAACGTCAATGGAAAAAATTTAAATGAAAAAAAAAAAAAAAACAAATGAAACGAAAAACCAAAAGTAAAGGAAAAATTAGGAAAAAAAAATTAAAAACTGAAACAAAGAATGAAACTAAAAACCAAGAGAGCAAATATTAATTGAAAAGAGAAATTAAAGACCAACGAAAGTGGAAAAATTTTAGGAAAAAAGTTTAAATTAAAGAAAAAAAACAAAAATCAAAAATGTAAAGCCAAGGAAATAAAGAATGACAATGGCGTAACTAAAAATGAAGGCAAACTGAAAGGAAAAACAAATTCGAAGAAGGGAAACCAATAACCATAACAAAAAGCAAATAAAGAATGAAAAGAGACAAGTCAATGGAAAAAATTTAAATGGAAAAAAAAGAACATCAAATGAAAGACCAAAGGGAAATGAAAAACCAAAAGTAAAGGAAAAATTTAAAAGAATAAATAAATGAAAAAGAGAAACTAAAAATGAAATGAAAAACCGAAAATAAATGTTACATGAAAAGAGAAATTAAAATGAGACAAACGAAAACAGAAAATTTTGAAAAAAAGAAGAAAAGAAAAACAAAAAAATGAAACAAAAGGCAAACAAAATTTATAATAGGAAATAAAAGAAATGAAAAATGTAAGTTGTTATAAACATTACGATAGTCATTTGTTTTTCTGTGTTTTTTCTTTCGTAAAATTTACGCTTGTCATTTGTCTTTCTGTCTTTTTTCATTTGAAATTTTACGATCGTCATTTGTTTTTCTCTTTTCCATTCGAAAATTTACGATCGACATTTGTTTTTCTTTTGCAGACGATCGTGAAGGAAAACAATTTATAAAATTAAAAAAGTACCAAAAAGTTTTTTTAATTTTAATTTTTTTGTAATCTTTTCAATTTTCCTTACTTCTAGATCGTCTTTTGTTTTATTTTAGAATGTCTTGTTTATTTAATGAAACTTTTTTAATCTTCGTTATTTTTTCCCAATTTATAAATTTTCTTTGTTTCTCGATCGTCTTTAGTTTTAAAAAAATATTTAAAAGAATAAATAAATGAAAAAGAGAAACTAAAAATGAAATGAAAAACCGAAAATAAATGTTACATGAAAAGAGAAATTAAAATGAGAACCCAAAGACAAACGAAAACAGAAAATTTTGAAAAAAAAAGAAAAGAAAAACAAAAAATGAAACAAAAGGCAAACAAAATTTAAGATAGGAAATAAAAGAAATGAAAAATGAAAGTTATTATAAACATTACGATAGTCATTTGTTTTTCTGTGTTTTTTCTTTCGTAAAATTTACGATTGTCATTTGTTTTTCTGTCTTTTTTCATTCGAAAATTTACGATCGACATTTGTTTTTCTTTTGCAGTTATCGCTTTCTTTTTTATTTGCATTTATAAACTATGTTATCTGGAATCATATGATCAAAAATTTTCTGGGTTCCGCGTCCTTTCGCGAATATTACGATCGTCATTTGTTTTTCTTACTCTCTTTAGAATTTTTTTTTATTTCGATTAGATTTCACAATTGTCAAAAAAATTCTTAGCTTTCTTCATTTTTAATTGTTTACCATTTTTCAGAAATTAAATACATAATCAAAAATTTATTTTCAATTTCTTGCGTTTTTTTTTCATCCGTTGTGATTTGTTTTCCATTTCAATTACCGTTACGTTTATCAATCATTTTTTTGAGTTTTAATTTTCTACAAGGTAGTCAAAAATAACTGTTTGAGTTAGCAGTATAATTTAAGTTTTTTGTATTCGGCTATTTGCTATGCTGACCTGAACAGCTGATTAGAAATTTTTGTTTTATTATTGGTACTTTGCACTGCGCACGCGCATTAATGATCGCGTTCGCCAGAACCAAGCGCTCACGCAGCATTCGTCTGTGATTGGCTTATTTAAAAAAAAATTCAAAAAATCCACCAATCACAGATGAATGCTACTTGTGCGATTATTCTGATGAACGCGGCCAATGTCTTACGCTCTAGCGTCGCGTCAAGAGTTAAAATCATCTCAACTCTTCAAGATGGCAATTGGTGTTACCCGCGTACAGAGCAGTAACCAATGGGAGCACAGTACGCCGACGTTTTGACGCCCTCAGCGCTCCATGTAAATCCAGCTTTAGTACTTTGCTGCACGTTCAGAAAATGGGTCGTTTTTTTATTCGGGATTGAGTCATCCGTTGCAGCGATTAAACCAAAAGCGTTTTTTTACATTTTACTAGTTTATTGCCACGTTGCGTTTTTTATGTACGATGTAACAAGTTCTTCAATCGGCAATTTTGCCCAAGTTTTATCTCCGACGATTTTAGGCATTTTTTACCATTGAAAGTATAGATGGAAATTCTCATTTTAAAGCTGCAGCCTGACGTCATCAAGGTTCAGCGCTGGGGTGCGTTCAGAATAAACGTCGGGCGTGCAACTTTTTACCCCTCGCGTTCACAATAACCTCCAGGTAAAAAGTTATTCCCTTCATAATAAACCCATCATTTCGTCCGGTAAACAACTTTTTACCTATATTACTAATACTAATACTATACATATAATACTAACAATCGTTAAAAGGTTCTCTAAATTCTACTTTGAGTTTTACTATAAAGAACTTTATAACAAAATTGGTAATAAAACAGATAGAACATAGACAATGCAAAATATCTTGAAAATTATAACAAAAAAAAAGATACTTCGACAAGAAGGGAGAGTGGTGTAATACACTTATTGTTAGAAAAATGCTCATTGTTAATTATTTAACTTTTCAAGCCACAATGACATTGAGCTTACCGACGACGAATCCGAAATGATTTTCTCGTATCCGTATTTTAGGAAAAACACGAGAATTGCGAGCGAATTTATTTTAAATAACTGACACAAAAACTTCACGGAAAAAGCTTCTGCTTCTTTCACCCCGAAACCGATAACAAACCTTGGAAAATTTTAATCTTAAATAAAAAAAAACAACTTGGAACAAACATTAAACCAAATTTACGACGGGAACCGGGAACTGTCTGTTTTTCCCTCACGGCGGCTATTTAAGCTTTCGCCACCACCCAGGCATACGGAATGAGCCACCTTATAAAGAGTTTAGTATTCTTAGATAATACGTCCTATGATTTTATGTTTCTAACACAACGCCATCTGTTGAAACTTGCCGATACTCTTCTCTTCTTTTGTTTCTGTGAGGCTGATTCACTGGTTATTGATGAGTTACATTGAAAAACCATAATTCACTGAGCATTGAGTTTCAACTCAACTGACAGTTATTTCTAGACGGTCACAAAAAATGTCTCTCGCCGTTATAAGACATGCAGCAGCGCCATCTGTTGAAGCATGCCGAATTTTTTAGCCGTTTGTTTTAATTCTGCTTTGTTGCGTCTTTCGTGTTTAATTTTTTAAAAAAATTTCGTTCATTTTCTTTGTTTCCTTACTAACGGTTTTCTTAAAAATTTATTAATCTGTTGAATTGTGCTGTAAAGTCGATTGTCTTTTGTTTCTATTGTTCTTTAAATTTTACTATTTCGTATTTTTTTTTAAATTCTATTACTTTTCTATTACTATTAATTTTTTCAAAAAATCTTATCTACTAACTTGTGTTGTAAAATCGTTAGCTTTTTGTTTTTATTGTTTTTTTTAAATATTTTTGTTTCTTATTTTTTTAAAATTTTATTACTTCATTTTTTCTTTTCTTTCTCAACGTTCTTTTAATTAAAAAAAAATAGTTAATCTATTAACTTGAGCTGTAAAATCGATAGGCTTTTGTTTCATTGTTTCTTTAATATTATTATTTCGTATTTGTTTAAAAGACTTGTCGTCATGGAAATAATGTAAACAAAATTTAAACGGATGAGCGAGACACAAAAGCCATTTTTATGCATTTTTCGTCAAGATAAATTTAACATCCTGCATCTTGAAAACAAAAGGCAATCGGACATTAGTGCATAAGATTTTTTAAAATTATTTTATGGACCTCTGTCGCGTGGTACTCATAGGACCCGAAAAATGCGTTAAAGAAATTTCGATTTTTTTTAAGTTCCTGACAGAAACCAGAGAACAAGAAAAACGTATCGCTTTTATGAGCCTAGAATGTGTAGTCAAAGCAGGGGCGATATTAGGTTACGGTGATAAAGTTTTCCATTCCCATGCCTACTCAGCATTCGGAAAAGATCACCAGTCAGCGGATGAATTATATTATTCAAGGTTATCGGTCAGAGAAGCGCATCTCATTTCCATTACCTACAAATCAGTTGCTTTTTGCTCGCGTCCTAACGACTAATTTTTACGACGCCGCTGACCGACATGATATATTCCAATTTGCAAGCATTTCGCTCACTGATAACCTTGAATAATATAATTCGTCCGCCGCATAATGATCACGCCATTTGGCTTGACGTCTCTGCCCTTGACCGCGCGGCACGTGGGTAAAAACGGTAAAAGCAAGACGAGTACGCCATCTCGTGGAGAGCGACTCGCCGCTGGAAGCTACGAATGAACCGTGGCATTTTGGAAATAGTGCTGATTTCTTAAAAAAGTCCCTCTTTGGTGTTTCTGGGTGGTGGCGAAAGCTTAAATAGCCGCCGTGAGGGAAAAACAGACAGTTCCCGGTTTCCGCTGTAATTTTGGTTTAATGTTTGTTCTAAGTTCAGTTTTTTTTTTTTAAATTTAAGATTAAAATTTTCCAAGGTTTGTCATCGGTTTCGGGGTAGAAGAAGCAGAAGCTTTTTCCGTGAAGTTTTCGTGTCAGTTATGTGTACAACAGTAACATAAGCTGTCAAACTTGATTGTAGTTATCAGCAATTTATTTTTATTTTCCGGCAAACTTGTTTATTAGCAATTTCATTTTATTTTCTACAATTTAGAATTGAAAGTGAGGTTATGTGTACACAAGCGATTTTCGTGTTTTTATATTTTTTTTTTGAAAAGAGAAGTGCTCTTAAAAAAAGCGAAACGGAAACAATCGCATTTCACTGAGAAAACAAAGGACAATCGAAACCTTTCGGATTAATTCTTGAAACTGAACAGCGCCATCTATCTTCGTTGAGGTCAAACATATAAAATGTTCGTGTTTTTATTTATTTTGAAGATGAGCTTTCCTCCTGCAAGAAAGCGGAATGGAATCAATCGCAGACGTTTCTGCTTTAACAAGAATACGCATGACAGTCGAAACGTTTTGTACATGCCATTTACAAAACGATAATAAACGTTAATAAATGTTAATAAACGATAAAAAAAATTCACGGACTTTTTTTAATCGAACAGCGCCATCTGTCTGTGAGAGGGCCGTCTGCATTTCACAACGCCATCTATCTTTATAGTGTCATACACGTACAGTGTACAGGGTGCTTCAGGAACTCAATTGCTCTCTTTCCGACATTTCACTTTGACAGATGTGACATGTAAAGTGTGATAATCGTGTATCCGAGAAAACCACTGACGTTTGTGCTCACCTCCAGGTTAAAAAAAGGAAAATAAAAAACTTCATACAGGGTGCTTCAGATACTTGTTTGCTATTCTGTTGATATTTAATTTTAACGAGTTTTTTAATGTCAAAGTTGAAGCAATTCGCTACATGATGTTGTTTTTGTTTATTTGACATTTCACTCTGACAAGTTTGACATTTAATACAAAAATATGATAGTACGATAATTAAGTAAACTAGAAACAAAAGGGGGGTTAGTACTTTTGATTTATTGTTTTTTAATGCCAAACTTAAAGCAATTCGCTATATAGTGTTATTCTTGTTTGTTTGATATTTCGCTCTGACAAGTTTGATACTTGAAAGAAGAATATGATAACTAAGTAAATTAGCTGGAAACAAAAGGGGGGTTAGTACTTATGATTTATTGTTTTTTAATATCAAGCAATTTGCTACATGATGATTTGTTATTTTAACATTTCACTCAGACAAGTTTGACACCATATGATGTAGTTTTTGTTTGTAAGATTGACACTTAATAGAAAAATATGATAATACGAATATTAAGTAAATTAGCTAAAAACAAAAGAGGAGTTAGTACTCATGATTTATTGTTTTTTAATGTCAAAGTTAAAGGAATTCGCTACATGATGTTGTTTTTGTTAGTTTGACATTTCACTCTGTCAAGTTTGACACTTAATAGAAAGATATGATAATACCATAATTAAGTAAATTAGCTGCCAACAAAAAAGGGGGTTAGTACTTATGATTTATCGTTCTTTAATGTCAAGGTTGAAACAATTCACTACGTGTCTTTCGTCGACATTTCACTTTGACAGTTAATACGAAAGTGTACCAAAAATACATAACTAGTATTCGCGCGCACTTCCAGATTGGAAAAAAGAAAAGCATGCAACTATACAGGATGCTTTTCGAAAACTTTGTTGATATTATAGTTTGACAAGTCTGCCAATAAAAAAAATATATATGTAGAAACTAAGATGTTTGTGCTCAGAGCAAACTCTTTTTACAGAAAGCTTCGGAAATTTGAACGTTCTCTTGTCGACGTTTCACTTTGACAAGTGTGACAGTTAATAAAAAAAATTAAACGTATAGGAAGTGCGAAAACAACCTCCAAATTACAAAAAGAAAAAATTAGAAATTTGATTCTTCTTTTATCAGTATTTCACACTGACAAGTTTGACAGTTTATAAAATAATATGATAACCAATAAAACAACTGATGTTTGCGCTCACCTCCAGATTAAGAGAGGAAAAAATTAACTCTTTAAGCGGTTTACTTGATTGCTCCTTTGTTGACGTTTCATTTTCATAAGTTTGACAATTAAGTAAAAATGTGACAAGGACGTGAGCTAGGAATACCACTGATGTTTCTGCTCACCTTCAGATTAGAATAAAAATTAATTACTTTTACAGGATGCTTAAGAAATTTGATTGCACTTTTATCAAAATTTGACATAGATAAGTTTTGACAGTTTATAAAATGATATGATAAGTACGGTATCTAAGAAAAAAAAACAACTGACGTTTGTGCTCACCTCCTCATCAGTTAAACTCTAAACAGAAGCTCGATTGCTATTTTGACAAGTTTGACAGTTTCCAAAAAAAGCGATAACTAAGAAAACAACAGATGTTTTTTGTGTTCTCCTCCAGATTAAAAGAAGAAAAACAAATGAACTCTTCAAGCAGGATACTTTTGATTGCTCCTTTGTTGACATTTTGATTTAATTAGTTTGACAGTTAACGAAGAAAAAAATAATAAAAGTTTGTCTTAGGGCAAGAACTGTATTTTTTTCTTTGTTATAATTATCAGAATATTTTGCATTGCCTATGTTTTATCTGTTTTATTACCAGTTTCGTTATAAAGTTCTTTATAGTAAAACTTGTGCTTTTTTGATTGACCCTCGTATTTAACTTTTTTTTTATTCTTTACACAATAATTCAATTTTGTCAACTCGTGACTATTGCAGGTAATTATAAGATATCGATTGGGAAGTCGCCGTGCGACGCGAGGGAATGTGCGTGCGGCCTAATTACTACATAATAGGAAATTAAAACGGCGAGGGCCATTAGGGCCGCGTGATTATTTAAAGCAGAAGGTCCAGATTTGAATATATACATACGTATAGGTGGTGTGCTAAACACAACAACATTGATCGCAGGTCGGTAATTATTCCACGGTAATGTGTTTTTAATATATTTTGTGTGCGGATTGCCGTCACAGATGGCGCGCGGGAACAGCTGCGAGACATGTGCGACCGGCGTCGTTTGTTCTGCACCCCCAGATTTCCGCATAAAAAGAAAAGTCAAGATTTATAAAACGCGGCGCGCTGAAAATTCGCCCTTTTCTCCCCTTTCCCCTCCCCGCCCGCTCGGTGGTTATTATTTTTAACCACCACCGATAAAATCTCAATTTCAATAATATTAAAAATACTTTAATGAAATGACGTCACTTGATTAGGCTTGATTGTCCGTTATTAATTTTTTCCTTGTGAAACTATTGGCAATTGCTTTTTCACCTTTCCTAAAAATTTTAATTCAATAACGTATTTAGATAGATACTAACAAAAATTAAAAAAAATAAATAAATATGATGCAACATACAGGGCTTCCCAAAACTGAACGCATTATTTCGTGCGATTAAAATCCGAGATGACAATCGGTTTTAATTCATTCGCTCGAACGAAGGACTTTCAATTTCAGTTAAACCAAATGTTTGAGAGAACGCTCGACGTAAAGAAAAAACGCGATGCAATATACGGGGTCCTTCAAAATTAATAATCCAAATAATTATACAGCGTCTTACTGAACTGGAGTCGTTTTATTAAAGCTCATATCAGTCGTACTTGCAGTGGTATGGAACTTGTTATTCTCAAATTCAAATGATTATACGTATATAGGGTATTACCGAACGTGATTCATTCATTGAAGAACAAATCTGGCGTGCCCGTAACGTCTGACTTTCTCAAATTGATTATACAGAGTACTACCGAACTTGAATCATTTATTATAGTTTAATTAGGTTCCGCAAGTAATAATAATAGAAAAGAAAAACGTAATGCAATATACAGGGTTCTTCAAAATTAATAATCCAAATAATTATACAGCGTCTTACTGAACTGGAGTGGTTTTATTAAAGATCATATCAGTCGTACTTGCAGTGGTATGGAACTTGTTATTTTTAAATTCAAATGATTACACGTATATAGGGTATTACCGAACGTGAATCATTCATTGAAGAACAAATCTGGCGTGCCCGTAACGTCTGACTTTCTCAAATTGATTATACGGAGTATTACCGAACTTGAATCATTTATTATAGTTTAATTAGGTTCTGTAAGTAATAATAATAGAAAAGAAAAACGTAATGCAATATACAGGGTTCTTCAAAATTAATAATTCAAATAATTATACAGCGTCTTACTAAACTGGAGTCGTTTTATTAAAGATCATATCAGTCGTACTTGCAGTGGTATGGAACTTGTTATTCTTAAATTCAAATGAATACACGTATATAGGGTATTACCGAACGTCAATCATTCATTGAAGAACAAATCTGGCGTGCCCGTAACGTCTGACTTTCTCAAATTGATTATACAGAGTACTACCGAACTTGAATCACTTATTATAGTTTAATTAGGTTCTGTAAGTAATAATAATAGAAAAGAAAAACGTAATGCAATATACAGGGTTCTTCAAAATTAATAATCCAAATAATTACACAGCGTCTTACTGAACTGGAGTCGTTTTATTAAAGATCATATCAGTTGTACTTGCAGTGGTATGGAACTTGTTATTCTTAAATTCAAATGATTATACGTATATAGGGTATTACCGAACGTGAATCATTCATTGAAGAACAAATCTGGCGTGCCCGTAACGTCTGACTTTCTCAAATTGATTATACAGAGTACTGCCGAACTTGAATCATTTATTATAGTTTAATTAGGTTCTGTAAGTAATAATAATAGAAAAGAAAAACGTAATGCAATATACAGGGTTCTTCAAAATTAATAATTCAAATAATTATACAGCGTCTTACTGAACTGGGGTCGTTTTATTAAAGATCATATCAGTTGTACTTGCAGTGGTATGGAACTTGTTCTATGGCTTAAATTCAAATGATTATACGTATATAGGGTACTACCGAACGTCAATCATTCATTGAAGAACAAATCTGGCGTGCCCGTAACGTCTGACTTTCTCAAATTGATTATACAGAGTACTACCGAACTTGAATCACTTATTATAGTTTAATTAGGTTCTGTAAGTAATAATAATAGAAAAGAAAAACGTAATGCAATATACAGGGTTCTTCAAAATTAATAATCCAAATAATTACACAGCGTCTTACTGAACTGGAGTCGTTTTATTAAAGATCATATCAGTTGTACTTGCAGTGGTATGGAACTTGTTATTCTTAAATTCAAATGATTATACGTATATAGGGTATTACCGAACGTGAATCATTCATTGAAGAACAAATGTGGCGTGCCCGTAACGTCTGACTTTCTCAAATTGATTACACAGAGTACTACCGAACTTGAATCATTTATTATAGTTTAATTAGGTTCTGTAAGTAATAATAATAGAAAAGAAAAACGTAATGCAATATACAGGGTTCTTCAAAATTAATAATTCAAATAATTATACAGCGTCTTACTAAACTGGAGTCGTTTTATTAAAGATCATATCAGTCGTACTTGCAGTGGTATGGAACTTGTTATTCTTAAATTCAAATGAATACACGTATATAGGGTATTACCGAACGTGAATCATTCATTGAAGAACAAATCTGGCGTGCCTGTAACGTCTGACTTTCTCAAATTGATTATACAGAGTACTGCCGAACTTGAATCATTTATTGTAGTTTAATTAGGTTCGGTAAGTAATAATAATAGAATAGAAAAACGTAATGCAATATACAGGGTTCTTCAAAATTAATAATCCCAATAATTATACAGCGTCTTACTGAACTGGAGTCGTTTTATAAAAGATCATATCAGTTGTACTTGCAGTGGTATGGAACTTGTTCTATGGCTTAAATTCAAATGATTATACGTATATAGGGTATTACCGAACGTGAATCATTCATTGAAGAACAAATCTGGTATGCCTGTAACGTCTGACTTTCTCAAATTGATTGTACAGAGTACTATCGAACTTGAATCATTTATTATAGTTTAATTAGGATCTGTAAGTAATAATAATAGAAAAGAGAAACGTAATGCAATATACAGGGTTCTTCAAAATTAATAATCCCAATAATTATACAGCGTCTTACTGAACTGGAGTCGTTTTATAAAAGATCATATCAGTTGTACTTGCAGTGGTATGGAACTTGTTCTATGGCTTAAATTCAAATGATTATACGTATATAGGGTATTACCGAACGTGAATCATTTATTGAAGAACAAATCTGGCGTGCCCGTAACGTCTGACTTTCTCAAATTGATTATACAGAGTACCACCGAACTTGAATCATTTATTATAGTTTAATTAGGTTCTGTAAGTAATAATAATAGAAAAGAAAAACGTAATGCAATATACAGGGTTCTTCAAAATTAACGCCTTGCACTTTCAATTTTTGACAGTGACGTGTCGTTTTCATCCCAAAAATATTTGAAGCTGATAGATTGTAAATAGGTAATTTTTTTTTACAAAATTTTCTCGCCTCATTACTTATTTATGACGGGTGCGTTCAGCTTCGTTCGTTGTAGCTATACAGATCGTAACGAATGATAATTGGCTCGAAGATATTTTAAAATAAATTGCAGATTGGCAATTTTTTACAACTCATTATTTGTTTATAATGGCTGCGTTCAGCCAGAGATAACGATTGCTTTCAATAGCGAATGAAAATTGGCTGAACGGTTGTGTATTGTGAATTCTAAAAATATTTGAAGCTGATAGGTTGAAAGTAGGGGAATTTTTTTGCATATTTTTTCCGCTTTTCTACTTATTCTACAATGGCTGCGTTCAACTAAAGGTAGCGATTGTTTTGGTTTTGTTGGTACAGAACGAAGCAGTTAATTCTAGCGAACTGCAGCGAATGAGGAATGTAAATTTCGAAGATGTTTTATGCACTACATATAATTTTTTTTTTAATTAGTAGTAATTAATTCTAGCGAAATGCAGCGAATTTCGAAGATATTTGTTTATAATAGTTGCGTTTAGCTAGAATCAGCAATTGCTTTCCGTCGTTGCTGCTGAGCGAAGCGCGTGATCCAGCAGAAAGTAGCGAACGAAATTGGCTGAACGGTTACGTATTGCGAACTCCAAAGATATTTTAAGATAAATTGCAAATCGGCGATTTTATTGCACAATTACCCCCCCTCAAAACTCGTTTGTAATGGCTGCGTTCAGCCAAAAGTAGCGATTACTTTCCTTGCCGCAGAGCGGAACACTTAATTCTAGCGAATCGTAGCGAATAGAAATTGGCTGAACGATTATATGGTTATATGGTTCCGATACTTTTTTATATTTATTCGTTCAGTATACTTTTAAAAAATGCAGTAGTACGTCTTGTGCTAAAAATTTACTAAATCTAGAGTCATTTGTACAGTTTAAGTCTTACTTTAATTTTTGACAGAACTGTAATTCTGACGTTTAATATAATTTAAAAAAAAAATATTTGACACCTAAGGTGACAGATTATCTCGATTATGACAGTTGTGAGAAATTGAAAACAAGACGCCTTAAACACAACTACAATTCAACTTGAAATTCCACCGAATCCGTTTCGAAGTTTCGGGAAACTGCGGATAGATGGCGCCACTAAAAAAAGAAACAAATAAAAGAAAAATTTGACACCTAAGTGACGGATTATCTCGATTATTGGACAGTTGGAAGAAACTGAAGACGCCTTTAACACAACTGGGATTTAACTTGAAATTCCACTGAATTCACTTCGAAGTTTCGGGAAATTGCGGATAGATGGCGCCACTAAAAAAAAATTATGACAAAACTTCTTCTGAATTGATTTACTGAATTACTGTTTCCGGCACCAATAATAATAAATTGTCATCCCTTCTCTAACAATTGTGTCCATTTGGCAGTTGCAACCACCACGTTATAACCGGAACGCATTTAAAATATTTTTAATTTCCAAAAATTATACAGGATGCTACTGAACTCGAGCAATTTATTGAGCCTATCTGGCGTGGTTGGCACTTTTAAATTTAAATAATTATACAGCGTGTTACTAAGCTAGAGTCGTTTTATTTAAGATCAAGTCAGTTTCATGGAATTTGTTATTCTTAAATTCAAACATGTAACTATATGTATAGCGTATTATCGAACATGAATCATTCACTGGCGTGCTCATAACGTCTGAGTTTCTTAAATTGATTATACAGAGTACTACCGAACACGAGTCATTTATTATAATTTAATTAGGTTCTGTAAATAATAATAATAACAAGTTTAGAGAATTGTATAGGGTGCTACTGAACTCGACCAATTTATCGACAAATTCCGACGTAGTTGAAGTTTTTTAATTTAAATAATTATATGTACAGCGTGTTACTGAACTGGAGTCGCTTTACTATAGATCAAATCAGTTGCAGTTGAACGGAAATTGTTATTCTTAAATTCAAATGATTACATGTACTATAGGGTATTACCGAACGTGAATCATACTTTGAAGAACAGATGTGGCGTGCTTATAACGTCTTTTTTAAATTGATTTACACAGAGTATCACCAAACTTGAGTCATCAATCATAATTTAATTAGGTTCTGTAAATAATAATAATAATAGTAATAATAATAATAATAATAATAAATTTAGAGAAATATATAGGGTGCTACTCAACTTGACCAATTTATTGAGCGTCTGGTGTGGTTGATCAGATGCACTCGCTTTAAATAATTACATGTATAGGGTACTATCGAACTTGAACCATTCATTAAAGAATAAATCTGGCGCGAGAGATTCTTAAATTCATTATACAGAGTACTACCCAACCCAAGTCATCTAATTGCATCTGTAAAGAACGCCATATCACACACACATATTATAATAATGAATAGCCAAACGTATTTATAAACTTTTGTAAGTTTAGAGAGTATATAGGGTGCTACTGAACTAAAGCCGTTTATTGTAGTGCACATTTGAAGTGTTTGTTAATTATACGGCGTGCTATCGAACTTGACTCATTTAATCAAGATCACGTCTTAGATTAATGTAATTATACAGAGTGCTACAGAACATGAGTCGTTTATTGATGAGCTTTAGCCAACATGTAGATATTTCACATGTTGAATTGGTGTCACTTGTTTTCTTCAAAATTCGTGATTGTTGTTGCTCTCTAACCTCCGCCTTATTTTCTTGCAACAAAAGGCGTATTTGGATGAATTTGAATAATTATACGGGGCGCTGCGTGTCGTTTGTTATAAGCGTCGATTCGATACACTTATGGATTTTGAGATCCTTAAGTTTATATAAATGTACAGGGTGCTACCGGACCTGGGTTATGCATTAAAGAGCATGTCTCACGTGATCATGGAGCTTCGGTCAGTTTTGGCCGAAGTTTCTGCGAGTTGTTTAGATTCAGCGTTGGCTGCGTTAAGTTGATTCTGATTACGTCAAGCATTCATCACCTCAATTAAAGAAAAGCTTTTAAATTAATTTAGTTCGTAATTAATTGGTTACCATCGCTTTGTCATCGTCTTAATAGATGGAGACAACTGGTGTAATTGATGTAATCATCAAACCATACGCACACTGTTGTTGTCTCCATTCATTACATCAAACCATACGCACGCTATTACCAAAAACATTCTCGAGGTTAGGTTAGTCATTGCCCACGTTGTTTTTACAAATGACTCAAATTCGGTTGCACCCTGTATAAATTATTTTCACGACGCTCACTTGCAGAGTTCAAAATTCTTACGTTGAGGTTATGTAGTGACTCAATAACTGTAAAATGTTGCTTTAAAAATTGCAATTTGATAAATTTATATGATCATACAGGGTGCTACCAAATATGAGCCGTTTTATGGAAAGCGTAGGCCCACACTCTCTTCTATAAAAGATTGAAATTCGGCAGCACCCTGTATCATCATTTTAAAAGCGCGTACTTGTGCACTTCGAAATTTTTAAACTGAATTAATTATACAGAGCGTTACGTAGTAATTGATTAATGGCAACCATTGTATAAGAAATTACAGTTCGGTTAATTTAAATTTTTATACGCTAATATATAGGCTCTTGTATAAATGGCTCAAATTCGGTAGCACCCTGTATATTTATTTTAATGACGTGCACTTAAGGGATTAGAAATTTTTAAATAGAATTAATTATACCGAGCGTTTTGTAGTAAACGATTGTTGTACTAATGTTGTACTAGATACAGCAGTTATAATTATACAGGGTGCTACTAAGCTTAAGTCATCTATACAGGGTGATTGACAAGTGTCTCCGGAAATATTCAGGATGGATAGAACATCACAAAATAAGGCCACCTTTTCATGTAACTTTTTTCCAAAAGTGAATAATAAGGGAGTTATAAGGGGGGGTGGGAAAATATCGTTTTTTGGCAATATCTTTTAGATCCTTTAAGTTATCATCGCGAAATTTGAAACGCACGTATGTGGCACCTAGTTGCGCATTCGCATCATATTTGTTGAATCCTCCCTTCTTTTAAAAGGGTAGTTTAAGGGGGTGGCTTTTTTGTTCTTGACAAAGCTTGCGAAGAAAATGTTCTTTAGATTATGTGGCACAAAAATGCTCTCTTGTTGCATTTCGATATGGCGGACCGTTTTCCAGTAATTGAGGGTTGAAAGTTGGCGAGTCACCTCCACCCCGAACTACCCCTTGAAAACGAGGGAGACTCCGACGGATGCGTTGTAAGTGCCTAGTTGGGGGGCCCACACCTGAGTTTCGATTATTAGTTTGATGACTTAAAGGATCCGGAAGATATTGCCAACCTGTCACTCCTCTTTCGGGGGGATCATAACTCCCTTATTATTCACTTTTGGAAAAAAGTTATACGAGAAGGTGGCCCTATTTTTTGATGTTCTGTCCACCCTGAAAATATCGGGAGACGATTTGAAATCACCCTGTATAGATGAATCAAAATCGGTTGCACCCTGTGTAATTATTTAAATGACGCGCATTTATTTTAAGCTGGTTCCGATTACCTCTTCTATTTATGACTATGTTTTAGTAACAAGCCAAGCCAAGAGCGCGGTTACCGTAACAATATTAATATGTTAATTATTGTTATTCGTGGCGTGTTCGAATTTTTTCTCGCTGGCGTTTTTAATTAAGTTTATGTAGAAGCTTTGTTGCATGAAATTCATCTTTCGGTTTCGTTTTATTAAAACATCCGAGTTTCTTTGAGAGTGCGATCATCAATAAGGAAACAGTTTCTTGATGTGTAATTACGGGCGTGTGTGTGCTTTTGACAGCGCCCGAAAGAAAGAAAAAAAAGAAGAACTAATACGACGGGACGCAAGTAAATTATAGTATTCTCCCGTCATGTTTTATTCAGTTAAGAAAGTTTAATTAATTTTTTGCCCGCCCGCGTCGTCGGCGGCGGCAGCTACCTGTTTAAAACTATATCAAACAAAATAAACCCGCCGCCGCAGAGAAACTTGGGAGAACTAAAATAAATTCAATATAACGTTTTAGATTTTCAATCTGGAGCATAATCCGGCGAACAGTTGTTTTTCTGCTGCGAACAAACGAAGCTCGAAGTTGTTGAAGTTGTCAGACGCAGCAGCGCTTTGTGAGTCCGCTCTTTGAGACATCTAGCGGCTGTCAGCAGCAGCGCGTGCAATTTGTTTTCCAATATGGCGTCCACTGTTGCCTTCAAACGCAGCACACACTCACTCCTCGCCGCCGCGCCGCCGCCGCCTCTTTGCCGGGCTCTGTGTAGCACGCTTAACTTTGATGACTGTTCGGTTTTATGTTTTCAATCAGCCACGTCAGTTTTAATAAATGCACGTCATTTCACACGGTGCTCCCAAAACAAACGAAAATCTGTTGCAGATATGTATAAAAACAATATTGATTACGTGGCATAGTACCATCCCCTAAACAAGTTACAATTATTCTTCTTACGAAACTTTATAATCAGATCAGTGCATAACAGAGAATGTTATTCCGTCGCCAATTCACAAAGATGGTACTTGCAACGATCCAAGTAACTTTCGACCAATTTCTATCTTTCCTATTTGGACCAAAATACTGGAGAAGGCACTAAAACAAAGAATTCGTTCATATATCTACATCACAATATGGTTATCGAAAATCATTATCAGTTACAGAAGCAATTAGTCGTTTGGTCATATCAATAAACGATGCTTACAGGAACGGCTTCCCGATAGGCTTTGGAAGTGTGAACGCATGTCTTCTCTTAAGGAAATTGATTAATCAGAAAGACATTTATATTTAATCAATTGACACATTTCAAAACGCTACAGACTAAAGAAACGTGTATATTAACGAAAAATTCCAAGGTTAAAGCACATTCATAAAAGTTCATTCAATTTTCTAAGAAAAGACTTGCCCTTACACATACATCCAAGGCCTACTGGGGTGACGGGACTTTATGTTAACATGTTCCTTTATGTTTGACGTGCGTAAACATTTTAATGTATTAACACCCAATTGTAAGGACCCGAAAAATGCGTAAAGAAATTTCGAAATTATTTTCGTTGTTTAAGCCATAGCCGGCTCCTCGAATGAAACCGGATCGCAGGAAACACGCTTCATCAGACTAAAACGTGCTTTCGAACGCAGAGATGATGTTAAGTTGCGATGATAATATTTCTCTTTCTCACTGAATCAGCGTCGGAGATGAAAACGCTGTTTGGCCAGCCTCTCTGGCGATTGACCGCGCGACACGTGGTCAAAAATGGTAAAAGCAGGACGGGTACGCCATCTCGTGAGAAGCGACTCGCCGCGAAATTCGTTGTTTTATAGGAACACCCTGTATATTATTACATTTTTGAACTCGCGAGCAAATTCTAGCGTGACTTGATGGGTCGCACCATGGGTCTGACGTGAGTGGTTTTCGACGTGACATTTTCCGACGCACCTGGCAACTCCAGAACCGCTCGCGCTAGACCCAAGGTGCGACCCATCAAGTCACGCTAGAATTTGCCCACGAGTTCAAATATGCAATAATATATGGGGCATTCCATTGAAAAAAACGCAAGTTTGCCGTATATTTCGGTAACGCGATGCGCGATTGTTTTTCTGTGAAGGTCGTTCAAAAGTGCAGGGAAACCTGCACAACTTAGGTAGGATTTCTTTTTATTGTCGATAATAAGAGCGGCAATGTCACGACCTCTGTGCGCCATTACTTCCTTATTTTCGACTTTAGAAAAAAAATTCCAATACATAACTTGTGGATTTTCTTGTGCAGCTTCAAATACCGTACGCAAAAAGAAACAATTGATCATCGCTCGCCTGAAACTAAGCCGGAAATTCGTTGTTTCATAGGAACACCCTGTATATTATTACATTTTTGAACTCGCGAGCAAATTCTAGCGCGACATGATGGGTCGCGCTATGGGTCTGACGTGAATGGTTTTCGAGGTGACATTCTCTGACGCACCTGGCAACTCCAGAACCGCTCGCGCTAGACCCATGGTGCGACCCATCAAGTCACGCTAGAATTTGCCGGCGAGTTCAAAAATGCAATAATATATGGGGCATTCCATTGAAAAAAACGCAAGTTTGCCGTATATTTCGGTAACGCGATGCGCGATTGTTTTTCTGTGAAGGTCGTTCAAAAGTGCAGGGAAACCTGCACAACTTAGGTGGGATTTCTTTTTATTGTCGATAATAAGAGTGGTAATGTCACGACCTCTGTGCGCCATTACTTCCTTATTTTCGACTTTAGAAAAAAAATTTCAATACATAACTTGTGGATTTTCTTGTGCAGCTTCAAATACCGTACGTAAAAAGAAACAATTGATCATCGCTCGCCTGAAACTAAGCCGAAAATTCGTTATTTTATAGGAACACCCTGTATATTAGTACATTTTTGAACTCGCGAGCAAATTCTAGCGTGACTTGATGGGTCGCACCATGGGTCTGACGTGAGTGGTTTTCGACGTGACGTTTTCTGACGCACCTGGCAACTCTAGAACCGCTCGCGCTAGACCCATGGTGCGACCCATCAAGTCACGCTAGAATTTGCCCACGAGTTCAAATATGCAATAATATATGGGGCATTCCATTGAAAAAAACGCAAGTTTGCCGTATATTTCGGTAACGCGATGCGCGATTGTTTTTCTGTGAAGGTCGTTCAAAAGTGCAGGGAAACCTGCACAACTTAGGTAGGATTTCTTTTTATTGTCGATAATAAGAGTGGTAATGTCACGACCTCGGTGCGCCATTACTTCCTTATTTTCGACTTTAGAAAAACAATCCAATACATAACTTGTGGATTTTCTTGTGCAGCTTCAAATACCGTACGCAAAAAGAAACAATTGATCATCGCTCGCCTGAAACTAAGCCGGAAATTCGTTGTTTTATAGGAACACCCTGTATATTATTACATTTTTGAACTCGCGAGCAAATTCTAGCGTGACATGATGTGTCGCACCATGGGTCTGACGTGAATGGTTTTCGAGGTGACATTTTCTGACGCACCTGGCAACTCTAGAACCGCTCGCGCTAGACTCTTGGTGCGACCCATCAAGTCACGCTAGAATTTGCTGGCGAGCTCAAAAATGCAATAATATATGGGGCATTCCGCTGAAAAAACGCAAGTTTGCCCTATATCTCGGTAACGCGATGCGCGATTGTTTTTCTGTGAACGTCAAACAAAAGTGCAGGGAAACCTGTACGACTTTTGTAGGATTTCTTTTCTTCTATTGTCGATAATAAAAGAGGTAATCATCTTTTTTATTAATGTCACGGCTTCTGCCCGCCATTACTTCCTTATTTTCGACTTTAGGAAAAAAGTTCAATACATAATTTGTGGATTTTCTTGCGAAGCTTCAAATACCGAACACAAAAAAAGCAACTGAAGATCGTTCGCCTGAAACTATGTCGAAAATTCGTTGTTTTATGGGAACATCCTGTATATTATCGCATTTTTGAACTCGCGAGCAAATTCTAGCGTGACTTGATGGGTCGCACCACGGGTCTGACGTGAACGGTTTTCGAGGTGACATTCTCTGACAGATCTGGCAACTCTAGAATCGCTCGCGCTAGACCCATGGTGTGACCCATCAAGTCACGCTAGAATTTGCTCGCAAGTTCAAAAATGCAATAATATATGAGTCATTCTCTTGAAAAAACGCAAGTTCGCCTTATATATCGGTTTGTAAGAAAAAGTTTTATGATAAATTTTTGTTTACTTTAATGTTTATAGTTCCTTTAAGGTTTTTAAAAGTTGGGTTTTGATTTAATCAATGTATTTTCGCTGCGTGCGATGCGTACGATGCGGATAAGTGAGCGGCTAGCTTTAGATTGACAGTCGTCAAAATTACAAGTGTCACTGCTGATTACTTTGAAGGTAATTTTTGCGGTCGTAGATAAAGTACATCGCAACATTAGTTTCTTGTATTGCTTTTTTTTACATTCGGAGGGCTGGTTGACTGTTCGGTGGCGCTGCGCTCTGCTAAAACTGCATTTCGTATTTTAAAAATAATAATAGCGCAGAAAATAAAAATCTTGAGAAAGCCATCGGTGTACAACGAAACGTCGTCGTCGATTAACATGAAACTCGCCTGGAATAGTACACATGCAGGTGCCATCATTCTATGCGCCGCGCCGCCCGCAGATAAAAAAGTTATCACCGCTTGTCTATTTTGACAAATGAATTTATTGTATTGCAGCGCTTCTTGCTTAAGTACGATTTGGATTTCAGGAAGGTGGCGGTGCGAACGAAACAATCGCCGTCGTTTTTCCTTGCCCCTAATGTTATTCTTGCGCCGCGGCGCGGCCACAGTTCAGGCGCGGACGTGCATGTTCGGGGACGGAGCGGAGCTTCGTGTTTGTGTTTCGAATTAAAATAACGAAGCGAGAGAGCCGGATGTGGTAGGTGTGTGACGTCAGGAGCACGTGTGAAGAGGTGATTTTTCACCTGTCACCGCCAGGACCTGAGAGCGGCTCTTCAACGCTCCTCGTAAGGATCCTGCGCGAGCCTTAGCAAAAAGCGACGCTCCCGAGCAGAACACGTAGTACGTGCAAACTGCACACCGGGAGATTAACACTTTGAAGCTGCTACCGCACGGTTACAATTGGGGGCGAGCAAGAAGTAATTACCCCCCCGCCCCCAAATAAAAAAATGCTACTTCGCATGCCGGGGATCTACGTCAAATCCTTGCGTTATAAAACTGCAGATGACCTTTACAGCACTTTTCCAATCGACCCTGACGTTTCGCTCTGCATCGACAGCTTTTTCAAGATTTTTTGAAACTCGAAGTCCAGCTTTGTAAAGCTACAGGAACATCGATGATATTTCACTAACAAAAGGCAAAGTCCTCAACTCGCCGAAATCCTTTTTATCTTTATCCATTTGATTCAAGCGATTCCCGGAGAAAATTTGATTGTATTTTTTCGTTTCGTTTCTTTATTTTTTGTTGTAAGTGGGCAGAAAACGTGCTACTTTACAGCCCGGGCAGAGAAAGTGTCACTTTACGGCCTAGGCGGAAAATGTACTACTTTACGGCCCATGCAGCGAAAGTGCTCTTTTTCACAACCTGGACGGAACGAAGTACCTTTTCATTTTAATCATCGGAATTAATAGCAAATAATAAGTAGAATTAAAAAAAAACCAAAAAAAATTATTTCTATTGTGGAAACGAAAAATTAAAAATTTCGTTTCGTTTCTTAAAATTAATTTAAAGAACAAAGAAGACGAACCTGCACGCGTCTTAGGAGTCACCTAGCCTCGCAAGACTCCCAGTATTCATAAATACTCGGTGAAACCCTGTATAAGAGGATTGTAAGTTTTTTGCTTGACTTCTTTTGTCTCGTTCCCTTTAATTGCTTTTGTTATAATGAGGCAGAAATTTTCCAGTGTAGGCAGAAACTAGGAAGGAAAAGTGCAGTTTCACAGCGTAGGCAGAAAAAGTTAGATTTCGCAGCCTAGGCAGAAAAGCACCTACTTGCGCACGGTTCTTCATCTTATACCGGGTGTTAGTGTCGTAGTGTCCCTTCCTGCTTATGTATGTATATCTTTTTTGATTCCTTCAAATTCGGAATTTGCAAATTCTTAACTGGTTTTCAACGCCGCACACATAGAAAAAAAAAACAGCTGAACTCGCACTGCCTGAAAATAATTCAGTCTAGCAATTTTTCCAATTGAGCACTCTGTATGTAGGTCATTGGATTTTTGAACTCGCAATCAAATTCTAGCCCGAAATGATGTGTCGCATGTGGGATCTATCGATAATAGTTCTCGGACTTATACAGGGTGTTAATGTCGTGTTGTCAAAAATGCAATAATATATGGGGCATTCCATTGAAAAAAACGCAAGTTCGCTCTATATTGAGGTAACGCGATGCGCGATTGTTTTTCTGTGAAGGCCATTCAAAAGTACAGGGAAGCCTGCACAACTTAGGTAGGATTCTTTTTATTGTCGATAATAAGAGTGGTAATGTCACGACCTCTGTGCGCCATTACTTCCTTATTTTCGACTTTAGAAAAAAAATTCCAATACATAACTAGTGGATTTTCTTGTGCAGCTTCAAATACCGTACGCAAAAAGAAACAATTGATCATCGCTCGCCTGAAACTAAGCCGGAAATTCGTTGTTTTATAGGAACACCCTGTATATTATTACATTTTTGAACTCGCGAGCAAATTCTAGCGTGACTTGATGGGTCGCACCATGGGTCTGACGTGAGTGGTTTTCGACGTGACATTTTCTGACTCACCTGGCAACTCCAGAACCGCTCGCGCTAGACCCATGGTGCGACCCATCAAGTCACGCTAGAATTTGCCCGCGAGTTCAAAAACGCAATAATATATGGGGCATTCCATTGAAAAAAACGCAAGTTTGCCGTATATTTCGGTAACGTGATGCGCGATTGTTTTTCTGTGAAGGTCATTCAAAAGTACAGGGAAGCCTGCACAACTTAGGTAGGATTTCTTTTTATTGTCGATAATAAGAGTGGTAATGTCACGACCTCTGTGCACCATTACTTCCTTATTTTCGACTTTAGAAAAAAAATTCCAATACATAATTTGTGAATTTTCTTGTGCAGCTTCAAGTACGGTACACAAAAAAAACAATTGAGCACCGCTCGCCTAAAACTAAACCGAAAATTCATTTTTTTATAAGAACATTCTGTATATTCTTGCATATTTGAACTCGCGAGCAAATTCTAGCGTGACTTGATGGGTCGCACCATGGGTCTGACGTGAATGGTTTTCGAGGTGACATTCTCTGACGCACCTGGCAACTCCAGAACCGCTCGCGCTAGACCCATGGTGCGACCCATCAAGTCACGCTAGAATTTGCTCGCGAGCTCAAAAATGCAATAATATATGGGACATTCCATTGAAAAAACGCAAGTTTGCTCTATATTGAGGTAACACGATGCGCGATTGTTTTTCTGTGAAGGTCATTCAAGAGTGCAGGGAAACCTGCACAACTTAGCTAGAATTTCTTTTTATTGTCGATAATAAGAGTGGTAATGTCACGACCTCTGTGCGCCATTACTTCCTTATTTTCGACTTTAGAAAAAAAATTCCAATACATAATTTGTGAATTTTCTTGTGCAGCTTCAAGTACCGTACACAAAAAGAAACAATTGAGCACCGCTCGCCTAAAACTAAACCGAAAATTCATTTTTTTATAAGAACGCTCTGTATATTCTTGCATATTTGAACTCGCGAGCAAATTCTAGCGTGACTTGATGGGTCGCACCATGGGTCTGACGTGAATGGTTTTCGAGGTGACATTCTCTGACGCACCTGGCAACTCCAGAACCGCTCGCGCTAGACCCATGGTGCGACCCATCAAGTCACGCTAGAATTTGCTCGCGAGCTCAAAAATGCAATAATATATGGGGCATTCTCTTGAAAAAACGCAAGTTCGCCTTATATATCGGTAAGGCGGTGCGCGATTGTTTTTCTGTGAACGTCATTCATAACTTTTGTAAGATTTCTTTTTTTCTAATGTCGATAATAAGAGATGTAATCATTTTTTTCGGGTCTTTGTGGTATAAATATGTTGCTATGAAGGTCGATCTAAACAAAGCAAATGGAAGGAGAGGGGACGGGGGAGTCACAAGCCTTTCTAAGGCCCTGAGTTCAAACCCACTCACGACCAATTCTACCAAGTCACTTTTTTTCTGTTTAGTTTTGGTTTGCGTTTGCCCCCCGTCTTTCTACAGTGCGTTGTCCGCCGTAATTATGTTTCCATTCCGTCCGGAAGGGACGACGGACGTAGGCGTCGCGTCGCTTGCCACGACCCCGTCTACGTTTCACATTTCTATCAATTAATAAAGCCACACAATTAAAAAGCAATAAAGCACGCCGAACACCTGTACCAGGTTCGCCGGACATGCATAATTAACGACGGAACGGACGGGCGGCGAAGTTTTCCGGAAGCGCCGCGGCGCCGTGCGCGCGCGCGCGAGCTTCGCACTTACATTACGAAAAGCTCGACGCTCTATTGCGTAACGGCGGCGCGTCGCGGAAAGCGTGGCGCGAGTTTTCGGCGCATGCAGTTCCAATCCTGCGACGGAACGGGACGCGTCTAACGCCATCCGCGAGACGCCTCTTGCATGTGCACGGCACTTCCGTCGATCGGCGACCGAACACCCCCCCTTTGGTCTAGTCAATCCATTAATTATCACCTCCCCCCGAGTTATCATCAACCACTTGTGATCTCGCTTTTTCGTTAAGTTTTTAATTTTATTTCCTATTTTTACTATAATGTGATAACTTGTCATACTCGTCAAAGATTCGCCGCCTGCCGCGATTCAAACCAAGAAACGAATGAAAAAGGTAAGAACTTTTTTTCTGTCTTCTTCTTATCATCTACCTTGGCTAGTCACGACTAATTAAAACAGGCCTCCACCCCGCCCCCCTTTATAGTTGTGAAAAATCTTGAAAGGAATTTTATTAGGGGTTTCCCCCGACGCTTTTTCCTTGAGGACCTGATCCTTGCCTTCGCGTTGTTAGTTAAAGAAACGAGCACGTGCGCCGGATAACGCACGTCGTTTTTATTATTTTTGTTTACATTTTACAATTTATTTAAGAAAAAAAATTAATCAAAAATCGGTTTTCACGAATCTTCTCTCTCTTTTTTTTCTTAATAATTCATAGGACGCACTCCTCATCATCATTTACAAAAGGGGGCAACGAAATACGTAGCGTGTCTCTAAAAAAGAACGTCAGTAATAAAAACAAACGTTTGAAAAGTCAAAATAAAATACTGAGAAGCTACAGGGTGTCTCTATAAAAATACGTCACTAATAAAAACAAACCATTAAAAAGTGACAATAAAATACCGAGACGCTACAGGGCGTCACTAATAAAAACAAACGATTAAAAGGTGAAAATAAAAAGAAGCTAGTGGGTGTCTCTATAAATACGTCATTGATAAAGACAAACGATTAAAAGCGAAAAATAAAATACTGGGTGTCTCTATAAAAGTACGTCGGTAATAAAAACTAACGACTAAAAGGAAGGAAACAAAATACTTATTAGTTATAGGTTGTCTCTCTAAAAATATGTCATTAATAAAAACGATCGATTAAAAGTGCGAAATTAAATACTGAGAAACTACAGGGTGTGCGCAATTCAAAGATAAAATGACGTAGTCGTAATTCACGCGTTGACTTGCCTCCCCCTCGCCCGTCGCACCGGCGCGGCCACTTTTTAAAATGTATTTTTTTTATTGCGTCCTTGCACCTCTTAATGCAACACAAAAGCTATAAACTACAAACTGGCAAGGGTTAATTTAGGTGTGCCCCACCCCCGTTGTATTATTTCTCTTTTTTCTTTTTTTTTGCTGCGCAATTGTTTTTATCTTTTGCGCCCCTCGGATGGCAGAGGAAAAAAATTAATTCGGAACTCTGACCTCTTAGCTGAATTAACTTCTTCTCGAATATTTGCGGGGCGCAAAATAAAAACTAATTTGGTAGTAATGGTAACTGGAGGGAGGGGGGGGGGGCGCTAGTGGATTTTCCAATTATTTTTTTTTTAGGTAAGAGATGAAAAATATTTACGCATAAGACTGCATGAAGATCAGTAAAAAAAACGTCGTAAATTACAACTGGAGGGGGGGGAGGGACTAGTTTATTACTTTTTTAATTTTTTTTCCCTGAACTAATTTCTTCTCGGTTATCTGAAATATTTGAGGGGCGCAAAACAAAAACTAATTTGGTAATTTCGTAACGGTAACTGCAGGTTTTTTTTGTTAATCTCGGGGCGAGATGTAAAAGATAAAAATATTTGTGTATTGTGTATGAGGGTGCACAAAGAGCAATAAAGAAAAAAGCGTTGAAAATTACAGCTGGGGGGATGGAAAGAGGACTAGTTATATTTTTTGAATTGTTTTTTTTTTCTTGAACTTGTAATTTCATTTGGGTTATCTGAAATATCAGAGGGGCGCAAAAAAAAAACTTATTTGGTACGTATGGTAACTGGAGGAGGGGGGGGGGCTTGTTAATTTCTATTTTTTTTTCGGGGTGAGAGATGCGAAAGATAAAAAATTTAAAAAAAAAGTTAATTTTCTAATTTTTTTTCCTTGGATATTCCGTGGTGTGTAGCGAGTGCAACGAAACGTAATAAAAAATACTGAAAAAATATAGGTTTCCCCCCAACTTCTTAGTAACATTGACCTTCAATTTCTGCAAAAAATTATTATGGATGGGGGGAAGGGGCAGGCAGTTAATTTTCGAACTTTTTTCTCTAGAACCATTCGAGGGATGCAATAGGTTAAAATAATGATGAATGATGAAGTGCATAAGAACAATAAAAATGGCCCCTCACATTTTTGGACTTACTTTATATATTTAACACAATTTTTTTTTTGGTAAAAAATGGAATTATTCAAAAGGCCTACTTGTCTTCGCAAAGCTAAATCCAAAAGTACTCTTAACGATCCTGTTTGAAGTCTTAAGCACTTCTTTAAACGAAAGTCTCAAGAACAATTACGTTTTAGGACTTCAGTCCCCGAATGGCTTTTGTCTTTCGAATTGATTTTGTTAACAATTAACACGTGCAACAGATTATCTCTCTTCATAAAGGCTAAGGCCTGAAGTTCCACATATTCACAAACAGAATGCTTTTTAAAGCTCAAATTTTCGGCTCAATTATATTTTTGGACTTATGTGCCTCTAGAAACGAATATCTTTGAAATTAAGAACGAGATCTCCCTATCTTTTAAGGCTAAGTCCAAGGACACTCTCGCAAGAATTCTTCTTGGAGCCTCGAAGACTTTCGTCTCAAATTCTGTACAATCCTTCTTAGAGCTGAAGATGGAAACGTAAATAGATTTAAGTCCAGAAGGTGCTCAATGTACTAAAGACGTTTTAGGCTTTCCTCTGAACATCCAAAATCCATTTAGTACAAAATCCTTTTTGAAGTTGAAGTACCAAGCTTACAGAACTACATAAGTCCAAAAGGTAGGCACTTTTAAGAACCGCTCAACCAATTAGGATCTCTCTTTACGAAGCTAAGTCCGAAAAAAGGATACTCGTAAGAATTCTTCTTAAAGTCCTGCAGTTCTGTAAAACACATTTAAATCCAGAAGTCCAAGAACTAAGCACTCTTACGAATTCTAAAGACTTTCTTCTAAAGTTCGAAAAGACGTTTACAAAACTACGTAAGCCCAAAAGGTAGACACTTTTAAGAATCGTTCAACTAATTATCTCACTATATAAAAGCTAAGTCCAAGTTGATAAGAATTATTTTCGAAGTCCTGATGACCTGCATCTGAAGTTCTATAAAACACGTTTACATCCGGAAACCTTCTTAGAGCTGAAGACGGAATTCTATATGAAGCTAAGTCCAAAACGTTGGCTTACTTACGCTTACTGCTTCGTATATAAAATAATTTCTTCTGAAATTCCAAATGAGTTTACAAAACTTTGTAAGAATCGTTCGTTTACGAAGCTAAGTCCAAGTTGGCAAGAATTCTTGAAGTCCTGAGGACTTTCATCTCAAGTCCTGTCAAACGAATTTAGATCCAGAAACCTTCTTCTTAGAGCTGAAGATGGAAATATATATGAAGCTAAGTCCCAAGGGTTGGCACTCTTACGCTTACTGCTTCATGCATTAAAGTTTTTCTTTCTAAATTCCAAAATACTACATAGGTAAGTCCAAAAGGTAGGAAGAATCGTTCAACTAATTACGTCTCTTTATAAGACTAAGTCCAAAGCGGTAAGAACTCTTCTTAACGTCCTGAAGACTAACAAAAGATAGAAATAGTGATGCATAAGCGCATAAGAGCAATAAAAATACAACTGTGGGGGGGGGGGGGAAGGGGGCCAGTTAGTTTTCTAAATTATTTTTTTCTCGAATACTCAAAAAAAATATTGTGGGGCGGGGGGGCAGGCAGTTAATTTTCGAACAGTTTTTCCTGGAACTATTCGAAATACGTGTACGAGTACGACCATCTAGTAAGTCGGTCGCAGCCGACAAATTTGAAATAACTTGAATAATAATTGAAATAATTTGAATTTAGTAAATAAGTAATTTGCTTTTAAATAAGTCATCTGTCCGTTTGCAGATAAGTCCATTAAGGCCCGATTTTACAATCGTCGGATAAGCATTATTCTTAGAATAACGTAACGCAGGTATGACGTAGATATGGAGGAACATTATATTTCAGCGAACAGTTATTCCGTCCTTATTCCACGATTGTAAAACTGGGCCTAAGTCAACTAGATCTTATTAGTTGATTAGTAATAAACTGCACAAGAAACTGAGAGGTCTATTATTTGGTTCAAAAAGCAAAAACTAGTAGTTCTATTAGCTGGCAGGCAAGTCAATATGTTTATTATCTGATAGAAAAAAAAAAGACTAACGTGTCCATCAGTTGTCGGGAAACTCAATGACATTTAAACCGATGCGATGGAGACAGAGAGCTTGAAATGATTCTGGAGTAGACAGAGAAGATAAACTAGTTTATATTCTCTGTCTCAACACAAATACCTAAATAAATAAACAATGCAATTTAGAGCGAGACTTGTGTCCAAAAATCAGAGCGGCTTTATTTAGAACTAATTTTCGAAGAGAAATTCGAAAACGTTTATCGTAGAGTTAACATTTTTAAATCTCACGATAGGTAGCGTGAGAAGCGCCCGAAGTCGAAAACAAAAAAAAAAACGACGGATTTTACAGAGAGATTTGCATCCTGAAATTTACAGCCATCTAACGGCTTATTTTAGAACTAATGTTTTTTTTTGAAGGGAAATCCGAAAACGATGATCATCTGGTTGATATCGCGCTAAGAGAGCCACTGCCATCTAGCGGATCGATTTCGAACTAATTTAGAATCCACATTTAAGTAGCGACATCTTTCGATCTTTCGCTTATTATTATTATTATTATTATTTAATAATAATTTAGAATCGTTGCAAGGGAATCCAAAAACGTTGATCGTAGAGACCTAGGCTTTTCAGAACTCAGATAGAGGGGCCCGAAACGAGAAACAAAAGAAAGAAACAATGGATTTTGTTGCGTCCAAAAATTCAGAGCCACCCGGTGGCTACATTTGGAACTAACTTCTTTCGAAGGGAAATCCAAAAACGCTGATAATCTGCTTGACGTTGCGTTAAGAAAATTAGAGCCATCTAGCGGATTCATTTAGAAATAATTTAGAATATTTGAAAGGAAAACAAAAGATGTCGACTTGACGATACAAAACGAAAGACGAAAGATAAAACGGCGGACTTTGGAGAGAGACCTGCATCCGGAAATTTAGAGCCATCTAGCGGCTTATTTTAGAACTGACTTCTTTTGAAGGGAAATCATCTCGTTGACATTGCGTTAGGAAAATCGCTGCTATTTAGCGGCTCGATTTCGTACTAATTTAGAATCTTTGCAAGGAAATCCAAAAATGTTAATCATAATGACCATGACATTTCAGAATCTCACAGTAGATACGCTTGAAACGAGAAACAAAAGAAAAAAGTGACGGATTTTGGAGCGTCCAAAAATTCAGAGCCATCTGGCGGCTATATTCAGAACTAACTTCTTTTTTTTTTTTTTTAAAGAAATCCGAAAACGATGATCATCTGGTTGACATCGCGTTAAGAAAGTCACTGCCATCTAGCGGCTCGATTTCGAACTAATTTAGAATCTTTGCAAGGAAATCCAAAAACGTTGATCGTGGAGATCTGGGCTTTTCAGAACTCAAAATAAAGGCGCCCGAAACGAGAAACAAAAGAAAGAAACGATGAATTTTGGAGCGCTCAAAAGTTCAGAGCAATCTGGCGGCTATATTTAGAACTAACTTCTTTTTTTTTTTTAAAAGGAAATCCGAAAACGATGATCATCTGGTTGACATCGCGTTAAGAAAGTCACTGCCATCTAGCGGCTCGATTTCGAACTAATTTAGAATCTTTGCAAGGAAATCCAAAAATGTTGATCGTAGAGATCTGGGCTTTTTAGAAACAAAAGAAAGAAGCGATGAATTTTGGAGCGCTCAAAATTTCAGAGCAATCTGACGGCTATATTTAGAACTAACTTCTTTTGAGGGAAAATCCAGAAACGTTGATAATCTGCTTGACGTTGCGTTAAGAAAATTAGAGCCATCTAGCGGCTTCATTATAGAATAATTTAGAATCCTTGAAGGGAAAACAAAAAATGTCCACTTGACGATACAAACACGAAAGACAAAAGAAAAAACGACGGACTCTAGAGAGAGATCTGCATCCAAAAATTTAGGAGCCACCTAGCGGCTTATTTAGAACTTCCTCGACAAGTTTCTCTGACTTAGGAGCTAAGTATGGATCCTACAGGAGAGAGAAAGAGTTTAAAGTACGTGGGCGAAATAAAAATTATTAAAATACTGGTGTGTGTGTGTGTGTGTGTGTGTGTGTGTGTGTTAATCGAACCTGACTTAGAAAAGAAACGAAATCTTTCTCGGAAAGAAAAAAATGCAATCACGCCGCTGGCCGCCCGTCTCACGTCGACATTAAAAAACAGAAAAAAAAAGAGACGTTTGAAAAATGAAAACAAATAAATAGAAGCGCCCTCGAATACATCACGATCCGTTTCGCAAGGTAAATACATACATAGAAAGCCGGGCAACATAAAAATTTTGTTTTGAAACGCGCGAATAAATAAATCCAAGTTGCGCAACGGACGCAGATCGATCAGAGGCGAAAACATTTGAAAAATTCAGATCCGCGACGACTGTAACTCAAATTACTCGAATTTTAAAAAAAGCTACAAGAAATTTCTTAAAATTTTATTTTATAAATACAGGGTGCCCCAAGCTACAGCTTGAGTCAAAAAGGAAGATGTTTCAGTTAAAAATTGTTACGTTGCAAGTCAGCAAAAACATTCCGAAATGTACAGTATGATCACTGCTTCAAAAAAAAAAAAAAAGGAAACTCTAGAGTTACTCAATTTGATCTATTCAAGCGTTTAAGAATCGACGCCGGCCGAGGCGACGAAGTGTTTCATCGAATTCATCTCAAGCGCTACACTGGGCCCACAACCAATTAAGCTCATGTTCAACTTCAACTGAAACAATTGGTACTAAACGCAAACTGTCACTTGAAGTTTGTTTTATCGCACGCGTGAAGAAAGCATTCTAATTCAACGTCGAAAGAATTCTTTGCACTGGGCCCATAACCAGTTAAGTTTTTGTTCAATCTCAACTGAAACAATTGGTACTAAACGCAAAAACTGTCACTTGAAGTTTGTTTTATCGCACGCGTGAAGAAAGCATTCTAATTCAACGTCGAAAGAATTCATTGCACTGGGCCCATAACCAGTTAAGCTTTTGTTCGACTTCAACTGAAACAATTGGTACTAAACGCAAACTGTCACTTGAAGTTTGTTTTATCGCACGCATGAAGAAAGCATTCTAATTCAAAGTCGAAATAATTCATTGCACTGGGCCCATAACCAGTTAAGCTTTTGTTCAACTTCAACTGAAACAATTGGTACTAAACGCAAACTCTCACTTGAAGTTTGTTTTATCGCACGCGTGAAGAAAGCATTCTAATTCAACGTCGAAAGAATTCTTTGCACTGGGCCCATAACCAGTTAAGTTTTTGTTCAACCTCAACTGAAACAATTGGTACTAAACGCAAAAACTGTCACTTGAAGTTTGTTTTATCGCACGCGTGAAGAAAGCATTCTAATTCAACGTCGAAAGAATTCATTGCACTGGGCCCATAACCAGTTAAGCTTTTGTTCGACTTCAACTGAAACAATTGGTACTAAACGCAAACTGTCACTTGAAGTTTGTTTTATCGCACGCATGAAGAAAGCATTCTAATTCAAAGTCGAAATAATTCATTGCACTGGGCCCATAACCAGTTAAGCTTTTGTTCAACTTCAACTGAAACAATTGGTACTAAACGCAAACTCTCACTTGAAGTTTGTTTTATCGCACGCATGAAGAAAGCATTCCAATTCAACGTCGAAAGAATTCATTGCACTGGGCCCATAACCAGTTAAGCTTTTGTTCAACTTCAACTGAAACAATTGGTACTAAACGCAAACTGTCACTTGAAGTTTGTTTTATCGCACGCATGAAGAAAGCATTCCAATTCAACGTCGGAAGAATTCATTGCACTGGGCCCATAACCAGTTAAGCTCTTGTTCAACTTCAACTGAAACAATTGGTACTAAACGCAAACTGTCACTTGAAGTTTGTTTTATCGCACGCATGAAGAAAGCATTCTAATTCAACGTCGAAAGAATTCATTGCACTGGGCCCATAACCAGTTAAGCTTTTGTTCAACTTCAACTGAAACAATTGGTACTAAACGCAAACTGTCACTTGAAGTTTGTTTTATCGCACGCATGAAGAAAGCATTCTAATTCAACGTCGGAAGAATTCATTGCACTGGGCCCATAACCAGTTAAGCTCTTGTTCAACTTCAACTGAAACAATTGGTACTAAACGCAAACTGTCACTTGAAGTTTGTTTTATCGCACGCATGAAGAAAGCATTCTAATTCAACGTCGAAAGAATTCATTGCACTGGGCCCATAACCAGTTAAGCTTATGAAGGAAGCATCGCTTCAACGCTCAGTTGTTTATTTAACTTAAACAATTAGTATTAAACGAAAATGGTCGCTTGGATTTTTATGTAGCGCACGCGTGTTACGTCCGTCACGGGCCCATAACTAATTAGACTTATGAGATAAGTATCGCTTCAATGCTTCGTTGTTTCTTCAACTTAATGAACAATTTGTTTTACATGCAAACTATCACTTAGAATTTGGTGTTTGTGTAATTCATTACACGGGGCCCACAACCAATTAAGCTCAAGAGGAAAGTTGCTTGTTTGCTTATTCATCTTAAACAATCGCCCCACAGCCAGTTAAAATTATTTAGAACGGACGCGTTCACACATTTTGTACAACTGAAAACAATTGATGACGCACGCAAACTGCCACCTGTCAAACACATAGGTACGCGGGAGACCTCCTGACGTGCAATCGAATTAATCGACGATTGAACAAAATGGCGGTAAATAATTTCACTGTAATACGCTGGGTCCATAACCCGTTAGAATTGCGAGGAAGACACGCACTGTTTCAATGTTTCAATTAAAATCGGGACAATTGGTGCAAGCAGTCGCGTCACGTAAAGATGCGGAAGACATAATAAAAATTCACTTCAGTGGGCCCATAACTGGTTAGAATAATGACGATAATGTGACGATCGAGGTGGCGCGTTCCTCCAAGTTTCGTGACAATTTAATACTGGACCCATAACCTGTTAGATTTAGGAGGAAGGCAACCAATACTTGATTCTTCCTTACCATGGGCACATAACCAATTAAACTTATGAGGAAAGTATCACTTTAATGCTTGTTTACTTGTTCAACTTAAACAATCGCCCCATTGCCAGTTAGAATGCTTTGGTACATTTTATACAAATTAAAACAATTGATGATAGAAACAAACTGTCATCTGTCACATATACACGTCAGACCTGACACGCAGTCGAGTTAATCGATGACTAGTCAAAATTGCGGGAGATAGTTTATTTGCAACATTACAAACATCGCAGCAAATTATTTATACTGAGCCTGGACCCATAACCTGTTAGAAATGTAGGAGGAAGGCACGCACTGCTTCAATTTATTTCAATTTAAATCAGTAGATGCAACTAGTCGGTTAGAGATAATTGCGGGAGATCGTTTATTTGCGCTACGAACATCATAACATGATTTATACTAGGTCTGGACCCATAACCTCTTAGAAATTGAGGAGGAAAGCACACAGCTTCAATATTTCAATTCGAATCGGAACAATTGGTGCGAGCAGTGGGTTAGAGGTCGACACACGGAAGATATAAGAATCTATTTCAGTGGGCCCATAACCGGTTAGAAGCTTCGTGACTGGGCCCACAACCTGTTAGAATGCGTAGGCGAGGTATGGGGCGCGTTTCTTGCCTCAAGTTCGTAAAAATTTATTATACCAGACCCACAACCTGTTCGAATTATAAGGAAGGTACGCACTGATTTAATCAAGAAGACATACAGAATACGTAATCGAGTGTTAACTGTGGATTGAACGAACGAAATTGTGCTACGTTCCCCGAGCATCGCAACAATTTATTACTGGGCCCATAACCTGTTAGAATGCGTAGGCGAAGTTGACGACTAAACGCATTTCTTGTCTCAAGTACGTAAAAATGTATTATACCAGACCCATAACCTGTTAAAATTATAGGGAAGACATGCGCTGCTTTAGTATTCGGCTTAATCAAGACAAAAAATTAAAAATGGTGGCGCATTTTTTGAAGCGTTCTCCAAGTTTCGCAACAATTTATTACTGGGCCCATAACCCGTTAGAATGTGTAGGCGAGGTTCAAACCTGTCCGAATGCGTAGACAAGATTCATCGATGACTAAACGAAGTGGTGCGAGGCAGATTTCTTGTCTCAAGTTCGTAAACATTTATTATACCAGACCCACAACCTGTTAAAATTATAAGGAAGACACGTGCCCTTTAGTATTCGGCTTAATCAAGACAACAAATAAAATAGTGCTGAAGCATCCTCCAAGTTTTCCAACAATTTATTACTGGGCCCATAATCTGTTAGAATGGGCGTAGGCGAGGTTCAAACCTGTTCGAATGGGTAAGCGAGGTTCATCGACGTCTAAACGAAATGGTGCGAGGCGCTCTCCTTGCCCCAAGTTCGTAAAAATTTATTGTCTTAGGCCCATAACCTATTAGAATAATGAGAAAAGTAATTGATGCAAGTTGACATCTAGAGTTCACTGTAGCGCACACAATTGCGATGCACAAAATACGTAGTCGGGTTCGGCGGGGATTGAACGAACGAAATGATACCGGGCCCACAACCTATGAGGATTTTGAGGAAGGCTTGCGCGGTTTCAGTACTTATCGAACGTGATGGTGCTTTAAAGACTCCGAGTATCAACAATTCATTTCACTAAGTTATGGGCTCCTGGGCCCATAACTTAATTAGGATTATGAGAGGAAGACACGCACTGCTTCAGGAGGATGGTCAGTCGTAGAGGTGCGCCCCTTGAAGCTCGAAGCGTTCCCCCAAATTTCGCAACGTTTTATTGCTGGGCCCATAACCCGTTAGGATTATGGAAGAAGAACGGCTGTGCTAGTTTATTTAACTCGAGACAATTGGGTCTAGCAGACGTAAACTCGACTTAATACTTATGAGGAGAGTTTCGGTTTTTGTTTTTCGTTTTATCGGGGATGGATGGGGGGGGGGGGGTCGTCGTCATCCCCTCGCGCTGTCAAGTTGTAAGCAGCTGCCGCCGAGCTAGTCGGCGCATCTGGCGACCCGCACACGTCGTCGCCGGCGTCAAGTGAATCGCGGGATTCCTCTGCGAAATGCAAGTGGGTTTGCGGCGATAAAAATTTCGGGGGGGTGGGGGCGGGCGGCGTGCGTTTCGAAACGTCGGGGCGTCGTCATCGATTGATTTGTTCATCCACGCGCAGCGACTCAATGAAAACGATACAAACGTCCCGGAAGAAGGGGGCGAAAGCGACGGATTCATTCCCGATTGATATAAGCGACGCGCGGTGAAATACGAGGGAAAGTTAAGAAACTAGGAGCGATGTACAGGATGTCCCAGATGTGACGATCCGATTTTAAAATGATTTTAAAAAGTCTTTTTAAGACAACCTCTTTCCCCCCTGCGAGCACCTGACTCGAGTTCATGACTCATGAATGATCGAATGAATCGAAATTATAATTCATTATATACAGGATGTGCCGAGTAAGTAAAGCCCTACGTACTCGGTTCGATAAAATTTAACTCGACGCTAATTAACGCGACGATCAAAAATGAAAGGCGCAAAGAGAAAGTAATTATAATTCATTACATACAGGGTGTGCCGAGTAAGTAAAGCGCCAAGCACTCTGTCCAGATGATCAAAAGCAGAATGGGCGCAGGGAGAAGCAAAGAAACAAATCGTTTGTTGTGCGCCGAGTCGCCACCTTAATAAAATATGAAGACCTAACGGCTTCATTAAATTATTCTTGCCTCGCCGCGTCGCGTCGTCGTCTCGTAAGTAAGTGGCCTTCGGGGCGGTCCAAATTACACGCTGTATGTAACTCGCTCATAAAAGAGTCAACGCATCGGCGCAAGGTGACGCTTGTCCTTACGGCGCTCAATATTTCAAGATGATTCGACGAAGCTCGTCAAGTTGAATGCGACCTCTATTATTGAAGCCGTAATCACACGGTGAGTTTGAAGCTATAAACACGCGGTGATTTGTTTATGGAATCTTGAGCGACTGAAAAATTGCTTGAAAGAAATAAAAAAAGGACGAGAGGGGACTTTACTATTTTGTACGTCAAGATAATTCTCCGTCGCAGATCTATCTGGCTCGAAGGACCAGAAGATTACATAAAACTTATTACAAACGGCATCCCTGTGGGGACTAATTCTAGCCTTTCAGTTGCTCGTTGATGCTCCGCCATAAATCTATCCGGCTCGAAGGACCAAAAGATTACACAAAACTTATTACAAACGTATCTCTGTGAGGACTCGCAACACGTCACTGATTTTAGCCTTTCAGTTGCTTCGTTAATGGCGATATGAGCTTGGCAGTTTAGAATATAAAAATGTCAAGGACGAATTAGAAAAAATTGATTTTTTTAAAAGGAAAACCAACTCTCCGGCAAAACAACTTAATGTGATGAAGACATGAAGGGCCAATAGAAATGACGCGGCGCTAAGTTGCCAAAGTTAGATAGACGTGCGTCGAAAGGCCTTTGTTCAAAATAAAAAATGAAGATGATTTGATATTTGACTTTCTTAACCATTTTGATGTAGTTGGGCCGTCGATTTTACGATTTTTCACGTCAATTTTAGCAAGATAATTTTCCGTCTCCGTCTCGTATATCCATCCGGTTCGAAGGACCAAAAAAATTTCTGGTGTTCCTTCACTGATTCTAGGCTTTTGATTTACCCCGTTGATGTTCGAATAAAAACAAAATCGGTAGGTCTTCCAGTCTCGATGAAAATGAGGGGGCAACCTGGGGGCCTAACATCACATCGAGCATGTGCTAGAAGGACGAAAAAATTTCTGAGAGGACTCGCGTTCCTTCACTGATTCTAGGCTTTTAGTTTCCCTCGTAGATGTTCGAATAAAAAAATCGATAGTTCCTTCGGTCTCAATGGAAAAGAAAATTTTTTCATTTGTTTTTACCAGTGCAGCTCGAAAACCAATCAAAATAGACCGCTGGTGCGACACGTCACTTCAGGCTAGAATTTACTCGACAATTCAAAAATTCAATAATAAATGTAAAAAGCGTATTTTCAAGTTTGTTTTGTTAAAAATGAAACTTTTTAAATAGAACACCCCGTACATTATTGCATTTTTGAATTGCCGAGTAAATTCTAGCCTGAAATGATGTGTCGCACCAGGGGTCTATCTTGATTGGTGTTCGAGTTTTTTCATTTGTTTTTATCAGTGCAGCTCGAAAACCAATCAAGACAGACCCCTGGTGCGACACATCATTTCAGGCTAGAATTTACTCGGCAATTCAAAAATTCAATAATAAACGTAAAAGGCGTAATTTCAAATTTGTTGTGTTAAAAATGATACTTTTTAAATAGAACACCCCGTACATTATTGCATTTTTGAATTGCCGAGTAAATTCTAGCCTGAAATGACGTGTCGCACCAGGGGTCTATCTTGATTGGTTTCCGAGTTTTTTCATTTGTTTTTATCAGTGCAGCTCGAAAACCAATCAAGGTAGACCCCTGGTGCGACACGTCACTTCAGGCTAGAATTTACTCGACAATTCAAAAATTCGGTAATAAATGTAAATAGCGTAATTTCAAATTTCTTGTGTTAAAAATGATACTTTTTAAATAAAACACCCCGTACATTATTGCATTTTTGAATTTCCAAGTAAATTCTAGCCTGAAGTGACGTGTCGCACCAGGGGTCTATCTTGATTGGTTTGCGAGGTTTTTCATTTGTTTCTACCAGTGCAGCTCGAAAACCAATCAAGATAGACCCCTGGTGCGACACATCATTTCAGGTTAGAATTTACTCGACAATTCAAAAATTCAATAATAAATGTAAAAGGCGTAATTTCAAATTTGTTGTGTTAAAAATGATACTTTTTAAATAGAACACCCCGTACATTATTGCAGTTTTGAATTCCCGGGTAAATTCTAGCCTGAAATGATGTGTCGCACCAGGGGTCTATCTTGATTGGTTTCCGAGTTTTTTCATTTGTTTTTACCGGTGCAGCTCGAAAACCAATCAAGATAGACCCCTGGTGCGACACGTCGTTTCAGGCTAGAATTTACTCGGCAATTCAAAAATTCAATAATAAATGTGAAAGGCGTAATTTCAAATTTGTTGTGTTAAAAATGATACTTTTTAAATAGAACATCCCGTACATTATTGCATTTTTGAATTGCCGAGTAAATTCTAGCGTGAAACGACGTGTCGCACCAGGGGTCTATCTTGATTGGTTTCCGAGTTTTTTCATTTGTTTCTACCGGTGCAGCTCGAAAACCATTCAAGATAGACCCCTGGTGCGACACATCATTTCAGGCTAGAATTTACCCGGGAATTCAAAAATGCAATAATAACTGCGCTTCAGAAGTAAATTGTGGATCTAGTGCGGGGCGAAGTAAATTGATAATCAAGGGATACGCAAGCTAAGGTTCCATAGGTTTCCATTTCGCGAAATGAAAGCTGCTTACTCCCCCTAATCGATGGGCGCGATTCAAACTCGTTCGAAACTCCAGACCGATCCTTTTTCGGGCGTCGATTTTTAAATCCCACGGAGACAGGTGTGTAATTGATGAAGAGCGTCGGGCGACGACAATCGCAACGCAACGATAGAGCACAGGCGCAGCCATCGACGGCGGGATAATCCATCAAAGACAAATGAAGATATTCAGGAGGACGAGGACGGCGGCTCCGCTGTGTACGGGGAATTCAGTTTAAAGGTTCAGGTGGTCGCAAGCCCGACGGGGCGGATCTGTTGCAGGGGTTGAACGCCTGAATTGCGGCGGGGTAGGTGTGGGCGCGAACACCTGGCCGGATTACATACACCTGCGCGCCCCCGCACGATCGCTATCGAATTATACCTCAGTTATTTCTTTTACGACGGCGGTGTGCTATTGCACCTGAATCTTTTTTTTTTTTTTTTTAGCTGCCAACGTTTTTATTTTTAGAAAAACGCCCGGAACTTAACCAATCAAAATATATTACGCAACAAAAGGGTCGTAACAAGCTTCGTATATGCTCGCACCCAAAAAAAAACAAAAACGAAAGGAGTTTCCGATTTGTTTAAAGACTTACGAATATTTCGGGCGTAACAGGACGAAAATAGAAAGAGCGAGAGAGAGAGACGGAGAGAAAGTAGTACGCGTACACGACAAACAAAAGCAGATTGTGATTATTTGCGAGGAACATATGCGGATATTCCTAATAAATCTGTTCGCACACTACGGCAACTGTGCGCCACGTAAAAAACAGCTCGCGGAACAAATGACACTCAAACAGATGCAAGGCTTATAATTTTTTTTAATCAAATTTATCACCGAGCGTGTTAACGTGCGGCGGTGACGGCGCCGCGCCGGGGCCGTTTCCTTCCGTCGTAGCTTTCCACGACTTTTTTTTTTGAATCGAGAAATCCACGCGGAGTTTCTTGGTCCTTCGAACCGGAAGGAAATTCCTCCGTAAAATAGTAAATAAAAAATGTAAAGGCACGGCCATTATTCGGAGTCGAGACAACATTAAAATTCCGATCGTCCCCCCTGTTAGCCCGAGAATTTTTTGATTTAATTCAAACCTGAAACATTCATCGAAAGCATAAAAGCTTTCGCCTTTAAGGTGCAACCTTTAATAGGCCGATGGCGATTGAGAAATTCTTTGAACGTTGGTCCTTCGAACCGGATCTGATCTGCGACCTACCATTTCCCCCGCCCCCAAAATAATAAACGGTCGGTTTTAAAACGGTCGCGAAGGATTACGAACAAGAAATGGCCTGGCGTTTCGTGTTTTTCTTTTTTCTGTTGAGATCTGATTTAGCTCGGTCATGCACGTTTATTTTCGTGTTCTTGGAAGCAAACGGCCGATTTGAAACGCGACGATTTTATTGCCCGCTGAATCACGCGGAGTTTACCGAACGAATCTAAGAAAATAAATGCCCGCCCGCGTTCACTGTGCAAGCCTCGCGTGTCCTCGTTGAGATACCGATGGGGCCCAGGATTCAACTCGCAGCAGGAATTTGGCGAAACCGAAACAAAAAAAAAAACAAACGGAGAAGTTGGTTTTGCCTTAAAGAGAAAGAATCGTCCGAATCGATTGTGAACCGAAGCTTCGGGACCTCTGCACCTCTTCAGCTCGACGTTAGACTCTCAGTTTATTTTCCAAACCAGTTATGTGTTTATTTGATCGAGCCCAAGGATTTTGAAATCGGAAACCTGTAACTTAGTAGTCTATTAAACTACCCACTGCGCACGGCTTACGAGATGCTAGACCCTCAGTGTACCTCTCAAGCAATTTTCGGGAGACTGAGAGGAATCAACTCAACGTCTGAATCGAGTGTTTGATTTCGAGTCTGCAACTTGATGTTGAGACCCCTAAAGCTAATGTAGACCCTCAGTTTACTTCCCAATCAAACTCAGTGCTCATTTTTATCGCTTCCAAAAGAAACAGCGGCTGAATCATCTGATTCGTCTGTGAACTTAGAGCCTGCGGCACTACACTGATCACCGCAGCACTAGTTCGAGGTTAGACTCTCAGTTTACGCCCAAGCTAGCTTGGTACCCATTTTATCAAGACCGGAGGCTGCGTCGGACGTGAGTCGACTGGCCTAGACCCTCAGTCTATTGCTCTACTTATTTCATCGAGCCTGGAGAGTGATTCGAATGTGAGTTTGAACTTGGCACCTGCAATCTACCAACACCCGCATACATGTAATGTTAGACCCTGAGTTTTCTGCTCAAAACAAGGAGCTCAGTAGCTCATTCCTATATGGTCCGACGTTAGATCCTCAGTTTACTGCTCTTGTAAGCTTGGTACTCATTTTATCGTGTCTGAATGTGAGCCGACTGCTCTGAGTTTAAATTTGGAGCCTGGAGTCTATCGCGCGCGCATAGTCTCACGTTAGACCCTGAGTTTACTGCTCAAAACAAGCTTAGTACTCATTTTATCGACTCAGAAGGGTGGGTCGTGTTTGTACTTGCAGCCAGCAGCTCAGTAATCCATTTAACAGTCCACCATTCTTACATGGTCGAACGTTAGACCCATGCTACACTCTGAGTTTAAGTTTGGTGCTGATTTTGTCGAGTCAGCGGGTTGAGTCGAATGTGGGTTGAGGTAAGTACGGCAGATAGTCCGACGTTAGACCCTGAGTAAGCTCGGTACTCATTTGATCGATCCCGGAGACTGACTTAAACGTGAAACCGCTCTGAGTTTGAACTATGCACGTGAAGTGCGTAGTCCAATGTTAGATCCTGAGTTTACTATTCAGTAAAAAGGGGAACGCGAGTTGAGTTTGCAGCTGAGTCCGTTCACTTCGCTACTTACATAGTCAGAAGTTAGACCCTCAGTTTACTGCCCTCGCAACCTGGGTACTCATTTTATCGAGCCCGGATATTGATTTGAATGCGAGCCGACTGCTCCGAGTTTGAATTTGGAGCCTGCTAGACCCTGAGTCTATTGTCGAAGCAAGCTGATATTCATTTTATCGAGTCAGGAGCCTGAGCCGAATGGAAGTTGAGGTAAATATGGTAGATAGTGGACTATCGTACCCACCTAGTCCGACGTTAGACCCTGAGTTTATATCTCTTGTATGTTTGGTAGTTATTTTATCTGCTCTGAGTTTGAACTTGAAACCTGTGGTCCACCGTACTGCACAGTCCGATGCTAGACCCTGAGTTTATTATCCAGACAAGCTTGGACAGTAAACTCAGCAAAAAGTGAAATGCGAGTTGAGTTTGCGTTTGAGTAGTTCACTTCGCTGTCTACTACTTACTTAGTCAGAAGTTAGACCATCAGTTTAATGCCTTGAAAGCTTTACTATTGACTTAATCGATTTAAATGTCGGCCGACTGCTCTGAGTTTGAATTTTGAGCCGGCCGTGCATAGTCCAATGCGAAACCCTGAGTTTATTGTCGAAGCAAGCATGGTACTAATTTTATCGAGGTAGGAGGCTGAGTCCAATGCGACTTGAATTTGCAGCTGAGTAGTTCACTTCGCTGTCTACTATACTTACGTTAGACCCCTCATTCTAGCGAGTCAGTCATTTCTAGCTGAGCTGACAACTCTGAGTTTGAATTTGGAGCCTGCGATCTACCGTATGATGCTGGCCCCTGAGTTTATTGCTGGTACTCTTTTTATTGAGTCAGGATACTGAGTCGAATGCGAGTTGAGTTTGCAGCTGAGCAGTTCACTTCGCTGTCTACTATACTAGACCCTCAGTTTACTGCCTTTATAAGCTTTACTACTCATTCTAGCGAGTCAGGAGACTGATTTGGATGTGAGCCGATTGTTCTGAGTATGAATTTGGAACCTGCCGTGCATAGTCCGATGCTAGACCCTGAGCTTACTGTCCCCAGCGAGTTTAGTGCCCATTTAATCGAGTCTGGAGGCTAATTTGAATGTGAGCCGACTGCTGTAAGCTTGAACTTGAAGCTTGCAATCCACGTCCGACGTTAGACCCTGAGTTTACTGCCCAAGCAAGCTTTAACACTCATTTCATCGAGTCAGGAGGCTAATTTGAATGTGTGCCGACTGCTCTGAGTTGGAGTTTGGAGCCTGCGGCCCATCGCACGTGCATTGTCCAAGGCTAGACCCTGAGTTCATTGCCCAAGCAAGCTTAGTATCCATTTCATCGAGTCTGCAGGCTAATTTGAATGTGAGCCGACTGCTGTAAGCTTGAACTTGAAGCTTGCAATCCACGTCCGACGTTAGACCCTGAGTTCCCTGTCCAAGCAAGCTTAGCAACCATCTCATCGAGTCTGGAGGCTAATTTGAATGTGTGTCGACTGCTGTAAGCTTGAACTTGAAGCTTGCAATCCACGTCCGACGTTAGACCCTGAGTTCCCTGTCCAAGCAAGCTTAGCAACCATCTCATCGAGACTGGAGGCTAATTTGAATGTGTGTCGACTGCTCTGAGTTTGAATTTTGAGTCTGCCATGCATAGCTCGATGCTAGACTCTGAGTTTACTGCCCAAGCAAGCTTAACACTCATTTCATCGAGTCAGGAGGCTAATTTGAATGTGTGCCGAGTGTTCTGAGTTGGAGTTTGGAGCCTGCGGCCCATCGTACGTGCATTGTCCGAGGCTAGACCATGAGTATATTGCCCAAGCAAGCTTAGTACCCATTTCATCGAGTCTGCAGGCTAATTTGAATGTGAGCCGACTGCTGTAAGCTTGAACTTGAAGCTTGCAATCTACGTCCGAAGTTAGACCCTGAGTTCCCTGCCCAAGCAAGCTTAGTAACCATCTCATCGAGACTGGAGGCTACTTTGAATGTGTGTCGACCGCTCTGAGTTTGAATTTTGAGCCTGCCGTGCATAGCTCGATGCTAGATTCTGAGTTTACTGCCCAAGCAAGCTTAACACTCATTTCATCGAGTCAGGAGGCTAATTTGAATGTGTGCCGACTGCTCTGAGTTGGAGTTTGGAGCCTGCGGCCCATCGCACGTGCATTGTCCGAGGCTAGACCCTGAGTTTATTGCACAAGCAAGCTTAGTATCCATTTCATCGAGTCTGCAGGCTAATTTGAATGTGAGCCGACTGCTGTAAGCTTAAACTTGAAGCTTGCAATCCATGTCCGACGTTAGACCCTGAGTTCCCTGCCCAAGCAAGCTTAGCAACCATTTCATCGAGTCTGGAGGCTAGTTTGAATGTGTGTCGACTGCTCTGATTTTGAATTTTGAGCCTGCCGTGCATAGCTCGATGCTAGACTCTGAGTTTACTGCCCAAGCAAGCTTGACACTCATTTAATCGAGTCAGGAGGCTAATGTGAATGTGTGCCGAGTGTTCTGAGTTGGAGTTTGGAGCCTGCGGCTCATCGCACGTGCATTGTCCGAGGCTAGACCCTGAGTTTATTGCCCAAGCAAACTTAGTACCCATTTCATCGAGTCTGCAGGCTAATTTGAATATGAGCCGACTGCTGTTAGCTTGAGCTTAAAGCTTGCAATCCTAGTTCAACGTTAGACCCTGAGTTTACTGCCCAGGCAAGCTTAGTACCCATTTCATCGAGTCTGCAGGCTAATTTGAATGTGAGTCGACTGCTGTAAGCTTGAACTTGAAGCTTGCGATCCACCGCATGTGCCTTATTCGATGTTAGACCCTGAGTTTACTGCTCAGTACTCATTTTATCGAGTCAGGAGGCTAATTTGAATATGAGCCGACTGCTGTTAGCTTGAGCTTAAAGCTTGCAATCCACGTTCGACGTTAGACCCTGAGTTTACTGCCCGGGCAAGCTTAGTACCCATTTTGTCGAGTCTGGAGGCTAATTTGAATGTGAGCCGACTGCTCTGAGTTTGAATTTGAAGCCTGTGGCCCACCGCACTTGCGTTGTCCGATAGTTTGACTGCCCAGGCAAGTTTTTTATTTATTTTATCTAGTCGAATACGAGTTGAGTATGAACTTCGAGCTTGCACTTATCTAGTTCGACGTTAGACTCTGAGTTTATGAGATGCAGAAATTACGGCATTATTGTGTCCTGAAAGCTCACGATTATTTTCGATATTAATCATTTTTTCCTCCCGAACGTATAAATATAAGTTTCACTCGGCGCCGCGTTATTTCACGCGTCCAATCGTCGACGAGTGATGCTCGCCGTAAATTTTGAAATCGACGTCGCGACGGGAGGATTTTTTTTTGTGTGTGCGCGCTGAAATTAGCGTCGCAAGTTTTCCCATTTCGGGGCGGGCGTGGGGCGCGAGGGTGTGGGACTTGCATTATGCCATTTCCCTGGGTCCGCGTGCAGATGGTGTATCGCGGAGTAGTACACGCCGCCAACTGGGATGGTTAAGAGCCGGACCGCACCGCCGTCGCCGCCTGCTGTTTGCACAAGTGCTCCTGAGACGAACCATATGCTCTACACTTGTACAGCACATGGCGTCGCTCAGTGGCGTCACTATTTTCGGCCGCCGCTCGTATGCGTGTGGAAAATACGCTTTCCAGATTACCCGTTTTTATAAATATCCTAAATTATTCTAACTTTACTACATTTACAAGTAAATGTAACGTATTATAAACGGTTTACGTTATTCCAGGCCCACACCATGTGTTTTGTTGTGCTACACCGTTTGTTATTCTATCTTAAACTTCGTTTTAAAATCATTTTATATCGGTGAAAATTCCGTCTGGTTTTTATTTTTGGCGATCCGACCGAATACGTACGCCGCTAGATGACGCGCTTAACGGGGCCGAACGGACGAAGAAGAATCTTACGCCGCTGACTGACCGATCCCAGTTGGCGAAAGCCAACAATAAGAAATTTATAAATGGCACTCAACATGTACAGGGTGGGGCTCTTTTAATATTCCTTATCCTAATCTACATACAATCTACAATCTCGACAGGACAGGAGATTAAGACGTCATTTGTTGAAAACGTGTAGGTGAATAAAAATAAATTTACTAAAAAAAGTGTCTTCGGGTGCTTGAAGGTCAGGCGCGCCGATCGCTTTTCGCCGGATGTAATTACCTTGGCACGCCGAGCTTATATTTTCTAGTGCGCCTGTGTGCAAGAAACAAACGAAGAAGAAGGAGAGAAAAAGGTCGAAAGGAAAAATAATTTAATGGGTGGTTGTAGCCAAGGCACATGTGCCGCACGCATACGAAACGACGACGTGTTCCATTCTCGACGTCCCTTAAGTGTATATTAGAAATGATAACGCGGAATATCTCAATTCGACAGGGCCACCTGCGATATGTCCGCGCTTTCAGCGCGTCCGGGGCGTTATACATTTCGCACGCCTTCATCTGTTCTCGCTCGCCGTTATTTACGCGCCCTTTCCCGCGGCGGCCGTCGCAATAATTTAAACAATTAATCCGATTTTAATGGCAAAAAAGCGGATTATAACGGGCGCAGATGTCGCCCGCTCCGCCGCGCCGCCGCCGCCCATTGCACTGTTGCAGTTTAATAATTTGTAATTAGGATGTGCGTCACGTTTTTCTAGTTAAATCGGGGGCGGCGGGCTGGCTGGCTCGGCCGTGATTTTTGTTTTATGACGTCACCGTGTTCGGAATACCCGACGGACCATCTGGGTGGGGGCGCAGCGGTTTTAAAGTCTAATTATCGCCCGTTCGTTAGATGGCGGCCTTATTGCTGCGGTGGATGGACGCGATTCCTAAAAGGGCGGCGCGCAGGTCCTTCAAAGAAGACGCCGACGATTGTAACGACGACGACGACGCTCACGGCTGTTTCCTGTTTCAGGTTATGGAACCGAAAGTAATTAAGGAGGAGAACGTGGAGAAGGAGGGCGCCAACTACATCGACACTTCCACCAGCAATATAAGGACGAGGTCTTCGAAAGGTAGGGTAAATCACACCGACACATCCCCGTAAAAATATACTGGGTGTTAACGTTCTAAGAATTCCAATTCTCAATGGCTTTCGAGATATGGCACTTTGAAATTTTCCGGGAGTACGGTCCTGTAGCGGCCCTCCCGGTCGTCCGATCTTCAAACGCGCGGCTGCATCGCGTCCCTCGTCATTTTCTGCCATGCGATGACGTCCGGCTCGATTCGATCCGAGCCCCCCAAGCTACCGTAAAAAAATCCGGAAGAAACGCTTGCAAATTCAAAAAATCGAGAAAACGCATTTTCCCGACGTATGGGCCCCATAGGTTAGGTACCCGGGGGGGTCTTCTTGCGCGTGAGCGTGTTTAAACAAATGCCAAGATCACGTTTCAGAGAAATTTTCGAATTTTCGAATTCTAATCACCATTACGTTTCGAATGCGTTTATTATTAATTTTTGCTCCGCCCAGTATGCGATGATTGATCAACTCATCTTTGACTACTACCGCTCCACCCAAGATGTGATGATTGGTCAAAAAGTTTCTAGCGCTATCTCTGTTTATTACACACGAAGAGAGAAACAGAATGCTTCGGCCTTGTCCTGCGTCCACTCTATTCGTATGCTGTTTAAATTGAAATCGAGATGGCGCCGGCGCATCGTTCTCTCTTTAAAAAGTTTTAAATCGATAAATTTGTTTTCCTTTCGTTTATTGAGCAAAAAAATAAAATAAAAAAATACAACGGAACCTTTTCAAACTACGGCAAGAAAATAGTTTACGTCGTAGCTCAACAGATGGCGCGCTATTCGGTTTTTCTCTCACGCTAATGCAGCGTCGGTTTGTCTGGAAACGGTTTTCTCTTTTCACTTGTTTCTTTCCGTCGATCTCTTTCATTCATCGAGTAAAAATTTTCAAATAAACTGTTTTTAAAACGGAACAGTTTTAGTCGCTGTTGAATAGATGGCGCTGTTATTATTTCTTTATTCTAAAGCAACGTTTTTCCGTACTTACTTCCTCATTTCTTTTTCCGTCATTCTCTTTCATTTACGGAATAGACATTTTAAAACAAAAGCTTTTTAAAACTAAGGCAAGGAAATAGCTTTCCCCGATGAACAAAAGATGGCGCTAAGTTGAAGCAGTATTTGTTCGTTTGCGACGTTTGTCTGTTTTGGTATTGTTCTCTTTCATTTACGTAGCAAAAGATTATATCAAAATCTCTTTAAAGCTTAGGCAAGGAAATAGTTTTCCTCACTGAACAATAGATGGCGCTATTATTTGTCTCTTAATATAAGGCGGAATTAGTTCGTCTTGGACGTTTTTCTGGTTTTATTTGTTCACTTGTTTTTCTGTCGTTCTCTTTCACTTATGGAAGAAAAATTTTAAAGCAAACTCCTTTTAAAACTAAGGCAAAGAAATAGTTTCGTCGCAGAACAATAGATGGCGCTATTGTATTTCTCCCCTGATAAAGCAGCTTCAGTTCGGATTGAACGCTTCTGACTGTTCCGCTGCTTATTGTAGTCGCTGTTCAATAGATGGCGCTATTCTTACTATCTATTGTTTTGGAGATAAAGCAGCATTAGTTCGTCTTGAACGTTTTTCTGTATTTATTTGTTCGTTCTGTTTCATTTATGGAGTCAACTTTCTAAAGCAAACTCTTGCTAAAAGTAGGAAATAGTTTTAGTTGCTGAGCAATAGATGGCGCTATTACTTGTCTCTTAAGATAAAGCAGCATTAGTTCGTCTTTTTTGTTTGTTCACTTGTTTTTTCTGTTATTCTCGTTTGTTTATGAAGCAAATATTTAAAACATTTTTTTTTAAACTAAGGCAAGGAAATAGTTTTCTCCGCTGAACAATAGATGGCGCTGCTATTCGCCTCTTAAGATGGGGCGTTCGTCTTGGACGCTTTTCTATTCTTGTTTGTTCACTTATTTTTCTGTCATTCTCTTTCATTTAAGAAGCAAAAACTTATAACAAAATCTTTTTAAAACTAAGGCATGGAAATAGTTTTCTTCGCTGAACAATAGATGGCACTAGTATTTGTCTTCTAAGAAGGTTTTTCTCTTTTTATTTTGTTCACTTCTTTTTCTTCTTTTCTTTCTTTCATTCATTTATGAAACAAAAAAAAAACAACAATTTTTTTTAGAACCTAGGCAAGGAGTTTTTTTTTAGTTCGTTTTCTTCACTGAACAATATATGGCGCTATTATATTTTTCTCACGTTAAAGCAGCATCAGTTCATCCGGAGGGCTTCTGTACTTGTTAAGTTCTCTTTCTCTCAATTGTACACTCGTTTTTCTGTCATTCTCTGTCATTTATGAAACTTATGAAAATTATAACAAAATTTTCATCGCTGAACAACAGATGGCGCTATTATATTTCTCTCACCTATCCCCCACGATAGAAACGTCTGGAATGATTCTGGTTGTAAACTTCTTCTTCTCTCAATTAATTTGAATAAAATTGAGCTTCGAGCAATCGAAATAAAAGAAAAGAAAACACGAAATTGGTCAAAAAGTTTCTAGCGCTCTCTCTGTTTATTACACACGAAGAGAGAAACGGAATGCTTCGGCCTTGTCCTGCGTCCACTCTATTCGTATGCACCGGCCGCATTGGTTATTTACGTAGGCTTCTCCTTCCATTATTTCGGTCGTATTTTAGGCTCCGCCTGTGTATACTTTTTTCTTTTGAATTGTCTTTACCTGTACCTTGTGTTTACAGAAGTTTAGAAGTGTGTTAGCGTTACTATTGGCTAGGAAGTTGTTTTTTGTTTTTGCAGGCTCCACCTTCCATTGTTTCGGGCTAATTCTAGTGTCAAAACACGACTGAATTATAAAAATGTCAAAAATTTATACAACAAAATTTGAATAACTTTAAACGGTAAAAGTTAACTGCCAAAACTTTTTGAATCTTAAAAAGCGTCAAAATTTTATTGAATTTTAAAAAGCGTCAAAATTTTGTTGAATTTTAAAAAACGTCAAAATTTTATTCAATCTTAAAAAACGTCAAAATATTGAATCTTATGTCAAAACACGACTAAATTATAAAAATGTCAAAATTTTATTTATACGACAAAATTTGAATAACTAACGGTAAAAATTAATTGTCAAGATTTTATTGAATTTAAAAAAGCGTCAAAATTTTATTGAATTTTAAAAAACAGCAAAATTTTATTGCATCTTAAAAACATCAAAATTGTATTGCGTTTTGAATTTTAAAAAGCGTCAACATTTTATTAAAAAAAAACCTCAAAATTTTATTGAATTTTAAAAAAACGTAAAATTTTATTGAATTTTAAGTCTAAATTTTGTTGAATTTTAAAAAACGTCAAAATATTATTGAATCTTATGTCAAAACACTACTAAATTATAAAAATGTCAAAATTTTATTTATACGACAAAATTTGAGTAACTTTAAACGGTAAAAGTTAATTGCCAAAATTTTATTGAAACTTATAAAATGTCTATTGACTGAATCTTAAATATGACTACTTATATTTGACTACTTCTAGTATGTCAAAATTTGACTACTTCTAGTATGTCAAAATTTGATTACTTCTAGTATGTCAAAGCATGATTGAATTATAAAAATGTCAAAATTTTATTTATACGAGAAAATTTGAATAACTAACGGAAAAAGTTAATTGTCAAGATTTTATTGAATTTAAAAAACGGCATTTTTAAAAAGCAACAAAATTTTATTGAATCTTAAAAAACGTCAAAATTTTATTGAATTTTAAAAAAACGTCAAAATTTTATTGAATTTTAAAAAGCGTTAAAATTTTGTTGAATTTTAAAAAACGTCAAAATTTTATTGAATTTTAAAAAGCGTCAAAATTTTAACGCTTTTTAAAAAACGTCAAAATTTTATTGAATTTTGAAAACCGTCAAAATTTTATTGAATTTCAAAAACAGCAAAATTTTATTGAATCTTCAAAAACGTCAAAATTTTCTTGAATTTAAAAAAAACGTCAAAATTTTATTGAATTTTAAAAAGCGTCAAAATTTTATTGAATTTTAAAAAACGTCAAAATTTTATTGAATTTTGAAAAACGTCAAAATTTTATTGAATTTTGAAAACCGTCAAAATTTTATGGAATTTCAAAAACAGCAAAATTTTATTGAATCTTCAAAAACGTCAGTTTTATTGAATTTTAAAAAAACAGCAGTTATTGAATCTTAAAAAAAGTCAAAATTTTATTGAATCTTAAAAACGTCAAGATTTTGAATTTTAAAAAACGCCAAAATTTTACGGAATCTCAAAAAACGTCAAAATTTTATTGAATCTTAAAAAACGTCACAATTTTATTGAATCTTAAAAAACGTCAAAATTAAAGTACATATTAAATACATCAAAACTTAAAAATGTCAATATTTGATCAAATTTTAAATACGCCAACATTCGATTGCATTTTAAATACGTCAAAATTTTAATTAACTTTTAAATGTCTATATCCAATTGAATTTAAAATGTCAAATAGATATAAATAAATCAAAACTGAACTAAATTTTGAAAGTGTCAATTTTTGAAATACGTCAAACTTTTAATAAATCCTTAAATGTCAAAATCTTTGACTTTGACTGATTGATTGAATCTTTGACTTGATTGATTTTTAAATACGTAAATGAAAATTTAGATGAACTTTAAGTACGTCGAAATATGATTGAATTTTAGAAACGTCAACATTTGATTGATTTTTTTTAATATATCAAAACTTTAAATATGTCAAGCACGATCGAAATTTAAAGAATCACAAGATTTGTATAGGCTATAAAAATAAAAGCTCGATTTTCAAAACTTTGCTGATTTTTAAATGCGTCAAAATTTAAGTAAACATTAGATACGTCAAAACTTTTGTTGAGCGTTAAATGTGAAAACTCGATCCAATTTTGAATGCGACAGTATTTGAATGAACTTTAATTATGTCAAAATACAATTGAATTTAAAATATGTGAAAATTTCATTGACCTTTGAATAGATCAAATCTTTAAATATATGAATTGACTGAATTTTGAAAACGGTCAAGATTTTAAATGCCACAAATTCCAAGTCGGAAATCACAGCGTGTTGTATTCAAACTGACCTTGACTCTAAAACTGTCTTGTTAAAATCAGCATGCAGTTGTTTAACATAACCTAGCTTCTGCGTTCTCTCATGATATTCTGTTGTCCGTCAGGTGTTTCCAATGTGAGTCTGTTTTTGTTTTAATTAAAGCTCCCCCCATGCACATTTTTTTTTAAATTCGACTTGTATTACTAACGTCGTCATTGGCTAACGCTAACTGGTGTCGTTGCTCCGCCCAACGTATAGTAATTGCCCAAGGCGTTTCTTTTTTCTTTAATTTTTTGCAATCAATTTGACTGCACACCTGAATCTGCTTATGAAACAATCTGACAGTTGTCACTTTGAATACGAAAGCGTCAAAATAAGCTCAATGTTAGTTAAGCTGACGCCCACTCACTCATTGTTATTTAAAATTGAAATAATTCGACTTTAGCTTTTAGATGGCTTTTTTTGGACATAACCTCTACCTAAAACTGACAAGTGTCACTTTGAATACAAAAGCGTCGAAACCCTAAAGTCGTTTGCTTCGAAAGCATTTAAATAACCTCACACCTGCAAATTAGGGCGTGGGGTTTATTAGAATTTCTTTCTTGCTTTGGTCTCTACCGGCACCTGTCAACGTGCGTACGGTTTTCTTATTAACACCCCGTACAGTAAGTAATAAGATCGATCGAATAAAAAAAAGTGGCCGAGCTTGTAGGATAATAAACAACCGGGCCAACCGACACCCAAAGTTATTAATTATTTTTATTGTTGCTTCATTAGAGATGCTTGTTGATTTAATTTAAACCGTACACACGCGTGAAGCTGTAACTTAACGAAATGAGGTCATGGTGTCATGGTGTACACGTAATGAATTTCGACGCTCCGCAATAACTCCTCCCGGCCGACGAACGTAAGAGAGTGCGACATAAAAAAATTCTCACCGACATAAAATCGGAGCTGTTTGTTTGGCTTGGTTCTTAACGCGCGCGTTCGAATTTATGCGCTGCCGCCGGATAGGGGGGGGGGGGGCAGGGAGCGGCGAGCGCTCGGCGGAAACATTTAAAAACGAAATCGGCGGAACGCGCCCCGGCTTTATAAACATTAGTGTCCAGCGCATCATAGATCACTTTAACTGGCTGTTTATGTTAAGGATTATCCGGCGATTTATAGATATTAGTGCAGCGGCGCCGCTCGCCGACGTAAGACTGTTAATTGGGCGGAAGCGCACCTGAGTCCTGTCCTGTTTAGTTCACGTCAAAATATTAGAATCGTTCCGCGTTTAATATTTCACCGGCGCGGCGGCGGGCGGGCTTGATTAGGGCAGCTGCTGACGTGCGCCGACCGAAAACACACACACACACACACAACCACGCAAATGTCTCTTGTTATTGGGGCGAATATTTCAGATGTATAAAGGGCACTCTTTGCGAGCTTTAATTTCATGTCGCGTCCGGCGAAATCCGACGGGCGGAAACGCCTGAAATGTCGATAGAGTTCTTTCGGTCGCGTAATTATTTTTTTAGCAGTACGATCTGGATGAAATTTGGTAGGATTGTCTGGGATACTACGCTGAATATTTTCAGAAAGTTACAAGTTGATCTGACGGTACGAACAAAAGTTATTCGAACTCAATTAATCGCGGACGGTGATTGGCTGACGTTCGTTTGTCTACGATTACAATGTAAATCGCAACGTGTTGCTGCGAGCAAAATTGAAAGAGTGATATTAATTATGTGCCTAGCCGCTTCCGCATGAGAAATAATTAACCTACAATTGAAATAATAATAAAATAACTTAAAATTAATAATAACTAAAGGTCCACGGAACGGCGTTAGTAAAAGCCACTGCGTTCTGTCTCCGGTCCGTGTAGTAACTATAATTTGAAACTTCACGGACTTATGTGGAAGGAAAAAAAAAGGAAGTGGGGCCTTGTCATCTCTTTTACGCCATTGCAATGCGTCCTCGGTCCGTGCAGTGTTTCAAATTGTTCAATTTTAAAAACGGTCAACGTATTTTTTATTTTTTAAACATTCGGCGATTATGACGCGGTTATACGAAGTTTACATGAAAAGTAATGCACTACATTCTTTTTGAAAAGAAAATTTTATACATTCTGCAAGTACTGGGAATTGGTATTTTTTTTTCTTAATATAAACATCTTTTATATTTGCAAGCCAATGCATTTGTGTTTGTTTAATACCACTGTATTCTGTCTTCGGTTCGTGTAGTGTCTAAAATGTTGGATTTCATTGTCTTGTGGAGGAAAACAAAGGAGTCGAAGCTTGTCGTCTCTTTTTTGTCTTCGGTCCGTGCAGTATCTAATTTTTTTTTAATTTCAAAAATAGTCGATGTGTTTATAATTTATTAAACACACAGCTACGATTATGGCGCGGTACTGTGTATTTTATACCGGAATTGTATAAAAATCAATGTGCCATGTTTTCAAAATAAAATTCGATACATATTGCAAGTGCAAGAGATTTGTCTTCGGTTCGTGTAGTATCTAGCCACGGTTTTGTGGACGAAAGCGAAGGAACTGATGCGTTGTTATCGCTTTTATGCCATTCCATTCCGTCTTCGGTTCGTGCAGTATCATTTCAAAATCTTCAATTTTAAAAATAATCGACGCGTTCTCAATTTATTAAACCATCTTTTCTATTTGCATGCGATTGCATTAGTGTTTGTTTAATACCACTGTGTTATGTCTTCGGTTCGTGTAGTGTCTAAAATGTTGGATTTCATTGTCTTGTAGAGGAAAACAAGGGAGCCGAAGATCATCGTCTCTTTTATGTCTTCGCTCCGTGCTTGTTTATAATTGTTAAACACACAGCTACGATTATGGCGCGGTACCATGTATTTTATACCAGAATTGTATAAATGCGCCACATATTCAAATGCAAATGCAAGAGATTTGTCTTCGGTTCGTGTAGTATCTATCCGTGGTTTTGTGGAAGAAAACAAAGGAACTGATGCGTTGTTATCGCTTTTATTCCCTTCCATCCCGTCTTCGGTCCGTGCAGTATTATTTCAAAATTTTCCATTTTAAAAATAGTCGACGCGTTTTCAATCTATTAAACATGCAGCTGCGATTATGGCGCGGTACTCTGTATTTTATACCAGGATTGCTTAACAAGCAATGGACCTTTTTTTTTTTCAAAATAAAATTTTATACATATTGCAAATGCAAGATATTTGTCTTCGGTTCGTGTAGTACCTATCCACGGTTTTGTGGAAGAAAACAAAGGAACTGATGCTTTTATGCCCTTCCATCCCGTCTTCGGTCCGTGCGGGTCGGCCCTTTGACTTTCACTTGAAAAAAAAAAAATTTCACGCCATCTCGCAAATACTTACCTTTCCTTTTTTTAGATTCCACCGATGCCACCAATTTGTTACGTCTCGAGATAGTAACGTGTCCTTAATTAATTGTTTAATGTTTGGCTTTCACTTAAAAAAATATTCACACCGTTCTCGTAAATACTTACTCATCAACAAGTTTAATGGGTTTTATGGATTACATGCTAAAAAAACACTTGTTTTCGGCTCTGTTCTTGTATATTTGGTGTAAACCAACTTTAGTTCTCCTTTCCGCCAACTCGTGACGCGAGTTGCGTCAGCGCAATGCCGAAAACACTTTCATTACGACGAGGTAAAAGGAATTTAAAGTGGTGGCAGCGGTGGGATACTGCCATTCTCTGCAAATTGTTTTCATCTCTGTCTATTCATTTCTTTTCTGTTCGAACTTCGCCCATCTAATTTTAGTAACTCTTCTTACCAGTGTAGTATCTTTTCCCTATCTCGTAAGTTAGCCCCTCGTGACGTAGTTGCTCTGTCAGCGCAAAGTTTGATTACGTCGAGATAAAAGGAATAGTAAAATGGTGGCAGCGGTGGCAGTCTTTTTTTAAATTCGAACACAATCCAACACGTAAGTGCTCTCTCTCTCTCTCTCATAGGACCCGTAAGTCGCACCGGCCAAGCGTTCATTCAATTTCTTTGTTTCCTTCACTTATCTAATTCTGGTAACTCTTCTTACCACTCTACCTTTTCCGTATCTCGTAAGTTACCACCTTCTGACGTGAGTTGTTACGCGAATATTTCAAAAGTATAGACTTTCACTTAAAAAAAAAATCTTATGTCATTCTCGTCAATATTTATCTTTTTTTTTTAGATCCCACCGCTCCCACCATTTTGTTACGTCTCGAGAGAGTACCACGTCCTTAATTAATTGTTTAACGAGTCACTTTCGCTTAAAAAAAAATCTCACGTCGTTCTCTTGAAAACTTAAGTTTTTTTGTAGATCCCACCGCTGCCTCCATTTCGTTACACTACCCCTCGGGGTGGTAACGTGCCCTCAACTGATTGTTTAATGTGTCCCGTTGTCGAGGCGAATATTTCAAATACGTAAAAGGGGTCGGTTAAAGAAAATCATTCGCTCTTTTGCGAAATAACAATTATCTGCGAAATGACAAGGTTTTTAACCGTCGCGCCATCTAGTAGGTTCGGTTTGAATTCGGTTTGAAGATTCGTAAAGTCTAGTGACGACGCGAATTGTTCTCGTAAATACTTTTGATCCCACCGCTGCCACCATTTAGTTACCGCTTTGGGCGGTAGCGTAAGTGCATCCCACCGCTGCCACCACCATTTCGTTACCTCTCGGTATAGTAACGTGGCACTTAACTGATTGTTTGACGCCGCGGTATGGGTCTTTCGTGAATAAAAAAATAATGGCGTTACATTCTGGTAGCGCCAAGCGAGCCGGTGTTTCAGTTTAGAAATAAATTTATGTATGTATTATTGTTTTGACTCAATAGTAATACATCGTCGCCGTTCTGTTCGAATTAATTACTTATTCCCAGAAGCTCGCAATTATTTTCACGTAAGTTGAAGCGAAATAAATGCAAATCGATGGGCGGACTCACGGCGATAATTGACTTTTCATGGATCGCGTGCGACTACCCGATTAAATACTCGAACGATTAATTAACTTTATAAGAAAATTACAGTTAACAGAGCTCCTAGGTACGTCATGAAATGTTAATACTTCTATTGAAAATCCGTAATCTATGTGTGTAATATTTAATTAAAAAAAATTCTGTCTTGCGTAATTAATTAACATATCTTAATGGGACACTATGTGTATTTTTAAAATTATTTTTGCATTTTAGAATGCGCACTCCAACTTTTGAAACGGCCTCTATAGTCTAGACTTCCTTTCAATGTGGTCAAAATGCGTTAGCTGCAAGACGTTTGTATGCACAGCGTTACCCAGATCGCCCTTTGCCAAGTAGCAAATCCTTTGTGACAGTTGTGCAGTTTGTTGTTTGGCAAATTATTCGTGATGAACAATTATACCCGTTCCATTTTCAAAAGTGCAAATAATCAGGATCACGACCTTTCTTCTTGCCGTGAACTATTCAAGAATCTTCAAATTATGTATGCATTTCAATTGTGTGTGTATATTTTTCAATAAAATAAAACGAAGTTTATTAGATCGAAAGACGTCCACTCCAGGTGCTCACGAAATAACGAAAGTTTTCGGCCTCCTTTCAGCAAAACTTAATGTCGTTCGGAACTCTCCTCATCGCAGGGGTTTGGAATGTTTTAATCGGTTGCTCGATCGTATTAAAATCTGTGCAAATGTATCTATTTTTAAGCGCAAGCTCAAAACTTCTCTTCTAAATAAAACACTGTATACAGTCGATGAATTTATGAATTTGTGTAATAGCAATCTGAACTAACATTATGTATATTTTGATTCATATTTTTATCTATATTTTGAAGGCGTAACTGACTAATGTGTCAACACATTTTATTCTGTTTTATTACACACTAAGTTGACTCGTCCGATCACTTCTTGCTCAAGTTAATTATGACTGTGATCTTGAGACCAATAAATTATTATTATTATCATCATTACTGATTTTTTTTTTGTAAACAAAAAATTAAAGTTATTCGTCGAATAACTTGATGTTTCTGAATTGTTGACTGATTTTTTATTAATTGTTTCCATGGTAGTTTAAGAGACGGATATCTTCGCCCTTAAAACAAAAAATGTTCGCGACGTTCGATGGACACGTATTGAAACGATTTTAAAACAAACAAAAAAAAAATAAAATAAATAAAATAAAATTGGTAGTGTCAATCAAAGCGAGTCTCGACAAACGACGGTCGATGAACAAAAATATCGAAACGATTGAAAAACAAAGAAAAACAAAAACGATCGACATAATAACAATTAAAAAGAAAAATAAAACAAAAGGCAAGCAATACGAATTTCAATTAAAAAAAAAAAAAAAAACAGAAGATTGACAAATCTGACTGCATCAATCAAAGCTCGATTTGATTAAAAAAAATTCGACATAAATGAAAACAAAATCGCAAGAAAATCAATAACGAAAAAAAAAGCAAAAAGCGATCGACATAACTTCGATTAAAACTAAAGAAAAAATAGAAACAAGAGGTAATTGACGCGAATTTCAATTTAAAAAAAAAAGAAAGACAAGGAAAAAGACATTCGATAAGATTTTGCGAGGACTTTCAGTGGCGCCATCTGTGGTTACTTGTTTAAGTTACAGATTTTTTTTGCTATTTCGATTGAAACAGATTTACTTAACAAATACCGATGTAGAAATTTTCATTTTCATTTTGCCAGAAGGAATTTCAGTGGCGCCATCTGTGGTTACTTTTTTAAGTTACAGATTTTTTTTTACTATTTCGATTGAAAAAGATTTACTTAACAAATACCGATGTAGAAATTTTCATTTTCATTTTGCGAAAAGGAATTTCAGTGGCGCCATCTGTGGTTACTTTCTTAAGTTACTGACTCTTTTGGGCTATTTCGATTGAAAACGATTTACTTAACAAATACCGATGTAGAAATTTTCATTTTCATTTTGCGAAAAGGAATTTCAGTGGCGCCACCTGTGCTTACTTTATTAAGTTACTGATTCTTTTCGGCTATTTCGATTGATAAAGATTTACTTAACAAATACCGATGTAGAAATTTTCCTTTTCATTTTGCCAGAAGGAATTTCAGTGGCGCCATCTGTGCTTACTTTTTTAAGTCACAGATTCTCTTCGGCTATTTCGATTGAAAAAGATTTACTTAACAAACACAGATGTAGAAATTTTCCTTTTCATTTTGCGAAAAGGAATTTCAGTGGCGCCATCTGTGGTTACTTTTTTAAGTTACAGATTTTTTTTTTTGCTATTTCGATTGAAAAAGATTTACTTAACAAATACCGATGTAGAAATTTTCATTTTCATTTTGCCAGAAGGAATTTCAGTGGCGCCATCTGTGGTTACTTTTTTAAGTTACAGATTTTTTTTTACTATTTCGATTGAAAAAGATTTACTTAATAAATACCGATGTAAAAATTTTCCTTTTCATTTTGCGAAAAGGAATTTCAGCGGCGCCATCTGTGGTAGCTTTCTTAAGTTAGATTTTTTTTTTGCTATTTCGACTGAAAAAGATTTACTTAACAAAGTCCGATGTAGAAATTTTCCTTTTCATTTTGCGAAAAGGAATTTCAGTGGCGCCATCTGTGGTAGCTTTCTTAAGTTACAGATTTTTTTTGGCTATTTCGATCGAAACCGATTTACTTAACAGATACCAAATTTTCATTCTCATTGTGCGAAAAGTAATTTCAGTTGCGCCATCTGTGAGCATTTTCTCAAGTGACGCGTCTTTTGCGTTTGTTTTCATTTCGGTTTTAATTTCACGAAAATAAAGTTCTGTGGCGCCACCTTACGACTTTAAATTAGTTTTTTTTTAATGCTGAATATTTTACGTAATTGATTGATGTGTAACTTTACTTTGACATAAGAAAAAATATGTAATTGAATAAGTATTGATAGTGGTAGATTTATTTTCAATTTTATCACACACATTCCAGTGGCGCCATCTATGAACATTTTTTCGAGCTACAGCTCTATTTTTAATGCTGAATTAAATCTGTAGTTGTTTTAATTGGTTTATGTTCATAAAAATATTTTAGCTAAACATTTTAATTACTAATAAATAATGAGATTTTGTTTCTCTATTAATTTTGTAAATATGTATAGGATTTGTGCTGCGCCATCTGTGGATACTTTCTCGAGACACAGATTTCAGTGACGCCATCTATAAGTTGATACTGAATTTAATTTCACATATGTAATTGATTTATATTTAACAAGAGCTGATTTAAGAGCTGCTAGCGGGATAAATTTCATCTATCTTCATTTCTGTAAAATGTTACGTTACAGTGGCGCCATCTGTGAGCAGTTTGTGGAGCTGCAATTTTTTTTAAGTACATACGTACCAAACATAAGAAAATGTAATTCCAGTTGGACCATATTCAGTAAAAAAAAAACGCAAAAAATTAAAGACGCCAATAATGAGATTCTCTTTATTAATCTTGAAAATATAGTTTCAGTGGCGCCATCTGTGTTCATTTCCTTAAGCTACTTTTTTACCATTGTTTCGATTAAAAAAGAATTTACTCAAGACAAACCGATAACGAAATTTTCATTTCGACTTCGATTTTACGAAAATAATTTCAAAGTCGCCATCTGAGACCTTCAAAAAGAATTTCTTTTTTGAAATGCTGATTGTTGTAGTCGATTTAATTCTGGCAAAGACCATTTTGATTTAGCAAAAAATTGAAGATGTAGCGATGTAGGTAATATAGATAATGAAATAATTTTAATTTGTTCTCAATTTTGTAAGAATTAAGTGGCGCCATCTATGAGCAGTTGCATGAATTGTAGATTTTTTTAATGCCAAATTGATGACAAAGTTTAATTAATGTGTAGGCCTCAAAGTAAGTAAAGTAAGTAAACGTGGCAGCGGCTCGCTTTATCAACAGGCTTGGCCGAGATGAGACGTTTGCAAATTCTAAGAACTGCAGTGGCAATGAAAGCCGACCTCGTGCTGCATCATACACATCGGAACTGACTCTAGAAAAATCAAATAAAAAGGGGCCGTGGAAAAGCGCAAGGCATCAGTCTGCTTCTAGCAGTTTGGTCGTAAAGATTGCTAGTGCCCGTCTTGCAGAGCGCATCTCGCAATCGGCTACCAATGTCACTGTAGTTCTTAGAATTCGTGTCTCATCTAGGGCAAGGTTCATAAAACAAATTCAAAATAATTTTATGACGAGAAAAACAGCATCTCATAATTAAAATAAGCAAAGGTTAGTTTATAAAACATAGCCAAAAAGAAATCTCAATGATTAACTCCTTACCAACCATATAGGACTAGATACAGAGACGGATGGACTTTTTGGAGAACAGCAACACACACTAAGACATTCTATAAATGTCGATTACGCCCTCGGGCTTATGGAGATGTACTCCACAAGACGGGCACTAGCGTCTTCACGACCAAACTGCTATTAGCTGTCTGATTTTGTGCTTTGTCACGACCTCTTTATTTTTAGTATTTCTAAGGTCAGTCCCGATTACGTAACATTTCATATGTGTGTGGTTTAGCACGAGGTCGGCTATCAATGTCACTGTAGTTCTTAGAATTTGCAAATGTCAATAGTGTCTCATCTAGGGCAAGGTTCATAAAACAAATTCAAAATAATTTTATGACGAGAAAAACAGGATCTCATAATTAAAATAACCAAAGGCTAGTTTATAAAACATAGCCAAAAAGAAATCTCAATGATTAACTCCTTACCAACCATATAGGACTAGATACAGAGACGGATGGACTTTTTAGAGAACAGCAACACACACTAAGACATTCTATGAATGTCGATAACGCCCTCGGGCTTGTGGAAATGTACTCCACAAGACGGGCACTAGCGTCTTCACGACCAAACTGCTATTAGCTGTCTGATTTTGTGCTTTGTCACGACCTCTTTATTTTTAGTATTTCTAAGGTCAGTTCCGATTACGTAACATTTCATATGTGTGTGATTTAGCACGAGGTCGGCTATCAATGTCACTGTAGTTCTTAGAATTTTCAAATGTCAATCGTGTCTCATCTAGGGCAGGTTCATAAAACAAATTCAAAATAATTTTATGACGAGAAAAACAGCATCTCATAATTAAAATAAGCAAAGGTTAGTTTATAAAACATAGCCAAAAAGAAATCTCAATGATTAACTCCTTACCAACCATATAGGGCTAGATACAGAGACGGATGGACTTTTTGGAGAACAGCAACACACACTAAGACATTCTATGAATGTCGATTACGCCCTCGGGCTTGTGGAAATGTACTCCATAAGACGGGCACTAGCGTCTTCACGACCAAACTGCTATTAGTTGTCTGATTTTGTGCTTTGTCACGACCTCTTTATTTTTAGTATTTCTAAGGTCAGTCCCGATTACGTAGCATTTCATATGTGTGTGATTTAGCACGAGGTCGGCTATCAATGTCACTGTAGTTCTTAGAATTTGCAAATGTCAATGGTGTCTCATCTAGGGCAAGGTTCATAAAACAAATTCAAAATAATTTTATGACGAGAAAAACAGCATCTCATGATTAAAATAACCAAAGGTTAGTTTATAAAACGTAGCCAAAAAGAAATTTCAATGATTAACTCCTTACCAACCATGAGGGCTAGAAACCAAGATACCTAGATGAGACATAATTGACGTTTGCAAATTCTAAGAACTGCAGTGGCAATGAAAGCCGACCTCGTGCTGCGTCACACACATCGGAACTGACTCTAGAAAAATCAAATAAAAAGGGGCCGTGGAAAAGCACAAGGCATCAGACTGCTTCCAGCAGTTTGGTCGTAAAGATTGCTAGTGCCCGCCTTGCAGAGTGCATCTCGCAAGCTCGAGTGTGAAATCGACATTTACAGAATGTCATCTCCAAGAGTTGGTCTCTGTATCAAGGTTCCACAGTTGGGTGAGAATTTAATTATTGATTTTACTATTTTGGCTATGTTTTTATAAACTAACTTTTGCTCATTTTAATTATGAGGTGCTTTCCTTCGGACTCTTTACAGTCACAGTTTAACGTTTTATCGGGGAGGCATTGCCTTTGCGTTTCACTGTACGCGTACCTATTTTTTTGTGTAAAAAAATAATCATCCTGACGTCTTTAGTTCACGAAATATTGAGGGGAAAAATGTTCGAAATTTTTTGAAGAAAGAGAATTTATCACTATCATTTTTTTCTTTCCACAAATAAAAAGATCGAATTAATAATAAATAAAGAAATAAAATTTCCTTTTTTTTTTCATTTCTGGTTTTTAGAGTCGTCCAGAGTCGATGGGATTTGTACGTGTCAATCAGGGAAGAGGTACGGAATTCTTTCGGGCGGAAAACTTCTAAATATTTTAATGATGCCCGAAAAATTCGAGAAAATTCCCAGAATCCCAGACACTTGTTTAGACAGGGCCAAGTTTCTGTTAGTCGTTATGCGTTCGGCGCGGCGGTGCTTTGTCTATAAACGCGGCCATTAATTTGAAAAATGCCGGGGGCTATGTGTCTTTCATGTTAAATTAACCCTTCCTGTTTACGAAAGGTAAGTCCTGCCCGCAGAATCAAATCTTTATTAATTAAACGGATTGCGTCGCAATCTCTCTTGCTCTCGTCAATTTGTTTTCTTTTTTTCTTGTTGCTTTAGTTTAGAGTTTAATATAGATTAGGATACGGGGATTGCTAAATAAAATTCGCTATGAATTACGGTCTGGAGAAACACCAGGCGAAATCAGAATACCGCAAATAAGGGCGCGCGTAGGCCAGAGTGGCGCTTAGCGCTGGCGTCGTTAAGGGTCCTTTTGGGGTAAGGCGGCGTCCTGCGCGAGGATGTGTACAAAGCGGGCAGATGCAGGAATTCCAGTTGGAAAATATCGACTGGAACAAGCTGTATACGGCGTGCAGTCGTCGCCGTTAACGTTGCTCTGAATATGCAATAGTTGCCAAACAAAACTAATTATGGCGGCAATAAAAACAAACGGCCTTTCCGTGATATCGGTGCGGCGGCGGCGGCGTCGAAATGGATTTTTAAAATCGGCGCCGCGTACGAATTTTAATGAAAAATACACATTTGCGTAAGCTCGTTTCAATTAACATTAAATAATTTCATTTGATGCGCCCGCGACGAGACTAAACGAGCCAACGAAATTGATAAGGACAATATATAGGGTGATTCCGATACTATTTTGGAAATCCCGCCATCGTGATTATAAACCGGAAAGAATCAAGTTTTATGTATAAAATTTTTACGTAGTTATCACATTAAGGTCGCAAAAGCAGTTTTAAAAAATCAAAAATGACGTATCGTCGTAAATTGTTTCACCAACTTCGCCTACGATTTGATTGGTGAATACCCCCAAGCCCAAAGATTGTTATTTTCGTTTTTAATACATATAAAACTACATATTTAATTTTTCAATATATAGGGTGATTTTGAAACTACTTTGGAAATTCCGCCTTCGTGATTATAAACCCTAAAGAAACAAGTCTTGTGTATAAAATTTTTACGTAACTATCACATTAAGGTCACAAAACCGGTTTTTAAAAGCTAAAAATGACGTATCGTCGTAAAATGACATTTTCACCCTCAAATTGTTTCACCAACCTCGCCTGCGATTTGATTGGTGAATATCCCCAGCCCAGAAATGATTATTTCTGACTATTTAATTTTTCTATATACAGGGTGATTTTGAAACTACTTTGGAAATTTCGACATCGTACTGATAAACTCGAAAGAAACAAGTTTTGTATATAAAATGTTTACGTAGCTATCACATTAAGGTCGCAAAAGCAGTTTTAAAATCGTAAAAGTCGTAAAATGACGTTTTCGCCCTCAAATTGTTTCACCAACCTCGCCTACGGTTTGATTGGTGAATACCCCCCAGCCCAGAAATTATTATTTTCGCTTTCAATACATATAAAAGTACATATTTAATTTTTCGTTATACAGGGTGATTTTAAAACTACTTTGGTAATTTCGACATCATAATCATAAGCCCGAAAGAAACAAGTTTTGTATATAAAATTTTTACGTAACTATCATATTAAGATCACAAAACCGGTTTTAAAAAGTTAAAAATGACGTATCGTCGTAAAATGACGTTTTCGCCCTCAAATTGTTTCACCAGCCTCGCCTAACATTTGATTGGTGAATATTCCCCAGCCCAGAAATTATTATTTCCGCCTTTAATGCATATAAGAGTGCATATTTAATTTTTCGTTATACAGAATGATTTTGAAACTACTTTGGTAATTTCGACATCGTAATCCTAAGCCCGAAAGAAACAAGTTTTGTATATAAAATTTTTACGTAACTATCATATTAAGGTCACAAAACCAGTTTTAAAAAGCTAAAATGACGTTTTCGCCCTTAAATTGTTTTACAAACCTCGCCTGCGATTTGATTGGTAAATAGTCCCCAGCACAGAAATGATTATTTCTGACTATTTAATTTTTCGATATACAGGGTGATTTTGAAACTACTTTGGTAATTTCGACATCGTACTGATAAACTCGAAAGAAACAAATTTTGTATATAAAATTTTTGCGTAGCTATCACATTAAGGTCACAAAACCGGTTTTAAAAAGCTAAAAATGACGTATCGTCGTAAAATAACGTTCTCGCCCTCGAATTGTTTCACCAGTCTCACCTGCGATTTGATTGGTAAATAATCCCCAGCCCAGAAATGATAATGCTGACTATTTAATTTTTCGATATACAGGGTGATTTTGAAACTACTTTGGAAATTTCGACATCGTACTGATAAACTCGAGAGAAACAAGTTTTGTATATAAAATTTTTACGTAGCTATCACATTAAGGACACAAAATCGGTTTTAAAAAGCTAAAAATGACGTATCATCGTAAAATGACGTTTTCGCCCTTAAATTGTTTTGCCAACTTCGTCTGCGATTTGATTGGTAAACACTCCCCAGCCCAGAAATGATTATTTCTGCCTATTTAATTTTTCGATATACAGGGTGATTTTGAAACTACTTTGGAAATTTTGACATCGCAATTATAATGCAGAAAGAAACAAGTTTTGTATATAAAATTTTGAGGTAGCTGTCACATTAAGGTTACAAAACCGGTTTTAAAAAGCTAAAAATGACGTATCGTCGTAAAATGACGTTTTCGCCATTAAATTGTTTTACCAACCTCGCCTGCGATTTGATTGGTAAATAGTCCCCAGCCCAGAAATGATTATTTCTGACTATTTAATTTTTCGATATACAGGGTGATTTTGAAACTACTTAAAAATTTCGACATCGTACTGATAAACTCGAAAGAAACAAGTTTTGTATATAAAATTTTTACGTAGCTATCATATTAAGGTCACAAAACCAGTTTTAAAAAGCTAAAAATGACGTATCGCCGTAAAATGACGTTTTCGCCCTCGAATTGTTTCACCAACCTCGCCTGCGATTTGATTGGTGAATATCCCCAGCCCAGAAATGATTATTTCTGACTATTTAATTTTTCGATATACAGGGTGATTTTGAAACTACTTTGGAAATTTCGACATCGTACTGATAAACTCGAAGGAAACAAGTTTTGTATATAAAATTTTTACGTAGCTATCACATTAAGGTCACAAAACCGGTTTTAAAAAGCTAAAAATGACGTATCGTCGTAAAATGATGTTTTCGCCCTGAAGTTGTTTCACCAACCTCGCCTGCGATTTGATCTGATTTATTTCCGCCTATTTAATTTTTCGATATACAGGGTGATTTTGAAACTACTTTGGAAATTTTGACATCGCAATTATAATGCAGAAAGAAACAAGTTTTGTATATAAAATTTTTACGTAGCTGTCATATTAAGGTCACAAAACTGGTTTCAAAAAGCCAAAAGTGACGTATCGTCGTAAAATGACGTTTTCGCCCTCAAATTGTTTCACCAACCTCACCTGCGATTTGATCGGTGAATACTCCCCAGTCCCGAAATTATTATTTCCGCCTTCAATGCGTATAAAACTATTTAATTTTTCGATATACAGGGTGATTTTGGAAATGTCTCGGAAATTTTTAAAGCGTGAGCCCGGATGATACAAGCTTCACATGATTAATTTTTAAGGAATTTTGTCAACGGGCACATGCCGCTTAGGCCATCCAGACCCATCGAAAACAGTTATACTACTCAGTTACGTACAGAAACACCCTGTATAAGTCGTAGAAAGTATTACCTTTAATTTGAATTTAAACTGCAGGTCTCAAACACGAGGGGAACTTTGTTAATGTGCTTAATACGTTCAGATCTCAAAAATACATTTTTGGAATCACCCTGTAGAAGTCAAGTGACGTCACAAAATAAATGGTCCTTCGAACTGTATTTTTCGCAAAGTTTTCGCCCAACTGATTGAAACCGATTGAAAAGTACTAACTTGGCAAAATAATCTTCATAATCCTCATAATAATCATAATCTTCTTCGAATTGCCTTTGATTAATATTAAGTGGTTCCACTTGGCAAAATAAATGGTCCTTCCTGCCGGATCTTTCTTAGAGTTTTCCCCATGTTATGGATAACTCCACCGTCCATCGTTATTCCTTTATCCGTCGTTGCCCAAACAAAATGATATTTTCTCTTCAAATTTTCTATGATCAAAATAAACGCTTGGCAAAATGTATGGTCCTTCCAGCTGGATCGTTCTCCAGAGTTTTCCCCCATCTGATGAAGGCGCCATCATCCACCTATTGTCGTTGTTCCTTTATCCTTCTCTCTTTTAAATTTCAGTGTTAACGTTCTCGCTTGACGAAAGGAATCGTCCTTCAAGTCGGATCATGCTCAGAGGTTTTCCCGTCCAGTGAAGGGCACTTTTCGCTAGTCCTTTATTTTATTTCTCTTTTATTTTCAAATATCCATGTAAACGTTTTGGTTTGGCAAAATGAATGGTCTCGCTTGACGAAAGGAATGGTCCTTCAAGTCGGATCATTCTCAGAGTTTTCCCCGTCCGGTGAAGGGCTATTCTCGTTACTCCTTTATTTCATTTCTCCCTAATTTTCAAATTTCGACGTAAACGTTTTCGTTTAGCAAAATGAATGGTCCTCCGAACCGGATATTTCTCAGCTCATGAACGACTCCATTATCCAACAACTGCCGTCGCTCTTTCACCTGTAGTTCGTTTATCTCGCCCGAACAAAATGACTTTATTCCTATGATCAAAAAACAAGCGTTTCCGTTTGACAAAATGTGCGAGTCCTTCCAGCCGGATCTTCCTAAGAGTTTTGCCTATTTTAATGGTCGGTCCATCGTCCATCTAATGCCGTTATTCCTGCATCCATCGCTTGTTCATCTTGTCCGAAAGAAGTGAAAATATAAGCGTTTACACTTGGCGAAATAAACGGTCCTTCGAGCCGGGTCTTTCTCAGTAGCGTGATTCCTATATGCCTTCAAAAAAAGATGACCTTCTTCCTTCAAATTTCGATATAAACGTTTTCGTCGGACGAAGTAAACGGTCCTTCGAGCTTGATCTCGACGAAATAAATGGTCCTTCGAGCCGGGTTTTTCTCAACAGAATTTTCCGCGTCGTTCCATTATGCCATCCAAATAAACTGACCTTCTTCCTTGAAATTTCAATATAATCGTTTTCGTCGTACGAAATAAGCGGTCCTTCAAGCTGGATCTTGGCGAAACAAATGGTCCTTCGAGCTGGGCCTTTCTCAACAGAGTTTTCTGCGTCGTTGCTTTATCCAGTCCGAATAAAGTGAGCTTCTTCCTTCAGATTTCAATATAAACATTCTCGTCGGACGAGTTAAACGGTCCTTTGAGCTGGGTCTTTGCGAAATAAATGGTCCTTCGAGCTGGATCTCTCTAATTTAGAATTGCATTGCTGTTTAGGAAAGAAAAATTAAAGGAAGCGCTAAAAATTGAAGAAAAAAAAATTGAGGAGTGCAAAGAGAAAACGACGAAAAGAAAACGAAAAAAGTGCAAAAAGAAAAAGACCGTGCGAGGGCAAAGAGATAAAGAAGCAATAAAATATTCTTCCTTCAAATTTCGATATAAACGTTTTCGTCGGGCGAAGTAAACGGTCCTTCGAGCTTGATCTCGACGAAATAAATGGTCCTTCGAGCCGGGTTTTTCTCGACAGAATTTTCCGCGTCGTTCCTTTATGCCATCCAAATAAACTGACCTTCTTCTTTCAAATTTCAATATAATCGTTTTCGTCGTACGAAATAAGCGGTCCATCAAGCTGGATCTGGGCGAAACAAATGGTCCTTCGAGCTGGGTCTTTCTCAACAGAATTTTCCGCGTCGTTCCTCTATGCCATCCAAATAAACTGATCTTCTTCCTTCAAATTTCAATATAATCGTTTTCGTCGTACGAAATAAGCGGTCCTTGAAGCTGGATCTTGGCGAAACAAATGGTCCTTCGAGCTGGGTCTTTCTCAACAGAGTTTTCCGTGTCGTTCCTTTATCCCGTCCGAATAAAGTGAGCTTCTTCCTTCAGATTTCAATATAAACATTTTCGTCGGACGAGTTAAACGGTCCTTTGAGCTGGGTCTTTGCGAAATAAATGGTCCTTCGAGCTGGATCTCTCTCATGCTTTCCCCCATTCGATGAGGGTTCGCTTTTTGCACTGGCTTTCGAAGACGCACTCTCGTTAGATGAATTTAAAGAAAATGAAGAATTATTTTCTCTTGGACAAATGAATGGCTCGCGATCGGATGGAAAGAGCAACGTTACGCATGAAATGCAATTCCGCCGAGGTGTTTCAATGAAATCTAAGTGCGATGGTGTTGTGATGTGAAATGTAAGTCACAACTCGGACGTGCTTAATCCTTCTGTAGACGAAGTCGCGGCCCAAAAAGTGACATCGAATGCCCACACACTGCGCGGCGCTGATACCGCGGTTTGAGTGAAGCGCGCGATTAGTGGCACGCGATGGCAGTGGCGTGCGTGGGGCAGTTTTCATTTCCATTCTTCCGTTGCGGTCGTATTGTTATTACCGCTCTGACCGACGAACGACGAGAGGACGTCGACGTCCAACGGTAACAACATGAATATGATATACTGTATACATAGCGGTAAACATGCGAACGAGCAGGTGGTCGGAAATTGTATAAGCCCTAAACACACACACACACACACACACGTACACGTACTACGCGAGATAGAAGCGGCAATAAATTTTTTTTTTTTACGAAGTGAAAAGTAATTGGAACATAAATTTCGCTCTAACCATAATAAAACTAATGCGTTGTTTTTTTTTGCTAAAATATTAAACATTTTCGGGAGGGGCGGGGGGGTGGTGGTAAAAATTGATCATCATCTTCCAGAGTTTGACGATTTTATTAAGGAGCGGTTCGATGCGTTCTTTGCAGGAAACTTTCGGCCGAAGCTCGTTGTTAAAACACGTAGTAATATTATTAATGAAATTCAGCGGTTGCATTCTTATTTAATTTTCGAAGTTGCGAACGCCGCCGCGGCGCGGCGGAGCCCCGTCGGGTTCTTAAGATAATATTTTGACGTTCTTTCGCCGAACGAAGTTAGGAAGTTGCTTAACGCAATAATTTGCCCATACGTGCACCTGTTGTCCGCGAGAAATGAAACTTTTCGTTCTCGGCGCTTCTTTCGCGCGTTTGCAAATTGAGGCGCTTACTATCTTAGACATGTGAATATTTTTCCCAACATGAACGGAATAGTAAAGAAATTATTATTAATTATTTCGACTTTTTGAACCTCCAAGCGCATTTAAACTGAAACGATCTGACGATTCTGATCTACGTTGAAACGTTCGACGCAATAAATGGTCCTTCGAACCGGATCGGTCTCGGCGTGATCGAACAGAGCGTCCTCGTAACGTCTCCTTCGAATTTCCGTCGATCGATCTAAACGTTTTGGCCGTCGTTTTCTTTTCGTCAAAAATCAGCAGTGGGAAGTGTTAGGTGAACGCCCTCTAGTAACTCGAGAACTAACCACGCTAGACCCGCGGTGTGACCCATCAATTCACACTGAAATTCAGCGCAAAATTCAGAAATGCAATAATATGGCGGGCGTTCCGTTAAAAACAGCGAATTTGGTTAGTAACTTAAAAACGCGATGCCAAATTGTTCTTCCGTAATCGGGAATCGAAAGCGCAACTTCCGAAACAAGAGCAACTCAAAAACCGGAAGGGCGACCCATCAAATCGTACTAAAATCTAATGCGGAATTCAAAACACGCAATAATATACAGGCCAGTTCCATTAAAACAGCTAGTAACCTGAAAACGCTATGCGCAATTGTTTCTTTGTTTTTCATACTGTCAGACGTCTAGTATCTTAAGACCTTTTCTCATTTTAAGCGTTCAATGCAAAAATGTTGCTTGAACTTGTAGTCCGTGAAAGTTATCAATAGATGGCGCCAAAACTAAAAATAATTACATAAAATAACACCGACATAAGCAGAACAATTAAGAACAAATAAATAAATCCCTTTTAATTAATGACATCACAATCAGTTTCAATATTTTAAATGATTCGTGGTTCATTTATAGACGGCGCTGACCATATTTTTCTTTTTCTTTTTAATTGCAAATTTGAAATGATCACCGAGAGGCGTTGAAACTTATTTCTCTTTGTTTTACATATTTCAAACTTGGCGCTTAAAGAACCACAGTTAGGGAAAATTTCTCTTAGATGGCGCCATTTGTATCTCGATTGATTATTTATTTGTAATCAGTGAATATTTTTATAGATGGTGTCATAAGTAAAACTACCATAAGAGAAAAGAAACAATTAATTTTAATTAATAATCGTATAGTTTCAATTTTAAATAATTCACAGTTCATTTATATTTACACAGATGGCGCGGACGAGGTTTTTTTTATTGCACATATTTGAAACTACCGCTTACATACACCGAAGCAATTTTTTCTTTATTCTATTTCAAAGTTGTTAATGAAAATTTCCAAAGATATGTCAAGATCACTAAATAATTCTTTAGCGAGCTTGACATATCTTTGAAAATTTTCATTATTTATTTTGGTCACTACTATCAGATGGAGCAACTCACCGAGATTTATTTTTTGTTTGTAGTCCGTAAAAGTTTTCATAGATGGCGCCATAACTAAAGATAATAAAGCAAAGTTATACCGACGTAATAGGAATCAAATACAATTAACAACAAATAAATGAATCGCTTTTAATTAATAATGACAGTTTGAATACTTTAAATAATGTACAGCTCATTTATACATATTTATATAGATGGCGCCGATTGGGCCTTTTTTTATTGCACAAATTTGAAATTACCGCTCTGAGAATTATTTACTTATATCAAAGTTGGCGCTTAAGAAATCATAATTATGGAAAATTTCTCTTAGATGGCGCCACTGGTACCGGTTTATTGTTTATTTATAGCCCGTGAAATTGTTCATAGATGGCGTGAGAACTCAAAATAACAAAGTAAAATAATATTTACTTAATAGAAACCAAACAATTAAGAACAGATTATAATAAATCACTTTTAATTAACAATCACAGTTTCAAAATAATCATAGTTTATTTATATTGACATAGATGGCGCTTATTAGTTTTGAAATTACCGCTTAAAGGCACCGAATCAATGTTGGCGCTTAAAGAATCATCATTAGGAAAAATTTCTCCTAGATGGCGCCATCGGTATCGATTTGCTTTTTATTTATAGTCCGTGAAAGTTTTCATAGATGGCGCCGTAACTGAAACTCATAAAGTAAAATAATGTCGACATAATGGAAACCAAGCAGAACGGGTAAATAAATAAGCGGAAATCGAAAGCGCACAGGAATACGTACAACTTTTACTTGAAAACTTACTTCCTAACTTCAAAAACAAAAGAAATACAGGCGCGTGAAGTTTTAGGCCGATGCCCTTTAGTAACTCGAAAAATAATCGCGGTAAATTCGGAACGCGACACATAAACTCATACCTGAAATTTTGAAGTCGAATTAAAAAATCCAAAAATACAGAGCGTGTTCCATTAAAGAAAAAAAAACCCGCGAGTTTTGTTAGTAACTTTAAAAGGCGACCTTCAATTGTTTTTCTGCAATGAAGAATCGAAAGTACAAAGAAGCATCTACAAGTTTTATACGAAAATGTTCTTTCTAACTTCAAAAACGAGAGTTGTAGACGCACGTGAACTTTTAGATCAACGACCTCTAGTAACTCAAAAACCAATCGCACGAGACCCATAGTGCGACCCATCAATTCACACTAGAATTTAACGCGGAATTCAAAAACGCAGTCATATACAGGCTGTTCCACTAAAACAGCTTAGTAACCTGAAAACGCTACGCTCAGTTGTTACCTTGCAAGCAGAAATCGAAAGCGTGCGGAAATACATACAACTTTCATCTGAAAATTTTTTTCCCACCTTCAAAAACAAAAGAGATACGGGCACGAGATGTTTTAGACCGACGCCCCCTAGTAAGTCGAAAACTAATCACCCCAGACCCACGGTGCGACCCATCAAATCGTGCTAAAATTTAATGCGGATTTCAAAAACGCAATAATATACAGGGCGTTCCACTAAAACAGCTTAGTAACCTGAAAACGCTACGCTCAGTTGTTACCTTGCAAGCAGAAATCGAAAGCGCACGGAAATACATACAACTTTCATCTGAAAATTTTTTCCCACCTACAAAAACAAAAAAGATACAGGCACGAGATGTTTTAGACCGACGCCCCCTAGTAACTCGAAAACTAATCACCCCAGACCCACGGTGCGACCCATCAAATCGTGCTAAAATTTAACGCGGAATTCAAAAGCGCAATAATATAGTATAATGTTGCCACATAATTCATGCGAAAAGAGTTTGGTGCGGTGTTTATTTTTTGTTCGCCGTTTGACGTTTTACGAATGAAATGTTTTCTCCCCCCCGAAACAAATTTCTATCGACGCGCCGCGCCGCTGCGCCGTTAAGAATAAACTCTTTCTGAAAACGCGCGCGCGCGCAACATAATTTCCGGCTTTAGGAAGAATTTTAAAAACGCATACAAAAAATGAAACAAAAGAAAATGACTTAAAAAATGGCTAAAAATTGAACTACACAAAGAAGGAACGAGAAACACGATCGTGCGAGAGAAAACAGATGAAAATCAAGAAAAGTCTTTCGCGCCGAGGAAAAAGGAACAAAAGACGATCATGGAGGGGAGAGGGGGAGGAGGGAGAAAAAAGGCGACGAAGGAACATAATTTAGAATTGCATTGCTGCTTAGGAAAGAAAAATTAAACGAAGCGCTAAAAATTGAAGAAAAAAAAGGAGAGGAGTGCAAAGAGAAAACGACGAAAAGAAAACGAAAAAAGTGCAAAAAGAAAACGGACACTCTAAGCCGATTACCCTTTTCAAATTCTAAAAAACCCACATTTCGGAAGATAGTTGTGGAAAATTCCGATAGATGTCTCTGAATTTCGGTTGCGCTAACTTAAATCACCTGATTAAAATCATATTTAAAATCACTGATTTTATTCATGCGATTTTTATTTTTGAAAATCATTTAAAAAAAAAATTTAAAAAATTGCCATGAAATAAACAAAACTGGGTCCAAATTTTTAAAATTAAGACATTTGACAGTTATTGTGAAATTTTTTACGTAAAATAAAACAAAAGACGATGGAGAAATAAAGAAAATTTATAAAATTACTATTATTATTATAAAATTTAAAAAAATTAAAATAAATTCATTGAATAAAATTAGGAAAAATAATAAAAAAAGAAATCTCATTAACTAAATTACAAGAAAATAAAATTTAAAAAATTTTCAAACAATACTTTCTACTTTCTATAAAATTACAAAAAATTATAAAAATTACAAAAAATTACAAAAATTTTAAAAAAATTATAAAATTTATAACAAAATCACAAAAATTTTAAAAAATTAGGAATTTTTATTAAATAAACAAAACTTTCTAAAATTAAGATTTGGCATTTGTGCAATTTTTGAGGTAAAATAAAACAAAAGACGATCGACAAATTTGTAAAATTAAAATAAATAAATATAAAAAAAATCTCGTTGAATAAAATTAGAAAAAAATAAAAATAAAAAAATCATTAAATAAAATTACAAAAAAAATTAAAATTAATAAATTCTCATTAAGTAAACAATACTTTCTACTTTCTATAAAATTACAAAAAAAATTTAAAAATTACAAAAAATTGTAAAAATTAAAAAATTCTCATTAAATAAACAAAATTAAGTTTTGAACTTTAGGCAATTTTTGGCGTAAAATAAAACAAAAGACGATCGACGAATTTATAAAATTAAAAAAATTTCCTTGAATAAAATTAGAAAAAAATTACAAAAATAAAAAACTCGTTAAATAAAATTACAAAAAATTATAAAATTAAAAAAATTTTCATTAAATAAGCAAAACTTTCTAAAATAAAACAAAAGACGATCTAGAAATAAGGAAAATAAGGAAAATTGAAAAAATTACAAAAAAATTAAAATTAAAAAAACTTTTTGGTACTGTTTTAATTTTATAAATTGTTTTCATTCACGATCGTCTTTTGTTTTATTTTACGTCAAAAATTGCACAATTTTTGTCAAATGTCTTAAAATATATCTTAATTAGAGAAAGTCGACCCAGTTTTCTTTATTTAATGAGAATTTTATTTTTATGTGATTTTTTTTAAATTTTATAAATTTTTCGCTTTTTTCGATCGTCTTTTGTTTTATTTTACGTCAAGAATAGCACAATTTTTTCTCAAATGTCTTAAAATGTATCTTAATTATAGAAAGTTTTATTTCTCGAAAAGAAATTTTTAATTTTTTTATATTTTTTTTTCATTAATAATCGATCGCCTTTTGTTTTATTTTGCGTCAAAAAATGCATAATTAGCAAATGTCTCAAGTTATGTATATCTTTATTTTAGAAAGAAAGTTAATTTTTTTAATTTTATTTCTTCGTCGTGATTTTAAAAATTAAAAAAACGCTTGATTAAAATCAGTGATTTCAAACGTGATTTTAATCACGTGATTTAAAACAGTCCGACCCTGATTACGGTACAACATTTCTTTTATTCTTGAAAGTTATTTTCGAACTGGTGACAACCAGTGTTGCCAATAGACATTCGCAAAAAGTCTGAGCATTTAGAAGCAAAAAAATCACCAAAATTTCACTAGGAATAAATATTGCAAAAAATCATATCATGTTTTCATTTTTTTTAATGCGTTAAATATTCTATGTATGTATTTAACCTCAAGCGCATTACGGTTGGCAACATTAGCCTCATCATAAAACGCGAGTTTCTCGTTAAAAACATAAACAATAGACGATCGATTATTTAATGATTGAAAGTAAAAAGATCGACGAGTTGCATGCAAAAGAAAATATTTCGTTTCGCGCAATGTTGCCAACCAAAACTGTAAAGTAAAACGCGAGTTTTTTCATCAATTTTTTAACAAATCCGTAATTTTTAAAAAATGTTGGCCCATGAAAAAAGTGCAAAAAGAAAACGACCGTGCGAGGGCAAAGAGATAGACAGAAGCAATAAAATATTCAAGGGAAAAACAAGACGATCGTCCTGCAGAAAGCGACGAGGACAAAGCTCGAAATTCCGTTGCCGGAATTTATTAAACGAGGCCCCCCTCCCCCCCTGCTGATTCTTAACAAAAATAAAACGAAACGTGTCGAAGAAGATTTGAAGGAGACATTGCGAAGTCACTTTGTTTGATCTCGCCGAGACCAATCCGGTTCGAAGGACCATTTATTGCGTCGAACGTTTCAGCATAACCTAGGAACGTCGGATCGTTTGAGTTTAAACGCGTTCGGAGGTCCCGAGGCCCACTTAACGGAACGCAAAGGGTCAGTGATTTTTTCCTAGATTTTAAACTCTATGGTTGCCTCTTCTGTAGATTTACCATATTGTCTGTCACTAATCAATTCCTTTTTCCCTAGAAAGGAAATAAGTCGGGTGGTCAGGATTGACTCCAGAATTTTGGAGGTGGTAGGTAAGAGGGATATCGGCCTATTATGGGTGTTGATATCTTCCGTGTCGCCGTTTTTAGTACATCTGGGAAAATTGAGGCACGTATGGCATTGATTGAACAGTTAAAAGCGCCCCTAGAATGTTTTTAATGGGTTTCTACAAGTTCTATGCTTATACCGTATTTGTCACTACAATAACTTTATGTCAGTTTATTATGCGTCTCAGATACTTCGTTAAATTTAAAATAATACGGGGGTGCTTAGTGAAGAGGTCGTTTACAGGTTGAGCGTTGATCGTCGGTATATTTCCAATAATGTTATCAGCAGTTGCTACGAAATGGTCGTTGAAGTCTTTCCCCAGAGGGCCAGCGTTCAGTGACAGCGAGAAATTCTATATTCGGATTCGACTGTAGATGGAAGGTCCCCGATTCATGTAGTTTACGTCGTAGTGATTGTATGTTTAAGTAGAACACGTCAAGTTTATTTTTATATTCTATCGGATTGCGTGTGTTTTCTGTAAGCACGAAAAAAATTGAATTTCTGAACAATTATATTCCCTTCCCAGATTAAACCGTTGGATGAAACGGCTAAGACGGCGGGTCACCAGATTAGGCGTAGGTGCGAGGGTTGAGTCGACTCGAACTCAAGAAAATACGGCAACGCGTAAAGCGCGAGTTAGAAACACATGAAGTGGAACCCAAACGTAAAATCCAAGCGCAAAATCAAACGTAGAAGCCTGAGTGAAGAGAAAGGAAAACCGCTAGCGTCCCAAAGTGGCATCAGACAATTCGCTCAGTATTTTACCCGAGATTTGTGGGAATCCCAAGCTTGGTATGGGGCTGAAAATACCCCGGAACTCGCTCGGTGATGTGAATACTACCCCGGCAGGGCCGCTGTTAAATTCTTCTCACTTTCAGAGCAAGAATTTCGTTATCACAATAACACGTAACTACATATACACCACGAGAGCGAACTGGGAACTGAACCAGGCGCTAACGTGAAGCGGAAGAACACCGAAATATCATTACGTCATAAGCGGTAACCAATGGCATGATTGTGACGTCAAGAGTTCCGAATAAAAGAACGGGTTTTGTACAAGTTCTATGCTTATACCGTCTTTGTCACTACAATAACTTTATGTCAGTTTATTATTTGTCTCTAACACAGGCTTCAGATACTTCGTTAAATTTAAAATAACATGAGGGGTGCTTAGTGAAGAGGTCGTTGATCATGAGATTTACAGGTTGAGTGTTGATCGCCGGTATATTTCCAATAATGTTATCAGCAGTTGTTATGAAATGGTCGTTGAAGTCTTCAGCCTTGATTTAAAGTTAACACTACTGCTTTCGTGCTTTGCGTTACGTGATGAGTCAGTAACTTGCCACATCGCCTTCACTTGGTTTCCTAAAAAAAAAAAAAATTGACAATAGAAAACAAAGAATAACCAAATTCGAGGAAAAGACACAGTAGCAAAAAAGACGATCGACATATTTTAAATTTGTTTGCTGCACTTTGATCGTATTCTGCTTTCTCTTTCTCTCTCTTCAGTTTTCTCATGCTCTGCTAAACGGAAAAATCGAAGAAAATTAAATTGAAAATTGAAACAAAAAAGAAAGTAAATTGACAATAGAAAACGAAAAATAAACTTAACCTTAACTCATTAAAAAAGGGAAAAATAGTGCGCTAGCATAAGAGCAACATTAAACAAGCAACAAGGTTAAGTTGAGCCCAATCGGTGTCACGTGCACCTAGTTCTGACTGCCGCCGGTAGATGGTGGTGTGATTACCTTTGTCATAGTTGACGGACGTACGGGAAAATAAGTTCGTGCCCCGAAATGGGCGGCAAACAAATCTTAAATCATTAAAGACGGGAAAAAAATGCGCTGCCCTGTGATTAACATTGAACAAGGAATGAGGTTAAGTTGAACCCAGTCGGCGTTGATGTTCGCCTAGTTCTGATTGCTGCCGGTAGATGGTGGTGTGATTGTCGGTGAGTATGACGTCCGCTTCCCAGATTTTGAGGCGCGGGGCTACGAATTTAGGAAAGACGAGTTCAAGAAGTTGAATTTTCAGTTGACGTATGTACAGGAAAATAAGTTTGTACCCCAAAATTCGCCCTTCGTTAAAATAAATTCGAAACACTGCGGTAAGCATCACGTAACGTCTAAACACCACGAGATACATTAAATTTAAACAAGTAAAAAAAATCGTCCGGTTATCTTGCGTGCGCTTTCAAAAGCGTTCGCGTGGTGGCATTCAGAAAAAAAAGGGGCTCGATTAAAATCTAGTAATAAAATATTCAAAGCGAAATAAACGGGCACGTAAATTTACCGTAGGTAATTCAGTTCGCAAACAAACAAAAATGTAATAATTAATCTGTCAAAATCATGCGCTCACGCACGCACACACACACACGTACGACGACGAACATCATAATATGAAAATCGCAGCAGCACATGAAACAAACCGAATGCCACAAACACACACCGCCACCGGATCACAGGGTTGTTGTTTTTTTTTTACGTTTCAAACAAATCCCGTAGTACATACCTCGCATCAACATACGCGTATAATATTCGATGATTTTTTCGAGTGGGGGTGGAATTGTATACGTATATCAATTAACATATCAATTATGACGTGGCACGCTTTTGATGACGATGATGAGGACTTGCGGGGGCGGGGGTGGGGTTAGGTTGGGTACACGGACCTGCCGCATAGGTTTGCGTTATTGAATGTTAATTTCGGGCGGGGCGCATTTACTACTTATTGTGATCCAATATGTGAGGCTCTCTCTCGCCCCCCCGCTTTTCCCCCGCCGCGCCGACCACCCCGCGCGGCTGCTCTCACGACACGTGTTCTTGACGTTTTCTATCACACTGCTGGCGGCAGAACTACAGGCGAGATGGATAATTTGCAGGGCTTTTTGTTGCCGTATAATTTTTCATTTGTCTGCAGCCGAATGTTGCTGATGAAGATGAGAATGGATTCTTTTATGGGATGTCCTGCGAACGATTGCTGCACCTCTCTGAGGTTTTAACTTGGCGTTAAGCGAGCGTAAGCGAAAAACGCAAGTACAACCGACCGGTACAAAATTGTGCAATATCAAAAACTTCTTCTGCAGATTTTTTACGATAAATATTTTCCCTGCATTCTTTCTCCCTTTTTCCCGGTCTGGCGGTGACCTGGGCACTCGTTGAAGACGAGCCTGGCGCTGCGTCAACTATAAATGCACGTAACTCTTTATGCAAATGTGAAAATATGCAAAACATGAAAGAGAACGTTCAGATCTATCGATCTAAGGTGCTCCCGAGTTTTGGCCGGCCTGTATTCGGAAACTGCTACCAGTCTCTGAACAGTTAAATGCAGTTTATAGTTATGATAGGTAACAGTATAAAATACCCGAGACAACAACCGAGCACCGATGGCGTAACATGCCTAACGTCACTTTTGCTCTTATCTACCATATCTATAAACTGCTACCTGTTTTACTTGTTATTGTATAAACTGCTCAGAAACTGCTATCTGTTTCCGGCTTGCCCACGTCTCGCTTCTGCCGCCGCTTGCGCGCGACCTCCCTCCCCCTTCTTACCTCACCCCCCCTGACCGCCATCCGCGCAAAAATTACAATTTCGAGGCCTATGTTGAATCTTATGGGAAATTGGCGCAGAACGCACATAGCCTATCTACTTAGGTCAGCTCTTTTTCCTACATCGCCAGTCCCCTATTAGCCTTGAAGCACTGGGACCGATCCCCGCCGATGATGTGTGCCGGTGCAAACTAGTGATGGGAAAAACGATTACACCGTTGGAACGTTACTTTCGTTACAGTGACACAAAAATACCGCGACAAAATAACGTTACTTTGTCGCGTTATTTTTGCATCTTGGTAACTTGATGTAGGCAGTTCCCGCTGCGTTGGAGCGAAATAACTATAGCGAGCGAAACGGGACGAAAGACTGCATTTATGCGCGCGTCACCCGCAAATGCATTTTGCCTTTGATTGTAAACAATAACCTCTCACAAATTCAAAAATACCTGTTTTGCGACGTTAGGTAGTTTATTATGATATATGTTGACAACTAATCTCTGGCTGCTAAATGATAAAAGTGGCGATTAAAAACTTTATGTACATTCTCTTGACGATTTAAGTAACGAACATTTGGCTGTCGACGCTTAGTTAAATTTTCGATTGTTTAGTCTTACTATAGACATAGGCCCAGTAATACCGCGGAAGACGAAAGTGAGAAACGTGCTAATGAGGTGAAGTTTTAAGTATTGAAATATCTTCGCAACAAGTAAATAAAAAATCGAAAGAAACAACTTCTTTGATTTGGAACGTTTTCACCAAGAAACCAAAATCAGAATATTTGGCCGAATGTAATATTTGCAAGCAAACGTTTAGTTATAAGTCAACATCAAACAATTTGAAAAAACACTTAGAACGAAGACATCCTACCATAAAAATAAATCCATCAGTCAGTATTTCAACATCAAAAAATAATGAAGCTTCTGATTCTGTGACAGCTTCAATGGTAGCAACTAATCTAGGGAATTCACTGTTACCGAGACACAAAATTGTTGATAAAGCAGTGCATTCCGATCAACTTGACAGGACTTCTAATGTAATAACTTCGGCGGAACCAACATCAGCTTTATCATCGCGAAGTAAAGTTCAATCTAGTATGGGTACATTTTTAAGAAGAAAATTACCTATGCCCGCAAAGAAAAAAGTAGATGACAGCTTAATGCTTTTATTCACAAAAGATTTCCAACCATTCTCAATCATAGAAGATTATGGTTTTCAGAGTTTTGTGTCAGCTCTTAATCCAAACTATCAACTACCATGTAGGAAAACTATTACACAGTCGTATTTACCAGCGGCATATGAAGAAACTTACAACAACGTTAAGTTAATCATGGAAAAGGTGAAAAGTGTTACCCTTACAACCGATTGCTGGACATCCAGAAATACAGAAAATTATATAGGACTTACCGCACATTTTATAAGTGAAGATTTTGTTTTAGAAAGCATTCTTTTGAAATGTTGTTCTTTTGATGAAAGGCACACAAGTAAAAACTTAGCAGAAAAATTATTATAATTATTAAATTATTAAATTATTCCGCCCAGAACTATACGCACAGTCATTAAAAGAGCACGGCAATCACATTTACCAACAAAAATATTCTACACACATCTTTGTGAATAGAGCAGAGGAGCTACAGGGCGTAGTTATAGCCCTGTCGAACTTTTACCAAATGTTAGAGCACGAAACTATAGAGTGCTGGCAGAAGAGCACAGAGGCCAAGCACACGTATTTTTACCTACAACTATGTGCACAGTCATTGGAGCACAGGAACTATAGAGCGCAATCAAAGGAGCACAGTCACATTTATCAACGAAAATATTCTGCTTATATCTTTGTGATCAGAGCACGGGAGTTATAGAGCACATGCGGGCGAGTGTAGATAGAGTCATGTTGAACTTTCACCAAATATTTGGACATAGAACTATAGAGCGGTAGTTGAGGCCAAGTACACATGTAGACGGATGTTACAGCATAGGAACTATAGAGGGAAATCAAAAGCGCAGTCACATTTACCCTTTGCGATGGGAGCACAAGAGCTATAGAGCATAACCCAAGCAACACCATTTCGTTTATTAGACGGTTTATATACGACAGACAGGGATATTTTTGGTAATGGTATATAGAATACCAAAAATATTCGTATTTTAATGGTACTATTAGTTACCGTAGGATAAGTGATGCGTTAATTAAACGTTTTCATTAAAATGTAAAATGTCGCCACTTGCAAAACACGTTTATTCCATCTTATCATGTAGGCGTAAGCCCTTAACATAAATTTTTCTCATTAAAAATTTAAAATATAATCTCAAAAAATATACTAAATGTTTAGACGTAACATGTTCAAAATATTTATCCAAATTGGTCTTGTGATCCTTGTTACAAAGTAAATTTGCCATAAAAATACTAACATTTTGTATCACTAAGGCCTAGTTGTACTTACAATGCCAGTTTAAGTTTAAGCTGAAGTTTAAACCCACAACGATTATTGCAACAATTGTTTCGGGTTTCGGTTTAAAGTTAAGCTGGAATTATACCACTAGACCTAAATGAGACGTGAGCTTAAAATATGAGTAACTTATAAATTTCGCCGCGAGATGTCGCGACCATAACAAAAATTGTAACATATTTCACTGATTTGTAAGATTATCTTCTAGAACGTCATCTCTTGTTCAAAATGAGTAGCTTCTGATACGAGAATATATCTAAGACTTCTCCTAAATATTAATTTTACTGAACAAAACAAAAGAAAGTCTACGGGAAGACGACGAAACCGATGCCTTAACCTAAATTGTGATGCCCGTGATTGATTTTGTGAAATTGCCTTCTAGAGCGCCATCTTTTGCCAGAAACTGATAGCTTCTGATGTGGAGATATACCTAAGGTTTTTGGGTTCTCCTAAATACTAATTTTACAGAACGAAACAAAAGAAAGTCGACTGGAAGACGCGAAAACAGACGCATTAACTTAAATTGTGATATCTCTGATGGATTTTGTAAAATAGTTTTCTAGCGCGCCATCTCTTGCCAAAAACTAGTAGTTTCTGAATCGGAGGTGTAGTTAAGGTTTTTAGGCTTCTCCCAAATATTAATTTTGCAGAACAAAACAAAAAAAAGTCGACTGGAAGACGCGAAAACAGACGCATTAACTTAAATTGTGACATCTCTGATTGATTTCTATAAAATTGTCTTCTACAGCGCCATCTCTTGCTCAAAACTGGTAGTTTCTGACACGGATATATACCTAAGGTTCCACAGGGTTCTCCTAAGCTCATTTTGTAGAACAAAACAAAAGAATTCAACGGGAAAATACGAAAACTCGTGCCTTGATCTAATTTGTGTCCACCTCGGATTGATTTTGTAAAATTAACATCTAGATCTAGAGCGTCATCTTTTGCTCAAAACTGGTAGTTTCTGATTCGGAAATTTGGTTAAGGTTTTTAGGCTTCCCCTAAACGTTAATCTTGCAGAACAAAACAAAAGGTAGTCGATGAGAAGACACGAAAATCAATGCCTTAACCTAAGTTGTAGAAGTTTCAATTTCAAATGCGTGCCAAAATCAACCACTGGAAATTATTGCTTCAACGAATTCAGGGCGACATCTGTTGACCAGATCGCTTCTACTTTTCGTAAAATACACAACCTTTGTCAACCGACGTCAAGTTAGCTGTGAAACATTCATTGTGAATATACCACTATAACCTATAACTATGATGATCTAACTAGCTCTGTCAAACTTTAATCATTCGCTCAACAATCTAAATGCATTTTTAGATAAGTTACTACTGTTTTAATGATAATAGTGTGGTGTTTCTAGACTTTATATTTTATTTATAATAATTTATAATAAATGATCGAAGTGTCCTCCACCTTCGTCGAGACGTCTTTGGACTCTTCACAAAATTCCTCTACTTACATTTCTTAAAATATCAGGGTGGTTAATGTATTCAATTTTTTCTGAGATTCTGAACCGTAATTCATCTAGTCCATGTATTGCTTGCTGAAAAATTGAATTCTTCAGGTTAAAAGCTTGAACCTTGATGCTTAGACTAATTACATCCAAGCACTAGATCTTCGATTCTTTAAAGCACTTGACTTGACCAAAACTCAGTTACGTCGTATCCAAACCAACGAATCTAGATTTCTTTGCCTTAAAAAGCACTGCAGCTTGAATCGGACCTTGAAGTCCAAATTCAGGTTTGATTTTGTTGGCTTGAAGATTTGAATCTTTCAATATTTGTAACATCTTAGGTCTTGACTTGGAGAAAAAGATCGGTTTCAAACTTTTGATCTTCTTGATTTTCTCGAATCAAGATTCACACCGAACAAGCGAAATGAAATTTTAATTCGACCTTGAAGCCGAATCAGATCAATTTTTTGTTGGATCGAAACCTCAAACCTTGACCGTCATAAAATGCTCGCTCGCCTTGACTTCGAGTTATCGATTCATGTCTTGATTTTTTCAAGCTAATGCGATTTCAACGCAGATCAAGACTCACTGAACAAGCAATTCTTGATTTCTGCAGAGAACTGGAACTTGACGGTTCTGATTGTTGACTCTCACAACAACTTAACTTAGAGTCAAGACCTATTTCGTCGGCTTGAAGCTTCCGATCTTAATTTTTTTTCAAGCTATGTAATACGGTCTCGACGTAGATTAAGATTTATCGAACTGTCGATTCTCGAATTTTGTAAAGAAGTGGATCTTTACGGGTTTTGTTGGATTCAAGTTTTGAATCGTGTTTGTCACAAAGTCTCGACTCGGAGATAAGACAATTTTCATTGACTTGAAGCTTTAGATCTCAATTTTCTCAAGCTAATACGACTTCGACGTACGTAGATCGAGATTCACCAAACAAATGATCCTTGATTTTCTATAAATAATTGGATCTTGTCGTCTATTCAGGCAGGTTTTGTTGGATTCAAGCTTCGAATCTTGATTGTCACAACGTCTTGACTTGTGGATAAGACTTGAAGCTTTAGATATTAGTTTTCTCAAGCTAATATGTCCCCGACGTAAAGCAAGAGTCACCGAACAAAGTGATTCTTAATTTTCTGTAAAGAATTGAATGTTGATGTCTATTCAGATCAAGTTTCGTTGGACTAAAGCTTTGAATCTTGTCAGTTACAACGTCTTGACTTGGAGTTAAGATCATTTCTCAAGCTGATATGACCTCGACGTAGATCAAGATTCAACAAACAAGTGATCCTTCTGGTTTCTATAAAGAATTGGATCTTGTATTCTATTCACACAGGTATTGTTGGATTAAAGCTTCGAATTTTGATTGTCATAATATCTTGACTTGGAGATAAGTACATTTTCTAAGCTCAAAGAAGTGACTCTTGATTATTGTCGTCTCTTCAGATCAGGTTTCGTTTGATCAAAACTTGATTGTCGCAACGTTCTGACTTGGAGTTAAGACCAATCTGGTCGACTTGAAGCTTTAAATCTTAATGTTCTCAAGCTAATGTGACTTCGACGTAGATCAAGATTCACCAAACGAATGAGTCTTGATTTTCTGTAGTTAATTGGAACTTGACGTCTATTCAGACAAGTTTTGTTGAATGAAAGCTTTGAAACTTGATTGTCACAACGTCTTGACTTGAAGATAAGACCAATCTCGTCGACTTGAAGCTTTAGATCTTAATGTTCTCAGCTCATAAAAGAGATTCTTGATTTTCTGTAAAGAATTGAGTCTTGTCATCTCTTCGGATCAGGTTTGTTTGATCAAGGCTTGAATCTTGATTGTCACGACGTCGTGACTTGGAGTTAAGACCAATTTCGTCGGCTTGAAGCTTCAGATCTTAAGTTTCTCATGCTGATATGACCTCGACGTAGTTCAAGATTCATCAAACGAGTGAGTCTTGATTTTCAATAGCCAAATGGATCTAGACGTCTCAACGAAAATTTAGTTCCTGCTTGGTCTATTTCGTCCATTTCAGTGAATCTGGCATCACTGCATTTGCGACACGATCATTAGAGCAAAACTCGTTTTGACGTAATTATTATGATCACTAGGTCTGACTTTTTATACAGGGTAGTTAGTCTTACGGGCAACTTGAAACACTCTTTTTTATGGACGTTGTGAAATGATAACTTCAAATAAAATGCACCGGCGACATCTATGAACTAAATACACTATTTTTAAGTCGATTATTTAAACTATGACAAACGACTGGGAATTATTAATCAAAAATTTAATTAATCGAACAACTTTTTTCAAGGATATTTCATGGGAAATGATGACAAGATCTTGGAGGTTAAGGAATAGGTGTGTTTCGACTAATAATCCGCTGATCAAAAAATTCACTTATCAAAGTATCATGAGTAGTATGTGCAGTAGCTCCATCTTGTTGAAAGAAACCAAGTGTGAGTTCATCGTCATGAAGTTCATTAAAAAAGGGCAATAAAATCTCCTGTCGGTACCTATTTGCAGTTAGTGTGTCTACAAACTTTGCATTAACTTTTTGAAAAATCTACATTAATTTTACCTTGAAAAAAGTGTGGTCCAACTATTCTACGTCTTGAAATAGCCGCCCATATTCCAACTTTCTGAGGATGTAGTGGTACCTCTTCGAAAAAATTTGACTTCTCCGAACACCATAACCTCATATTTTGTGAGTTAACATATCCATTTAGATAAAACCAAGCTTCATCTGTAAAATTTTTTTTTATCTATTCTGATCAGGACGTGCCTGATTCCAGAGAGGCGGTCTGCTGTGTACAAGACTGATTAATTTTTCCACATCCAAACGTTGCGCGTACCATATAAAATATACATTTTGTGTAAACGTTATATTTATCCCATAAAAAGACGTTAGTTAGACTGTCACTCATACGAATAAATACTAGTCTACAATATCCTACATTTAAACTAAATTCAAGACGTGTTTTAGACATATTCTATACTTTGTGTGTTGCATGGGAAGCGATACAGCTCCGTCGAACTTTCACCAATTATTAGAGTACGGAGCTATAGAGCACTGGCGGATGAGTATGGTTCTTTCGGATTTTTACCAATAAACTTATGTTTTCTACATCTATGAGCACAGATATTAGAGTGCAGGAACTATAGAGTTCGCATGTGGTTCCTATCGGTTTCTATCTTTACCTCCTTCCTTTGGCGACTCTTATTCTTAAGTTTTCTTCAACCTTCAGAGGTGGGTGCATCCTTGAACGCTTTTCCTTGCTAATCCTTTGCTTCTTCTATGATAATTTCTCTTAGTTACAAGTTTTTTTCATCTCCAGAGGTTCTTATACCCATGCAACACACAAAGTATAGAATATGTCTAAAACACGTTTTGAATTTAGTTTAAATGTAGAATATTATAGACTAGTATTTATACATATGAGTGACAGTATAACTAACATCTTTTTATGGGATAAATATAACGTTTATACTAGACGTATATTTTGAAACTATAAAATTATTTTAATCATACGTGTTTATATTATTACAACTTATTCTAAAGAAGCTGCCAAACCGAAACGTATAGCGAAATGTTGAAATTTAATTCAACTTTAATAAGTGTCTCATCGTTTGTAGTAATTATATATGTATTTTCTGATCACTTGTAGTTGTAATGGGCAAGAAAGTTCCTTCGGTTTTGACTTATAAACTACAACTTAAGTGAGCAGCAGTTATCCCATAGTTGGCGCTCCTGTTGAAAAGCCATCGTAAATAATCGTTATGTGACAAAGGTTGTGTATTTTACGAAAAGTAGAAGCGATCTGGTCAACAGATGTCGCCCTGAATTCGTTGAAGCAATAATTTCCACCCAATGAAGAGTGGTTGATTTTGGCACGCATTTGAAATTGAAACTTCTACAATTTAGGTTAAGGCATTGATTTTCGTGTCTTCTTATCGACTACCTTTTATTTTGTTCTGCAAAATTAACGTTTAGGGGAAGCCTGAAAACCTTAACCATATTTCCGAATCAGAAACTACCAGTTTTGAGCAAAAGATGACGCTCTAGATCTAGAAGTTAATTTTACAAAATCAATCCGAGGTGGACACAAATTAGATCAAGGCACGAGTTTTCGTATTTTCCCGTTGAATTCTTTTGTTTTGTTCTACAAAATGAGTTTAGGAGAACCCTGTGGAACCTTAGGTATATATCCGTGTCAGAAACTACCAGTTTTGAGCAAGAGATGGCGCTGTAGAAGACAATTTTATAGAAATCAATCAGAGATGTCACAATTTAAGTTAATGCGTCTGTTTTCGCGTCTTCCAGTCGACTTTCTTTTGTTTTGTTCTGTAAAATTAATATTTGGGAGAAGCCTAAAAACCTTAAGTACACCTCCGATTCAGAAACTACTAGTTTTTGGCAAGAGATGGCACGCTAGAAAACTATTTTACAAAATCCATCAGAGATATCACAATTTAAGTTAATGCGTCTGTTTTCACGTCTTCCAGTCGACTTTCTTTTGTTTCGTTCTGTAAAATTAGTATTTAGGAGAACCAAAAAACCTTAGGTATATCTCCACATCAGAAGCTATCAGTTTCTGGCAAACGACGGCGCTCTAGAAGACAATTTCACAAAATCAATCAAAGGCATCACAATTTAGGTTAAGGCATCGGTTTCCTCGTCTTCCCGTAGACTTTCTTTTGTTTTGTTGAGTAAAATTAATATTTAAGAGAAGTCTTAGATATATTCTCGTATCAGAAGCTACTCATTTTGAACAAGAGATGACGTTCTAGAAGACAATCTTACAAATCAGTGAAATATGTTACCATTTTTGTTATGGTCGCGATACCTCGCGGCGAAATTTATATTTCTATATACACCTATATATATCTATATTTCTATATATACTCATATTTTAAGCTCACGTCTCATTTAGGTCTAGTGGTATAATTCCAACTTAACTTTAAACCGAAACCCGAAACAATTGTTGCAGTAATCGTTATGAGTTTAAACTTCAGCTTAAACTTAAACTGGCATTGTAAGTACAATTAGGCCTTAGTGATACAAAATGTTAGTATTTTCATGGAAAATTTACGTTGTAACAAGGATCACAAGACCAATTTGGATAAATATTTTGAACATGTTACGTCTAAACATTTATTATATTTTTTGAGATTATATTTTAAATTATTAATGAGAAAAATTTATGTTGAGGGCCTACGCCTACATGATAAGATGGAATAAACGTGTTTTGCAAGTCGCGGCATTTTACATTTTAATGAAAACGTTTAATTAACGCATCACTTATCCTACGGTAACTAATAGTACCATTAAAATACGAATATTTTTGGTATTCTATATACCGTTACCAAAAATATCCCTGTCTGTCGTATATAAACCGTCTAATAAACGAAATGGTGTTGCTTGGGTAGGTTATTTTCTAAATGCTTTTCTTTCTTTTCTTTGCTTCATCTGTAATAACTTTACTTAATTCAATCCTTCGTCATCAGAAATCTCTTTCTACAAATTTCACCAATTCCATCTCATTCAAGAGAGTAAGGATTCTAAACTTCCAGTTATTGAAGTGAACAGTGGTACTTTTCAACTTTGTCCGACATTTCAACTTCGTCTTCTCACACGAAAATTACAGATATTTCTTTCTTTTCGCTCTTAAACTGGAGTTATAACCTCTTGTATTTCAGTTGATTCATTTTGAAATATTTGACATTACAAAATTACAATTAGGTATTTTTTTAACTACTTTCAACTTTCTTTTTAATGAAAACATCATCACAACATTAACGAAAACAAAACAACGGCCGAAACGTTTAGATCGATCGAGGGAAATTCGAAGGAGACGTTGCGAGGACACGCCGCGTTCGATCGCGCCGAGACCAATACGGTTCGAAGGACCATTTATCGCGTCGAACGTTTCAGCGTAAGTCAGAAACGTCGGATCGTTTCAGTTTAAACGCGCTTGGAGCTTCTGAGGCCACACAGAAACCTGACAGAGATTCGTTCTCGCTTAATTCTTGCACTTTTTGCTTTTAAAAAACGGTATAAAAACAAAAGACGAACGAAACGAACAGATGAATGGTTGAAACGAGAGAAAGTTTGCGGCAGGAATAATCCGAAGACGGAATTATTTGAATTGAGAAGAATAAGCAGGGAGATGGCGAAGAAAATATTTTCTAGTTCTTTTAAAATTTGATTGTTGAAACATCGGTTGGAAAAAAAAAAGATCCAAGTGGTTTTACCAACTCATCCCAGCGACGTCATCGACTCGACTCGGTCAACTCTTCGATTACGTCGCGATATTAACTATTTTATTCAGAACTGCGCTCACCAGTAAAAAAACACTCTTGGATTTCGATTCCGCGTAAATTCCCGTGATCGCTCGCGTCTCAACCAACGATAGTCCGAATCGAAAAGAAATATTAATCCTTTTTTTTTTTGTTTGACGGTGAGAAAAATATTTTTGGAATAATTTATGAACCAAATAAATATGCAAATGGAAATTTGCCCGTTAACAAGAAAATTAGCGGGCGCGCGTCCCCCCCCCCCTCCCCCCCACCCTGAACTTGCAGGTTTGTCGGCAATTTTTAGATTTACAATAACTTCCTGTTTGAACCGGAAGCCGTTCGGTTTACGTAATAATTCGTCATACGCGGGCAAAATGCAAAATCGGCGCGTGCCGGCCATCACGTACGCGCATCTTCTTTCTTTCTTTCTTTCAACCACGAAACCAATTTGCCCCGGAGGGAAAAACGTTCATTTACCGTTCTTGCATCGCCTCCCCCCTCCCCCCGGCGTCCGTCCGGAAAACCACCGGAAATGCACATCTACGTGCTGAACGCAGATGTTGCGATGAACGGTAATTTTTGGCGTGTTTTACGGTGAAATTTGTTGTCGTTGGCAGCAATGCCAACAGGGCCCGACCGCATTACTTTATGACGTGCACTGTCCGGCCATCTGCGCAAACCGGATTTTCGCGGTGGCCGCCCCTGCACACACACACACACAGGTAATTTTGTTTTGCATTAAGCGCCGGTTAATGCGGTTGCGAATTTGCAAACTGCAACGAACGGTTTCATTACGCGCGCAAACTTACCCCCCCCCCGCCCGGAGCGAAGCCGGAAATAGCACGTTTTTGTTTTGGAATGACTCGGTAAACCCTGCGTATAAATTTAACGGGTTGTGGGCCCCTCATTTATTAACCGCAGCTGAAGAAACGCGGCCTCCTCCTTCTACGACTATCTGATGCGAAACTCTTAGCTACGCTGGTTTCTGGAATTTTCTAGGCTCCTCCTTCCGATTATTTCACGTGTCCTATTGGCTGCGCCCGTTCACTTCTTGGAAATTGCCCTTCCCAACTTTCTTGGTCAAATTCCTTCAATTACCTCAACTACTTCATGCTTTCCCATTGCCTTCTGTTGCTCTTGTCGTCGGCTATTTCCGTATGTTTAGTAAGTTATGGGCCCTTATTATCTAAGCGAGGCTCTTGAAACAATCAATTAAACTTTTTTCGTCAAATTCCTTCAATTACCTCAACCATTCCATGGTTTCCCATTGCCTTCTGTTGCTGTTGTCGGCTATTTCCGTATGTTTAGTAAGTTGTGGGCCCTTATTACCTAAGCGAGGCTCTTGAAACAATCGATTAAACTTTTTTGGTCAAATTCCTTCAATTACCTCAACCGTTCCATGGTTTCCCATTGCCTTCTGTTGCTGTTGTCGGCTATTTCCGTACGTTTAGTAAGTTGTGGGCCCTTATTACCTAAGCGAGGCACTTGAAACAATAAATTAAACTTTTTTGGTCAAATTCCTTCAATTACCTCAACCATTCCATGGTTTCCCATTGCCTTCTGTTGCTGCTGTCGGCTATTTCCGTACGTTTAGTAAGTTGTGGGCCCTTATTACCTAAGCGAGGCACTTGAAACAATCAATTAAACTTTTTTGGTCAAATTCCTTCAATTACCTCAACCATTCCATGGTTTCCCATTGCCTTCTGTTGCTGTTGTCGGCTATTTCCGTATGTTTAGTAAGTTGTGGGCCCTTATTACCTAAGCGAGGCTCTTGAAACAATCAATTAAACTTTTTTGGTCGAATTCCTTCAATTACCTCAACCATTCCATGGTTTCCCATTGCCTTCTGTTGCTGTTGTCGGCTATTTCCGTACGTTTAGTAAGTTGTGGGCCCTTATTACCTAGCCGAGGCTCTTGAAACAATCAAATGGCGTGCTCCTTGTTCCATTATGAAACCAAAGAAGAGCGTATTACCTCAACCGTTAACCATTCCCCGGCATTCCGCTATTTTCCACACCTTAGAAAGACGTTTCTGTGAATTTAGCAGCGCGTGGGCCCAGGCAGTTTGTTGGAACGCCCCAAGAACCCGCTCGTTTATGGAGTTGTAAGTCAAACAAAAACCTCAACCTTCTTCTGAAATATCGACGTTTGTACAAATTTAGTAGGTCGTGGGCCCTTGTCACCTGGGCGCAGTTCTTGAAACAATCAAATCGCTTCTTTACGGAACCCTAAACAAAAGAGGGTGTTTGGGCATTCCATTGCGAGCGCTTTTCGCCGTCTTCCACAAATTTATTAGCGTCCGGGCGCGTGCAACCCAAATAAAGTGTGTTGCGAGCTAAAACAAACAAAAAATACGCCTCGACGATCCATGTTTTTTTTTGTTCTTGAGTTGATATTTCTACGAATTTAGTAAGTTGTGGGCCCATGTTATCTAAGCGCAGCTGTTACGACAATTGCTTCGCTTCTTTCCAGAACTGTTAACTATTGCTTTGAACATTCCATGACTTTCCGCTGTTTTCTCCGACTTAAACGGTCGTTTCTATAAATTTACTAGTGCACGGGCCCGGGCGGCTTTTGAAACACCGCCGAAAACGCGCTCGTCGTGGAGCTGCAAGTCAAGCAACTCAAACAATTTACGAGTTTCCGACGGTTTTCTATTTCCGTTCGTAAATTTAGTAAGTTGTGGGCCCTTATCACCTGGATGGCGCTTTTAAAATCTTTTAATATTTTTTATGGAGCTAGGCACGAAAATAAATCAGAACATCCCCCCCATTTTTAGCGTGTGGGCCCTTGCAGTTCTTGAGACATCTTAGTAAAGGGCCCTTTATTTTCCTGTGTGGAGCTGCAGATTAAACAACAAAGTGTCTTAAACAATCCATTTTCTGTTTTTTTTTTTTCGATTTTCTGCTGTTTAAATTGATGTTTCTATATATTTGATAAGTTATGGGCCCTTATCGCCTAAGCGCAGCTTTTGAAAAAATCTGCTTTCTGGAACTCCGAACCATAGAAAACAATTCCGTGTCTTTTCAATATTTTCTGCAAATTTATTAAGGTCTGGGCCCGGGCAGCCTTTTAAACGCCCTAATGAAGAGTTCATTGCCATTTTGTGGGCTATGGGTCAAATAAAAAAAGAGAAAAAGTGCCTCAACCAATCGTTCTCCGCGATGTTCTAATTCCTAAGTTGGCATTTTTATAAATTTAATAGGTTGTGGGCCCTTACTACCCAATGGCAGCTTTCGAAGTGCCCGAAGAGCGCACCCTTTTCTTTTTACAGAGCCGTAGATTAAACAGAAAAGGACTTCAACCAATCCATGATTTTTCACGATTTCATTTAGTAAGTTGTGGGCCCTTATCACTCAAGCGCAGCTCTTGAAAAAATCAAGCGGCACGTTTCTTGCTTCTTTCTGGAACTCCGAACCAAAGAACAGGAATTGCCTGACAGACCGTTCCGCGTCTCTTCAATATTTTTTATAAACGCATTAAGGCCTGGGCACGTACAACCTTTGAAACGCCCCGAACAAGGAGTTCGTTGTTATTTTGTGGGCCGTAGGCCAAATAAAAAAAAAGTGTGCCTCAACCAATCCATGGCTTTCCGCACGATTTTCTAATTTAAGTTGACGTTTACATAAATTTAATAAGTTGTGGGTCCTTCCATGTAAACGCAACTCTTGAAGAAATTAACAAAAGATATCTTAATTATTCCACGTTTCTCCGCTAGTTTTATGAATTTATTAGGGCCTGGGCCCGTGCAACCTTTGAAACGCCCTAATGAAGAATTCGTTGCCATTTAGTGGGCTGCACGTCAAGTAGGAGAAAAAGTGCCTCGACCAATCGTTTTACGCGATTTTCTAGTTCCTAAGTTGACGTTTGCATAAATTTAATAGGTTGTGGGCCCTTATCACGTAAGCGCAGCTCTTGAAAAAATCAAACGCCATGTTTCTCGCCTCTTTCTGGAGCTCTCAACAAAAGAACAAAAATATCTTTACTACTCCATGTTTCTCCGCTAGTTTCCGTGAATTTGTTAGGCTCTGGGCCCTTGCAACTTTTAAAACATCCAAATAAAGAGCTTTCTGCTATTTTATGGACCGTAGGTTGAATTTAAAAAAAATCAACCAATCGTTTTCCGCAATTTTCTAATTCCTAAGTTGGCGTCCGTATACACTTAATGGGTTGTGGGCCCTTATTACCTAATCGCAGCTTTCGAAACGCCCTTTCCTTCTAACAGAGCTCTAGATCAAAGCAGAGGAAGAATTATCCTAACCAACATGCGATTTCACTTTCTTTGTTTATGTTAGTTTAATAGATTGTGGGCCCTTATTATCTAATTGCAGCTTTTGAACCCCCCCCCCCCCCAAAAGGCGAGCCCTTTTTTTCTATACATCTTTAGATCAAAGAAGATGAGTTGTCACTTTTGCTTCCCTTTTCTGTTTCTTACGTCCACATTTAATAGGTTGTGGGTCCTTATTACCCAATCGTAGCTTCGAAATGCCCTGAAGGTGCAGCAGTTTCTTTTTACAGAGCTCTAGATCAAAGAAGAGGAATTGTCCCAAGCGTTACATGCTTTTGCTTTCCTTTTTTTGTTTCTTACGTCTAAATGTAATAGGTTGTGGGTCCTTATTACCCAAACGCAGCTTTCGAAATGCACAAAAAGCTCGCCATTCCTTTTTACGGAGGTCCAAAGTAATTTTGCTTCCCTCTTTTGATTTCTTACGCCTAAATTTAATAGGTTATGGGCCCTTATTACTCAATCGTAGCTTTCGAGCCGCACGAAGATCGCGCCATTTTCTTTTCGCGGAGCTCTAGTTCAACTTTACACTTTATTAGATATACATTTAATAGGTCGTGGGCCCTTGGCATTTAACCGCGGCTTTTAAAACGTTCAAAACGTTCAAAAAGTTTAATAGTGAATTTCCCGAGAGACACGTGAGGAAGTGATGAAATGTTTTGCTTGGGGCAATTGGGGCCGATTCCGCCGATTAATATTAAAATCTGTTAATGTGTTCGGGGCGCGGGCATAAAAAGGGATATTAATAAAATCCGTGCGAGCTTCCAAGCGATCTTATTGCAGATCTTCTGCATATGCCAGCAATATCTCCGGCGGCGGCCAGCTGACGGATCAGGATTTGCACCGACGACGTCGACGACGACGACGACACATGTGTCCAATGGTAATGGAGTCTGATTCGACGTGTTCATTATTACTTTTTAATGCGATCGATAGCGCCTTCTTACATCCCGTTTTGCCCATATATTTTTTCCTCTCCCTCGACGCACCCCCACAGAGATTCACCGAGCGGATAAATTGCACAATATTCGTTCCACCCTCCGCGCGCATACTTTTAAAAACACACGCGTATTAATTAACTCCGAAATTAAAATCTTTACGTTTAAAAAAAATTAAATAAATTACAAAGGTACGAAAGTACCTAATGAGCGTTACAAACTAATTTTAACACTGAAGGTCAAGAAAGAAAAGAAGATTCGGGCTCGGCGTCCTCGATTCCTTAAAATGCATAAATATCTCCCTATCCAAACCAATCTATGGTCTTCGACGATTTTCCGTTTCTTAAATTGACGTTTCTATAAGTTATAAGTTATAGTAGTTCTATAAGTTAGTAGTTATCTAGTTATAGTAGTAGTTACAGTCTATAGTAGGTTGTGGGCCCTTTTTACCTAGCCGAAGCTCTTGCTATCTCTCTCTATGGGGCTCTAGAACAAAGACCTTCTCATGACTTTCCATCATGTTTTCTACCTCAGATGGACGCTTCTATAAATTTATGGACCACCCAGACACCCAGAAAATATGCCCCCTCATGGCGCTGTAAGTCAACTCGACCAATCTACAGTTACGCATTCTATAGCGAGCTGGCAACGTCTCCTGTGTCTATAATGTTCTGAAATCACGTTTCTAGAAATTTTCGAAAATGTGGTTTGTCCAAAGTGGTAACTAAATATGTCCAAAGTGGTAACTAATTATGTTCAAGGTGGTAATGGAGGCCAATTTCAAATGACAAATGCTGTTTAGAAAAAATATTATTTGTATGTGTGAGAGTAAAAGAATTCTGAAATCGTTTCTAGAAATTTTCGAAAATGTCCAAAGTGGTAACTAAATATGTCCAAAGTGGTAACCAAATATGTCCAAAGTGGTAACTAAATATGTCCAAAGTGGTAACTAAATATGTTCAAAGTGGTAATTAAATATGTCCAAAGTGGTAACTAATTATGCCCAAAGTGGTAATGAAGGTCAATTTCAAATGACAAATGCTGTTTTAAAATTAGCTCTGATATAAACTACTCCTATAGAAAAAATATTATTTGTATGTGAGAGTTTTAAAAAATTCTGAAATCACGTTTCTAGAAATTTTCGAAAATGTGACATGTCCAAAATGGTAACTAAATAAGTCTAAAGTGGTAACTAAATATGTCCAAAGTGGTAACTAAATATGTTCAAAGTTCTAGAAATTTTCGAAAATGTGATATGTCCAAAGTGGTAACTAGATATATCCAAAGTGGTAACTAAATATGTTCAAAGTGGTAACTAAATATGTTCAAAGTGGTAATTAAATATGTCCAAAGTGGTAACTAATTATGTCCAAAGTGGTAATGAAGGTCAATTTCAAATGACAAATGCTCTTTTAAAATTAGCTCTGATATAAACTACTCTTAGAAAAAATATTATTTGTATGTGAAAGAGTTTTAAAAAATTCTGAAATCACGTTTCTAGAAATTTTCGAAAATGTGATATGTCCAAAGTGGTAACTAGATATGTCCAAAGTGGTAAGTAAATATGTTCAAAGTGGTAACTAAATATGTTCAAAGTGGTAACTAAATATGTCCAAAGTGGTAACTAAACATGTCCAAAGTGGTAACTAATTATGTCCAAAGTGGTAATGAAGGTCAATTTCAAATGACGAATGCTGTTTTAAAATTAGCTCTGATATAAACTACTCTTACAGAAAAAATATTATTTGTATGTGAGAGAGTTTTAAAAAATTCTGAAATCACGTTTCTAGAAATTTTCGAAAATGTGACATGTCCAAAGTTATAATTAAATATGTCCAAAGTGGTAACTAAATATGTCCAAAGTGGTAACTAAATATGTCCAAAGTGGTAACTAAATATGTCCAAAGTGGTAACTAAATATGTCCAAAGTTATAATTAAATATGTCCAAAGTGGTAACTAATTATGTCCAAAGTGGTAATGAAGGTCAATTTCAAATGACAAATGCTGTTTTAAAATTAGCTCTGATATAAACTACTCTTATAGAAAAAATATTATTTGTATGTGAGAGAGTTTTAAAAAATTCTGAAATTGTGTTATACCAGCGCCATCTAGGTAAATCTTGTCGGACTGCGATTTTTTCGGCGCGAAATTTGAAATTAATTTTTTGTATTCGCTGTGTTTTTTTCGATGTTTCCCCGTCGAATGAGAATCACCGATAGTGTTTTGTTTTCTTCTTTTGTTTACCTTATCAACCTTTCATTCCGCAACAGCTACATATTTACTATCTATAAGGACATCAATAATAATTTCTGCACGACGTTATGCGAACAGTAAAAAATTACTACAGAGCGGTACATTCGATCATTGTTGATCGCTGTGTACAATTTTAATTAGGTATTAAAAAGAAAACAAGCGGAATTGTGTTACACCAGCGCCATCTGTGTAAATTTTATCGGATTGCGATGTCGGCCGCGAAATTTGAAATTAACTTTTCGTATTCGCTCTATTTTATTTTATTTTTTTTCAAACTTTGATCGACCGATAAAAATCGCCGATAGTGTTTTGTTTTCTTCCTGTCGAATTTGATTTTACTCTGTTGTTTTTTTTTACATTTTGTTTTGATTTTTGTTTATGTTTTTAATTTTTAAGAGCGTCAAAGTTGCACTTTATTTAAAAAAAAAAACGCCACATAACAGCAGCAGTCGATCACTGTGTACAATTTTAATTAGGTATTAAGAAAAAAAAAACGAGCGAAATTGTGTTATACCAGCGCCATCTATGTAAGTTTTGTCGAAGTGAGATTTTTTTCGGCGCGAAATTTAAAATTAACTTTTCGTATTCGCTTTATTTTATTTCTTTTTTCAAACTTTCCTCGAGAATAAGAGTAGCTGATGGTGTTTTGTTTTTGTGTTTGTTAGACTTTTAATTTTTAGTAAAGCGTCGAACTTTTATTTCTTATTTATCTCATTTCCGACGTGCGTGTATCTTGCGTTTTTCATTTTTTTTCTTGCGTTTCATCGTCGTTTGTTTCAGCGCACCCTTTCGTTTCTTCTTATTGAAATGTTTGTTACGGTTTCACTTTCGCTTTTTTTTTTTAGTTAGTTTATTTGTTGTTCGTCAATCTACGTGTATTAAAAAAAAAACTAAGATTATGCTGCGTTAGCGCCATCTATGTGAGACTACAATTTTGGCGGGCAATTTAAAATTATTTTTTTCGTGTCCACTTCACTTTTATTTCAAACTATCTGCGTCACATCGGTCACGTCACTGCATCAGTCGACCTTTTATTTCTTGTTCATCTCATTCTACGTATTTTGCTGTCTGTGTATTAAAAAATGAATAAACTGAAGTTGTGTTTCGTCAGCGCCATCTACGTAAGTTTCGTTGGACTACAATTTCTGGCGCAAAATTTAAAATTCTTTCGTTTTGTATCTTACTTCGCTTTTATTTCAAACTTTCTCCGCCAGATCAAGTCATCGAGTCTTTTCGAGTGTTTTCGTTTTGTATCTCATCGTCGTTTGTTTACGCACTTTTTTGTTTCTTCTTATCGGAATGTTTCCTGCTTACTTTTGCTTTTTTTATTTTAGTTTCGTTTTCGCTCATCTCATTCTAGGCATTTTTTTTCGTCTGTGTGTTGCGGCAGCGCCATCTATGTACGTTTCGTTGGACTACCGATTCTTGACGCGAATTTTTTTGCATTTGCTTCAGTTCAGTTTCAAACTTTCTCCGCCCAGGTCAGAACCGTCGAGCCGTCTTCCGTTCATTTCGTTTTGCATTTCGTCGTCGTTTGTTTCGGCACTCTCTTGTTTCTTCTTGTCGAAATGTTTTACTTTGGCTTTAGTTCTCCGCCGATCTTTTGCTTCCTGTTCATCTCATTTTACGTACTTTCAGAAACAGTTCACTTGACTGACAGACGCTTTACGAATTAATCATTTAATTCAATTAATTTAAAAAAAAAACAATAAGTAAATAAAAACACAACCAAGACGAAAACAAATTGATCAAAAACGTTACGTACGATTTTAAATACTGCGTAATCCACAGTAAATTTTAAAAAATTGTGAAAAATATATTTTAAAAAACTATTGTTCGCCGGGCAACATTTTTTAAAATTCGGTTTGGAAAAAAATCTACACATAAAAAATGAAAACGATCCGATTACTTATGGACTGATTTATTTCGACCTCGGTCCGCGTGTCGAAAAAAACTCATTCATTGGCTCTTAAAATAGTCTAGCATCGAGCTAATTTATTTAGACCTCGGTGCGTGTACGATTTCAACTACTATGTAATCCGTAATCAATTTTAAAAAAATGTGAAAAAATATACTTTCAGAAAACTATTGTTTGCCGGGAAATATTTTTTTAAAACTCGGCTTGAAAAAGTACCTACACATAAAAAATACAAACGATCCCATAAGTTAGAGAGTGATTTATTTCGACTTCGGTCGGTGTTGAGAAAAACTCATTCATTGGCTCTTAAAATAGTCTAGCTTCGAGTCGATTTATTTAGACCTCGGTTCGTGTACGATTTCAACTACTGCGTAATCCACAGTAAATTTTGAACACCTTTTGATATAAAGTTTAAAAATTCTGAAAATTACAAAACGCGTTGCACTCCTGAAAAACGGTTTGCTTTATTAGAGTTTTTTTTTTTAGTTTGAATTGATTATTAGGTGAACGGATAAATGATTAGATGATTAGATGAACTTTAAAATTTAAAAAAATGAAAAATTAAACATTAAACACCCGGTATTTTTGAAACGGTTTACTTTAGAACAAAATTTTATTAGAGTTTTTCACTTAGTTCGAATCGATTTTCACGTAGGTGAAGTGGTGACATTACGTCACGGGACACCCTGTATATGTAGTACATAATAAAAATATTAGTTTTTTAGAGCTTCAGGCTTTTGTTTCTCATCTCTGTTTCTATCTTAACAGACAAAATTATTATAGAACCAAGAACAAAATCGTAAAGAAAATTTCTATTCTTGTAACAAAACGCCATGATTCCTTAAATTTTATAAATCTCTAAGCTTTTGATTTTTAATTAACTGATTAAATTAGAGCCGGCGATTTCATTTCCATTCGAAAGAGTACTTTCTATTTTTGAGATTCGATTATAAATTTCAATTACAAACTAAACTAAACAATCTTTTTAGGAAGCTTCTGCGAATGTTGTAATCATTAGAAATAACACACAGACACAATCTAGAAGTGTGAAGGGCAGAACAGTATTTCTCGTCAACTTTCTCAGCTGGGTACCTATTTGTTCACCCTGGCGCCTTTATAATATTATTTCGTCCACCATTTACAAGAAAAAAAATGCTTTGGACACGCTAAGGTTACAATACAAGTAAAAAAAGGAAATATATAAATTAAGTGTCAAAACAATTACAAAATTACATTCTTTTAGATTATGCTATTAGTGTCACATTGTAGGAAATCCTCAATGTCGTAGAGTTCTCCTTTTACTAGCATCTTCTTTGGGGTGGGTCTGCCAAGTTTTTTTTTTATGTAGAGCTTGTCCTTACAATTTATAATAAAATGTACGTCACCGCATTCATTTTTGCAGCACTGCAACACAGTACACGGTGAATATTCGAGTAGGTACACGAAGTAAATTGTGCTCCTCTGTGGGCGTTCCTGGGCTCCGTTGTCATGACAACCTGCTAAACACACCGTCTAATTGTAACGGCAGTGACGCGTTCTCGGGACACGTGAACTTATAGAAGTAAATACTTGCTATATAATCAATCTTATTTGGACACACTGTGAATAATTAATTAATTGTTATTTTTTCTTTCATTCATGTCTTTTCATTATTCAACTGTTTGCTTTTTGTGAAAGCGTACATTTGCGAAGGATTTAGAAAAGTAAGAGTATACAATTTTTCTGTAATGAAAAAGAGTACCTGTACCTTTTAAAGAGTACGTGACTCTAACTACCACAAAGTGGTACCCTCCGTCAAGCATTCTCCCACTGTCTTAGCTTCCTTCCTGTTATTCTTATCTCATTTACATAGCAAACACCTATGATGATTAATCAAAAAGTTAATAATAACTTTTAATTTTTGGTTTCGTCTACAAAATGGGGGACACGTTTCTAGAAATTTTCGAAAATGTGATACGTCCAAAGTGGTAACTAGATATGTTCAAAGTGGTAACTAAATATGTCCAAAGTGGTAATGAAGGTTAATTTTAATTTTAATTTTAAAGTTGATTTTGCTCCAACAATTTGGTTTTTATTAGTTTTAGTGTCAAGGTGCAAGTCTTCATGAATCAAATTGCAGATTTCTTCTTGCTCCTCTCGAGTAAATTTTTTGGGGCGACGCCCAACTCTTCTCTTATTCACCTCGTTGGTTACTTTGTACGCCCGGTAAATTTTTCTTACAGTGTTTGGCAATACATTAAACTGCCTTCCTATTTGGACTACCGAAGTATTATCATTCGTTGCTCTGATAATAAGTACACGTACCTCGTTGGAGATTTTGGTATTTTGTCTTCTTTCAGCATTCATTACGATTTGATAATAATGTGAAATTGATTTGACAAATAAGGAAACGTGTCATGCTCAGTTTATTTATTTATTTATTTCATAGAAACAAACAGGAAATCCTAATATTAATGTTTCTATATAAGACAGAGAGAAATTATTAAGTTTGCTACAGAATTGTAAATTAATGAGAAGCTTCGAAAACAAAGGAAAATATAAATTACTTCATGTGGAGTTATACACAAAAAAAATACTAGAAATACTAAATATTAAACGCTAAATATTAAATGTTAAATATTAAATTTTAAATGCTAAATTTTAAATTTTAAATGCTAGGGGATGCACAAAAAGCACCAGAACTGGTTGTTAAATTAAGTGTTAAATTAATTGTTTGGGAACAAAATTAAGGCCCTGGCAGATTTAATAAAGATATATTCAGATACGCCAAAAATCTCTAAAAGTTGATAATGATTATTATATAAACTACAAATTTTATTAACTGGAGACAGAGCATTTGGGCCAACATGTAAAGGAGGTTGGGGCCTAATGCTATAGAAAGGAACATGCAGTCTAAATAACGATAGCAGACGTGCGTTATCAAAAAAGTTATTAAAAACTTTGAACAGGAAGTTTAACATTGCCAATTCTCGTCTGTGTTTGAGTAATGGTAATTTAAATTCATTTCGTATATGCTGATAGGACTCAAAAGGTGGATTCCTTTTGTACTTTTTGAAAAATAAGAATTTTAGGAAGTTATTTTGAACTTTCTCAATATGTGTTTCGTAAGTTTTAGTTGATGGACACCAAACCACGGAGGCAAATTCTAGTTTGGAGCGAACAAGGAAATATAAGGAAATAATTGGGGGTAAACTCGAGAAATCTTTAGTATTGCGTTTGATAAAACCCAAATTTCTAAATGCATCGTTAGTGATATTTTGAATATGTTCTGAAAACCTGAAACTATAACCAAAAGTAACTCCGAGGTCTTTCATCGTGGATTTACGTGGTTTTATTAAATTAAAATTAAATTAAATTAAAACAGCTGTCAACATTACTAAAAGAAATGACAGAAGTGAAATACAACATCGAATATTATAACGAACGTTACAAAATTCTGAGAAAGTTTTACAGGGAACAGTTAGTTAAAACAAAAAAGCAATATTATGACAATCAAATCGAAAACACTATGAACATAAATAAAACCTGCTGGAAAATCATAAACGAAAACAAGGAACACAAAAGAAAACAGAAAATTTGTATACGATCCGAAGACAAAACTCTGAATGCGAAAGATACAGCAAATTTATTTAACAATTTTTTCGAAGTTCTAACGGAAAACAGTCCTCTACCCCAAATTGCTGCAGTACAAGAAAATATGGTTACGAACAGCCTTTTCCTTGCACCAGTTGAAGAAAACGAAGTTAAACAAGTCATTAATAAATACTGCGATAAGATGTCAACTGGAGTGGACGGAATTCCCGGTAAAATTATAAAAATCGTGCCTGATTATGTAACAGTACTACTAACAAAAATAATTAATCTATCTTTTGACACTGGCATCTATCCTGAACGATTAAAAACTTCAAAAATTTTACCTACATACAAAAACAAAGGAAACCAAAATAAAATCGAAAACTACAGACCGATCGCATTGCAATGTCAATTTTCAAAAATTTTTGAATACACTTTCTACACAAGATTGTACAACTTTTTGGAAAAATACAGAATCTATAGCGACAGTCAATATGGATGCAGAAAATCAAGATCAACGATTAGTGCGGTACACAAAATGATAACTGGCGTGATTAATACACTCAATGATAAAAGCAAAAGCGTGGGACTATTCTTCGACATGAGTCGGGCGTTCGACACAGTTGATCACACATTATTACTAAGTAAACTTTACAGCTACGGCATCAGAGGCGTCGCTCATAACTGGATTGCATCCTATCTACACGAAAGAAAACAACTAGTAACCATTGAACAAAATGAATCAGACATCAGTTTAGTAAACAGAGGTGTACCACAAGGAACCATACTGGGACCGCTACTGTTCTGTCTCATGATAAATGACTTACCAAAACAATGCCCATCTGCAAATTTAATAAACATGTATGCAGACGATGTCAGTATGGTACTTATGGCACAAAACAATGAACAGCTACTCGAGATTAGTAACGCAGCGATTGGTGAGCTATTAACATGGACAATTAATAATGGAATAATTCTGAACCAACATAAATCACAAGTGTTACAATTTTACCCCTCGAATAAACATGTGGACAGCAGTATACTATTAAGAATCAATAAAAAGTCCATTCAAGAAGTACCATCCACCAAATTTCTTGGTATCCAAATAGACCAAAAACTTACTTGGGACCGACACGTTTTGAGTGCAAAGTTAAGCTCTTTGATATTTATGTTCAAGAGTTTAAAACCATTAGTAAACACTGATCTCCTACTAAAAGCATATTTTGGTCTAATACAGTCATTAATATCTTATGGAATTACTCTATGGGGACACAGTAGATTTATTACAGAAATATTAATAAAACAAAAGAAAATTGTTCGAATAATTGCTGGAGCAAAACCGAATGCCCACTGTAAACCTTTATTTTTAAAGTATAAAATACTAACAGTTCATTCGCTGTACATATATCAATTAGTAAATAGTGCATACATCCTAAATTCAAAAAGAAACCGTGACTTCCACTCGTATTCCACTCGAGGAAAAGATGATCATAGGCCCGACTATCAACGCACCACTACAGGACAAAAAAGTGCTGAATACCTGGGCATAAAATGTCTGAATGCTCTTCCCTCTGAAATAAAAACAGTAAAACATTCAAAAACATTTAAACACAAGTGCTACACATATTTAACAAACAATCCGTTTTATTCAATAAACGAATATCTTGATAAATAATATTGTAGAAGAACATACTTAAAAACCGGTATGGACTACAACACAGACTACAGTGATTTACTTTTCATTGACTTTTAATAAGCAGATAATATACTAACCACCACATTTTCCTGATTGTCCAAAACGAAGTTGCTTCCTGTTTTCCTCGGCCAACGTCGATCAATCGATCCAACGATTTTTGACAAATGGGTGAAGAGAAAATCATACGCAATGTCTACAAACATTTATTAGTGGATTAAACTTTTTTTTTCTGAAATTTTTCTTATATACTTACTGTTACTGACATGTCACATGATTTTACATTATGTAACAATCGTTGACTATAATAAACTTACTTACTTACTTACTATTAACCTTATAGTCGTAAATAATTGGATGCTTATTTCTACTATAAGAAATAATAGAGCACTTATTAATATTTAGCGGCAGCTTGTTATTAAAACACCAGTTCGCTAAGTTATTGATGTCATATTGCAGAAGCAAAGAATCATTAATAGTAGTAACTTTTTTATAAATTTTACAATAATCTGCAAAGAGCAAGCACTTGGAGTTCTTTAAAACAGACACAATATCGTTTATAAAAATTAAAAATAAAAGAGGCCCCAAGTTACTTCCCTGGGGAACATCCGATAATGCACCTTTGTAAAAGACAAACTGACGTCTATTGCATAAGTAAGAGCTAAAGAAGGAGACTAGTTTATTTGAGAAACCAAAGGAATTTAATTTCTTTAGCAATAAATCATGATTGACTCTGTCAAAAGCCTTCGAAAAGTCGGTGTAAACGGTGTCTACTTGATGTCCCGCTTCGATGACCTTCGATAAATCTTCTGAAAACAGCAGCAAATTGGATTCTACAGATCTTCCACGATAAAACCCATGCTGTTCTAGAGCGATTTTGGATTTAACTTGTGGAAAAATTTTATTGTATATAATTTGTTCAAAAATTTTGGAAATTACTGATAGTATCGAGGTGGTCGATAGTTGGACATTACATTGGTTTCACCAGATTTGAAAATGGGAGTCACTTTAGCCAATTTACATCGATCTGGAAAAACAGCGGATCGGAGTGATAGATTAAATACGTGTTTCAGTGGACCTATTAGTAACTCAGAACATCCAACTTTATAAATATATGTTGGAATGTCATCGGCCCCAACAGACTTTTTAAGTTTTAGTCTTTTAATTCCAAGTTTTATATCGTCATCACTGATTTCCCCGATAGAAATATCGTTACCTGCTTTATCTGAAAAACTTACATTATATGACGGAAGTTGCACATCGTATATACTCTCAAAGTAGGACGCAAATCCATTGGCGATGTCTTTGTTGTTTGACAATGTAGAATCATTATAAATGAATGTATCTGTGCTTGCCAGGCTGTTTTTCTTACCCTTGACAAATGACCAAAATAAAGAGGGATTACTCTGTATAGATGTTTCGGCGGCATTACAATAATTTTTATATGCATTTTCAATAGAGATTTTCAGCTGCGCTCTATAAAATTTATATCTATTTAAGTTAAAGTCGTTATCTTTTCTTTTTCTATGGTATTCTTTAGTTTTAATAAGCGATTTTATTTCAGATGTGAACCATATTGGATACTTTTCCCTATTAGAATTAAAGTTGTAACATGGTACGCATTCCTTAAGGATAGCGTCAAAAGTACTATAAAATATTTCCACCGCATCGTTGACATTAGAACACGAAAATAATTCTTGCCAATTACAGCGCCTCAAGAGCCAGTAAAGTAAATCCGACGATTGTAAAATTGGGCCTCTTTTATTTTCGCTCTTTGTTCCCTTCTCAAGATTGTCCTTTCTTTCAGTTTTTTCCCAACGTAATTTTGTTTTTTTCTTCTTCCAAATACTTCATCAAGTGTCAACTCGCTATCTTAATTTTTTTTTTCTTCTTGCAATTTGTTTTTTGAAATGGTAAATCAACTGATGATGGGGAAAAATCCACCTCATGTTTTGATGAAGATCTCAATAGTCGCGGCGGTTGTCTTTCGTTTTTAACCGCGTTTCCATAAGCTCGTTATTTTTTTGGCGCCCGTTTCGGGGCGCGCATTCCGAATTTGTGAGTTCTCGTGCGGGACCCGAGGGCGTTCGTTTGACGCGGAACTTAAGTACCCGACCGGACTTTACGTGACTATGGGGCGGGCCATCGGCACGGGGAAAAAGTGCGTGAGGCAGAACAACGCGCGCGCTGTATGCGGATGACATTAAAGGCAACTACATAGAAAAGCCGCGAACGCCCCCGGGCGAACCGCAACCACCTTTGTGAACCCGCGCCCGCGCCCCCCGCGCCAGGGCGATCTCGTCTTTAATATTGCATGTTTTTTTCGTCGGAAATAGATCCTTTGTCGCTTCGCTTTGTGCGCCACGCTAATTTGCTTGTAGGTACACGCGTGGGCGGCGCAACGTGCCACTTTTCCCATGGACATTTATTTTACGAGCGGGACACGGATGGGGAGGCCACCACCATTAAATACGTATTAGATATAGTTATGACGCAAGCTAATATCGTCACCGGCCAAGGTTTCAAATCGCCCCCCGCCCCTTTTGAAAGTTTTACGCTGACTGATCGGGAACTGCGGTTTACAGTCGCCCCTACAAGTTCACGTCTTGTATTTAAGCGAAGGTGAAGGTGTTCCAATGGAACGGGCTTGTTATTATTATTATTATTATTGCGGGTGTGTATGCGGGTTTAGCTCGCCCTTCATAAAACTGGGATGAGATAATAATAAGACCTGATCGTAAACTAAATACGCGAAATGCAAATTGCAACCAACAACAATAACCAACAGCAAATAATTTCGAGGCGAAAAGAAAAACACGCCGTCGCGTCGTCGCGTCACGTCGGTTTGCGTTACAAAGCCCACGCCCGCCCGGGGCGGGCGGGCGGCTTAGCGCGGGCATTTGCGTAATGTAACGAAAATATTTCCCGTTCAATTAGTTCTTTGCGAGGCGGTGCGCTCCGCATAGTACACACACACAAACAAGTTAGTGCAGGACGGGGGGGCACTTACGCCGCAGCAGTGAGAACCGGCGCACTTGTCGCTACAGTCGGCCGCTGGGGGCGTGATAGTCTCTCGAATCCCTGGATATTTGCTCCGGCACGTTCCTATTAGCCGCTAATCCCGCGCTGCTGCCGGGCTCTTTGTTTTCCCATCCGCTTTTCTGTGTGTACATTTAAGAATGGATTTTTTTTAATATTCACGAGGGCGTCCGTCGTAAGATCGCAACGCCGGCCGTGTTTACTCTCTACGCATCTTTTTCTTTTTAATTTCGTTCGAGCTTCGCAACTTCGTTTCTCTTGGTCCTTCTTCACCACGGGATGACACTTACGTACGTCAATTAAGTAAGGATCGGTTTGCCGAGAAATTCATTAAATTTTTGGCCATCCAGAAGTGATCGGGAACCGCAGCCACTGACTCCGTAAACTCTAATTGATAACCACGGTATACAGAGAGTCAGAGTTTTCGGAGTTTGATCGGACACTATGACATTCATTGGATGCTAATTACGCCTGCGGACTCCGGGCGATGTGCACGACGACTTTTGGCGACGTGAAGTACCGGAATTTCCGGTATAAACCAAATAAAAGGCGACTGGATTTCATGAAACCCAGTGGCCTTTTATATGGTTTATACCGGAAATTCCGGTACATTTCACGAGGGCGCGAGAGAGAAGTTTTATTATAACGCCTGAACTTTATGGCTCGATATTTCAGTTACAATTTAATTTTAACCTTTGCTTTATTCCGATGGGAACAATTGCTTTGATAATTGTTGCTAACTGAAGTATCGGGCCTACGTCTTTACAAAAACAATTACACAGAAACAACCGACTTCTTCTCCTCACACTTTTACTACCAAAATTTTAATCATACGATAGACGACCCAAGTAGAGATTCCTTTGTTTGTAACGTGATAACACTTGGAAGCGCACGTCCTTCTATATGCTGGACTTACGGCCATGGTGGGAATGGCAAACCAAAACAGTGCCACCTTAGGAAATCGCCGAGTCCGAATCAGCCACGAGTTAAAATTAAATTTTAAAATGACACCTGATAAGAAGGACGGGGCGGATAAGGCGTTGGTCCGGTTGTGTCCTTCGACGCGCTAGCATCGCCGTCATTTTTCTCCTACCCCCATCTTTTTTCTAGTCACTTGAAACAATCGCCACGTCTTTGCTCCAGGCAACAAAAGTTGCAGCAACAACACAAGTCGTTCGCCTACCCTTAGTTCCTTTCATTTCATTTTTTCCTTTATTTTAAACAATTAAATAATTTGCGCCGCCATTTTTCTGGTATTCTTCCGGTATTCTTTCTAGTTCTTCTCCCCTTGTTTTCCTCCCTGCCATCTCTGTATTTCTCTGACTTTTTTAATTAATCGAGTTTATATCAGAGCTAATTTTAAAACACCATTTGTCATTTGAAACTGACCTTCATTAGTAGTAAAAGCTTTAGCACTTAGATCGGCGAGCTTAATGCTATGTTGGACATCGGTGTTGTAGATGGTTGTGTCATCAGCATATAGGACAGACTGAGAACTGGATTTTAAATAGTTTGGCAGGTCGTTGACGTATGTGAGGAAAAGCAGAGGGCCAAGAATTGACCCTTGTGGAACTCCACAGGTGATAGGACGTTCCTGGCAAATGTGACCACTGCATTGTACAGACTGATATCTATTGGAGAGGTACGGCAACATTCATGGTGCAAGTTATACATATTATACAGCTTTCTCAGGAGTACCTCGTATGACATACAGATGAACGATAAAGTGTACTGCCACGTCTCGTTTCAAATTTTTTTAGACATGCTTCAACAAACTCTATGGTTGCCCCTTCTGTAGATTTATCATGTCGGAAACCATATTGTCTGTCACTGATCAATTCGTTTTTCTCTAGAAAGGAAATAAGTCGGGTGGTCAGGATTGACTCCAGAATTTTGGAAGTGGTAGGTAAGAGGGATATCGGCCTATTATGGGTCGCCGTTTTTAGTACATCTGGGAAAATTGAGGCACGTATGCATTGATTGAACAGTTAAAAGCGCCCCCAGAATGTTTTTAACGGGTTTCTACAAGTTCTATGCTTATACCGTATTTGTCACTACAATAACTTTATGTCAGTTTATTATGCGTCTCAGATACTTCGTTAAATTTAAAATAATACGGGGGTGCTTAGTGAAGAGGTCGTTTACAGGTTGAGCGTTGATCGTCGGTATATTTCCAATAATGTTATCAGCAGTTGCTACGAAATGGTCGTTGAAGTCTTTCCCCAGAGGGCCAGCGTTCAACGACAGCGAGAAATTCTATGTTTGGATTCGACCGTAGAAGGAAGATCTCCAATTCATGTAGTTTACGTCGCAGTGATTGTATGTTTAAGTAGAACACGTCAAGTTTATTTTTATATTCTATCGGATTGCGTGTGTTTTCTGTATGCACGAAAAAAATCGAATTTCTGAACAATTATATTCCCTTCCCAGATTAAACCGTTGGATGAAACGGCTAAGACGGCGGGTCACCGGATTAGGCGTAGAGAAACTTCGCTCGGCCGCGAGGGTTGAGTCGACTCGAACTCCAGAAAATGCGGCAACGAGTAAAGCGCGAGTTAGAAACACATGAAGTGGAACCCAAGCGTAAAATCCAAGCGCAAAATCAAACGTAGAAGCCTGAGTAAAGAGAGAGGAAAACCGTTAGCGTCCCAAAGTGGCGTCAGA